>OY747124.1:46737699-48006242 GCA_963556465.1 Berberis vulgaris
AGGCATAAGGCCGGTGCACTTAGAAAAAGCCCTAAATGGTGTAGCATTCATTACGCAGCCTTAGATTGGGTTGGGAGCCAATCATTTGATTATCGATGTGTTTCTTTATTTGATTATCGTTTCCTTATGTATGCATTGAAAAATAAACAAAAAATGAAATTTCATTTCATTCTTGAAAAATTGTTCTTTCATCTTTGATTTATTGCATGAGAAAAACAGAGCATGGATTCAATCAGTTTTTTTTTTCACCAATGTAAAGGAGCCATGAAAAGTGAACAATTACATCTTAAGGGATAGATAGTCTGATAGTATGCAGAGAGGTAATGTAGATCTTAAAGGAGTTGGTTCTGGTGGGGATATGGGGGTTCTTAAATCATCATTCAACATCATTTGGCATCTCACGTCTACAAAGTAACCAGCAACATCATTACAAATCTCCCCACTAGAGGAGTTTAGCCATCTTTTTAATCTTTCAGAATGAGGAGTTAGTACTTGTAATCATGGGCGGACCTACTAAGGGGCGAGGGGGGCAACTGCCCTCCCTCAACTTTTAAAATATTTTTAGTATATATACTTTAGTTTTAAAAAAATCGATTATATAATGTGAAATACAATATGACAATTGTTTATGCAAATATTTGAACATGTTTTTGTTGGTGTGGTGGTTGAAGGTTTATCATTTTTAGTAAAATGCATTCGATACTCTTCGAGTGCATTTTTATTTTATTTTCAATGCAGTTTTACTAGTAATTGCAAACATTAAAAAATGTTTAGTTTAATAACAATTTATTAACATTTAAAAAATGAATTGTTTTTCACCAACATGTCTTTGTTGGTGTAATGGTTGGAGATTTATCATTTTTAGTAAAAGACTAACAAAAAAATATTTAAAATTAATATATAAAATAATAACTATAGAATTCAATGAAAATATATACCATTAGCCAACTCGTACAAAATTTGAGCCTCATAAACTATTTTTTCTATGAAATTGTATTATGATCATATTAGGTTCTTAAATTTCAAAAAAAAAAAATTAGCTTCACCTAGATACTTATCCTAATTATTTTGTGATCTCCAATTCTAGACAGTCAGGCTTTATAGATACCTTTTTTTTGTCAGGTTTTGGGTTTTTTACACTTCTACCCATTCTATAGATAATGTTTGTGATTGTATTTTAAGAAAAAAGGGTAAAAGTGTAAAAATGCCATAATCTGACAAAAAAATGGCTTTAAAGTTTGGCTGCCTAGATAAACTCTTTTGTGATATTAATTATATATTCTAGTTATAATGCTCGTTTGCTCTTTGCTAAGGTTATTGATAGTGAATTTATTTTGGCTTAAAATTAGACTACACTGGATCCAATTCGATATATGCAATGTATTTTTTATAGTTGTATTTTTTTTATTAGTTATTAGTTCAGGTAGGAAAAAAAATGGTTTTACCATTGATAACTACTATTATCAATTAAGAAGTATTTTTCATTTCGCCCCCTCCCCCCCCCCCCCCCCCCCCGACTAAAATCCCGAGCCCGCCCCTGCTTGTAATGCTGGATGAAGTCAAGTTCTATAACATCTTGTGAAATATGGTATGAAATGGTAAATTAGATTTGAATCTAGATCTTTTTATAGTAACTTGGATCTAAATACTTTTTTTTTTTTTTTTGTATTCGAGTCGTATCCGACTCGTTTTATACCCTAACTTTCACCATAAATTTTATAGTTAAAATGTAAATTTTCATCAAAAGTTGCACGGATTTTTTTTTAATTATCTAATATAGTTCACATTTTAGTGAAGTTTATGGCAAGATCAAAGATAAATTTGAGTCAGAATGTTGTAACCAGGTTTTGCAATAAGGGTGATGTGTCACAATTTGTGGATGTTTATATATATCTTGAGAAATACAACATCATCCTAAATTTGAAATGTTATTGTGATTACAAATCTGGTTGCAAAATTCTGGTTTTCAAGTATTTATATTTTTTTCATTATTGAAAAAAATTTCGCAATCAAACTGTGGAAAATTAGGAAAAGTTATGTTTTCTTTGAAAAATCAAACAGTGGAAAAAAATTATGTTGTAAACTTTACCATGGTTTTTTTTCCCATTGAAAACTTTGTTTTTCATGAAAAGTTTTTTGAAAATCAAACCCACCCTTAGTTTTATCAGAAAGTTATAACTTGTCAACTATTTAGTTTTTCTCTTTACTTCATCACAAATTCCAAGTTATTTTACATCCAAGGCAAATTTGATGAAGTAAATCAACCACGAAACGAAATCATACATTTTCACGTTTAAGCATGACAATGTCTCAATTGGAATGCCCATCAAAAATTTAAACATTGGTTTGACAATGATAGTAGATGCTTTTATCAGCCACACAACTAAAAGGCAAAGATATAATGTAGTTCACTAATATGTTGCCAACTTTGCTCATAAATGTTTATCCATAGACAGAAATGCTCTATCAGTTGTTAACAAAGCAAAGCAAAGCAAAAAAGTTTAGAAAATCTTTTCATAATACTTGGTATCGTATGTGACCAATATCATGTCCGAATCCAAGGAATGTGAATAGGTTTGAGCTATAAGGATCTAAGGTTAAGTCTGTGACATCTAACTGAATGGATTTGAGCCCGTATCAGTGTTATTCGGAAAGTGGCTATCTCAGTGAAGGTTCGACATCTCCTATTGGCTCTCTCATTGAGATAGCCACTTCCCGATGGCAATGATACATGCCCAAATCCATTCAGCTAGATGTCATCGACTTAAACTTAGATTCTTACAGCTCAAACCTATTTCACATTCCCTGGATCCGAACACGATATTGGTACTAATTTTTTTGGCCCCTTCTCAACAGAGAGCGATCAGAGTTTTTACAGTCAACATGCTTGGAGAGATGCTAGCACAAGTTGCTTACCGATCACATAGAGGGTGATGGGCAGTACCAAAGGGTGATAGACAATATCATGACGGAGTACCATGCAGCTAAAATGACTCTTCTACGTGTCCAAGCTAAGCCAAGTTTTTTGATGGGAGATTCAGATACGCGTCACTGTATTCTACATGACGATCAACGACAACCTAAAAACAACCATAGATTGCGCGTGGTGACCACTCATTAGTAGTATACAAATTTTATTGTCTAGACCTTAATTATGAGGCTCATAACCTCGCAGCAGCCCAACCGTAGTAATGCAATATGCTTTTAACAAAAAAAAAAAACAAAATAAAACCCTTTGCTGTAAAGGTAGTTGTCACTAGATCCTTGTATGTATATGGAGATCATTTTATGAGCTGACTACGAGTAAACATAAAAGGAGAAACATAGAGCCCTCATAGTTAATATCCAAAGGAACAGGTAGCACGAATAACTACTGGTAGTAGAAGTATCAAGGTGAAAGAAACAATAATTTACACAGGCAAGTGCAACGGTCAAATCTTCTCTCTACCGAAGTCTGAAAATCATACAAACCATGCATGTAAAGTTGTCATATTGCTAGTGTTTTTCCATGACCAGAGAAACTTTTTCACATCAATAATCCCGCAGTTGAGCATCTCGACTAGTCAGCGGAACATAACGGACGGAAGTTTCACTCCTGACTGTGATAGATCCATCGGATTTCTTGTCCACCACTTGCAAATCCTGGAAAACATTCCCAACAGGGATCACAAGTCTACCTCCAGGCTTCAACTGATCAATAAGTGTCTCTGGAATTTCTGGTGCTGCTGCTCCAACATGAATAGCATCATAAGGGGCACATTCTGGCCAACCTAGCCTCCCATCTGGATATCAAGGAAGGGTTCCCTGGATTTGATTAGTCACCACATAGCATATAGACATTTCAATTCAAAGGCATTCAGGTCAGTCAAAGTTCTTTTATTTGAAGCACATGAAAGTAAACAAAAACAACACTGCCAGAAGAGTTAGCAATGTATCTATATGCTCTCAGGTAGTTCATGGATTGAGACCTACCAAGTTCAGTAAAGAAAAATGTTCCAACTGTATGTTATATGGTCAACATCTAATGTAGCACAAACCACTGCATACAAAGGTCAATAACTATCTATTGTAAGTAGGGAAATAAGTGGAGGAGAGACTGCAGTTCAATGGTTCAAACACCTAGATACCAAATAAACCTGCAATCACGTGGGATGATCCTAGAATCCAAATAGGCCTCAATGAAGTATTTCCTGTAAGTTTCCTGGAACTTCGCAACAAATACAATGTATATGGAAGAGTTTATTTGGTAAACCAAAATCTTGCATGAGACTGCCTAGGCGGACATGTAAGAGGATTACTTGAATCCCCAATGTGCCGGTTTGCAGTCGTTCAGTTATCCTAGAGCTCCAGAAAAGCAGACACTAAAATACATTTAATTTGGAATGAATCATGGATTTTGATTTACTGAACCTACCACCAACATGTATGGAAAGAGATCCTTCTTTCAAAAGAGGTGCCGCTACACTTTTTCTGATATTCTCAAAGGATGTACTGGCCAACTCTGGAATGTGTTCTACACCCACTGCACGACCTTGTGCTCCAACCATCAATGCAAAACATGCAGTCAAATATCCAGTTCCTACAAAACGAAAACAAGTCACATGATACATCAACGGTGGAAAATTGATAATATATAGAAACTTGCTAACAAGGATGCACAGACACGGGCACGCATGTCAAGTCGGACACAACACACCGACTCGGCAATTTTTCAAAAACTAGGACTCAGGGACACGTTCATTATAGTTAAGGCATTGAGGCGGAGGAAGAGGCGAGGCGAGGCGGATGGGCCTGAAAACGCCTGAGACGTGAATCGAAGCGAACGCTCAAGTGAAGTGAGGTAGTCTTAACATGTTTTAAAGATTTTTTAATAATAAATTGAAACATGTCAACATAGTTGTATACATCATAATTTTGATAAGTATCATAAACAAATATATACAAAAAGGGACACAACTACCTAGAATCAAAATGCAAATATAATAAAAGTTGTATAGCACAACAAAAAAATGCACTACATAACTGTCAAGTAACTTGTAAATATCCACTAAATTATTAAAAATCAACAATATTGAAATAATAGAAACTTGAGAATATTGAGCATTTATTAGAAGAAATTGTTGGAATTATTGGTAAAAATTCACAAGTACGATCGCTATTGGTATTTCAAAAGCATAGAAATATTAAACTATGCTATGAAAAATCAAGATTGATGTTGATCTAATCAAAACATGTTATGTTTTCTCCAAAAGATAACAAAAAATGTGACAAATTTATCAAATTAAAAAATATTTAATCTTGGAAACATCAAACCCTATTATATAGTGGGTTGCAACATATTTTTGTTGCAATTGGGCTGAAAATGTGTTGCAATTGGGCTGCCTACAACCATTTTGGGCCGAGGTAGTTGAGGTGGTCAAAGGCGGACATCTCATTTCACCGCACCGCATTGTCTCTCTTTGAGGCGGAATTTTGTAAAAACGCCTTGAGGAATTTTGACTACACTAGACACGTCATACCTTTTTTTAATGTTGTATGAACATAAACAATAATTTAAATCAAGAATTGAAGTAAAAAATTAACATGAAATATGAAGATGAAAATGTAGTACAAATTGTTGCTGGAAAAGAAAAAATGAAGAAAAAACATAGAAAATGAGATGCAAAAAAATGGAGAAGAAGATGACACTATATCGCAAGAAAAAAACAGAGTAGAGAAGTAGAGGAGATAAGAAGCAAATGAGAGAAGAAGAAGCATAGACTACCTCTATGCTTCATCGCCCTCTTTATCTTTCATCACAATTGAAAAATTTTCACTTTGGATGGATTAGCAACCTCCAACTTAGGTGGTTATGCGCCCACCTAAAAGTAAAAAACAAAATAAAGTTGGTTGTCGAGTCTTTATAGTGTATTAACAAAGTTTTGGGTGTCAGAGGCGTGTCCGACACGTTGACTATACTGATCACCTGCCGACACGTTGACCATGTGTCCAACGCATGTCGGAGGCGTGTCGGGCGAGTGTCGGTGTCGGATACGTGTCGGACACGGTACAACAAGTTTTTCGAAGAGTTTGTGCTTCCTTGCTTGCTTTATCAAATTATTGTTCAAAAGATTGAAGAATGTTATTTCTATGAATCAGAGTGCAGTTAAATACTTGACTATGATCCCTTGATTTTTGCATTTATATATGTAAAGCAATCCTTTATTTTCCAAAGGATATAAGTTTTTAGCTAGCCATGATACAAATTGAAAATTGTTCAACGTGGTTTGAAGACAACAACACAAGGACTTCATCAAGAACCACTTGTTACTTGTGTCCTTCCCACCATCTCTCTTTAAATGATCATCAAAGTTGGCTATTAACTTGCTCCTCTTGCCCAAGAGCTTGACCACAGAGTGCTCTGTCCAACATTCAAACTACCTCATCTATAGAGGATGGTTTTGTAGTGTTGGATTGTTTCACCTCAGAGGGAAGGTGGATCTTCGGACCTGAACCAGAGATAAGGGCACTTTCAACCACTTTGGAAGGGGGCCTAATGGGTTCAAAGAATTGGATTCCAAAAACCCCAAGTCAAAAGTCTTAACAGACTGAAGAGATGGGCTATGATACAAACGTGGGTCACTACATTCCAGGGACAGAACTAGAATTTCATCTCCATCAGGAGATCTATCTCTAGTACCTACGAAATCTTCAATAAATCCATCCAAATCACTACCATCTTCAACACTCGCTGTCCCAACTGAGGTCAGAAGATTCTTGTTGGTAGCTAACAGCTTAACAGGCTGTTCTGGCCATCTTTATGTTCACCAATCCATCAAGATTCACAGAGGATGCCATCCATCTTCCTCAGGAATACTAATATCCTGACCAATTGGATTTGCCCTCCTCTTCCACCTTCAAGTTTCCAACTTTGGAAGTTTCTTCACCACTAACCCCCAACCACAGCCAACACTCTGAAACCCCCTCCAAGGACTATCAACTTTGGTGGGATCAGTCCAACTCAGAGCTTCTTCCTGAGATCTCCACAATATCATTTGAGCACGATCGCACTCAATGGGAATGACTAAATGATATTTTGGGGTAAGCAGTTGACTTGATTGAAAGGTTCCACAATCCAATCACTTACTCGAGCTGCCACAAGAATCTTTGTAATGCTAGAGAGATCCCGTGGAGATGCCCCCCATAAACCTCCCACTGGTATGAAGGAGAAGAGATCTCCTCTATCTACATTTCACATGTCATCCTTGCTCACATGCCCCTTTTCGCAGCGCTTGAGAGCTGAGATCGTCGTGTTTACCACATCTGACTTCGCACAAGCTTTTGTTGCACTTCAGACAAGCCTTCAACAAGGATGCACGGACTCGGACTCGGACACGGACTCGGACACGGACACGGACACGACACGGCGACTCGGCAATTTTCAAAAAAATAGGACTCGGCGACACGGTCAAACTTATTATTTTAATATATTTTTTTGTAACTCATATGAACATAAAATTATAAATAATAATAGTAAACAATCCATACATATCAATAAAACATTCATTCATTCAAAATTTCAAATGCATCATAAAGTCAAGCTCAAGTCATAATATAAAGCATAAGCATTTGAGAATGTAAAAACTCATTATTTGCAATATTGATTCACTGATTGAAATACTCATTCTTTGCTAATGCTAATCTACTTTTTTATTCTTTGCAGTTGAAGTATAAAAATCAGCAGAAATTAGAAAATCCGCATAAAAGAAAATAAGCACAATACTCATTGTTTTATTCTACTAGTGTGGGAAGAACACATCCTCAAATTTCAGAGACACAGAGAGTCTCATATAGTCATATTCGTGAAATCAGAATATGGAAGAAGTAGAAAAAACTTTGAGGATGTGTGTTCAATCAGAAATGAATCAGAGCATAACAAAATCAGGATGTGTGTTGCAATATCAGCACAATACTCATTCAAAAAAAAAAAAATCAAAGCAGAAAAGAAAATCAGAGATGAATCAGAGAAGAAATCCGAGAAGAGAATGATGCATAGTCGCATAGACTGATAGAAGACAATCGCAGAAAAAAATAAATGAAAGAAGAAAGGTACCTGGAGAAGATCTCAGAAGAGTCTTGAACTCTTGATCGACAGTCTGGAGAAGTTCTCCATAAGGATGTCCTCAGAAAGTAGAGAAAGGTCCATGGCACGAAGATCTCACCTTGAATTTGCAAGTTCTGAGGATGAAATGAAACTCAAGTCGAAATCGATCGAACCCTCTTCTCTGTCGAAATCGATCGAACCCTCTCTGTCGAAATCGATCGAACCCTCTCTCTCTGTCTCTCTCCCTCTCCTTCTCTGTCGACATCGACCGAAATCGATCGAACCCTCTGTCGATCGAACCCTCTCTCTCTCTCCCTCTCTGTCGAAATCGACCGAAATCGATCGAACCCTCTGTCGATCGAACCCTCTCCCTCTGTCTATCGAGCCCTCTGTCGATCGAACCCTCTCCCTCTGTCTATCGAACCCTCTCCCTCTCCCTCTCTGTCGATCGAATCCTCTCCCTCTCCCTTCTCTGCTTTCTCTGCTGAATTTAGGGTTTGGAGGAACCAAACAGTCGAAGAGGAGGGTTTATTTGCACCCGACCGAGTCCGGACCATGTTTGACCGTGTCTGACCGAGTCTTGACCGTGTCCGGACCGTGGTCAACGAATTTTGACCGTTGACCACGTGTCCAATACGTGTCGGGCGCGTGTCGGACGCGAATCCGTGTCCGACACGTATTTGACTCGTGACTCGGAGGTTTTCCGAAGAGTCGGTGCATCCTTGGCCTTCAATTTTGCAGTGTTGTCGTCGAGAAAAACCCAATTGCTAATTTTAACTTTGGAGAGGCCTAAGTGCTTTGCCACATTGGTCTTCTGAAGGGCCAAGAGCACCATTCACTTCCTGGAGGGCCACCACAAACTTCTTCCGACCTGAACCATCATAAGCCCTAGGAACATACAAATGACTGCAACTCCCACCAATCATTACCCACAATAACGCGAACCAACACCCCTACTATAGTGCCGTTCATCAATCATCCCCCATCTATCTAGCAGCGTCCCTAAATTTGTTGAGTTCCTCGCTCAGTTGTATCTCCTCACTAGTTTTCTAATTTGAATGTCTTATTCATAAAAAAATAAAATAAAAACCATCCATCTAGCAACATCCTCGCATATGGTATTTCTAACCTCCCAAGCACCCACATTCAAGCTCCGTAGCTCCGCCACCCACTACATGATGATAAGGTGTTAAATTCCACAATTTTAATGTAGTCTCGTGATCATCTCACAATAAATAAATAAATAAATAAATAAAAACATCATTGGTATCTATAGTAATATCCATGGACACCTACTACCACTAGCACCCTCCTACTACACATACACTCCAAGCATACGACCATTACTTTTCTTTGAAGTCTCTATGTTATTAAATCGGTGATTAATCCCCGGTTACTCTCTTCTTGCTAGTAGAGCATTACGATTTTTGAATTAATTGTTTGAATAATAACTTGGACAAGTAATCAACTTTTTTGCCGATTAAACCGATTAATCACGATTAATTGCCTCCAAAACTCACCGATTAATCGGTCCTTGGCAATGTGTTATAAATAAATGGGAAAAAAATTACGATTTTTCTTTTGAAATTTGTTTGCCCTAACCTCATCAAATACATACCCATAAGGCAATACCAAAAGTGTGTGAAAAGGCTAGAGTAAAAGAAAGATGAAATATATATTTGAGGAGAAGAGAGAAGAACAACTCAAGGAATAACAAGCAAAACTAAAGAATATGTTGAATTCTTAATTTTTTTTATTTGCCTTAACTTGTCACAAGAGATGTTAATTATACATTAATTTTTTTTAAAATAAACATATTACTTGGAAGTTGGAAGAATAAATAAAATACATTTATAAATATAGATCAATTAATTTCAATTATTAATCCCAATTAATCTCATATTGTTCCTTAGCCTATTAGGGTACGATTAAGGATTAAACTACATAATGAAGCCTTAACACCCATGCTCATCAGCTCATAATTCCACTGGATACCATCATACCACATCCCATCTCATCAAGACAATTGCCACTGCTACCAAGCATAAATGCACCCCTCCCCTGCTCAATCATTACCCGATACGCCAAACACTTGCAAACAAAAATAAAAAACCTCCTACATCATTGTTGCTAAAAACATCTCTCATTCTCTTCGTTTGTCGGCACCGCCAAAGAAAAACTTGAAAGTCTCCATTCTGGCGGGCATTAATTTGTTCGTTAGCATCTCCATACTTCAGTTCTCAGACTTTGGATCTTCTTCAATTCTTAGCACAATCATGCCCATACCGATCACGATGACAAAACATCTCTAATTAACACAGCAAGAATGCATCACTAGCTGAGTTTTTATATCTAAGCTAGCTCCTATGTTTTCAAACTTTTCCATGGGCAACAACTCCCAACACCTTGACTTTATGACCCTCAACGCTCACCTAAGATGGTCTTCAACGCAATGTCAAGAAGATCTACACTCCACACTCCACCCCTTGCGTTCAATCTCAACTGCTGATAGCTTCTTTAATACAACAGATTCACTCATATGCAAAGCAGTGTGTTGACCTTTAGTTGCCCAAAGCATATATGCCACTTGTCCATGTCTTAGTTGTTTGTCTCATCTCTGAAAGGGGATAGAAAGGCAAGGCTAGCCACCACCACTGATTATCATTAAAAAAAATTCTTTAGCTCCCAAGATCTGCACACTCCCTAGAAAACTATCAAACCTAAGAAAATGATTTTGTTGGAGATGAGGTACATAATGTCATCAGGAAGACCTCCAAAGTTAAAGTTGTCCCTCAACCACTAGAAAACCTTCAAGCACCATCCTTGATCTACCATCTTCTCTTTAACCCTTACATCTCATGAAGCATGGCCAAGAAAAGTTTATACGAACACATTGTCTCCAAGCACGGTTTCTCATTTTCGGGTTCTAAACACCCCACAAAATCCACTTCCTTACAAATAACTATGCGACACCAACCTGCACACTTCCAACAATTCTACCCTTCTCCATCCCTTACAAACCCTTCTAAAAGCGACCATCTCCATAGTAGTTAGCTTATTAGTACATATATCATTGGCTTCTCCATGACAAGCATCTCCCATGAAATCAGCCTTACTGGAGACTACCATTAAAGTAATCTTACAACAATTGAAATTTAAGCCCAAGTCTAATAAATAAATAAATAAATAAAAAGGCAAAACAAAAGCAGTAAAGTTGTGACACCCAAAATCCCGAAACGGCAGGAGAGTGGAGAGGTGACGGTTGCTCTAGGTAGTGTGTGACACACTTATGTAGTCGTCTTAGTAAAGATTCTTAAGTCTGGACCTATAGTCTTTTAACACCAAGGCCTTTGTACCTCAGTTGGCAGACATTGTGACGGATGATATCACATATCAAAGGATTTATCCTGGCCATGGCCAATTAGTTAATTTGTTTAAGCTAAAAACCCAAAACCAGTGGGGAGGTGGTTAAGTAGGACCATGTTACAATTGGAATTGCACTTTTCTAACACCAAGAGTTTTGTAACTCAGTGGAGAAAACACTGTGAGGGGTGTGATGTTTGATTCCTACACCTCTGCGGAGGTGGTTAAGTGGGACCAGGACCAATTTGTTGGTCATAAGTTGATAATCATATTAAATGCATTATTATGTGTTTTAGTGCAGATAAACGGAGAAAATAAAATCTTTATATGCTAAACAACAAAGCAAAACACCTGAGCCAACATCTAAGGCATGCATGCCCGGTTGCAAATGCTCCTCAAGCAGTTCAAGGCATGTAGCGTGCATATGGGGTGCAGATATTGTAGCATTATACCCTATCTGCATGGGAGTGTCTACATAAGCCGGGGTTCCGTCTGGCACAAAATGTCCTCTATCAACATTTTCCATGACTTCAGCTACTTTGGTTGACTTAATTATACCATACTGCTGCAATTGAGCCACAAGTCCTTTGTTCTTATCTTTGCTACCTTTGGTGCAAAACCTCTGCAATTTAATCAAAATAAAGCTTCAGTAGAATTGAACCCTAATTTCATTACAGCCATAAACCTAAAAAATCATGAAATTTTGGAAGAAAGAATAAATAAATAAATATATATAAACTATGCGGGGAAATTAGTGAATCTTTCCGTTCAATCAATATTATTTAATCTAATCACAATCGAACCATTGTTATTGCTGAACCATTGTTATTGCTAAATTTCATCAAACACTCCGGAGAAATTTTGCAATTTTGAGGGTTCAAATGATCCTCTAAAACGAATAGAAAGTTTGAAAGGAAGGAGAAATTTACCTCCATTGGAAAGAAGAGAGAGTTCCCCGTCAAGAGATTGCTAGGGTTTCGAGGAGATGAGAAGAGACGGTAACGAGGATGGAAGGTGGAGGTGGTGAAGGTTAACAGTTGCTTGCTTAAAATGCGCATGATAGCGGCAACCCACAACACGTCACGTCACGTCACGTCACGCCACGTCATGCGCTCTTCACCAGATTCCCGCACTTTCACTTTGCATCTCACTTCTTGCAGGGTTTGTCCAAGGGAAATTCTAAATGTCGAGGGAACCGGCGAGGGAGGGGGGTGAAGCCGAGATGCGTGCAAGCCCGTGTCTCGAGGCGCTTTTTGGCATGGCTTTCACCCCTTGAGATGCATGAAAGCGCCTCGAGACACAGACTTGCACGCATCTCAAGGGAGATAACGACTTCACCCCCCTCCCTCGCTGGTAACCACACGTACTTGCCTGTATTCTTATGTTAGAATTTAGAAAGGTCCGCACTAGACACAACAACTGTAACCACTCTGTACAACCACATTTTTATCTTGTTTTGATTAAAAATGGCATAATTAGAATTGAACTACCATCCAACATTTTAATAGCGCATCAAATTCGAAATTAATACATCCTAAAAATAGCTAACAACCAGATAAAAATTCTGCAAAGGAAACTAACCAGCTAAAAGTTTGCAAAATGAAATAGTCAACTTATAATCTACTCGATCATTAAATGATTACTACATCAACTTCTAATAATGATTAGTACAATATGTACATCACAATATCTAGAATGGGTCATCAATTTTTTAGGATTGTTGCAAAGAAAACTCTAGTGCCTTTAGAAGTAGTAAGAGTAGGAGATTGAAGTTTAGGAATGACGTCCTCACGTTGAAATATAAGTTGTGATGATTAGGCTAGTTGATGTGCCTATGGGCACAATCTGCTAAGCAATACATCCCATTAGTCTGTAGCTATCGATTTATAGATGTTGAGAAAAACGCGAGTAAGTATTGTTCCTAAATATTTGTGCTAATTAGACTTTTAAGCCCCAGTAAGTGAGACAATAAGATCTGGAATTGTTTGCAGAGAATGAAAATTTGTATTGAAAGTAATGAAAACCTACAAGAAAATGAGAAAGACGGGAATGAAATAGTCTTGTTGTTCCTCAATATTTGGGCTAATTAGACTTTTAAGCCCTAGTAAATGAGACATAAGATTTGGATTTTTTTTTTTTTTTTTTTTTTTGGGCTGAGAATGAAATTTTGTATTGAAAGTAATGCAAACCTACAAGAAAGTAAGCAAATTTCAAATATATATATCCAAAAACAACGCCATAAAATAACCAAAAATAATAGCCACCCCAACTCCACTACACTCAAAGGCAAAAATGATGAAGAAAATTGAAATGATTTAATAGCGATGAATACCATCAATTTCCACAATACTTGATAATGAGACATGGAACAGTCATCCAATCGTAGTCGGACATGTGACACGAGCTAACCATAATAGATGATAGCCCGGACAGACTAGACCCCAATCAGGCCCAATTTAGCCTATAAGTCGGGAGATCAAGCCTAGATTATATAAGCCCAATGTGGCAGAAATCTAGGAGCTTGGCCCAAGAGAGGAAGGCCAGAACGCAAACCCTTGGGCAGGAATAAGCCCAAAGCCCACTTGGACCACTTCTAGACCAACTAGGAGGAGGACATTGAGTCCTAAAGGGAATCAAATACCAAAGAAGATCAAGTCATGGAAATGTAAGAACCTGACAAGGACATAACTTGATAGAGGAAGAATCTTAATATGATTTTCTCCTTTTATTGCGCAATCAGAGGTATAGTCAAGGAAAGGGATAAATTATCTCATTATATAAGGTGAACAAGATGAAGAACTAAGGTATGCAACCCTAATTTTATCAAACTGAACTCCACCTTCTTGTTCAAGGCTTGATTTTATTATCGGAGTGTCTTTGGCCACCCACACAGTGGTCCTTAGTTTACCCCTGTTCGTTTTGTAGGTCAAAGTCAATGAGGACAATTTTAAGCGAATCAGTTTGGCATTGTGCATGGGGAATGACAGTTTTCTCAAACCCTAAAACCAAAACCACGCCCTATTAAAACCAAAAATCCTGAAACATGGTGACTAGTACTAGATCTCGTGCTAACAGTAGGAACTTTGAGCCAACCAACGCTCAAACTGGCGGAGTCCCAACATCGAGCCAATGTGTTCCAGCCACCGGAGCAGGACAACAACAAGGTCCTGCCCTTGGAGCAGTCGCGGTGGACCCTCGTGTCGACTAGATCTTGCTCGTATGGATCAACTCACTTAGGTGGTATAAATGCTTACCTAGAAACATCCCCCACCATTGGAGAATGATGTAGACCCAGAAAGAACCCTGACTCAACAGGAAAACAAAGAGTGCGTTCACGAAAACAATAATGTCCCTATTGGCGATTGAAGGGCCAGCCCTGAAGGAAACCAGAAGGATGAAAGAGTCCAAGGAGACCATAACTGTCGTCCAAAATCCACTTCGACTTGGAGCTACTGACCCAAGTGTCTTATACAACCTTTTCGTCCTTCAATTCTCCGAACAAATCATGAACGCACCCTTGCCCAGGAAGATCAGCCCTTGTCACGCCCTGGTTTTTGAAAAAAATGAAATCCTTATATCCACGTGGGATTATCCGTTTCCCTCTAATTTGGGACATGGAAAATTCAATAACAAAATAACATTTAGCAACAACAACTGAGACATAATCTAATAACTGAAACAAACTACAAAAAAATCTAACCAGGAAACTCTTTGATGATGTTGGCCCCACTAAAAAAACTCCAATAGTGTTGCCAAAAACTTTCTAACCCGAGAAACGCTAAATAATTACGTTCAAACAAGAACGTACTCAAGAAGCATAAACTTACTTGGGTTAGCGATATAGCCGGTATGAGTATCATTATCAATAGTAAATAAAATAAGTTTATAGATGATAACATGAACTTACATGCAAAAGAAAATAACAACTAATAAACATGTAGTTCCTTAACGAGGCAAACGTGTCATTCAAATAAGTTCCTATCGTATTTAACGTATATTTATTTTACCTATACTTATGTTGTGGGGTTTGACCAAGGTAAGTATGATCTGCAACATTGTTAGTAGACTTGCCGTCCTGCACGGAACGGTTAAAAATAAGTAGATGGAAATTTAAAATTTCTTACTAAAAGTAGTCAAACTTTGAGAAAACTCAAAGAATGAAAAGTGTTCAGAACATTGTCCTTTACTAAAACTCGCGAAACTAAGTAATTAGAGTAATCAAAAGGCATCAAAAATCCAATTTCTTACAGACTGTCCAGTCTACTTAAAACCTGAATAACATTGTAGGTGCAGAATTTCGAAAATATGCATTTCACAAAAAAAATGTCTAGAATTGTGTCTTTTACTTGACTACAAAAATTCATACCAAACTGACTTACCAATTGGTCATAATTTATCAACTAATATTGTCGTGTCAATACCTTATTTGTCTTAAACATTTTATTTTATTTTTTTATAGGATTGATCACTTAGACTATACCACATTCGCACCACCTCCATGCCGAACATACATGCATGTATGTCTCTATATATAAATGAGAACTTCTCCGTCATTCATGTCTAATATGGGGACACATTACATACGAACTTGCATCACCAGATACTCCTAACTATATGAGTAACATAAAAGCCAATATTGGGATATCAATATCACATATTTTACGGATAAATATCAATCCTCTTTTAGGCAATACAAAACCACCACCATTTCGCAAGACCCAACCCAAAGGATACTTAGTTTCTCTATAAGAAATGGGTGCCCTACTCCGCAAGATCCAACTCGAAGGTTACTTAGTTTCTATATATGAGAGGTAAAAACATAAACAAAAGAAGATGTGGTAATTCTAAGTGATATGATTCCAAGTAATTAAAGTTTAAGGAATCATAGTTGATTAGTATCATTTATTGTTATAACTCAAAATTCTTTCACAAATGCACTTTGTCATTCAAAAATAAATTTATCCATTCTTTTGGGGAAACATATAATTTGACCAATTGTCAATCATAAATAAGTCTACCAGAATAACCATCAAATCCAATAATAACATGACACGAGTTTTACCATATACTTTACACAATGAATACCACCACAGCCAAAGGTGTGATGGCTCAGTAGTTGAGCAGTGGCGGATGGCATCACTAGTTTACGGGGTCAAACCCAGCCGGTGGCATCTGGGGTGGGAGGGGTTAAGGGATAAAAAAAATAAAAAAATACCCCCACATGTAAATGTCATGCTACCAACACATATAAAATAGATATGCAAACCAATATATGATTAATGAAATGTTTAATAACCAACACACACTAAATACCTATGCAAAGGCACTATGGATATGTTGCACCATTGGCATAATTTCAGTAAAGCCCCTCCTAAATAATACCACAATTTCTACCGATGGACACCACCACTATTGAAGGACACCATCAATATAAAGAAGAAAAAAAAACCTAACCTATCTTCTCATTTCTCCCTCTCTTCTCCATCAAGGACCTCTTATTTTTCCTTTTATTTTTATTTTTATTTTTATTTTTATTTTTATTTTTATTTTTATTTTTTTTTCTTCCTCTTTTTTTTTTCTTTTTCTTCTGCTCATCTCTTCCTCTTTTTCTCTTCTCTGTTTTATTTCTTTTATTTTCTTATTCTTCTTCTCCTCACCCTTTCTCATTTTCTTATTCTCTCTCCCTGTCTTCTCCATCAAGAACCATCACCACCCCGCCACCATCAACTGCACCACCACACGCCACCATCAACCGCACCACCACCCTGTCGACCTCCTCTTCCACCTCTTCACCTCCTCTTTCTACTTATGTGTTTTTTTCTTCTTCTTTTCCTTTCTTATTTTCTTCTTCTTCTCCTTTCTTATTTTCTTCTTCTTCTCTCATTTTCTTCACAACAAAATGTCATCAATTAACAAACAAAAATTGGAATTTTATAATTACTCATTTGAATGACTGAAAAATAAAGGCAAACTTATTTCCATTAATATTTTTAAATATTACAAAAAAATACAAAAACAAACATTAAATAAAGCTAATCGTTTAGGAGGCGCTCAACAAAGTCCTTCAGGGGTGACGTTCACGACCCTCTTCGTCGGAGGAGGAATAGTCCCCACCATCACAATCATCATCGTTCTCATCAGATGACGATGATGATTCATTGTCATCCTCCTCCTCTGACTGTTCTTCCTCGTGGTCCTCCTCATCATCATCTGAAGATGGTGATGAGAGGGGGTTGTCATCCCTGAAAGAGTTCTCTTCCGGATCGCCCATGTTATCTCATTCTTCATCTGAGTTTTCTTATTCGAATATGCCATTTTCTTGACATCTTCTCTTATTTCTCTTGATTTGGTAATGAATACTAATAGACTACTCCCCTTTTTATAATGCTCAAATGACATTTGTCTTCCCAAGTAATTTTCTTGTGATTATGCAATCATGGTGGTTTTCCCATGTATGCATCAGCATTTCATAAAAGGTTGTTTGAATCTCATAGACAAAGGAACAAATGGAAATACTAGGAGGATAACAACCAATCCTTCCCAGAGATACCCAAATGCAACGTAACATGCGAGCAACATAATCACATTCGCAGCAAAGGGTTCCAAATGTGATCTTAATACTCGCAATATTTATGTGTTTGTTTGAAACAGAGTCAGGTTTTTTCCCAAACGCAGCGACACATGCGAGTTTAAGATAAATATTCGCATGATCCGCTGCGTTTGGGTAAAAACCAGACTCTGTCAATTTAAAAAAAAAATTGTTTGATCCAAATTTTACCTTTTTGCAATTTCTATGGTTAAAATACACTCTTAACAAATAAAATCTATTGTTAAACCACATTTTAGACAAGAAATATGGATGCTTGAAGACAATGTCCAAAATTTGTTTTGACAATAGATTTTATCTCTTAAGAGTGTACCTAAACCATAGAAATTACAAAAATTTTAAATTTGGTTCAAACATAAAAAAAAAAAAAAAAATGGATAGCGTTTTTTTACAGGGTCGCTATAGCCGCTATGAGTTTTTTTTTATTGTATTCGCATTTTAGTAAGTGAATGTGAGTGTGGAGCTCCCATGAAACTTTAAATGGAAGTGTTCAGTATGCAAATGACGAGTTTTTGTTGTGTTTTTATATACTATGCATGAAAAAAGTTCACCAAGGGGAAGCTTTTGTGTCTTTCTAGCTACAAGCTTCTGTGATTTTACTTTTTAGCAAAGGGTAGCAACAAGGCAACTATATGATGAACTCTTTGATTTTGATCATTGTTTTTTACTACATGCTTGACGTTAAACATTAATCACGTGCATAAGAAAATAAAACCAAATTTCAAAAACATTTGTCCCCTTTCTTAATCTGAGATTTTTAGCTTCCAAAAAATTTGGCCCTTAAGAATTTAGTTAAAGGAAGGGGTTGTGTGGCCAGTGGCTGGGGGGTGAGGCCGACTGCTGGTGGGGTGCAATGGTTCCTCAAAGGAGAATAAGAGAAGACGAAGGACACCACCACACACTACCCCTTACTGAAGGACACCACTACCACTCAGAGGAGAAAAAGATAGAGACACACACTATCCCTTACTGAAGGACACCACCACCACTCAGAGGAGGGGAGGGGAATAGAAGAGGAGAATAAAAGACGAAGATGAGAGAGAGAGTGAGAGAGAGGGGGGAAGAGAGGCTGGCAGTGGCAGGGCGAGGTGGTTGTGTTAGCGGTGGTGGGAGAGGTGGTGGTGATGTTCATGATGGAAAATAGAGGGAGAGAGAGAAAAGAAAAAGATGGAGAAGAAGAAGATGAATAGTGAGTGAGAGAGGCTTTATAATGGCGGTATCCTTCAGCACATCCAAAAAGAAAAAAAAAATGGTTGGTGGTGTCCATCAGTAGATGTGGTGGTGTTATTTAATAGGAGTCTTTCAATAAAACTTAGTCAGCACAAACATCCATTACATGTTGATAATCACGTCATACTAACCTCACCTACATATGCATGAATACTACGACATTTATCATCCACTGTATATATATAAGTTGTAATCCCAAAATAAATGGTTTAACAATGCCATCAAACTCATAGAAAATATGCTTACAATCAAATAATAGCAATATATAATTTTGTCTATTATAACATCAAACAATATCAATAATTAATTACCATTTATAAATTAAATGTAGTATAAAACTAAAGTGATACACATGACATAGCTTCAAATATCGCATACATTCATGAAATATAAATAATCTATTGATTTGATAAAAAAAAAATTTATCAATCAAATATTAATTAAATTATTATTAATCATATTATTATAAACGTGAGAAATACTTAATAACTTCTACTAAAAATTTTATATACAATACCCATCATAGGTGAGTATGACATAAGTTTCAAGTTCATTCATACATAAGCCAAAGAACCCGTAGAAATAAATTTGCAAAAAAAAAAAAAATCAGGGTCTAAAATTCGACCATTGACAAGTTTCTATGCTTCGAGGGAAATCTAACTATTGGATGAACTTCAAATCAACAATATATTTATCATATGTGTTTTGTGAATATATAAATTTGATTTGAAAGGATTTTGATCACTATAAGGTCTTGATCCATTAGAAAAACTAAGACTGCACATAGCTGTCTTATATTACGGAATTTAAATAAAAATATGATTTTGTGTTCTCTTTTAACTCAACAAATTCCCACAAAAATACAATAAAAATTTTCAACTGAACAAAAAATTTCAAACTTAGATACGTTTTACACTCTAACCCTAATTCATAGATTAATCTAATAAAAATAAAAGAAAACGAATAAAGACTCACATGTGTTCTTTATCCTTCTTCTCCTATTTTCTCTTCTCTTACTTTTCTTCTTTTTTCCTCTTATTGTTTCCTTTGTTTTTTTTTTTTTTTCACAAACTATGTACGGCTGGAGAATAAGAGCCCTCCTCCAAAAACCCTACAAGATTAAGGTTTTAAATTCAAAATGGTTTTGACACCATTTTTTTTTTCTAATAACCCAAGCATAAAATAAATAATTAATTAAGGTATGATAATTATAATAGGCTAATTAAAAAAATGGGATCGTTATAGCCCCCCAATGGTTGATTTTTATGATGGAACTACAATCCATCTGATCACATAAGCCATTACCACCAGGTGAGGGCATTGAAGAAAATGTCAGAGGCCATCATGAACCAGACCTTCCCCACCAGCTTGAAGAAGGTAACCCTGGCTTGGTTCTACAACCTCTAGCCAAGGTCAATGGGCTTATTCCAAATGCTGGCAAAAGTTTCGTCACTCGATTCGTGGGAAGCCCGCAAATCAGAAAAGAACCTCACTATCTGCTCAACCTCAAACAGAAGCCCAAGGAGACTGTTAGAGAATACGTGATGTGGTTCAATGAAGAGCTGCCGCTGATTGATGGCTTCAGTGATGAGACATCTGTCAGTGCCTTCATCTATGACCTTATAGGAAGTCAGTTTACAACTTTCTGATCTTATGACCCCCAAAAGACATGGCAGACTTGTTAAAAAGTGTGCAAAAGTATATCATATTGAAGAATATGTGGGCAGCCAAGAAAGGTAGCGAGAATAAGACCAAACACTCTTCTAAGACCCGGGATAGGAGAGAGGACAATGGATCCAAGAGGAAATGGAGTGATGACAAGCCTGAGTCTGGCAAGGCCAAGGATTGTGATTTCGCGAAATTATACGAAATTTCGCCGAAATTTTTGTTTTTTTGAAATTAGGAAAAGAAAATGGGCAAAAGAAAAAATTACATTTTTCGAGGGTTTTTTTAAAAAATTTTGAGGTTTTTTTCGTAAGTTTTGGGGGTTTTTTTTGGTAAATTTTGGGGTATTTTCATAAATTTCATTTTTGGTAACAAAAAAAAAAAATACAAAAATCAGCTACAAAAAATTACATTTTTTTGAAAAATTTTGAGATTTTTTTTTGTAAATTTTGACTTTTTTTTCTTCTAATTATCATTTATTCTAATTATTTATTAAATTTTGAAACCACCCCTAATTTCCTAATTATCACTTCTATTTATATATTGATTTTTTAAAGTACCCATTGATTTTCTAATTATAGGTATTTTGGTTTTATTTAATGTGTTTAATACATTTATTTTTTTCACATATTTAATATACCCTCAAAATTCATTATATATTTCATGTATCCGATAAATTTTTACGTTTTTTCTTTACATACCGAAATATTTCTTAAAATGAGGAGACCGAAATTAACTCAAAAAACAAAATCACAATCCTTGGGCAAGGCAAAGTTCGAAAAGTCTACCAACTACGTCAACTTTAGGTATCATGCCTACACTCCGCTGAATACCAGCTTTTTTAAAATTGTTTTACCATGAAGCATTGGGAGGATATTAAATGGCCTTTCAAGATGAATGAAGACACTTCGAGGCGTGATAAAAACAAATATTGTTCTTTCCACAATGATAATGACCATGACACCGAGGTGTGCAAAAACCTCGGGAACGAGATTGAATATTGAGTCTTAAAAGGGAGACTCAAAGAATCCATAGGCTTGGTGAAAAGTAATCCCGAGGGAATGATAAAAAAAAGTCTATAAGGGAGATCAAAGTAAAGACTTTGGACGCCATATACGTCCTGCATGGTGCGTATGAAGATTAGGGACAATCCAATCGATCAAGAAAAAGACCAGTCCGAGAGTTGCATAATAGATCTCACTATGAAGAGTGCATTGTTCAGCACGCTCGAGTAGAACACCCAGTTCCAAATTTGACAATCATGGAGTGGAAAATGCAATGAGTCCACTTCTCCCATAATTACGCCTTAGCTAACTCGATTGGGATAGAAAAATGAGACGTGAGAAGATCATTGGTTGACAGAGGAAGCTCAACCAATGTTCTGTTTTTAGAAGCATTCCTTAAAATGCAGTTGAAATAGGAGGAGCTGACGCTGGCCAACCATGCCATGATCGACTTCAGTGGAGAGATGTTTCTCGGTCGGAAAGATCAAATTGTCAGTAGTAGCAGGGAAACCGGACTTGTAGAAAGTCCTGTTAACAGAGTTCATGATCGTAGATGCCCTTTCTACGTGCAACCTAATTCTGCGCCGATTGTGGATTCATCACATGGGAGCAGTGGTCTCTAAACAACTCCAATGCCTCAAGTACCCCGCCAATGATGAAGTAGGGTCATCAAGGGAAATCAACCTAATGCAAGAAACTACCATTATACAACAATGAAGTTGTCAAACAAATAACAACCATAGTCCAAGCTGGAGGAGTTATCTATGAAAATCCCAAGTTCAGAAGTAAAATGCCAGTCTCCGTACTCGAACAAAGAAACACTTCCTAGTCCAAGAGAAAGACTAAACGCTTGACAGCCAGAAGAATATCCAGTCACCATTTATCTGGATAGCCATGATAATAACAGAGTTGTCCAGATAGGCTCCAATCTCAGTAAAGAACTGGCAAACCAGCTAATAGAGCTCCTGAAAGAAAACCAAGATGTGTTGGCCTGGACAATAAAAGATATGGTAGGAATTGACCCTTCCATAATCACACATCGATTGGAAGACAATCTAGAACAGAAGCTAGTCAGGCAGAAGAGAAGATCGGTGGCCCCTCAGTGTAACCAGGCCATTAACAAAGATATGCAAAGGTTATTAAATGTCGGCATGATAAAAGAGTCACACTATCCATAATGGCTGGCAAATATGGTAATGTGAGGAAGAAGAATGGGAAGTGGAGAGTATGTGTGGACTATATAGACCTCAATAAGGCTTGCCATAAAGACAACATTCCACTCCCCAAATAAATCAAACCATTGACGCAACATCCAAACATAGCCCCATAAAGAAAAATTAAAAGAGGCGAACCAATTTTTCTATCGCATCTTGACTTCGGAAGGGTATAGAGAGATCCCAGACTTCTTGATTACATTCCTCATCTTGTTCAAAAGGAGGATTGTGATTTACTCATGCAACAACCAAGCTTGGAGGAGGTTAAAACAATGTTGTTTACTATCCGTAAGGAGAATGCTCTGGGTCTGAATGGATTTACTTCGGGTTTTCAGTTTTGTTGGGATAATGTTGGCCATGACATTTGGAAAGTGGGATCAAAACTTTTTAGGTGTCGAGCTTTGCCAGACTAAGTGCGAATTTTATTACTCTGATTCTGAAGGTAGAAGAACCAAATTTTTTTACGGACTTTAGATCCATAAGTCTATGTAATGTGGTTTATAAAGTCTTTAGTAAAATTCTATGTTTGTGATTGTCTGGGATCCTCCCTTGAATTATCTCTCATGGACAGGGGGCTTTCGTAAAAGAGATACTTATTTTGGAAAGCATTGGGTTGGCACAAGAACTGTTGAGATCCATTGGGGAAAGAATTGTTGGAAATAAAGAGGACTTTAAACTGAACTTGGAAAAGGCGTACGTCAGAATCGAATGGGGCTTCCTTTCAAATGAACTGAAAAAGTTTGGTTTTGATAATAGATTATGTCTAGCAATATCCAAATGTGTGACTCATTGTGGATTTTCAAATTTATTACAAGGTAAGTATGATGGTTGGTTTAGATCTTCTCGTGGGCTAAGATAAGACAAACCTTTATCTCTACTCTTATTTTTCATAGTTGTAAAGGTCCTTAATAGGGGGCTCACTAGAGCTTCCAACAACGAAGAAATTGGTTTCTTCTATACTCCTAGATTGTGTGCGCCAGTTACCCATTTGTTGTATGCCGATGACTCCTTGATTTTTTTGAATGGATGAAAACAGTCTGTACTGGGATGTATGAGAGTTCTCAATCAATATTGTGCAACCTCAGGGGAGAAAATTAATATAGGGAAGAGCTATTTAGTTTTAGCTGAGAAAGCTGCAGCAGAAACAATTGTTTTGCTCAAATAGTGGATTGGATTTCAATGTAAGGATTCTCTTTTTACTACATGTGTTTGGCTCAGAAGTGTGACCGTTTTTATGTATCATCAGCTACTTCCCTTGAGTTAGTGGGGGTGTTTAAGTCAGTCCACTGACTCGTTGAAAAGACATGTACCGTCGTGCTCGAGCGTCGCATGTCATTTAATAGGTATGCAACTGCTCGAGGAGGAAAAGTTCAATTTGCCTGCCTTATAAATATTTACTGCCCTTGGGATGATTTTTTTATTTTCATCTGCGCTATCTTTTCGAAACGTAGTATTTGTTCTTTCTTCCAATGGCTGACATCGTCAAAATTGCTTCCAATGATCCATTATCCCTTGTTTGTATGAAATTCTTTGATGATAGTCTGGTCGGCGAAACTGAGTTGATCAAACTTCGTAGTTTGTACCGTATCCCTTGAGATTTGTATCTTGTTCCCGTGTCTGGAATATTAGGTCTGACTGTACCTCCTCATGGGTTTATAGGCTTGCACTGAAGTATGTTTGAGTCCGGACTCCGGTTTTCGGTGCCTGATGACGTCTGGCACTTCTTCACTCATTTTAGCCCGCCTCCCGCTCAGATGACGCCGAGCGGGTTTAAGATACTGCTAGCAATTCTCTTGAGGGCTCACGACGCTGGCCTTCGTTTGACTCCATCAGAGATTCATCGCCTGACCAAAGTTTGGCTGGATTCCAAGGGTAACTGTGTACTAACTTGTCCACCTTGTCTACGTTTGACGGTGATCAGTACCAAATCCCGGGAGAAGTAATGGTTCTTGGCTTCGATGGATTCTGGCTACTTCAAGCTCAGGAGTCGTAAAGTGTACCGACACTTCCAGTTTGATCGTGGTGAGTTCTTTTTTAGTGCATGCATATATTTGCGCGTTCTTCTTGTGACGCTAGTCCTGATGTTATTTCTTTGTTTCAGAGAAGTTTGTTATTACGTCCATTAGTGAGGAAGAAAAGTGACGTGAGAAGAAGTTTCTGGAGCTTCCTTCAATTTTTGGTTGAGGTAGTAATGTCAGGCGATGTCGACGCAGCGGGCTGCTGCGGTGTTCTCATAGGGTTCACCTAGTGTTAGGTTCCCCGGCTGAGGGGGTGGTTGCTCATCATATGAGGAAGAGAAGCCTGGCCCCGCTTAGCCCCTCCAGGCTCGCTGAGTTGGAAGCGAACGTACCTCCCATGGTTGCTCCAAGGAAGAGGCAGTCTTCTGTCCTGGCAGTCTCTCCCTTTGGTGCCCGCACTTTAGAGCCGCATGTTCCTGTCTTTTTGTACCCCGAAGCCCGTGGGAGGGTCCTTGATCTGGAGAAGGCCTTCGCCGATCTGCGGATGTCATATTCGGATGCCCTTTATCGGGTAGAGGGTTCTTGCACTGTCGCGAACCACGAGGGTTTCGAGGCCACGACCCTTGTTGCTGACGTGGCAGTTGACAAAATGAGAGCTCAACTGAGGGTTACCGAGTCTGACTGGGTGTCAACACATGCCGAGCTGAAGCGGACTAGGGCAGAATTGGAGTGCATGGATACTGCTATGGACAGGTGGTCATCTGAACGAGGGGCTGAAGAAGCTGAGAGGAAGCAGGCGAAGGTGGAGTGGGCAGTCGAAAGGCAATGACTGGAAGCCGTGATAGACGAAGGGATCCGCCATGCTCTGGAGATGGAACAGATGATGTCCGAGGAGCGTTCGCATTATGAAACGTTGCTGGGTGTGGTAGATTTTGATGTGTCTAGCAGGAGGTCGCTAATCTCGTCCGAGGTTATTCGGGGCAGACTAGAGCTCCTGGAACTGATTAAGGGAAAACATCCCGATATTAATCTCGACTTTGCCCGCTATAGGAGGGCAACTTTTGGACCAATCCATCGAGGGGAAGGCTCTGGCACTGCAAGACTAACAGATGAGGAGAATGCTTCTCCTTAGATGGTAATGTCCCTTCCTGGGCGAAAATCATGTAGACATGTTTATTTTTATTTTTATGGAAAGTATTATTCTGCCTTGCACCATCGTATTTGCTTTTGTTGTTTTGTAGAGTGTAGAGTTTGTGCTGCCACGCGGAATCCCCACTTAGTTTTTTTTGTCAGTCAAACATTATTGCTATGTCGTGTTACTATCGTGGCGGATTACGGGTTGATCAGCGAGAGTCGTCGTTGGTCAAGGATTGACTAAATCCTTTCAGTCGTAGTCTGCAATGACTCCCTCATTGCCGGTGGACTAGCGCTGACTTTAGCTTCCATTCCTTCGGTCGTCGCGACCCACACGTAGCGGGTTAGGCTTTGCGCGCCAGGAGTTGTTGTCATCAATTTCGAACTGATTAAGCTTTATTGGTAAGTTTGACGATCATTGTCTGTATTGAGATCAATGATCCCTTGGCGAGTCATCGTCATCAGCGGACAAACGCTCTAGACTCCCAGTTCCTTAGCCGTCTTGACCTGCTCGAAGCGGAGTAGGCTTTGGGCACCAGAAGTCGTTGTCATCAGTTGCGAACTGACTAAGCTTACCTGGAAAGTTTGGCGATCATTGTCTGTATTGAGAGCAATGATCCCTTAGTGAGTCATCGTCATCAGCGGACAAACGCTGACTAGACTCCCACTTCCTCAGCCGTCACGACTCGCGCAGAGCGGATTAGGCTTTGGGCACCAAAAGCCGTCGTCATCAATCACGAACTGACTAAGCTTACCTGGAAAGTTCAGCGATCATTGTTTGTATTGAGAGCAATGATCCCTTGGCGAGTCGTCGTCATCAGCGGACAAGCGCTGACTAGACTCCCACTTCCTCAGTCGTCGCGACCCGCGCGGGGCGGATTAGGCTTTGGACACTAGAAGCCGTCGTCATCAGTCGCGAACTGACTAAGCTTACCTGGAAAGCTCGACGATAATTGTTTATATTGAAAGTAATAATCCCTTGGCGAGTCGTCATCATCAACGAACAAGCGCTGACTAGACTCTCACTTCTTTAGCCGTCGCGACCTGCGCGGAGCGGATTAGGCTTTAAGCTGATGTCTGAGTTTGGCCGTAACTGGGGTTATCGAGGGTTGTAACAGACAACAGTGGAAGTTTTGTTAAAAGCAAAATATTTTATTGATAATATTTTTTGAGATGCTCTACATTCCATGGTCATTTTAACCCATCGTCGTCGGCGTCTTCTAGCTAGTATGTTCCCGGCCTGTTAACCTTAGAAACTCTGTAAGGCCCTTCCCAATTCAGATTTAGCTTTTCCGCCCCGTCTTCTTCGGTGTTTTGTTGGGTCTTCTGTAGTACCCAGTTTCCCACATTGAATTCGCATGGCTCGACCTTCTTGTTGTAGTATTGCGCCATCCGTTATTGGTAGGTAGCTATCTTGGTGGAGGCCAGATCCCGATATTGATATCGACTTCGCCCGATATAAGAGGGCAACTTTCAGGGTAGACTAGAGCTTCTTGAACTGATTAAGGGAAAACATCTCGATATTGATCTCGACTTCGCCCGCTATAGAAGGGCAACTTTTGGGCCAATCCATCGAGGGGAAGGCTCTGGCACTGCAAGACTAACAGCTGAGGAGAATGTTTCTCCTTAGATGGTAATGTCCCTTCCAGGGCGAAAATCATGTAGACATGTTTTTTTTTTTTATAAAGAAAGTATTATTCTGCCTTGCACCATCGTATTCGCTTTTGTTGTTTTGTAGACTGTAGAGTTTGTATTGCCAGGCGGAAGCCCCACTTTGTTTTTTTTGTCAGTCAAACAATATTGCTATGTCGTGTTGCTATCGTGGTAGATTAGGGGCTGATCAGCGAGAGTCGTCGTTGGTCAAGGATTGACCAAATCCTTTCAGTCGTAGTCTGCAATGACTCCCTCAGTACTGGTGGAATAGCGCTGAATTTTGCTTCCATTCCTTCGGTCGTCGTGACCCACACGGAGTGGGTTAGGCTTTGCGCGTCAGGAGTAGTTGTCATCAATTTCAAACTGATTAAGCTTTATTGGTAAGTTTGGCGATCATTGTCTGTATTGAGAGCAATGATCCCTTGGCGAGTCATCGTCATCAGCGGACAAACGCTCTAGACTCCCAGTTCCTTAGCTGTCTTGACCTGCTCGAAGCGGAGTAGGCTTTGGGCACCAGAAGTCGTCGTCATCAGTTGCGAACTGACTAAGCTTACCTGGCAAGTTCGGCGATCATTGTCTGTATTGAGAGAAATGATCCCTTAGTGAGTCATCGTCATCAGCGGACAAACGCTGACTAGACTCCCACTTCCTCAGCCGTCACGACTCGTGCAGAGCGGATTAGGCTTTGGGCCCCAAAAGCCGTCGTCATCAATCACGAACTGACTAAGCTTACCTGGAAAGTTCAGTGATCATTGTTTGTATTGAGAGCAATGATCCCTTGGCGAGTCGTCGTCATCAGCGGACAAGCGCTGACTAGACTCTCACTTCCTCGGTCGTCGCGACCCGCGCGGAGCGGATTAGGCTTTGGGCACCAGAAGTCGTCGTCATCAGTCGCGAACTGACTAAGCTTACCTGGAAAGCGCGACGATCATTGTTTATATTGAGAGTAATAATCCCTTGGCGAGTCGTCATCATCAACGAACAAGCGCTGACTAGACTCTCACTTCTTCAGCCGTCGCGACCTGCGCGGAGCGGATTAGGCTTTAAGCATATGTCCGAGTTTGGCCATAACTGGGGTTATCGAGGGTTTAACAGACAACAGTGGAAGTTTTGGTAAAAGAAAAATATTTTATTGATAATATTTTTTGAGATGCTCTACATTCCATGGTCATTTTAACCCATCGTCGTCGGCGTCTTCTAGCTAGTATGTTCCCGGCCTATTAACCTTAGAAACTCTGTAAGGCCCTTCCCAATTCAGATTTAGCTTTTCCGCCCTGTCTTCTTTGGTGTTTTGCTGGGTCTTCCGTAGTACCCAGTTTCCCATATTGAATTCGCATGGCTCGACCTTCTTGTTGTAGTATTGAGCCATCCGTTATTGGTAGGTAGCTATCTTGGTGGAGGCCAGATCCCGCTTTTCATCGAGGAAGCCTAGTCCCACATGCAAGGCTTCGTCGTTACCGACTGATCTGAATTCTTCCGTCTGAAAGGTCGAAACCTCAAGCTCTACTGAAACCATAGCTTTTGACCCGTATGCTAGGGTGAAGGGTGTCTCTTCGGTAGGGATTCTTTTGGTTGTTTGATATGCCCAAAGTATTCCTGGTAGCTCTGAAACCCATTTTCCTTTGGCCGCATAGAGTTTTCTTTTGATGGCTTCTAAGATCTTCTGGTTGGTAACTTCCGCTTGGTCGTTGGCCTGGGGTTGTCTTGGCAAGGAGAAGTGGTGCTTCACTCCCAGGCTTTTGCATAGTTATCTGACCTTGCTACATTCGAACTAGGTTTTGTTGTCACTGGCCAATTCTCTGGGGATGCCAAATCTGTAGATGATGGCGGCCCATATGAATTTTCGATCTGGACCTACCCTATTTTGGATAGGGGCTCGACTTCAACCCACTTGGTGAAGTAGTCGACGGCGAAAAGAAGGAATTTTTTACCAACCGATGCCGGGAGCGGTCCAATGATGTTCATTCCCCATTACGGAAACGACCATGCACTAGTCATTGGAGTTAGTGACTGGGCTGACATATGGGTGTATGGTGCGAACCTCTGACATCTGTCACACTTGCAGACTGTATCTTTGGCGTTCCGCTGCATGGTCGGCCAGTAGTACCCTAAAGTCAGGGCCTTGTGGACGAGGGTTCTCCCACCTGGGTGATTCCCGCATATACCGCTGTGGATAGCTACCAAGACTTGGCTAGCCTCTGATGGTGATAGACATCGGAGCAATGGCCTTGCTGTTGATCTCTTGTATAACTTGTCGTTTATGAAAGTATACCTTGCTACTCTGTTTTTAAGTTTTCGTGCTTCGACCTTATCTATCGGTAAGGCTTCTGATGCTATATATTCTAGAATCGGAGTCATCAAATTGGATTGTGTTTTCGTGGCACAGATATTTCCGTGCTCTTCCTCGTCGATGCTTGATTTCTCCTGATATTCGATGAGGCCGCTGGAGACTTCCCTAGAGGTCGAGGCTTCTTTCGCTAGCTCGTCAGCTCTTTGGTTGTTGTGGGGGCATTGTGTGAGCTGACAATTCTTGAACTTGCCCATTATGCTGAGTATCTTGTTGCGGTAGGCTATCATGCGCGGATCTTTGCTAATGAAATCTCCTTTGACCTGGTTGACTACTAGTCTTGAGTCATTGTATGTTGTTAGGCAATCTATGCTAATCCCTAAAGCTAACTTTAGGCCTGACAAGAGGGCTTCATATTCGACCTCATTGTTTGAAGCGGGGAAACCGAATCTGGCAAACTTTTTGAGGGTGAAGCCGCTAGGGGAGTGGAGAGTGATCCCGACTCCGCTCGCCTTATTAGTTGAAGATCCGTTGCAGCGCAAAGTCCTGGCTTGGACATCGAATTCTGTGAGTTGGTAGCCTACTTTCAGTTCTTCTCCACTGGTGAATTCAACAATGAAATCCGCGAGTGCCTGGTGTCACAGGCTTTCTTTTCTCAAGTACTTCCCGTGCGACACTAGCAAACTTTGCCCCGACTTATCAAAGAAAGCTAGTCAGCCTTGCTCACGAAAGACATACTTATACTATGGAAAGCTAAGCAAGCTAAGAACACACAAGATAGCTTAAGAGAACTAGAACTTGTATTGTTTGAATTCTCTGAGGTGATTACAACAAATGAGGCGTTAGCCTATTTATACAACTCCACCTCCTCAATGGACTGTCGTGATCAATTTGATCTAACAGCCTACAATGATCTTCTACACACTTCCTTAGAAATATCTAAGGACTAGAATCCTATGGAACTCTATGAAATTTTATGGAAGGTTCTAGAGAACTCTCTAGAACAATGTGGAATACTCTACATTATTTACATTTGCTAACCTCACTTGGCTAGGCAAGAAGATAGTTGTGACAGTCTCCCCCACCTAATCAGGCGACGTCCTCGTTGCCTTTAAATCCTCGTACGCTGGGATTTGCTCCTTGAATTGCCACAAATGTTGGATTGGCTCCCAGCTAGCTTCACTTTCTGGCAATCCCTTCCACTTGACGAGTAGCTCATGTGTGGGAGGTTGGTTGGAATGGTGCACCACACGATCTGACAAGATAGTCTCTACTTGACGAGTAGCTCATGTGTGGGAGGTTGGTTGGATCCTCATGCCCATTGGTGCTCTTTGTGAAACTCATCTACTTGGATCATCTTGATCTTCCTTATACGGCTTCAATAGGCTCACATGGAAGACTGGATGAAACTTGATCCTCGGCGGCAACTCAACCTTGTATGCTTGTTTTCCCACTTTCTTGACTATGGGGAAAGAACCCTCATATCTCCTGATAAGGCCACGATGCATTCCTGAAAGCCTGGCATGAGCATGCATATTGACAAGCACAAGGTCCCCAACCTGGAACTCTCTAGGCCGTCTCTTCTTGTCGGCCCACTTCTTCATCCTATTGGATGCCTTATCCAAGTAAGCTCGAGCCTCATCAGCTTGATCATTCCATCCTTTAGCAAACTTATAGGCTGATGGACTCACTCCAGTGTAGCTAGTGGCAATAGAACTCGGGGTCATAGGTTGTTGTCCCATGACAATCTCAAATGGGCTACGACCCGTCGCTTCACTCTTCTGCAAGTTGAAAGAGAATTGGGAAACATCCAGCAACTTAGCCCAATCTCGCTGGTTAGCACTAACATAGTGCATAAGATATAACTCTAGCAAGGCATTCATCCTTTCCATCTAACCATCCGTTTGAGGATGAAAGCTAGTAGAGAAATTAAGGTCGGTACCCAACAACTTGAATAACTCCGTCCAAAATTTCCCCGTGAACCGAGTATCCTGATCACTGATAATAGATTTGGGCACACCCCAGTACTTCACCACATGTTTGAGGAATAAATGTGCGGTTTGCTCGGCTATGCACTCCTTGGGTGTGGGAATGAAGGTGGCATACTTCGAAAATCTGTCCGCGACCACAAGCATCCAATTGCAACCTTCTGATGCGAGCAAACCAACTATAAAATCCAAGGAAACATTCTCCCAAGGTTTTTCCGAAATGGGGAAAGGTTAAAATAAGCTGGCAGGTGACTATTGCTCCACTTTGTCTTGTTGGCATACAAGACAAGTCTTTACATATGCTTCGATATCATCCCTCATATGTGGCCAATAATGGGAATCTTCCACAAGAGCAAGAGTTCGATGTATACATGGATGTCCCGCCCACTTGCTATCATGGCATTCTTTCAAGACTTCCTTCCTTAGGTTGTCATAAGGTGGAACATAGATTCACTTTCCCTTAGAGTATATCAAGCCGTCCTCCACCCAAAACCGTCTTGTCTTCCCATCTTTGACAAGAGATATGATGGTTTGAGCCATGGAACCATGTGCCAATCCTTCCTTTATGCGTCCCTTCAAGTTGCTTAGAGGTTGACTTATGTTAGCAAGTTCTCATTTTCTACTCAAAGCATCTGCAACAAGATTAGCCTTGCCAGGCTTGTATTCCAATGTGTAATCGAACTCTGCCAAGAAATTTTGCCATCTAGCTTGTTTTGGTGTGAGCTTTTTCTGTGTCTGGAAGTAGTTAGTGGTAACATTGTCGGTCTTGACCACAAATTTGCTCCCAAGCAAGTAATGACGCCATGTTCGCAAGCAATGCACAACCACAGTCATTTCCTTCTCTTGCACTGTATACCGCCTCTCGGTATCATTGAGCTTCCTACTTTCAAATGCAATAAAATGTCGTTCTTGCATCAATACTCCACCAATAGCTAAATCGGAAGCATCCGTATGTACCTCAAAAGACATAGAATGGTTGGGAAGTGCCAACACCGGTTCCTCAACAATTGCCTTCTTCAATCCTTCGAAAGCTTGTTGGCATTTTGAACTCCAATCCCAACTTTGTCCCTTCTTGAGTAAGTCCGTCAATGGAGCGGTTATGGAAGAGTAGCCTTTGATGAACCTTCTATAATAGTTCACCAAGCCAAGGAAAGATATTAACTCGATGACTTTGGTCGGTGGTTCCCACTCTTGGATGGCTTGTACCTTGGACTTGTCCATACGAAACTTGCCCTTGCCAATGATATGACCCAAGAATGTCACCTCCTCTTGGGCAAATGAGCACTTCTCCCTTTTGACATAGAGCTCGTTCTCCTTCAAAGTTTGGAACACTTGCCTCAAGTGATCCACATGTTCCTCCAATGTCTTACTATAGATCACAATGTCATCAAGGTACACAATTACGAACCGATCAAGGTAAGAAGCTAGTACCTTATTCATTAGAGTGCAAAATGTGGCCGACGCATTAATTAAACCAAATGGCATGACTAAGAATTCGTAAGACCTGTACCTTGTAACACATGTCGTCTTTGGTTCATCTCCTTCGACTATGCATACTTGATAATATCCTGAGCGCAAGTCAAGCTTGGTAAAGTACCTTGCATCACCAAGTTGATCAAAGAGATCCACAATAAGTGGAATCGGGTACTTGTTCTTGATAGTGACCTTGTTGAATGCCCGATAGTCAATACAAAGCCGTAGGGATCCATCATGTTTCTTTTGAAATAAGACCGGTGCACCATATGGAGCTTTGGAGGGTCAGATATAACCAACATCAAGTAAATTCTTCAATTGTCTTCTTAACTCCTCGAGCTCAGGGGGTGCCATACGATAAGGAGCAAATGCGGGTTGTTTTGCTCCAACTTCTAACTCAATAGCATGATCCACCTCTCTCCTTGGTGGAAGCTTCTTAGGCAACTCGGATGACCTTAGGTGCATTCACCCCTCCATCCATGGGACCTTCATTTTCCTTGAGGGTAGCCAAGTAAGTAGGCTCATTCCTCTTTACTCCTTTAGAAAGTTGGAGAGCAGACACCATTATCTCCTTACTTATCTCCCGTACCATGGGCACAACACAAGGTTGTCCCTTCTCCATGATGCACATGGTGTTGGAATATGGGATTAGGAAAGCCTTCACCATGTCCAAGAAATCTATACCCAAATAGAACTTGTGATCATCAATTGGAGCAATAGTTATGTCGACTTTACCTCGCCATTGTCCAAGCCGAATATCGGTGCCACGAGCTACTCCTTCAATTGGGAGACTTTTAGCATTGCCTCCCTTGATATATCCTTCCTCCTTAGTATAGGATAGGCCAATTTCTTCAGCAAGGTCCTTGGCCATGTAGACTGTGTCGGCTCTGGTATCCACCATGGCTTTCAAAGTCTTGTTCACGATCTCGATCTCCACGTACATCCTTCCACGTGGTTGTTCCTCGACCTTAGCTTGAATGGCACTTAGGAGATTCATTGAGGCGATCCTCCTTTCCTCTTTTGCTTCTTCCTTTATGACAAATGCCTGATGAGGTCCACTACATAAGAAGCAAGATATCTTCTTGGGCGATCCATATCTTTTCTCCTTTCCCTTGTATTTGGAGTTCTTGTGTTCCTTGGAGAACTTCTCTTTGTCTCCCCCACCTTTGTCATCATTACTCAGCTTTTTCCCTTGCCCCTTGGATGAGTCATTTCTCTTGAACTCAATCAAGGACTCGGCCGTAGCCATAGTCGTTGCAAGGTCTTGCACACCTCGCCTCTTCAACTCCAACTTGGCCCAACCCGTTAGGCCATCAAGGAAGCTAAACAAAACATCATTTTCGTCCATGTCAGGAATCTCCAAGAACAACTCCGAAAGCTCCTTCACATACTCCCTTATGTGGCCTTCCTTATGTTGAAGGCGGCGAAGCTTGGCCCTAGCTTTGTTCTCGGCATCCTCAGGGTAGAATTGTCTTTTGAGTTCCTTTTTGAATTCTTCCCAAGTGCCGATGGTGCACAATCCCTTCTTGACATCATCCGACCTTCTGCGCCACCAAACTGTAGAACCATCATTTAAATATAAGGAGACACTACGTACCTTTGCCGCTTCATCCCTTATGCCAACCGCATCAAAGTAGCGTTCCATGTTCCACAAGAAGTTGTCGATCTCCCTTGCACTCCTTGCCCCACCATAGGCCTTAGGTTTGGGAGCTTCGACTTTGTGAGTGATCGTCCCTTGTGTAGCCACACCATTGGCTACCGCAACCATGCACACATTGAGTTTAGTTTCAAGCTTCTCAACTTTTTCCTTGTAAGCCTCCATCTCCGCATCCTTAGCAACAACTTGGGCCTCTAGGGACTCAATCTTCTTGGACACCATGTCCACTACCGCGTTTAAGGCACCTTGCATCTCTTCATGAAGCTCTTGGTCCTCCCCATTGGACGCTTGCCCCTCGATGCGTTGGTCCATGTCTTCAACTTTCTCCCTCAAGTTGGACATGGTGGCACACAACTTAGCCAACCTTTCATCCATTGCAGCAATCATGTCATTCGACTTGTCCTTACGAACTTTCCCACCTTTGTCGTTGTTGCCAATTGATGGGTCGTTGACCTCCGACAACATTCTCTTGTGTAGAATGATTTCACCAACCTTGCCAAACCTGACTCTGATACCAACTGTCACGGGCTTTCTTTTCTCAAGTACTTCCCGTGCGGTACTAACAAACTTTGCCCCAACTTATCAATGAAAGCTAGTCAGCCTTGCCCACTTACTTATACTATGGAAAGCTAAGCAAACTAAGAACACACAAGAGAGTTTAAGAGAACTAGAACTTGTATTGTTTGAATTCTCTAAGGTGATTACAACAAATGAGGCCTTAGCCTATTTATACAACTCCACCTCCTCAATGGACGGTGGTGATCAATTTGATCTAACGGTCTACAATGATCTTCTACACACTTCCTTAGAAATATCTAAGGACTAGAATCCTATGGAACTCTATGGAATTTTATGGAAGGTTATAGAGAACTCTCTAGAACAATGTGGAATATTCTACATTTTTTACATTTGCTAACCTCACTTGGCTAGGCAAGAAGATAGTTGTGACACTGGGCTTTGATGGCGGTTCTTGGAGCATAGTTTATGTCAAACTGCCCGAGCTCTACTGACCATTTCACCATCCTGCCAGATAGCTCGGGTTTATGTAATACCGAACGGAGTGGGTGTTTGGTCAGGACCATTATGGAGTGGGCCTGAAAATAGGGCCTCAGTTTCCTGGAGGATACGACTAGTGCCAGAGCCAACTTTTCTAGGTTCGGATAGTGTGCTTATGCTTCTACGAAGGTTTTGCTGGTGTAGTATACTGGCCTCTAGGTTCCATGGTCGTCACGTACAAGGGCTGAATTGATAGCGTGTTTGGAAACAGATAGGTACAAGTATAGTGTTTCACCTATCGCGGGCTTCGAGAGTAGCTCTAGACTCCCCATGTATGCTTTCAAGTTATGAAAGGCTTGTTCGCATTCCTCATTCCACAAAAATCCTTTGCTCTTAGTATTTTAAAGAAGGGGAGGCATTTTTCTGACGACTTTGATATAAAATTGTTGAGTGTTGTTACCCTCCCAGTCAGGCTATGAACTTCTCTGATATTAGATGGGGACTTCATGTTGAAAAGAACCTAAATCTGTTTCGGATCAGCATCGATTCCCCTTTTGTTAACTATATAGCCTAGGAATTTCCCTGGTTCGACTCTGAATGTGCACTTTTGTTTCATCTGGTATTTCTTGAGTTGGTCGAATGCTTCGGCAAGATCTCGTACGTGTCGGGGTTGCGAAGGCATTTAACCAACATGTCGTCGATGTATAATTCCATATTTCTACTGATCTATTGTTTGAACATTCGGTTAACCCGCCGTTAATAAGTAGCCCCAGCATTCTTTAAGTTGAATGGCATCACCCTGTAGCAGTATATTCCTCTTTTCATCACGAAAGAGGTTTTCTCTTGATTTGGGGGGGTGCATTACTATTTTATTGTAGCCAGAATATGCGTCCATAAAGCTGAGGAGGTTGTGTCCCGATGTGGCATCTACGATCTGATTGATCTGAAGGGGTGGGAAAGTGTCCTTCGAGCGGGCTTGTTTAGATCGGTGTAGTCTACGCACACTCTCCACTTCCCATTTTTCTTTTTTACGAGAATAGTGTTTGCCAGCCAGTCGGGGTATCGTGCTTCCTTGATCATGTCTGCGTCGAGTAAACGTTGTACCTCATCGTTTATGATAGCGTGTTTTCTTTGAGGGATCTACTTCGAGGCAATGGGTGATTATTGATGGATCGATCCCACCCATATCCTGTATAGTCCAGGAAAAGATGTCCTGGTTATGCTGCAGTAGCTCCGTAAGTTGCTTTGCCACTTCCTTGTTTAAGCGGGACCCGATCTGGATGGCCTTGTTGTTCCTAGGGTTGTCGAGGTAGACTGTTACGGTTACTTCTTTTGGCTGTCCGACGTTGGGCCTGCCCTGAGGGCTTACCGGTGCCTCGTCGTCGAGTGTCGATTGTTCTTCTCTCAAGCTTCGAGTTGGGCGGCGGATAGCCATGGCCTTCAGGTAGGCTACCAGTTGAGGATCGCCGGATGACGAAGTCGTCATGTTTTTGCATTCCCTGGCTACTAATTGATCTCCTCTCAATGTATCGATCACTTGGCTCGTAGGATACTTGACGCACTGGTGCAGGGTGGAGACCACCGCCCCCATCTAATGTAACCAGGGTATGCCGAGAACCATATTGTACGCCGAAGGCATGTCGATCACTATGAACTCTTGGAACAGGGTTTTATGAGTCGGTTGCTTTCCCGCTGTTATCATCAACTGTATCCTTCCTATCGGGAACTATTTTTTACCACTGAAGTCGGTCAATGGACGACTATCAAGGATTAAGACTGCTTCATCTATTTGCATGTTGCACAGCGTGCGGAGGAACATGACATTCATCGAGCTCCCAGTATCAACCAGATATCTTCTTACCTCCCATCCCGCAAGGGAAACTGTCACCACAAAGGCATTATTGTGCAAGACTTGTATGCCCTGGAGGTCCTTCTACGTGAATGCCAGCGGTGCGGATGAGCCTTGTTTCTGACCATGTGGCGTCAGCTGCCCATCGCGTATAGCTTGAATCCTCAACCCTCGTAGAACCCTTTTTCTAGACCAGTTGGACAATTCAGACTCTGAGTGTGCTCCGTGAAGCGCATGTATTCTGTTGACTGATGGCTCCCAAGGTTTGGTCTTTTTCGCTCTTCTTTTTGGATGATGAAGTTTTGTGCTTTATTTGTCTAATCTGCCGTGTTTTCCGGAGGATCTGGTGTCAGAAGGTTGTCAAGCTCTCCTTTTCGCAAGCCGTTAATGAAGGCTAAGACGGTCATCGCATGAGCAGACAGTGTTTAACTCATTATTGAATCGGGTTAAATATGTTTCTAGCGTCTTGTCGGGTCTTCGGTTCATTGATATGAACGTCTCAATCATTAACTGATGCAGGTGTGTGAGAAGAAATCGTACATTCGGCTTACGATTCAACGATGCTGCCGTGTGCACCGGGGTGCGATTTGGATGCGCCCTCTGGTTTTCTATTGTTACGTGTCCTGGTGGTCACCATCTCTCTGCTGACCTGCACAAGCAACACACATGAGTCACTGACCACTGTGGGGTGACCGATGGCACTCCGATGCTAAAGTCAGACATGGATCTGAGGAACGTGTAACACTGTAATAGGGAATTTGTCGCATACCTTAGCTTACCAACCTCATGTCTTATTTATAGTGCAAGGAGTCCTGGTTCACATAGGCCATCGTAGGCATAGTTTAGGGAGGGAATCTTCATGGAAATCCCTCTCTAATTAAGAGTCATGCTGAAGGAGAGAAGATCCCTGTTAGCTCTGCACTCCTAGATACGCGGGAGATAGTTCCCTATCCAAGAGCAATTCGTAGAAGGGAGTTTCCCTGTGTGGAAGATACTTTGGTGTTTACTTCATAGTTGGAAGCAGAAAACAGCTGTAGTTGCCCGTCCGAAGCTGATCCTCGATATACTTGCCTAAAGAGGGCATATGGGTATTGAGGATAGTTGTGAGACGTGTGGGCCTAGAATGTTGTGAGAGTTCGGGTCTGCTTGGCGGACTGAAGTTGAGCGGGCTTAGATCTGCTTGGGTTGGATCTATATTGGGCCGATGCTTGAGACTGTAGTTCCTCGAGATTATCATGACACGTGTTCGGCTCAGGAGTGTGACCGATTTTATGTATCATCACTGAGAATAATCAAATGTATAGAGTTTATTAGATCAGTTCCAGGACTTAGTGGAATGAAGTGGTTGGGTCGTTGTCTCCTCGGTACCGGGTGAGTGAGTTAAATCTAAGTGTTTGATATAAAAGTGTTGGTAATCCAATTGGGAGAGGTATTAACAAAGAAATTGGGGAGACTATCCAAATTTAAAAGCACGACTTGATGATGTTTGATTTACTTCATATAGGTGGCCAATTTAAGACCTTACGAGTTTTCGCTGAATGCACTTTGCCTACCATCACCAAGAATACATTTCTGCAAAATTTGATAAAGGTTTCTAGACATTAACACTCATAATAACTTTTCACCACCCCAACTATTTGAATTCGCCAATTTTATTTATTTATTTTTATTATTGTGGAGAATTGAGAGAGAGGGGTTGTTCTGAAGAATAAAAGGTTTGCAAAGTGAGCGAGATAGAGTGTACGTGAGAAAGATTAGTTGTTGTAGATGATGAGACTGTAAGGTCCTTATAAACAAAACAAAAGCAAGTGGGTCTTAAACCGAGACCCAAAACTCGTAAGATTTTTGTGTGAGTGTATAAGAAAAGATGTGGATAAACATATGAAAATTCAAATTTCCTTGTAGGCGAAAAGTGAAAAGTGTGGTGAAATTAGCTCTCAAACTTTGGGATTAACTAATCGGGGGCGGGGTAAATGAAAGCCCAGACCCTTGTTAGATGCAACAAGAACTCAATAGAGAGCAAATAACAATACTGGGAATGACTTGTTTATTCCTTGTGAAAGTGCAGCAAATAAATAGAGAACAAAGCAGGCGCCGTAACAAACTACAGCCCACATTCTAGCTAGAAATAAGGAAACAAATTTGACTAAATCAATTAACAAACAATCCTGAAAACTAGGACTTTTATTTGACTAAGGACTTATCATTCCCTCCATTGAACTAGACTGCATTTGCAGTTAGTTAACCTGTGGTAGTTCACACACTCCAAGCCTCCTTCTTAGCTCCCGAAATGACTCCAATTTGAGCGGTTTGGTGAAAATGTCTGCTATCTACTGCCTTGTACCACAAAACTGAAGTTGCACAACTCCATCATTCACTAGCTCTCGTAAGAAATGGTAGCGCACATCAATGTGCTTGCTCCTGCCATGCATCACCGGGTTCCTTGCTAACTTAATTGTTGAGCTATTGTCACAAAAAATGACAGTACTCTCACCGCCCATGTAGCCAATCTTCTTTAGCACCCTTTGCATCCATATTGCTTGACAACTACTTCCTGCAGCTGCAACAAATTCAGCTTCGGTTGTGCTTAGTGTTACGATCGGTTGCTTTCGAGAAGACCAAGTCACTGCTGCTCCACTTAGCATAAAAACATAGCCTGAGGTGCTTCTTCTATCTTCCACCGATCCGGCATAATCACTATCAGTAAAACCAATCAACTCCTGACTTCCTCCCTTTCTGTAAAGAATGCCAAACCTTGCTGTACCTTTCAAGTAACGTAGAATTCTCTTGGCTGCCGAATGATGAAGTTCTGTAGGCCTTGACATATACCTGCTTAATAAGCTTACTGCATACATTATATCCGGCCTCGTAGCGGTCAGGTACATCATGCTCCCAATCAGCTGCTTGAAGAACGAATCATCCATCTCAATACCATTTTCATCTTTGGAGATTTTGAATCCTGGAACCATTGGATTTTCAACAGAATTGCTATGCTCCATTCCAAAACGTCTCAACACTTCCATTACGTACTTCGCCTGACTGATGAATATACCACCATCAAACTGAACTACCTCAATACCAAGAAAATACTTCATCTTACCCAAGTCCGTCATATCAAATTCCTTCATCATGGATTCTTTGAATTCAACCATCATATTCTCATCATCCCCGGTATAAATTAAATCATCAACATACAAGCTAATGATTAAATATTTACCTTGTTTGTTGACTTTCGTAAACAAAGTTTGCTCGCTGTCCTCCTTCTCAAAGCCTTCCTTTCTGAAATATGATTCAATCCGGCTGAACCATGCTCGCGGAGCCTGTTTGAGTCCGTACAAAGCTTTGTTGAGCTTATACACCTTATGTTCCTCATTCTTTATTTCATAACCCCTTGGCTGTTCCACGTACACGTTCTCAGCTAACTTCCCGTGAAGGAAAACTGATTTTACGTCCAGCTGAAACATGCACCATCTTCTTTGTGCTGCAAGTGCTAAAATCATTCGAACCGTGTCCATGCGAGCTACGGGAGCATATACTTCTTCATAATCAATTCCGTATTCCTGAGCATACCCTTTTGCGACCAAGCGAGCCTTGTGTTTATCCACTTCTCCGAGCTCATTCAATTTTGTTTTGTACACCCATTTGACTCCTATTCTTTTAGCTCCTTTAGGCAGCTCAATAAGATCCCACATTCCATTCTTCTCAATTGATCTCATTTCGGCATCCATGGTTGTCCTCCATTTCTCCTCCTTTACTGCTTCGTCAAACGAAATTGGATCAGAATGAACAGCATTAGCAAACAAGGCTAAGTGAGTTTGTACTTCTTCTTCTTCATCAGAAAGACCATTACCAGAGACAAAGTCATTCAAATATGTGGGTGCTCTTCTAACTCGGGGTGCCACCGGAGGAGTCGTTTCATCTTCTTCATTGCCATTACTGGATTCGTTCCTCGCCGGAGAAGCTACTACGTTTTCTTCTTCACTACCATCGTCGGAATCCTCCACCTCTTCACCTTTGTCATCTTCCCATTCCAGATCAAACTTTCTGTCATCTTCATAGCTCCTCTCCCAGTTCCATTGTTCTTCTTCTTCGAAGATGACATCCCGACTAATTATAATCCTCTTAGAGATAGGATCATATAGCCGATACGCCTTTGATTCTTCATTTACCCCAAAAAAAACACAACAACGGCTCTTATCCTCAAGCTTTGTTCTTCGAGCATCCGGTACATGAGCATGTGCTATACAACCAAAGACTCTCAAGTGCTCGACTGAAGGTTTCACTCCGCGCCAAGCTTCTTCTGGCGTCATTTCTTTCACCGATGACGTCGGGCATCTATTAAGAACATAAAATGCCCAATTCACTGCCTCTGCCCAGAGTTTTCTTGGAACATTCTTCTCAACCAATAAGCTCCTCACCATATTCATCACGGTTCTATTCTTTCGCTCAGCAACTCCATTCTGCTGCGGTGTATATGCAGTAGTTAATTGCCTCTTGATTCCATTTGTTTCACAATATTCTTTGAACTCATCTGATGTGAATTCACCCCCACGATCTGTTCTGAGACATTTAATGTGCAAACCAGTTTCCTTCTCGACAAGAGCTTTAAATAACTTAAAGTAAATGAATGCATCTGACTTAGAAGCAAGAAAATACACCCATGCCTTCCTACTATAGTCATCAATGAAGCAAATGAAATACCTCTTGCTGCCCTCCGAGACAGGAGATATTGGGCCGCAAATATCAGCGTGAACGAGCTCCAACTTTGCTGATGATCTCCATGTACTTTTCTTTGGGATTACATCTCGATGCTGCTTCCCTTTCAAGCAATCACTGCACGTAATCTCACCCTCGGAGAAACTTGGCAAGCCTCTCACCATGCCCTTTGTTTGCAAAGTCTTCAACCCTTTGTAGCTGAGATGACCGAATCTTTGATGCCATAAATGAGCCACGTCTTGAGTGATTACTTGGAAACACTCTTCATCTCTTTCCCCTTTGACTAATCGAGAGTTTGATAGTAACACAAACATTCGATTGGCTGCCATGGTGGTTTTGAAAATCAACCCCTTTGTGTGGTGATAAATCCGGCACATATTTGACTGCATCAGAACAGCCAAACCCCTTTCTTGCAGCTGCCCAACACTGAGAAGATTATTCTTCAACCCCGGTACATAATACACATCCCGTACAAGGTGATTCACTCCTTTTACAGTCAATCGAACACTTCCCTTTCCAACAACATTCATGCTTGCATAATTCCCCAATCTTACCACCTTGTTGAACCCCTTTTCTAAATCACAGAAGAGTGAAGAATCACCACACATGTGATTGCTGCATCCAGAGTCAATAAACCATACGTCGTCTCGATCACCTCCAAGCGTATCGATATACGCCATTAGCACCATCTCTTCCGATTCATCCAAGTTTGCATAATTTGCTTGGCACTCGTACTGAAAGTGGCCAAGCTTATGACACTTATAACACTCAACCGTATCTTTGTTCCAGTTTAGGCGACCCCTGCCTCTACCTTGTCCTCGGCCTCCTCTGAAAGCAGTTCTTCCTCGTCCTCTTCCACCATAGCCCTCTTCATGAGTCACCTTCAAAGCATGTTCTTCTCCTCCATCTCCTTTGAACTTTTGCTCATGAACAAGCAGAGAACTTTGCAAGGCATCCACAGAGAGCTGATCTATGTCCTTGGCTTCCTCAATGGAACAAACAATGTAGTTCCATTTATCAGTAAGAGTTCTCATAATTTTCTCAACGATCTTGACATCACTCACATCTTCCCCATAATTCCTCATGTCATTTGCAACCGTCATTACTCGACCAAAGTAATCATTGATCGATTCACCCTGCTTCATTACCAGAACTTCAAAGTCCCGGCGTAGACGATTGAGCTGAGCTCTCTTCACTCGAGCATTACCTTGACACTTCATCTTCATGGAATCCCAGAGCTGTTTGGATGTCTCCTTCTGTGTAATCGTCTTCAGAATTGACTTGTCAAGTGACTGAAACAAGTAATTCTTAGCCTTCAAATCCTTCAGCTGCATCTCCTCTAGGTTCTGTTTTTGTGTTAGTGTCATTCCATCCATACTCGTAGGCTGGTTGTAGCCTGATTCGACAACAACCCAATACTCCTTGGATCGAAGAAGATTCTCCATGACCATGCTCCAATGATCGTAGTCACCGTCGAACTTCGGAATGGACGCTGCTGCAAAGTTTGCTTCTGAACCCATCTCTCTTTTCAAATCTCTCAAGTCACGCTCTGATACCAGATTGTTAGATGCAACAAGAACTCAAAAGAGAGCAAATAACAATACTGGGAATGACTTGTTTATTCCTTGTGAAAGTGCAGCAAATAAATAGAGAACAAAGCAGGCGCCGTAACAAACTACAGCCCACATTCTAGCTAGAAATAAGGAAACAAATTTGACTAAATCAATTAACAAACAATCCTGAAAACTAGGACTTTTATTTGACTAAGGACTTATCAACCCTAACTTCAAAACTTGCCCGCAACTACACAACACAACCAATGAACTTCATTTCACTTCTAGCTAATATTCTTAGTTCTCCTTGTTTCCATAGTTGGCTCAAACTTTAAAAGAGAGATACAAGAAAAAAATAAAATAAAAAAAATTGTTGTGAGTTGTGTTCAGTTCATAATTAAGAATAAAAACACATTTGATCTCGTAAAACACTAATTGTATCCATACATTTTGCTTTTGTTCTCTCTCTCTCTCTATGTGCATTACATTTCTTACTCATGTTCATAATTCAGACTGGTATGCACGATTTGATAAATGCCATCTTCAAGTTAGTTTGGAGCAACAAAGCTTCAGGTCTCTAACCATTTCTCTCACTCAACTTGGATGGTTTCCTCTTCTTAGCTTCATTTGTTATTAGTTTAGGACGACATTATACAATTGAATCAAATTGATTTGATGTGTATTCAGTTGGTGAATAGTGTTTAAACTGGGGGCATCGACTTGTCCTAATAACAAGTAAATGCACTTTTTACGTTTGATATTCACAAGACTTTGGTAGTGAGTGTAAGACCAAAAGATCTACCTCCACACTTTCCTGATAGTCCATTCAAGAGGGGAGAAAAATCTCCCTTGTAGAGTCGAGATATAGAGCTTGAGAAAAGGTGAGAGAGAATCCTTAGTCTCTCCTTTCTTTTCCCCTTTTATCATCTCATAATTTTCTTTAGATTTTGGCAGTGTCAGGACCTCAAAGCCTTCACGCTAAGTGCTCCCACAATTTATAGTTAATATTTATGGTAATTACAATTGCCCCTTTTATCATTTTTATTAATCTTAAGTAAAAACGACAGGGAGTAGTAGCATATTTGTCCAAATAGTTTTTTTTGCCCCCTTTAATTAGTATTATTTTGATGTTTATGCATTTATGTTTATGATTTATTAATATTGATGTGTCCAAATCCGTTCTTCAGTAAGTATGACCTACAAAACAAATGTTAGAATGTCAAAGACCAACTTTTTGGTGGCCGAAGACACTCCGATGCTTAAGTTAGTAACTCAGTTGGAGATGGAGATAAATATGGACAAAACTCAGTTAGAATTGCATGCCTTTGTCGAATGTTCCCTTGACCTTATATAATGGTCGTTGTTAATTCCTTGCGTGACTTAAGCATGTGAGGCGTAAAAGGAAGAGACGTTCCTCTTAATGGTCTCCTTTATGAAGATACGTCCTCGGAGGCGTAACTCCCTCCACGACTCTTTTTCTCTGTAACATTCCTTCTATTTAAAGGAAAACTTTATCGGGCCTGGATTTGGGCCTTTAACTATGATTTATTTTGACGAGCTCTGTTTAGGCTTTTATGACTGGATTCGCCCTTTTTTGGGCTTTGCAAATTAGCCTGGTTTTGGGATACCTGATCCTCATGATGGATGATTCCTGTCGCGTGTACGGTTGCGATTTCAGTTTTATTTGATGTATCATCAGCTACTCCCCACTTAGTTAGTAGGCAATGCGTGGCTACGAACTTTGTGACAGTTGGATTTTTTATTTCACCATCACGGTGCATTTAATGTTGTTACCAGCTATTAATCCTTCTGTCCCTCCGACGTCTCGTCCGCCTGTTCCTTTCGGCTTGATTTTCGGGATTTTACGCAGCCGTCATATCTTGCACATTTTCCCATGAGTGGCCCTTTCGTTGTCCAACCTTATAAAAGGAGGAGTTGGGTATTGTATTCTCTCTTTTACGTTTCCTTCATTCCCAAGTTTTGATTTCTCTTTCTTTGTCTCATAATGATGTCTAGCTTCAGGGTTTTGAGTGGCTATGTGATTGATAATTGCGAAGCTTACTTCTTGCCGAAGCGAGCGACACAGACGATTCTGGATAGCATTCGTTATGACTATTCATTGCCAGTCGATCTCGAGTTCATCCTTCCTGAAGAGGGCAATAGTCATTATCATCCAAGGTCTTGCTATATTGCTTTGTATCCCGGCATGTTCCACTCTTATTTTAGGCTTCCTGTTCCCGAGATCATTTAGGAATACCTAGATTTCAGGGGCATTGCTCACGCTCGGATGGTCCCTAATGGTTTGAAAGTGTTGATCGCGACCTTGGCGAGGGTCATTTTATCCGGGATTCCTATGAATGTTAGGGTTTGCACTCCTTGGTGGGGTTTGAGGTAAACGCTAACCGTACTTACTATCTCCGTTCTCCATCTTGTTTTAAGGATCTGTGGGATGAGTATGGGGGCTAGTCGAGGCCCTGGTTACGCGTCCATCGCTTTTGACTATTTTAAGTTGCGCATTCACCAAAATTTGCGGTCTTTCCAAAATTTGCTCAAAGCGCAGTGTACTGAGTATGTGAAGGTTGCTGAGACAATATGGACTTCTCTGAAGGAAGCCGAGGATGTTCTGAATAGGTTTGTTTTTTACCTTGAAACTTCCAAGGTGGAGTTGGATAAGTTGCATTCTCAACAGTACTGCTGAGAAGGAGTTGTCCAATCGAGCGGTTGAGCGTGATGAGGCCAAGTGTTCTGCCGCAGAGTACTCCTCCAGTCTGAAAGCTTTTGTGGCGCAAGTTCCTAAGTTGAATACCTAGTTTGCCACTGCCAAATCGACAGCTTCTGCTAGGCTTACTGATATTGAGAATGAACTCGCGTCGACTCGGGCTGAGCTTTTATCGGTAATCGACAAATTAAAGGCTGCAAAAGCAACAGATTGGAAAAGAGTAGTCGATGGTCGCCACAACCTCTTAGATTTTATCGAGTCGCAATCTTGGATTTAACTAAGTACCGTTGTTACGCTGAACAAGTATTCGAGGACAAAGAGGAATCCATTCCAGATCCATCGAGTGACCATGTTCCTGAGGAACAGTCACCTTTTTGCATGCCTGAGCCCATGCCATCGAGTGACATTGCTGCCGATACAAATGCCTCTTATTGAGTACATTTACTAAACCCTCTTGTTTTTATGTACTCCTTTCTTTCATAATCAATTTGGAGGATTAATGAGAATTTTATTTTATTTTATTGTTTTGTACACAATATGTCTTTCTGTCTAAATGATTAGACTTAGCTTTTTTGCTTTCGACATTCCTGGTAGAATTCTGACTTGTTCGTCTGAATTTTTACAAATGTGTTTCAATGTTCGACGTATTATTCGTGTGGAAGCTTTTTATTAAATCTATTTTTCATGTCTAGATTTTGATGTCACACGTTGCAGTCGACAAGAAAAAGTTCGACCCATATGTCATGGTACTTTATGACTTCATGGTTGATCAGACCAGAAGTTTCATGTTCATGCCCGACTTATTTGTCTTGATACATGTATTCAGATTTTACTCATAGCTCCATACTTTGGTTGTGCTGTGTTCTTTTTCTAGTAAAACTTTTTAGTTTGACTTCATTATCCTTACTAGACTTTTGTCGTTTGAACACAAAATGGAGGATGTAAAAAAGTTTTATTGATAGTGATGCAGTCGTTTTTTGCTCTCTACTTTGACCTTGACCTGTAAACCTACTGACTTACACAAGGAACGCACGTGAGCCACGGACAATCGTTGTGGTGGCCGATGGCACTCTGATGCTAAAGTCAGACAGGGATCTGAGGAAGGTGTAATGCTGTAAATAGGGAATTTGTAGCATACCTTAGCTTACCAACCTCATGTCTTATTTATAGTGTTGGATTCCTGGTTCGACCAGACCATCGATGGCGTAGTTTAGGGAAGGAGATCTTCATGGAGATCCTTCTCTAACTAGGAGTCGTGCTGTGGAGGGAAGTTTCCCTGTTAGCCTTGCGCTCCTAGATACGTGGGATATAGTTATCGTTCCGAGAGTAGTCTATAGTTAGAAGTCTCCATATGTGACATATACTTTAGAATCTGCTTCCTAGTTAGAAGCAAGGAGCTGTTGTACCTGCCCGTCTGAAGTTGATCCTCAAGATACTTACATTAATAGGGCTTACGGGTATTGAGGATAGTTGTGAGACACGTGGTCTTAACAGGTTGTAAGAATTCGAGTTCGTTTGGCAGACTATTTTGGGCAGGTTTAAAACCGCTTGGGTCAGATCAGTGTTGGGCTGATGCTAGGGCTCGTTATTCCTCAAGATCATCATGACACGTGTACGGTGCAAAGTTGGGACCATTTCGGTGTATCATCAGGTACTCCCCCCGAGTTAGTGGGCCATCACATCGGTTCGCTAAGTCACTTCTTGAAAAGATACGCGCTCATGATGATTCAGACTGAATCGTTGCTTGAGCCGCGCGCTTCATTAATTGAATGTGCATCGGTTCAGTGGTGAAGAAGCGAGAACCCAATCCCTATTTAGGTCACCCTTTGTGCGGAGACTGATTCTTCTATTTTCTTCACTCTTAAAGGTTTCGCTCCATTCATCTTCTGATTTAAAAAGATTATTCATCTCCTTCATGGCTCACCAAAACCATCTTGATGACGCAACTTTGGCCAAGGGCCTTGAGTTTTTTTGATGACAGATTGCTTTCTGAATTGTGCCTTGCTAAAATTCGGATGATTAGTCGCCAATGTTTCCGCCGACGAGGTTTATCTGTTTGCATCGCGGGGTGCTCCAAACTGGAGTCCACTTTTCTGTTCTTGACATGGTCTGGGACTTCTTGGATTTTCTTGGGATTTTTTCTGCCCAGTTGGTACCTAATGGGTACATAATCGTTCTTCTCATTTTGATTAGATCGAAGGAAGCTGGCGCCCGCGTGACTTCGCTGGTGATCCAGTTGCTGACTTCTCCTCGGCTGAACGATCACGCCGTTTGTAAGATGACTTCAATTCCTAGAAGAAGTATTGCTTATTGGCTCCTGCGGATTCAAAGTACTTCCAGTTCAAGGGTCGTTCGCTCGAATGAGAGTTCAAGCCACTTCGTAAATGTAGTTTTATCTTCCGATTCCGTTGCGCTTGATTGTATGCTAATCGTTGCTCGTGTTTCCTCGCAAGACGGTTTCCTACTACTCCTCTTATTCCAAATGAGCGAAACACTATGAAGAAATTATGTGACTTGCCGACGAAGAATGTGGAGGCGGTCATATGTGTTACCAACTTTATTCGCAGTGGGCTATGTGACAACTTGCATGAATCCCCCACTCTTTACCGATCGTCACGAGTTAATTCTGAAGGTGGGGACCCTTCTAGGAAAAGGAAAGTTGCTAGAGTCAAGGCTCATGTTTTGTCTGATACGGAGGGGTTGTCTGAGACGCTTGCCTCCTTTGTGAGTTCGAAGAAATCCCGTGTTAGGACTAGGTCATCTCCAAACGGTCCGCTTCGATAAGTGAAGAGCGTGAGCCTGATCGTCCTGCCAGGGCGGAGGCCGAAGTGTCCGGCTAGGAGAGGGATCACTATCGATTAGCAGGGGTTGAAGATGCAACGAATCTTAGTGCTGCGCAGGTAGAAGCTCTGAGTGAGAAGCTGATGTTGGTTGCCATGGCAGCTTCTATTGGCATTGATCCGTCCGGAACCATTCATCTAGAGAGTCCTGATGAGGATTTGCCTGAGGTTCTGGAATCTAATCGCCCCATTGGTGGGTTGTTCGATAGCGGCCGTGGTGACACAGGCCAATGTTCCCCTTCTCGCTCCAGGCCGCATCTTAGAGTGATGGAGAGTCCATTGGACAACTCGCTCCCTCCCTTACTCCGGATTCATTTAATCTATTTTGCAATAAAGGGTCGATTGTTGGTGACAAAGGAAAGACTGTGAAGGAGGGCCTGGTAGCAGTGGCAACGACGAAGGGTGGGGCTGGCGTAATTCCTCATCCAAGAGAGCTTCACCCGGATGTGCGGATAAGTCTATTTTCCCCGGACTTAGTGAAGATGAGTAATCAGGTCTAGCACCAGGAGGTTGATGTGGATTATGCTTTGAGGAAGCATATAAGTAGGCGTCATAGCTGGCTGATGGATCACACTGCAAAACTCGAGGAGGATACACTAGAAGGGCGTACGGATAAGGGTTTAAAGTACCTTATGTTGGGGATGTCTCGCTTGAGCTAGGTGGTCGTCGCTGGGACGAAAATCGAGGTGGCTCGTGAGAGGGTGTACACCATGGAATGTGTCTTCTCGAACATGCAGAGGTTGTATTCTGATGCGCTTTTATGAAATTGAGTTGTTGATGAAGTAGGCTGAGGAAAGGGGTTGGAACTGTCAGCCGTTGTCGCTGAGACTCAGAGGATTTGTCCGAAAGCCCTTGAGTCTGACTTAGCTGAGGCGGTGTTCGCGAGGGACAGATTCAACAGGAGTTGGATCTAACCCACCGTGATATAGAGGTTGCACAAGAAGCTGCGGCTGAGGCGCGTTCTGAACTGCGGTTTCTCGTTGAGGAGAATGCCTTAAAGGAGGCTGATTGGGTTGTTCAGAAACAACAGTTGGAGTCCGATGTGGAATTCAACGCTCGGGTAGCGAGGAAGGCCGAGGACCAACTTGAACTGGAATAACATGAGCACAGTGCTGTAAAAAACAGTCTGATTATGGAGCAGTCTCATGTCGACACGCTGATTGGAAAGTTGGAGCTATTGGAGCGTGAACTTGCTGAAGCGAAAGCGCATGAGGAAGAGCTTCTCCAGAAACAAGGCAAGTGTGAATTTCGCAGGGGTTTTTACGATAGATTGGAGCTGTTGGCACTGATGAAGGAGGAACATATAGAATGGGATCTCGATCGCTATTAGAAGATGTCATATGTAGACTTATCAGTGGTTTCTGCGTCATCAGACAAATAGGGCGATCCGGATCATAATGCTCAGATTGAGACGCATACGTACATGACTCCTACTCCCTCATTTATATCCCCTCCTGATGAGGGATAAACTTTGTACACTTGTACTTTTTTGTTTCAACTGTTAATGAAAACATATTTATCTTGAGTACGTTTTGTGCTCATTTTCCCTATTGCGTGCTTTCCTTTTCGCCTTGTCATTTCACCCTGGCATAGGTTGGTTGGGTCAATAGGAAGTCGAGTGGTCTGTCTGTGGTTTAGAGTTTGATTGTTTGCGTTGCGAGTGACTCGGAGTCACTGTTGCTTAGTTACATTCAATAGTGGGCGTTCCGCGGATGGTTTAGAAGCAGGCTATGCTACCTAGCTGTAGTACATCCTTAAGGTAAGCCACTAGGGGATTGTTTTACAGTTCTGACTGTCGATCGCGGTTGCTAGCATGAGTGAATTGTGATAGTCGAGCACATGAGTTGTCTTTGACTTAGAGCGCTTATCCCAAGTCAGGTTTTGCAAGCTCGGGCTGGCATTCCATGTATCACTCGTTCGCGTGTTGGCGGGACGATTTGTGGTTCGGCATGAATGGCCTTTGCTGGTAATAGAATGTCAGTTCATGTGAGCGTGAAGATTTTGTTTTAGCTGTGATTTATCTTTGTGGCTGGTGTTTTGAAAAAAAGCGGTGGTCACGTGGCAAACCGTCTAGGGATCCCACCTTCCGAACCATCTATGTCTGAGCACACTACACCAAAAATACCCATCAGCAACGGTTTGGGACCGTGGGGGTAACCAATTTTCACGGCTTAGAGGCATGGGCAGTAGAGGCGTCTCGAAATCATCATTGACGGCTATAGACCGTGGCAACACATATTAGCAACGGTTTTATGCTCGATGACGGTTGATGATTTAGCCAGGTTCTAAGCCGTTGCAATAATTTTAGCCACAGTTTTAAGCCGTGGCAAGTACTGGCCACGGTTTTAAACTGTGGCAAGTTATGGCCACGCTTCTAAGCCGTTGCAATAATTGTAGCCACGGTTCTAAGCCGTTGCAATAATTTTAGCCACGGTTTTAAGCCGTGGCAAGTATTGGCCACGGTTTTAAACCGTGGCAAGTTATGGCCACGGTTTTAAGCCGTGGCAAGCATGAATTACCACGGTTGTAAGCCGTGGCCAGTCAAAACAAAATTCAAAAAAAACGAAATCTGGTTTGTTGCGAGGGTTTGAAACCGTTGCAAAATAATATAATACAAAAAAAATTTAAATTTTTTTTGCTGTTGCAGCAAAATCACAGCCCCACATCTTTTTTTTTTAGTTAAACCTCCAGTGGGGAGGGCAGCTATGGGATGCCAGACCTTTATTACTTATCAAAAAATTGATTTACAATCAAAACGGGGGTACATTACGACTTTACCAGTATAAAAACCAAACAAAAATGGACAAAAAACCTTGCCCAATCTAAATTACCGCAACCCCAGCCACAAGCTGGCTAACAAGACTTGAAGACTAAAAGCCCACTAACAATCACTTAAAACAAGCACATAAGCATAAAGAAGTACCAAAAATAAAAACAGAGTTAGCAACTCTGTTGTGGAGTTAGTGCACCTCCCTGCTCCGCAGCCTCACTCCTGCAACACCAACCAGCACTCGTATTCCCACACCAAGCAGCACACCACACCCTGCAGTACCCAGGCAGCATGTACACGTCTGGCTGCATCTTGCCTCGCAGCAGATCCACCAGCAACAGTGCCTGGAACCATTCATGCCATCTGCAAAAAGAACAATTTAGTAGAGTGGACTTCAGAAGCATAAATCAACAGATTGGTGTAAAATATGGACGGTTTAGAATATGCAAAGTTTGGTATTGTGGTCTAAGGAGCTAACATGCTCTGCTTCCAACACCAAGGCAAAGTGCTGAAAAATCAAGTGTTTCTCTTACGGTCATCTCGGGTATGTGCAAGTCATTTTGACTTATGTACGCTGATGTTTTATGAGGAACAAACTCATCAAGTTTGCATCCATTGTAAGATACATCCCCTGTTATCTGAAATGGAAGAGAAACGTATTGGGATCACAGTAATGAGTAAATTGATCTTACCTTATATAGAAACCTCAGTTAGCTGATAAATGAAGTTCTAAATTACTGATTAAGCTTGCTGCTTTGGCATTTTCTTCTTATAATTCTAATTTTTCATTGTTTTGCATCATGTAGCGGCTATAGTAGCATGTCCACTTAGATTACAATCCATATAAATGAAATTAAGGGTGTGCTTGTTTGCTGGAGTTTTCTATTGGAAAATATCACATGCAAACTCAAATAAGCGCAGACAAATGACATTTTTAGAGGCAATTGTTAGCCAGGAGTTACTCAACCATCAAATGCAGCCCAACTTCTTTTCTTGAAACTAATCACAGTTCAGAGTAACTGTGAATATATCCTGAAACTTGGAGATTTCTGAGTTTCTTTTGTTTTATGTAAAAGAAATGGTATAATCAAAGATTCGAAGGAAACATTTCTTGTAGATAGCTTATTTTACCATTTTATTATTTGCGGGGGAACTATTGTAAAAACAATCTATTTGTAGATATTTATTTTTCTAATGAAAATCTAACCTTGAGAGACTTGCTTAATTTTCCTGCCAGGGCCAACAACAAGGTGGTCTTCCCACATCCTGGAGGCCCAAGTAGAAGAGTCATCCTGCAATGCAAAAAATCCTCTGTAAGTGAACATTTTCAGCTTTGCTTTTGAAGAATTAGAGAATAGCTTATTAGTGGGACCAAATCCAAGATTGGGTAACTAAAAGATAGTAATTCTACAAGTAACTTTAGAGCCCAATTGTAAAATTTTCCAGAAAGACTTATTATTGTGCCTGTGGTTCAAAGACTGAAAGAAGATTGAGTACAACATTGTTGTTTCAATGTTTTGTTTTACAGTGAAACTTAACTGTACCAATTCTCCATCATCCATGATGAAGGAAAGAAAGTACACCAAGCAAATTAAAGGTGAAAATCCAGAAGAAAAATTTGACCCATTCTTCTTTGTAATTATAGTAATATATATATTTATAATTTCAACCACGCACTCTAATAAAATTCATCTCATCAGAACATAACAATAGCCATGGATTCTTCCTTATGGAACCTCACTTGTTTTGCAATAAATATGTACAAGTGGAGAATTTACCTGATTTGGGAGTTCCATCAACCTTTGCAGATATTCATCCCTCTTCTGGGGATCGGATTCTGCTTGAATCATATTACCAATAAGTTAATTTTTAGTGCAGGGATATGATTTCAAATTGCAATAAACAATAAGTTAATTTTTTTAATTGAATGAAGAAACACTTATCTATCCAAATTCATGCAATAAACAATAAACATTGATTTGTAGCAAATTCATGCATGATAACTTATCTATCCAAAACCAAAGTGATGGAAGGAAGAAAGTATTCACATACCTTAGACAGCAGAGAGTGAGCAGAGGAGAGGGAAGTGAGTATGAAGCAATATTAATTTGAATAAATAGACCTACAATGAAGAACAATGGATAATTAATTAGTCATTACAATATAATAGAAAATGCATCAAAAGAAAATTACTAATTAAGAATGTGGGATAATCAGTAAATGATATATAGTTTACATACCCTGCTGTCCCTTGTTGAGTATTTGTAGTAGATGGTGATGTATAAGGTCTCAACAACACAACCAATTGCATTAATGGTGATTAAGGCCACAACATGTGTTTTAATGAATCCATAGTAGAACCAAAGCATGGCACTGAACAGTGCAACCACATAAGGAACTGATTGAAATCCTTAAGTTGATTTTCTCTTGTAAATTTGATAAAATGTCGGACTGCAACAAAATTTAAGGTGATCAGCACCCACAACCTCAGCTAATTTGTACATGGACAAAAAAAATGCAGTTAGGCAAAAGATAGGAAGATGGACTTACGCTGGAGCTGCAAACACACAGTTGGAGACAATGTTTCCTGATAACATCAATTACAGAAGAACATTAGTAATGAAGTAAAAAAAAGAAGTTAATAATAATATAAAATAAAAATTCTATGACTATTTAGCATGAACTCATCAATATAATTCAGTAGGGAGTAAACCAATAAAAGGGAAGTAAAAATATTGGATGAAGAGTTTAAATCAGCTTTAAACTAACAAAAATGAGTTTCATACGTACATGTGAAACAAAAATCAATTTAAAACATAATTAAACATAATGAGTTTCTGACTTTGAGATTGTTTTCTCGACTGCTCTATTACGCTTTCTAGGGGTACTTGGCTGAAATTTTTGGGAAAAAAGATATAACATAAGCCACTACAGCCATAAATAAATTCTTTAAGTCATCTAAAAACACCATAGAAGATAGCACCTGCTCCTTTTCTGCAAGTGAAGTGTTGGTTGTAGCATGAGGGGCCTCCAAAAAGTCAATCAGCTTGGCCACAATATCCTCCTGCACAATTAGATTTACTTATACAAAGAAAAGGCATAGAGAAACAAAATAGTGAATGGGGAGCAATCTATTGATTGCTCTGTCAGTGAAGGGTGAGTGCCATATTTGTCATCCCAGTACATTGTGTTGTATGCTGAGTACCTGAAAAGGCAGGGGATAAAGAGGAAAGGTCATCCTGGAAGAAGCAAAATAATACTGTTTTAAGATTTGGAGTTTATAGTGGAGTCACCCACCGGGCAAAGTTCTTTTGTTATTTCATTCAAGGTCTTTTTGGGCTTCTGATGTATGACCTAAAGTCCCAGAAATTAAACAGAGGATTAGGCTAATACTAAAATGAAAATAATGCACTACTGAAACAGAAAACATGCTTGTCTAAATCGCACCAGGAAACCAACTGCTTGTTTGATATGCCTTAATTCCTCCCAAGCTGAGCCTGCATACTATACATATTTTGACATTAGAAGTTTGCAAATTAATTGCTGAAAAAATAGGGTACGGATTCAAACTGACTTCTTCAGTGGCAGTAATACACCATTGCTCCAACTCAGATAACCCTGCTTTTACATACTCTCCGTTGCTGAATGAACAACACTAGCAACGCAAAAGAAGGTTGAGAAATGGTAATAGGAATAGAATTACTGAATCAATAGTCTATTTCATTACAATAAATTATGTTACAATTTGATGTATTGGAGATTCAAGAACAGAAACCTGTTGAATAGCTGAACATTAACGAATGAGAATATCTGCGTAAACACCTTGCGGACTAAGAATGGGGTAACCTGCAAGAAGTAAGATGTAAGAGAATGATAGCATTCTCAGTAAAATGAGTATCACCAAGAGAATGATAGCAATCTTAGTAAAATGAGTATCACCACATTTTCATTATTTTTAGAATTTCAGAACTCACATAATTGGCTCTCAGCGTCTTTAAAGAATTTCAGAGCAGAGCTCAATGTACAACAGAATTCAGTCAGTAAAAGTTCCCTAATTACTCCCACTATTCTTACATTTATAGTAGTATCTAAGATGTAGGAAACTAACCGAAGTTATAAGACTTGACAGACTACAGAACATCTAGACATACTGCCCCCTTCACTAGCAGAGCACTAACTGACAGACTGCACCATTCAGAGCACTAACTGACAGACTCCACGATTTACTAACAGAGCAACTAACTGCACCCTTCACTGACAGAGCAATCAACAGATTACTCCCCATTCACTGCTTTTTCATTTTGATAAATTAAGACAGAAAAGAAGATGCTTTTACCTTTTTCTTTTCTTAAAAACAAAGAAGAAAAGACTCCATTTTCGCGTACCACATACGCGCGTCCTGAAGAAGTTTGTTTTTTTGTTTTTTATAAATTAAGATAGAAAAGAAGATGCTCATGTAATACCTGCTCTCACCTCCAAAATGCAGTCTCTTTCATCTGCATCATCCTTAGGAAGCATGGACATGAGCAGCAGGTTCTGCAGTTGTGCTTCCTGACTTTGAAATAGTTCAGTGCAAGATTTTGTCCTTGTGATCCTGCATATACGATCAAATGAATTAATTCATAAGCTCTTTCCTGCTTTTTTTTTAATCAGAGCGTAGACTCCATGAAAGAAGGGGGCAATTTACCTTAAAATGAACAATCACGTGCCCGTAGTGTATTTTACTCAGCTCCTCTTTTGCTGCCACCATTACATTGCTTCCAACATAGTTCCCAAAGCTTTGTTCAACCAACTTTTTAGCTTCTTCGAATGTTCGTCCTGCATGAGAAACTTCCACATTATCTGATTCCTTCAATCTGCAAGTAACTTTTGCACCCTGTACAACATAAACTACACCATTTACAATGCATCATGTCAAAAAAACTTATCTACATTATCTAAAAATTTAATATATATATATATATATATATATATATATATATATATATATATATATAAGAACCAGATAACCATATCACAATAAAAAAAAATATAATGAAACTTAACACAAAAATTGATAAAGGTAAACATACCCTCATCCCTCCTCCTTTATCCGGGCTTGGGACCGGCAATGTAAAAAAGAACATTTACATTGGCGGAGTTAAAAAAGGGTTGTTATAAATTTAAAAAACATAGGTAAGTATATATATATACATATATTCAACAAGAAAACAACACTACTAAGATTACATATTTGGGACTACCAAAACCAAGGATATCGTTCAAAAAAACAAGGTAGTATATATATACATATATTCAACAAGAAAACAACACTACTACAATATTGCATGCAAGTCCACAAAAATAGCAAGCATCAAGGATATCGTTCAAGGTTGTAACTACCAAGGTAGTTGTAACTATCAATCATCAAGTTCCACATGATTTTTACACCATACGAAGAAATCACCAACGTCCAAATCCCCCATCATGTCTCCTTTTGGATCACTCTTGTAAAGTTTCACCTCAGTCATATATTTGAATCATAAGGAAAGTCTGATCTTTGTTGCAGGGTTCAATGATCCATGGCAATCGCACGAGAATCGATGGATAGGATCTACAACCTCTATTGCTATCGCAATGACATTCTTATGCCAATCACAAACTTTGTAAGTCCTTGACACTGAAGGAACAAGATTGTTTGGAGAAGGAAACCTCGCAACACCTTGAGAAGATGGTGGTAATGGAGATGGAGGTAATGGATTTTCTGGTTGCCTTGTCGATTGTGCACGGGATGAAGGTGTATATTCAGTTCTTTGTGTCCCTCCTTGTGTTCCCTCACTTGTTGATGGTCTCACATAAGTTCCATTTTCAAGTCTCTCTCGTATCCATTGAACATTTTCTTCTGATCTATCATATTTTTCGCTAAATTTTTTACTTCCAATGTTTTATTCAAAAGCAATGAACGAGCGGGAAGTGAAGCATCATACTTCCTTTTAGAGACGGTGGTTCCAACACAACGAACACGTCCCCTTTCTTCTTGGCCAAACACTTGGCTTAGAGGATCATTATCAATAGTGAGGTCAGTGGTACCCTGGGTTGAAGATTCTTGCAAGGCGGCCTTTTTTGTTTTAACTTGTTCCTTCAAAAGAATGATAAAATAAAATAACACAGGACACAAATAATATTCAAACAACTACAAAGTAAATTAAGAATTGTGTATAAAAGACAACATTGGGCACATACCATATATAGTTCAGCACCATGCGTGGGTTTTCCATCCTTTCCCGTGTGACAAGCAATCCATATATCAGTGCGTGTGACTGGTTCCCCATCAGTGTTCTTCTCAACCTATATACTTGAAAGATTAGTCTCAGCCTATATAGTTAAATGGTTATTATTGTACTAGTAGCTAGAAACTCAATTACCATTTCATACTCTACTTCTGCAGCACTCTTTTGGCTAGCCCCCCCCCCCCCCCCCCCATACATACTTTGAAGCCTTTTTGTTTTTGGCATTTTGGGCTCTAATTGCCTTCGCTTCAGGGGTGCTCTCATAGCGAACAAACTCCTTCCAATCCTCCTCTCTTACACCATTTGGAACATGCTTCTCTTATTCCTCAATGGTAGGATACTTATCCAAATAGTCCTTCCTAAGATCTGCCTTGAACCTTCTGAAATATTCTGGCATTTTCAAATGCACATTCCTTTTCACATAATTTGGGATGTCGTATTCACGCTGCAAATAAGCCATTGAGATATAAGTTGACAATAAAATAAGACATTATGAAAATCAATGATGTAAAATCTAACCTTGAGGCCATTCCACACATCCTCTTTGTAGTTGTCAGTAACATGGTGTCAACCCTTGAATTTGATGGGCACAAGGGTTTCAACAAGCTTTCCAATGTGTTTATTGAAATATCTAGCACCAGGTCCAACTGCTAAACCATGGACATTGAACTGTATGGTCTTTTTAACTTCATTGTCATCATTTGTAGATGTAGTGACATCATTGGTGGAGAGATTGCCGCGAGTACTACCCATTTCTATCAATGACATTATAGATATTAACCATTATCAAACAACAAGAAATAAGAAACAACTATATACACTACATTTATAGATAGTTTCCTTCCACAACATATCACCACAAATAGATTTTTATAAAGCATTGGAAAAGCCAATCTGAATACTTAGCTACAAAGCTTCCCTTTCCCAACTCAAAAGTCAAAATAAGAAACCAAGACAAAATAATTGGTCTCAACCAAAGAGGATGACTAAAATAGCATTAGAAATGCATAAACAAATATTGTAACATAGTCAATTAAAATTCCAGTAAGCTCTTCAGGTTGGGGTTGTCTTTCAAGATGCTTTGATACACAGTGGGAGTTTCCTTTTTATCGACATTAGTGTTCAAGCCTCTTTGAGTATGTAGAACTACATGCCACCCGTCATTTGATTGATCTTTCGAATAAAATACCCCACTTGCTTCTTGAGCTAAAATGAATGGATCCTCTTCTACCTTTCTTTTGTCTTTTAGCTTCGACAAGTTTACCATCTCATGGTTCCAAATTGGGTCCACCTTATATGCATTTTTCTTATCTTCCACTTTGACCCAATCACAATAGAAGACAGTTTCTTTGAAATCTATGTAGTCTAGCACCAGTATGTCTCTAACAACTCCATACCATTTGACTAGTTGGTCCTTTGGCCTCTTATCTTTCTTACTAGCAACAAAATGAGCAATGGCATCCATGGAGACACCACTATCTTGTGTCACCAAACATTCATCCGAAGAACTTGTCGCAAATGTGAAACCATTTACACAATATTTTGGATATCGGGTTGCCAAAAATTGTGGACCATTGGCTAACCTCCAAAGTGTGGTATTTGTTTCCCCAGCCTTCTTCAACTACATTGTAAAACAAATCATCTTAGAACTAAAATCTGAAAAAAAAAAAAAAAAAAAAAAAAAAATATATATATATATATATATATATATATATATATATATATATATATATGAATAAATACACATTATAAAATACCTCATTACACAACCAAGGAATAAAATCAGTGGCTTTCTCAACATTTTTCCTTGACCCTTTTTTTTTTACTTTGTGTAGCCAACTCCATGCAATATTCATTGTATTTTCTGCACAAGTTACCATATAATCATAATTCTATATTTCTAGTTATAAAAAAAACTAAAATATTATATATCTTACTCTTCCCAATCACTCGAATCATCAAGTGCATTGAAAATCCATCTTCGAGCTTGTTTAAATTGTACATTATTTAGCATATAGTTTTTTCCTTTATCCAATGGCTTTTCATCGGCATACTCATCATCTACATCAAGTCACTCCTCTTGACTGTGTTTGTGAGTTCCGAACCGTGGCTTTGTCATATACTCCATGCAGTATGTAACAGATTCATCTACAAGGTATGATTCTGCTATTGATCCTTCTATGTATCTGAAATTTTTAGCATAGTCTTTGTATCATTTTATTAACCTATCAATCATAAATAAAATGATAAATTAGTATATAATATAATAAGATAACGTGATGACGTGCACTAAAATTAGAAAAATTATTTACCGCTCAAAGGGATACATCCATCGATATCGAACTGGACCACCAAGCATCGCTTCCTCGATTAGATGAGCCATGCAATGCACACTTATAACAAAGAATGAAGGCGGAAGCTCCTTCTCAAGGACACAAATTGCCTCAATCACACCTTTGTGTGCCAACTGAAGATCTGTTTTGTTGATCACTTTAGCACATAAGATATTAAAGAATAAGCTAATTCTTTGAATAGCAATTCTTAAATCTTTATCCTTCTTGTCACGAAAAACATGTCTAAGCAAAACTGGAAGTAAATGTTGCATAATGACATGGTAGTCATGTGACTTCAGTCCTCTTAGCTCCAGGGGATTGCCAAGAACGCAATTACTCAACTTGGATGAAAATCCACTCGGCAATTTCAACTCTTTTAGTGTATTCATAAATACTTTTTTTTCTTTCTTGGTCAAGGCAAATGATGCTTTTGGCATTGAAGTTTTTTCCGTTTCATTGTCATGGCTCAACCAATATCTCTTATGAGTTCCCATGTCTTCCATATCTTTTCGAGCATTCTCACCATCCTTTGTTTTCTTAGAGACATTCAACAATATGTTCAATAAGTGTTCAATGACATTCTTTTCAGTATGCATCACATCAATATTATGTCGTAGCTCAACAAACTTCCAGTACGGCAAATCAAATAAAATGGACCTTCTAGACCACGGTGGCGCAATGTTACTGGTTCGTTCATCATTGACGTTATCATTATCAACCATATTCTTGCGCTTTTGGCCACTAACCCTACCTTGTGTAGAACTACCTTCCAAAGTTTCCACTATCATTCGTTCAACTTCTTCGCCAGATAATCGTCGTGGAGCACGATGATGTTCAACATCTTTGTTGAATCCCTTGTCATCTCTAAACTTGTGTTTTGTAGGTAAAAACGTCGATGGCCTCTATAGCATATCTTCCGACTGTTTGAAAGACGTTCAGATTCTACATCATCTACACAAATAGGGCATGCATTATAGCCATGAACATTACAACCAGCTAGAGTCCCATAAGCAGGAAAGTCATGGATACCCCAAAACAACATTGCTTTCAACCGAAAATTGCTTTTAGTACACACATCCCAAGTTGAAAGACCATCTTCCCACAATTCCTTCAACTCTTCTACTAATGGCTCCAGGTAAACATCAATATTCTTTCCGGGTGCTTTTGGCCTTGATATTAACAAGGTTAACAAACAAAACTCCTTTTTCATGCATAAAGAAGGTGAAAGATTCAACGGTGCTATTATTACTGGCCATCAACTATAAGCATTACTTAGATTTCCACGTGGGTTAAAACCATCAGTCGATATTGTAAGTCTAAAATTCCTACTATCAGAGGCAAACTCTAGCCATCTCATATTTGTTGAAGTCCATTGTGCTGAATCACATGGATGTCTCATCAAATTCCCATCTGAACAAGCATCCTTGTGCCAACTCATTGCTTCACCAATCCACGGTATGCTAAAAAATCTTTTCAACCTTGGAATCAATGGAAAATACTTTACAACCTTTTTAGCTTCTTTCCTGTATACCTTGCCAGACTCGTTGTCATCGACATCCACATAAACCTTATACCTACCAGAACCACATTTTGGACAAGTAACCAGACCCTCATATTCTTTCCAATAGAGTATGCATCCATTAGCACATGCATGTATTGTCTTACATTCCATCCCCATATCTTTAATTGTGTTTTTTCATGTTTGGGTAGTTATCTGGCAAATTACAATCATCCGACAATAAGGTTTTTAGCCATTTTAACAACATCGTCACACTATTACCACTCCAACTAAAACGAGTCTTGAAATTCTGCAATTCAATAATGGTGGACAACGTGGTCTTATCCTTAGGACACCCATTGTACAAAGGCACAGTCGCTTTTTCCTTATACTTTTGATACTTCTTGTTCATAACTGTCTCAGGTTCACAAGAAAGTTCCGGACCACCTTCTGGATTACCGCCAAAACATTCTTCGACGGTGTCATTCAAGTCATTTATCCCATCATCAGCCTCCACAGTTTGCATGTTGAGGAATACATCATCAACTAGGTCGCTCATCCTAGGATATTCAAAGGCATCATCAGGTTCAACCACTTCTGTCATAGGTACACCAATCACCTGCTTGTTTATATTCTCTCCATGATGTATCCACGTGACATAATTGGTATCAATGCCATGGCTTAACAAATGAACACCTATGTCGTCAACACTAATGTTTCCCCTCGAGTTCCTACATCGAACACATGGGCAAGGAAAAAGACTCTCTCCATTTTCATTATCCTCAACAAACTTTTGGAATTGTCTAACGCCGTTTATATACATTGCACTTCCCCGTTTGTTCATCCATGACTTATCTAAAGGAATTGTTGACATTTCTACACACAAAAAATTAAAAGATTAACTTTAGTCAAACACTCATGAAAATTAAAAGATTGAGAGTGACACTTTTATGTGGATAACCTCCATAGGAACCATACCATGAGGAGGCTATCTTCCCCTTAATCATCTCCCTTTGAGACCCATGAATTGGCATAGGAAGCAAATTAGTTTACTAGAATAATATCTAAGAGTGTCTGCTTAATCAACTAGTATTCAATAGACATGGAATACATGGGAGTACCCTACTACCTCCATCTTTCCAATCAGTTTCAGTTCATCTGATACCAATTTTGCACCCAGGACTACTAGGTTTCAGAAAGCAAACTAAACTTACAGTCTAGAACAGATAGTTGAACACAGGAGAAAGAACATACAGAAATAGTAAAACACACAGATAAAAATAGACAAGAATAACAATAATCATTTGAAGATAATTCTTTGAACAGTTCAAGAGAACGGTGCCGATACTAGGTTACCGCTAGTATAACGAGGTGTTCATCCAAGAATTGTTTTGAGAAAACAAATAGAAATAAAGATATGCTTTTATTGACACTACCTCCATCTTTTCAATCAGTTTCAGTTCATCAGAGATTTAATATCCTGAGGAGTCCAGCTGTGTAATTGCAATTTTTGCTCCTTGAAGATTGTGTGAGATTGGTTCGACAAGTTAGGTTTCAATATTACAGGGCAATGTTCAAAGGGTTACATGCTTCATAGCTTAATTTTTTCTAGGATTTAAGTTTAATGTAAAGTTGCTTACTATTTTAGTAGACCAATCTCAAGGGAGTTTTTGAAAAACATAAAAATTGTCATGTATAAGGTCTACTATATAGTCCATACTAGATATATGCTCAAGTAAAAGAAGGCCACCCAAAATAATAATGATAATAATAATATTAGTAATAACAATAATAATAAGGGTTAGTTGTGATTTACACCCATAATAAATAGCTAATATGAGATCACCCGAATAGATATCCGTATTGCAGTCATAACCAAGACTAACAGTTTTCGTCCCTCGACTGTTAAACACCTCACGTGCCTAATTTTGTTGACAAAATTACCCTTGAGTAAAGAGAGGATGAGAGGGGAAGGTGGCAACGGCGTTGGGTGGCGATGAACGGATCATAGATGGGGAAAGATAGGGTCAGCGGCTGGCAGTGGGGTGGTGGTGAATTGCTGATGAAAAGAGAGAAAAATAAGAGGGGAGGGGATCTGGGGTGGTGACAAACTGAAGAGAGAAGGAAAAAGGAGGGAGGGTGGCCAACTGAAATCATACCTCAATAAAATAAGAATTCTCAGCCTCATTAAATGTGTTTATGAAGTATGAACTTAAACAAATTATTCTTCAATCATACCTCAATAAAAGATAAGTTGAGAATTCAACATATACCTTATCTTCTTCGAGTTTCTGACGGATCTTCTCCCTTGCTTTTCTCTCTTCCTCCTTCTCTGCTTTTCGCAAGGCAATTATCCTACAACAGGAAAATGAATCTATTTTAGTTTAAGGGGGCAAACAAATAAATTGCACAGAAATGGGTGAAGTGAAACAAGATAATGGTGAAGACTGAAGACAATAAAACATTTTCAAACCAAAAAGATTTTTCGTATCAAGACAAACCGTTTTCTTTCTTTATCTTCCTCAATCCGCTTTGCTTCAAGAAGTTCCTTACCTATACGAATTCTCTCCTACAAATAACGATACTATTAGGTTAGACATTATTAATGCCTGACCAAAAATATCAACAAAATCAACATAATGCAAAATCTTTCAAATTTTGTCCAAAATATGTCCTAGAACTATGCATCAACCAAGTTGAAATCCTAAAGAGGGAAAATCAAAAAAGGGAAAGTCTAATACATCTTAAATAGTCAGTAGGTTATAGTGATTACTCAAAAGCATTAGTTGTAAAGCCATTAACCTACTAATATTTACATCCTCTTCCATTATGTTTGCTTTTTTTTTTCAATCATTTTTTAAATGGCCTTATATAATATACATCAAGTAACTACATTAAAGTTGGCCATAGATCAATAGAGCTTATATAAACACACTTAATGAATGAGTGGGACAATCAAACTTGGGAAGTTAACTTACAATGTGAAAAAGAAAGTGCAAGTAAGAAGAGAAAATGTCAATATATTCTGTCAGATGCATTAAATCCATAACTATGCAACTTCCCAATCCCATAATAAAATTTTGAATCTGAAAGAAAAAGACAGGTCATTGGTGAACCATAAAATGTCAATGCTTAGAACACCAACAATTAAAGCCATTTTTATATTAAAAACACGCTTCGTTTTGTTACTATCCAAATGATCGACCCAAAAAAAAAACTCGCAAAGTGTATCTCAATTTCTATCACTAGTGTGTATTACTTTCAAATAGTTTATTTGAGAAGAGCAGCTCAGCCGTAGCTATTCAATTTCTATCAGGAAATATTAAGCAGATCGAAACTAAACAGATTCAACAAATTTTTGTGTGTTTGTTTGATGAACTATTAAGCAGGAAACTAAACAGATTCACTTCTTCTTCTTTCTCTTCACACTCTCCTCTGCTCCTCTCTCTCACTCTGATTTTCTAACAAACCCTAAAATGAAAGCATCAACAAACGTTTCTCAAACAATCAACAGAATCATGCATCAACAAAGGGCTAAAACATTACTTCAATCTAACATGTCTTGAAAAAATTCAAAAAAAAAAAAAACATTCTACAACCCAAGAAGTAAAAAACAAATTCATTACCAGACCAAGTTGTTCCCTGACCTGAAAGATCCTCCACTGATTGATTATGGTTCACTTCTTCTTTCTCTTCACACTCTCCTCTGCTCCTCTTTCTCACTCTGATTTTCTAACAAACCCTAAAACGAAGGAATGGAAGGTTCGCCAAAACGTGAAAGTCTTTTCACAATCTGATTTGAACCGAAAATGGAGCTCCTCGATCTCTCCTCTGCGCAAATTTTTTTCGCAATACGGCGAAACCTTTTTTCGCAATGACCACGCCACAGTTTCAATCTGTTTTTCCCCAATTTTTTTCGCCAAAGCGCGAAACTGCTCCCTCCATATAGGCACGTGAAAAGCTTATAGCCACGGTTTTAAATCGTTGGCAGTTAGCCATAGTTTTTGGCCGTGGCAACCCTTTTGGTGTAGTGTATAGCCACGGTTTTTATTTTTTTAGCCACGGTTTTAAACCGTTGGCCATTATAGACACAGTTTTTGGTCGTGGCAAATAAACCAACGGTTTATAGCCGTGGCCATCTCACTGTAGCTAAACAGGCCTTTTGGTGTAGTGGCAGAGTGGACTACAGGTTCGGGGAGCAAGGATTTGGTGATCATGGTCTGTTGAATAGCGATGGTCCTGTGGCGAGCCGTCAACATCAGTACGGGACTAACTAGTGAACTTTCAAACCATATACACCCGTGCGTAGCGGGCTACAAGTTTGAGATGAAGGGATCCGACGACCATGCTGAAGAGCAGTGGTTCCATGGCGAGCCGTCAGAATCAGTTCGGAAGTGACTAGGCTCCCACCTTCCAAACCATCTACAATCAAGTAGTGGGGGCTACAAGTCTAGGGTTGGTAACTTTGTGACCATAGTTCGTAGAAGAGCAGTGGTCCTGTGGAGAGCTGTCGAAATCAGTTCGGGATTGACTAGGCTCCCACCTTCCAGACCATCTACACTCGCGCAGTGGGGGCTACAGGTCTGGACTTTGATTAGAAGTTGTCATTGCCAATCGTCACCAGCTAGGCTTACCTGATCGGGTTCGGCGACCGTTGTCCGCGAAGGGGGCGACGGTCCTTGGCAAGTTGTCGTCACCAGGCGAGATAGCGCTGATTAGACTCCCACTTCCTAAACCATCGGCATCCACCCTGGGCGGACTAGGTGTCGGGATGGACTGGAAGCCATCTTCTGTAGAGCGCATCTCCTATAATGTCCTTACTCGAAGAAAATGATTTGTGTTTTCCAAAGGTTGAAGGGAGATTTCCATCTTTGGAGTCTTTGAATGTGTTGACATTTTCGCCGATTAGTCATGATGAGAATCGCTGTTATTCGTGGTCACCTGCTCTTGGTGAACACCTAATTGGTTTGCTAAGATCTCGTAATTTCTTCTCATTTTGTGAAGAAGTACTTACTCCCTCCCAAGGGATGAGTTTGTCGTTCATTCGCTCGCGCTTTGGTGTTACCTTGTGCTACTCCGCCTTTAGTAGACGGGTCCTGCAGCCGGTTTATGGTTGATCGAAGTGCTGGTAGATGTGTCATTGCTTCCGAGTGTGGTATCTCTGAGTCGCTCCGAGTATCATGCATGGGATAAGTGTCCTCGTTTGACAGCACTATGAGACCTTAACTACTTCGTCGCTTGCGGCCATCTGTCTGTCCTCTTCTACCTCCTTCGGGAGGCTAAATGTCATTTGAGGAAGTCTGCAACACGTTGCAAGGTTTGTATTGCCATTGTCAGGTCACTTTCTTGGGGTGATTTGGTAGAGCAATCAGTTGCTCTGTGCTTTCAACCCCCTTCGTACATTTGTCCTTGATCTTGGGACACATTTCTCAGAGAAGTCGCCGAGCGAAGGTTACTCGGGGTACCTTTGTTGTCGCTTCCAATTCTTCGTGTGTAATCAGACTATTTAAGCGAGTCTTTACTTTAGGTGGCATCGGATTCAGATGCTTGTAGTATGTAGTATTTTGTATCCGGCTTAGGGCGCCCATTGTTACATCTTTCTAGTAATCAATAGAGTGTGTTTGCGTAATTCTTTTTTTCTTGAATAACTGCAAATTACATAAGCTTCTAAGAACTAAAACTCTACATTGACTATGGAAAGGAAAATAAACTAACTGTTGGTGGAGAGAAGTCGATCCGACCTTGAAGTGAATTCTCATGACCCTTGCTGGATCGTTGGTACTTTCAGCGAACTGCCAAGTGTCGCTAATGCCTCTAAGGCTACTAAAGAGTAAACCTTGCATGGGAGTTAATTTTCACGCCGACGGAATGTTGGGGGTTGTACTCCCGTTTGCATTGACCTTTCCACCCTGCTGGGTTGAAGAGCGAATTGCTTCTGTACCGCTTGACTGTCCCCTTTTTATGAAATGAGCAACCGTTGTTGGGATCTCGTGCGAGTGGAATGATGCATCTGCAGTCACTAGGTTTGGCTCTAGTTTAGATGGCACTGTGGGATCCAGTTGGATTTGGGAACATTCTATTTCCTTCAGTACAGCATAATGGCAGCCTCGTGCCGTAGGTTGGTCCCCACGTATTAATCCTTTAGAGTGGTTAGCAGTGTACTTAACGCACTGGCGAAGGGTGGAGACTATTGCTTCCATCTGCTGGAGCCATGAACTTCCCAAGATAAGGTTGTAGGTAAACAGAACGTCTACTACCATGAAGTCTTGAAACATGACCTTTCTGAGATGTGGCTCTCCTGCCACTACTGTTAACCTTTATTTTCCTAATTATGAAGCATTTCTCTCCGCTGAATTCAATCAGCGGGTGCTCTGAAGACGGCATGTTCTCTTCCTTGAGGTCTATATCGCCGAACGCGTTGTAGAACAAGACGTTGAGCGAGTTTCCCGTATCTACTAGGGCTTTCTTTACCTCCCACCTTGCAATGAAGATCGATATGATGAGAGCGTCATTGTGTGACGCTCAGACTCCTTCGCACCCTCGAGTAGCAAAAGCGTTTGTCCTCATCTGCGGGCTACGTCTGCATCTCAAGTAGAGTCCGCTTGCAAAACCTGTTTGATTGGTCTTCATCCGGTCTGAATCCATGAAGGACATAGATTAAGCCCGGAGCCTCCTTCTCGATATCCTTGACTAACTCCCCCCAATTCCTAAGTCATTATGATCGCTTCTCTGAACCCATGAATTCCTTTAGCTTGCCCATGCGGATCCAGTACTCGATCTCGTACCTTAGACTCTTGCAGTCATTGGTATCATGGTCGCCCTCCTTGTAGTACAAGAAATACTTGCTGTTGTCACGTTTGGAGGGGTCTCCATGCTGCTCCAGGGGCCACTTCGGATCTTCCCAGTTTTTCATGGAAATCAAGATAGATAGGCTTGAATTGAGAAGGGTCATGGATTTGGATCCAACGTAGTTGGAAGCTTTCTCTGGCCTGGCCCGGCCAGGGTTCGATCTGTTGTCATTGCGCTTTCGTTTGCTCCTTTCTTCGTCCTCACGCCTCATTATCTCATTCTTGTCCTTAGGAACGAAGGGCTTCTTTTCACCTTCTGTTTCCCTCTTCATAGTTCTCAACTCTTCTCAGGTGATGTACCTCTGGGCACTCTTGAGGAGCTCCATCATATCTAAAGGAGGTTCCAAGGTGAGGCATTCATAAAACTTTCCCTCCTTTAGGCCCGCGGTGAAGATTGTCACGGCTGTGTTGTCACTGCAACCGACAATGAGTGTCAGCTAGTCATTGAAACACGTGACATACTCTCTGAGTGTCTCATTGGATCTTTACTTCAGAGAGAGTATGTAGTGTGGGCCCTTTCGAAGGCATTGCGTTTCGACAAAACGCGTCAGGAACTCCTTCGCCAACTTTTTGAATGAGTCAGTCAACTTTGGTGGGAGGCTGTGGAACCATGTCAGTGCTGACTTCTTTAGGCTGGTAGGGAAAGTTTTGCACATCACCGACTCGAATCCTTTTTTGAGTACCATTACATGTTGGTAATGGCGTAGGTGGTCGAACGGGACTGTGGTTCCGTCGTAGAAGTCGAGCTTTGGAGGAGTGAACTTCTTTGGAAGGGTTTTGTTCATGATACGATCCACAAACGGTGGAACAGAGAGACGAAACAACACGTCTGGGTCGTGCGCCCTTTTGTGGAGGGAGTTCTGAGGGCTGAGCCTCTTTGGCCTGAGGGTCAGTTCTGTGTTGGCCGCGCCACCTCCTCTACTCTAATGAGAACTGGCAGGGGCTTGACTCTCCTGTGCTTACTCTCTATCGTCTTCCAGATATGGAGGCTTGTGCTGCTCTTGATTTCCATTAGCGGGTGGAGGGTTCTGTTGTACAAGAGCCTCTACCGCTTTGGCGATATGATTCATTTGAGACGACAACAAATCTATCCTGGGGTCCGTCGTTGATGTTGATGGCACGGGGGTGTGAGTCTGCTGCCCGTGCGTCACCGACACCGCTGAGAGCAATGGTATAGTGTCAGTCCGAGCGTTTGATGTGTCCCCTTAATCTCCATTGGCGCGTGATCTAGTGGTCATCGTCTCTTTGTATTTTGAAGAGAGATGATGCTAGCGAAAGGTTAGGAACTTTGTCGTTTCCCACAGACGACACCAAACTGATGTAGTCATTTTTCACTCCCTGCTTTGACCTTGACCTGCAAACCCGCACAAGGAACGCAGTGAGCCACAGACCACCGTTGTGGTTGCCGATGGCACTCCGATGCTAAAGTCAAACAGGGATCTGAGGAAGATGAAATGCTGTAAACAGGGAATTTGTAATGTACTATAGCTTACCAACCTCATGTCTTATTTATAGTGTTGGAGTCCTGGTTCGACCAGGCCTTCGATGGCATAGTTTAGGGAAGGAGATCTTCGTGGATATCCTTCTCTACTAGGAGTCATGCTGTGGAGGGAACTTTCCTTGTTAGCCTTGTGCTCCTAGATACGTGGGAGATAGTTCCCGTTTCGAGAGTAGTTTAAAGGTAGAAGTCTCCATATGTAACATATACTCTGAAATCTGCTTCCTAGTTGGAAGCAAAGTGTTGTTATACCTGCTGTCCAAAGCTGATCCTCAAGATACTTGCCTTAATAGGGCTTACGGGTATTGAGGATAGCTGTGAGACACGTGGGCGTAGCAAGTTGTCAGAATCAGAGTCCGTTTGGTAGACTGCTTTGGGCGGGTTTAAAATCGCTTGGACCGGATCAGTGTTGGGTTGACGTTAGGGCATGTTATTCCTCGAGATCATCATGACACGTGTATGGTACAAAGTTGGGACCGTTTTGGTGTATCATCAGATAATATTTTTTTTAGATGCTCTATATTCCACGGTCGTGGTAGTTGTACGCCCTCCGTATTTTCCAAACAGTATGTCCTCGGTCTGTTGATTTTTATTACTTTGTACGGCCATTCCATTTCAGATTCAGTTTTTCGATGCCTGGTTCCTTTGTGTTGAGTTTGCTTTTCCAGAGTACCCAATCGCTGATATTAAAAGTACATGGCTTTTTTTTCATATAGTAGTTGGCCATACGTTGTTGGTAGGCTGCCGCTTTGATAGAAGTCTTTTCCTCGAGGAGGTCTAATCCGACCCTTAATGCTTTGTTGTCGTCCTCTGCCCAAAATTCTTTGGTTCTGAACGTTGGCATGCCAATTTCTACGGGTATCATTGCTTCAGATCCGTATACGAGGGCGAAGGGAGCCTCCCCTGTTAGAGTTCTTTTTGTTGTTTTGTAGGCCCAAAGGGTGCTAGGTAGTTCGGATGTCCATAATCCCATTGATGCCTTAGGTTTCTTTTTTTTATTGAATCTAGGATCGTTTTGTTGCTGACCTCGGGTAGCCCATTTGCTTGTGGATGGGCGGGTGCTGAGAAGTGTTGTTGGATATTCAGGTTTTCGCACAACTCTTTGACCTTCTTGCCTTTTAACTGTTTCTTGTTGTTGGTGACGATTACCCTTGGGATTTTGAATATGAATATTATATCTTTCCAGAGGAACTTTTTGACTTGAGCTTCTCCTATATTTGCTAACGGTTTTACTTCCACCCACTTAGTGAAGTAATTTACTGCTACAAAGAGCAATTTTTTTCCATTGCACGCATGGAGCAGCCCCACGATGTCCATCCCCCATTGTGCAAATGGCCAGGGGATGCTCATCGGAATCAAATTTTGGCTTGGCATGTGAGTGTATGGGGCAAATCTCTTACACGTGCGAGCGATTTTATTTGCATCTGCTTGCATCGTAGGCCAATAGTATCCCAATGTCATTGCTTTGTGGGCTAATGTTCTTCTTCCTGGGTGATTTCTGCATGTGTCGTGGTGGATATCTCGTAGAGCATAGTCAGTGTCATCGGGTGATCAGAGACATCTTAGCAAGGGACTGGTGGCGGATCTCCTATAGAGTCTGCCATTGATCATTGTGTATCGTGATCGGTCTCGCAATTTTCGGGCCTCTATCTTATTTGTTAGTTGTTCTCCGTTTGTTATGTAGGCTAGAATTGGAGTTGTCCAATTGTTTTCCTAGTTCGTGGCACATGCCTCTTGCACTTGATTTTCTAGTATGGAACTTTACTGCATCGTGACATGTGTATTGTCATTTTCTTTAGCTCGTGATGCCTCAATTGCCAGTTCGTCAGCTCTTTTATTCTTTGCCCTTGCACATCGCTGAATGGTGGCAGTCTGGAAGCCTTCTATCAGCTCAGCAGTATTTTGGCGGTAGGCTTTCACTCGAGCATCTTTGACTTGGAATTACTGTTAAGTTGATTGACACCAATTTGGAGTCGGTGAAGACGCTGATTTCTTTTATTCTCAAGTGTTTTGCTAATTGTAGCCCGACTATCACTGTTTTGTACTCGGGTTCATTGTTTGAGGCTTTGAAATTTAATTTTATCGCATTTTTGAATGTTACACCTTCCGAATTGTACATGATCATTCCAACTCCACTTCCGGCATTGTTGGATGCTCCGTTGCAATGGAAGATCCATTCATGGGTGGTTCGTTTTGTTTGAATCTCTTCATCCTCACTTTCTGGCTGGCTGTTGCTACTACTTGTGAATTCTGCAATGAATTCGCCAACGCTTGGGCTTTTATTGTGGTTTTGGGAGCATAGCTAATGTTAAATTGTCCGAGTTCTATTGCCCATTTCACCATTCTTCTCAATAGCTCTGGTTTGTGCAGTATTGATCAAAGTGGCTATTCGGTCATGACAATGATTGGGTGAGCTTGGAAGTATGGTCATAGCTTTCTTGAAGATATGATCAGGGCGAGCGCCAATTTCTCCAAAGTCGGGTAGTTGATCTCCCCATCTGCAAGTGTTTTGCTAACGTAATATACTGGCTTTTGTGTGCCTTTTCCTTTCGTATCAATGATGAACTTACTGCATGGTTAGACAAAGATAATTATACATACAACATTTCCTCGGTGCTTGTTTGACAACAGCTCTGTGCTCCCCATGTACGCCTTCAAGCTCTGGAAAACCTTTTCGCATTCTTCATTCTACTTGAACGTCTTGTTCTCTTTCAAGATTTTGAAGAAAGGTAGACATTTGTCAGAGGACTTGGAAATAAATTTTGTTAAAGTCGTTATCCTACCATTGAGACTTTGCACGCCTTTCATGTTCGTTGGTGGCTGCATGTTGAGTAGTGTTTGTATCTTTTTTTAGTCAGCTTCGATTCCTTTTTGGTTGACCATGTATCCGAGGAATTTCCTTAATTCTACTCCGAATGTGCATTTTTCTGGGTTCAACTTCATTTTGTATTTTCGGAGCTGAGGAAATGCTTGTTTGAGATCTCTGATATGGTCTGCTCGGCATAAGCTCTTGACCAGCATGTCATCGATGCACACCTCCATCATCTTACCGATTTTGTCTTTGAACATTCTGTTGACCAGTCGTTGGTACGTCGCTCCAAAGTTCTTAAGTTTGAATGGCATCATTTGGTAGCAGTGTGTACCTCTCTCCGTTATAAAAGACATATTTTCTTTATCAAGAGGGTGCATCTGTATCTAATTGTACCCAAAGTATGCATCCATAAAACTCAGGAGTTTGTGTCCAGCGGTGGCGTCCACAATCTGTTCTATGCGTGGGAGTGGAAAATTGTCTTTTGGGCAGGTTTGTTCAGATCGGTGTAATCTACACATACTCTCCACTTGTCATTCTTCTTCTTTACCAACACCGTGTTAGCTAACCAGTTCGGGTAGTGAGAACCTCTGTTCATTCCTGCAATTATCAGACGGCGCACTTTCTCGTTTATTGCTTGATTACGTTCTAGGGCAACCGACCATCTTTTTTGTCGGATTGGTTTCTTGTCCGGATTGACTTGCAGTGTTTGTGTTGACAGATGGGTCTATTCCCACCATGTTTTTCATCGTCCAGGCAAAAACAACCTGATTATCCTTCAGCAGTCAGACCGATTTCATGGCGAATTTCGGATGGATTTTTGTGTCGATCCTAACTCTTTGTTTCCTCCATCATCCAGGTAAACTATTATCGTCTCTTCTTCTGGTTGCCTAGTGTTTGGTCGATCTCTTGGACTAGTTGGAACAATATCATCATCTCGGAGGTTGAGCTTTGTTTGACAAGATTGTTGCAGCGACTCCTCTGGTCGTTGTAGTAATTGCTAGTTGTGCGAAGCTTTCATCGCTGTATAGTGGCATTTGCATGCAGCTGGATGATCTCCTTTGATTATTCCAACGTCGTCATCGGAATGGTACTTCAAGCATTGATGCATGGTGAAGGATACCGCACCCATTTTATGTATCAAAGGCCTTCTGAGAAGCATCTTGTATGTCGATAAGGCATTGACAACAAGGAAATCTATTAACAAGACTCGTTGTCTTCCAGGTTCTCTCATTTTGACTGGTAGTTAGATCATTTCAAGCGGACGACATTGTTCTCCACTGAAACCTACCTTTGGGTGATCGTTGGCGAGAGCATTCACTACAAAAAAAAAAGCCCTTTAATAGCGGTTCAAAAACGCTATAATAGGATACCATAGCGTTTTAGTAAACGTTATGTTTGTCGGCGCTATAATAGACCCTGGGTCTATTATAGCGGTTTAAAACCGCTATAGAAAGTTACCCTGTTATAGCGTTTAAAAAACGCTATGGTAGATCTTTTTATAGCGTTTCTGAAACGCTATGATAGAGTCTACCATAGCGTTTCAAAACGCTATGGTAGGTATACATAGCAAATTTTTTTTTTTTTTTTTTTTTAAATTTCATTTGCTATCAATTTGAAATTTCAGAAACACTATTATAACACTAATTTCTTTAACCATAGAAGCTAAACAATTTGAACAAGTTCAAGAGAAATTGTACAAGATTTTACAAGTTCCAACAAAATTTTACAAGATTTACACTAGACCGCATGTCTGCAACCCCAATTTGGGAAAACCCACCGTCCACCATTACACGGAAAATACTGTTGAACTAAACTCTAACATCAACATCTAGTTTGGTCTTCTTCTTCTTGCACAGCCTTACGTACCCTTACCCTTATCTTTCTTTGCAGTTTGAGCTTCAAGTTGGTGGCCTGACATTTCATCATCACACACTCTGGAAGAGCCCTTCAACTGATTGTCCAATGACACTACACGATGCCTCAATTGCAAGAAAAGAGCATCAAAGTGATAGAGATGTTGGATTTATAAACAATAGAAATCCAATTTCCAAGTGTTAAGTCATGTACGTCATGTCAGACCTGCAAAAACACTTCAATAGATCATGTATATATGTTGTAGTCTAACCTAAATGTCAAATGCCTAATCAAAAGAGAGAGAGACCAAGAGAATGATTACCTCATGATAGGTCGATGACGAGAGCAACAACGTAGAGTAACCCAGCATGAAAAAAATGTCCAGACCAATCAATAAGCACAGGAATTCCCACCTAAAGATAGAAAACACAAATTTAAGTATAATCTGAAACTGTGTTTCCCTATTGGCTAACTTGCAAGCACATGGTGGTTGCATGTCTAAAAATCCATTCCATTCAGAAATGTTTTACATGCCCTAAATTGGGTTAGTAACATATACTTAACAAATATTTCCATGTAAGTTAAGAACTTAGTGCACCTTAATAAGGTTATACAGACAATATCAACTATCATGTAGGCACAAAGTCACGAACTCATGATATACCCTTTTGAATATTGATGGAACTATTTGAGGCTTGAGCAATGAGCATCACCAATCTCAGTGTTTTCACAAGAGGCCCAAATTGTATTACATCCTTTCACAATATCGAGAATCCCACAAGGGGGATCACATTTGTCCACGAGTCTATTAGTAGTAGTAATCTCAATATACAAATTTATAGAAAACCGAGAAATCACACAAAGATAACCTGGAGAAATGGTCTCAGTATCGGATCACCTCGCGGCTGGAAAAAGTGAAGCATTTTAGGGGTAAAAAAATGCAAGCACATAAAATAATCAACAGAAATCTACCTGCATACATTGGAAATTGACACACAGAAGATCACTGATAAAATCATGCGACACATTAGTCAGTCTCTTTGCTGACATTGCTCCTTGAAACAACCAAGATGAACTTAGGTTGGGCTGCAGAACATGAATTTCTATTTGATCCAGAAACTATAAAGCTTGTAATCTTTTGCAAGGCCATCACAAACCAACCATGTAAGGATTTAGCAGGGACAAGCTGTGCGAGTCTAGCAAATTGTTATTAATTGCTTCATATATTCCTGATTCCACCAGACATACACACACCAAAAAAAGAAAAAAAAAGAACTGTCATAACCCACTTTTCGCAAAACAAGAACATTGTTATGCATGTTAAATGTCAGAGTTTAAAGTAATTGGAAAAATGAAGGTATAAGATGGTTTGAATGATGTTGTGCAATAAGCATCAAGATTCTGAAATTTCAGGTTATCTCCTGTGTTGGTAGATTGTGCGTAACACATGAGATGCAGGACAAAATGTTTTATTTATTTATTTTTATTTTATTTTTTTTGTTAATTTCCAAATGGATGTAGAGTATCCCTTGTTAAGGGTTATCTTCAATAAAAAAATTATACATCAATAGTGATACCTGCTGACAATCTGCCAAGATGCCTAGTCAAGCTCCCAAAACCACCAAAAGAGACTGGTGATTACAAAGAGTTCATTATAACCAATGTCTATCTCTTTATAGGTACATAATTTGGAGATGAGTGTATAAATCACCTGTAAGATAAGATTAAAAGCTGCTGGCAGTGAACTCTCGAAAAGTTTATTCACAGACATTATCAGACAAACTCATTATATATGCAGAGTATAGGATCAAAGATAGTTTCCAAAGCTAAATGTAAATTATAAAAGGAAGCTTTTGAGTGAATATGACTAATACCTGTCCTGGTAGATAGGAATATGCCATAGATCACTCTTAGTATCTCCAAGTTATCAAGAGAAACTCCCTGCCAGATGAAAGAGCAGCAGGAAATTCGTTCCAGTCAACATGTAAAAACTTTGAATTTAATGTTAATCATGAGAGTTTGTTTTCTCATGTACAGAAGATTCAGGGTGAAATGATAGGTAATTACTAACAGAAATTAACAAACTGATTCAACAAAAAAAGTCTAATTGAATACAAATCCAAATTATGCCTGCAAACACAACTCCGCGATTTCTCCGGCAGTAAATCAATTGGATTCAACCATGCCTGCAAACACCAAATACAAATCCAAATCAAATCCTCTAATTTGAATAAACTGAAATTAAAAAATAAAATAAAATAAAAAAATAATCATACAAGCACTCCTCCAGCTTCGCTTGGAAGTGGTGAAGCAATGAATTGGGTTTTTTGGATTTCTCCACAAAACCCAAAGTCATTTCTTCATCATCATCATCATGTTCTTCTTTTTCGATTTCGTCTTCTTTTTCAATTGATGCATGGATGGGATTTCTGCTAACATTGAGATGTTGATGATAATAGGCAGAAACAAAACACACAGATACAAAGATACATACAACAGATAAAGAAACACAAAAATAAAGATAGAGAGATATACCTCCAATGAGACAAAAAATGAGACCAAAACCACAACCAGCGCCGAAGGGAATACTAGGGCCGAGCTTCCCCAACTGCTTCGTCCTCATTATGGCCAGTTTCCACAACAACCATTTGTCGTCCCCATTTTTCACCCCACTCATCTCACTTTACACCACAAGGAGGAGGATAATTCAAAAGAAGAAAGCAGAGGAAGCATCTTCTCTTCTTAGACTGACAAATTCGTACCGTATTTCAGATTTGGATGTCAAATTAATCAAACTTTCGATCTACAAATTGGGCGGTCCAGCAGATCCACAGCGTCCAAGCGAGAGAGAGGTGAGCAAAGAAAGGCACAAAGGTGAGCAAAGAGAGCCATAGAGAGGCGAGAAGAGAAGATCGCAGCAGAGGGAGAGGAAGATCCAACAAGGGAGAGAGGATAAGGGTCATGTCTTTTAAGTTTTAGTTCAATATTTGGTAGAGCCAAAGAAAGGGTTGCGCGCTAAGTCAAATATTTGGGGGAGCGCCAAAACGCTCGCCCAATTTGACACAACGTTTTTTTTAAAATCATTAAAACTTGACTTTTGATAGCACATTTGTAAAAAATGCTATTATCAAATGCTATCAATGATGATATTTGGTGTAGTGATTTCTTCGATGAACTGCATCTTTCGGAACACTGTCAGGTACATAAGGTTGGCCGAGCTACCTCCGTCGGCCAATACTCTTTTAATCTCCCATCTTGCTATCAGTACCACAATTACCAGGGCAACATTATGAGGGAAATTGACTCCCTTCACGTCTTTGTTTGAAAATATCGGAGTTCGTTGCGTCGTTCTAGCACATTGTGCGGAAGGCTCTAGATATCTGATCTTTGTTTGTAAATTCCAGATTGATGATTTTCGAGACCGATTGGACAACTCATTTCTCTGATTACGCCATATAAAATGTATATCAACTCCTTTGACCTAACTTTTTCTTCTTTCTGCCTAATGAACTCTATAAGTCACCCTTTTTGGATATGGCACTCGATCTCATTCTTTAAGTTGTAGCAGTCCTCGGTGTCGTGCCCATAGTCCTCGTGGAAAGAGCAATATATGCTTTTACTTCGCCTGTCTGGATCTCCTTCCATTTTGGGTGGCCACTTAACGTTTTCCCACTTTGTCATAGTTTTGAGAGCCTCAGCTTGACTTGCTTTCAAAGTTGTGAACGGTTTACTTGACATTCCGGGTTGCAGCTTTCTAGGTTTTTGTTGGTAGAACTCGGGCATGCCACTGGTTCGATGTCTTTTTGATTTGCTACTTTCTCCTTGAGGCTCGTTGTGTCTCTTTTCAGATTTGTTTTCCCTTCTAGCGGCCACCTTCTCCTCGAGGGTGATGTGTTTTTGGGCGGTCTTCAATAAAGTCGCCATATTTCTTCAGGGGGTCTAGAGTAAGAGAATCGTAGAATGGTCCAATTTTTGTCCAGCGGTGAAGGTGGCAATGGTCGTGTTGTCGCTGCAGTCGTCGATTATGGTCAACTTGTTAGTAAAATGAGTGACGTACTTCCTTATGGTCTCCTCAGGGTTCTGTCTGATGTTAAACAAATAGTGTGGGCCTTTTATCAACTTGTATTGAAAGCGGTGGCAAGGGCTTGGAAAGAATCTATCGATCTCGGTGGCAAGCTATTGAACCAACTCATTGCTGTGGAGGTGAGGCTGGTTGGAAATGTTCAGCATAAGATGGACTTTGTGCTTTCCTTCAACGCCATCATGTGGTGAAAATACCGTAGATGGTCAGTGGGATCGATAGTGCCATCGTTTGTCTCATACTTCGGTGGAGTGAACTTTGTTGGTAGAGGAGTGATCATGATCACGTCAGAGAACTGTGTTTTGGCCAATTCGTACAACACTTTAGGATCTGTGACTCTATTCCTGAATGAAATTTACGCAGGGGTCCTGTCGTTCTGAGGGGTGTCATTCGTCGGTGGTTCACTGTGTTCGAGGTTCGCTCGACGAGGTTTCGCAGGAATTTGGTTACTTTCTCGAACGTCGTCAAAGGGTTAAGTGTGCTCTTAAGTGAGTTTTTCAACCGTTTTGATTAGGAGATCCATCTTCGTCATTAGTTGATCCATGCGAGGATCCGTGGTGGCATCGCTAGATGTTGAGTTGACTGGGCTATCGATCCATGTAGTGGCTCTCTGTGGCCAGGTATGCTTGGCTCGAGAGTTGTTGCTATGACTGAAGCATGCATTGTAGGTAACACGACTTCTCCGGCTAAGGGATCACTTTGATTGTCGCTAGGTTGAAGATTTGTAGTGTGTTCCATCTGTTCTAAAAGCTTTTTTAATCGTTGATCAGAACTGAGGGTGTTCCTTACCACATACTCTCTTCTTGAAATGAAAATTGTCGTTCTCCACGGATGACGCCAAACTGATGCGTCCAAAATCCGTTCTTCAGTACATGCAAAACAAATGTTAGATTGCCAAAGACCACCTTATTGGTGGCCGAAGGCACTCCGATGATTAAGTCAGTAACTTAGTTGGAGATGGAGATAAATCTAGACAGAATTCAGTTAGAATTGCATACCTTTGTCGAATGTTCCCTTTACCTTTTATAATAGTCGATGTTAATTCCTAGCGTGACTTAAGCATGTGAGGCGCAACGAGAGGATATGTTCCTCTAACGGTCTCATTCTTTATGAAGATACCTCCTCGGAGGTGTAACTCCCTCCAAGACTCTTTTTCTTTGTGACATTCCTTATCTTTAAAGGAGAATTTATCGGGCCTGAATTTGGGTCTTTAATAACTATTTTTTATTTTGACGGGCCCTGTTTGGGCTTTTATGACTGTATTCGCCCTTTTTGGGCTTTACAAATTAGCTGGTTTCGGGATATTTGATCCTCATGATGGATGATTCCTACCGCGTGTACGACTGTGATATCAGTCTTATTTGATGTATCATTATTAATTAATTAATGATTATTGATGTAGTCAGTTCCCGCTCTCATTCCTCGCCGTTACCTAGACCTGCACAAGTAGCACACGTGAGCCAAAGACCACCGTGTGGCGGCTAATGGCACTCCGATGGTTAAGTTAGATAAGGCTTAGGAGAGGCATAAAACTGTAAATTGGGATTCTGTAGTGTACCCCAAGTTCATCGACTTTATCTCCATTTTATAGTGTGCGAGTCCTTGTTCGGCTAGGCCTTTGGTGGCAAAGTTTAGGGAAAAAATATCTTGCTGAAGATCCTTTCCTGTTTGGGAGTTGTCCATGTAGAGAAGTTTCCCTACACGACTAGTGCTTCTAGATCCGTGGGAGAGGTTTCCCATTGTAAGTGTTGTCCATGCAAGGAAATTTCCTTGGCCGACTTATACTCCAGTATTTGTTTCCTAGTCGGATCTGATGTATTGCTGGCATGCCCGATCCTCCATATACTTGTTTTATCAGGGCTTACGAGTATTGGGCTTGACCGCATGACGTATGGGTTTATTAAGGCATTATAGTTCGAGTCCAACGTTCTGGAATTTATCAATAGTAGGCTTAATTTTGTCCTGGCTTCGCTGGATTGAGCATGCAATCGGGTCTGCTTTGTTCAGTTGACAAGATATCATGACACGCATACGGTGTTGATCAGAGGGTGATTTGGTGTATCATCAGCTACTCCCCCCAAGTTTGTGGACCATCTTATCCGTCCAGTAAGTCATTTCATGAAGCAACTATACGGTCATGATGGTTGAATATGAGTTGTTTCCTCGAGCAGTGAGTTTCATTAATTGGGCGTATGTCTGCTCAAAAGATAGAAAGCGGGAGTTCTGTTGTCTGTGTAGATCTCCTTTCTGTAGAGTTTGGCTTCTTTACTCTTTCGATCTTAGAAACTCTACTTTATCGTACTACATTCCGTGCTTTTGACTTTGCTAAGCTTCCGTATTCAAAAGCTTGTGATATATTTTATGGCGGGCCAAAATCAGTTTTCTGACGAGCTGTTCGCTAATGACCGCAAGTTCTTTGAGGAGAGGTTGCTCTCCGAGTCGGATATGAAAGTCCTTTGTAGAACATACGAGATTCCTGATGATCTAGTGCTCTGCACTATGGACGTCGATTTGACATCGTTGTCTCCTCTTGAGGGGTTTATCTGTCTTCATCGAGGTGTGCGAGTCCTTGTTCGGCTAGGCCTTTGGTGGCAAAGTTTAGGGAAAAAGATCTTGCTGAAGATCCTTTCCTGTTTGGGAGTTGTCCATGTAGAGAAGTTTCCCTACAGGACTTGTGCTTCTAGATCCGTGGGAGAAGTTTCCCATTGTAAGTGTTGTCCATGCAAGGAAATTTCCTTGGCCGACTTATACTCCAGTATTTGTTTCCTAGTCGGATCTGATGTATTGCTGGCATGCCCGATCCTCCATATTCTTGTTTTATCAGGGCTTACGAGTATTGGGCTTGACCGCATGACGTATGGGTTTATTAAGGCATTATAGTTCGAGTCCAACGTTATGGAATTTATCAATAGTAGGCTTAATTCTGTCTCGGCTTCGCTGGATTGAGCATGCAATCGGGTCTGCTTTGTTCAGTTGACAAGATATCATGACACGCATACGGTGTTGATCAGAGGGTGATTTGGTGTATCATCAGCTACTCCCCCCAAGTTGGTGGACCATCTTATCGGTCCAGTAAGTCATTTCATGAAGCAACTATACGGTCATGATGGTTGAATATGAGTTGTTTCCTCGAGCAGTGAGTTTCATTAATTGGGCGTATGTCTGCTCAAAAAATAGAAAGCGGAGTTTTGTTGTCTTTGTAGATCTCCTTTCTGTAGAGTTTGGCTTCTTTACTCTTTCGATCTTAGAAACTCTACTTTATCGTACTACATTCCGTGCTTTTGACTTTGCTAAGCTTCCGTATTCAAAAGCTTGTGATATATTTTATGGCGGGCCGAAATCAGCTTTCTGACGAGCTGTTCGCTAATGACCGCAAGTTCTTTGAGGAGAGGTTGCTCTCCGAGTCGGATATGAAAGTCCATTGTAGAACATACGAGATTCCTGATGATCTAGTGCTCTGCACTATGGACGTCGATTTGACATCGTTGTCTCCTCTTGAGGAGTTTATCTATCTTCACCGAGGTATTCTTCAGCCAGGCGTTTGTTTTCTTGTTATTACTTAAATTTGGGAGTTCCTGGGGTACCTTGGCATTGCTCCCGCTCAACTAGTGTTGAACGGGTGTAGGACTGTGATTGCTATTTCGATTAGGGCTAAGGACGCTGGTGTCCGAGTATCTTCGAGGGTGATGCAGTTGCTTACTTCCCCTTGAATAAATGAGCACATTGTGTGTGTGATGACGTTGTCGAACTGCTTTTGCAATGTGCCCGATGATTTTAAATCCTGGCAGAAGCTCTGCTTCATGGCTTTTACGGACTCGCAGTATTTTGAGCTTGTTGGTCGTCCGATCGAGCGGGAATTCCCCAACTGAGTAAGTTCAATTCATTTTCTAGTCTTGCTCATGTTAACTGTATGTCAGATTGACCTTTACGTTTTTCGTAGGGAAATTTCCAACTTCGCCACTTTCTGCTGAGGATAAAATGACTCTGGATAGTTTCGCGACATGCCTCGTCTGAAGATGGAGGATGCCATTTTGTCTTCTAATGTCAAGCACGGCGGACTGTGGGCTCATTGTCTTCGAAGCCAAAACCCGATGGTGTGCCTGCTCCGAGGAAGAGGAAACTTCCAAGATTAAAGTTCCAAGCCCTTCTAGGAGGGCAGAAATAGATGAGGTGCTTCCTTCTTCTGTCCCTCTGAAGAGGCCACATGCTTCGTCTAGATCTGTTCGCAGGCACTTGGCTTCGTCCGAGGGACGTGATGCTATTGGGCAAGTACCTGATTCGTCTGCCAAGGAGGAGACTGTCATTTCTGAGGGGCGTGATGCTCAGGCGAAGGCCCCTATTACCCTTCTTGACTTGGAGAGAGAGAGTATCTGAAAATAGTGGGCGTGGAGGATGTAACCAAACTGAGTACAAAGCAGGCTAAAGTTTTGAACAAAATGTTGCTGCAGGCGGGCGTGGTGGCTTCGTCTGGTCGTACCTTTTCAATAAATGACTTGAGCTCTGCCTTTCTCAAGAGCATGAATCTGTTGAAGAATTGTCTGATTGTCGACCTCATGGTGAAGGGTCTCTATCTTGTCGCCCGTACTGTCCTCCATTTTGTTTCTATCTCCATATTGAATTGACGACGGGTCCAAGGAATAACTCGATTCTCTCTTCCCCCTCAACTAACGCTAAACCGGTGGGTGAAAGAGAGTCGATTATTGCGGACAGAGGGAAAAATGTGGATGAGGGCCCTGATGCATTGGAGACTGTCAAGGGAGGTGCTGGGGTGATTCCGATTCCAATGGATCTTCACCCGGATTGTCCAGATCAGTCTGTTTGCTCCAGACGTAGTAAGGATGAACAACCAAGCTTGGCATCAAGAGGTTGACATTTCTTACGCTTCGAGGAAGCGTATTAGCAGGTGGAATGGCTGGCTGGCTAACTGTGCTCCGAAGCCAGTGGGAGAAACTATGGGTGAGCGAATGGATAAAGGGCAGAAACATCTCGTGCTAGGGATGTCATTCCTAAATCAAGTAGCCGCAGTTGGAACTGAAGTTGAGGTTGTTAGTGAAAGAGTGTATACTATGGAGTGAGTCTTCGCAAACTTGCAGAAGTCATACTCTGATGCTCTCTACGAGGTTGAGTCGTTGAGGAAGCAACTTGAAGCTTACTCAGTTACTGGAGCGGAGTCCTGGTGTATTAGGTCGGAGACTCAGAAGGTTTACTTGAAAACGCTTGAGTCTGACTTGGCGGGGGAGTGTCTGCGAAGGATCGGTTCAAGAATGAATTGAACATTGTCCCCGTGACATGTAGTTTGCCCTTGAGACTGTGGCCGAATTGCAGGCTGAACTGCAGGATCTGCATGCTGAGAGGGTCAATAAAAAGTCCGAATGGACAGTCCGATGTTAGCAGTTAAGGGTCGACGATGATGTTAATGCCAAGAGTGTTCGGACCGCTGAAGAGTAGTTCATTCTGGCACAAAATGAGATGAGTTCTATTAATAATAAGGCTAGTGCTGACCAGTCCAAGACTGACATGCTGTCAGGTGAGCTGGAGCGGCTGGGGTAGGAGCTTGTTGAATCAAGAGTGCGCGAGGAAAAGCTTCTAAAGGCCCAGGGCACGTTTGAGTTTAGGAGAGTTGTGAATGGAAGGCTGGAGTTGTTGCTTCTAATGAAGGAGGAGCATCCCGACTGGGATCTCTCCTATTATAAAGATATTGCATATGTAGAGTTTGGAGTGGCCTCTGATTCGTCCGAAAAAGAAGGCGATCCAGATGAGGCTAATCGAAAGGCAGCACATACAGTTGTGCCTCCTGTTTCTTCTCCTGCTAAGTCCGGTTTCGTTGTATCTGACTCTTTTCCTGATGAGGAGTGAACTTGTATTTTTCTTTTGGCTCACAAATAAATAGTACTTTGTAGATGTTTGTTTTTTCCTTTGCTTTTCTATTAGCTATTATATGATTTGTCTTATTTCGACATTAACTGTCACACAAGAGGCTCTGCTTGGCCAGGAAGCTTTATAATTGATTTGCTGGTGACAGTTCTGATTTCTTATGCTGCAATAATTTGTGCAATTCTTGTCATGATCCTTTTACAGATCGGGGAGTGTAATACACCCTTTGTCTAGTGGCTTGGCTGTATGTTGAGCCAGGAGTTGTTGTTGTTGTTATAAGCAAAGTAGTCAGACTGTGGTCCCAACACGTGCACCGTTGTAGATGATTGGACAATAGTCCTTACGAGTTGTCTGAGTCAAGCTTCTAGAGCTCTGACCAGACTTTTGACTTGTCTTTACCTGCTATTTGTAGAATAAGCTTAGTTGGACTGGAGGTTGTTATCTCCAGTTATAACTGACTAAACCAAGGTCAGGTTTCAGCGACCATGGTGGTCCCTGGCAAGCCATCTTGATCAGGCGTTGAAAGCACTGACTAGACTCCCGCTTTCCAACCCATATTGATCCGCTCGTGACGGACTAGGAATTGAAGCGAGCCAGAAGTTATCATCGTCAATCGTTATGACTAAATTCTAGGAAGGTTCAACAATCATTGTCTATAGTTGGCCAATGATCTCTGCTAAGCCATCACGATCAGGCGTCATCGCACTGACTAAGCTCCCACTTTCTAGGCTGACGGAATCCTCGCGTAGCAAACTAGGCTTTGAGCATAGCAAAGCCATTGTAATCAGCGGCCAATGACTAAGCATTGGCCGGGGTTCAGTGATCACTGTCTGCGTACGAATAGTGAACCTTGGCAAACCATCTTAATAGAAGTTGAGAGCGCTTACTCGACTCCCACTTTCTAAGTCATTAGAGTCCATTATTGGCGAACTAGGCTTCGAGTACACCAGAGCCATCGTCATCGGTCATCACCGACTACGCTTTGGTCGGGTTCGATCACTATTGCCCATGTTTGGACAATGATCATTGACAAGCCGTCTCGATCAGGCATCACAGCGCTGACTAAGCTGTCACTCTCTAAATCGTTGACACCTTTTTAGTTTAACGGACTGGGCGTTAGAGCGTACCAGAAGCTATCGTCATAGGTCGAAATCGATTAAACTTTGGTTAGGTATGGCGACCATTATCTATAATTGGACAATGGTCCCTGGCATGCCATTGCAGTTAGGTATTAAAAATGCTGACTAAGCTCCCACTTTCTAACCCATCGTCGCCCACTTTTGGCGGGCTAGGTGTTAGAGCAGACTAGAAGCTATTGTAATCAGTCGGAGCTGGCTAAGCTTTGGTCAGAATAAGGTTTTGGGCGTGTAAATCTGACTTGGGTGTCCTTACTTACATAGTTCGCATGGCGGTCTGATTCCAGAGTCGGATCACTAGATCGGACCATTAATAGATTGATCGGCTTTAATGAACAACAACATAATAACAATAGGGTTGATGCCTTGGATTTTTTTTATAATACTCTGTAGGCACACCCTTATTCCATGGGCGCTCTAGGCTTTTACTGTTTTTTCCTTTGCATGTGCTAGGACGGATCTGGCAGGGCATAAGTTTGGGCTTATTAGTAGAGGGGCCCAATTAGAAAAAATCTTTGTAGATCAGCGTGCCAGGGATACAGTGCATATTGCGAGACGGTTCAGTATTGATTACTCCTTCCTGTTAATGGGGCTTCTTGCAGGGTCATTAATTTCTAAGTATGTGGACCTGTACAGTTGCAATTGGAACCATTGTTTCCTGATTTTTCGTACGACATTTAATGCTGAAGTAACTGTTAGTTGATGCTGCTGCATAAACCATCACGCCTTTATATAGGTCGATCGTTATTTGTTCAAGCACTGCAATGAAAATAGTAGAACATGTTAATCAAATGCATCTTACCAGAGAATTTGCTTTGGGTTTTCCAAAAGCTAAAGGAAGATCTCCCTTACTAGAGTTTTCAAATGTTCTGACATTTGCGCCGATGTGTCTTAACAAGACTTGCTATTATGCGGTGCCATCTGATCTGGGTTGGCATCTGATTGATCCAATGAGATCTTGTAATATCTTCTTATATTGCGCAGAAGAGTTACAAACTTCCTTTCGCGGGTCAGGTCTGTCTTCCATATTTCGATGCTCGATTGCTCTCTCATCCTTTACTGATGTCGGGGAATGGTCCTTGCAGCTAGTTTATGATTAATGGGAGCACTGGAAGTTGTGACTTTTGTTCCTGGGGTGGCATCTCTGCATCACCCCTGGCATTACACATTTGAAAGGTGTCCTCATTTGGCAGCGCTATGAAACCTCGACAATCCTGATCTTCAAGGATTTTTCTTCTGCTTTCTGTTGCTTCCTTCTGTTCCTCTTCACGAGGTAGATTGGCAGAGCAAATAATCGAGGGAGTACTCGCAACCTTCTTCAAGTACTTTGTGTGCTACTTTCAAATCATCATTGTGAGGTGATTCGATGGAGCAATGAATTAAGTGCGTTCATTCGCATTCTGTTTCATGCATTTTACTTTCACCACCTTCTCTCCTGGAGGCAGATTGGCATCTCAGCCAGTGTCCTCTTACGGAACTTGTTAGATTACTTCCTTTTGGGACTGACCCCGTGGAGGAAATAAATGACTCCAGGAGCTTTTTTTCAATCTTCTTGACAATGTCTGTTCTTTCCTTTGCTCGGGCCTGCCTCTTGTCTGAGCCTAGAAACTCCTTGAGCTTGCCTTTCCTGATCCATTACTCGACTTTTCTTCTGAGGTTTCTGCAATCCTCAATATCATGTCTGCCTTCCTTGTGGTAGGCGCAGTATTTGTTGTTATCGCGTTGAGCGGGGTCTCCTCGCTGCTTAGGCGGCCATTTAAACTCTTTCTGATCCTTGATGGAATCAAGGATGTCAGACAAATTAGTATTGAGAGGAGTGACAAACCTGGAACCGACATAATTAGAGGCCTTGTCCTGCCTTGTGCAGCCCGAGTTGGTTTTGTTGTCGGTGCGTTTCCTCTTGTTCCCATCTTCGTCCTTTTTATTCTTCCCTTCTTTCTTGTCCTTGTGGACAAATAACGTCCTTTCTGACTCTGCTTCCATTTTGGCGGCTAGCATTACGTCTAGAGTGATATATCTCTGGGCATCCCTGAGAAGGTCTGTCATATTATTCGAGGGGTCTAGAGTAAAATTTGCCTCTTCTCAGACCCGAAGAGAAAGCTATGACAACAGTGTCATCACTACAACCATCGATAAGGGTCAACCCATTGTTGAAACAAGTGGCGTACTCTCTCAACGTCTCATTCTGTTTTTGTTTTAGGGTTAGCAGATAATGCGGGCCATTCCTGATTCGCTGGCTGCTAATGAAGCATGTGAAGAACGTTGTCGCCAATGTCAGGAATGAATCGATAGATTTCGAAGGGAGGCTATGGAACCAGGTCAGCACTGACGACTTCAGGCTGGCTAGGAATGATCGACACATTATTGCATTGGACCATTCCTTGAGTGCCATAATGTGCTGGAAGTGACACAAGTGATCGGACAGGTTCCCTATCCTGTTGTAAAACTCCAGCTTCGGTGGTGTGTACTTCTTCGACAGCGGTTCATCCATGATATGATCCATGAATGGAGGGATCGTGAGTTTAAACAACACGTCTGGGTTTGTGGCCCCAGTTCAGATGGGGTTGAACGAGACGTGTTTGTCGGCTTTGGACACTTGGTCTCTATTGGCCACTCCTCCACCCCTGGTCCATTGAGAAGCGGCTGGGGTAGAGTGGCTCTCCTGAACGTGTTCTCTGTAGCTCTATGGGGACTAGGCCCTTCGCTGCTCGCGATCTCCTTCTTTAGGTGGAGGATTCCGCTGTTTGAGTGCCTCCAGCACTTCTGCGATTTGTTGCATCTGGGTTGATAGTAGATCCACCTTTGGGTCCGCCATGGCTGCCACCGGCCGGGGTCTGAAAGGGCTCCTCCCACTGCGGTGGCGGAACAGGCGGTGCTCTTGCGGTTTGAGCGTTCGAGGGTTCTGCAACATTTCCATTGTTGTGAGACCTTGTTATCACCATCTTTCTGATTTTTCTGGGAAAGGTGGTACTACTGTTTCTTTTGAGGAACTTTGTCGTTCCCCACAGACGATGCCAAACTGACGTAGTCGATTCTTGCTTTCCTTCCTCGCCGTTATCTAGACTTGCACAAGTAGCACACATGAGCCAAGGACCACCGTGTGGCGGCTAATGGCCTTCGATGCTTAAATTAGATAAGGTTTATGAGATACTTAAAATTGTAAATTGAGATTTTGTAGCGTATCCTAAGTTCACCGAGCTTATCTCCCTTTTATAGTGTGAGAGTCCTTGTTCGGCTAGGCCTTTGGTGGAGTAGTTTAGGGAAAGAGATCAGAAGGCTGATCAGAGGACGGTTTGGTGTATTATCAATTATGTTATCACAATTTTTATGATAGAAATATATAGTTAATATTATTTTAGTTAGTGTTCTAAAAAATGCTAGGCGGGCGGTGAGCAGGGGACTATCACCCAGAGGACTAGGCAAAGCATAAGCTGGGGCCTAGGCAATTATTTATTTATTATAATTTATAATATATAAAATTTCAGCATAATAATATATAAATCACTTCAAATGCAATGGTAACATACATATGCAAAATGTATAAGAAAAATATAGTTTTAATTTATATTTTTTTCGAAGTGAAAGTATAAAAAAATAATAATAAAAAAAATCCACCTAGGAGGCCACCTAGCCCACCTGGATAGCCGCCTAGGCTCTGCCTAGACTTTTTTAGAACACTAATTTTAGTGACATATCCTACTTGTACCTGTATCCGTACCCATGCAACTCAGGGTTTTTGTAACACATCAAGAAACATTTAGAGAAAAATATAATTTTGAATCCATGTGAAATTTTGATTTTAATTAATTAATTATTATTACTATATATTTTGTATGGTCAGTTTTTGGTGGAATGGGATGGGATACTTTTGCGGGTCGTGTGAATGTGATTGATGCCATAGGGAGGCAAAGCAGAAAAGTGTGGGTGCGAATAAACGTTGGCTAAGATTAGGGTTTTCAGAGGATATTTTATGGCATCCTATTTGCTGTTGTCGTGCTCTATAAAGTCCATCTTCCCTCTCCTTTCAGTCCCATTCCATTCGGCCTCCCCCTCTTCTCACCCCTCTCTCCTATGTAGAATCATATCTAATTCCTTGCTCTTTATGTTTTTTCACATCTTTGCTTTTCATTTCATTTATTTGTGATAGGTAATTTAGTTGGTCAGAAATAGTGTTGCTTTTGATAGGCGTTGCGTTTATCGAGTTTTCAATCTCGACAGGCGCGTCAACGGAAGCATAAATCAATTAAGAAGATCAACTCTGTGCAAGGCAGACCTTCTCTTCAATTAATTTTGAACTGAAGTTGACACTACTAAGCCGATATTGCTAATGGGTAGTTGTCAAAGGATCTGTTTTGTGACATTGTTTTCCTTTTATTTTTTATTTGGTTGAATCGTTCAAGCAGTTCAGTCTTTCGATTGTTGCTTCATAATGGTGAACTCCCTGTTAAATTACCAATGAGGGATGATTCAAGTTTCCGGAGCATAGATTAGTGCATTTCCCAGTATTTAACAGCACCTTGTGTAATTACATTGCATCGTGTTACCTGTCTTCTGGTACATCTTTTAACTTTTATTTTTGGTTTCTGTTTGCTTGCCCTTTAGACTGGTTTTTGGGATAATCGATTGACTTGATATAAAAAATACCGTTATTTCAATTTAAACCATTTTTATTATCTCTCTGTTTTGTTATTTCTATATGATTCTATCTGATATTGTATTTTAGGGGATATTACTAGTTGTCTGATTGCTACTATGTTGTACCTATTTTGTGCGTGAAATCCCTCATTGTTTTAAATAATTATGTAAGGCACTTAAATTATTTGTACAAATTGATTTTATTTTTGGAGTAAAAATTTATAATATTTCTGTGTATGCTGTATATTACAATATTACCAAGGGTTTGTATTCGTTTTTCTCTCTAAAATAGATGTTTACCATTAAACATTTTCTCTCTAAAATAGATGTTCATCATTCTCTCCCGTAGAATTGAAAAATCACAATTTGTGTCGTTTTAAGAAGCTTTGTGAATTAAGAACGGTGCCACTGTAATTGGAAACGTTTTCTCAGGAACCAGAGAACACCCCTTGGTGGTCAAAACTCTTGCAACTGGATAACAAATCTTGCCCTAAATGGTCCCTACCATTTGGAGAAGAATACTTTAAACGATTGAATGCATTTCAACAAGAGTTGGTCAAAATCCTCAGGTCACCTTGTCAACAAGGTAGCATAGATTTGAGAGAAGGGGGGGGGGGGGGGGGGGGGGTTTGTAGATAAAGAAGCTTGAATTTGATATTTTGATGAACTGAAGCAAAATTCTTGAACCTAAAGCCCTACCCATGATGTGGTGAAATGTTAAATTCAATCTAAAGCCATTAAAATGTGACAACATTTCAAGTTGAAGGTTTTTTTTTACTCGAAATTATTGTGAAATTTGTGTTGGGTACCATTCTTTTATGAAGTATAGTGTCACCTTGACATGGAGGTTGTCCTGGGGCATTGGGCTGAAAAAAGATTACATATTGGAGTTTTGGTTCCAGTTTAGGTTGAAACTTGGAAAGATCCCAATCTAAAAACAGGTTTTTATTTTTTTACATAGAAAATTATAGATTAACACTGAAAATTACTTTCCAAAATTTAGATCCATGCCATTATGATAAATGATATTTGCAGTGTTTAAGGACCTATCCTTTTGGGTGGTTTGGGATAATGAGTGTTGGAGTCTATCATATCTAGAGTGAGCCCAGGCACGTTTGTGATAGAAAAATTAAATTGTGATTTTTAATGCGTATCTTGGGCCACACATTACGAGGTAGAGTTTTTTTTTAAAGAGGAAATTCTATATCAAACTACATAGCTTGTAATGGGGGAGCATTTAGACCATTGTAAAATAGTTCACCACATTTTGATTAAATTTGTCTTTAATATAAGTGGTATTCCATGAATTCCATACATCCAAACACTTATACATGTTTTGTGGATCATTGTTTACATCCAATGCTAAAAGATAAAAGACAAACCCACAAACAAAAGCAGTTGTGAGATTCATCTACATGGGCATAAGTTTCCATTAAACATAGGGTATCTTTATGGTCTCCTTTACTTGGAGCATATTCTCATGGTGGCAACACTTGTAGGAATCCAACATTGTGAGCGTTGAATCCTTGATACATAAAGTGTATATTTGACATAATTCGTTAGTGTTAATTACTCTACAAGTAATTGCATTAATGTTTTTTTAAGGTGCATGTGAAGGACCGACTATGTATTGTTACTTTAGGGAAATAAATATAAACATATGGCGTAAACATATAGGATATAAAACACTTAAGAACATCTCCAATGGGCAAGTTTTCAAAACTCAAATTTGGACTTTGAAGGTACATTTTGATTCAACAATGGATGCCCAAAGTTCAGGATGTTTGAGGTTTCGGCCTAAAAAGAGAATGAGTTTGGTTTATTTAGGGAGAGCTAGGAGGTGCGGAGTCCAAGTGACTAATTTGACCCAAATTTGGTTAAACACAGCCGGCAATTTGTAAAATGGTTATTTGTTCAACCCTGCCATCAATCCAAAATCAAATTTTTGGCAATTTTAAATGTTTTGCTGAATGATCCGTTAGTAGCGGTGGGCATCTCATCCCCCGATCCCGTCCCATCCCGTCTCGATTTTTTCGGGTTTTAATGTGATTGAATAATTACATTCCGATCCCGTTCCGTCCCGATCTAGAATGGGATGGAGATTTTCAATTTCGCCAATCTCGTCCTTTGCTAATTTTTCATATTTATTATTAATATTTTTATTTATTTATTTATTTATTTTAAGATTGTAATATTTGGATGCCCATATAAAGCCTTTTAAGATTCTGCTAAGGAATGAGCAATTGCAAAAGTTTCATTGGCTGAAAGTTGCACATCTGTTGCACGGATGGGATTAAAATCAATCAGCTCTGCAAACCCAAATTTGGCCATCACAGAGATTGCCCGCAAAATAATACAATTTTCCTCACAAAATAAGAAACTTTTTTCCACTGACACTGAACTTACTAACATAGACTACTTTTCTACTTCAACATTAGACGCGTATGAGTATGATTATGCAATTAAAGATAGCAAACCTGATCCATCCCACCAAATCGTGTCCCAATGTGGTGTTCACATTCATAGGTGAGCTAGACAATCTCTTTCTACAGAATAAAGTACAGATCAATATACAACATTAGAGCTCATTGGTATGTGAACATCAATGAAATATCAGTAGATGGAGGTTCTTCATGGTATGAGTTTGATTTGTTTGTATAATTGATGCCACTTGTAAGTTGTTCATTGTCATTATAAGTATAAAATAAGGAAGCAATCATACTAGTAAGAGGCTAACAACAACGTGAGTAATAAGATGACTGTCAATTTTTCCAGTAAGACCCAAATTAAATAATCAAACTCATGCATTTAGTCAGTAAATTGCAGATTGATTAAAAAAAATGAAATGCATATAATCAAAGCACGCTGATCCTGTCCCATCCCAATCCCGTATGAACGGGATGGGATAGGGATGGATTTATCTCGTCCCATCCCGTCTCGTGCCCACCCCTATCCGTTAGAGAGTGCACTCACCCTCAACTTGAAAAGTGTCCACACGTTGAGCTCTCCATTAGAAATGTAATAAAAGAAGAATCCTTAATCAACCCAGTTAAAACTCTAAGCTTTCGAATTAATGGGGGATCTCAAAGTTAAATTTGGGTTTTATTTCTCGTCAGGGTCTTCTTGTTCACAATAGTGGCGCTCTGTTGACTACTTTTCTGGAGCTGCAATGGACTAATGGACCACTTATTTTAGACATGTATACATGAGGATGAGATACATATCCACTTACAACATAGTCTCCATACTTAAGCCTACTTTCGCCTTTTGATGCATTGGGTTGAGTTGTTATTGATCTAGTCGAATCTTGTTGTCTTTGACCTTGACCTGTACTGAGAATACATGTGATCCAAAAACCACCTTATGGCGGTCGATGACACTTCGATGCTAAAGTCAGACAAGGCTTGAGAAAGGCTTAAAGTTGTAAATCGAGTTCTATAGCGTACCTTTGTTCATCAATCCTGTGTCCTATTTATAATGCGAGAGTCCTTGTTTGGCTATGCCTTTGGTGGCGTAGTTTAGGGAAAGATATCTTGCTGGAGATACTTTCCTTGTTAGGAGTTTTCCATGTAGAATAATTTTCGTACATGACTTGTGTTCAATAGATCTGAGGGAAAAATTTTCCCTTTTTTCCATGCAAGGGAGTTTCCATGCACGACTTATACTCTAGTATTTATTTCGTAGTTGGAACCAATGTATTGCTGGCCTTGCTCGTCTAAGGTCGATCATCCAGATGCTTGCCTGATTAGGCCTTACGGGTATTGGGCTTGACCATGTGATGTGTGGGCTTAGTAGGGTGTTGCAATTTGAGTCCAACCTCATGGATTCGACCAAAATGGGCTTAGTGTTGTCTGGGCTTTGCCAGATTTGGTGGGAAATCAGGCTCGCTTTCCTCTGCTGACAAGATTATCATGACACGTGTACGACGCAAATTAAAGGACGATTTGGTGCATCATCAGCTACTCCCCCTAGTTAGTGAGCTAGCCTGTTGGTCCACTAAGTCGTGTCATGAAGGACCTGAGCGATCATGGTGTTTGAGTCTGAATCCTCTCCTCGAGCACAACACGTCATTAATTAGGCGTGCGTTTGCTAAAAATAAGGCAGGAATTTTGGTTTCTACTTGGGTCCCTTTTTTTTTTGCAGAATTTAGCTTCTTTACTCTTTCGATCTTAGAGACTCTGCTTTGTCGTTTCGCTTTCCGCGCTTTTGACTTTGTTTAACTTTCGTGATCAAAAGTTTGTACGTTCTTCCATGGCAGGCCAGAATAAGCTTTCTGATGAACTGTTCGCTAAAGGTTGTAAGTTCTTTGAGGAGAGGTCCATTTCCGAGTCGAATCTAGAGGGCCTTTGCGAGAAGTATGGGATCCCTGATGATCTGGTGCTTTTCACATCGGGCGCTAGTCAAACACCATTGTCTCATCCAGAAGGGTGTATTTGTTTGCACCGAGGTATGCTTCAATCGGGCATTCGTTTTCCTGACATCAAGGAGATTTGGAGCTTTATGGCGTACCTCGGCATTCCGCTCGCTTAGCTGGTACCGAACATGTATTGGATATTGATCACCATTCTAATTAGGGCGAAGGACGCTGGTGTTCATGTGTCTCCGAGGGTGATCTAACTGCACACTTCTCCTCGGATAAACGAGCATGATGTATGCTTATTGACGATGCTTGCTTGTTTTTGCAATCTGCCTGACGATTTCAAGTTCTGGCAGAAATATTGCTTCATGGCTTCTGCGGACTCAAAGTACTTCGAGCTTGCTGGTTGATCGGTCAAGCAGGAGTTTAGGCAACTGAGTAAGTTTGATTAAGTTTTCGATCCCATCGATGTTGATTGCATTGAATCTTATCCAAGTTTTTGTAGGGAAATTTCCAACTACGCCCATTTCTTTTGGGGACGAAGCAGTCATGGAGAAATTTCGTGACATGCCTTGGATGCGGGTGGAGGATCTCATCCAGCCTTCTAACATTAAGCGCAACGGACTGTGGGCTTACTGGCATGAAGCTCCCATTCTTTTCAGAGTTTCGAAACCGTAGTCTGAAGGCAAATCCCCTTCGAAGAAAAAGAAGTTTCCGAAGGTTAAGATTCCGAGCACGTCAAGGAGGGCGGAGTTGAATGAAGCATTTTCTTCTTCTGTGCGTTCAAAGAAGCCTCGTGCTGCAACTAAGCCTGTTCGTGAGCATTTTTCCCCTTCAGGGGGATGCAAAGTTGTGGGGCAAGATCTTGATTCGTCTGCTGGGGCGGAAGCTGTTATGTCCAAGGGGCATTATGCTCAGGCAAATGCCCCTATTTTTTTCCTGGCTTGGAGAAGGAGTATCTGCAAATGGTAGGAGTCGACGATGCAACGAAGCTAAGTACTGAGCAGGCGAAGGTCATGAACAACCTGTTGCTGCAAGCGAGTATGGCAGCTTCATCCGATGCACGTCAGATTCGTCCTTTTTCATTAAAGGATTTCGAGTATAACCCTTTAATGGATAATGAATCTTCTCAGCTTGCTGAAGAGTCGTTTGACTGTCGTCCTTATGGCGAAAAGTCTCCTTCACGCCGCGTGTATTGTTCTCCGTCCCGATCTCAACCTTACATTGAGGTGATGACGGGTCTGAGAGACAACACACTTCCTTTTTCCCCATCAAATGCTTTTGAGTCGACTCATGAGAGAGCTAATCATTGTGAGCAAGGGGAAAGCGGTGAAGGAGGGCCCTGATGCGGTGAAGACATCAAAGGGCAGTGCCGGAGTGATTCCGGTTCCGGAGGACCTCCATCCAAATGCATGAATCAGTTTATGTGCCTCAGATGTGGTAAAAATGAGCAACCAAGCCAGGCACCAGGAGATAGATATTTCTTATGCCTCCATGAATCATATTAGTAGATGGAATGACTGGCTAGCGAACTGCGTTCTAAAGCCAGAAGGCGACACGCTGGGAAAGCATATGGACAAGGGGCAGAATGCTAGGGATGTCACATCTGAACCAAGTTGTCATCGCTGGGATAGAAGTTGAGGTTGCTCGTGCGAGGGTGTATACCATGGAGCAAGTCTTTGCGAATTTGCAGAAGTCATATTTTGATGCTCTTTATGAGATTGAATTATTAAAAAAGAAACTTGAAGAAAAAAAGCCAGCCCAATCGACCGTTGATCCGGAGGCCTGGCAGGCAAGATCGGAGGCTTAGAGGATTCACTTGGAAACACTTGAGTTTGATTTGGCAGAGGCAGTGTCCGCGAGGGACAGGTTCAAAGAAGAACTGAACCTTGTTCGTCATGACTTACAATTTACTTAGGAAACCTCAGCCAGGCTGAGATGCAGACTCTGAATGTTAGTAGTTAGAGGCTGATGTAGACTTCAATGCCAAGAGTGTGAGGATAGTAGAAGAGCAGCTCATTCTGGAGCAAAATGAACTTAGCGCTGTCAAGGACAACCTGAGTTTCGAGTAGTTTTGGACTGATGTGTTGTCGGGAAAGCTGGAGCAGCTGTCAAGAGTACGTGAGGAGAAGCTCCGCAAGGCCCAGGGCACGTTCGAGTTCAACAGAGTTGTGCAAGGAAGACTGGAGCTGTTGCAGCTGATGAAGGAGGAGCATGCTGATTGGGACCTGTCCTACTACAGAGAGGTGTCCTTTGCGGAGTTTGGAGAAGCCTTCGATCAATCAGAAGAAGAGAGTGATCAAGATCAGGGTGTCCGAGTGGCAGCGCGTGCGGACACATCCCTTGCTTATTCTCCTGCAAAGTCTAGCTCCATTGTATCTGAACTTCCTCTTGACAAAGTGAGAGCTTTGTATTTTTCGGATTATCAATGAAAGATGAAATGTTGAGTAGAACTTTGTACTTGTGTACTTCTTGGATTTTTCCTGCTGGATTTTTTCTGTTTTGTCTTATCATAGTGTTAGTTTTTAGACAAGAGATTTTGATGAGTCATGAAACCGTAGGATTGATCTGCTAATGAGAGATCTGACCGCTTATGTTGCGATAGTTCACGCAATCCTGCTCTGTACTCTTCTTTAGAGATCGAGAAGTTGTATTGGAGAAGTTATTCGGACTAGGCTGTTGTTCGCTTTTGTGATCCGCCATTGTAATCCGCCCTTTGCGAGCTAGGCTGTAGATCAGACCAACAATTGTTGCTGCTAGTATAAGCGAACTGGTCAGACTGTAGTCAAGCGTGTGCATCACTATAAGTGGTCAAACAATGGTCCTTGTGATTCATCTGAGTTCAGCTTCCTGAGTTCTGACTGGACTTTCAAACCGTTTTTGTCCGCTTCTGGCAGACTAGGCTTCAGGTCGGACCGAAAGTTATCATCATCAGTCGTAACTGACTAAACTTAGGTCGGGTTCAGCGAACATTGTCTGTGGTTGGACAATGGTCCCTGGCAAGTCATCGTGATTAGGCGTCAAGAACACTGACTATACTGCCACTTTATAAACCATCGTCATCTGATTTTGGCGGACTACAAGTTAGAGTGGACCAGAAGTTATCATCATCAGTTGGAACTGACTAAACTTTGATAGGGTTTGGCGAACATTGTCTGTGGTTGGACAATGATCTCTGGCAAGTCATCGTTATCAGGCGTTGAGAACGCTGACTAGACTCCCACTTTCTAAGCCATCTTCACCCGCGCTAGGCAGACTACAATCTTGGAGCACATCAGAAGCTATCATTATCAGTTGGGACTGACTAAGCTCTGGTAGGATTCGGCGATCATTGTCTGTGGTTGGACAATAATTCTTGGCAAGCCATCGTGGAACACTGACTAGACTCCCACTTTCTAAGCCGTCGTATCCGCGCTAGGTGAACTAGGTGTTAGAGAAGACTAGAAGTTATTGTCATCAGTTGTCATTGACTAAAATTTGGTAAGGTTTGGTGACCATTATCTGTAGTTGAACAATGATCCCTAGCAAGCCGTTTCGATCAGGTGTTAGAATGTTGACTAGGATCTAACTTTTTATGCCATCTTCATCCGCGCTCGGCAAACTACGGTCTTAGAGTAGATCATAAGCTATCGTCATCAATTGGAAATGACTAAGCTTTGATAGGGTTCAACGACCATTTTCCGTAGTTGGACAATGATTGCTGGCAAGTCATTGTGATCTGGCATTGAGAACGCTGACTAGACTCCCACTTGCTAAGCCATCGTCATCCGCTCTTGGCAGACTAGGCATTAGAGCGGACTAGAAGCTATCGTCATTAGTCGGGACTGACTAAGCTTTGATAGGGCTGGGCCTCTGCTTGGCCTTGGGTGTGTAAGTCTAACTTTGGTGTCCTGATTTACTTAATTTGCCTAGTAGTCCGACATGGAGGTCTGACCAATAAGTCTTATTCTAGAGTTGGATCGTCATAGATTGACCAATTGAGTTTTATCCAGATTTATTGAATAGTGGCGGAATTTTAGTAGAACAGATACCTTGGACTTATTGATAATATCATTGTAGGCGTGTTCTGCATTCCAGTTTATGTCTTTACATGTACTAGGCCGTTTTTCGTATTCTGGGCCAGATCTGGCGGGGCACTCGCTTGGGCCCATTGGTTCGTTGGGGCCTATTAGAGAGATCACCGTGCCACGTGTAGGACGTAGATTATGAGGCAGTTTGGCATCGGTTACTCCCTCCTAGTTAATGGGGCTGCATGCAGTGTCATTAATTCGATGAATGTGGACTCGTGCAAATGCAGTTGGAACTGTCGCTTCCTTATTTCCCGTATGACATTTAATGCTGACATAACTGTTGGTTGACTTCGTTTCTTGAACCGTCGCGCCTATATATAGGCTGGTATTCACCATTTCAAGCACTTCCATGAATGCTATAGAACATGTCATTCTAATGCATCTTTCCAGAGAATATGTTTTGGGTTCTCCAAAGACTAAAGGAAGACCTTCGTTGTTGGAGTCTTCGAATGTTCTAACATTTGTAGCGATGAGTCTTGACAAGACATACTATTATGTGATGCCACCTGGTTTGGGTGAGCATCTAATTGGTTCCATGGGACCTTGTAATTTCTTATTACATTGCAAATAAGAGTTACAGAGTCCGCCTCAGGTGGGTCGAGTTTTTCTTTCATCTTTCGGTGCTTTTAGGGTGTCTCACACCATCCAATCTTGGAGATAACATCCGCAACCAACTTTGGGTGGTTGTTCCTACTGTATCTACTGGTCTTCACGTGTGATGCCACAGCTGGAAGGTAGATTGGTGGAGCAGAGCTCTGATGGACGCGATCTGCGGTCCTGGGGTGCTAACTCTACATCACCCCAGGCATTCCTTGTTTGAGAGACATCCTCATCTGCCTTCTTCTACTTTTACCTCCGGATCCTCTCCGCAAGGCAGATTGACAGAGCAAGGTGTACGTGGTCTATTTTGAGCGTCTTCGCTGTTACTTTCAAATCATCCGTGCGAGGCAGATTGGCGGAGCAAAGAATCATTTGGATACTAGCAGCCTACTTTAGGTACTTTTGCTTTCATTTCTGAATTCTCTTCTAAAGGCAGATTGACAGAGTGAAGTCTTGACATGCATTCTAGTGGATTCATACTTGTGCCGGACTTAGATACTTGTAGTGTGTAAACTTTTGTACTAGTCGGTCAGGGAAGCTTTGTAACAACTTTCTTAGTAATCAATAAAGTATATTTTCTATAATTCATGTTTTATTCCTTGAATGAATCTGTATCATATAGGCTTGTGCGAACAAATCTTCTATACTGAAAAACAAAAGAAATCAAAACAATAAGATAGTTTGACTTTGAGTGGGGACTAAGCTAATCTGACCCTAAAGGAGATGAGCATAGTTTTGGCTCAGACTATGTAGCTCGCTCTGCGAAGTCATTCCTCGCTGGTTGCCAGCTTTTGGAGTAGGCACCTATTTGTTGAAGTGTTGTTACTAAGCTTTGTATTGCATTGGATGGTGTTTCCAGTTTTGAATTCTGGCTTGCGCATAGTTGAGCCTCAGTTGTCGGAGCTTTGTCTATGTCCATGCAAGGTGATTATTCACCTTTACCTTGGCTCGGTGTCTGTTCCGTTGGCCTGAGCTCTAATTGCCAACAATTCAGTTGTTTCAGCGTTGCGTAGCGACAGTCTCTAGCTAAAGGTTGATCTCCTCGAATAGTTCCTGGTTGGCAGTGCACTTGATGCATTGGTGTAGAGTAGAAACTACCGCCTCCATATGATGGAGCCAAGGCCTTCCTAGGATGATGTTGCAGGCGGACGAGGCGTCGATCACCATGAACTCCTGGACAAGGAACTTCCGTAATTGTGGCTCTCCTGCCACTACCATTATACTGATCTTCCTAATAGGGAAGCATTTCTCTCTGTTGAGCCCAATCATGGGGTGATTGGCGGGTGTTAAGTCACCCTTCTTGAGTTGCATATTGCGAAATGCATTGAAAAATATGATGTTTAGAGAGCTTCTTGTGTCCACCAAAACCTTTTTCACTTCCAATTTCGCAATGAAAACTGAGATGACCAGGGTGTCATTGTGAGAAGAATGGATACCTTGGAGGTCTTTGACCGTGAATGTCAATGGTGGGATCGAGCTCTAAATACGTGTGTAATGCATTTGTCAGTCCTAGCAGGTGGGCTGTGTCCACATCTCGAGAAGCAACATCTTTCGGGACCTATTGGACTACTCACCTTCCGAGCCGACTCCATGAAGTACATATATGATGCAAGGAGCTTCTTTCTATATCTCTTTGACTACATCTTCCCTTTCTTTTGCCCGGTCCTGCCTTCTGTCTGAGCTCAAGAACTCTTTGAGCTTCCTCTTCCAGATCCAATACTCTATCTCGCTCTAGAGACTTTTGCAGTCCTCAGTGTGTGGCCACCCTAGCATTATTTGTTGTTATTGCATCGGAGGGATCTCCTCGTTGTTTAGCGGAGACCCGACGAATTTGGAGGCCTTATCTTGCCTTGCGCGGCCAGAGTCGTGCTTGCTGTCATTATGCTTCATATTTCTGTCGTCGTCATCCTTTTTTTTCCCTCATTCTTGTCTCTGGAACCAAAGGGTTTCTTTTCGGACTTCGCCTCCTTCTTGGCGGCCAACATCTCATCAAGAGTGATGTATTTCTGGGCACTCTTTAGCAAGTCCATCATATCGGTTGGAGGGTCCAGAGTGAGGAAATTGTAGAACTTGCCTCTCCTCAGACCTGAGGTGAAGGTTGGGATCAAGGTGTCGTTATTACAGTCGTCGATGAGGGTCAACTCATCATTGAAGCGTGTGACGTATTCCTTCAATGCCTCGTTTGACTTTTGTTTGAGGGTGAGCAGGTAATGCAGGCCCTTCTTGATTCGTTACCAGCTGAAGAAGCGGGTAAGAAACGCTGTCGCCAGCGTCTGGAATGAGTCGATGGAACTCGAAGGGAGGCTGTGGAACTAGATCATCGCTGACTTCTTCAGACTGGTAGGGAATGACCGACACATTATTGCTTTAGATTTTTCTTTGAGTGCCATTACATGCTGCAAGTGGCGTAAGTGATCGGACGGGTTTGTTGTCCCATCATAAAACTCCAGCTTTGGGGGGCTGAATTTCTTCGGCAACGGCTCATTCATGATGTTATATCCATGAACGAGGGGACGGTGAGGTTGAACAACATGTCAAGGTTGGTGGCCCCAAACCGGAGAGGGTTTTGCAAGACAGATTTGTCGGCCCTAGTCACTGGGTCTTCGTTGGTCGCTCCTCCGCCTCTGGTCCACTGAGAGCACGCATAGGCAAAATGGCTCTCCTGAACGTGTTCTCTGGTGTCTTTTGGGGACGGGGCTCTTTGCTGCTCACTATTTCCTTCAACGGGTGGAGGGTTCCGCTGGGTGAGTATCTCTACCGCTCATGCAATTTGCTGCATCTGAGTTGACAGTAGATCCACCTTGGGGTTCGTCGTGGCTGCTACCGGCATGAGGGTCTAAGGTTGTTCCACCTGTGGTGCCGAGGCCGCCGTAGCAGGCGGCGCTCCCCCGGTTCGAGCATTCGAGGGTTTAACGATGTCTCCATTGTTGCGAGATCTCATGGTTATCATCTTTCTGGACTGTAGGTAAGGGTGATATCACCGTTTTCAAAGGAATGTCGTTGCTCCCCACAGACGGCACTAAACTGATGTAGTTGAATCATGTTTTCCTTGACCTTGACATTGACCTGCCCAGGGAGCATACGTGAGCCAAAGACCACTGGTGGCTGATGACACTCCGATGCTAAAGTTAGACAAGGCTTGAGAAAGGCTTAAAACTGTAAGTTGGGTTTTGTTGCGTACCTTTATTCATCAACCATGTGTCTTATTTATAATGCGGGAGTCCTTGTTTGGTTAGGCCTTTGGTGGCGTGGTTTAGGGAAAAGTATCTTGCTGGAGATGTTTTCCTTGTTAGGAGTCGTCAATATAAGAGAGTTTCCCTACACGACTTGTGCTCCTAGATATGTGGGAGAAACTTCCCTTTTGTCCATGCAAGTTGTCAATGCACGACTTATACTCCGATATTTGTTTTCTAGTCGGAACCAATGTATTGATGGCCTTGTCCGCCTTAGGTCGATCCCCCAGATACTTGCCTGATTAGGCCTTATGGGTAATGGGCTTGACCATGTGACGTGTGGGCTTAGTAGGGCGCTGCGATTTGGGTCCAATCTTCTGGATTCTGCCAAAATGGGCTTAGTGTTGTCTGGGCTTTGCCAGATTGGGTGGGCAGTCAAGTCCGCTTTGCTCTGCTGACGAGATTTTCATGACACATGTACGGTGCGGATTTAAGAACGATTTGGTGCATCATCAACTACAAAAGTGTAATTGGGTGAGGAAAAATTTAGACATACATCGTTGTCCATATAAATGAGTACAATTCTTAGAGTACAAGTAGACATCTTTTATTGCGGTAACATCTTACATCTGAACTACATAACCCGTGTTATCCAAATGAACAGTGAAATATGTATGTCATTGACTCTAAGTTTCCCTTCCCAAAATGCCCTCTCAATTCCACCATATTAACAAAGAAACCCAACATGAGGGTAAACAGTGTCTAGGGGTGTTTTGATACATTCAATAAGTTACAATAAATTTTCAAAGTATGAACAATGATTATTTTTTGATTCCACCAAGGCCCTCCAAATTTCATATTTTTACATACAAACTATAAAGTGGATGAACAATGACTAAGGGTAGTTTTGTACATTTAAAGATTACTTTTGAAAATGATACTATTAACAATCATTACGGTGAACAATATTTTGTCTCCACTTTAAATTGTTTTTTCCATTGTACCTTTACAAATTCTTAATATTTACGAGCAAAAACCAACATGTGGGGAATAGTGATAAGGGATATTTGTGTCTTTCAAGCATGTATGAACTCTAAACAGTAAACACTATTAAATGTGTTTACCGTGTTACCGTTAAAATTTATAATATTTATAATTCAAACCAGCTCCTCATACATATTTATAAATTATAAATAAGCCCCTATAATTATTTATTTGAAGCCCCCAATTTTTCTATATATTATAAAAATTCATTTACATCTAACTTTTTGATCTCCCATTTAGCTCATCATATTTCATAATTTTTTCAATCAAAACTAGCCCCGCTTAAACATTGATTAATTATACTTAAGCCTTTAACACAATTTATTTAAATTTATCCAATTATTTATAAATTCTACATATGCCCTGAAAAATATAAATAACTATTTTATTTAGAAATTCAAATAATAATTTTACTTATTATTAAATTTTTGTAGTAAAATAAAAAAAAATACTGAATATCTGCGCAAGTAGAGCGCATCCATCACTAGTGACATAGTAATACTTCGAACAACATTCACATGAGAAAAAGCAAGCCAAATTCACATTGGACATGGCAAGCACTTCACATAAATAACCATCCATAAAGATGTCACCAATAACAAGAGTATATAGTACCGGTGTTAGGGGCAAGCATCCGAAGCCTGACTTCGCCCACCCAAATTCACTGCCAAAATGAAGGGCCCCATATCCCATATGTATTTGATGTGTTCAGATCTGTCCTCACTGATCTCGACGATCTCTGACCTGTAAAAATGAGTAGCGGTTAAGCTAGGGACCACTGTTGTGATGGTCGAAGACACTCTGATACTTAAGTTAGATAACAATGCAAGGAAGAGTAAAGACTGTATATAAATTGCAATGTGTATGAGTATCTTTCTTCCTCATTTCATCGTCTCTTATAGTGAGTGTTCACTCCCAACCATTCCTGTGATCGAGGGCGTGATGGAAGGAGGAGATTGCGAATAAGATCTCATCTGTGCATGATTGAGTCTCTTCGACACTTGGCTTTGTTTAGGACCCAATGCTTGATTGTGCTAAGAGCTGATTTCGTGCTAGTGGATCTCGGGTTTGTGACAGCTTTGAGATACATTATTCGGGCTTTATTGTCCTATGCCAAGCCCTAAAACCCGTGCCTATTGGGCTGGCGTGTCTTGGGCCTGTGCACCTGACTTATGGGCTGAACAACAGTTTGTGCATGGATCTGTTTGGGAACACAATAAAGCCTTTTAGGTGCTAGGGTTAGCTCATGCCACATGTACGATTATGATCGTATGATTGATTGATGTCTCATCTGCTACTCCCCCTAGTTAGTGGGTCTGCGTGCTAGGCCACTAACTATCTGCATGTAGGGGCCTACACGAAGTCATGATGATATATTTCGGCACTTTTTCGGCTCCTGCACTGTAGTTATTGCTTGTACAACGGTTTTTGGTGATTGCTTCATGTGCATGTCAAGTCTATATAGACCTTCTTCGAGAGAATCTGACCTTTTTCCCTGCCCGAGTTCCTGTTTTCTTGCCAAGAATTTCTCTTTAGTTGGGCTAGGTGCAAACTTCTTTCCGATTAGGACTTTTCAATTCTCGCCTAACCGTCTTATGGCATGTACCTAGTTTTTTGGAACGTCTTTGATGACGGAGAGGGGATCTCATCGACCTTCGTAGTCGGTATTAGATCCTCAGTGCTTTAAGGTTAACACTCCTGTGAAGCGGTGAGTCTCCAATAACCCCGAGGGAGGGGTATATAGCTTTATGTGAGGCCATCTTCAGAATGGGCCTCTTCTTCCCTATTCCAGAAATTATTTGGGAATTCCTGTCATTCCATGGTATCATTCTAGCCCAATTGGCACCAAATGGGTGGAGGGTTCTAATTGCCACCCTAGCTCGGGCGAAGGTTGCTAGGCTCCCCCGGATGCCCAGGTTGATTCATTCCATTGCTCCTAAATATACGAGCAACCATGACACATGTTGGTTGGTGAAACTCCCTTGCTTTAGTGGGCATTCAGAAGACATGAAGAATTGGCAGCGGTACTGCTTCTTCGCTTTTATGTTGTTTGGGTACTTTGACCAAGAGAACGGGTTGGTCTATCGCAACTTCAAGAATGTCAGTATGTCCTCTGACTTTTCTTATCTGGTGTTTTTGGCATCATGCTTATTGTATGTCTGACGTGCCACCTGTTTGTTTTACTAGGGGCACGATGCCTTGCCTTTTCTTGTGAGGAGTAGAGAGCTAAAGTTGGGCTCCTCTCCCTATCGCTCATGCCCATTTCGTAGGCACTTACTGTTGCATTTATCGAGCGAAGTGGTCTGTTATCGGATGAGGTCGGTAGGGTGGGTCGAGCGCTGGCTGCTCCAACTGGCTCTTCTTTGGGCGCAGGAGCCTACGGGATGCATAAGAAGATAGTTGTAAGTAATTAGAGTCCCTCCAAGAGGAAGTCTGTGGAGGGTTTGCTTCATCGGCTCGTAAGTCCAAAAAGTCAAGGTGGGGCCGCCAATGCTGCCTTTCTATGCTTCTGAGAAGACAGTGCCTGAACTCGACAGTCTACCTCCTTGCCCTCCTGCCCCGATGTCTTCCTTCGAGGGGAGCATATTAGTCTCGTTGTGGTTTAGGACCCAGTAGTTTAAATGAATAGCAACTCGAACGCGCCAATGATCGTTTTTTTATGGCACCATAAGGCTTTCCACTGGTGGTGACTCAGGTTTGAAGTTCCATTCTCTGAGCATTGCCGATGACCCATTGCGGCTCCGGACTCCCCAAGTTATCAGGCTTGCTCCGCTTTCTTGCCATCTGTTACTGGCAAAGGGAAGGGAGTCGCAGAGTTTCCTCCCTCCTCGGAGGTCGTAGTTGCTAGGGGTGCGAGACTCATCCCTAAGCCTAAAGTACTCCAATCCGGTGCTCGCGTCAACTTTCTCAGCTCGAGTGCTATTCACCTCAGCTCTGATGGCAAACATGTGTTTCACTAGGAGGTTGATCAAAGGAATGGGTCCCTGCAGCTTCTGAGGTCTTTTTTTCATCTAGTCGATCATCCGCCGTTGGTGGAGATACTTGGAGGGGACCACCTTAATCAAGGGTTGAAAAAACTGAAGTAGGTGAGCTAATACTTGTTTATTTGTCATTTGCCTTTTAACTATACCTTTTGTTTGTAACCATGCGTTTGGTGTCAAATCAGGGGATGGCCCACCTAACGTATGTTGTGATGTTTGGCACTGAAGTGGAATCTGAGCGGGAAAAAGTCTATGCCATGGAGATTTCGTTTGTTGAGCAGTAGTTGCAACTTTATGTTGCCCTTTTTGAAATGGATTCGCTGGAAAAACAACTAACCATTTGTCGCGGCTTGGAGGCTCAGCTGCAGGATGCCCACGAGACTTTGGATAAGGCTTTGACTATTTAGACCGACCTGGAGGTCCTATTGAAAGGAGTCCAAGAGAGTCTGGATGAGGCCCGAGCTGCTAGGACCGATAAGATAACTGAGCTTGGGGGAGTTTGGGAAGATCGGGACATATTGACAGTTGAGCAGATGGAGGCTGCTGACTGTTTGGCATCTACCCAAAAGTCTGCTGCTGAAATTCAGAGTACTTTGGATCACGAACGTGCTGAGTTTTCTCGGCAGAAGGAACTTTAAGACGTTATTCTGCTGCAAGTGTCCCAGCTCTCTCAGGAGTGAGACTCCGAGCGTGCAAGCCAGGTTGTGGTTGGGCGCAAGCTGGCAGAATGCAAGAGTGACCTGTCTAGAGTGCATGGGGAGTTGTCTGGCTTGAAGGTGCAGTGGGCGATCAAGAAGAACGAGTTCTTTGATGCCGCTGAGATTACTGACTTCAGCAAGGTTTCTACTAATAGGTTGGATTTTCTGGAGTACATTGCACAAGATCATGTGGACTGAGACCTTTCCGCCTATAGGTAGGTGCCTTTGCCCATTTTGAGTAGAGGATTGTTCCTCTTCTTCCCCACAAAGTGGCCCCGAGGCCGATCCGACTGTCATAGAGATGATCTTCTATCCTGTTGTTCCCGAGCTTGCTGTCGACCCTGAGGCCGTTCTAGATTCTGAGTTGCAGGAGGATGTTCCTGACTCTCCTCCCACTGCATGAGCAGGTTTATAATGAAATAAAATTTTTAATTAATGAGAAATTCTTTCCTTTTTTCTTTTTGTTTGCACTTGTAGCTGCCGTACTTGCCATTTCCAATTCTTGCTTAGATTAAGCTGAGTAGGCGGGTGTATCTACCCCTAATGAAGTAGGGTTACTATGAGCTGAAGCCCTTTCTTTGCTTGTCTGAGCTCATATTCTGTCAACAATAATGACTTAATCATTTGTGAGTTAAGTTGTGGGATAACCACCTTTTCATGTGGGGCGTGTTCCCGTAGTGACGTAGTTACTGTCTCCCTTAGTAGTTGAGCTTGTGTAAAAGTTATCTTTGCACTGAAGACTATACTTCCTTGCTGGTCTTTGACCTTTGTAGTGGTTTGGTTGCATGTTAAATCATTTTTCGTTAGACTGAAACTCGATACTGTATACATGTAGTCTTGTCATTATTGAGGCGGAAATTGAATTGAAGTGGGATTGCCTCTACCTTTCTGGTCTGGGCTTCAATATGCCCCAATCCTAAACAGGAGTTGGGCAGTTGGGGAACCATCTTTGCCCAAACTGGCTAGGTTCCTATACTCTTCAAACTCAGTCCTTGAGACAACCTGAGCTGGAAGGAAGTCTTCCATGCCTGTCTAGGTAGACTTTATAATATACCTTAATACTGACCATGATTTGAGTTGTTGAGGAACCATCTTTGCCCGAACGGGCTACGCTTTTGTACTCCCCAGGTTCAGTCCTTGAGAAAACCTGCGCAGAGAAATAGTCTTTTACGCCTGTCTAGGCTAGACTGTATAATATACCTCACTACTGAACATGATTTGAGTTGTTGAGGAACCATCTTTGCCTGAATGAGCTATGCTCCTGCACTCTTCAGGTTCAGTCCTTGAGAAGACATGCGTTGGAAAAAAATATTTTACGCCTATCTAGGCTAGACTGTATAATATACCCCAATCCTGAACAAGAATTGGGTTGCTGAGGAACAATCTTAGCACGAATGGGCCAGTTCCTATGTCTTATTGTTCAGCCCTTGAGAGGATCGACACTGGGAAGAATTTTTTTTCGCCTGTCTACGCTAGACTGTATAATATACCCCATATTCGAACAAGAATTTGATTGCTGAGGAACAATCTTTGCCCGAACGGGCTAGGTCCTTGTAATTTTTTGCTTAGTCCTTGCAAGGATCTGCACTGAAAAGAAGTATTTTTCGCCTATCTAGGCTAGATTTATAATATACCCAAACTTGAGTAGGAATTTTCCCTAATGGGTTAGGTTCCTATGTCCTCTGGCTCAGTACTTGGGAGGACCTGCGCTGGGAAGAAGTCTTTTTCGCTTGTCTAACCTAGACTGTATAATATATCCCAATCTTGAATAGGAATTGGGTTGCTGGGGAACCATCTTTACCCGAACGTCTTTATAGTTCTCTGGCTTAGTCCTTTTGAGGACCTCTGCTGAGAAAAAGTATTTTTTTGCCTATTTAGGCTAGATTGTATAATATACCCCAATCCCAAACAAGAATTAGGTTGCTGAGGAACCATCTTAGCCCGAATAAGCTAGGTCCCTGTGTTCCTATGGCTCAGTCCTTTGGAGGACTTGCACTGGGAATATGTCTTTTTCGCCTGTCTAGGTTTAGACTTCATTTCAGCGGTGAGCTGTCCGTGGGCTGGGCTCGATCTGATGCGTCATACCTTGGCTCCTTGGCGGACTAGGTCACTTGTGTGCCATTTTGGTTCCCATAGTCGTCCATGGACTGGACTCACTGGCTTGCAGTGAACTATCCATGGACTGGGTTCGCCTGCTTGCCGTGGACTGGGTTTAGCCCATATGTGTGCCATCGAGACCTGTGGTCGGATTAGGCTATCTTAGGAGCGGTGAGTTGTCTGTGGACTGAAATCACGCGCTTGCGGTAGTCTGTCCGTGGATTGGGTTTGCCCACTTGTGGTGGATTGTCCATGGACTAGGTCCAAGCCACCTTTGCGTTGTCTTGGCTCCTGAGGCGGATTAAGCCACTTATGCGGCAAGTTATCAACATCCTGAATGGGACTAGGCTCGGCCGCTTGTGCGCCATTTCAGTCCCCATATTAGGATCAGGCTTCATTTGGGCAGTGAGCTGTCCGGGAACTGGGCTTGACCTGCCGTATCATACCTCGGTTCCTTAAGTGGAATAGGTCACATATGAGGCAAGCCATTGTCTCCTTTAGTGGGGCTAGGCTCGGCCGCTCGTGTGACATTTTGGCCCCCGTATTAGGATCGTGTCTTCCCCTTAGGCGGACTACATGGTACCTCACTGCTCTTTACCAGTAAGTCCTTGGCTTGTTGGTTCATTTCCTTTCAGGAGATTTGGGACATTGTGGTCACTTACCCAATAGCTTCACCGCCACGTAATTACATTCTTTGGTGGAAGAGTGATCTCCCTTGGTAGTTTCTGTCTTTCCGTTGACAGGGTACTTAAGGCACTGGTACCATGTGGAGACCACTGCCCCCATTTGGTGGAGCAAAGGTCTTCCCAGGATTATATTGTGTGCGGAGGGAGCGTCTACCATGATGAACGCCGTCTTAAGGAGCTTCACTGGTTCCTCTACTCCTATGGGTGGGCTGATGCTTCCGACTGAGTAACTTCGAGCACCGCTGAAGCCAACCATTACCTAGTTGTCCAGTCTCAGCTCCTCATTTCTCAGCTGTATCATGCGGAATGCTTCAAGGAACAAGATATTGGCTAAGCTCCCTATGTCCACTAGAGACCTTTTGATGCCTCATTTTGATAATGCAATCGTGATAACCAAGGCATCGTTGTAAAGGGAGTAGACCCCTTGCATGTCCTGCTCAGTTAATTTCAGGTCCGAGGTTGGGTGTTCTAACCTTGCAGATTGGACTAGGTGGTCTCCGCAGTGGGGACCTATTCGCAGCTTTTGGATTGCCAGCTTCCTTGACCGGTTGGATTTTTCCGATCTGTTGTGCGCACTGTGCAAGATGTAGATGACCTCTACAATCTTTTCTTCGGTCTATGGAGTCATTTCTTCTTTATCTTTCTCTTGGGGTTGTTTTTCGTCAGAATTTATGAATTCTCCGAGTTTTCCCCTTCGAACCCAATATTCTATCTCATTCTTGTGACTTTGGCAGTCCTGGGTGATGTGATCGTGGTCCTTATGATAGGCGCAATACTTGCTCATATCACGCCTTGAAGGATCGCTTTTGATCTTGGAAGGCCACTTGATGTCCTCCCAGTTTTTTATGGCAGAAAGGATTTTGGTCAAGCTGGAGTTGAGGGGAGCGAACTCAGTGAACCTTGCGGCGATGTAGTTGGTGACCCTGTTGGGTTTGGCCTTGTCGAACCAGGTCTTGTTGTTGTTTTTCCTCTTCTTTGATCCGTCCTCCTCTTCGCTCATTTTTCTCTCCTTTGTCCTAGGCCTTGGGGCCTTGCTTGGCCTCGTTTTCGCCTCATTTCTTGGCGGCTAGTATCTCCTCCAGAGAAATATATTTTTGCACACTTTTCAGCAAGTCTGCCATATCCCTTAGGGGTTCCAGGGTGAGGAAATTGTAGAATTGACCTCCTCGAAGGCTAGAAGTAAAGGCGGTGACCAATGTATCGTCGCTGCAACTATCGATTAAAGTCAGCCGGTCATTGAAACGAGTGACGTACTCTTTGAGGGTCTTTCCCTACTTTTGCTTGAGTCTTAGCGGGTAGTGAGGCCCTTTCTTGATTCGCTAGCTTTTTACGAATCTTGTGATAATTGCCTTCGCCAAGCCTTGGAACAAGTCGATGGATCTTGGCTGGAGATTGTGGAACCAGGTCAACGCAACCTTCTTCAAGCTGGTTGGGAATGTTCTGCACATGATGGCTTCTAAACTTTCCTTAAGTACCATCATGTGGTGGTAATAACACAAATGGTCTGATGGATCTGACGTTCCATTATAGAACTTGAACTTTGGTGGGACGAAATTCTTTGGAAAACGGGCACTTGTGATCTCCTTCGAGAATGGAGTGATGGTAAGGTCGTTACAAGACATCCTGATTGGTTGCCTCCAGTCGGAGCAGGTTCCTGACCTTGGTACGGTCTGTTTTCGAGGCGAGATCCCCGTCATCCCTTAAGCTTTCCTATCGGCCAACTCTTTGATCCTCCCTGAGGAGGTTTTTCTCTTTGGTGCGGGATCTGCCTGATCTCCGCCACTTTCGTGTGGCTGTTGTTGATCCTGAGCGAGTCTCTCCACTACCCGTGCTATATGATCTATATGAAGCATGATTTGATCTAGGAGGGGGTCAGCCGTGGTTGCCTTAGAGGCTGGATCGTGCGACTGCTCTGCTCTCTCGGTTGGATCGGTTCGACCCTGTGGGGACTTCTCTAGCCAGAGGGTTTCTGGTTTCTTGACGCTTTTCTAAGCTAGAAAAAAAACTTTGTATGTTCATTTCATGGAAAACTTAGCCTTTTTCCCACAGATGACGCCAAACTGATGTGCTCAAATCTATCCTCAACGATCTCTGACCTGCAAAAATGAACAACGGTTAAGCCAAAGACCACCCTTGTGGTAGCCCAAGACATTCCGATGCTTAAGTTAGATATCGATGCAAGGAATAGTGAAGACTGTATGTAAATTGCAATGTGTATGCATACATTTCTTCCTCCTTTCACCATCTCTTGTAGCAAGTATTCCATCCCAACTGTCCCTGCGATCGAGGGCGTGATGGAGGAAGGAGATCTCGCATAAGATATCACCTGTGCATGATTGAATTTCTTCAACACTTGGCTTTGTTTAGGATCCAATGCTTGCTTAGGCTAAAAACTGATTTCTTGCGAGTGAATCTCGGGCACGTGACAACTCTGCGATTCGTTGTTTGGGCCTTATTGTCCTGGGCCAAGCCTTAAGACCAGTGCCTCTTGGGTTGGCATGTCTTGGGTCAGGGCACTTGACTTACGGGCTGAACAACAATTTGTACATGGGTCTGCTAGGGATTGCGTTGAAGCCTTTTACATGCTAGGGTTAGCCCATGCCACGTGTAAGGTTGTGATCATATGACTGATTGATGTCTCATCATTATTCTTAGGTGGGTCCCACTATAACATATGTAATAACTTCTTGGAATTAAACTTAGCGTTACAGTTAACCATTTCAAAATCTTGTTGTAACCAAGGATTGTGATTTCGTTTTTCAAGTGAATTCCGATTTCCTGATTTTAACAAATATTTCGTGGACTATTTCATTTTGTGTAGAAAATGTAAAAATTTCGATTGTAATTTCGAATTTAACAATATAAGTTATACATTTTAAGCTCTTAAATATTTAAAAAAAGTCTCACACAATTCGTTGTATCATACAAACTATATATTATGTAAGAATCACTCAAATAAGATAATTTTGATACTAAAATAACATTATAGCATGTCAAAATATACAGAGATTGATATTTTATGCCTTTCTTAGGGGGAGTTCCCCTAAAATAACATTATTCATGTTAAAATATACAAAAATCCAAATATTTATTTCTTTTCTCAGGGATTTTGAAAGATATTTTGGTAACTTCAAAATAGAAAATATTTCGTGAAATTTTCACATTTTTCAAGAAATCACATTCCTTGGTTGTAATTGTAAGTGGACCCACCACTAAACAATACCTTTTAACATGTCACAATTGGGCCCCCACCACTTAACAGTCACATTCAAAACCTGCAATTATTATTTTTTAAATATTTTCCTTATATTTTCTTTACTGTTCGATTTTGTTATTATTATTTTATTGTTTCTTTTTTACCAAGACAACATAAACATATTTTTGTTCAATACCTATTTCAAAAGAAGAAATAATATTTTTTTAATATTTAAGATTATTTGAGTTTTCATTTAATTTGTATTTAAAAATAATTAACAATGTATTAATAATAAGAATTTTTTTTAAGTACTTTTAATTTTTTTGAAAACTTGGTTTTATAGTATGTAATATATACAGAAAGATCTTAACAGAAAAAAAAAAGGTTGTATATACTGGGGCCACATTCTGATATGCATATGTAGGCATCCTTCTGTGCTCAACATTTCACTGGAGTCAACATACATTGAATATCTTTGCTATTAGGCCTATGCTTTGGATCATCAATAATGCAAAAATGTGCAATCTTAAGAACTGAAAGTATCTGCTCTTCATACCTGATGCATCCAAATTCGTTCCTATTGATTTTGACTTGCAAAAATAAGCAATGGTGAACCAAAGACCACTGTTGTGGCGGCCAAAGGCACTCCGATGGTAAAGTTGAGCACTTGAACAAGGATGGAGAAAAAATGATAAAATTAGGGTTGCATGTATGTACCTTTATCATCCGTTTTGTTCACATTATATAATGAGTGTGTTTTACTCCTTCATTGGCTCTAACTGTTAATGCGTGATGGAGGGATGAGATCTCATTTAGATTTTTTACTGTCCATGATTGATCTTCTTTGACATTTGGCTCTCTTTAGGACTTAGTGCTTGATTAGACCAAGAGTAGCCCAAATGGACCTTGGGCATGCTATAGCCCAGAGGTTTGTATTCGGGCCTTATTGTCCTCTACCAAACTTTGATTCTTACCTCATTTGGCTTGCATAATCTGGATTTAGGCGCTTGACTTACGGGTTGAGTAGAAATTAGCTTTGGCCTGGTCTGTCCTAGCCTTTTTTCATTAGAGTTGATTAATGCCACGTGTTCGGCGGTGATCGGATGACTGTTTGATGTCTCATCAGCTACTCCCCCTAGTAAGTGGGACTGTGTGCAGGGCCATTAACTTGTTGAGTAGGAACTTGCACAACGTATTGGTGACTGAATTCAAAGTCTCTTCAACTTTCGTGCAATATTTAACGTCGATGCGACAGTTGGGTGGTTGCCTTTCCCAAGCGTTGGGCCTATATAAGCTTGACTTGGTTGAATCATGCCTTATTCTTTGTTTCCAGAGCTGATTCCACCTTTTTCCCAATTGCACATGGTGGTTCTTGAATGTTCTCTTGTCTCGATATCCTTAGGGATGAAAGAGGAGGATCTACCGATGAGTCTCCGCTTATTTTGATCCGTGTCGCGATGAATCCTAATTAGATTTGCACTTTGAGGGAGCTCGTTAGCTTGGATGTGTTCCCAATCACTCTTCAAAGGCTACCAAATGTATCCCTTCTTTGTGAAAAAGAAGTCGAGTGTACCACCTTGATCTGAGGATCATTGTCATTCACGTGAAGTTGCACCAACAACTTCTTTTGTCATTTATTAAAAGTTGCACCAGAAACTTCTTATGTAATTTTTCAGAGGTTGCACCTGCAACTTCTTCTTTCATTTATTAGAAGTTGCATCTTGGGCATCTCATCCCAAAGACAGACTGGCGGAGCTGATTCTTAGTATGTGTTCTGGTAGATTTTCGTTCGAAAAGTCCTTTCCACCAAGCTCAGACGATTAATGCTTACTATGTATAAGCTTTCACATTAATTAGTCAATTAAGATTTGTAAAAACCCTTTGCTCAATCAATAAAACTTATTTTCTTGTTTCATATCTGTGTTCTTGCTTTGACAATAGATCTGATTAGACTAGATTTCATAATATAAGCTAACTTAATCTTGAATAGGACTTAAGGTGCAGAAATCATCTTGGTCCTAGCGGACTAGATTTCATAATATAAACTAACTTAATCCTAAATAGGACTTAAGCTGTAGAGAAATCTTGGTCCTTTCGGACTAGATAACAAAGCTAACTTAATCCTGAATCAGACTTAGGCTGCAGAAATCATCTTGGCTGAATGGACTAGATTTCATAATATAAGCTAACTTAATCCCGAATGGGACTTAAGCTGTAGAGAAATCATCTTGGTCCGACCGGACTAGCTTTCGTAATAGAAGCTAACTTAATCCTGAATAGGACTTAACCTCCAGAGAAGTTGTCGTGGTCCAAACGGAATAGATTTCATAATAGAAGGTAACTTAATCATGGATATGACTTAAGCTGCAGAAAAGTCGTCTTGATCCGAACAAACAAGACTTCATAATATAGGAGCCATCTTAATCCTGAAGAGGACTAGGCTTAAGTAGACTAGGTTACTTAGGTGCGGTGATTTTCCATCATCCTGAATAAAATTAAACTCGACCGGCGATGTGCCATCGTGGTCCTTTAGATGGAGTAGGTCACTTAGGTGCAACAATTCGTCATCATCCTGAATAGGACTAGACTCGACCACTGTGCACCATCGTGATCCTCTAGTCGGACTAGGTCACATAGATTTGGCAAGTCATCGACATCTTGAATAGGACTAGAGTCGCCCGTTGTGCGCCATCGTGGTCCTCTTATACGTACTAGGGCACTTAGGTGCGACTAGTTGCCGTCATCCTGAATAGGACTAGACTCAGCCATTGTGCGCCATCGTGGTCTCTAGTCAAACTAGGCTTGCCCCTGCATGTAGAGTTGTATATGAAATGTAATTCTTTAAAGAGAATACCTTTATCGATAATACTTCTTTAATCGTTTTACATTCCACGGTCTTTTAAAACGCTATCCACTCAGATTCTTTAATGAGTAGGTTCCAGGCCTATTGACCTTCGAAACCTTTTAAGGCCTTTCTCTAAGTACCCAATCGCCAACTTAAAATTCTCAATGCTTACCCTTCTTATTGTAGTAATATGCCATTTATTGCTAGTAGGCTACCATCCTGATGGAAGTTTCGTCTCTCATTTCTTCAAGTAGATCTAGTCCTATTCTCAGATAGGGGTGTTAATCGGTTCGGTTGGTTTTCTCAATTTTTTTCCTCTTTCACTTTTCTCTCTTGGTGGTGTTCCGATTGATTACAGATCCTCGAGCAAACAACAATAAGTAAAGACAGAAGAGATGGAACCAGACAAGTTGGAAGAAGCCACCAGTTGAACAGCTTTAATGGCGACGACGTATCCACCAGGACCTCCACGATGACGAAGAAATCATTGTAGTCGGATTCAGAATAAGATAAAGATCTGGATAAGGAGGAAAGTGATAGATGACATCTGCAGAAAGGGTTCGAGTGAAGCCTTTAACCATGCGAGACTCGCCATCGTCATGGCTTCGATGAGAGGAGAAAAAAGGTGAAAAGGGTTTGCTTTTAGTTTCTGGTTTTTTGGTGTGGTTGGTGGGTTTTGTATTCTGTTGACTCTGCTTGGAGGAAGAAAATGTGATAATGGCTTGAATGAGTGTGCAAGCTTTTAACAAAGGAGAGAGAATGGGGTTTGGTTTGTGTAATGGTGTTGGGAGTAGAGTAGGGTGGAATAGCTTGTGTAAGCTTTTAACATGGAAGAGAGAGAGTGTGAGGTTCGTGTTGTAAGGAGTAGAGTGGAGTAGGGAGTAGGGAGTAGGGTATAGTGGAATAGTTTAGTTTGTATAAGCTTTTAACAGAGGAAAGAGAGAGATATTTCGGGGGTGTGAAAAACAAGAATTGGAACCGAACCAAATGCATTTGGTTCGATTTTTGCTATCAAGTTTTCAATTTTTGTTCGGTTCGTCTATTTTTGGTTCGGTTGTGCCGGTTTGGTCGATTTTAGGAAACCAATTAATATCCATACTCTTAGAGCTTTATCATTGTCCTCCAACCTGAACTCCTCTGTTTTGAATGTTGGCATTTCAAGTTCTACTGGATCCATCGCCTCAGACCTATATATGAGGGTGAATGGTGTCTCTCCGGTTGGAGTCCTCTTTGTGGTTTGGTAGGCCCAGAGGATACCGGGTAGCTCAAAAACACAAAGCCATCTGGCTGCTTCGAGTTTCTTTTTTATGGCTTCCTATATGGTTAAGTTGTTGATTTTTGCTTGTCCGTTTGCCTGGGGGTGCCTTGGTGCTTAATAGTGGCGTTCAGATTAACGCAAAGGTTTTTCACCTTTTTGCCTTCGAACTGGATCCCATTATCACTGACCAACGTCGGGATTCCAAACCTGCAGATGATGGACTTCCAGAGGATATTCTCAATTTGATTTTCTCCAATTTTGGATAGTGGATCTACCTCTATCCATTAAGTGAAGTAGTCAATGACTACAAGGATAAATTTCTTCTTCTCGGAGGTGGGGAGTGGGCCTACGATATCCGTTCCCCACTGTGCAAAGGGCTACGGGGTGGTTATTAGAACAAGATTCAAAGCGGGTGTATGTGTGTATGGAACATACCTTTGACAATTATTACATTTTCGGACAAGACCTTTAGCCTCTTCCTGCATCTTGGGCCAGTAATACCCTAAGGCCAGGGCTTTATGGGCCAATGTTCTTCCTTCGAGATGGTTCCCATAGATTCCTCCATGGATCTCTCTGAGGACAAAGTCAGCCTCATAGGCAGTTAGGCATCTGAGTAGTGGGCCAGTTGATGATCTTCTGTATAGTTTGTCAATGCAATGGAGATGGGTTCGATCTCGTACCACTTCAGGTTCGATCTTGTCTTTCAATGCAATGGAGATGGGTTTGTCCATTTTTTCAACAGAATAGATTTGTGTCTATCTCGTACCACTTCTTGTTTGATTCTATCTTTCAAGGCAATGGAGACGGGTGTATCCCATCTTTTAACACGATGGATTTGGGTCTATTCCGAACCCACTTCTGGTTTGATCCCGTCTTTCAATGCAATGGGGACTAGTCTATCTCGTCTTTTAACACGATGGATTCAGGTCAATCCCAAACCCACTTCTAGTTCGTTCTTGTCTATCAATGAAATGGAGACGGGTCTATCCCGTCTTTCAACACGATGGATTCGGGTTTATCCCCAACCCACTTCTGGTTCGATCTTGTGTTTCAATGCAATGGAGACGGGTGTATCCCATGTTTTAATACGATGGATTCGGGTCAATCCCGAACCCACTTTTAATCCGATCCTGTCTTGCAAAGCAATGGAGACGGGTCTGTCCCATCTTTGATCACGATGGATTCTGGTATATCCCCAACCTAATTCTTGTTCAAACCCATCTCTCAATGCAATGGAGTCGATTATATCCCGTCATTTAATACGATGGATTCGGGTCTATCCCAAACCCACTTCTTATTCGATGTTGTCTTTCAACGCAATGGAGACGGGTCTATCTCGTCTTTCAACAAGATAGATTTGGGTCTATCCCGAACCAACTTTTAGTTCGTTTATGTCTTTCAAGGCAATGCAGACCGATCTATCCCATCTTTCAACACGATGGATTCGGGTCTATCTCGAACACACTTCTGCTTCGATCATGTCTTTCAATGTAATGGAGATATAATTATCCCCTTTTTCAACACAATGGTTTCGGGTCTATCTTGAACCAATTTCTGGTTTGATCCTGTCTTTCAATGCAATGGAGATGGGTCTATCCTGTCTTTCAATACGATGGATTTGGGTCTATCCCGAACCCACTTTTAATCCGATTTTGTCTTGGGAAGCAACGAAGACGAGTTTATCCCTTCTTTGATCATGATGGATTCTAGTCAATCCCCAACCCACATCTTGTTCGAATCTATCTCTTAATGCAATGGAGTCGAGTCTATCCGATCATTCTACACGAAGGATTCGGGTCTATCCCAAACCCACTTCTTGTTCAATCCTGTCTTTCAACGCAATGGAGACGGGTCTATCGCGTCTTTCAACACGATGGTTTCGGGTCTATCCCGAACCCACTTTTAGTTCGATCTTGTGTTTCAAGGCAATGGAGATCGGTCTATCCCATCTTTCAACACGATGGATTCGGGTCTATTCCGAACCCACTTCTGGTTCGATCATGTCTTTCAATGCAATGGAGACAAATCTATTTTGTCTTTCAATATGATAGATTCGGGTCTATCCCATACCCACTTCTGTTTTGATCCTATCTTTCAATGCAATGGAGACGGGTGTATCCCGTCTTTTTAAAAGATAGATTCGCATATATCCTGAACCCACTTTGAGTTCGATCCTGTCTTTCAATGCAATGGAGAAGGGTTTATCCCGTCTTTCAAAATTATGGTTTCGAGTCTAACCCGAACCCACTTCTGGTTTGATCCGATCTTTCAATGCAATGAAGACGGGTCTATCTCCTCTTTCAACATGAGGGTTTCGGGTCTATCCAAAACCAATTTCTGGCTCGACCCTGTCTTTCAATGTAACAGAGACGGGTCTATCCCGTTTTTCAACACGATGGATTCGGGTCTAACCCAAACCCATTTTTGGTTTGATCCTATCTTTCATTGCAATGGAGACGGGTCTATCTCACCTTTAAACACAATGGATTCTGGCCTATCCTGAACTCACCTTTAGTTCGATCTTGTCAATCAATTCAATGGAGACGGGTCTATCCTATTTTGCAACTAGATGGATTCGGGTCTATCCTCTCCCGTCTTTCAACACGATGGATTCGGGTCAATCCCGAAGCACTTTTGTTTCGATCCTGTCTTTCAATGCAATGCAGACGGGTCTATCCCGTCTTTTAACACGATGGATTCGGGTCTATCCTGAACCCCTTTCTGGCTTGATCATGTCTTTCAATGCAATGGAGACGGGTGTATCCCGACTTTTAACACTATGGATTCGGGTCTATCCCGAACCCACTTCAGGTTTGATTCCGCCTTTCAATGCAATGGCCAAGAGTCTATCCAATCTTTCAACACGATAAATTCGTGTCTATCTCGAACCCACTTCTAGTTTGATCCAATATTTCAAAGAAATGGAGACGGGTGTATCCCATCTTTTAACACGATGGATTCAGGTCTGTCCCGAACCAACTTCAGGTTTGATCTTGTCTTTCAATACAATGGAGATGGGTTTGTCCATTTTTTCAACATAATAGATTTGTGTCTATCCCGTACCACTTCTTGTTTGATTCTATCTTTCAAGGTAATGGAGATGGGTGTATCCCATCTTTTAACACGATGGATTTGGGTCTATCCCGAACCCACTTCTGGTTTGATCCCGTCTTTCAATGTAATGGGGACTAGTCTATCTCGTCTTTTAACACGATGGATTCAGGTCAATCCCAAACCCACTTCTAGTTCGTTCTTGTCTATCAATGCAATGGAGACGGGTCTAACCCGACTTTCAACACGATGGATTCGGGTCTATCCCCAACCCACTTCTGGTTCGATCTTGTATTTCAATGCAATGGAGACGGGTGTATCCCGTATTTTAATACGATGGATTCGGGTCAATCCCGAACTCACTTTTAATCCGATCCTGTCTTGCAAAGCAATGGAGACGGGTCTATCCCATCTTTGATCACGATGGATTCTGGTATATCCCCAACCTAATTCTTGTTCGAACCCATCTCTCAATGCAATGGAGTCGAGTATATCTCGTCATTCAATACGATGGATTCGGGTCTATCCCAAACCCACTTCTTGTTCGATGCTGTCTTTCAACGCAATGGAGACGGGTCTATCCAGTATTTCAACAAGATAGATTTGGGTCTATCCCGGACAAACTTTTAGTTCGCTTATGTCTTTCAAGGCAATGCAGACCGGTCTATCCCATCTTTCAACACGATGGATTCGGGTCTATCCCGAACACACTTCTTGTTCAATCATGTCTTTCAATGCAATGGAGATATGTTTATCACGTCTTTCAACCCAATGGTTTCGGGTCTATCTTGAACCCATTTCTGGTTCGATCCTGTCTTTCAATGCTATGGAGACGGGTCTATCCTGTCTTTCAATACGATGGATTCGGGTCTATCCCGAACCCACTTTTAATCCGATTCTGTCTTGGGAAGCAACGGAGACGGGTTTATCCCTTCTTTGATCATGATGGATTCTAGTCTATCCCCAACCCACATCTTGTTCGAATCTATTTCTTAATGCAATGGAGTTGAGTCTATCCGGTCATTCTACACGAAGGATTCGGGTATATCCAAAACCCACTTCTTGTTCAATCCTGTCTTTCAATGCAATCGAGACGGGTCTATCGCGTCTTTCGACACGATGGTTTCGGGTCTATCCCGCACCCACTTTTAGTTCGATCTTGTCTTTCAAGGCTATGGAGATCGGTCTATCCCATCTTTCAACACGATGGATTCGAGTCTATTCCGAACCCACTTCTGGTTCGATCATGTATTTCAATGCAATGGAGACGAATCTATCTTGTCTTTCAATACGATAGATTCGGGTCTATCCCGTACCCACTTCTGTTTTGATCTAGTATTTCAATGCAATGGAGATAGATGTATCCCGTCTTTCAAAATTATGGTTTCGAGTCTAACTTGAACCCACTTCTGGTTTCATCTGATCTTTCAATGCAATGAAGACGGGTCTATCTCGTCTTTCAACATGAGGGATTCGGGTCTATCCAAAACCCACTTTTTGCTCGACCTTGTCTTTCAATGTAACAGAGACGGGTTTATCCCATTTTTCAACACGATGGATTCGAGTCTAACCCGAACACATTTTTGGTTTGATCCTATCTTTCAATGCAATGGAGACGGGTCTATCTCGTCTTTAAACACAATGGATTCAGGTCTATCCTGAACTCACTTTTAGTTCGATCTTGTCAATCAATTCAATGGAGATGGGTCTATCCTATTTTGCAACTCGATGGATTCGGGTCTATCCTTTCCCGTCTTTCAACACGATGGATTCGGGTCAATCCTGAAGCACTTTTGTTTCTATCCTGTCTTTCAATGCAATGCAGACGGGTCCATCCCATATTTTAACACGATGGATTCGGGTCTATCCTGAACCCCCTTCTGGCTTGATCATGTCTTTCAATGCAATGGAGACGGGTGTATCCCGACTTTTAACAGAATGGATTCGGGTCTATCCCGAACCCACTTCAGGTTCGATTCCGCCTTTCAATGCAATGGACAAGGGTCTATCCAATCTTTCAACACGATAGATTCGTGTCTATCTCGAACCCACTTCTAGTTTGATCCAATATTTCAAAGAAATGGAGACGGTTGTATTCCATCTTTTAACACGATGGATTCGGGTCTGTCCCGAACCAACTTCAGGTTTGATCTTGTCTTTCAAGGCAATAGAGATGGGTTTGTCCATTTTTTCAACATAATAGATTTGTGTCTATCCCGTACCACTTCTTGTTTGATTCTATCTTTCAAGGCAATGGAGACGGGTGTATCCCATCTTTTAACACGATGGATTTGGGTCTATCCCGAACCCACTTCTTTTTTTATCCCGTCTTTCAATGCAATGGGGACTAGTCTATCTCGTCTTTTAACACGATGGATTCAGGTCAATCCCAAACCCACTTCTGGTTCGTTCTTGTCTATCAATGCAATGGAGACGGGTCTAACCCATCTTTCAACACGATGGATTCGGGTCTATCCCCAACCCACTTCTGGTTCGATCTTGTATTTCAATGCAATGGAGACGGGTGTATCTCGTCTTTTAAAACGATGGATTCGGGTCAATCCCGAACCCAATTTTAATCCGATCCTGTCTTGCAAAGCAATGGAGACAGGTCTATCCCATCTTTGATCACGATGGATTCTGGTATATCCCCAACCTAATTCTTGTTCGAACCCATCTCTCAATGCAATGGAGTCGAGTATATCCCGTCATTCAATACGATGGATTCGGGACTATCCCAAACCCACTTCTTGTTCGATGCTGTCTTTCAACTCAATGGAGACTGGTCTATCCCGTCTTTCAACGAGATAGATTTGGGTCTATCCCGTACCAACTTTTGTTCGTTTATGTCTTTCAAGGCAATGCAGACCGGTCTTTCCCATCTTTCAACACGATGGATTCGGGTCTATCCCGAACACACTTCTGGTTCGATCATGTCTTTCAATGCAATGGAGATATGTTTATCACCTCTTTTAACACAATGGTTTCGGGTCTATCTTGAACCCATTTCTGGTTCGATCCTGTCTTGCAATGCTATGGAGACGGGTCTATCCTGTCTTTCAATACGATGGATTCAGGTCTATCCCGAACCCACTTTTAATCCGATTCTTTCTTGGGAAGCAACGGAGACGGGTTTATCCCTTATTTGAGCATGATGGATTCTAGTCTATCCCCAACCCACATCTTGTACTAATCTATCTCTTAATGCAATGGAGTCGAGTCTATCCGGTCATTCTACACAAAGGATTCGGGTCTATCCCAAACCCATTTCTTGTTCAATCCAGTCTTTCAACGCAATCGAGACGGGTCTATCGAGTCTTTCAATACGATGGTTTCGGGTCTATCCCGAACCCAGTTTTAGTTCGATACTGTCTTTCAAGGCTATGGAGATCTGTCTATCCATCTTTCAACACGATGGATTCGGGTCTATTCCGAACCCTCTTCTGGTTCGATCATGTCTTTCAATGCAATGGAGACGAATCTATCTTGTCTTTCAATACGATAGATTCGGGTCTATCCCGTACCAACTTCTGTTTTGATCCAGTCTTTCAATGCAATGGAGACGGGTGTATCCCGTCTTTTTAAAAGATAGATTCGCATATATCCTGAACCCACTGGTAGTTCGATCCTGTTTTTCAATGCAATGGAGAAGGGTTTATCCCGTCATTCAAAATTATGGTTTCGAGTCTAAACCGAACCCACTTCTGGTTTGATCCAATCTTTCAATGCAATGAAGACGGGTCTATCTCATCTTTCAACATGAGGGATTCGGGTCTATCCAAAACCCACTTCTGGCTCGACCCTGTCTTTCAATGTAACAGAGACGGATCTATCCCGATTTTCAACACGATGGATTCGGGTCTAACCCGAACCCATTTTTGGTTTGATCCGATCTTTCAATGCAATGGAGACGGGTCTATCTCGTCTTTCAACACAATGGATTCAGGTCTATCCTGAACTCACTTTTAGTTCGATCTTGTCAATCAATTCAATGGAGACGGGTCTATCCTATTTCGCAACTCGATGGATTCGAGTCTATCCTCTCCCGTCTTTCAACACGATGGATTGGGGTCAATTTTGAAGCACTTTTGTTTCGATCCTGTCTTTCAATGCAATGCAGACAGGTCTATCACACCTTTTAACACGATGGATTCGGGTCTATCCTGAACCCCCTTCTTTCTTGATCATGTCTTTCAATGCAATGGAGACGGGTGTATCTCGACTTTTAACACTATGGATTCGGGTCTATCCCGAACCCACTTCAGGTTCGATCCCGCCTTTCAATGCAATGGATAAGGGTCTATCCAATCTTTCAACATGATAGATTCGTGTCTATCTCGAACCCACTTCTAGTTTGATCCAATATTTCAAAGAAATGGAAACGGGTGTATCCCATCTTTTAACATGATGTATTCGGGTCTGTCCCGAACCAACTTCAGGTTTGATCTTGTCTTTCAATGCAATGGAGATGGGTTTGTCCATTTTTTCAACAGAATAGATTTGTGTCTATCTCGTACCACTTCTTGTTTGATTCTATTTTTCAAGGCAATGGAGACGGGTGTATCCCATCTTTTAACACGATGGATTTGGGTCTATCCCGAACCCACTTCTGGTTTGATCCCGTCTTTCAATGCAATGGGGACTAGTCTACCTCGTCTTTTAACACGATGGATTCAGGTTAATCCCAAACCCACTTCTGGTTCGTTGTCTATCAATGCAATGGAGATGGGTCTATCCCGTCTTTCAACACGATGGATTCGGGTCTATCCGAAACCCACTTATTGTTCGATGTTGTCTTTCAACGCAATGGAGACGGGTCTATCCCGTCTTTCAACAAGATAGATTTGAATCTATCCCGAACCAACTTTTAGTTCGTTTATGTCTTTCAAGGCAATGCAGACCGGTCTATCCCATCTTTAAACACGATGGATTCGGGTCTATCCCGAACACACTTCTGGTTCGATCATGTCTTTGAATGCAATGGAGATATGTTTATGACGTCTTTCAACACAATGGTTTCGGGTCTATCTTGAACCCATTTCTGGTTCGATCCTGTCTTTCAATGCTATGGAGACGGGTCTATCCTGTCTTTCAATACGATGGATTCGGGTCTATCCCGAACCCACTTTTAATCCGATCTTGTCTTGGGAAGCAACGAAGACGAGTTTATCCTTTATTTGAGCATGATGGATTCTAGTCTATCCCCAACCCACATCTTGTTCGAATCTATCTCTTAATGCAATGGAGTCGAGTCTATCCGGTCATTCTACACAAAGGATTCGGGTCTATCCCAAACCCACTTCTTGTTCAATCCTGCCTTTCAACGCAATCAAGATGGGTCTAACGCATCTTTCAACACGATGGTTTCGGGTCTATCCCGAACCCACTTTTAGTTCGATATTGTCTTTCAAGGCTATGGAGATCGATCTATCCCATCTTTCAACACGATGGATTCGGGTATATTCCGAACCCACTTCTGGTTCGATCATGTCTTTCAATGCAATGGAGACGAATCTTTCTTGTCTTTCAATACGATAGATTCGGGTCTATCCCATACCAACTTCTGTTTTGATCCAGTCTTTCAATGCAATGGAGTCGGGTGTATCCCGTCTTTTTAAAAGATAGATTCGCATATATCCTTAACCCACTTTTAGTTCGATCCTGTCTTTCAATGCGATGGAGAAGGGTTTATCCCGTCTTTCAAAATTATGGTTTCGAGTCTAACACGAACCCACTTCTGGTTTGATCCGATCTTTCAATGCAATGAAGATGGGTCTATCTCATCTTTCAACATGAGGGATTCGGGTCTATCCAAAACCCACTTGTAGCTCGACCCTGTCTTTCAATGTAACAGAGACGGGTCTATCCCATTTTTCAACACGATGGATTAGGGTCTAACGCGAACCCATTTTTGGTTTGATCCTATCTTTCAATGCAATGGAGACGGGTCTATCTCGTCTTTGAACACAATGGATTCTGGTCTATCCTTAACTCACTTTTAGTTCGATCTTGTCAATCAATTCAATGGAGACGGGTCTATCCTATTTTGCAACTTGATGGATTCGGGTCTATCCTCTCCCGTCTTTCAACACGATGGATTCGGGTCTATCCCGAACCCACTTTTAATCAGATCCTGTCTTGGGAAGCAACGGAGACGGGTTTATCCCTTCTATGATCATGATGGATTCTAATCTATCCCCAACCCACATCTTGTTCGAATCTATCTCTTAATGCAATGGAGTCGAGTCTATCCGGTCATTCTACACGAAGGATTCGGGTCTATCCCAAATCCACTTCTTGTTCAATCCTGTCTTAAAAACGTAATCGAGACGGGTCTATTGCGTCTTTCAACACGATGGTTTCGTGTCTATCCCGAACCCACTTTTAGTTCGATCTTGTCTTTCAAGGCTATGGAGATCGGTCTATCCCATCTTTCAACACGATGGATTCGGGTCTATTCCGAACCCACTTCTGGTTCGATCATGTCTTTCAATGCAATGTAGACGAATCTATCTTGTCTTTCAATACGATAGATTCAGGTCTATCCCGTACCCACTTCTGTTTTTATCCAGTCTTTCAATGCAATGGAGACGGGTGTATCCCGTCTTTTTAAAAGATAGATTCGCATATCTCCTGATCCCACTTTTAGTTCGGTCGTGTCTTTCAATGCAATAGAGAAGGGTTTATCCCGTCTTTCAAAATTACGGTTTCGAGTCTAACCCGAACCCACTTCTTGTTTTATCCGATCTTTCAATGCAATGAAGACGGGTCTATCTCGTCTTTCAACATGAGGGATTCGGGTCTATCCAAAACCCACTTCTGGCTCGACCCTGTCTTTGAATGTAATAGAGACGGGTCTATCCCATTTTTCAACACGATGGATTCGGGTCAAACCCGAACCCATTTTTGGTTTGATCCTATCTTTCAATGCAATGGAGACGGGTCTATCCTATTTTGCAACTCGATGGATTCGAGTCTGTCTTCTCCCGTCTTTCAACACGATGGATTCGGGTCAATCCTGAAGCACTTTTGTTTCGATCCTGTCTTTCAATGCAATACAGACGAGTCTATCCGGTCTTTTATCACGATGGATTCGGGTCTATCCTGAACCCCCTTCTAGCTCGATCATGTCTTTCAATGCAATGGAGACGGGTGTATCCTGACTTTTAACACTATGGATTCGGGTCTATCCCGAACCCACTTCGTGTTCGGTCCCGCCTTTCAATGCCATGGACAAGAGTCTATCCAATCTTTCAACACGATAAATTCGTGTCTATCTCGAACCCACTTCTAGTTTGATCCAATATTTCAAAGAAATGGAGACGGGTGTATCCCATATTTTGACACGATGGATTCGGGTCTGTCCCGAACCAACTTCAGGTTCGATCTTGTCTTTCAATGCAATGGAGATGGGTTTGTTTATTTTTTCAGCAGAATAGATTTGTGTCTATCTCGTAACACTTCTTGTTTGATTCTATCTTTCAAGGCAATAGAGACGGGTGTATCCCATCTTTTAACACAATGGATTTGGGTCTATCACGAACCCACTTCTGGTTTGATCCCATCTTTCAATGCAATGGGGACTAGTCTATCTCGTCTTTTAACACGATGGATTCAGGTCAATCCCAAACCTACTTCTGGTTCGTTCTTGTCTATCAATGCAATGGAGACATGTCTATCCCGTGTTTCAACACGATGGATTCTGGTCTATCCCCAACCCACTTTTGGTTCGATCTTGTATTTCAATGCAATGGAGACGGGTGTATCTTGTCTTTTAATACGATGGATTCGGGTCAATCCCAAACCCACTTTTAATCCGATCCTGTCTTCTAAAGCAATGGAGACGGGTCTATCCCATCTTTTATCACGATGGATTCTGGTATATCCCCAACCTAATTCTTGTTCGAACCCATCTCTCAATGCAATGGAGTCGAGTCTATCCCGTCATTCAATACGATGGATTCGGGTCTATCCCTAACCCACTTCTTGTTCGATGTTGTCATTCAACGCAATGGAAACGGGTCTATCCCGTCTTTCAACAAGATAGTTTTGGGTCTATCCCGAACCAAGTTTTAGTTCGTTTATGTCTTTCAAGGCAATGCAGACCGGTCTATCCCATCTTTCAACACGATGGATTCGGGTCTATCCCGAACACACTTCTGGTTCGATCATGTCTTTCAATGCAATGGAGATATGTTTATCACGTCTTTCAACACATTGGTTTCGGGTCTATCTTGAACCCATATCTCGTTCGATCCTGTCTTTCAATGCTATGGAGATGGGTCTATCCGGTCTTTAAATACTGTGGATTCGTGTCTATCCCGAACCCACTTTTAATCCGATCCTGTCTTGGGAAGCAACGCTGATGGGTTTATCCCTTCTTTTATCATGATGGATTTTAATCTATCCCAAACCCACATCTTGTTCGAATCTATCTCTTAATGCAATGGAGTCGAGGCTATTAGTTCATTCTATACGAAGGATTCGGGTCTATCCCAAACCCACTTCTTGTTCAATCCTGTCTTTCAACGCAATCGAGACGGGTCTATCGCGTCTTTCAACACGATGGTTTCGGGTCTATCCCGAACCCACTTTAAGTTTGATCTTGTCTTTCAAGGCTATAGAGATCGGTCTATCCCATCTTTCAACACGATGGATTCGGGTTTATTCCGAACCCACTTCTGGTTCGATCATGTCCTTCAATGCAATGGAGACAAATCTATCTTGTCTTTCAATATGATAGATTCGGGTCTATTACGTACCCACTTCTGTTTTGATCCAGTCTTTCAATGCAATGGAGAAGGGTTTATCTCGTCTTTCAAAAATTATGGTTTCGAGTCTAACCCGAACCCACTTCTGGTTTGATACGATATTTCAATGCAATGAAGACGGGTCTATCTCGTCTTTCAACATGAGGGATTCGGGTCTATCCAAAACCCACTTCTGGCTCGACCCTGTCTTTCAATGTAACAGAGACGGGTCTATCCCATTTTTCAACACGATGGATTCGGGTCTAACCTGAACCCATTTTTGGTTTGATCTTATTTTTCAATGCAATGGAGACGAGTCTATCTCGTCTTTAAACACAATGGATTCTGGTCTATCCTGAACTCACTTTTAGTTCGATCTTGTCAATCAATTCAATATAGTCGGGTCTATCCTATTTCGCAACTCGATGGATTCGGGTCTATCCTCTCCCGTCTTTCAACACGATGGATTCGGGTCAATCCTAAATCACTTTTGTTTCGATCCTGTCTTTCAATGCAATGTAGACGGGTCTATCCCGTCTTTTAACTCGATGGATTCGGGTCTATCCTGAACCCCCTTCTGGCTCGATCATGTCTATCAATGCAATGGAGACGGGTGTATCCCGACTTTTAACACTACGGATTCGGGTCTATCCCGAACCCACTTTAAGTTGGATCCCGCCTTTCAATGCAATGGACAAGGGTCTATCCAATCTTTCAACACGATAGATTCGTGTCTATCTCGAACCCACTTCTAGTTTGATCCAATATTTCAAAGAAATGGAGACGGGTGTATCCCATCTTTGAACACGATGGATTCGGGTCTGTCCCGAACCAACTACAGGTTTGATCTTGTCTCTAAATACAATAGAGATGGGTTTGTCCATTTTTCAACAGAATAGATTTTTGTCTATCTTGTACCACTTGTTGTTTGATTCTATCTTTCAAGGCAATGGAGACGGGTGTATCCCATCATTTAACACGAAGGATTTGGGTCTATCTCGAACCCACTTCTGGTTTGATCCCTTCTTTCAATGCAATGGGGACTAGTCTATCTCGTCTTTTAACACGATGGATTCAGGTCAATCCCAAACCCACTTCTGGTTCGTTCTTGTCTATCAATGCAATGGAGACGGGTCTATCCCGTCTTTCAACACGATGGATTCGGGTCTATCCCGAACCCACTTCTGGTTCGATCTTGTATTTCAATGCAATGGAGACGAATCTATCTTGTCTTTCAATACGATAGACTCGGGTCTATCCCGTACCCACTTCTTTTTTGATCCAGTCTTTCAATGCAATGGAGTCGGGTGTATCCCGTCTTTTTAAAAGATAGATTCGCTTATATCATGAACCCACTTTTAGTTCGATCCTGTCTTTCAATGCAATGGAGAAGGGTTTATCCCGTCTTTCAAAATTATGGTTTCGAGTCTAACCCGAACCCACTTCTGGTTTGATCCGATCTTTCAATGCAATGAAGACGGGTCTATCTCGTCTTTCAACATGAGGGATTCGGGTCTATCCAAAACCCACTTCTGGCTCAACCCTGTCTTTCAATGTAACAGAGACGAGTCTATCCCGTTTTTCAACATGATGGATTCGGGTCTAACCCGAACCCATTTTTGGTTTTATCCTATCTTTCAATGCAATGGAGACGGGTCTATCTCGTCTTTAACACAATGGATTCAGGTCTATCCTGAACTGAATTTTAGTTCGATCTTGTCAATCAATTTAATAGAGACGGGTCTATCCTATTTTGCAGCTCGATGGATTCGGGTCTGTCCTCACCCGTCTTTCAACACGATAGATTTGGGTCAATCCTGAAGCACTTTTGTTTCGATCCTGTCTTTCAATGCAATGCAGACGAGTCTATCCCGTCTTTTAAAACAATGGATTCGGGTCTATCCCTAACCCACTTCAGGTTCGATCCCGCCTTTCAATGCAATGGACAAGGGTCTATCTAATCTTTCAACACAATAGATTCGTGTCTATCTCGAACCCACTTCTAGTTTGATCCAATATTTCAAAGAAATGGAGACGAGTGTATCCCATCTTTTAACACGATGGATTCGGGTCATTCATTAACCAACATCAGGTTCGATATTGTCTTTCAATGCAATTGAGATGCGTTTGTCCATTTTTTCAACAGAATAGATTTGTGTCTATCTCGTACCACTTCTTGTTTGATTCTATCTTTCGTGGCAATGGAGACGGGTGTATCCCACCTTTTAACACGATGGATTTGGGTCTATCCCGAACCCACTTCTTGTTTGATCCCGTTTTCAATGCAATGGGGACTAGTCTATCTCGTCTTTTAACACGATGGATTCAAGTCAATCCAAAACCCACTTCTGGTTCGTTCATCTCTATCAATGCAATGGAGACGGGTCTATCCGGTCTTTCAACACGATGGATTCGAGTCTATCCCGAACCCACTTCTGGTTCGATCTTGTATTTCAATGCAATGGAGACGGGTGTATCCCATCTTTTAATACGATGGATTGGGGTCAATCCCGAACCCACTTTTCATCTGATCTTGTCTTGCAAAGCAATGGAGACGGGTCTATCCCATCTTTGATCACGATGGATTCTGGTATATCCCCAACCTAATTCTAGTTCGAACCCATCTCTCATTGCAATGGAGTCGAGTCTATCCCGTCATTCAATACGATGGATTCGGGTCTATCCCAAACCCACTTCTTGTTCGATGCTGTCTTTCAACTCAATGGAGACGGGTCTATCCCGTCTTTCAACTAGATAGATTTTGGTCTATCACGAACCAACTTTTACTTCGTTTATGTCTTGCAAGGCAATGCAGACCGGTCTATCCCATCTTTCGACACGATGGATTCGGGTCCATCCTGAACACACTTCTGGTTCAATCATGTCTTTCAATGCAATGGAGATATGTTTATCACGTCTTTCAACACCATGGTTTCGGGTCTATCTGGAACCCATTTCTGGTTCGATCATGTCTTTCAATGCTATGGAGACGGGTCTATCCTGTCTTTCAATACAATGGATTCGAGTCTATCCCGAACCCACTTTTAATCCGATCCTGTCTTGGGAAGCAACGGAGACAGGTTTATCCCATCTTTGATCATGATGGATTGTAGTCTATCCCCAACCCACATCTTGTTCGAATCTATCTATTAATGCAATGGAGTCGAGTCTATCCGATCATTCTACACGGAGTATTCGGGTTTATCCCAAACCCACTTCTTGTTCAATCCTTTCTTTCAACGCAATCGAGACGGGTCTATCGCGTCTTTCAACACGATGGTTTCGGGTCTATCCCGAACCCACTTTTAGTTCGATCTTGTCTTTCAAGGCTATGGAGATCGGTCTATCCCATCTTTCAACACGATGGATTCGGGTCTATTCCGAACCCACTTCTGGTTCGATCATGTCTTTCAATGCAATGGAGACGAATCTATCTTCTCTTTCAATACGATAGATTCGGGTCTATCCCGTACCCACTTCTATTTTGATCCAGTCTTTCAATGCAATGGAGACGGGTGTATCCCGTCTTTTTAAAAGATAGATTCGCATATATCCTGAACCCACTTTTAGTTCGATCATGTCTTTCAATGCAATGGAGAAGGGTTTATCCCGACTTTCAAAATTATGGTTTCGAGTCTAACCCGAACCCACTTCTGGTTTGATCCAATCTTTCAATGCAATTAAGACGAGTCTATCTCTTCTTTCAACATGTGGGATTCGGGTCTATCCAAAACCCACTTCTGGCTCGACCCTGTCTTTCAATGTAAAAGAGACGGGTTTATCCCATTTTTCAACACGATGGATTCGGGTCTAACCCGAACCCATTTTTGATTTGATTCTATCTTTAAATGCAATGGAGACGGGTCTATCTCGTCTTTAAACACAATGGATTCAGGTCTATCCTGAAATCACTTTTAGTTCGATCTTGTCAATCAATTCAATGGAGACGGGTCTATCCTATTTTGCAACTCGATGGATTCATGTCTATCCTCTCCCGTCTTTAAACACGATGGATTCGGGTCAATCCTGAAGCACTTTTATTTCGATCCTGTCTTTCAAAGCAATGCAGACGGGTTTATCCCGTCTTTTAACACGATGGATTCGGTTCTATCCTGAATCCCCTTCTGGCTTGATCATGTCTTTCAATGCAATGGAGACGGGGTGTATCTCGACTTTAAACACTATGGATTCGGGTCTATCCCGAACCAACTTCAGGTTCGATCCCGTCTTTCAGTGCAATGGATAAGGGTCTATCCAATCTTTCAACACGATATATTCGTGTCTATCTCGAACCCACTTCTAGTTTGATCCAATATTTCAAACATATGGAGACGGGTCTATCCTGTCTTTCAACACGATGGATTCGGGTCTATCCCCAACCCACTTCTAGTTTGATCTTGTATTTCAATGCAATGGAGACGGGTGTATCCCGTCTTTTAATACGATGGATTCGGGTCAATCCCGAACACACTTTTAATCCGATCATGTCTTGCAAAGCAATGGAGATGGGTCTATCCAATCTTTGATCACGATGGATTCTGGTATATCCTCAACCTAATTCTTGTTCGAACCCATCTCACAATGCAATGGAGTCGAGTCTATCCCGTCATTCAATACGATGGATTCGGGTCTATCCCAAACCCACTTCTTGTTCGATGCTGTCTTTCAACTCAATGGAGACGGGTCTATCCCGTCTTTCAACTAGATAGATTTGGGTCTATCACGAACCAACTTTTACTTCGTTTATCTCTTGCAAGGCAATGCAGACCGGTCTATCCCATCTTTCGACACGATGGATTCGGGTCCATCCTGAACACACTTCTGGTTCAATCATGTCTTTCAATGCAATGGAGATATGTTTATCACGTCTTTCAACACCATGGTTTCGGGTCTATCTGGAACCCATTTCTGGTTCGATCATGTCTTTCAATGCTATGGAGACGGGTCTATCCTGTCTTTCAATACAATGGATTCGAGTCTATCCCGAACCCACTTTTAATCCGATCCTGTCTTGGGAAGCAACGGAGACAGGTTTATCCCATCTTTGATCATGATGGATTGTAGTCTATCCCCAACCCACATCTTGTTCGAATCTATCTATTTATGCAATGGAGTCGAGTCTATCCGATCATTCTACACGGAGTATTCGGGTTTATCCCAAACCCACTTCTTGTTCAATCCTTTCTTTCAACGCAATCGAGACGGGTCTATCGGGTCTTTCAACACGATGGTTTCGGGTCTATCCCGAACCCACTTTTAGTTCGATATTGTCTTTCAAGGCTATGGAGATCGGTCTATCCCATCTTTCAACACGATGGATTCGGGTCTATTCCGAACCCACTTATGGTTCGATCATGTCTTTCAATGCAATGGAGACGAATCTATCTTCTCTTTCAATACGATAGATTCGGGTCTATCCCGTACCCACTTCTATTTTGATCCAGTCTTTCAATGCAATGGAGACGGGTGTATCCCGTCTTTTTAAAAGATAGATTCGCATATATCCTGAACCCACTTTTAGTTCGATCATGTCTTTCAATGCAATGGAGAAGGGTTTATCCCGACTTTCAAAATTATGGTTTCGAGTCTAACCCGAACCCACTTCTGGTTTGATCCAATCTTTCAATGCAATTAAGACGAGTCTATCTCTTCTTTCAACATGTGGGATTCGGGTCTATCCAAAACCCACTTCTGGCTCGACCCTGTCTTTCAATGTAAAAGAGACGGGTTTATCCCATTTTTCAACACGATGGATTCGGGTCTAACCCGAACCCATTTTTGATTTGATTCTATCTTTAAATGCAATGGAGACGGGTCTATCTCGTCTTTAAACACAATGGATTCAGGTCTATCCTGAAATCACTTTTAGTTCGATCTTGTCAATCAATTCAATGGAGACGGGTCTATCCTATTTTGCAACTCGATGGATTCATGTCTATCCTCTCCCGTCTTTAAACACGATGGATTCGGGTCAATCCTGAAGCACTTTTATTTCGATCCTGTCTTTCAAAGCAATGCAGACGGGTTTATCCCGTCTTTTAACACGATGGATTCGGTTCTATCCTGAATCCCGTTCTGGCTTGATCATGTCTTTCAATGCAATGGAGACGGGGTGTATCTCGACTTTAAACACTATGGATTCGGGTCTATCCCGAACCAACTTCAGGTTCGATCCCGTCTTTCAGTGCAATGGATAAGGGTCTATCCAATCTTTCAACACGATATATTCGTGTCTATCTCGAACCCACTTCTAGTTTGATCCAATATTTCAAACATATGGAGACGGGTCTATCCTGTCTTTCAACACGATGGATTCGGGTCTATCCCCAACCCACTTCTAGTTTGATCTTGTATTTCAATGCAATGGAGACGGGTGTATCCCGTCTTTTAATACGATGGATTCGGGTCAATCCCGAACACACTTTTAATCCGATCATGTCTTGCAAAGCAATGGAGATGGGTCTATCCAATCTTTGATCACGATGGATTCTGGTATATCCTCAACCTAATTCTTGTTCGAACCCATCTCACAATGCAATGGAGTCGAGTCTATCCCGTCATTCAATACGATGGATTCGGGTCTATCCCAAACCCACTTCTTGTTCGATGCTGTCTTTCAACTCAATGGAGACGGGTCTATCCCGTCTTTCAACTAGATAGATTTGGGTCTATCACGAACCAACTTTTACTTCGTTTATGTCTTGCAAGGCAATGCAGACCGGTCTATCCCATCTTTCGACACGATGGATTCGGGTCCATCCTGAACACACTTCTGGTTCAATCATGTCTTTCAATGCAATGGAGATATGTTTATCACGTCTTTCAACACCATGGTTTCGGGTCTATCTGGAACCCATTTCTGGTTCGATCATGTCTTTCAATGCTATGGAGACGGGTCTATCCTGTCTTTCAATACAATGGATTCGAGTCTATCCCGAACCCACTTTTAATCCGATCCTGTCTTGGGAAGCAACGGAGACAGGTTTATCCCATCTTTGATCATGATGGATTGTAGTCTATCCCCAACCCACATCTTGTTCGAATCTATCTATTAATGCAATGGAGTCGAGTCTATCCGATCATTCTACACGGAGTATTCGGGTTTATCCCAAACCCACTTCTTGTTCAATCCTTTCTTTCAACGCAATCGAGACGGGTCTATCGCGTCTTTCAACACGATGGTTTCGGGTCTATCCCGAACCCACTTTTAGTTCGATATTGTCTTTCAAGGCTATGGAGATCGGTCTATCCCATCTTTCAACACGATGGATTCGGGTCTATTCCGAACCCACTTATGGTTCGATCATGTCTTTCAATGCAATGGAGACGAATCTATCTTCTCTTTCAATACGATAGATTCGGGTCTATCCCGTACCCACTTCTATTTTGATCCAGTCTTTCAATGCAATGGAGACGGGTGTATCCCGTCTTTTTAAAAGATAGATTCGCATATATCCTGAACCCACTTTTAGTTCGATCATGTCTTTCAATGCAATGGAGAAGGGTTTATCCCGACTTTCAAAATTATGGTTTCGAGTCTAACCCGAACCCACTTCTGGTTTGATCCAATCTTTCAATGCAATTAAGACGAGTCTATCTCTTCTTTCAACATGTGGGATTCGGGTCTATCCAAAACCCACTTCTGGCTCGACCCTGTCTTTCAATGTAAAAGAGACGGGTTTATCCCATTTTTCAACACGATGGATTCGGGTCTAACCCGAACCCATTTTTGATTTGATTCTATCTTTAAATGCAATGGAGACGGGTCTATCTCGTCTTTAAACACAATGGATTCAGGTCTATCCTGAAATCACTTTTAGTTCGATCTTGTCAATCAATTCAATGGAGACGGGTCTATCCTATTTTGCAACTCGATGGATTCATGTCTATCCTCTCCCGTCTTTAAACACGATGGATTCGGGTCAATCCTGAAGCACTTTTATTTCGATCCTGTCTTTCAAAGCAATGCAGACGGGTTTATCCCGTCTTTTAACACGATGGATTCGGTTCTATCCTGAATCCCCTTCTGGCTTGATCATGTCTTTCAATGCAATGGAGACGGGGTGTATCTCGACTTTAAACACTATGGATTCGGGTCTATCCCGAACCAACTTCAGGTTCGATCCCGTCTTTCAGTGCAATGGATAAGGGTCTATCCAATCTTTCAACACGATATATTCGTGTCTATCTCGAACCCACTTCTAGTTTGATCCAATATTTCAAACATATGGAGACGGGTCTATCCTGTCTTTCAACACGATGGATTCGGGTCTATCCCCAACCCACTTCTAGTTTGATCTTGTATTTCAATGCAATGGAGACGGGTGTATCCCGTCTTTTAATACGATGGATTCGGGTCAATCCCGAACACACTTTTAATCCGATCATGTCTTGCAAAGCAATGGAGATGGGTCTATCCAATCTTTGATCACGATGGATTCTGGTATATCCTCAACCTAATTCTTGTTCGAACCCATCTCACAATGCAATGGAGTCGAGTCTATCCCGTCATTCAATACGATGGATTCGGGTCTTTCCCAAACCCACTTCTTGTTCGATGTTGTCTTTCAACGCAATGGAGACGAGTCTATCCCGTCCTTCAACAAGATAGATTTGGGTCTATCCCGAACCAACTTTTAGTTCGTTTATGTCTTTCAAGGCAATAAAGACCGGTCTATCCCATCTTTCAACACGATGGATTCGGGTCTATTACGAACACACTTCTGGTTCGATCATGTCTTTCAATGCAATGGAGATATGTTTATAACTTCTTTCAACACAATGGTTTCGGGTCTATCTTGAACCCATTTCTGGTTCGATCCTGTCTTTCAATGCTATGGAGACGGGTCTATCCTGTCTTTCAATACGATGGATTCGGGTCTATCCCGAACCCACTTTTAATCCGATCCTGTCTTGGGAAGCAACGGAGACGGGTTTATCCCTTCTTTGATCATGATGGATTCTAGTCTATCCCCAACCCACATCTTGTTCGAATCTATCTCTTAATGCAATGGAGTCGAGTCTATCCGGTCATTCTACACGAAGGATTCGGGTCTATCCCAAACCCACTTCTTGTTCAATCCTGTCTTTCAACGCAATCGAGACGGGTTTATCGCGTCTTTCAACACGATGGTTTTGGGTCTATCCCGAACCAACTTTTAGTTCGATCTTGTCTTTCGAGGCTATGGAGATCGGTCTATCCCATCTTTCAACACGATGGATTCGGGTCTATTCCGAACCCACTTCTGGTTCGATCATATCTTTGAATGCAATGGAAACGAATCTATCTTGTCTTTCAATACGATAGATTAGGGTCTATCCCGTACCCACTTCTATTTTGATCCAGTCTTTCAATGCAATGGAGACGGGTGTATCCCGTCTTTTTAAAACATAGATTCGCATATATCCTGAACCCACTTTTAGTTTGATCCTGTCTTTCAATGCAATGGAGAAGGGTTTATCCCGTCTTTCAAAATTATGGTTTTGAGTCTAACCCGAACCCACTTATGGTTTGATCTGATCTTTCAATGCAATGAAGACGGGTTTATCTCGTATTTCAACATGAGGGATTCGGGTCTATACAAAACCCACTTCTGGCTCGACCTTGTCTTTCAACGTAACAGAGACGAGTCTATCCCGTTTTTCAACATGATGGATTCGGGGCTAACCCGAACCCATTTTTGGTCTGATCCTATCTTTTAATGCAATGGAGACAAGTCTATCTCAACTTTAAACACCATGGATTTAGGTCTATCCTGAACTCACTTTTAGTTCGATCTTGTCAATCAATTCAATGGAGACGGGTCTATCCTATTTTGCAACTCGATGGATTCGGGTCTGTCCTCTCCCGTCTTTCAACACGATGGATTCAGGTCAATCCTGAAGCACTTTTGTTTCAATCATGTCTTCCAATGCAATGCAGACGGGTCTATCCCGTCTTTTAACACAATGGATTTGGGTCTGTCACGAACCAACTTCAGGTTCGATCCCGCCTTTCAATGCAATTGAGATGGGTTTGTCCATTTTTTCAACAGAATAGATTTGTGTCTATCTCGTACCACTTCTAGTTTGAATCTATCTTTCAAGGCAATGGAGACGGGTGTATCCCATCTTTTAACACGATGGTTTTGGGTCTATCCCGAACCCACTTCTGGTTTGATCCCCTCTTTCAATGCAATGGGGACTAGTTTATCTCGTCTTTAAACACGATGGATTCAGGTCAATCCCAAACCCACTTCTGGTTCGTTCTTGTCTATCAATGCAATGGAGACGGGTCTATCCCGTCTTTCAACATGATGGATTCGGGTCTATCCCCAAACCACTTCTGGTTCGATCTTGTATTTCAATGCAATGGAGACGGGTGTATCAAGTCTTTTAATACGATGGATTCGGGTCAATCCCGAACCCAATTTTAATCCGATCCTGTCTTGCAAAGCAATGGAGATGGGTCTATCCCTTCTTTGATCACGATGGATTCTGGTATATGCCCAACCTAATTCTTGTTCAAACCCATCTCTCAATGCAATGGAGTCGAGTCTATCCCATCATTCAATACGATGGATTCTGGTCTATCCCAAACCCACTTCTTGTTCGATGTTGTCTTTCAACGCAACGGAGACAGGTCTATCCCGTCATTCAACAAGATAGATTTGGGTCTATCCCGAACCAACTATTAGTTCTTTTATGTCTTTCAAGGCAATGCAGACTTGTTTATCCCATCTTTCAACACGATGGATTCGGGTCTATTACGAACACACTTCTGGTTCGATCATGTCTTTCAATGCAATGGAGATATGTTTATAACTTCTTTCAACACAATGGTTTCGGGTCTATCTTGAACCCATTTCTGGTTCGATCCTGTCTTTCAATGCTATGGAGACGGGTCTATCCTGTCTTTCAATACGATGGATTCGGGTCTATCCCGAACCCACTTTTAATCCGATCCTGTCTTGGGAAGCAACGGAGACGGGTTTATCCCTTCTTTGATCATGATGGATTCTAGTCTATCCCCAACCCACATCTTGTTCGAATCTATCTCTTAATGCAATGGAGTCGAGTCTATCCGGTCATTCTACACGAAGGATTCGGGTCTATCCCAAACCCACTTCTTGTTCAATCCTGTCTTTCAACGCAATCGAGACGGGTTTATCGCGTCTTTCAACACGATGGTTTTGGGTCTAACCCGAACCAACTTTTAGTTCGATCTTGTCTTTCGAGGCAATGGAGATCGGTCTATCCCATCTTTCAACACGATGGATTCGGGTCTATTCCGAACCCACTTCTGGTTCGATCATATCTTTGAATGCAATGGAAACGAATCTATCTTGTCTTTCAATACGATAGATTAGGGTCTATCCCGTACCCACTTCTATTTTGATCCAGTCTTTCAATGCAATGGAGACGGGTGTATCCCGTCTTTTTAAAACATAGATTCGCATATATCCTGAACCCACTTTTAGTTTGATCCTGTCTTTCAATGCAATGGAGAAGGGTTTATCCCGTCTTTCAAAATTATGGTTTTGAGTCTAACCCGAACCCACTTATGGTTGATCTGATCTTTCAATGCAATGAATACGGGTTTATCTCGTATTTCAACATGAGGGATTCGGGTCTATCCAAAACCCACTTCTGGCTCGACCTTGTCTTTCAACGTAACAGAGACGAGTCTATCCCGTTTTTCAACATGATGGATTCGGGGCTAACCCGAACCCATTTTTGGTCTGATCCTATCTTTTAATGCAATGGAGACAGGTCTATCTCAACTTTAAACACCATGGATTTAGGTCTATCCTGAACTCACTTTTAGTTCGATCTTGTCAATAAATTCAATGGAGACTGGTCTATCCTATTTTGCAACTCGATGGATTCGGGTCTGTCCTCTCCCGTCTTTCAACACGATGGATTCAGGTCAATCCTGAAGCACTTTTGTTTCAATCATGTCTTTCAATGCAATGCAGACGGGTCTATCCCGTCTTTTAACACAATGGATTTGGGTCTGTCACGAACCAACTTCAGGTTCGATCCCGCCTTTCAATGCAATTGAGGTGGGTTTGTCCATTTTTTCAACAGAATAGATTTGTGTCTATCTCGTACCACTTCTAGTTTGAATCTATCTGTCAAGGCAATGGAGACGGGTGTATCCCATCTTTTAACACGATGGTTTTGGGTCTATCCCGAACCCACTTCTGGTTTGATCCCCTCTTTCAATGCAATGGGGACTAGTTTATCTCGTCTTTTAACACGATGGATTCAGGTCAATCCCAAACCCACTTCTGGTTCGTTCTTGTCTATCAATGCAATGGAGACGGGTCTATCCCGTCTTTCAACATGATGGATTCGGGTCTATCCCCAACCCACTTCTGGTTCGATCTTGTATTTCAATGCAATGGAGACGGGTGTATCAAGTCTTTTAATACGATGGATTCGGGTCAATCCCGAACCCAATTTTAATCCGATCCTGTCTTGCAAAGCAATGGAGATGGGTCTATCCCTTCTTTGATCACGATGGATTCTGGTATATGCCCAACCTAATTCTTGTTCAAACCCATCTCTCAATGCAATGGAGTCGAGTCTATCCCATCATTCAATACGATGGATTCTGGTCTATCCCAAACCCACTTCTTGTTCGATGTTGTCTTTCAACGCAACGGAGACAGGTCTATCCCGTCATTCAACAAGATAGATTTGGGTCTATCCCGAACCAACTATTAGTTCTTTTATGTCTTTCAAGGCAATGCAGACTTGTTTATCCCATCTTTCAACACGATGGATTCGGGTCTATCCCGAACACACTTCTGGTTCGATCATGTCTTTCAATGCAATGGAGATATGATTGTCCCGTCTTTCAACACAATGGTTTCGGGTCTATCTTGAACCCATTTCTGGTTCAATCTTGTCTTTCAATGATATGGAGACGGGTCTATCCTGTCTTTCAATACGATAAATTCGGGTCTATCCCGAACCCACTTTTAATACGATCCTGTCTTGGGAAGCAACGGAGACGGGTTTATCCCTTCTTTGATCATAATGGATTCCAGTCTATCCCCAACCCACATCTTGTTCGAATCTATCTCTTAATGCAATGGAGTCGAGTCTATCCGGTCATTCTACACGAAGGATTCGGGTCTGTCCCAAACCCACTTCTTTTTCTATCCTGTCTTTCAACGCAATCGAGACGGGTCTATCGCCTTATTCAACACGATGGTTTCGGGTTTATCCCGAACCCACTTTTAGTTCGATCTTGTCTTTCAAGGCTATGGCGATCGGTCTATCCCATCTTTCAACACGATGGATTCGGGTCTATTCCAAACCCACTTCTGGTTCGATCATGTCTTTCAATGCAATGGAGACGAATCTATCTTGTCTTTCAATACGATAGATTCGGGTCTATCCCGTACCCACTTCTGTTTTGATCCTGTCTTTCAATGCAATGGAGACGGGTGTATCCCGTCTTTTTAAAACATAGATTCGCATATATCCTGAACCCACTTTTAGTTCGATCATGTCTTTCAATGCAATGGGGAAGGGTTTATCCCGTCTTTCAAAATTATGGTTTTGTGTCAAACCCGAACCCACTTCTGGTTTGATCCGATCTTTCAATGCAATGAAGACGGGTCTATCTCGTCTTTCAACATGAGGGATTCTGGTCTATCCAAAACCCACTTCTGGCTCGACCCTGTCTTTCAATGTAACAAAGACGGGTCTATCCCGTTTTTCAACACGATGGATTCGGGTCTAACCCGAACCCATTTTTGGTTTGATGCTATCTTTCATTGCAATGGAGACGGGTCTATCTCGTCTTTAAACACAATGGATTCAGGTCTATCCTGAACTCACTTTTAGTTCGATCTTGTCAATCAATTCAATGGAGACGGGTCTATCCTATTTTGCAACTCGATGGATTCGGGTCTGTCCTCTCCCGTCTTTCAACACGATGGATTCAGGTCAATCCTGAAGCACTTTTGTTTCAATCATGTCTTTCAATGCAATGCAGACGGGTCTATCCCGTCTTTTAACACAATGGATTCGGGTCTGTCCCGAACCAACTTCAGGTTCGATCCCGCCTTTCAATGCAATTGAGATGGGTTTGTCCATTTTTTCAACAGAATAGATTTGTGTCCATCTCATACCACTTCTAATTTGATTCTATCTTTCAAGGCAATGGAGACGGGTGTATCCCATCTTTTAACACGATGGATTTGGGTCTATCCCGAACCCACTTCTGGTTTGATCCACTCTTTCAATGCAATGGGGACTAGTTTATCTCGTCTTTTAACACGATGGATTCAGGTCAATCCCAAACCCACTTCTGGTTCGTTCTTGTCTATCAATGCAATGGAGACGGGTCTATCCCGTCTTTCAACATGATGGATTCGGGTCTATCCCCAACCCACTTCTGGTTCGATCTTGTATTTCAATGCAATGGAGACGGGTGTATCAAGTCTTTTAATACGATGGATTCGGGTCAATCCCGAGCCCACTTTTAATCCGATCTTGTTTTGCAAAGCAATGGAGATGGGTCTATCCCATCTTTGATCACGATGGATTCTGGTATATCCCCAGCCTAATTCTTGTTCAAACCCATCTCTCAATGCAATGGAGTCGAGTTTATCCCGTCATTCAATACGATGGATTCGGGTCTATCCCAAACCCACTTCTTCTTCGATGCTGTCTTTCAACGCAATGGAGACAGGTCTATCCCGTCATTCAACAAGATAGATTTGGGTCTATCCCGAACCAACTATTAGTTCTTTTATGTCTTTCAAGGCAATGCAGACTTGTTTATCCCATCTTTCAACACGATGGATTCGGGTCTATCCCGAACACACTTCTGGTTCGATCATGTCTTTCAATGCAATGCAGATATGATTGTCCCGTCTTTCAACACAATGGTTTCGGGTCTATCTTGAACCCATTTCTGGTTCAATCTTGTCTTTCAATGATATGGAGACGGGTCTATCCTGTCTTTCAATACGATAAATTCGGGTCTATCCCGAACCGACTTTTAATCCAATCCAGTCTTGGGAAGCAACGGAGACGGGTTTATCCCTTCTTTGATCATGATGGATTCTAGTCTATCCCCAACCCACATCTTGTTCGAATCTATCTCTTAATGCAATGGAGTAGAGTCTATCCGGTCATTCTACACGAAGGATTCAGGTCTGTCCCAAACCCACTTCTTTTTCAATCCTGTCTTTCAACGCAATCGAGACGGGTCTATCGCGTTATTCAACACGATGGTTTCGGGTCTATCCCGAACCCACTTTTAGTTCGATCTTGTCTTTCAAGGCTATGGAGATCGGTCTATCCCATCTTTCAACACGATGGATTCGGGTCTATTCCAAACCCACTTCTGGTTCGATCAAGTCTTTCAATGCAATGGAGACGAATCTATCTTTTCTTTCAATACGATAGATTCGGGTCTATTCCGTACCCACTTCTATTTTGATCCAGTCTTTCAATGCAATGGAGACGGGTGTATCCCGTCTTTTTAAAACATAGATTCGCATATATCCTGAACCCACTTTTAGTTCGTTCCTGTCTTTCAATGCAATGGGGAAGGGTTTATCCCGTCTTTCAAAATTATGGTTTTGTGTCAAACCCAAACCCACTTCTGGTTTGATCCGATCTTTCAATGAAATGAAGACGGGTCTATCTCGTCATTCAACATGAGGGATTCGGGTCTATCCAAATCCCACTTCTGGCTCAACCCTCTCTTTCAATGTAACAGAGACGGGTCTATCCCGTTTTTCAACACGATGGATTCGGGTCTAACCCGAACCCATTTTTGGTTTGATGCTATCTTTCATTGCAATGGAGACGGGTCTATCTCGTCTTTAAACACAATGGATTCAGGTCTATCCTGAACTCACTTTTAGTTCGATCTTGTCAATCAATTCAATGGAGACGGGTCTATCCTATTTTGCAACTCGATGGATTCGGGTCTATCCTCTCCCGTCTTTCAACACGATGGATTCGGGTCAATCCTGAAGCACTTTTGTTTTGATCCTGTCTTTCAATGCAATGCAGACGGGTCTATCCCGTCTTTTTACACGATGGATTCGGGTCTATCTTGAACCCCCTTCTGGCCTGATCATGTCTTTCAATGCAATGGAAACGGGTGTAGCCCGACTTTTAACACTATGGATTCGGGTCTATCCCGAACTCACTTCAGGTTCGATCCCGCCTTTCAATGCAATGGACAAGGGTCTATCCAATCTTTCAACACGATAGATTCGTGTCTATCTCGAAACCACTTCTAGTTTGATCCAATATTTCAAAGAAATGGAGACGGGTGTATCCCATCTTTTAACACGATTTATTCGGGTCTGTCCCGAACCAACTTCAGGTTCGATCTTGTCTTTCAATGCAATGGAGATGGGTTTGTCCATTTTTTCAACAGAATATATATGTGTCTATCTCGTAGCACTTCTTGTTTTATTCTATCTTTCAAGGCAATGGAGACGGGTGTATCCCATCTCTTAACACGATTGATTTGGGTCTATCACGAACCCACTTCTGGTTTGATCCCGTCTTTCAATGCAATGGGGACTAGTCTAGCTTGTCTTTTAACACAATGGATTCAGGTCAATCCCAAACCCACTTCTGGTTCGTTCTTGTCTATCAATGCAATGGAGACGGGGCTATCCCGTCTTTCAACACGATGGATTCGGGTCTATCCCCAACCCACTTCTGGTTCGATCTTGTATTTCAATACAATGGAGACGGGTGTATCCCGTCTTTTAATACGATGGATTCGGGTCAATCTCGAACCCACTTTTAATCTGATCATGTCTTTCAATGCAACGGAGACGGATGTATCCCGTCTTTTTAAAAGATAGATTCGCATATATCCTGAACCCACTTTTAGTTCGATCATGTCTTTCAATGCAATGGAGAAGGGTTCATCCCGTCTTTCAAAATTATGGTTTCGAGTCTAACCCGAACCCACTTCTGGTTTGATCTGATAATTCAATGCAATGAAGATGGTTCTATCTCGTCTTTCAACATAAGGGATTCGGGTCTATCCAAAACCCACTTCTGGCTCGACCCTGTCTTTCAATGTAACAGAGACGGGTCTATCCCGTTTTTCAACACGATGGATTCGGGTCAACCCAAACCCATTTTTGGTTTGATCCTATCTTTCAATACAATAGATCATGTCTTTCAATGCAATGGAGACGGGTGTATCCCGACTTTTAACACTATGGATTCGGGTCTATCCCGAACCCACTTCAGGTTCGATCCCGCCTTTCAATGCAATGGACAAGGGTCTATCCAATCTTTCAACACAATAGATTCGTGTTTATCTCCAACCCACTTCTAGTTTGATCCAATATTTCAAAGAAATGGAGACGGGTGTATCCCATCTTTGAACACGATGGATTCGGGTCTGTCCCGAACCAACTTCAGGTTCGATCTTGTCTTTCAATGCAATGGAGATGGGTTTGTCCATTTTTTCAACAGAATAGATTTGTGTCTATCTCGTACCACTTCTTGTTTGATTCTATCTTTCAAGGCAATGGAGACGGGTGTATCCCATCTTTTAACACGATGGATTTGGGTCTATCCCGAACCCACTTCTGGTTTGATCCCGTCTTTCAATGCAATGGGGACTAGCCTATCTCATCTTTTAACGCGATGGATTCGGGTCAATACCCAACCCACTTCTGGTACGATCCTTTCTTTCAATGCAATTGAGATGGGTCAGCCCGTCTTTCAACACGATGGATTCGGGTCCATCCCGAACCCACTTCAGGTTCGATGCTGCCTTTCAATACAATGGAGATGGGCGAACCCACTTCTGGATCGATCCTGTCTTTCAATGCAATGGAGACACGTGTATTCCATCCTTTAACACGATGGAATCAAGTTTATTCCGAACTCACTTTTGGTTCGATCCTATCATTCAATGTAATAAAGTCAACTCCATCACGTCTTTTAACACGATGGATTCGGGTCTATCCTATGCCCACTACTGGTTTGATCCTATCTTTCAATGGAATGGAGACAAGTCTATCCCATTTTTTAACACGATGGTTTTCGGTCTATCTCGTACCCACTTCTGGTTCGATCATGTCTATCAATGCAATGGAGATGGGTCTATCACGTCTTTCAACACGATGGATTCGGGTCTATCATGAACCCACTTTTTATCCGATCCTGTCTTGCAAAGCAACGAAAACGGGTCTATCCCGTGATTCAACACCATGGATTCGTGTCTATCCCGAACCCACTTCTGTTCGATCATGTCTTTTAATGCAATTTAGACGGGTATATCCCGTGTTTGAACACGATGGATTCGGCCAACTTCTGGTTCGAACCTATCTTTCCATGCTATGGAGACGGGTCTACCCTGTGTTTTAACACGATGGATTTAGGTATATCCTGAACCCGTGTTTGGTTCGCTGCTGCCTTTCAATACAATGGAGATGGGTGAACCCACTTTTGTTTTGATTATGTATTTCAATGAAATGGAGACGGCCCGTCATTTAACATGATGGATTCGGGTCTATCCCGAACCAACTTCTGGTTCGATCTTGTCTTCAATGCAATGGAAACGGGTTTATCCCATCATTTAACACAATGGATTCCGGTTTATCACAAACCCACTTCTTGTTTGATCCTAGCTTTCACTGCAATGGGTACAGGTGTATCACGTCTTTTAACATGATGGATTCCGGTCTGTCCCGAACCCACTTCTGGTCCGATCCTGTCTTTCAATACAATGGAGATGGGTCTATCCCATTTTTTGACAAGATGGATATGTGATTACTTCTAGTTTGATATTGTCTTTCAATGCAATGGAGATGGGTGTATCCCGTCTTTTAACACGATGGATTCGGTTCTATCCTAAACCAACTTTTGGTTCGATCCTGTTTTTCAATGCAATGGAGTCGAGTCTATCCCGTCTTTTAACACGATGGATTGGGGTCTATCCCGAATCCACTTCTGGTTAGATCTCGTCTTTCCATGTAATGGAAACGGGTCTATCTCATTTTTCATTATGATGGATTCGGGTCTATCCCGAACCCACTTCTGGCTCAATCTTGTCTTTCAATGCAATATAGACGGGTGTATCCCTCCTTTAACATGATGGATATCCCGAACCCACTTCTGGTTCGATGCTGCCCTTCAATACAATGGAGATGGGCGAAACCACTTATGGTTCTATCCTATCTTTCAAGGCAAAGGTGACGCATGTATTCCGTCATTTAACACGATGGAATCGGATCTATCTCGAATTCACTTTTGGTTCGATCCTGCCTTTCAATGCAATGGAGACGAGTCTATCCCGTCTTTCAACATGATGGATTTGAGTCTATCCCAAACCACTTATGGTTTAATCCTGTCTTTCAACGCAATGGAGACGGGTCTATCCCATCTTTCAACAAGATGGAGTCGAGTCTGTCTCGAACCCATTTCAGGTTCGATCCTGTCTTTCAATGCAATGGAAATGGGTTTATCTCGTCTTTCAACAAGATGGATTCGCATCTATCCCGGACCCACTTCTGGTTCGATATTGTCTTTCAATGCAATGGAGACAGGTGTCTCGTATTTTACCTCAATGGATTCGGGTCTATCCTGAACCAACTTCCGATTCGATCCTGTCTTGCAATGCAATGGAGTTAAGTCTATCCCTTCTTTTTACACGATGGATTCGGGTCTATCCCTAACCAACTTCTAGTTCGATCCTATCTTTCAATGCAATGGAAATGGGTCTATCTCGTTTTTCAATACGATGGATTCAGGTCTATCCCAACCCACTTCAGGCTTGATATTGTCTTTCACTGCAATGGAGACGGGTGTATCCCGCCTTTAACACGATGGATTTTGGTTTAATCCGAAACCAGTTCTGGTTCGATCATGCCTTTCAATACAATGGAGATGGGCGAACCCACTTCTTGTTCTATCATGTCTTTCAATGCAATGGAGACGCATGTATTCCGTAATTTAACACGATGGAATAGGGTCTATCTTGAACTCACTTCCGGTTCAATCCTGTCTTTAATGTAAAGGAGACTGGCCTATCCTACCTTTCAACACGATAGTTTCAGATTTATCCCCAGCCCACTTTTGGTTTGATAATGTCTTTGAATGAAATGGAGACCAGTCTTTTAATACGATGGATTCGGGTCTTACCCGAACCAACTTTTGGTTCGAACCTGTCTTTCAATGCAAAGGAGTCGAGTCTATCCCGTCTTTCAACAAAATGGATTCGGGTCTATCCCGAACCCACTTCTGGTTCGTTCCTGTCTTTCAATGCAATGGAAATGGGTTTATCCCGTCTTTCAACACGATAGATTCATGACTATCCCGAGCCCATTTCTGGTTTGATCCCGTCTTTCAATGCAATGGAGACGGGTCTATCTCGTCTTTCAACACGATGGTTTCGAGTCTATCCCGAACCCACTTCTGGTTCGATCCTGTCTATGAATGCAATGTAGACAGGTCTATCTCGTCTTTGAACATGATGGATTCGGGTCTATCCCGTACCCACTTCTGGTTCGATCCTGTTTTTCAATGCAATGGAGACGGTGTATTCCGTCTTTTCATACAATGGCTTCGGGTCTATCCCGAACCCACTTTTAATTCAATCTTGTCTTGTAATGCAATGGAAAAAAGTCTATGTCGTCTTTCAACAAGATGGATTCAGGTCTATCCCCAACCCACTTCTGGTTCAAACTTGTATTTCAATGCAATGGAGACCAGCCTTTTAATACGATTGATTCGGGTCTATCCCGAACCCACTTCTTGTTCAAACTTGTCATTTAAGGCAATGGAATGCGGTCTATCCTGTCTTTCATAACATGGATTCAAGTCTATCCCGAACCCACTTCTGTTTCGATCTTGTCTTTCAATGCAATGGAGACGGGTCTATCCCCGTCTTTCAACACGATGGATTCGAGTCTATCTCCAACCCACTTCTGGTTCCATCATGTCTTTCAATGCAATGGAGACCAGTCTTTTAATACGATGCATTAGGGTCTATCACGAACACACTTCTGTTTCGAACCTGTCTTTCAATGTAATGGAGTCGGGTCTATTCCGAACCCACTTCTAGTTCGATCATGTCTTTCAATGCAATGGAGACGGGCCTAACCCGTCATTCAACTTGATGGATTCTGGTCTATCCCGAACCAACTTCTGGTTTCTTCCTGTCTTTCAATGCAATGAAGACGGTTCTATCCCGACTTTCAACAAGATGGATACGGGTCTATCCCGAACCCACTTCTAGTTCGATCTTGTCTTTCAATGCAATAGAGATGGGTATATTCAGTCTTTCAACACGATCGATGCGAGCCTATCTAGAACCCACTTTTGGTTCGATCATGTCTTTCAATGTAATGGACAAGGGTTTATCCCGTCTTTAAACATGATGGTTTCGAGTCTTACCCGAACCCACTTCTGGTACGATCTTGTCTTTCAATGCAATGGAAACGGGTCTATCCCGTCTTTCAACACGATGGATTCGAGTCTAACCCGAACCCACTTCTTGTTCAATCATGTCTTTTAATGCAATTGAGACTGGACTATCTCATCTTTCAACACGATGGATTCAGGTCTTTCCCGATCCAACTTTTGGTACGATCGTGTCTTTCAATGCAATGGAAAAAGGGTTTATCCCGTCTTTCGACATTATGGTTTCGGGTCTAAGCAGAACCCACTTCAATTTCGATCATGTCTTTCAATCCAATGAAGTCGAGTCTATCCCGTCTTTTAACACGATGGATTCTGGTCTATCCCGAACCCACTTCTGGTTCGATCCTATCTTTCTATTCAATGAAAACGGGTCTATCTCATTTTTCAATATGATGGATTCGGGTCTATCTCAAACCCACTTCTGGCTTGATCTTGTCTTTCACTGCAATGGAGATGGGTGTATCCCGCATTTAACACGATTGATTCTGGTTTAACCTGAACCCACCTTCTGCTTCGATCCTACCTTTTAATGCAATGGAGATGGGCGAACCCACTTGTTGTTTTATCTTGTTTTTCAATGCAATGGAGACACATGTATTCCGTCATTTAACACGATGCAATAGGGTCTATCTCGAACTAACTTCTGGTTTGATCATGTCTTTCAATGTAACTGAGACGAGCCTATCCTGTCTTTCAACACGATAGTTTCGGATCTATCCCCAACCCACTTCTGCTTTGATCATGTATTTCAATGAAATGGAGACAAGTCTTTAAATACGATGGATTCGGGTCTATCCCGTTCCAACTTCTAGTTCAAACCTGTCTTTCAATGCAAAGGAGTCGGGTCTATCTCATCTTTCAACACATTGGATTCAAATCTATCCCGAACCAACTTCTGGTTCATTCCTGTCTTTCAATGCAATGGAGATCGGTCTATCCCGTCTTTCAACACGACAGATTCGGGACTATCCCGAGCCCATTTCTTGTTCGATCCTATCTTTCAATGCAATGGAGATCGGCGAACCTACTTCTTGTTCTATCCTATCTTTCAATTCAATGGAGACACATGTATTCCGTCATTTAACACGATGGAATAGGGTCTATCTCGAACTCACTTCTAGTTCGATCATGTTTTTCAATGTAATGGAGACGAGCCTATCCTGTCTTTCAACACAATAGTTTCGGATCTATCCCCATCCCACTTTTGGTTTGATCATGTCCTTAAATGAAATGGAGACCAGTCTTTAAATACAATGAATTCAGGTCTATCCCGAACCAACTTCTGGTTCGAACCTGTCTTTCAATGGAAAGGAGTTGGGTCTACCCCATCTTTCAACACAATGGATTCGAGTCTATCCCAAACCCACTTCTTGTTCGTTCCTGTCTTTGATTGCAATGGAGATGGGTCTATCCCGTCTTTTAACACGATAGATTCGGGACTATCCCGAACCCACTTCTGGTTCGATCATGTCTGTCAATGCAATGGAGACAGGTCTATCTCGTCTTTCAACATGATGGATTCAAGTCTATCCCGAACCCACTTCTAGTTCGATCCTGTCTTTCAATGCATTGGAGACGGTGTATTCCGTCTTTTAATACGATGGCTTCGGGTCTATTCCAAACGCACTTTTAATTCGATCTTGTCTTGTAATGCAATGGAGACGGGTCTATACCTCTTTCAACACGATGGATTCAGGTTTATCCTCAACCCACTTCTGGTTCGAACCTGTCTTTCAAAGCAATGTAGTCGGGTCTATCTTGTCTTTCAGCAGGATGAATTCGGATCTATCCCAAACCAACTTCTAGTTCATTCCTGTCTTTCAATGCAATGGAAACGGATCTATCCCGACTTTCAACACGATGGATTTGGTTCTATCCCGAACCCACTTCTAGTTTGATCATATCTTTCAATGCAATAGAGATGGGTATATTCAGTCTTTCAACATGATCGATTCGGGCCTATCTCGAACCCACTTCTGGTTTGATCATGTCTATCAATGCAATGGAGAAGGGTTTATTCCGTCTTTAAACATGATGGTTTCGAGTCTTACCCGAACCCACTTCTGGTTCGATCTTGTCTTTCAGTGCCATGGAAACTGATCTATCTCGTCTTTAAACACGATAGATTCGGGTCTAACCCGAACACAGTTTTGGTTCGATCCTGCTTTTCAATGTAATTGAGACGGGACAATCCCATCTTTCAACACGATGGATTCAGTTCTATCCCGATCCCCCTTCTGGTACGATCGTGTCTTTCAATGCAATGGAGAAGGGTTTATCCTGTTTTTCAACATTATGGTTTCGGGTCTAAGCAGAACCCACTTCTGTTTCGATCCTGTCTTTCAATGCAATGGAGTTGAGTCTATCCCGTCTTTTAACATGATGGATTCAGGTCTATCCCGAACCCACTTCTAGTTCAATCCTATCTATCAATGCAATGGAAACGGGTCTATTTCATTTTTCAATACGATGGATTCGGGTCTATCCCGAAAGCACTTCTGGATTGATCTTGTCTTTCATTGCAATGGAGACGGGTGTATCCTGCATTTGACACGATGGATTCTGGTTTAACCCGAACCCACTTCTAGTTCGATCCTGCCTTTCAATACAAAGTAAATAGGCGAACCCACTTCTTTTTCTATCCCATCTTTCAATGCAATGGAGACACGTGTATTTTATCATTTAACACGATGGAATAGGGTCTATCTCGTACTCACTTCTAGTTTGATCCTGTTTTTCAATGTAATGGAGACAAACCTATCCTGTCTTAATTTCAACACGATAGTTTCGGATCTATCCCCAACCCACTTCTGGTTTGATCATGTCTTTCAATGAAATGGGAACCAGTCTTTAAATATGATGGATTCGGGTCTATCCTGAACCAACTTCTGGTTCGAACCTATCTTTCAATCCAAAGGAGTCGGGTCTATCCTGGTATTCAACACAATGGATTAGGGTCTATCCCGAACCCACTTCTGGTTTGTTCCTGTCTTTCAATGCAATGGAGATGGGTCTATCTCGTCTTTCAACACGATAGATTCGAGACTATCCCGAGCCCACTTCTGGATCGTTCATGTATTTCAATGCAATGGAGACGAGTCTATCTTGTTTTTCAACACGATGGTTTCGGGTCTATCATGAACCTACTTCTGGTTCGATCCTATCTGTCATTGCAATGGAGACAGGTCTATCTCGTCTTTCAACATTATGGATTCGGGCCTACCCCGAACCCACTTCTGGTTCGATCCTGTCTTTCAATGCGATGGAGACGGTGTATTCCGACTATTAATACGATGGCTTCGAGTCTTTCCCGAACACACTTTTAATTCGATTTTGCCTTGTAATGCAATGGAAATGGGTCTATGCCGTCTTTAACCACGATGGATTTAGGTCTATCCCCAACCCACTTCTGGTTCGAACCTGTCTTTCAATGCAATGGAAACCAGTCTTTTAATATGATTGATTCGGATCTATCCCGAACCCACTTCTTGTTTGAACCTGTCTTTTAATGCAATGGAGTGCGGTCTATCCTTTCTTTCAAAACGATGGATTCGGGTCTATCCCTAACCCACTTCTAGTTCGATCCTGTATTTCAATGCAATGGAGACGGGTCTATCCCGTCTTTCAACACGATGGTTTCGGGTCTATCCCAAACCAACTTTTGGTTCGATCCTGTCTTTCAATGCAATGGAGACAGTGTATTGCCAATGTTAATACGATGGATTCAGGTCTATCCCGAACCTAATTTTAGTTCAATCCTTTCTTGTAATGCAATGGAGACGAGTCAATGTCGTCTTTCAACACGCTGAATTCAGGTCTATCCCCAACCCACTATAGGTTTGAACATGTCTTTCAATGCAATGGAGACGGGTTTATCCCGTCTTTTAACACGATAGATTCGGGCCTATCCCAAACCTACTTCTAGTTCGATCCTGTCTTTCAATGCAATGGAGAAGGGTTTATTCCATCTTTCAACATTATGGTTTCGGGTCTAAGCCGGACCCACTTCTGGTTCGATCCTGTTTTTCAATGAATGTAGACGGGTTTATCCCGTCTTTCAACACGATGGATTCGGGCCTATCCCGAACCCAATTTTTGTTCGATCTTGTCTTTCAATGCAATGGAGACGGGTCTATCTTGTCTTCCAACACGATCGAATCGGGCCTATCCCAAACCCACTTCTGGTTCGATCATATCTTTCAATACAATGGAGAAGGGTTTAATTCGTCTTTAAACATGATGTTTCGGGTCTTACCCGAACTGACTTCTGGTTTGGTCCTGTCTTTCAATGCAATGGAAACGGGTCTATCCCGTCTTTCAACAAGATGGATTCGGGTCTAACCCGAACCCACTTCTTGTTCGATCCTGTCTTTCAATGCAAATGAGACGGGTCTATCCCATCTTTCAACATGATGGATTCAAATCTATCTTGAACCCACTTTTGGTTCGGTCCTATCTTTCAATGCAATGGAAACGAGTTTATCTCGTTATTCAATAAGATGGATTCGGCTATATCCCAAACCTACTTCTGGCTCGATCTTGTCTTTCACTGCAATGGAGACGGGTGTATCCCGCCTTTAACACATTGGATACGAGCATAACCCGAACCCACTTCTGGTTCGATGCTGCCCTTCAATACAATGGATATGGGCAAACCTACTTCTGGTTCTATCCTGACTTTCAATGCAATAGTAATGCGTGTATTCCGTCATTTAACACGTTGGAATCGGATCTATCTCGAATTCACTTCTGGTTCGATCCCGCCTTTCAATGCAATGGAGACGAGTTTGTCCCGTCTTTCGACATGATGGATTCGAGTCTATCCCCAACCCATTTTTGGTTTGATCATGTCTTTCAATGCAATGGAGACCGGTCTTTTAATACGATGGATTCAGGTCTATCCCGAACCCTCTTCTGGTCGAACATGTCTTTCAATGCAATGGAGTCGGGTCTATCTCGTATTTCAACACTATGGATTGTGGTCTATCCCAAACCCACTTCTGGTTCGATCTTGTCTTTCAATGCAATGGAGACGGGTATATCCCATCTTTCAACACGATGGTTTCGGGTCTATCCCAAACCAACTTTTGGTTCGATCCTGTCTTTCAATTCAATGGAGACAGTGTATTCCAAATTTTAATACAGTGGATTCAGGTCTATCCCGAACCCAATTTTAGTTCAATCCTTTCTTGTAATACAATGGAAAAGAGTCAATGTCGTCTTTCAACACGCTGAATTCAGGTCTATCCCCAACCCACTATAGGTTTGAACGTGTCTTTCAATGCAATGGAGACGGGTTTATCCCGTCTTTCAACACGATAGATTCGTGCCTATCCCGAACCTACTTCTAGTTCGATCTTGTCTTTCAATGCAATGGAGAAGGGTTTATCCCATCTTTCAACATTATGGTTTCGGGTCTAAGCCAGACCCACTTCTGGTTCGATCCTGTCTTTCAATGAATGTAGACGGGTTTATCCCGTCTTTCAACACGATGGATTCGGGCCTATCCCGAACCCACTTCTGGTTCGATCTTGTCTTTCAATGCAATGGAGACGGGTCTATCTTGTCTTCCAACACGATCGAATCGGGCCTATCCCAAACCCTCTTCTGGTTCGATCCTATCTTTCAATACAATGGAGAAGGGTTTAATTCATCAATAAACATGATGTTTCGGGTCTTACCCGAACTGACTTCTGGTTTGATCCTGTCTTTCAATGCAATGGAGACGGGTCTATCCCGTCTTTCAACACGATGGATTCGGGTCTAACCCGAACCCACTTCTGGTTCAATCCTGTCTTTCAATGCAATTGAGACGGGTCTATCCCATCTTTCAACATGATGGATTCAAATCTATCTTGAACCCACTTTTGGATCGGTCCTATCTTTCAATGCAATGGAAACGAGTTTATCTCGTTATTCAATAAGATGGATTCGACTATATCCCGAACCTACTTCTGGCTCGATCTTGTCTTTCACTGCATTGGAGACGGGTGTATCCCGCCTTTAACACATTGGATTCGAGCATAACCCGAACCCACTTCTGGTTCGATGCTGCCCTTCAATACAATGGATATGGGCAAACCTACTTTTGGTTCTATCCAGACTTTCAATGCAATGGTAATGCGTGTATTCCGTCGTTTAACACGTTGGAATCGGATCTATCTCGAATTCACTTCTGGTTCGATCCTGCCTTTCAATGTAATGGATACGGGTTTGTCCCGTCTTTCGACATGATGGATTCGAGTCTATCCCCAACCCATTTCTGGTTCGATCATGTCTTTCAATGCAATGGAGACCGGTCTTTTAATACGATGGATTCAGGTCTATCCCGAACCCCCTTCTGGTCGAACATGTCTTTCAATGCAATGGAGTCGGGTCTATCTCGTATTTCAGCATGATGGATTGTGGTCTATCCCAAACCCACTTCTGGTTCGATCCTGTCTTTCAATGCAATGGAGACTAGTATATCCCGTCTTTGAACTTGATGGACTCGGGTCTGTCCCGAACCCATTTCTGGTTCGTTCCTGTCTTTCAATGCAATGGAGATGGGTCTATCCCATCTTTCAACAGGATGCAATCGGGTCTATCCCGAACCCACTTCTGGTTTGATACTATCTTTCAGTGCAATGGAGATGGGTGTATCTCGTGTTTTACCACAATGGATTTGGGTCTATCATGAACCAATTTATGGTTCGATCCTATTTTTCAATGCAATGGAGTCGAGTCTATCTCGTATTTTAACACGATTGATTCAGGTCTATCCCGAACCACATCTCGTTCGATCATATCTTTCAATGCAAATGAAACGGGTCTATCTCATTTTTCAATACGATGGATTCGGGTCTATACCTAACCCACTTCTGGCTCGATCTTGTCATTCACTGCAATGGAGACGCGTGTACTCTGCCTTTAACACGATGGCTTAGGGTTTAACCCGAACCTACTTCTGGTTCGATCCTTTCTTTCAATACAATAGAGATGGGCGAACCCACTTCTGGTTCTCTCATGTCTTTCAATGCAATGGAGACGCATGTATTCCTTCATTTTACACGATGGAATAGGGTCTATCTTGAACTCACTTTTTGTTTTATCCTGTCTTTCAATGCAATGGTTACACGTGTATTCCGTCATTTAACACGATGGAATCGAATCTATCTCAAATTTGCTTCTGGTTCGATCCGATCTTTCAATGCAATGGAGACGGGTCTGTCCCGTCTTTCAACATGATGGATTCGGGTCTATTCCTAAACCACTTCTGGTTCGATCATGTCTTTCAATGTAATGGAAACCAGTCTTTTAATATGGATTCAGGTCTATCCCGAACCAACTTCTGGTTCGAACCTGTCTTTCAATGCAATATAGTCGGGTCTATCCCGTCTTTCAACACAATGGATTCGGGTCTATCCCTAACCCACTTCTGGTTCGTTCCTGTCTTTCAATGCAATGTAAATGGGTCTATCCCGTCTTTAAACACGATAGTTTCGGGACTATCTCGATCCCATTTCTGGTTCGATCCTGTCTTTCAATGCAATGGAGACGGGTCTGTCTCGCCTTTCAACACGATGGTTTTGGGTCTATCCCGAACCCACTTCTAGTTCGATCTTGTCTTTCATTGCAATGGAGACGAGTCTATCCCGTCTTTCAACACGATGGATTTTGGTCTAACCCGAACCCACTTCTGGTTCGATCATGTTTTTCAATGCAATTGAGACGGGTCTATCCCATCTTTCAACAAGATGGATTCAAGTCTATCCCGATCCCATTTCTGGTTCGATCCTGTCTTTCAATGCAATGAAGATGGGTCTATCCCGTCTTTCAACACGATGGATTTGGGTCTAACCTGAACCCACTTCTGGTTCGATCCTGTCTTTCAATGCAATTGAGACGGGTCTATCCCATCTTTCAACATGATGGATTCAGATCTATTTTGAACCCACTTTTGGTTCGGTCCTATCTTTCAATGCAATGGAAACGGGTCTATCTCATCACTCAATACGATTGATTTGGTTATATCCCGCACCTACTTCTGGCTCGATCTTGTCTTTCACGGCAATGGAGACGGGTGTATCCCACCTTTAACTCATTGGATTCGAGCATAATCCAAACCCACTCTTGGTTCGATGCTTCCCTTCAATACAATGGAAATGGGCAATCCTACTTCTGGTTCTATCCTGACTTTCAATGCAATGGTGATGCGTTTATTTCGTCATTTAACATGGTTGAATCGGATCTATCTCTAATTCACTTCTGGTTTGATCATGCCTTTCAATGCAATGGAGATGGGTCTGTCCCGTGTTTCGACATGATGGATTCTAGTCTATCCCAAACCCATTTCTGGTTCGATCATGTCTGTCAATGCAATGAAGACCAGTCTTTTAATACGATGGATTCAGGTCTATCCCGAACCCCCTTCTGGTCGAACATGTCTTTCAATGCAATGGAGTCGGGTCTATCTCGTATTTCAACACGATGGATTGTGGTCTATCCCAAACCCACTTCTGGTTCGATCCTGTCTTTCATTGCAATGGAGACGGGTATATCCCGTCTTTGAACATGATGGACTCGGGTCTGTCCCGAACCCATTTCTGGTTCGATCCTGTCTTTCAGTGCAATGGAGATGGGTCTATCCCATCTTTCAACAGGATGCAATCGGGTTTATCCCGAACCCACTTCTTGTTTGATACTATCTTTCAATGCAATTGAGATGGGTGTATCCCGTGTTTTACCACAATGGATTCGGGTCTATCCTTAACCAATTTCTGGTTCGATTATGTTTTTCAATGCAATGGAGTCGAGTCTATCTCGTATTTTAACACGATGGATTAAGGTCTATCCCGAACCACTTCTCGTTCGATCCTATCTTTCAATGCAATGGAAACGGGTCTATCTCATTTTTCAATACGATGGATTCGGGTCTATCCCTAACCCACTTTTGTCTCAATCTTGTCTTTAACTACAATGGAGGCGCATGTACTCCGCCTTTAACACGATGGATTAAGGTTTAACCCAAACCTACTTCTGGTTCGATCCTTTCTTTCAATACAATAGAGATGGGCGAACCCACTTCTGGTTCGATCCTGTCTTTCAATGGAATGGAGGCGAGTCTATCCCGTCTTTCAACACGTTGGATTCTGGTCTAACCCGGACCCACTTCTGGTTTGATCTTGTCTTTCAACGCATTGGAGACGGGTATATCCCGTCTTTCAACACGATGGATTCGGGTCTAACCCGAATTATGTCTTTCAATGCAATTGAGACGGGTCTATCCCATCTTTCAACACGATGGATTCAGGTATATCTCGAACCCACTTCTGTTTTGATCATTTCTTTCATTCAAATGGAGACGGGTCTATCCCATCTTTCAACACGAATGATTCGGGTCTATCCAGACCCCTTCTGGTTCGATCCTATCATTCAATGCAATGGAGACGGGTCTATCCCGTCTGTCAACACGATGGTTTCGGGTCTATCCCGAACCCACATCTCGTTCGAAACTGTCTTTCAATGCAATGGAGAAGACGGTGTATTTCGTCTTTTAATACAATGGATTTAGGTTTATCCCGAACCCAATTTTAGTTCAATCCTGTCATGCAATGCAATAGAGACGGGACAATGTCGTCTTTCAACACGCTGAATTCTGGTCTATCCCCAACCCACTTCTAGTTCGAACGTGTCATTCAATGCAATGGAGACGGGTTTATCCCGTCTTATAACACGATAGATTCCTGCCTATCCCAAACCTACTTTTTGTTCATTCCTGCTTTGAATGCAATGGATAAGGGTTTATCCCGCCTTTCAACATTATTGTTTCAGGTCTAAGCCAAACCCACTTCTAGTTCGATCTTGTCTTTCAATGCAATGGAGACGAGTCTATCCCATCTTTCAACACAATGGATTCGGGCCTATCCCGAACCCAATTATTTTTCGATCATGTCTTTCAATGCAATTGAGATCGGTCTATCCAGTCTTTCAAAACACTCGATTCGGGCCTATACCGAACCCACTTCTGGTTCGATCCGATCTTTCAATGCAATGGAGGAGGGTCTATTATGTATTTCAACACAATGGATTCGGGTCTAACCCGAACCCACTTCTGGTTCGATCCGTCTTTCAATAAAATTGAGACGGGTCTATCCCTTCTTTCAACACGATGGATTCAGGTCTATCCCAAACCCACTTCTTGTACTATCGTGTCTTTCAATGCAATGGAGAAGGGTTTATCTCGTCTTTCAACATTATGGTTTCGGGTCTAAGCCGAACCCACTTCTATTTCGATCATGTCTTTCAATGCGATGGAAAGGGGTTTATCCCTTCTTTAAACATGAGTTTCAGGTCTTACCCGAACCCACTTCTGGTTCGATCGTGTCTTTCAATGCAATGGAAACGGGTCTATCCTGTATTTCAACACGATGGATTCGGGTCTAACCCAAACCCACTACTTGTTTGATCCTATCTTTCAATGCAATTGAGACGGGTCTACCCCATCTTTCAATACCATGGATATAGGTCCATCTCAAACCCATTTCTGGTTCGATCCTGTTTTTTTATTCGGGTCTATGCCGAACCCACTTCTGGCTCGATCTTGTCTTTCACTGCAATGGAGACGGGTGTATCCCGCCTTTAACAAGATGGATTCAGGCATAACCCGAACCAACTTCTAGTTCAATGATGCTCTTCAATACAATGGAGATGGGCAAACCAACTTCTTGTTCTATCCGGTCTTTCAAAGTAATGGTGACGCGTGTATTCCGTCATTTAACACGTTGGAATCGGATCTATCTCTAATTCACTTCTGGCTCGATCCTGCCATTCGATGCAATGGAGACTGGTCTATCCCGTCTTTCAACATGATTGATTCGGGTATATCCCCAACCCACTTCTGGTTTGATCATGTCTTTCAATGCAATGGAGACCAGTCTTTTAGTACGATGGATTCAAGTCTATCTTGAACCCACATCTGGTCGAATCTGTATTTTAATGCAATGGAGTCAGGTCTATCCCATCTTTCAACACGATGGACTCTGGTCTATCCCTAACCCACTTCTGGTTCAATTCTATTTTCAATGCAATGGAGACGGGTCAATCCAGTCTTTCAACAGGATGCATTCAGGTCTATCCCGAACCCACTTCTGGTTAGATACTATCTTTCAATGCAATGGAGATGGGTGTATCCCATCTTTTACCACAATAAATTTGGGTCTATCTTGAACCAACTTCTGGTTCGATCATGTCTTTCAATGCAATAGAGTTGATTTTATCCCGTCCTTTAACACGATGGATTCGGGTCTATCCCGGTCCACTTCTGGTTCGATCCTATCTTTCAATGCAATGTAAACGGGTCTTTCTCATTTTTCAATACGATGGATTCGGGTCTATTCCTAACCCACTTCTGGCTCGATCTTGTCTTTCCCTCCAATGGAGACGGGTGTATCCTGCCTTTAACACGATGGATTAGGGTTTAACCCGAACCCACTTCTTGTTTGATCTTGTCTTTCAATACAATGGAGATGGGCAAACCCACTTCTGGTTCTCTCATTTATTTCAATGAAATGGAGATGCATGTATTCCGTCATTTAACACGATAGAATAGGGTCTATCTCGAACTCACTTATGGTTTTATCCTGTCTTTCAATGCAATGGTGACACGTGTATTCAGTCATTTAACACGATGGTATCAGATCTATCTTGAATTCACTTCTGGTTCGATCCTGTCTTCCAATGCAATTGAAACGGGTCTATCCCGTCTTTCAACATGATGGATTCAGGTCTATCCCCAACCCACTTCTGGTTCGATCATGTTTTTCAATGCAATGGAGACCAGTGTTTTAATACGATGGATTCGGGTCTATCCCGTACCGCCTTCTGGTTCGAACATGTCTTTTAATGCAATGGAGTCGGGTATATCCCATCTTTCAACACGATGGATATGGGTCTATCCCAAACCCACTTCTGGTTTGATCCTGTCTTTCAATGTAATGGAAACCAGTCATTTAATACGATGGATTCAGGTCTATCCCGAACCAACTTCTGGTTCGAACCTGTCTTTCAATGAAATGGAGTCGGATCTATGCCGTCTTTCAACACAATGGATTCGAGTCTATCCCGAACCCACTTTTGGTTCATTCATGTCTTTCAATGCAATGGAGATGGGTCTATCTTGTCTTTCAACACGATCGATTCGGGACTATTTCGAGCCCATTTCTGCTTCGATAATGTGTTTCAATGCAATGGAGATAGGTCTATTTCGCCTTTCAACACGATGGTTTCGGGTCTATCCCGAGCCCACTTCTAGTTCCATCCTGTATTTCAATGCAATGGAGATGGGTGTATCTCGTATTTTACCTCAATGGATTCGGGTCTATCCTGAACCAACTTCTGGTTCAATCTTGTCTTTCAATGCAATGGGGTCAAGTCTATCCCATCTTTTAACAAGATGGATACGGGTCTATCCCGAACCCACTTCTTGTTCTATCCTGTCTTTCAATACAATGTAAACGGGTCTATCTTGTTTTTCAATACGATGGATTCGGGTCTATCCCGAACCCACTTCTGGCTTGATCTTATCTTTCACTACAATGGAGATGGGTGTATCCTGCCTTTAACACGATGGATTATGGTTTAACCCGAACCCACTTCTGGTTCGATCCTATCTTTCAATGTAATGGAGACCAGTCTTTTAATACGATGGATTCGGGTCTATCCCAAACGAACTTCTAGTTCAAACCTGTCTTTTAATACGATGTGTTTCAATGCAATGGAGACGGGTCTATCTTGCCTTTCAACACGATGGTTTCGGGTCTATCCCAAACCCACTTCTGGTTAGATCCTATCTTTCAGTGCAATGAAGATGGTGTATTCCGTCTTTTAATACGATGGCTTCTGGTATATCCCGAGCTTACTTTGAATTCGATCTTGTCTTGTAATGCAATGGGGATGGGTCTATGTCATCTTTCAACACGATGGCTTCAGGTGTATCCCCAACCTACTTCTGGTACGAACCTGTCTTTTAATGCATCGGAGACCAGTCTTTTAATACGATTATTTCGGGTCTATCCCGAACCCACTTCTGGTTCGAACTTGTCTTTTAATGAAATGGAATGGGTCTATCCTATCTTTCGAAATGATGGATTCAAGTCTATCCCGAACCCACTTCTGGTACGATCCTGTCTTTCAATGTAATGGAGACGGGTCTGTCCCATCTTTTAACACGATGGATTCAAGTCTATCGCAAACCCACTTCTGGTTCGATCATGTCTTTCAATGCAATAGAGATGGGTATATCCCGAACCCATTTCTTGTTCGATCCTGTCTTTCAATGCAATGGAGAAGGGTTTATCCCAACTTTAAACATGATGTTTCGAGTCTTACCCGAACCCACTTCTTGTTCGATCTTGTATTTAAAAGCAATAGAGATAGATCTATCCCGTCTTTTAACAATATGGATTCGGGTTTAACCCGAACCCACTTCTGGTTCGATCCTGTCTTTCCATTCAATTGAGAGGAGACTTTTAATACGATGGATTCGGGTCTATCCTGAACCAACTTTTGGTTCAAACCTGTCTTTCAATGCAATGGAGTCGGGTCTGTCCCGTCTTTCAACATAATGGATTCAGGTCTATCCCGAAAACACTTCTTGTTCATTCATCTCTTTCAATGTAATGGAGATGGATCTATCCCATCTTTCAACACGATAGATTCAGGACTATCTCGAGCCCATTTCTGGTTTGATCATGTCTTTCAACGCAATGGAGACGAGTCTATCTCGCCTTTCAACACGATGGTTTCGGATCTATCTCAAACCCACTTCGGGTTTGATCCTATCTGTCAATGCAAAGGAGATAGGTCACTCTCGTCTTTAAACATGACGGTGTCGAGTCTTACCCGAACCCACTTCTGGTTCGATCTTGTATTTAAATGCAATAGAGATAGATCTATCCCGTCTTTTAACACGATGGATTCGGGTTTAACCCGAACCCACTTCTGGTTCGATCCTGTCTTTTAATTCAATTGAGAGGAGACTTTTAATACGATGGATTCGGGTCTATCCCGAACCAACTTTTGGTTCAAACCTGTCGTTCAATGCAATGGAGTCGGGTCTGTCCCGTCTTTCAACATAATGGATTCAGGTCTATCCCGAAAACACTTCTTGTTCATTCATCTCTTTCAATGCAATGGAGATGGATCTATCCCATCTTTCAACACGATAGATTCAGGACTATCCCGAGCCCATTTCTGGTTTGATCATGTCTTTCAACGCAATGGAGACGAGTCTATCTCGCCTTTCAACACAATGGTTTCGGATCTATCTCGAACCCACTTCGGGTTTGATCCTATCTGTCAATGCAAAGGAGATAGGTTACTCTCATCTTTAAACGAGTCTTACCCGAACCCACTTCTGGTTCGATCTTGTCTTTCAATGCAATGGAGACGGATCTATCCCGTATTTTAACACGATGGATTCGGGTCTAACCCGAACCCACTTCTGGTTCGATCATGTCTTTCAATGCAATTGAAACGTGTCTATCCCATCTTTCAACACGATGGATTCAGGTCTATGCCGAACCCATTTCTGGTACGATTGTGTCCACCAATGCAATGAAGCAAGGTTTATCCCGTCTTTCAACATTATGGTTTCGGGCCTAAGTCGAACCCACATCTGTTTCGATCGTGTCTTTCAAAGCAATGGAGACGGGTCTATCCCGTCTTTCAACACAATTGATTCGGGTCTATCCTTAACTCACTTCTGGTTCGTTCCTGTCTTTCAATGCAATGGAGATGGTCAATCCGGTCTATCAACACGATAGATCCTTGTATATCCCAAGCCCATTTTTGGTTCGATCCTGTCTTTCAATGCAATGGAGACGGGTCTATCCCGTCATTCAAAACGATGGTTTCGGGTCTATCCCGAACCTACTTCTAGTTCGATCCTGTCTTTCAATGCAATGGAGACGGTGTATTCCGTCTTTAAATACGATGGATTCAGGTCTTTCCCGAACCCAATTTTAGTTCAATCATGTCTTGCAATGCAATGGAGACGGGTCAATGTCGTATTTCAACACGCTGGATTCAGGTTTATCCCCAACCCACTTCTAGTTTGAACGTGTCTTTCAATGCAATGGAGATGGGTTTATCCCGTCTTTCCACACGATAGATTCGGGCCTATCCCGAACCGACTTCTGGTTCGATCCTGTCTTTGAATGGAATGGAGAAGGGTTTATCCCATCTTTCAACATTATGGTTTCGGGTCTAAGCCGTACCCACTTCTGGTTCGATCCCGTCTTTCAATGCAATGGAGACGGGTCTAACCCGTTTTGCAACACGATGGATTTGGGTCTAACCCGAACCCACTTCTGGTTCGATCCTGTCTTTCAATGCAATTGAGACAGGTCTATCGCATCTTTCAACATGATGGATTCAAATCTATCTCGATCCCACTTCTAGTTCGATCCTGTCTTTCAATATACTGGAAACGGGTCTATCTCAGTTTTCAATACGATGGATTCGGGTCTATCTCGAACCCACTTATGGCTCGATCTTGTCTTTCACTGCAATGGAGACGGGTCTATCCTATCTTTCAATGCAATGGTGACACATGTATTCCGTCATTTAACACGATGGAATCAGATCTATCTCGAATTCACTTCTGGTTCGATCCTGTCTTTCAATGCAATGGAAACGGGTCTACCGCGTCTTTCAACATGATGGATTCAGGTCTATCCCCAACGCACTTCTGGTTTGATCATGTCTTTCAATGAAATTGAAACCAGTCTTTGAATACAATGGATTCGGGGTCTATCCCGAACCAACTTCTGGTTCGAACCTATCTTTCAATGCAATGGAGTCGGGTCTATCCTGTCTTTCAACACAATGGATTCGAGTCTATCCCGAACCCACTTCTTGTTGGTTCTTGTCTGTCAATGCAATGGAGATGGGTCTATCTCTTCTTTCAACACGATGGTTTCGAGTTTATCTCGAACCCACTTCTGTTTTTATCCTGTCTGTCAATGCAATGGAGAGAGGTCTATCTCGTCTATTAACATGAGGGATTCGGGTCTATCCTGAACCCACTTCTGGTTCGATCCTGTCTTTCAATGCAATTGAGACGGTGTATTCCATCTTTTAATAGGATGTCTTCGGCTATATCCCGAACGCACTTTTAATTCTATTTTGTCTTGTAATGCAATGGAGACGAGTCTATGCCGTCTTTCAACATGATGAATTCAGGTCTATCCCAAACCCACTTCTGGTTCGAACCTGTCTTTCAATGCAATGGATACCAGTCTTTTAATACGATTGATTCGGGTCTATCCCGATCCCACTTCTAATTCGAACCTGTCTTTTAATTCAATGGAGTGGGGTCTATCCCGTCTTTCAAAACGATTGATTCAGGTCTATCCCGAACCCACTTCTGGTTCGATCCGGTCTTTCCATGCAAAAGAGACGGGTCTATCCCGACTTTGAACACGATGGATTCGAGTTCATTTCCAACCCACTTCTTGTTCGATCCTGTCGATTAATGCAATGGAGACCAGTATTTTAATATGATGCATTTGGATCTATCACGAACCCACTTCTGGTTCGAACCTATCTTTCAATGCAATGGAGTCGGGTCTATCCTGTCTTTCAACACGATGAATTCGGGTCTATCCCGAACCCAATTCTAGTATTCGATCCTGTCATCCAATGCAATGGAGACGTGTCTATCCCGTCTTTCGACACGATGGATTTGGGTCTATCCCGAACCCACTTCTGGTTCGTTATTGTCTTTCAATGCACTGGAGACAGATGTATCCCGACATTCAACACGAGGGATTCGGATCTATCTAGAATTCACTTCTGGTTTGATCTTGTCTTTCAATGCAATGGAAACGTGTCAATCCCGTCTTTCAACATGATGGATTCGGGTCTATCCCCAGCCTACTTCTGGTTCGATCCTGTCTTTCAATGCAATTGAAGTGGATTTATCTCATTTTTCAAAAAGATGGATTCGGGTCTATCCCGAACCCACTTCTGGCTCGATCTTGTCTTTCACTGCAATGGAGACGGTTATATCCCGCCTTTCACACGATGGATTCGGGCATAACCTGAGCCAACTTTTGGTTCGATGATGCGCTTCAATACAATGGAGATGGGCGAACCACTTCTGGTTCGATCATGTCTTTCAATGCAATGGAGTCGGGTCTATCCCGTCTTTCAACACGATGGATTCAGGTCTATCCCAAACCAACTTCTGGTTCGATCCTGTCTTTCAATGCAATGGAGACGAATCTATCCCGTCTTTCAACACGATGGATTCAGGTCTATCCCAAACCCACTTCTGGTTCGATCCTGTCTTTCAATGCAATGGAGATGAGTCTATCCCGTCTTTCAACATGATGGACTCGGGTCTGTCCCGAACCCATTTCTGGTTCAATCCTATCTTTCAATGCAATGGTGATGGGTCTATCCCATCTTTCAAAAGGATGCATTCGGGTCTATCCCGAACCCACTTCTTGTTCGATACTATATTTCAATGCAATGGAGATGGGTGTATCCCATATTTTACCACAGTGGATTCGGGTCTATTCTGAACCAACTTCTGTTTCGATCCTGTCTTTCAATGCAATGGAGTCGATTCTATCCCGTCCTTTAACACGATGGATTCGGGTCTATCCCAAACCACTTCTGGTTCGATCATATCTTTCAATGCAATGTAAACGGGTCTATCTCGTTTTTCAATACGATGGATTCGGGTCTATCCCTAACCCACTTATGGCTCGATCTTGTCTTTCACTGCAATGGAGACTGGTGCATCCTGCCTTTAACACGATGGATTAGGGTTTAACCCAAACCCACTTCTGGTTTTATCAATATAATGGAGATGGGCGAACCCACTTCTGGTTTTATCAATATATTGGAGATGGGCGAACCCACTTCTGGTTCTCTCATGTCTTTCAATGAAATGGAGACGCATGTATTCCGTCATTTAACACGATGGAATAGGGTCTATCTCGAACTCACTTCTTGTTTGATCCTGTCTTTCGATGGAATGGAGACGGGTGTATCCCATTTTTCAACATGATGGATTTGGGTCTATCCCCAACCAACTTCTGGTTTGAACCTGTCTTTCAATGCAATGGAGTCGGGTCTATCCAGTCTTTCAACACGATGGACTCGGGTGTGTCCCGAACCCACTTCTGGTTTGATATTGTCTTTCCATGCAATGGAGATGGGTGTATCTCGTATTTTACTTCAATGGATTTGGTTCTATTCTGAACCAACTTCTGGTTCCATCTTGTCCTTCATTGCAATTGAGTCGAGTCTATCCCGTCTTTTAAAACGATGGATTCGAGTCTATCCCGAACCCACTTATGGTTCGATCCTATCTTTTAATGCAATGGAAACGAGTCTATCTCGTTTTTCAATACGATGGATTCGGGTCTTTCCCAAACCCATTTCTAGCTTGATCTTGTCTTTCACTGCAATGGAGACGGGTGTATCCCGCCTTTAACACGATGGATTCTGGTTTAACCCGAACCCACTTCTGGTTCGATCCCGCGTTTCAATAAAATGTAGAAGGACGAACCCACTTCTTGTTCTATCATGTCTTTCAATGAAATGGAGACGCATGTATTTCGACATTTAAAACGATGGAATAGTGTCTATCTCGAACTCACTTTTGGTTCGATCCTGCCTTTCAATGTAATGGAGACCAGTCTTGTAACACGATGGATTCGGGTCTATCCCGAACCAACTTCTGGTTCGAACCTGTCTTTCAATGCAATGGAGTCGGGTCTATCCCGTCTTTCAACCCAATGGATTCGGGTCTATCCCGAATCCGCTTCTGGTTCATTCATTTCTTTCATTGAAATGGAGATGGGTTTATCCCGTCTTTCAACACGATAGATTCGGGACTATCCCGAGCCCATTTCTGGTTCGATCATGTCTTTCAATGCAATGGAGACGGGTCTATCTCGCCTTTCAACACGATGGTTTCGGGTCTATCCCGAACCCACTTTTGGTTCATTATTGTCTGTCAATGCAATTTAGACAGGTCTATCTCGTCTTTCAACATGATGGATTCGAGTCTATCACGAACCCACTTCTGGTTCGATCTTGTCTTTCAATGCAATTGAAACGGGTCTATCCCATCTTTCAACACGATGGATTCAGGTCTATCCCAAACCCGCTTCTGGTACGATCGTGTCTTTCAATGCAATGATGCAAGGTTTATCATGTCTTTCAACATTATGGTTTTGGGTCTAAGCTAAACCCACTTCTGTTTCGATTTTTTTTTTCAATGCAATGGAGACGGGTCTATCCCATCTTTCATCATGATAGATTAGGGTCAATGCAATGGAGACAGTGTATTCCATTTTTTAATATGATGGCTTTTGCTCTATCCCGAACGCACTTTTAATTCGATCTTGTCTTGTAATGCAATGGAGACGGATCTATGTCGTTTTTCAACACGATGGATTCAGGTCTATCCCCAACCCACTTCTGGTTTGAACCTATCTTTTAATGCAATGGAGTGGGTCTGTCCTATCTTTCAAAACGATGGATTCAGGTGTATCCCAAACCCACTTCATGTTCGATCATGTCTTTCAATGTAATGGAGACGGGTCTATCACGTCTTTCAACACGATGGATTCGAGTCTATCTCCAACCCACTTCTGGTTTGGTCATTTCTTTCAATGAAATGGAAACCAGTCTTTTAATACGATGCATTCTGTTCTATCACGAACCCACTTCTGGTTCGAACCTGTCGTTCAATGCAATGGAGTAGGGTCTATCCTGTCATTCTACACGATGAATTCGGGTCTATCCCAAACCCACTTCTAGTTCGATCATGTCTTTCAATGCAATGGAAACGGATCTATCCCGTCTTTTAACACGAAGGATTCGGGTCTAACCCGAACCCACTTCTGGTTCGATCCTGTCTTTCAATGCAATTGAAACAAATCTATCCCATCTTTCAACACGATGGATTCAGGTTTATCCCAAACCCTCTTCTGGTACGATTGTGTCTTTCAATGCAATGATGCAAGGTTTATCCTGTCTTTATACATTATGGTTTTGGGTCTAAACTAAACCCACTTCTGTTTCAATCTCGTCTTTCAATGAAATGGAGACGGGTCTATCCCATCTTTCAACATGATAAATTCGGGTCTATTCTGAACCCACTTCTGGCTCGTTCCTGTCCTAGAATGCAATGGAGATGGGTCAATCCCGTCTATCAACACGATAGATCCGTGTATATCCCGAGCCCATTTATGGTTCGATCCTCTCTTTCAGTGCAATGGAGACGGGTCTATCCCGTCCTTCAACACGATGGTTTCAGGTCTATCCCGAACCCACCCCTAGTTCGATCCTGTCTTTCAATGCAATGGAGGCGGTGTATTCCGTCTTTTAATACGATGGATTCAGGTCTATCCCGAACCCAATTTTAGTTCAATCATGTCTTGCAATGCAACGCAGATGGGTCAATGCCGTCTTTCATCACGCTGGATTCTGGTCTATCCCTAACCCACTTCTGTTTTGAACGTGTCTTTCAATGCAATGGAAATGGGTTTATCCCGTCTTTCAACACGATTGTTTCTGGCCTATCTCGAACCTACTTCTGGTTTGATCCAGTCTTTCAATGCAATGGAGAAGGGTTTATCCCCTCTTTCAACATTATGGTTTCGGGTCTACGCAAAACCCACTTCTGGTTCGATACTGTATTTCAATGCAATGGAAATGGGTCTATCTCGTCTTTCAACACGATGCATTCGGGTCTATCACGAACACACTTCTGGTTCGTTCCTATATTGCAATGCAATGGAGACGGATCTTTCCCGACTTTCAACACGATGGAATCGGATCTATCTCGAATTCACTTCTGGTTTGATCCCGTCTTTCAATGCACTGGAGACGGGTCTATCCGATCTTTCAACATGATGGATTCGGGTCTATCCCCAACCTACTTTTGGTTCGATCATGTCTTTCAATGCAATGGAGACCAGTATTTTAATACGATAGATTCGGGTCAATCCCGAACCAACTTCTGGTTCGAACCTGTCTTTCAATGCAATGGAGTCGAGTCTATCCCGTCTTTCAACACAATGGATTCGAGTCAATCCCGAACTTACTTCTGGTTTGTTTCTGTCTTTCAAGGCAATGGAGATGGGTTTATCCCGTCTTTCAACACGATCGATTCGGGCATATCCCGAACACATTTCTTGTTTGATCCTTTCTATCAATGCAATGGAAACAGGTCTATCTCATTTTTCTACACGATGGTTTCAGGTCTATCCTAAACCCACTTCTTGTTCGATCCTGTCTGTCAATGCAATGGAGAGAGGTCTATCTCGTCTTTCAACATAATGGATTCGGGTCTATCCCAAACGCACTTTTAATTCAATTTTGTCTTGTAATGCAATGGAGACGGGTCTATTTCGTCTTTCAACACGATTGATTCAGGTCTATCCCCAACCCACTCCTGGTTCGAACCTATCTTTTAATGCAATGGAGACTAGTTTTTAAACACAATTGATTCAGGTCTATCCCGAACCCACTTGTGGTTCGAACTTGTCTTTTAATGCAATTGAGTAGGGTCTATCATGTCTTTCAAAATGATGAATTCAGGTCTATCCCGAACCCACTTCTTGTTTGATCCTGTCTTTTAATGCAATGGAGACGGTTCTATCCCGTCTTTATACACGAGGGATTCGAGTCTATCTCCAACCCACTTCTGGTTTGATCATGTCTTTCAATGGAATGGAGACCAGTCTTTTAATTCGATGCGTTCGGGTCTATCACGAACCCACTTCTGGTTTGAACTTGTCTTGCAATGCAATGGAATCGGGTCTATCTTGTCTTTCAAAATGATGAACTCGGGTCTATCTCGAACCCACTTCTAGTTCGATCCTATCTTTCAATGCATTGGAGACGGGTCTATCCTGTCTTTCAGCACGGTGGATTAGGGTCTATCCCGAACCCACTTCTGGATCGTTCCTGTCTTTCAATGCAATGGTGACGGGTCTTTCCCGACTTTCAACACGATCGATTCGGGTCTATCCCAAATGCACTTCTTGTTCGATCCTGTCTTCCAATGCAATAGAGATGGGTATATTTAGTCTTTCAACACGATAGATTCAGGCTTATCCCGAACCCACTTCTGGTTCAATCCTGTCATTCAATGCAATGAAAAAGCGTTTATTTCGTCTTTAAACATGATGGTTTGAGTCTTACGCAAGCCCATTTCTGGTTCGATCTTGTCTTTCAATCCAATTGAGATGGGTCTATCCCGTCTTTCAACACGATTGATTCGGGTATAACCCGAATCCACTTTAGGTTCGATCTTGTCTTTCAATCCAATTGAGACGGGTCTATCCCATCTTTCAACACGATGGATTCAGGTCTATCCCGAACCCACTTCTGGTACAATCGTGTCTTTCAATGCAATGGAGATGGGTCTATCCCAAATTTCAACACGATGGATTCAAATCTATCCCAAACAAACTATTGGTTCGATCTTGTCTTTCAATGCAATAGTGATGTGTATATTCAATATTTTAACACAATCAATTCGGGCCTAATCCAAACCCACTTCTGGTTTGATCCTGTCTTTCAATGCAATGGTGAAGGGTTTGTCCAATCTTTAAACATGATGGTTTCGGGTCTTACCCGCACCCACTTCTGGTTCGATCTTGTCTTTCAATAAAAAGGATATGGGTCAATCCCGTCTTTCAACAGGATGGATTTGGCTCTAACCCGAACACACTTCTGGTTCGATCCTGTCTTTCAATGCAATTGAGACGAGTCTATCCCATCTTTCAACATAATGGATTCAGGTCTATCCCGAACCCTTTTCTGGTATGATTGCGTCTTTAAATGCAATGGAGGCGGGTTTATCCCGTCTTTCAACATGATAGATTCGGGCCTATCCTGAACCTACTTCTGGTTTGATCATGTCTTTCAATCCAATGGAGAAGGGTATATCCCGTCTTTCAACATTATGGTTTCTAGTCTAAGCCAAACTTACTTCTAGTTCGATCCTATCTCTCGATGCAATGGAGACGGGTCTATCCCGTTTTTCAACACGATGGACTCGGACCTATCCCGAACCCACTTCTGGTTCGTTCACATCTTTCAAAGCAACGGAGTCGGGTCTATCCCGAACCCACTTTTGAGACGGTCGTATCTTTCAACATTATGGTTTCGGGTCTAACCCGAACCCACTTCTGATTCAACCATGTCTTTCAATGCAATGGAGACGGGTCTATCCCGTCTTTCAACACGATGGATTCGGTCTATCCTGAACCCACTTTTGGTTTGTTCCTGTCTTTCAATGTAATGGAGATGGGTCAATCCCGTCTATCAACACAATAGATTCGTTTATATCCCGAGCCCATTTCTGGTTCAATTCTGTTTTTCAATGCAATGGAGACGGGTCCGTCCCGTCTTTCAATACGATGATTTCGGGTCTATCCCGAACCACTTCTGGTTCGATCTTGTCTTTCAATGCAATGGAGACGGGTCTATCCCGTCTTTCAACACGATGGTTTCGGGTCTAAACCGAACCTGCTATTGGTTCGATCCTGTCTTTCAATGCAATTGAGACGGGTCTATCCCATCTTTCAACACGATGGATTCAGGTCTATCCCGAACCCACTTCTAGTACGATCGTGTCTTTCAAAGCAATGGAGAAAGGTTTTTCACGTCTTTCAATATTATGGTTTCGGGTCTATGACGAACCCACTTCTGTTTCGATCATGTCTTTCAATGCAATGGAGATGGGTCTATCCTGTCTTTCAACACGATGGATTCGGGTTTATCCTGTACCCAATTCGGGTTCGTTCTTGTCTTTCAATGCAATGGAGATGGGTCAATCCCGTTTATCAACACGATAGATTCGTGTATATCTCAAGCCCATTTTTTGTTCAATCCTGTCTTTCAATGCAATGGAGACAAGTCTATTCCGTCTTTCAACACGATGGTTTTGGATCTAAACCGAACCCACTTTTAGTACGATCATGTCTTTCAATGCAATGGAGACAGTGTATTCCGTCTTTTTCCACAATGGATTGGGGTCTTTCCCAAACCCAATTTTAGTTCAATCCCGTCTTGCAATGCAATGGAGAAGGGTCAATGTCGTCTTTCAACAGGTTGGATTCAGGTCTATCCCCAACCCACTTCTGGTTTGAACATGTCTTTCAATGCAATGGAGATGAGTTTATCCCGTCTTTCAACACGATAGAGTCGGGCCTATCCCGAACCTACTTCTAGTTCGATCCTGTCTTTTAATGCAATGGAGAAAAGCTTATCCCGACTTTCAACATTATGGTTTCGGGTCTAAGCCGAACCCACTTCAGGTTCGATCCTGTTTGTCAATGCAATGGAGACGGGTCTATCCCGTCTCTCAACACGATGGATTCATGCCTACCCCGAACCCACTTTTGGTTTGATCTTGTCTTTTAATGAAATGGAGACGAGTCAATCCAGTCTTCCAACACAATCGATACGGGCCTATCCCGAACCTACTTCTAGTTCAATCCTGTCTTTCAATGCAATGGAAAAGGGTTTATCCCGTCTTTAAACATGATGTTTAGGATCTTACCCGAACCCATTTCTGGTTCGATCCTGTCTTTCAATGCAATGGAGACGAGTCTATCACGTTTTTTCAACATTCGATCCTGTCTTTCAATACAATTGAGACGGGTCTATCTGGAACTCACTTCTGGTTTGATCCTGCCTTTCAATGTAATGGAAACGGGTCTATCTCATTTTTCAATACGATGGATTCGGGTCTATCCCGAACCCACTCCTGGCTCGATTTTGTCTTTTACTGCAATGGAGACCAGTGTATCCCGCTTTTGACACGATGGATTCAGGTTTAACCCGCACCCACTTTTGGTTCGATGCAACCCTTTAATACAATGGAGATGGGTGAACCCACTTCTGGTTGTATCCTTTCTTTTAATGCAATGGTGACGCGTGTATTTTGTCATTTAACACGATGGAATCGGATCTATCTTGAATTCACTTTTGGTTCGATCCTGCCTTTCAATGCTTTTCAATGCATTGGATTCGGGTTTATCCCCAACCCACTTCTGGTTCGAACATGTCTTTCAATGCAATTTAGACCAGTCTTTTAATACAATGGATTCAGATCTATCCCGTACCCACTTCTGGTTCGAATTTGTCTTTCAATGCAATGTAGTCGAGTCTATCCTCTCTTTCAACACGATGGATTCGAGTCTATCCCAAACCCACTTCTGGTTCGATCCTGTCTTTTATGGCAATAGAGATGGGTCTATCCCTTCTTTCAACATGAATGATTCGGGTCTGCCCCAAACCCACTTCTAGTTCGATCCTGTTTTCAATGCAATTGAGATGGGTTTATCCCATCTTTCAACAAGATGAATTCGGGTCTATCCCGAACCCACTTCTGGTTCGATCGTGTCTTTCAATGCAATGGAGACGGGTCTATCCCATCTTTCAACACGTTGGATTCGAGTCTATCTCCATCCCACTTCTGGCTTGATTTTGTCTTTCACTACAATGGAGACGGGTGTATCCTGCCTTTAACACGATGGATTCGGGTTTAACCTGAACCCACCTCTTATTTGAAACTGCCCTTCAATACAATGGAGATGGGCGAACCCACTTCTGGTTCTATCCTATGTTTCAATGCAATGGTGACGCGTGTATTTCATCATTTAACACGATGGAATCGGATCTATCTCGTAATCTCATCATGTTCGATCCTGTCTTTCAATGCAATGGAAACGGGTCTATCCCATCTTTCAACATGATAGATTCGGGTCTATCCCCAACCCACTTCTGGTTCGATCATGTCTTTCAATGCAATGTCATGAACCAACTTCTGATTCTAACATGTATTTTAATACAATGGAGTGGGGTCTATCCTGTCTTTCAAATTGAAGGATTAAGGTCTATCCCGAACCCATTTTTGGTTCGATCCTATTTTTCAATTCAATGGATACGGGTCTATCCCGTCATTCAATACGATGGATTCGAGTCTATATCAAATCCACTTCTGGTTCGATCATGTCTTTCAATGCAATGGAGACAAGTCTTTTAATACGATGCATTCGGGTCTATCACGAACCCACTTCTGGATCAAACTTGTCTTTCAATGCAATGGAGTCGGGTCTATCCTGTCTTTCAACACGATGAATTCGTGTCTTTCCCGAACCCACTTCTATGTTGATTTTGTCTTTCAATGCAATGGAAATGGGTCAATCCCGTCATTCAATACGATGGATTCGGATCTATCCCGTACCCACTTCTGTTTCGTTCCTATCTTTCAATATAATGGAGACGGGTTTATCCCGACTTTCAACATGATGGATTCGAATCTATCCCAAACCCACTTATGGTTTGATCATGTCTTTCAATGCAATGGAGACGCGTCTATCCAGTATTCCAACCCGATCAAATCGGGCCTATCCTGAAACCACTTTTGGTTCGATCTTGTCTTTCAATGCAATAGAGAAAGGTTTTTCCCATCTTTCAACATTATCGTTTCGGGTCTAAGACGAACCCACTTCTGGTTCGATCATGTCTTTCAATGCAATGGAGACGGGTCTATCCCGTCTTTCAACACGATGGATTTGGGTCTATCCTGAACCAACTTCTGGTTCTATCCTGTCTTTCAATGCAATGGTGACGCGTATATTCCATCATTTAACACGGTGGAATCGGATCTATCTCGAATTCACTTCTAGTTTGATCCTGCCTTTCAATGCAATGGAGACGGGTCTATCCCGTCTTTTAACATGATGGATTCGGGTCTATCCCCAACCCACTTCTTGTTCGATCATGTCTTTCAATGCAATGGAGACCAACCTTTTAATACGATGGATTCGGGTTTATCTCGTACGTACGCACTTCTTGTTCGAATCTGCCTTTCAATGGAATGGAGTCGGGTCTATCCCAAACCAACTTCTGGTTTGATCCTGTCTTTCAATGCAATTGAGACGGGTCTATCCAATCTTTCAACACGATGGATTCAGGTCTATCCCGAACCCACTTCGGGTACGATCATGTCTTTCAATGCAATGGAGAAAGGTTTTTCCCGTCTTTCAATATTATGGTTTCGGGTCTATGACGAACCCACTTCTGTTTCGATCATGTCTTTCAATGCAATGGAGACGGGTCTATCCCGTCTTTCAACACGATGGATTCGGGTCTATCCTGTACCCACTTCGGGTTCGTTCTTGTCTTTCAATGCAATGGAGATGGGTCAATCCCGTTTATCAACATGATAGATTCGTGTATATCTCAAGCCCATTTTTGGTTCAATCATGTATTTGCAATGGAGACAAGTCTATTCCGTCTTTCAACACGATGGTTTCGGATCTAAACCGAACCCACTTTTAGTACGATCATGTCTTTCAATGCAATGGAGACAGTGTATTGCATTTTTTTCCACAATGGATTGGGGTCTTTCCCAAACCCAATTTTAGTTCAATCCCGTCTTGCAATGCAATGGAGAAGGGTCAATGTCGTCTTTCAACAGGTTGGATTCAGGTCTATCCCCAACCCACTTCTGGTTTGAACGTGTCTTTCAATGCAGTGGAGATGGGTTTATCCTATCTTTCAACACGATAGATTCGGGCCTATCCCGAACCTACATCTGGTTCGATCCTGTCTTTCAATTCAATGGAGAAAAGCTTATCCCGACTTTCAACATTATGGTTTCGGGTCTAACCCGAACCCACTTCAGGTTAGATCCTGTTTTTCAATGCAATGGAGACGGGTCTATCCCGTCTCTCAACACGATGGATTCATGCCTACCCCAAACCCACTTTTGGTTTGATCTTGTCTTTCAATGAAATGGAGACGAGTCAATCCAGTCTTCCAACACAATCGATTCGGGCCTATCCCGAACCTACTTCTGGTTCAATCATGTCTTTCAATGCAATGGAAAAGGGTTTATCCCGTCTTTAAACATGATGTTTCGGATCTTACCCGAACCCACTTCTGGTTCGATCCAGTCTTTCAATGCAATGGAGACGAGTCTATCAAGTTTTTTCAACATTCGATCCTGTCTTTCAATACAATTGAGACAGGTCTATCTCGAACTCACTTCTGGTTTGATCCTGCCTTTCAATGTAATGGAAACGGGTCTATCTCATTTTTCAATACGATGGATTCGGGTTTATCCCGAACCCACTCCTAGCTCGATTTTGTCTTTTACTGCAATGGAGACCAGTGTATCCCGCCTTTGACACGATGGATTCAGGTTTAACCCGCACCCACTTTTGGTTCGATGCAACCCTTCAATACAATGGAGATGGGTGAACCCACTTATGGTTGTATCCTTTCTTTCAATGCAATGGTGACGCGTGTATTTTGTCATTTAACACGATGGAATCAGATCTATCTTGAATTCACTTTTGGTTCGATCCTGCCTTTCAATGCTTTTCAATGCATTGGATTCGGGTTTATCCCAACCCACTTCTGGTTCGAACATGTCTTTCAATGCAATTTAGACCAGTCTTTTAAAACAATGGATTCATATCTATCCCGTACCCACTTCTGGTTCGAATTTGTCTTTCAATGCAATGTAGTCGGGCTATCCTCTCTTTCAACACGATGGATTCGAGTCTATCCCAAACCCACTTCTGGTTCGATCCTGTCTTTCAAGGCAATAGAGATGGGTCTATCCCTTCTTTCAACATGAATGATTCGGGTTTGTCCCAAACCCACTTCTAGTTCGATCCTGTTTTCAATGCAATTGAGATGGGTTTATCCCATCTTTCAACAAGATGAATTCGGGTCTATCCCGAACCCACTTCTGGTTCGATCTTGTCTTTCAATGCAGTGGAGACGGGTCTATCCCATCTTTCAAAACGTTGGATTCGAGTCTATCTCCATCCCACTTCTGGCTTGATTTTGTCTTTCACTACAATGGAGACGGGTGTATCCCGCCTTTAACACGATGGATTCGGGTTTAACCCGAACCCACATCTTGTTTGAAACTGCCCTTCAATACAATGGAGATGGGCGAACCCACTTCGTGTTCTATCCTATGTTTCAATGCAATGGTGACACGTGTATTTCATCATTTAACATGATGGAATCGGATCTATCTCGTAATCTCTTCATGTTCGATCCTGTCTTTCAATGCAATGGAAACGGTTCTATCCCGCCTTTCAACATGATAGATTCGGGTCTATCCCCAACCCACTTCTGGTTCGATCATGTCTTTCAATGCCATGGAGACCAGTCTTTTAATACGATTGATGCGGGTCTATCATGAACCAACTTTTGATTCTAACCTGTATTTTAATACAATGGAGTGGGGTCTATCCTGTCTTTCAAAATGAAGGATTAAGGTCTATCCCGAACCCACTTTTGGTTCGATCCTATTTATCAATGCAATGGATACGGGTCTATCCCGTCATTCAATACGATGGATTCGAGTCTATATCAAATCCACTTCTGGTTCAATCATGTCTTTCACTGCAATGGAGACAAGTCTTTTAGTACAATGCATTCGGGTCTATCACGAACCAACTTCTGGTTCAATCCTATCTTTCAATGCAATGGTGACGCGTGTATTCCATCATTTAACACGGTGCAATCGAATCTATCTCGAATTCACTTCTGGTTCGATCCTGCCTTTCAATGCAATGGAGACGGGTCTATTCCATCTTTCAACACGATGGTTTTGGATCTAAACCGAACCCACTTTTAGTACGATCATGTCTTTCAATGCAATGGAGACAGTGTATTCCGTCTTTTTCCACAATGGATTGGGGTCTTTCCCAAACCCAATTTTAGTTCAATCCCGTCTTGCAATGCAACGGAGAAGGGTCAATGTCGTCTTTCAACAGGTTGGATTCAGGTCTATCCCCAACCCACTTCTGGTTTGAACGTGTCTTTCAATGCAATGGAGATGAGTTTATCCCGTCTTTCAACACGATAGAGTCGGGCCTATACCGAACCTACTTCTAGTTCGATCCTGTCTTTTAATGCAATGGAGAAAAGCTTATCCCGACTTTCAACATTATGGTTTCGGGTCTAAGCCGAACCTACTTCAGGTTCGATCCTGTTTGTCAATGCAATGGAGACGGGTCTATCCCGTCTCTCAACACGATGGATTCATGCCAACCCCGAACCCACTTTTGGTTTGATCTTGTCTTTCAATGAAATTAAGACGAGTCAATCCAGTCTTCCAAAACAATCGATTCGGGCCTATCCCGAACCTACTTCTGGTTCAATCCTGTCTTTCAATGCAATGGAAAAGGGTTTATCCCGTCTTTAAACATGATGTTTCGGATCTTACCCGAACCTACTTCTCGTTCGATCTTGTCTTTCAATGCAATGGAGACGAGTCTATCACGTTTTTTCAACATTTGATCCTGTATTTCAATACAATTGAGACGGGTCTATCTGGAACTCACTTCTGGTTTGATCCTGCCTTTTAATGTAATGGAAACGGGTCTATCTCATTTTTCAATTCGATGGATTCGGGTCTATCCCGAACCCACTCCTGGCTCGATTTTGTCTTTTACTGCAATGGAGACCAGTGTATCCCGCCTTTGACACGATGGATTCAGGTTTAACCCGCACCCACTTTTGGTTCAATGAAACCCTTTAATACAATGGAGATGGGTGAACCCACTTCTGGTTGTATCCTTTCTTTCAATGCAATGGTGACGTGTGTATTTTGTCATTTAACACGATGGAATCGGATCTATCTTGAATTCACTTTTGGTTCGATCCTGCCTTTCACTGCTTTTCAATGCATTGGATTCGGGTTTATCCCCAACCCACTTCTGGTTCGAACATGTCTTTCAATGCAATCTAGACCAGTCTTTTAATACAATGGATTCAGATCTATCCCGTACCCACTTCTGGTTCGAATTTGTCTTTCAACGCAATGTAGTCGAGTCTATCCTCTCTTTCAACACGATGGATTCGAGTCTATCCCAAACCCACTTCTGGTTCGATCCTGTCTTTCATGGCAATAGAGATGGGTCTATCCCTTCTTTCAACATGAATGATTCGGGTTTATCCCAAACCCACTTCTAGTTCGATCCTGTTTTCAATGCAATTGAGATGGGTTTATCCCATCTTTCAACAAGATGAATTCGGGTCTATCCCGAACCCACTTCTGGTTCGATCTTGTCTTTCAATGCAATGGAGACGGGTCTATCCCATCTTTCAAAACGTTGGATTCGAGTCTATCTCCATCCCACTTCTGGCTTGATTTTGTCTTTCACTACAATGGAGACGGGTGTATCCCGCCTTTAACACGATGGATTCGGGTTTAACCCGAACCCACATCTTGTTTGAAACTGCCCTTCAATACAATGGAGATGGGCGAACCCACTTCGTGTTCTATCCTATGTTTCAATGCAATGGTGACACGTGTATTTCATCATTTAACATGATGGAATCGGATCTATCTCGTAATCTCTTCATGTTCGATCCTGTCTTTCAATGCAATGGAAACGGGTCTATCCCGTCTTTCAACATGATTGATTCGGGTCTATCCCCAACCCACTTCTGGTTCGATCATGTCTTTCAATGCCATGGAGACCAGTCTTTTAATACGATTGATGCGGGTCTATCATGAACCAACTTTTGATTCTAACCTGTATTTTAATACAATGGAGTGGGGTCTATCCTGTCTTTCAAAATGAAGGATTAAGGTCTATCCCGAACCCACTTTTGGTTCGATCCTATTTTTCAATGCAATGGATACGGGTCTATCCCGTCATTCAATACGATGGATTCGAGTCTATATCAAATCCACTTCTGGTTCAATCATGTCTTTCAATGCAATGGAGACAAGTCTTTTAATACAATGCATTCGGGTCTATCACGAACCAACTTCTGGTTCAATCCTATCTTTCAATGCAATGGTGACGCGTGTATTCCATCATTTAACACGGTGCAATCGAATCTATCTCGAATTCACTTCTGGTTCGATCTTGCCTTTCAATGCAATGGAGACGGGTCTATTCCATCTTTCAACACGATGGTTTTGGATCTAAACCGAACCCACTTTTAGTACGATCATGTCTTTCAATGCAATGGAGACAGTGTATTCCGTCTTTTTCCACAATGGATTGGGGTCTTTCCCAAACCCAATTTTAGTTCAATCCCGTCTTGCAATGCAACGGAGAAGGGTCAATGTCGTCTTTCAACAGGTTGGATTCAGGTCTATCCCCAACCCACTTCTGGTTTGAACGTGTCTTTCAATGCAATGGAGATGAGTTTATCCCGTCTTTCAACACGATAGAGTCGGGCCTATACCGAACCTACTTCTAGTTCGATCCTGTCTTTTAATGCAATGGAGAAAAGCTTATCCCGACTTTCAACATTATGGTTTCGGGTCTAAGCCGAACCTACTTCAGGTTCGATCCTGTTTGTCAATGCAATGGAGACGGGTCTATCCCGTCTCTCAACACGATGGATTCATTCCTACCCCGAACCCACTTTTGGTTTGATCTTGTCTTTCAATGAAATTGAGACGAGTCAATCCAGTCTTCCAACACAATCGATTCGGGCCTATCCCGAACCTACTTCTGGTTCAATCCTGTCTTTCAATGCAATGGAAAAGGGTTTATCCCGTCTTTAAACATGATGTTTCGGATCTTACGCGAACCCACTTCTCGTTCGATCTTGTCTTTCAATCCAATGGAGACGAGTCTATCACGTTTTTTCAACATTTGATCCTGTATTTCAATACAATTGAGACGGGTCTATCTGGAACTCACTTCTGGTTTGATCCTGCCTTTTAATGTAATGGAAACGGGTCTATCTAATTTTTCAATTCGATGGATTCGGGTCTATCCCGAACCCACTCCTGGCTCGATTTTGTCTTTTACTGCAATGGAGACCAGTGTATCCCGCCTTTGACACGATGGATTCAGGTTTAACCCGCACCCACTTTTGGTTCAATGAAACCCTTTAATACAATGGAGATGGGTGAACCCACTTCTGGTTGTATCCTTTCTTTCAATGCAATGGTGACGTGTGTATTTTGTCATTTAACACGATGGAATCGGATCTATCTTGAATTCACTTTTGGTTCGATCCTGCCTATCAATGCTTTTCAATGCATTGGATTCGGGTTTATCCCCAACCCACTTCTGGTTCGAACATGTCTTTCAATGCAATTTAGACCAGTCTTTTAATACAATGGATTCAGATCAATCCCGTACCCACTTCTGGTTCGAATTTGTCTTTCAACGCAATGTAGTCGAGTCTATCCTCTCTTTCAACACGATGGATTCGAGTCTATCCCAAACCCACTTCTGGTTCGATCCTGTCTTTCATGGCAATAGAGATGGGTCTATCCCTTCTTTCAACATGAATGATTCGGGTCTGTCCCAAACCCGCTTCTAGTTCGATCCTGTTTTCAATGCAATTGAGATGGGTTTATCCTATCTTTCAACAAGATGAATTTGGGTCTATCCCGAACCCACTTCTGGTTCGATCGTGTCTTTCAATGCAATGGAGAAGGGTCTATCCCATCTTTCAACACGTTGGATTCGAGTCTATCTCCATCCCACTTCTGGCTTGATTTTGTCTTTCACTACAATGGAGACGGGTGTATCCTGCCTTTAACACGATGGATTCGGGTTTAACCTGAACCCACCTCTTATTTGAAACTGCCCTTCAATACAATGGAGATGGGCGAACCCACTTCTGGTTCTATCCTATGTTTCAATGCAATGGTGACGCGTGTATTTCATCATTTAACACGATGGAATCGGATCTATCTCGTAATCTCTTCATGTTTGATCCTGTCTTTCAATGCAATGGAAACGGGTCTATCCCGTCTTTCAACATGATAGATTCGGGTCTATCCCCAACCCACTTCTGGTTCGATCATGTCTTTCAATGCAATGGAGACCAGTCTTTTAATATGATTGATGCGGGTCTGTCATGAACCAACTTCTGATTCTAACCTGTATTTTAATACAATGGAGTGGGGTCTATCTTGTCTTTCAAAATGAAGGATTAAGGTCTATCCCGAACCCACTTTTGGTTCGATCCTATTTTTCAATGCAATGGATACGGGTCTATCCCGTCATTCAATACGATGGATTCGAGTCTATATCAAATCCACTTTTGGTTCGATCATGTTTTTCAATGCAATGGAGACAAGTCTTTTAATACGATGCATTCGGGTCTATCACGAACCCACTTTTGGATCAAACTTGTCTTTCAATGCAATGGAGTCGGGTCTATCCTGTCTTTCAACACGATGAATTCGTGTCTTTCCCGAACCCACTTCTAGGTTGATTTTGTCTTTCAATGCAATGGAAACGGGTCAATCCTGTCTTTCAACACGATGGATTCGGATCTATCCCGTACCCACTTCTGTTTCGTTCCTATCTTTCAATATAATGGAGACGGGTCTATCCCGACTTTCAACATGATGGATTCGAATCTATCCCAAACCCACTTATGGTTTGATCCTGTCTTTCAATGCAATGGAGACGCGTCTATCCAGTATTCAAACCCGATCGAATCGGGCCTATCCTGAAACCACTTTTGGTTCGATCTTGTCTTTCAATGCAATAGAGAAAGGTTTTTCCCATCTTTCAACATTATCGTTTCGGGTCTAAGACGAACCCACTTCTGGTTCGATCATGTCTTTCAATGCAATGGAGACGGGTCTATCCCGTCTTTCAACACGATGGATTTGGGTCTATCCTGAACCAACTTCCTGTCTTTCAATGCAATGGTGACGCGTATATTCCATCATTTAACACGGTGGAATCGGATCTATCTCGAATTCACTTCTAGTTCGATCCTGCCTTTCAATGCAATGGAGACGGGTCTATCCCGTCTTTTAACATTATGGATTCGGGTCTATCCCCAACCCACTTCTATTTCGATCATGTCTTTCAATGCAATGGAGACCAACCTTTTAATACGATGGATTCGGGTTTATCTCGTACGTACGCACTTCTTGTTCGAATTTGCCTTTCAATGCAATGGAGTCGGGTCTATCCCAAACCAACTTCTGGTTTGATCCTGTCTTTCAATGAAATTAAGACGGGTGTATCCCATCTTTCAACACGATGGATTCAGGTCTATCCCGAACCCACTTCGGGTACGATCATGTCTTTCAATGCAATGGAGAAAGGTTTTTCCCGTCTTTCAATATTATGGTTTTGGGTCTATGACGAACCCACTTCCGTTTTGATCATGTCTTTCAATGCAATGGAGACGGGTCTATCCCGTCTTTCAACACGATGGATTCGGGTCTATCCTGTACCCACTACGGGTTCGTTCTTGTCTTTCAATGCAACGGAGATGGGTCAATCCCGTTTATCAACACGATAGATTCGTGTATATCTCAAGCCCATTTTTTGTTCAATCATGTCTTTCAATGCAATGGAGACAAGTCTATTCCGTCTTTCAACACGATGGTTTCGGAACTAAACCGAACCCACTTTTAGTACGATCATGTCTTTCAATGCAATGGAGACAGTGTATTCCATCTTTTTCCACAATGGATTGGGGTCTTTCCCAAACCCAATTTTAGTTCAATCCCGTCTTGCAATGCAATGGAGAAGGGTCAATGTCGTCTTTCAACAGGTTGGATTCAGGTCTATCCCCAACCCACTTCTGGTTTGAACGTGTCTTTCAATGCAATGGAGATGGGTTTATCCCGTCTTTCAACACGATAGATTCGGGCCTATCCCGAAACTACATCTGGTTCGATCCTGTCTTTCAATGCAATGGAGAAAAGCTTATCCCGACTTTCAACATTATGGTTTCGGGTCTAAGCCGAACCCACTACAGGTTAGATCCTGTTTTTCAATGCAATGGAGACGGGTCTATCCCGTCTCTCAACACTATGGATTCATGCCTACCCCAAACCCACTTTTGGTTTGATCTTGTCTTTCAATGAAATGGAGACGAGTCAATCCAGTCTTCCAACACAATCGATTCGGGCCTATCCCGAACCTAATTTTGGTTCAATCCTGTCTTTCAATGCAATGGAAAATGGTTTATCCCATTTTTAAACATGATGTTTCGGATCTTACCCGAACCCACTTCTGGTTCGATCCAGTCTTTCAATGCAATGGAGACGAGTCTATCAAGTTTTTTCAACATTCGATCCTATCTTTCAATACAATTGAGACGGGTCTATCTCGAACTCACTTCTGGTTTGATCCTGCCTTTCAATGTAATGGAAACGGGTCTATCTCATTTTTCAATACAATGGATTCGGGCCTATCCCGAACCCACTCCTGGCTCGATTTTGTCTTTTACTGCAATGGAGACCAGTGTATCCCGCCTTTGACACGATGGATTCAGGTTTAACCTGCACCCACTTTTGGTTCGTTGCAACCCTTCAATACAATGGAGATGGGTGAACCCACTTCTGGTTGTATCCTTTCTTTCAATGCAATGGTGACGCGTGTATTTTGTCATTTAACACGATGGAATCGGATCTATCTTGAATTCACTTTTGGTTCGATCCTGCCTTTCAATGCTTTTCAATGCATTGGATTCGGGTTTATCCCAACCCACTTCTGGTTCGAACATGTTTTTCAATGCAATTTAGACCAGTCTTTTAATACAATGGATTCAGATCTATCCCGTACCCACTTCTGGTTCGAATTTGTCTTTCAATGCAATGTAGTCGAGTCTATCCTCTCTTTCAACACGATGGATTCGAGTCTATCCCAAACCCACTTCTGGTTCGATCCTGTCTTTCAAGGCAATAGAGATGGGTCTATCCCTTCTTTCAACATGAATGATTCGGGTCTGTCCCAAACCCACTTCTAGTTCGATCCTGTTTTCAATGCAATTGAGATGGCTCTATCCCATCTTTCAACAAGATGAATTCGGGTCTATCCCGAACCCACTTCTGGTTCGATCCTGTCTTTCAATGCAATGGAGACGAGTCTATCCCATCTTTCAAAACGTTGGATTCGAGTCTATCTCCATCCCACTTCTGGCTTGATTTTGTCTTTCACTACAATGGAGACGGGTGTATCCCGCCTTTAACACGATGGATTCGGGTTTAACTCGAACCCACCTCTTGTTTGAAACTGCCCTTCAACACAATGGAGATGGGCGAACCCACTTCTGGTTCTATCCTATGTTTCAATGCAATGGTGACACGTGTATTTCATCATTTAACACGATGGAATCGGATCTATCTCGTAATCTCTTCATGTTCGATCCTGTCTTTCAATGCAATGGAAACGGGTCGATCCCGTCTTTCAACATGATAGATTCGGGTCTATCCCCAACCCACTTCTGGTTCGATCATGTCTTTCAATGCCATGGAGACCAGTCTTTTAATACGATTGATGCGGGTCTATCATGAACCAACTTCTTATTCTAACCTGTATTTTAATACAATGGAGTGGGGTCTATCTTGTCTTTCAAAATGAAGGATTAAGGTCTATCCCGAACCCACTTTTGGTTCGATCCTGTTTTTTAATGCAATGGATACGGGTCTATCCCGTCAATTAATACGATGGATTCGAGTCTATATCAAATCCACTTTTGGTTCAATCATGTCTTTCAATGCAATCGAGACAAGTCTTTTAATACAATGCATTCGGATCTATCACGAACCAACTTCTGGTTCTATCCTATCTTTCAATGCAATGGTGACGCGTGTATTCCATCATTTAACACGGTGCAATCGGATCTATCTCGAATTCACTTCTGGTTCGATCCTACCTTTGAATGCAATGGAGACGGGTCTATCCCGTCTTTCAACATGATGGATTCGGGTCTATCCCCAACCCACTTCTAGTTCGATCATGTCTTTCAATGCAATGGAGACCAACCTTTTAATACGATGGATTCGGGTTTATCTCGTACGCACTTCTTGTTCGAATTTGCCTTTCAATGCAATGGAGTCGGGTCTATCCCAAACCAACTTCTGGTGTTATCCTGTCTTTCAATGCAATTGAGACGGGTCTATCCCATATTTCAACACGATGGATTCAGGTCTATCCCGAACCCACTTCTGGTACGATCATATCTTTCAATGCAATAGAGAAATGTTTTTCCCGTCTTTCAACATTATGGTTTCGGGTCTAAGACGAACCCACTTATGTTTCGATCATGTCTTTCAATGAAATGGAGACGGGTCTATCTCGTATTTCAACACGATGGATTCAGGTCTATCCTGTACCCACTTCAGGTTAGTTCTTATCTTTCGATGCAATGCAGATGGATCAATCCTGTCTATCAACACGATAGATTCGTGTATATCCCGAGCCCATTTTTGGTTCGATCTTGTCTTTCAATGCAATGGAGACGGGTCTATCCCATCTTTCAACACGATGGATTCAGGTCTATCCCGAACCCACTTCTAGTACAATCGTGTCTTTCAATACAATGGAGAAAGGTTTTTCCCTTCTTTCAATATTATGGTTTCGGGTCTATGACGAACCCACTTCTGTTTCGATCATGTATTTCAATGCAATGGAGATGAGTCTATCCCGTCTTTCAACACGATGGATTCGGGTCTATCCTGTTCCCACTTCAGGTTCGTTCTTGTCTTTCAATTCAATGGAGATGGGTCAATCCCGTCTATCAACACGATAGATTCATGTATATCTCAAGCCCATTTCTGGTTCGATCCTGTCTTTCAATGCAATGGAGACGGGTCTATTCCGTCTTTCAACACAATGGTTTCGGATCTAAACCGAACCCACTTTTAGTACGATCCTGTCTTTCAATGCATTGAAGACGAGTTTATTCCTTCATTCAACACGATGGATTCGGATCTATCCCGTCATTCAACACGATCAATTTTGGCCTATCTCGAACCCACTTCTGGTTTGATCATGTCTTTCAATGCAATTGAGAAGGGTTAATCCCGTCTTTAAACATGATGGTTTTGAGTCTTTCCCGAACCCACTTCTAGTTCGATCATGTCTACCAATGCAACGAAGACGGGTCTATCCCGTCTTTCAACACGATGGATTCAGGTCTAACCCGAACCAACTTCTGATTCGATCCTGTCTTTCAATGAAATTGAGACGGGTCTATCCCATCTTTAAACACGATGGATTCAAGTCTATCACGAACCTACTTCTGGTTCGATCTTGTCTTTCAATGCAAGAAAAACGGGTCTATCTCGTTTTTCAATATGATGGATTCAGGTCTATCCCGCCTTTAACATGATGGATTCAAGTTTAACCCGAACCCACTTCTGGTTTGAAGCTGCCCTTCAATACAATGAAGATGGGCGATCCTACTTCTGATTCTATCCTGTCTTGTAATGCAATTGTGACGCGTGTATTCTGTCATTTAACACGATGGAATCGGATCTATCTCAAATTCACTTCTGGTTCGATCCTATCATTCAATGCAATTGAGACGGGTCTATCTCTTCTTTCTACATGATGGATTCGGGTCAATCCCTAACCAACTTCTAGTTCGATCATGTCTTTCAATGCAATGAAGACCAGTCTTTTAATACGATGGATTTGGGTCTATCCCCAACCCACTTCTGGTTTGAACGTGTCTTTCAATGCAATGGGTAAGGGTTTATCCCATTTTTCAACACGATAGATTCGGGCCCATCCCGAACCTACTTCTGGTTTGATCCTGTCTTTCAATGCAATGTAGAAGGGTTTATCCCGTCTTTCAACATTATGGTTTCGGGTTTAAACCAAACCCGCTTCTGGTTCGATCCTGTCTTTCAAAGCAATGGAGACGGGTCTATCCAGTCTTCCAACACGATCGAATCAGGCTTATCCCGAACCCACTTCTGGTTCAATCCTGTCTTTCAATACAATTTAGAAGGGTTTAATTCGTCTTTAAACAAGAGGTTTCGGGTGTTACCAGAACCCACTTCTGGTTCGATCCTGTCTTTCGATGTAATGGAAAAGGGTCTATCTCGTCTTTCAACGCGATGGATTCGGGTCTAACCCGAACCCACTTCTGGTTCGATCATGTCTATCAATGCAACTGAGACGAGTCTATCCCATATTTCGACACGATGGATTAGGGTCTAACCAAAACCCACTTCAGGTTCGATCCTGTCTTTCAATGCAATGGAAACGGGTCTATCTCATTTTTCAATACGATGGATTCAGGTTTATCCCGAACCCAATTCTCGCTCGATCTTGTCGTTCACTGCAATGGAGACAGGTGTATCTCGCCTTTAACACGATAGATTCAGGTATAACCCGAACCCACTTCTGGCTCGAAGCTGCCATTCAATACAATGGAGATGGGCGATCCCACTTCTGGTTCTATCATGTCTTTCAATGCAATGGAGACCAGTCTTTTAATACGATGCATTCTTGTCTAACACGAACCCACTTCTGGTTCGAACCTGTGTTTTAATGCAATGGAGTCGGGTCTATTCTGTCTTTCAACACGATGAATTCGGGTCTATCCCGAACCCACTTCTAGTTTGATCATGTCTTTCAATGCAATGGAGACAGGTCTATCCTGTCTTTCAACACGTTGGATTCGGGTCTATCCCCTACCCACTTCTGGTTCGTTCCTATCTTTCAATGTATTGGAGACGGGTCTATCCTGACTTTCAACATGATGGATTCGAGTCTATCCCGAACCCACTTCTGGTTCGATCCTATCTTTCAACATTATGGTTTCGGGTCTAAGACGAACCCACTTCTTTTACGATCATGTCTTTCAATGCAATGGAGACGGGTATATCCCGTCTTTCAACACGATGGATTCGGGTCAATCCTGAACCCACGTTTTCTTCTATCCTGCCTTTCAATGCAATGGTGACGTGTGTATTCCGTCGTTTAACACGATGGAATTGGATCTATCTCGAATTCACTTCTGGTTCGATCCTGCCGTTCAATGCAATGGAGACGGGTCTATCTCGTCTTTCAACATGATGGATTCGGGTCTATCCCCAACCCACTTCTAGTTCAATCATGTCTTTCAATGCAATAAAGACCAGATGGATTCGGGTCTATCCCGTATGCACTTCTGGTTCGAATTTATCTTTCAATGCAATGGAGTCGGGTCTTTCCCGACTTTCAACAAGATGGATTCAAATCTATCCCAAACCAACTTCTGGTTCGATCCTGGCTTTCAATGCAATTGAGACAGGTCTATCCCATCTTTCAACACGATGGATTCAGGTCTATCCCGAACCCACTTCTGGTACGATCGTGTTTTTCAATGCAATAGAGAAAGGTTTTTCCCGTCATTCAACATTATGGTTTCGGGTCTAAGACGAACCCACTTCTGTTTCGATCAAGTCTTTCAATGTAATGGAGACGGGTCTATCCCGTATTTCAACACGATGGATTCGGATCTATCCTGTACCCTCTTCGAGTTCGTTATAGTCTTTCAATGTAATGGAGATGGGTAAATCCCGTCTGTCAACACGATAGATTCATGTATATCCCGAGCCCATTTCTGTTTCGATCCTTTATTTCAATGCAATGGAAATGGGTCTATTATGTCTTTCAACATGATGGTTTTGGGTCCAAACCGATCCCACTTTTGGTTTGATCCTGTCTTTCAATGCAATGGAGACGGGTTTATCCCAAACCCATTTTTGGTCCAATCCTGTCTTTCAATACAATAAAGAAGGGTTTAATTAATGTTTACATAAGATGTTTCGGCTCTTACCCGAACCCACTTCTGGTTCGATCATGTCTATCAATGCAATGGAGTTAGGTCTATCCCGTCTTTCAACACGATGGATTCGGGTCTAACCCGAACCCACTTCTGATTTGATCATGTTTTTCAATGCAATTGAGATGGGTTTATCCCATCTTTAAACAAGATGGATTCAGGTCTATCACGAACCCACTTTTGGTTCGATCCTGTCTTTCAATACAAGAAAAACATGTTTATCTCGTTTTTCAATACGATGGATTCGGGTCTATCCCGAACCCACTTCTTGCTCGATCTTGTCTTTCACAGCATTGGATTCAGGTTTAACCCGAACCCACTTCTGGTTCAATTTCTCCATTAACACGATGGATTCAGGTTTAACCCGAACCCACTTCTGGTTTGTAGCTGTCCTTCAATACAATTGAGATGGGTGATCCCACTTCTAATTCTATTATGTCTTTTAATGCAATGGTGACGCGTGTATTCCGTCATTTAACACGATGGAATCGGATCTATCTCAAATTCACTTCTGGTTCGATCTCGTCTTTCAATGCAATGGAGACGGGTCTATTTCCCCTTTCAACATGATGGATTTGGGTCTAACCCCAACCCACTTCTGGTTCAATCATGTCTTTCAATGCAATGGAGACCAGTCTTTTAATAAGATGGATTCAGGTCTCTCCCCAACCCACTTCTGGTTTGAACGTGTATTTCAATGCAATGGAGACGGGTTTATCCCGTCTTTCAACACGATAGATTCGGGCCTATCGCAAACCTACTTATGATTTGACCCTGTCTTTCAATGCAATGGAGAAGGGTTTATCATGTCTTTCAACATTATGGTTTCGGGTCTAAACCGAACCCACTTCTAGTTCGATCATGTCTTTCAATGCAATGGAGACGGGTTTATCCAGCCTTTCAACACGATGATTCGGGCCTATCCCGAACCCACTTCAGGTTCAATCCTGCCCTCATTGCAATGTAAATGGGTCTATGTCATTTTTCAATACGTTGGATTCGGGTCTATCCCAAACCCAATTCTGGCTCAATCTTGTCGTTCACTACAATGGAGACATGTGTATCCCACCTTTAACACTATGGATTCATGTTTAACCCGAACCCACTTCTGGTTCGAAGCTGCCATTCAATACAATGGAGATGAGCGATCCCACTCCTGGTTCTATTATGTCTTTCAATGCAATGGAGACCTGTCTTTTAATATGTTTGATTCTGGTCTATCCCTAACCCACTTCTGTTCAAACCTGTCTTTCAATGCAATGGATTCGGGTTTATTCCGTCTATCAACATGATGGATTCGGGTCTATCCCAAACCCACTTCTTGTTCGATCCATTCTTTCGATGCAGTGGAGACGAGTCTATCCCACCTTTCTACACGATGTACTCGGGTCTGTCCCGAACTTACTTCTGGTTCGATCCTATCTTTCAATGCAATTGAGATGGGTCCATTCCGTCTTTCGACACGATGGTTTCGGGTGCAATGGAGACGGGTCTATGCAGTCTTCCAACACAATCGAATCGGGCCTATCCCGAACCCACTTTTTGTTCAATCTTGTCTTGGAATGCAATGGAGAAGGGTTTAATTCGCCTTTAAACAAGATGTATCGGCTCTTACCTTAACCCATTTCTAGTTCGATCATGTCTATCAATGCAATGGAGACGGGCCTATCTCGTCTTTCAACACGATGGATTCGAGTCTAACCCGATCCCACTTCTAATTCAATCTTGTCTTTCACTGCAATGGAGACGGGAGTATCCCGCCTTTAACACGATGGAATCGGATCTATCTCAAATTCACTTATTGTTCGATCCTGTCTTTCAATGCAACGGAGACGGGTCTATCTCGTCTTTCAACATGATGGATTCGGGTCTATCCCCAACCCACTTCTGGTTCAATCATGTAAAAATGAAATGGAGACCAGTCTTTTAATACGATGGATTTGGGTCTATACCCAACCCACTTCTGGTTTGAACGTGTCTTTCAATGCAATGGAGACGGGTTTATCCCATCTTTCAACACGATAGATTCAGGCCTATCCCGAACCTACTTCTGGTTCGATCCTGTCTTTCAACAAGATGGATTCGGGTCTATCCCGAACCCACTTCTGGTTCGATACTATCTTTCAATGTAATGGAGACGGGTCTATCGTGTCTTTTACCACAATGGATTCGTGTCTATCCTGAACCAACTTCTAGTTCGATCCTGTCTTTCAATGCAATGTAGTTGAGTCTATCCCGTCTTTTAAAACGACGGATTCGGGTCTATCCCGGACCCACTACAGGTTCGATCCTATCTTTCAATGTAATGGAGACTGTGTATTCTATCCTTTAATACGATGGTTTCGGGTCTATCCCGAACCCACTTTTAATTCTATCCTGTCTTGTGATGCAATGGAGATGGGTCTATCCCGTCTTTCAGCACGATGTATTCGGGTCTATCTCCAACCCACTTATGGTTCGATCATGTCTTTCAATGCAATGGAGACCTGTATTTTAATACGATGCATTCGAGCCTATCACAAACCCACTTCTGGTTCGAACCTGTCTTTCAATGCAATGGAGTCGGGTTTATCTCATCTTTCAACATGATGGATTCGTATCTATCCCTAACCCACTTCTGGTTCGATCCAATCTTTCAATGCGACAGAGACGGTGTATTTGTTCTTTAATACGATGGCTTCGGGTGTATCCCAAATCCACATTTAATTCAATCTTGTCTTGTAATGAAATGTAGAATGGTATATCCCATCTTTCAACATTATAGTTTCGGTTCTAAGCCGAACTCACTTTTGCTTCATCCTGTCTTTCAATGCAATGGAGACGGTTTTATCACATCTTTTAACACGATGGATTCGGGTCTATCCTGAACCCACTTCTGGTTCATTCCTGTCTTTCAATGCAATGGCGATGGGTGTATGCCGTCTATCAACACGATAGATTCATGTATATCCCAAGCCCATTTCCGGTTCGATCTAGTCTTTCAATGCAATGGAGACAGGTCTATCCCATCTTTCAACACGATGGTTTCGGGTCTGACCTGAACCAACTTTTGGTTCGAAATTTTTTTTCAATGCAATGGAGACATGTCTATCCCGTCTTTCAACACTATGGTTTTGGGTCTATCCCATACCTACTTCTTGTTCGATCCAGTCTTTCGATGCAGTGGAGACAGGTCTATCCCGTCTTTCTACAAGATGTACTCGGGTCTGTCCCGAACCTAATTCTGGTTCGATCCTGTCTTTCAATGCAATGGAGATGGGTCTATCCCGTCTTTCAACAAGATGGATTCGGGTCTATCCCGAACCCACTTCTGGTTCGATATTGTCTTTCAATGCAATGGAGACGGGTCTATCTAGTCTTTCAATATGATGGATTCGAGTCTATCCCGAACGAACTTCTGGTTCAATCTAGTCTTTCAATGCAACGGAGATGGTGTATTTCATATTTAATACGATGGCTTCGGGTCTATCCCAAATCCACATTTAATTCGATCTTTTCTTGTAATGCAATGTAGAATGGTTATCCCGTCTTTCAACATTATAGTTTCGGTTCTAAGCCGAACTTACTTCGGTTTCGTCTTGTCTTTCAATGCAATGGGGACAAGTCTATCCTGAACCCACTTCTGGTTCATTCATGTCTTTCAATGCAATGGTGATGGGAATATGTCGTCTATCAACACGATAGATTCGTGTATATCACAAGCCCATTTCTGGTTCGATCTTGTCTTTCAATGCAATTGAGAAGGGTCTATCTCGTCTTTCAACACGATGGATTCAGGTCAATCCCGAACCCACTTCTGGTTCGAAACTTTCTTTCAATGCAATGGATTTGGGTCTATTCCGTCTATTAATACGATGGATTCGGGTCTATCCCAAACCCATCTCTTGTTCGATCCAGTCTTTCGATGCAGTAGAGACGGGTCTATCCTATCTTTCTACATGATGTACTCGGGTCTGTCCCGAACCCTCATCTGGTTCGATCCTGTCTTTCAATGCAATTAAGATGGGTCTATCCCATCTTTAAACAGGATGGATTCGGGTCTATCCCGAACCCACTTCTGGTTCGATACCGTCTTTCAATGCGATGGAGATGGGTGTATCACGTCTTTTACCACAATGGATTTGGGTCTATCACGAACCAACTTCTGGTTCGATCCTGTCTATCAATGCAATTGAATTGAGTCTATCCCATCTTTTAACATGACGGATTCTAGTCAATCCCGGACCCACTTCAGGTTCGATCCTATCTTTCAATGTAATGTTGACGGTGTATTCCGTCCTTTAATACGATGGCTTCGGGTCTATCCCGAACCCACTTTTAATTCGATCATGTTTTATAATGCAATGGAGGCAGGTCTATCCCGTCTTTCAACACAATGGATTCGGGTCTATCTCCAACCCACTTCTGGTTCGATCATGTCTTTCATTGCAATGGAGACCAGTTTTTTAATACGATGCATTCGAGCCTATTTCAAGCCCACTTATGGTTCGAACCTGTCTTTCAATGCAATGGAGACGGTTCTATCTCGTCTTTCAATATGATAGATTCGAGTCTATCCCGAACCCACTTCTGGTTCAATCCAGTTTTTCAATGCAACGGAGAAGGTGTATTTCATATTTAATACGATGGCTTCGGGTCTATCCCAAATCCACATTTAATTCGATCTTGTCTTGTAATGCAATGTAGATTGGTTATCCCGTCTTTGAACATTATAGTTTCGGTTCTAAGCCGAACTTATTTCGGTTTCGTCCTGTTTTTCAATACAATGGGGACGTGTCTACCTTGAACCCACTTCTGCTTCATTCCTATCTTTCAATGCAATGGCGATGGGTATATGCCGTCTATCAACACGATAAATTCGTGTATATCCCAAGCCCATTTCTTGTTCGATCTTGTCTTTCAATGCAATTGAAAAGGGTCTATCCCTTCTTTCAACATGTTGGATTCGAGTCTATCCCGAACCCACTTCTGGTTCGAACCTTTCTTTCAAACCCACTTCTTGTTCGATCTATTCCGTCTATCAACACGATGGGTTCGTGTCTATCCCAAACCCACTTCTTGTTCGATCCAGCCTTTCGATGCAGTGGAGACGGGTCTATCCTATCTTTCTACACGATGTACTCGGGTCTGTCCCGAACCCTCTTCTGGTTTGATCCTGTCTTTCAATGCAATTAAGATGGGTCTATCCCATCTTTCAACAAGAAGGTTTCGGGTATATCCCAAACCCACTTCTGGTTCGATACCGTCTTTCAATGCGATGGAGATGGGTGTATCCCGTCTTTTACCACAATGGATTTGGGTCTATCATGAACCAACTTCTGGTTCGATCTTGTCTTTCAATGCAATTGAATTGAGTCTATCCCATCTTTTAACATGACGGATTCGGGTCAATCCCGGACCCACTTCAGGTTCGATCCTATCTTTCAATGTAATGGAGTCAGTGTATTCTGTCCTTTAATACGATGGCTTCGGGTCTATCCCGAACCCACTTTTAATTCAATCCTGTCTTGTAATGCAATGGAGGTGGGTCTATCCCATTTTTCAACACGATCGATTCGGGTCTATCTCCAACCCACTTCTGGTTCGTTCATGTCATTCAATGCAATGAAGACCCGCCATTTAATACGATGCATTCGAGCCTATCACAAAACCACTTCTGGTCCAAACCTGTCTTTCAATGCAATGGAGTCGGGACTATCTCGTCTTTCAACATGATGGATTTGGGTCTATCCCGAACCCACTTCTGGTTCGATCCAGTCTTTCAATGCAACGGAGACAGTGTATTTCGTCTTTAATACGATGGCTTCGGGTCTATCTCAAATCCACATTGAATTCGATCTTGTCTTGTAATGAAATGTAGAAGGGTTTATCCGGTCTTTCAAAATTATAGTTTCGGTTTAAAGCCGAACTCACTTTTGTTTCGTCATGTCTTTCAATGCAATCGAGACGGGTCTATCCTATCTTTCTACATGATGTACTCGGGTCTGTCCCGAACCCTCATCTGGTTCGATCCTGTCTTTCAATGCAATTAAGATGGGTCTATCCCATCTTTAAACAGGATGGATTCGGGTCTATCCCGAACCCACTTCTGGTTCGATACCGTCTTTCAATGCGATGGAGATGGGTGTATCCCGTCTTTTACCACAATGGATTTGGGTCTATCACGAACCAACTTTTGGTTCGATCCTGTCTATCAATGCAATTGAATTGAGTCTATCCCATCTTTTAACATGACGGATTCTAGTCAATCCCGGACCCACTTCAGGTTCGATCCTATCTTTCAATGTAATGTTGACGGTGTATTCCGTCCTTTAATACGATGGCTTCGGGTCTATCCCGAACCCACTTTTAATTCGATCATGTTTTATAATGCAATGGAGACAGGTCTATCCCGTCTTTCAACACAATGGATTCGGGTCTATCTCCAACCCACTTCTGGTTCGATCATGTCTTTCATTGCAATGGAGACCAGTTTTTTAATACGATGCATTCGAGCCTATTTCAAGCCCACTTCTGGTTCGAACCTGTCTTTCAATGCAATGGAGACGGTTCTATCTCGTCTTTCAATATGATAGATTCGAGTCTATCCCGAACCCACTTCTGGTTCAATCCAGTTTTTCAATGCAACGGAGAAGGTGTATTTCATATTTAATACGATGGCTTCGGGTCTATCCCAAATCCACATTTAATTCGATCTTGTCTTGTAATGCAATGTGGATTGGTTATCCCATCTTTCAACATTATAGTTTCGGTTCTAAGCCGAACTTATTTCGGTTTCGTCCTGTTTTTCAATGCAATGGGGACGTGTCTACCTTGAACCCACTTCTGCTTCATTCCTATCTTTCAATGCAATGGCGATGGGTATATGCCGTCTATCAATACCATAAATTCGTGTATATCCCAAGCCCATTTCTTGTTCGATCTTGTCTTTCAATGCAATTGAAAAGGGTCTATCCCTTCTTTCAACACGTTGGATTCGGGTCTATCCCGAACCCACTTCTGGTTCGAACCTTTCTTTCAAACCCACTTCTTGTTCGATCTATTCCGTCTATCAAAACGATGGGTTCGTGTCTATCGCAAACCCACTTCTTGTTCGATCCAGCCTTTCGATGCAGTGGAGACGGGTCTATCCTATCTTTCTACACGATGTACTCGGGTCTGTCCCGAACCCTCTTCTGGTTTGATTTTTGTCTTTCAATGCAATTAAGATGGGTCTATCCCATCTTTCGGCAAGATTGATTCGGGTCTGTCCTGAACCCACTTCTGGATCGATACTGTCTTTCAATGCGATGGAGATGGGTGTATCTCGTCTTTTACCACAATGGATTTGGGTCTATCATGAACCAACTTCTGGTTCGATCCTGTCTTTCAATGCAATGGAGTTGAGTCTATCCCATCTTTTGACACGACGAATTCGGGTCTATCCCGGACCCACTTCAGGTTCGATCCTATCTTTCAATGTAATGGAGTCAGTGTATTATGTCCTTTAATACGATGGCTTCGGGTCTATCCCGAACCCACTTTTAATTCAATCTTGTCTTGTAATGCAATGGAGGTGGGTCTATCCCATTTTTTAACACGATCGATTCGGGTCTATCTCCAACCCACTTATGGGTCGTTCATGTCATTCAATGCAATGAAGACCAGTATTTTAATACGATGCATTCGAGCCTATCACAAAACCACTTCTGGTCCGAACTTCTCTTTCAATGCAATGGAGTCGGGTTTGTCTCGTCTTTCAACATGATGGATTCGTGTATATCCCGAACCCACTTCTGGTTCGATCCAGTATTTCAATGCAACGGAGATAGTGTATTATGTCTTTAATACGATGGCTTCGGGTCTATCTCAAATCCACATTGAATTCGATCTTGTCTTGTAATGCAATGTAGAAGGGTTTATCCCGTCTTTCAAAATTGTTGTTTCGGTTCTAAGCCGAACTCGCTTCTGTTTCATCCTAACTTTCAATGCAATCGAGACGAGTCTATCCTATCTTTCAACACGATGGATTCGGGTCTATCCTGAACCCACTTCTGGTTCATTCCTTTCTTTCAATGCAATGGCAATGGATATAAGCCGCCTATCAACACGATTGATTCGTGTATATCCCAAGCCCATTTCTGGTTCGATCCTGTCTTTCAATGCAATGGAGACGGGTCTATCTCGTCTTTCAATATGATGGATTCAAGTCTATCCCGAACCAACTTCTAGTTCAATCTAGTCTTTCAATGCAACGGAGAAGGTGTATTTTGTATTTAATACGATAGCTTCTGGTCTATCCCAAATCCACATTTAATTTGATATTGTCTTATAATGCAATGTAGAATGGTTATCCCGTCTTTCAACATTATAGTTTCGGTTCTAAGCCGAACTTACTTCGGTTTCGTCTTGTCTTTCAATGCAATGGGGACAGGTCTATCCTGAACCCACTTCTGGTTCATTCATGTCTTTCAATGCAATGGTGATGGGTATATGTCTTCTATCAACAGGATAGATTCGTGTATATCCCAAGCCCATTTCTGGTTCGATCTTGTCTTTCAATGCAATTGAGAAGGGTCTATCCCGTCTTTCAACACGATGGATTCGGGTCAATCCCGAACCCACTTATGGTTTGAACCTTTCTTTCAATGCAATGGATTTGGGTCTATTCCGTCTATTAACACGATGGATTCGGGTTTATCCCGAACCCACTTCTTGTTCGATCCAGTTTTTCGATGCAGTAGAGACGGGTTTATCCTATCTTTCTACACGATGTACTCGGGTCTGTCCCGAACCCTCTTCTGGTTCGATCCTGTCTTCCAATGCAATTAAGATGGGTCTATCCCATCTTTAAACAAGATGGATTCGGGTCTATCCCGAACCCACTTCTAGTTCGATACCGTCTTTCAATGCGATGGAGATGGGTGTATCCCGTCTTTTACCACAATGGATTTGGGTCTATCATGAACCAATTTCTGGTTCGATCCTGTCTTTCAATGCAATTGAATTGAGTCTATCCCATCTTTTAACATGATGGATTCTGGTTAATCCCGGACCCACTTCAGGTTCGATCCTATCTTTCAATGTAATGGAGACGGTGTATTCCGTCCTTTAATACGATGGCTTCGGGTCTATCCCGAACCCACTTTTAATTCGATCATGTCTTGTAATGCAATGGAGACGGGTCTATCCCGTCTTTCAACACAATGGATTCGGGTCTATCTCCAACCCACTTTTGGTTCGATCATGTCTTTCATTGCAATGGAGAACAGTCTTTTAATACGATGCATTCGAGCCTATCACAAACCCACTTATGGTTCGAACCTATTTTTCAATGCAATGGATTCGGGTCTATCTCGTCTTTCAACATGATGGATTCGGGTCTATCCCGAACCCACTTCTGGTTCGATCCAGTCTTTCAATGCAACGGAGACAGTGTATTTCATCTTTAATACGATGGCTTCGGGTCTATCTCAAATCCACATTGAATTCGATCTTGTCTTGTAATGCATTGTAGAAGGGTTTATCCCGTCTTTCAAAATTATTGTTTCGGTTCTAAGCCGAACTCACTTCTGTTTCATCCTGTCTTTCAATGCAATCAAGACGGGTCTATCCTATCTTTCAACACGATGGATTTGGGTCTATCCTGAACCCACTTCTGGTTCATTACTGTCTTTCAATGCAATGGCGATGGATATATGCCGTCTATCAACACGATTGATTCGTGTATATCCCAAGCCCATTTCTGGTTCGATCTTGTCTTTCAATGCAATTGAGACGGGTCTATCCCGTCTTTGAACACGATGGTTTCGGGTCTGATCTGAACATACTTTTGGTTCGAAACTGTCTTTCAAAGCAATGGAGACATGTCTATCCCATCATTCAACACGATGGTTTTGGGTCTATCCCAAACCTACTTCTGGTTCGATCCTTTCTATCAATGCAATGGAGACGGGTCTATCCCATCTTTCAACATGATGGATTCAGGTCTATCTCGAACCCATTTCTGGTTCGATCTTGTCTTTCCATGCAATGGAAACGGGTCTATCTCATTTTCAATACGATGGATTTGGGTCTATCCCGAACCTACTTCTGGCTCGATCTTGTCTTTCACTGGAAAGGAGACAGGTGTATCCCAACTTAAACACGATGTATTCGGGCTTAACCTGAACCCTATTTTGGTTCAATGCTGCCCTTAAATACAATGGAGATGGGCGAACCCACTTCTTCTTCTATCCTATCTTTCAATGTAATCGTTACGCGTGTATTTCGTCATTTAACACGTTGGAATCGGATCTATCTTGAATTCACTTCTTGTTCGATCCTAACTTTCAATGCAATAGAGACGGGTCTATCCTGTCTTTCAACATGATGGATTCGGGTCTATCCCCAACCCACTTCTAGTTAGATCATGTCTTTCAATGCAATGGAGACCAGTCTTTTAATACGATGGATTCAGGTCTCTCCCGAACCCACTTCTGGTTCAAACCTGTCTTTTATTGCAATGGAGTTGGGTCTATACTGTCTTTCAACACGATGGATTCTGGTCTATCCCAAACCCACTTCTGGTTCGATGATGTCTTTCAATGCAATGGAGACGAGTCTATCCCGTCTTTCAACATGGTGGACTCTGGTCTGTCCCGAACCCACTTCTGGTTCGATCCTATCTTTCAATGCAATGGAGATGGGTCTATCCCTTCTTTCTGCAAGATGGATTCGAGTCTATCTCGAACCCACTTCTGGTTCGATACTATCTTTGAATGTAATGGAGATGGGTGTATCATCTTTTACCACAATGGATTCGGGTCTATCCTTAACCAACTTCTGGTTCGATCCTGTCTTTCAATGCAATGGAGTCGAGTCTATCTCTTCCATTAATACGATTGATTCGGTCTATTCCGAACCCACTTCTGGTTCGATATTGTCTTTCAATGCAATGGAGACGGGTCTATCTCGTCTTTCAATATGATGGATTCGAGTCTATCCCGAACCAACTTCTAGTTCAATCTAGTCTTTCAATGCAACGGAGAAGGTGTATTTTGTATTTAATAAGATGGCTTCTGGTCTATCCCAAATCCACATTTAATTCGATATTGTCTTATAATGCAATGTAGAATGGTTATCCCGTCTTTCAACATTATAGTTTCGGTTCTAAGCCGAACTTACTTCGGTTTCGTCTTGTCTTTCAATGCAATGGGGACAGGTCTATCCTGAACCCACTTCTGGTTCATTCATGTCTTTCAATGCAATGGTGATGGGTATATGCCGTCTATCAACACGATAGATTCGTGTATATCCCAAGCCCATTTCTGGTTCAATCTTGTCTTTCAATGCAATTGAGAAGGGTCTATCCCGTCTTTCAACACGATGGATTCGGGTCAATCCCGAACCCACTTCTGGTTTGAACCTTTCTTTCAATGCAATGGATTTGGGTCTATTCCGTCTATTAACACGATGGATTCGGGTTTATCCCAAACCCACTTCTTGTTCGATCCAGTTTTTCGATGCAGTTAGAGACGGGTTTATCCTATCTTTCTACACGATGTACTCGGGTCTGTCCCGAACCCTCTTCTGGTTCGATCCTGTCTTCCAATGCAATTAAGATGGGTCTATCCCATCTTTAAACAAGATGGATTCGGTTCTATCCCGAACCCACTTCTGGTTCGATACCGTCTTTCAATGCGATGGAGATGGGTGTATCCCGTCTTTTACCACAATGGATTTGGGTCTATCATGAACCAACTTCTGGTTCGATCCTGTCTTTCAATGCAACTAATTTAGTCTATCCCATCTTTTAACATGACGGATTCTGGTCAATCCCGGACCCACTTCAGGTTCGATCCTATCTTTCAATGTAATGTTGACGGTGTATTCCGTCCTTTAATATGATGGCTTCGGGTCTATCCCGCACCCACTTTTAATTCGATCATGTCTTGTAATGCATTGGAGACAGGTCCATCCCGTCTTTCAACACAATGGATTCGGGTCTATCTCCAACCCACTTTTGGTTTGATCATGTCTTTCATTGCAATGGAGACCAGTCTTTTAATACGATGCATTCGAGCCTATCACAAACCCACTTATGGTTCGAACCTATTTTTCAATGCAATGGAGTCGGGTCTATCTCGTCTTTCAACATGATGGATTCGGGTCTATCCCGAACCCACTTCTGGTTCGATCCAGTCTTTCAATGCAACGGAGACAGTGTATTTCATCTTTAATATGATGGCTTCGGGTCTATCTCAAATCCACATTGAATTCGATCTTGTCTTGTAATGCAATGTAGAAGGGTTTATCCCGTCTTTCAAAATTATTGTTTCGGTTCTAAGCCGAACTCACTTCTGTTTCATCCTTTCTTTCAATGCAATCAAGACGGGTCTATTCTATCTTTCAACACGATGGATTTGGGTCTATCCTGAACCCACTTCTGGTTCATTACTATCTTTCAATGCAATGGCGATGGATATATGTCGTCTATCAACACGATTGATTTGTGTATATCCCAAGCCCATTTCTGGTTCGATCTTGTCTTTCAATGCAATTGAGACGGGTCTATCCCGTCTTTGAACACGATGGTTTCGAGTCTGATCTGAACATACTTTTAGTTCGAAACTGTCTTTCAAAGCAATGGAGACATGTCTATCCCATCATTCAACACGATGGTTTTGGGTCTATCCCAAACCTACTTCTGGTTCGATCCTTTCTTTCAATGCAATGGAGACGGGTCTATCCCATCTTTCAACACGATGGATTCAGGTCTATCTCGTACCCATTTCTGGTTCGATCTTGTCTGTCCATGCAATGGAAATGGGTTTATCTCATTTTCAATACGATGGATTTTGGTCTATCCCGAACCTACTTCTGGCTCGATCTTGTCTTTCAATGCAATGGAGACGGGTGTATCCCAACTTAAACACGATGGATTCGGGCTTAACCTGAACCCTATTTTGGTTCAATGCTGCCCTTAAATACAATGGAGATGGGCGAACCCACTTCTTGTTTTATCCTGTCTTTCAATGTAATCGTTACGCGTGTATTCCGTCATTTAACACGTTGGAATCGGATCTATCTTGAATTCACTTCTTGTTCGATCCTAACTTTCAATGCAATAGAGACGGGTCTATCTTGGCTTTCAACATGATGGATTCGGGTCTATCCCCAACCCACTTCTAGTTAGATCATGTCTTTCAATGCAATGGAGACCAGTCTTTTAATACGATGGATTCAGGTCTATCCCGAACCCACTTCTGGTTCAAACCTGTCTTTTAATGCAATGGAGTTGGGTCTATACTGTCTTTCAACACGATGGATTCTGGTCTATCCCAAACCCACTTCTGGTTCGATGATGTCTTTCAATGCAATGGAGACGAGTGTATCCCGTCTTTCAACATGATGGACTCTGGTCTGTCCCGAACCCACTTCTGGTTCGATCCTGTCTTTCAATGCAATGGAGATGGGTCTATCCCTTCTTTCTGCAAGATGGATTCGGGTCTATCTCGAACCCACTTCTGGTTCGATACTATCTTTGAATGTAATGGGGATGGGTGTATCATCTTTTACCACAATGGATTCGGGTCTATCCTTAACCAACTTCTGGTTCGATCCTGTCTTTCAATGCAATGGAGTCGAGTCTATCTCTTCCATTAATACGATTGATTCGGTCTATCCCGAACCACTTCTGGTTCAATCCTATCTTTCAATGCAATGGAAACTTGTCTATCTCGTTTTTCAATACGATGGATTCAAGTTTATCCCTAACCCACTTCTGGCTCGATCTTGTCCTTCACTGCAATGGAGACGGATGTATCCCGCCTTTAACCCGATGGATTCGGGTCTATCTCCAACCCAATCCTGGTTCGATCTTGTTTTTCAATGCAATGGAGACCAGTCTTTTAATACGATGCAGTCAGGTCTATCATGAACCCACTTCGGGTTCGATCATATCTTTCATTGCAATGGAGACGGGGTCTATCCCATCTTTAAACACGATGGATTCAGGTCTATCTCAAACCCATTTCATGTTCGATCCTGTCTTTCCATGCAATGGAAACGGGTCTATCTCATTTTTCAATACGATGGATTTGGGTCTATCCCGAACCCACTTCTGGCTCGATCTTGTCTTTCAATGCAATGGAGACGAGTGTATCCCGCCTTAAACACGATGGATTCAGGCTTAACCCGAACCCTATTCTGGTTCGATGTTGCACTTCAATACAACGGAGATGGGCGAACTCACTTCTTGTTCTATCTTGTCTTTCAATGTAATCGTTACGCTTGTATTCCGTCATTTAACACGTTGGAATCGAATCTATCTTGAATTCACTTCTGGTTCAATCCTAACTTTCAATGCAATGGAGACGGGTCTATCCTGTCTTTCAACATGATGGATTCGGGTCCATCCCCAACCCAATTCTAGTTCGATCATGTCTTTCAATGCAATGGAAACCAGTCTTTTAATACAATGGATTCAGCTCTATCCCGAACCCACTTCTGGTTTGAACCTGTTTTTCAATGCAATGGAGTCGGGTCTATCTTGACTTTTCAACACAATGGATTCTGGTCTATCCCAAACCCACTTCTGGTTCGATACTGTCTTTCAATGTAATGGAGAAGGGTCTATCCCGTCTTTCAACATGATGGACTCTGGTCTGTCCCGAACCCACTTCTGGTTCGATCCTGTCTTTCAATGCAATGGAGATGGGTCTATCCCGTCTTTCTGCAAGATGGATTCGGGTCTATCTCAAACCCACTTCTGGTTCAATACTATTTTTCAATGTAATGGAGATGGGTTATCCCATCTTTTACAACTATGGATTCGGGTCTATTCTGAACCAACTTCTTGTTCGATCCTGTCTTTCAATGCAATGGAGTCGAGTCTATACCGTCCTTTAACACGATCGATTCGATCTATCCTGAACCACTTCTGGTTCGATCCTATCTTTCAATGCAATGGAAATGGGTCCATCTCATTTTTCAATACGATGGATTCGAGTCTATCCCTAACCCACTTCTGGCTCGATCTTGTCTTTCACTGCAATGGAGAAGTGTGTATCCCGCCTTTAACATGATGGATTCGGGCTTATCTCCAACCCAATCCTTGTTTGATCTTGTCTTTCAATGCAATGGAGACCAGTCTTTTAATACGATGCATTCAAGTCTATCACGAACCCACTTCTGGTTCGATCATATCTTTCAACATGATGGATTCAGGTCTATCCCGATCCCACTTCTGGTTCGTCCTATCTTTCAATGCAATGGAGATGAGTCTATCCCGTCTTTCAACATGATAGATTCAGAACTATCCCGAGCCCATTTCTGGTTCAATCCTGTCTTTCAATGGAATGGAGACGGGTCTATTTCGTGTTTCAACACGATGGTTTCGGTTCTATTCTGAACCCACTTCGGTTCGATCATGTCTGTCAATGCAATGGAGACAGATCTATCTCGTCTTTCAACATGATGGATTCGGGTGTATCCCGAACCCAATTTTAATTCAATCTTGTCTTTTAATGCAATGGAGGAGAGTCTATGCCATCTTTCAACACGATGGATTCTGGTCTATCTCCAACCCACTTCTAGTTAGAACCTGTCTTTCATTACAATGGTGACCAGTCTTTTAATACGATGGACTGGAGTCTATCCCGAACCAACCTCTGGTTCGAACCTTCTCTCAATGCAAAGGAGTCAGGTCTATCATGTCTTACAAAACGATGGATTCAGGTCTATCCCGATCCCAATTCTGGTTCGATCCTGTCTTTTAATGCAATTGAGACGGGTTTATCCCGTCTTTCAACACGATGGATTCGGGTGTATTTCCAACCCAATCCTTGTTCGATCTTGTCTTTTAATGCAATAGAGACCAGTCTTTTAATATGATGCATTCGGGTCTATCAGGAACCCACTTCTGGTTCGATCATGTCTTTCAATGCAATGGATACTAGTCTATCCCGTCTTTCGACACGATGGATTCAGGTCTACCCCAAACCCACTTCTAGTTCCATCATGTCTTTCAATTCAACGGAGTCGGGTTTATTCTGTCTTTCGACACGATGAATTCAGGTCTATTCTGAACCCACTTCTAGTTTGATCCTGTCTTTCAATGTAATCGAGACGGGTCTATCCCATCTTTCAACACGATGGATTCGGTTCTATCCCGAACCCACTTCTGGTTCGTTCCTATCTTCTAATGCAAGGGAGATGGGTCTATCTCGTCTTTCAACACGATGGATTCGGGTATATCCCGAGCCCATTTCTGGTTCGATCCTGTCTTTAAATGCAATGGATAAGGATTTATCTCGTCTATCAACATTATGATTCGGGTCTAAGTCGAACCCACTTCTGGTTCGAACCTGTCTTTCAATGCAATGGAGTCGGGTCTATCTCGTATTTCAACATGATGGATTCGGGTCTATCCCGAACCCACTTTTGGTTCGATCCTGTCTTTCAATGCAAAGGAGATGGGTCTATCCCATCTTTCAACATGATGGACTCTGGTCTGTCCCGAACCCACTTATTGTTCGATCCTGTCTTTCAATGCAATGGAGATGGGTCTCTCCCATCTTTCAGCAAGATGGATTCGAGTCTATCCCGAACCCATTTCTGGTTCGATACTATCTTTCAATGTAATGGAGATAGGTGTATCCCGTCTTTTACCACAATGGATTCGGGTCTATCCTGAACCAACTTCTGGTTCGATCATGTCTTTCAATGCAATGGAGTCGAGTCTATCCCATCCATTAACACGATGGATTATCCCGAGCCCATTTCTGGTTCGATCTTATCTTTCAATGCAATGGAGACGGGTCTATTTCGTCTTTCAACACGATGGTTTCGGTTTTATCTTGAACCCACTTCGATTCGATTCTTTTTGTCAATGTAATGGAGACAGATCTATCTCATTTTTCAACATGATGGATTCAGGTCTATCCCGAACCCACTTTTAATTTGATCTTGTCTTGTAATGCAATGGAGACGGGTCTATGCCATCTTTCAACACGACCTATTCTGGTCTATCCCCAACCCACTTCTGGTTCGAACTTGTCTTTTAATGCAATGGAGACTAGTCTTTTAATACGATGGACTCGAGTTTATCCCGAACCCACTTCTGGTTCGAATCTTTTTTCAATGCAATGGAGTCGGGTCTATCCTGTCTTTCAAAATGATGGATTCAGGGGTATCCCGATCTCACTTCTGGTTCGATCCTATCTTTCAATGCAATTGTGACGGGTCTCTCCCATCTATCAACACAATGGATTCGAGTCTATAATACGATCTTAGTTCGATATTGTCTTTTAATGCAATGGAGACCAGTCTTTTAATACGATGCATTCGGGTCTATCACGAACCCACTTTTGGTTCGATGATGACTTTCAATGCAATGGATACGAGTCTATCGCGTCTTTCAACATGATGGATTCAGGTCTACCCCGAACCCACTTCTGGTTCCATCATGTCTTTTAATGCAATAGAGTCGGGTCTATACTGTCTTTCAACACGATGATTTCAGGTCTATCCCAAACCCACTTCTAGTTCGATCCTGTCTTTCAATGCAATGGAGACGGGTATATCCTGTCTTTCAACATGATGGATTTGGGTCTATCCCAAACCCACTTCTGGTTCGTTCCTGTCTTCCAATGCAAGGGAGATGGGTCTATCCCATCTTTCAACACGATAGATTCGAGTATATCCCGAGCCCACTTCTGGTTTGATCTTGTCTTTCAATGCAATGGAGATGGGTCTATCCCGTCTTTCAATACGATGGATTCGGGTATATCCCGAGCCCATTTATGGTTCGATCATGTCTTTCAATGCAATGGATAAGGATTTATCCCGTCTTTCAACATTATGGTTTCAGGTCTAAGTCGAACCCACTTCTGGTTCGATCATGTTTTTCAATGCAATAGAGACGGGTCTATCCCATCTATCAACATGATGGATTTTTGTCTATCCCGAACCCATTTCTGGTTCGAACCTGTCTTTTAATGCAATGGAGTCGGGTCTATCCCGTCTTTCAACATGATGGATTCGGGTCTATCTTGAACCCGCTTTTGGTTTGATCCTGTTTTTCAATGCAATGGATATGGGTCTATTCCGTATTTCAACATGATGGACTCTGGTCTGTCCCGAACCCACTTCTGGTTCGATCCTGTCTTTCAATGCAATGGAGATGGGTCTCTCCCATCATTCAGCAAGATGGATTCGGGTCTATCCCGAACCAACTTGTGGTTCGAAACTATCTTTCAGTGTAATGGAGATGGGTGTATATCGTCTTTTACCACAATGGATTCGGGTCTATCCTTTACCAACTTCTTGTTCGATCCTATCTTTCAACGCAATGGAATCGAGTCTATCCTGTCCTTTAATACGATGGACTCGGGTCTATCCCAAACCACATCTGGTTCGATCCTAGCTTTCAATGCAATGGAAACGGGTCTATCTCATTTTTCAATACGATGGGTTCGGGTCTATCCCTAACCCACTTCTAGAATGATCTCGTCTTTCACTGCAATGGAGAAGGGTGTATCCCGCCTTTAACACGATGAATTCGGGTCTATCTCCAACCAAATCCCGGTTCGATCTTATCTTTCAATGCAATAGAGACGAGTCTTTTAATACGATGCATTCAGGTCTATCACGAACCCACTTCTAGTTCTGTCATGTCTTCCAATGCAATGGATACGGGTCTATCCCGTCTTTCAACATGATGGATTTAGGTCTATACTGAACCCACTTCTGGTTCGATCCTATCTTTCAATGCAATGGAGACGGGTCTATTCCGTCTTTCAACACGATGGTTTCGGTTTTATTTTGAAACCACTTCGATTCGATCCTGTCTGTCAATGCAATGGAGACAAATCTATCTCATTTTTCAACATGATGGATTCGGGTCTATCCCGAACCCACTTTTAATTCGATCTTGTCTTGTAATGCAATGGAGACAGGTTTATGCCATCTTTCAACATGCACGATCTATTCTGGTCTATCCCCAACCCACTTCTGGTTCGAACTTGTCTTTCAGTGCAACGGAGACAAGTCTTTTAATCCGATGGACTCGAGTTTATCCCGAACCCACTTTTGGTTCGAATCTTTTATCAATGCAATGGAGTCGGGTCTATCCTGTCTTTCAAAATGATGGATTCAGGGGTATCCCGATCTGACTTCTGGTTCGATCTTGTCTTTCAATGCAATTGTGACGGGTCTTTCCCATCTATCAACACGATAGATTCGAGTCTTTTAATACGATCTTAGATTGATATTGTCTTTTAATGCAATGGAGACTAGTCTTTTAATATGATGCATTCGGATCTATCACGAACCCACTTTTGGTTCGATCATGACTTTCAATGCAATGGATACGGCTCTATCCCGTCTTTCAACACGATGGATTCAGGTCTACTCCGATCTGACTTCTGGTTCCATCCTGTCTTTCAATGCAATAGAGTCGGGTCTATACTGTCTTTCAACACGATGAATTCAAGTTTATCCCAAACCCACTTCTAGTTCGATCGTGTCTTTCAATGCAATGGAGACGGGTCTATCCCTTCTTTCAACATGATGGATTTGGGTCTATCCCAAACCCACTTCTGGTTCGTTCATGTCTTCCAATACAAGGGAGATGGGTCTATCCCATCTTTCAACACGATAGATTCAAGTATATCCCGAGCCCACTTCTGGTTTGATCTTGTCTTTCAATGCAATGGAGACGGGTCTATCCCGTCTTTCAACACGATGGATACGGGTATATCTCGAGCCCATTTCTGGTTCAATCATGTCTTTTAATGCAATGGATAAGGATTTATCCCATCTTTCAACATTATGGTTTCGGGTCTAAGTCGAACCCACTTCTTGTTCGATCATCTCTTTCAATGCAATGGAGACGGGTCTATCCCGTCTATCAACATGATGGATTTTTGTCTATCCCGAACCCACTTCTGGTTCGAACCTGTTTTTTAATGTAATGGAGTTAGGTCTATCCCGTCTGTCAACATGATGGATTCGGGTCTATCTTGAACCCACTTATGGTTCGATCCTGTCTTTCAATGCAATGGATATGGATCTATCCCGTCTTTCAACATGATGGACTCTAGGCTGTCACGAACCCACTTCTGGTTCGATCTTGTCTTTCAATGCAATGGAGACGGGTCTATCCCGTCTTTCAACACGATGGATTCAGGTTTATCCTGAACCCATTTCTAGTCCAATTTTGTCTTTCAATGCAATTGAGACATGTCTATCCCGTCTTTCAACACGATGGTTTCGGGTTTATCCCAAACCCCCTTCTGGTTTGATCCTATTTTCCAATGCAATCGAGACGGTGTATTCCGTCTTTCAATAGATGGATTCGGGTCTATCCCAAACCCAACTACAGTTCAATCCTGACTTACAATTCAACGGACATGGGTCAATGTCGTCTTTCAACAAGGTGGATTCTGGTCTATCCCCTACCCACTTCTAGTTCGAATGTGTCTTTTAGTGCAATGGAGACGTGTTTATCCTATCTTTCAACATGATAGATTCGGGCTTATCCAGAACCTACTTCTGGTTCAATCCTGTCTTTCAATGCGATGGAGAAGAGTTTATCCCGTCTTTCAACATTTTGGTTTCAAGTCTAAGCCGAACTCACTTCTGGTTTTATCCTGTCTTTCAATGCAAAAGAAACAGGTCTATCCCGTCATTCAACACGATGGATTCGGGCCAATCCCGAACCCACTTCTAGTTTGATCTTGTCTTTCAATGCAATGGAGACGGGTCTATCTAGTCTTTGAACATGATCGATTCGGGCCTTTCCTGAACCCACTTTTGGTTCGATCCTGTCTTTCAATGCAATGGAGAAGTGTTTATCTTGTATTTAAACATGATGCTTCGGGTCTAACCCGAACCCACTTCTGGTTCGATCCGGTCCTTCAATGCAATGGAGACAGGTCTATCCTTTTTCAACACAATGGATTTGGGTCTAATCCGAACCCACATCTGGTTCGATTCTGTCTTTCAATGCAATTGAGACAGGTCTATCCCATCTTTCAACACGATGGACTCAGGTCTATCTCAAAACCACTTCTAGTTCAATCCTCTTTTTCAATGCAATGCATAAGGATTTATCCCGTCTTTCAACATTATGGTTTCGAGTCTAAGTGGAACCCACTTCTGGTTCAATCCTGTCTTTCAATGCAATGGAGACGGGTCTATATCTCGTCTTTCAACATGATGGATTTGGGTCTGTCCCGAACTCACTTTTGGTTCGATCATGTCTTTCAATGCAATGGAGTCGGGTCTATCCAGTCTTTTAACACAATCGAATCGGGCCTATCCCAAACCCACTTCTTGTTCGATTTATCTTTCAATGCAATGGAGAAGTGTTTATCCCGTCTTTTAACATGATGGATTCGGGTCTATCCCGAACCCACTTCAGGTTTGATCTTGTCTTTCAATGCAATGGAGACATGTCTATCCTGACTTTCAACACGATCGATTCAGGCCTCTCCCGAACCCACCTCTGGTTCGATCCTGCCTTTCAATGCAATGGATTCGGGTCTATCTCGAACTTACTTCTGGTTTGATCCTTTCATTCAATGCAACGGAGACGGCTCTATCCCGTCTTTCGACATGATCGATTCGGGCCTATCCCAAACCCACTTCTGGTTCGATCATGTCTTTCAATGCAATGGAGAAGGGTTTATCCGGACTTTAAACACGACGACTTTGGGTCTTACACGAACCCACTTCTGGTTCGATCCTGTCTTTCAATGCAATGGAGTAGAGTCTATCCCGTCTTTCGACTAGATGGATTCGGGTCTAACCCAAACCCACTTCTAGTTCGATCCTGTCTTTTAATGCAATAGATAAGGGTTTATCCCATCTGTCAACATTATGGTTTTGGGTTTAAGCCTAACCCACTTCTGGTTCGATCCTGTCCTAAAATGCAATGGAGACGGGTCTATCCCGTCTTTCAACAAGATGGATTTGGGTATATTTCGAGCCCATTTCTGGTTCAATCTTGACTTTCAGTGCAATGGAGACGGGTCTATCCTGTCTTTCAACCTAATCGTTTCTGCTTTAACTCGAACCCACTTATGGTTCGATCCTGTATTTCAATGCAATGGAGATAGGTCTATCCCGTCTTTCAACATGATGGATTTGGGTCTATCCCGAACCCACTTATGTTTCGATCATGTGTTTGAATTCAATGGAGAGGGGTCTATCCCATCTTTCAACACGATGGATTCAGGTCTATCCCAAACCCACTTTTGGTTGATCCTATCATTCAATTCACTGGCAACGAGTCTATCCCATCTTACAATTCGATGGATTCGAATCTATCTCGAACCCACTTTTAATTCGATGTTTTCTTTCAATGTAATGGTGACGGGCCTATCCCGTCTTTAAACACAATGGATTCGTATCTATCCTAACCACTTCAGTATCGATCCCGTTTTTGCATACAACAGGGATATGTCAATCCCGTCTTTCAACCTGATGTATTCGGGTCTATCCCGAATGCACTTCTAGTTCGATGTTGCCTTTCAATACAATGGAGACAGGCGAACCCACTTCTGATTCGATCCTGTCTTTCAATGCAATGGATATGGGTATATCCCATTTTTTAACACGATGGATTCGGGTATATCCTGAACCCACTTCTGGTTCGATTCTGTCTTTCAATTTAATGGGGACGGGTCTATCCCATCTTTCAACACGATAGATTCGTGTCTATCCCAAACCTACTTCCGGTTTGATCCTGCCTTTCATTGCAATGGGGATGGGTGCATCCTATATTTTAACACGATGGATTCGGGTCTATATTAAACCCACTTATGGTTTGATCGTGTTTTTCAATGCAATGGAAACGATTCTATTCTGTCATTTAACACGATGGATTTGGGTCAATCCCGAACCCACTTATGGTTAGTTTCTGTCTTTCAACGCAATGGAGATGGGTCTATCCCGTTTTTCAACACGATAGATTCAGGTATATCCCGAGCCCACTTCTGGTTCGATCCTGTCTATTAATAGAATGGAGAAGGGATTATCCTATCTTTTAACATGATGGATTCGGGTGTATCCCGAACCCACTTCTAGTTCGATCCTGTCTTGCAATGCAATGGAGAAGGGTTTATCTCGTCTTTCAACACGATGGATGCGGGTCTATCCAAAACCCACTTCTGGTTCGATCTTGTCTTTCAATGCAATGGAGATGGGTCTATCCCATCATTCAACACCATGGATTCGTGTCTATCCCGAACCCACTTCTGGTTTGATCCTGTCTTTCAATGCAACGGAAACGGCTATACCCCGTCTTTCGAAACGAACAATTCGCGTTTATCCCAAACCCACTTCTGGTTCGATCCTATCTTTAAATGCAATGGAGAAGTGTTTATCCCATCTTTAAATGCGATGGTTTCGGGTCTTACATGAACCCACTTCTAGTTCGATCCTGTCTTTCAATGCAATGGAGACGGGTCTATCTTGTCTTTCAACACGATGGATTGGTTTCTAACCCAAACCCACTTCTGGTTCGATCCTGTCATTCAATGCAATTGAGACGAGTCTATCCCATATTTCAACACGATGGATTGAGGTATGTCCCGAACCCACTTCTTGTTCGATCATGTCTTTTAATGCAATAGAAAAGGGTTTATCCCGTCTTTCAACATTATGGTTTCGGGTTTAAGCCGAACCCACTTCTGGTTCAATCCTGTCTTTCAATGCAATGGAAACGGGTCTATCCCATCTTCCAACAATATGGATTAGGGTCTATCCTGAACCCACTTCTGGTTCGTTCCTGTTTTTCAATGCAATGGAAGTTGGTCTATCCCGTCTTTCAACACGATAGATTCGGGTATATCCCGAGCTCATTTCGGGTTCGATCATGTCTTTCAATACAATGGAGACGGGTCTATCCCATCTTTCAACCTGATCGTTTCTCATCTATCCCGAACCCACTTCTGGTTTGATCATGTCTTTCACTGCAATGGAGATAGGTCTATCCCACCTTTGAACATGATGGATTTGGGTCTATCCCGAACCCACTTTTGGTTCGATCCTATCATTCAATTCAATGGAGACGAGTCTATCCCATTTTCCAACTCGATAGATTTGGGTCTATCTCGAACCCACTTTTAATTCGATGTTGTCTTTCAATGCAATGGTGACGGGCCTATCCCATCTTTAAACACGAGGGATTCATGTCTATCCTGAACCACTTTTGTTTCGATCCTGTTTTTCAATGCAATGAGGATATGTCTATCCCGTCTTTCAACCTGATGGATTTGGATCTATCCCGAACCCACTTCTGGTTCAATGTTGTCTTTAAATACAACAGAGACTGGCGAACCCACTTCTGATTCCATCCTATCTTTCAATGCAATGGGGACGGGTATATCCCATCTTTTAACACGATTGATTCGGGTCTATCCTGAACCCACTTCTGGTTTGACCCTATCTTTCAATGAAATGGAGACAGGTCTATCCTTTCTTTTAACACGATGGATTCGGGTCTATCATAAACCCACTTCTGGTTTTATCCTGTCTTTCAATGCAATGGAAACGAGTCTATCCTATCTTTTAACACTATGGATTCAGGTCAATCTCAAACCCACTTCTGGTTCGTTCCTGTCTTTCAATGAAATGGAGATGGATATATCCCGTCTTTCAACACGATAGATTCGGGTATATCCCAAGCCCACTTCAGGATCGATCCTATCTTTTAATGGAATGGAGACGGGTATATCTGTCTTTTAACATGATGGATTCGACTGTATCCCAAACCCACTTCTAGTTCAAGCATGTCTTGCAATGCAATGGAGACGGGTTTATCCCGTCTTTCAACATGATGGATGCGGGTCTATCCCAAACCCACTTATGGTTTGATCTTATCTTTCAATGCAATGGAGATGGGTCTATCCCGTCATTAAAAACCATGGATTCGTGTCTATCCTGAACCCACTTTTGGTTTGATCCTGTCTTTCAATGCAATGGAGACGGGTCTATCCCATCTTTCAACACGATGGATTCGGGTCCATCCCAAAGCCACTTCTGGTTCGTTCCAATCTTCCAATGCAATGGAGATGGGTCTATCCTGTCATTCAACACCATAGATTCAGGTATATCCCAAGCCCATTTATGGTTCGATTCTATCTTTCAATGCAATGGAGACGGGTCTATCCCGTCATTCAACACGATGTTTTCGAGTTTATCCCGAACCTACTTCTAGTTCAATCCTGTCTTTCAATGCATTGGAGACAGGTCTATCCTGTCCTTCAACAGGATGTATTCGGGTCTATCCCGAACCCACTTCATGTTGGATCTTGTCTTTCAATGCAATGGAGACGGTGTATTCCGTCTTTTAATACAATGGATTCGGGTTTATCCCGAACCCACTTTTAGTTCGATACTGTTTTGCAATACAATGGAGACGGGTCAATGCCGCCTTTCAGCATGATGGATTCTTGTCTATCCTCAACCCACTTCAGGTTCGAACGTGTCTTTCAATGCAATAGAGACGAGTTTATACCGTCTTTCAACACGATAGATTCGGGCCTATCCCGAACCCACTTTTGGTTCGATCCTGTCTTTCAATGCAATGGAGAAGGGTTTATCTCGTCTTTCAACATTATGGTTTCGGGTCTAAGCCGAACACACTTCTGGTTCGATCATGTCTTTCAATGTAATGGAGATGGATCTATCCTGAATCCACATCTGGTTCGATCCTGTCTTTCAATGCATTTGAGACAGGTCTATCCCGTCTTTCAACACGATGGATTAAGGTCTATCTCGAACCCACTTGTTGTCCGATTTTATCTTTCAATGCAATGGATAAGGGTTTATCCCGTCTTTCAACATTATGGTTTCGGGTCTAAGTCAAACCCACTTCTGGTTTGATCCAGTCTTTCAATGCAATGGAGGCGGGTCTATCCCGTCTTTCAACACGATGGATTCGGGTATATCCCGAACCCACTTCAGGTTCGATCATGTCTTTCAATGCAATGGAGACGGGTCTATCCAGTCTTTCAATACGATCGATTCGGGCCTATCCCGAACCCACTTCTGGTTTGATCTTGTCATTCAATGCAATGGAGAAGGGTTAATCCCGTCTTTAAACACGATGGTCTCGGGTCTAACCCGAACCGACTTCTGGTTCGATCCTGTCTTTCAATCCAGTGGAGACGGGTCTATCCTGTCTTTCAACATGATGGATTCGGGTCTATCCCAAACCCACTTCTAGTTTGATTCTGTCTTTCAATGCAATGGATATGAGTCTATCTAGTCTTTCAACACGATCGATTCGGGCCTATCCCGAACCCACTTCTGGTTCGATCTTATATTTCAATGCAATGGAGAAGATTTTATCCCGTCTTTAGACATGATGGTTTCGGGTATAACCGGAACCCACTTATGGTTCGATCCTTTCTTTAAATGCAATGGAGACGGGTCTATCCCGCCTTTCAACACGATGGATTCGAGACTATCCCGAACCCACTTCAAGTTCGATCATGTCTTTCAATGCAATGGAGATTGGTTTATCCAGTGTTTCAATACGATCGATTCGGGCCTATCCCGAACCCACTTCTTGTTTTATCTTGTCTTTCAATCCAATGGACACGGGTCTATCTCGTCTTTTAACACGATGGATGCGGGTCTATCCCAAACCCACTTCTGGTTCGATCTTGTCATTCAATGCAATGGAGATGGCTCTATCCCGAACCCACTAATGGTTCGTTCCTGTCTTTCAACGCAATGGAGATGGGTTTATCCCATCTTTCAACACGATAGATTCGGGTATATCCTGAGCCCACTTCTGGTTCGATCCTCTCTTTTAATAAAATTGAGAAGGGTTTATCCTATCTTTTAACATGATAGATTCGGGTGTATCCCGAACCCACTTCTAGTTCGATCCTGTCTTGCAATGCAATGGAGAAGGGTTTATCCCGTCTTTCAACACGATGGATACGGGTCTATCCCAAACCCACTTTTGGTTTGATCTTTTCTTTCAATGCAATAGAGATGGGTCTATCCCGTCATTCAACACCATGGGTTCGTGTCTATCCCGAACCCACTTCTGGCTTGATCCTGTCGTTCAATGCAATAGAGGCGGCTCTATCCCAATTTTCAAACGATCGATTCGGACCTATCCCGAACCCACTTCTGGTTTGATCCTATCTTTCAATGCAATGGAGAAGGGTTTAACCCGTCTTTAAACACAGTGGTTTCGAGTCTTACACGAACCCATTTTTGGTTCGATACTGTCTTTCAATGCAATGGAGACGGGTATATCCTGTCTTTCAACACGATAGATTCGTGTCTAACCCGAACCCACTTCTGGTTCGATCCTGTCATTCAATCCAATTGAGACGAGTCTATCCCATCTTTCAACACGATGGATTGAGGTCTGTCCCGAACCCACTTCTGGTTCGATCGTGTCTTTTAATGCAATAGAGAAGTGTTTATCCCGTCTTTCAACATTATGGTTTCGAGATTAAGCCGAACCCACCCACTTCTAGTTCAATCCTTTCTTTCAATGCAATGGAGACGGGTCTATCCCGTCTTTCAAGAAGATGGATTCGGGTCTATCCTGAACCCACTTCTGGTTCGTTCCTGTTTTTCAATGCAATGCAGATGGGTCTATCTCGTCTTTCAACAGGATAGATTTGGGTATATCCCGAGCCTATTTCTGGTTTGATCCTGTCTTTCAATACAATGGAAACGGGTCTATCCTCTCTTTCAACCTGATCATTTCTCGTCTATCCCGAACCCACTTATGGTTCGATCATGTCCTTCACTGCAATGGAGATAGGTCTATCCCATTTCTCAAAATGATGGATTTGGGTCTATCCCGAACCCACTTCTGGTTCAATCCTATCTTTGAATGCAATGGAGACGAGTCTATCCCGTCTTTGAACACGATGGATTCGGGTCTATCCCGAACCCACTTTTGGTTCAATCCTATCATTCAATTCAATGGAGACGGATCTATCCCATCTTGCAACTCGATGGATCCGGGTGTATCTCGAACCCACTTTTAATTCGATGTTATTTTTCAATGCAATGGTGACGGGCCTATCCCATCTTTAAACATGAAGGACTCGTGTCTATCCTAAACCATTTCTGTTTCGATCCTGTTTTTCAATCCAATGAGGATATGTCTATCCCGTCTTTCAACTTGATGGATTCGGATCTATCCCAAACGCACGTCTGGTTCAATGTTGCCTTTCAATACAATGGAGACAGGCGAACCACTTCTGGTTCGATCATGTCTTTCAATGCAATGGAGACGGGTCTATCCTATCTTTTAACACGATGGATTTGGGTCTATCTCGAACCCACTTCTGGTTTGATCCTGTCTTTCAATGCAATGGAAACGAGTATATCCTATCTTTTAACACTATGGATTCGGGTCAATCCCGAACCCACTTCTGGTTTGTTCCTGTCTTTCAATGCAATGGAGATGGGTCTATCTCGTCTTTCAACACGATAGATTCGGGTATATCCCGAGCCCACTTCAGGTTCGATCCTATCTTTTAATAAAATGGAGACGGGTCTATCCCGACATTCAACACCATAGATTCGTGTCTACCCCGAACCCACTTCTAGTTTGATTATGTCTTGCAATGCAATGGAGACGGGTTTATCCTGTCTTTCAACAAGATGGATGCGGGTCTTTCCCAAACCCACTTATGGTTCGATCTTATCTTTCAATGCAATGGAGATGGGTTGATCCCGTCATTCAACACCATGGATTCGTGTCTATCCCGAACCCACTTCTGGTTCACTCTTGTCTTTCAATGCAATGGAGATGGGTCTATCCTGTCATTCAACACAATAGATTCAGGTATATCCCGAGCCCATTTCTGGTTCGATCCTATCTTTCAATGCTATGGAGACGGGTCTATCCCGTCTTTCAACACGATGGTTTCGGATTTATCCCGAACCCACTTCTAGTTCGATCATGTCTTTCAATGCAATTGAAACAGGTCTATCCCATCTTTCAACACGATGGATTCAGGTTTATCTCGAACCCACTTCTAGTTCGATTCTATCTTTCAATGCAATGGATAAGGGCTTATCCCGTTTTTCAACATTATGGTTTCGGGTCTAAGTCAAACCCACTTCTGGTTTGATCCTGTCTTTCAATGCAATGGAGACGGGTATATCCCGTCTTTCAACGCGATGGATTCGGGTCTATCCCGTACCACTTCTGGTTCGATCATGTCTTTCAATGCAATGGAGACGGATCTATCCAATCTTTCAATACGATCGATTCGGGACTATCCCGAACCCGCTTCTGGTTTGATCTTGTCATTCAATGTAATGGAGAAGGGTTTATCCCGTCTTTAAACTGATGGTTTCAAGTTTAACCCGAACCGACTTCTGGCTCGATCCTGTCTTTCAATCCATTGGAGACGAGTCTATCCCGTCTTTCAACACGATGGATTTGGGGGTATCCCAAACCCACTTCTGGTTCGATCATGTCTTTCAATGCATCGGATATGAGTTTATCAAATCATTCTACACGATCGATTCGAGCCTATGCCAAACCCACTTCTGGTTCGATCTTGACTTTCAATGCAATGGAGAAGGGTTTATCTCGTCTTTAAACATGATGGTTTCGGGTCTAACCCGAACCCACTTCTGGTTCGATCCAGTCTTTCAATCCAATGGACACGGGTCTATCAAGTCTTTCAACACGATGGATTCGAGTCTACCCCTAACCCACTTCTTGTTTGAATCTATCTTTCAATCCAATGGAGAAGGGTTTATCCCATTTTTAAACATGATGGTTTCGGGTCTTACCCGATCCCACTTCTGTTTCGATCCTGTCTTTCAATGCAATAGAGACGGGTTTATCCCATCTTTCAACACGATGGATTCAAATCTATCCCGAACCCACTTCTGGTTCAATCATGTCTTTCAATGCCATGGAGAAGGGTTTATCTCGTCTTTCAACACGATGGATGCGGGTCTATCCAAAACCCACTTCTGGTTCGATCTTGTCTTTCAATGCAATGGAGATGGGTCTATCCCATCATTCAACACCATGGATTCGTGTCTATCCCGAACCCACTTCTGGTTTGATCCTGTCTTTCAATGCAACGGAAACGGCTATACCCCGTCTTTCGAAACGAACAATTCGCGTTTATCCCAAACCCACTTCTGGTTCGATCCTATCTTTAAATGCAATGGAGAAGTGTTTATCCCATCTTTAAATGCGATGGTTTCGGGTCTTACATGAACCGACTTCTAGTTCGATCCTTTCTTTCAATGCAATGGAGACGGGTCTATCTTGTCTTTCAACACGATGGATTGGTTTCTAACCCAAACCCACTTCTGGTTCGATCCTGTCATTCAATGCAATTGAGACGAGTCTATCCCATATTTCAACACGATGGATTGAGGTATGTCCCGAACCCACTTCTTGTTCGATCATGTCTTTTAATGCAATAGAAAAGGGTTTATCCCGTCTTTCAACATTATGGTTTCGGGTTTAAGCCGAACCCACTTCTGGTTCAATCCTGTCTTTCAATGCAATGGAAACGGGTCTATCCCATCTTCCAACAAGATGGATTAGGGTCTATCCTGAACCCACTTCTGGTTCGTTCCTGTTTTTCAATGCAATTGAAGTTGGTCTATCCCGTCTTTCAACACGATAGATTCGGGTATATCCCGAGCTCATTTCGGGTTCGATCATGTCTTTCAATACAATGGAGACGGGTCTATCCCATCTTTCAACCTGATCGTTTCTCATCTATCCCGAACCCACTTCTGGTTTGATCATGTCTTTCACTGCAATGGAGATAGGTCTATCCCACCTTTGAACATGATGGATTTGGGTCTATCCCGAACCCACTTTTGGTTCGATCCTATCATTCAATTCAATGGAGACGAGTCTATCCCATTTTCCAACTCGATAGATTTGGGTCTATCTCGAACCCACTTTTAATTCGATGTTGTCTTTCAATGCAATGGTGACGGGCCTATCCCATCTTTAAACACGAGGGATTCATGTCTATCCTGAACCACTTTTGTTTCGATCCTGTTTTTCAATGCAATGAGGATATGTCTATCCCGTCTTTCAACCTGATGGATTTGGATCTATCCCGAACCCACTTCTGGTTCAATGTTGTCTTTAAATACAACAGAGACTGGCAAACCCACTTCTGATTCCATCCTATCTTTCAATGCAATGGGGACGGGTATATCCCATCTTTTAACACGATTGATTCGGGTCTATCCTGAACCCACTTCTGGTTTGACCCTATCTTTCAATGAAATGGAGACAGGTCTATCCTTTCTTTTAACACGATGGATTCGGGTCTATCATAAACCCACTTCTGGTTTTATCCTGTCTTTCAATGCAATGGAAACGAGTCTATCCTATCTTTTAACACTATGGATTCAGGTCAATCTCAAACCCACTTCTGGTTCGTTCCTGTCTTTCAATGAAATGGAGATGGATATATCCCGTCTTTCAACACGATAGATTCGGGTATATCCCAAGCCCACTTCAGGATCGATCCTATCTTTTAATGGAATGGAGACGGGTATATCTGTCTTTTAACATGATGGATTCGACTGTATCCCAAACCCACTTCTAGTTCAAGCATGTCTTGCAATGCAATGGAGACGGGTTTATCCCGTCTTTCAACATGATGGATGCGGGTCTATCCCAAACCCACTTATGGTTTGATCTTATCTTTCAATGCAATGGAGATGGGTCTATCCCGTCATTAAAAACCATGGATTCGTGTCTATCCTGAACCCACTTTTGGTTTGATCCTGTCTTTCAATGCAATGGAGACGGGTCTATCCCATCTTTCAACACGATGGATTCGGGTCCATCCCAAAGCCACTTCTGGTTCGTTCCAATCTTCCAATGCAATGGAGATGGGTCTATCCTGTCATTCAACACCATAGATTCAGGTATATCCCAAGCCCATTTATGGTTCGATTCTATCTTTCAATGCAATGGAGACGGGTCTATCCCGTCATTCAACACGATGTTTTCGAGTTTATCCCGAACCTACTTCTAGTTCAATCCTGTCTTTCAATGCATTGGAGACAGGTCTATCCTGTCCTTCAACAGGATGTATTCGGGTCTATCCCGAACCCACTTCATGTTGGATCTTGTCTTTCAATGCAATGGAGACGGTGTATTCCGTCTTTTAATACAATGGATTCGGGTTTATCCCGAACCCACTTTTAGTTCGATACTGTTTTGCAATACAATGGAGACGGGTCAATGCCGCCTTTCAGCATGATGGATTCTTGTCTATCCTCAACCCACTTCAGGTTCGAACGTGTCTTTCAATGCAATAGAGACGAGTTTATACCGTCTTTCAACACGATAGATTCGGGCCTATCCCGAACCCACTTTTGGTTCGATCCTGTCTTTCAATGCAATGGAGAAGGGTTTATCTCGTCTTTCAACATTATGGTTTCGGGTCTAAGCCGAACACACTTCTGGTTCGATCATGTCTTTCAATGTAATGGAGATGGATCTATCCTGAATCCACATCTGGTTCGATCCTGTCTTTCAATGCATTTGAGACAGGTCTATCCCGTCTTTCAACACGATGGATTAAGGTCTATCTCGAACCCACTTGTTGTCCGATTTTATCTTTCAATGCAATGGATAAGGGTTTATCCCGTCTTTCAACATTATGGTTTCGGGTCTAAGTCAAACCCACTTCTGGTTTGATCCAGTCTTTCAATGCAATGGAGGCGGGTCTATCCCGTCTTTCAACACGATGGATTCGGGTATATCCCGAACCCACTTCAGGTTCGATCATGTCTTTCAATGCAATGGAGACGGGTCTATCCAGTCTTTCAATACGATCGATTCGGGCCTATCCCGAACCCACTTCTGGTTTGATCTTGTCATTCAATGCAATGGAGAAGGGTTAATCCCGTCTTTAAACACGATGGTCTCGGGTCTAACCCGAACCGACTTCTGGTTCGATCCTGTCTTTCAATCCAGTGGAGACGGGTCTATCCTGTCTTTCAACATGATGGATTCGGGTCTATCCCAAACCCACTTCTAGTTTGATTCTGTCTTTCAATGCAATGGATATGAGTCTATCTAGTCTTTCAACACGATCGATTCGGGCCTATCCCGAACCCACTTCTGGTTCGATCTTATATTTCAATGCAATGGAGAAGATTTTATCCCGTCTTTAGACATGATGGTTTCGGGTATAACCGGAACCCACTTATGGTTCGATCCTTTCTTTAAATGCAATGGAGACGGGTCTATCCCGCCTTTCAACACGATGGATTCGAGACTATCCCGAACCCACTTCAAGTTCGATCATGTCTTTCAATGCAATGGAGATTGGTTTATCCAGTGTTTCAATACGATCGATTCGGGCCTATCCCGAACCCACTTCTTGTTTTATCTTGTCTTTCAATCCAATGGACACGGGTCTATCTCGTCTTTTAACACGATGGATGCGGGTCTATCCCAAACCCACTTCTGGTTCGATCTTGTCATTCAATGCAATGGAGATGGCTCTATCCCGAACCCACTAATGGTTCGTTCCTGTCTTTCAACGCAATGGAGATGGGTTTATCCCATCTTTCAACACGATAGATTCGGGTATATCCTGAGCCCACTTCTGGTTCGATCCTCTCTTTTAATAAAATTGAGAAGGGTTTATCCTATCTTTTAACATGATAGATTCGGGTGTATCCCGAACCCACTTCTAGTTCGATCCTGTCTTGCAATGCAATGGAGAAGGGTTTATCCCGTCTTTCAACACGATGGATACGGGTCTATCCCAAACCCACTTTTGGTTTGATCTTTTCTTTCAATGCAATAGAGATGGGTCTATCCCGTCATTCAACACCATGGGTTCGTGTCTATCCCGAACCCACTTCTGGCTTGATCCTGTCGTTCAATGCAATAGAGGCGGCTCTATCCCAATTTTCAAACGATCGATTCGGACCTATCCCGAACCCACTTCTGGTTTGATCCTATCTTTCAATGCAATGGAGAAGGGTTTAACCCGTCTTTAAACACAGTGGTTTCGAGTCTTACACGAACCCATTTTTGGTTCGATACTGTCTTTCAATGCAATGGAGACGGGTATATCCTGTCTTTCAACACGATAGATTCGTGTCTAACCCGAACCCACTTCTGGTTCGATCCTGTCATTCAATCCAATTGAGACGAGTCTATCCCATCTTTCAACACGATGGATTGAGGTCTGTCCCGAACCCACTTCTGGTTCGATCGTGTCTTTTAATGCAATAGAGAAGTGTTTATCCCGTCTTTCAACATTATGGTTTCGAGATTAAGCCGAACCCACCCACTTCTAGTTCAATCCTTTCTTTCAATGCAATGGAGACGGGTCTATCCCGTCTTTCAAGAAGATGGATTCGGGTCTATCCTGAACCCACTTCTGGTTCGTTCCTGTTTTTCAATGCAATGCAGATGGGTCTATCTCGTCTTTCAACAGGATAGATTTGGGTATATCCCGAGCCTATTTCTGGTTTGATCCTGTCTTTCAATACAATGGAAACGGGTCTATCCTCTCTTTCAACCTGATCATTTCTCGTCTATCCCGAACCCACTTATGGTTCGATCATGTCCTTCACTGCAATGGAGATAGGTCTATCCCATTTCTCAAAATGATGGATTTGGGTCTATCCCGAACCCACTTCTGGTTCAATCCTATCTTTGAATGCAATGGAGACGAGTCTATCCCGTCTTTGAACACGATGGATTCGGGTCTATCCCGAACCCACTTTTGGTTCAATCCTATCATTCAATTCAATGGAGATGGATCTATCCCATCTTGCAACTCGATGGATCCGGGTGTATCTCGAACCCACTTTTAATTCGATGTTATTTTTCAATGCAATGGTGACGGGCCTATCCCATCTTTAAACATGAAGGACTCGTGTCTATCCTAAACCATTTCTGTTTCGATCCTGTTTTTCAATCCAATGAGGATATGTCTATCCCGTCTTTCAACTTGATGGATTCGGATCTATCCCAAACGCACGTCTGGTTCAATGTTGCCTTTCAATACAATGGAGACAGGCGAACCACTTCTGGTTCGATCATGTCTTTCAATGCAATGGAGACGGGTCTATCCTATCTTTTAACACGATGGATTTGGGTCTATCTCGAACCCACTTCTGGTTTGATCCTGTCTTTCAATGCAATGGAAACGAGTATATCCTATCTTTTAACACTATGGATTCGGGTCAATCCCGAACCCACTTCTGGTTTGTTCCTGTCTTTCAATGCAATGGAGATGGGTCTATCTCGTCTTTCAACACGATAGATTCGGGTATATCCCGAGCCCACTTCAGGTTCGATCCTATCTTTTAATAAAATGGAGACGGGTCTATCCCGACATTCAACACCATAGATTCGTGTCTACCCCGAACCCACTTCTAGTTTGATTATGTCTTGCAATGCAATGGAGACGGGTTTATCCTGTCTTTCAACAAGATGGATGCGGGTCTTTCCCAAACCCACTTATGGTTCGATCTTATCTTTCAATGCAATGGAGATGGGTTGATCCCGTCATTCAACACCATGGATTCGTGTCTATCCCGAACCCACTTCTGGTTCACTCTTGTCTTTCAATGCAATGGAGATGGGTCTATCCTGTCATTCAACACAATAGATTCAGGTATATCCCGAGCCCATTTCTGGTTCGATCCTATCTTTCAATGCTATGGAGACGGGTCTATCCCGTCTTTCAACACGATGGTTTCGGATTTATCCCGAACCCACTTCTAGTTCGATCATGTCTTTCAATGCAATTGAAACAGGTCTATCCCATCTTTCAACACGATGGATTCAGGTTTATCTCGAACCCACTTCTAGTTCGATTCTATCTTTCAATGCAATGGATAAGGGTTTATCCCGTTTTTCAACATTATGGTTTCGGGTCTAAGTCAAACCCACTTCTGGTTTGATCCTGTCTTTCAATGCAATGGAGACGGGTATATCCCGTCTTTCAACGCGATGGATTCGGGTCTATCCCGTACCACTTCTGGTTCGATCATGTCTTTCAATGCAATGGAGACGGATCTATCCAATCTTTCAATACGATCGATTCGGGACTATCCCGAACCCGCTTCTGGTTTGATCTTGTCATTCAATGTAATGGAGAAGGGTTTATCCCGTCTTTAAACTGATGGTTTCAAGTTTAACCCGAACCGACTTCTGGCTCGATCCTGTCTTTCAATCCATTGGAGACGAGTCTATCCCGTCTTTCAACACGATGGATTTGGGGGTATCCCAAACCCACTTCTGGTTCGATCATGTCTTTCAATGCATCGGATATGAGTTTATCAAATCATTCTACACGATCGATTCGAGCCTATGCCAAACCCACTTCTGGTTCGATCTTGACTTTCAATGCAATGGAGAAGGGTTTATCTCGTCTTTAAACATGATGGTTTCGGGTCTAACCCGAACCCACTTCTGGTTCGATCCAGTCTTTCAATCCAATGGACACGGGTCTATCAAGTCTTTCAACACGATGGATTCGAGTCTACCCCTAACCCACTTCTTGTTTGAATCTATCTTTCAATCCAATGGAGAAGGGTTTATCCCATTTTTAAACATGATGGTTTCGGGTCTTACCCGATCCCACTTCTGTTTCGATCCTGTCTTTCAATGCAATAGAGACGGGTTTATCCCATCTTTCAACACGATGGATTCAAATCTATCCCGAACCCACTTCTGGTTCAATCATGTCTTTCAATGCCATGGAGAAGGGTTTATCCCATCTTACAACATTATGCTTTCGGGTCAAAGCCGAGCCCACTTCTGTTTCAATCCTGTCTTTTAATGCAATGGAGATGGGTGTATCCCGTTTTTCCACACGATGGATTCGGATCTATCTTGAACCCGCTTCTGGTTCGTTCCTGTCTTTCAATGCAATGGAGACAGGTCTATCTCGTCTTTCAACATGACGGTTTTGGGTCTATTCCGTCTTTCAACATGACGGATTTGAGTCTATCCCGAACCCACTTCTGGTTCGATTTTCAATGCAATGGAGTCGAGTCTATCCCATCTTGCAACTCGATGGATTCGGGTTTATCTCAAACCCACTTTAAATTTGATTTTGTCTTTCAATGCAATGGTGACAGGCCTATCCCGTCTTTAACACAATGGATTTGGGTCTATCCTGAACCACTTTTGTTTCAATCATGTTTTTCAATGCAATGGGGATGGGTTTATCCCGTCTTTCAACACGATGGATTTGGGTCTATCACGAACCCACTTCTGGTTCGATGTTGCCTTTCAATACAATGGAGACAGCCGAACCCACTTCTAATTCGATCATGTCTTTCAATGTAATGGAGACGGGTATATCCCATCTTTTTACAATATGGATTTGGTCTATCCTAAACCCACTTCTGGTTCGATCCTGCTTCAATGCAATGGAGATGGGTCTATCCTGTCTTTCAACACGAAAGAATCGTGTCTATCCCAAACCCACTTCTGGTTTAATCCTGTCTTTCAATGCAATGGAGAAAAGTCTATCCTGTCTTTTAACACAATGGATTCGGGTCTAACCCATACCCACTTCTGGTTCGATCATGTCTTTCAATGCAATGGAATTGGGTCTATCCCATCTTTCAGCAATATGGATTCGGGTCATTCTCCAATGCACTTCTTGTTCGATCCTGTCTTTCAATGCAATGGAGGTGGGTTTATCCTGTCTTTAAACATGATGAATTCGGGTGTATCCCGAACCCACTTCTGATTCGACGTTGTCTTGCAATGCAATGTTGACGGATCTATCCCGTCTTTCAACACGATGGATGTGGGTCTATCCCAAACCAACTTCTAAATCGATCTTGTCTTTAAATGCAATGGAGATTGGTCTATCTCGTCATTCAACACCATGGATTCGTGTCTATCATGAACCCACTTCTGGATCGATCCTTTCTTTCAATGCTACGGAGACGGCTCTATCCCGTCTTTCAACACAATGGCTTCAGGTCTATCCTGAACACACTTTTGGTTCGTTCCTGTCTTTCAATGCAATGGAGACAGGTCTATCCTGTCTTTCAACATGATGGATTCGGGTCTATCCCGAACCCACTTCTTGTTTGATCCTGTCTTTCAATGAAATGGAGACAGATTCCGTCTTTTAATACGATGGATTCGGGTCTATCCCGAACCAACTTTTAATTCGATCCTGTCTTGCACTGCAATGGAAACGGGTCAATGATGCCTTTCAACACGATGGATTATGGTCTATCCCCAACCACTTCAGGTTCGAATGTGTCTTTTTATGCAATAGAGACAGGTTTATCCCGCCTTTCAACATTATGGATTCGGGTCTAAGCCGAACCTACTTCTAGTTCGACACTGTCATTCAATGCAATGCAGACAGGTCTATCCCGTCTTTCAACATGATGGATTCAGGTCTATCCCAGACCCACTTCTGGTTCGGTCCGGTCTTTCAATGCAATGGAAACAAATCTATACAGTCTTTCAACACGATCGATTCGAACCTATCACGAACCCACTTCTGGTTCGATCATGTCTTTCGATGCAATGGAGAGGGATCATTCCCGTATTCCAACACGATGGATTCGAGTCTAACCCGAACCCACTTCTAACTTGATCCTTTCTTTCAATGCAATTAAGATGGGTCTATCCCATCTTTCAACACGATGGATTCAAGTTTATCCCGAACACACTTTTGGTTCGATCCTATCTTTCAATGCAATGGAGACGGGTCTATCCCGTCTTTCAACACGATGGATTCGGGTCTATCCCGATCCCACTTCTGGTTCGATCCTATCTTTCAATGCAATGGAGACCAGTCTTTTAATACGATGGATTCGAGTCTATCCTGAACCCACTTCTGGTTCGATCTTGTCTTTCAATGCAATGGAGAAGAACTTATCTCTTCTTTAAACATGATGGTTTCGAGTTGTACCCGAACCCACTTTTGGTTCGATCATGTCTTTCAATGAAATGGATACGGGGCTATTTCGTATTTCAACACGATGGATTCAGGTCTGACCCGAACCCACTTCTGATTCGATCATGTCTTTCAATGCAATAGAGATGGGTCTATCCCGTCTTTCCACACGATAGATTCGGGTCTATCCCGAACCACCATTTCTGGTTTGATGTTTCCTTTCAATACAATGGAGAAAGGCGAACCCACTTCTAATTTGATATTGTCTTTCAATGCAATGGAGACGGGCTTATCCCGTCTTTCAACACAATAGATTCATGTGTATCCAATACCCACTTCTTGTTTCATCCTGTCTTTCAATGCATTGGAGACGGGTGCATCCCATTTTTTAACACGATGGATTCGGGTCTATCTTGAACGAACTTCCGGTTTGATCATGTATTTCAATGCAATGGAGACGAGTTTATCCCCAACGCACAACGGGTTCCATGCTATCTTTCAATGGAATGGAAACGGATCTATCCCGTCTTTCAACACGATGGATTCGGGTCTATCCCAAACACACTTCTGGTTCGATCTTGTCTTTCTATGCAATGGAGACGGGTCTCTCCCGTCATTCAACACCATGCATTCGTGTTTATCCCGAATCCAATTCTGGTTTGGTCCTGTCTTTTAATGCAACGGAGACAAGTCTATCCCATCTTTCAACATGATGGATTCGGGTCTATTCCGAACCCACTTCTGGTTTGAACTTGTCTTTCAATGAAATGGAGACGGTGTATTCCGTCTTTTAATACGATGGATTCGGGTTTATCATGAACCACTTATGTTTCGATCTTGTTTTTCAATGCAATGGGGATGGGTCTATCCCGACTTTCAACACGATGGATTCGGGTCTATCCCGAACCCACTTCTGGTTCGATGTTTCCTTTCAATAGAATGGAGACAAGCGAACTCACTACTGATCGATCTTGTCTTTTAAAGGCAATGGAGACGGGTCTATCATGTTTTTTAACACTATGGATTCGGGTCTTTCCCATACCCACTTCTGGTTCGATCCTGTCTTTCAATGCAATGGAAATTGATCTATCTCGTCTTTCAACACGATGGATTCGGGTTTTTCGCCAACGCACTTCTGGTTCGATCCTTTCTTTCAATTAAATGGATACGGGTTTATTCTATCTTTTAACATGATGGATTCGGGTCTATCCCAAACCCACTTCAGGTTCGATCCTGTCTTGCAATGCAATGGAGACAAGTCTATCCCGTTTTTCAACCCGATTGAAATAACTCTAACCCGTACCTCCTTCTGGTACAATCATGTCTTTCAATAAAATGGAGACGGGTTTATCCCATCTTTCAACACGATGGATTCAGGTATATCCCAAAACCACTTCTAGTTCGATCTTGTCTTTTAATGCAATGGAGAAGGGTATATCCCATCTTTCAACATGATGGATTTGTGTCTATCCTGAACCCACTTCTGGTTCTATACTATCATTCAACTCAATGGAGACGGGTCTATCCCATCTTGCTACTCGATGGATTCGGTTCTATTTCGAACCCACTTCTGGTTCGATCCTATCTTTCAATGCAATGGAGAAGGGTTTATCCCATCTTTCAATATTATGGTTTCGAGTCTAAGCTGATCCCACTTCTGGTTCGATCATGTTTATTGATGCAATGGAAACGGGTCTATCCCATCTTTCAACGCGATGGATTCGAGTCTATCTCGAACCCACTTCAGGTTCGATCTGGTCTTTCAATGCAATGGAGACGGGTCTATCCAGTGTTTCAACCAGATTGATTCAGGCCTATCCCGAATCCACTTCTGGTTCGTTCCTGTCTTTCAATGCAATGGAGAAGGGTTTATCCCGTCTTTAAACATGATGGTTTCGGGTCTAACCCCAACCCACTTCTGGTTCAATCTTGTCTTTCAATGCAATGGAGACGGGTCTATCCCGTTAATCAACACGATGGATTCGGGTCTAACCCAAACCCACTTCTGGTTCGATCACGTCTTTCAATGCAATAGAGACGGGTCTATCCCATCTTTCAACACGATGGATTCAGGTCTATCCCTAACCCACTTCTGGTTCGATCCTGTCTTTCAATGCAATGGAGAAGGGTTTATCCCATTTTTAAACATGATGATTTCGGGCCTAACCCGCACCCACTTCTAGTTAGATCTTGTCTTTCAATGCAATGGAGACGGGTCTATCCCGTTTTTCAACCCAATTGATTCGGCTCTAACCCGAACTCACTTCTGGTACAATCATGTCTTTCAATAAAATGGAGACGAGTCTATCCCATCTTTAAACATGACAGATTCAGGTCTATCCCGAAGCCACTTCTGATTTAATCTTGTCTTTCAATTCAATGGAGACGAGTCTATCCCCTCTTTCAACACGATGGATTCGGGTCTATCCCGAACCACTCCTGGTTCTATACTATCATTCAATTCAATGGAGACAGGTCTATCCAATCTTGCTACTCGATAGATTCGGGTCTATTTCGAACGCACTTTTAATTCAATTTTGTATTTCAATGCAATGGTGATGGGCCTATCCTATCTTTAAACACGATGGATTCGAGTTTATCATGAACCACTTCTGTTTCGATCTTGTTTTTCAACGGAATGGCGATGGGTCTATCCCGACTTTCAACACGATGGATTCGGGTCTATCCCGAACACACTTCTGGTTCGAGGTTTCCTTTCAATACAATGGAGACAGGCGAACCCTTCTGATCGATCCTGTATTTCAAGGCAATGGAGACGGGTCTATCCCGTCTTTCAACACGATGGATTCGGGTCTATCCCGAACCCACTTCTAGTTCTATACTATCATTCAATTCAATAGAGACGGGTCTATCCAACCATGCTACTCGATGGATTCGGGTCTAATTCGAACGCACTTTTAATTCGGTGTTGTCCTTTCAATAGAATGGAAACAGGCGAACCCACTACTAATCGATCTTGTCTTTAAAGGCAATGGAGACGGGTCTATCATGTTTTTTAACACGATGGATTCGAGTCTATCCCATACCCACTTCTGGTTCGATCCTGTCTTTCAATGCAATGCAAATTGGTCTATCTCGTCTTTCAACACGATGGATTCAGGTTTTTCCCCAACACACTTCTGGTTCGATTCTGTCTTTCAATTAAATGGACACGGGTTTATACTATCTTTTAACATGATGGATTCGGGTCTATCCCAAACCCACTTCAGGTTCGATCCTGTATTGCAATGCATTGGAAACAAGTCTATCCCATTTTTCAACCCGATTGATTCGACTCTATCCCGAGCCCCCTTCTGGTACAATCATGTCTTTCAATAAGATGGAAACGGGTTTATCCCATCTTTCAACACGATGGATTCAGGTTTATCCCAAACAAACTTCTAGTTCGATCTTGTCTTTTAATGCAATGGAGACGGGTATATCCCATCTTTCAACACGATGTATTAGGGTCTATCCCGAACCGACTTCTGGTTCTATACTATCATTCAATTAATGGAGACGGGTCTATCCCATCTTGCTACTCGATGGATTCGGGTCTATTTCGAACCCACTTCTGGTTCGATCCTATCTTTCAATGCAATGGAGAAGGGTTTATCCCATCTTTCAACATTATGGTTTCGAGTCTAAGCCGATCCCACTTCTGGTTCGATCATGTCTTTCAATGCAATGGAAACGGGTCTATCCCATCTTTAAACGCGATGGATTCGGGTCTATCCCGAACCCACTTCAGGTTCGATCTGGTCTTTCAATGCAATGGAGACAGGTCTATCCAATGTTTCAACCTGATTGATTCAGGCCTGTCCCGAATCCACTTCTGGTTCGTTCATGTCTTTCAATGAAATGGAGAAGGGTTTATCCCGTCTTTAAACATGATGGTTTCGGGTCTAACCCGAACCCACTTCTGGTTCAATCCTGTCTTTCAATGCAATGGAGACGGGTCAATCCAGTCTTTTGACACGATTTATTCGGGCCTATCCCGAACCCACTTCTGGTTTGATCCTGTCTTTCAATGCAATGGAGATGGGTGCATCCCATATTTTAACACGATGGATTCGGGTCTATCCCATACCCATTTCTGGTTCGATCCTTTCTTCCAATGCAATGGAGATGGGTCATTCCCGTCTTTCAACACGATGCATTTGACTCTAACTCGAACCCCCTTCTGGTACCATCATGTCTTTCAATAAAATGGAGACGGGTTTATCCCATCTTTCAACACGATGGATTCAGGTATATCCCAAACCCACTTTTAGTTCGATCTTTTCTATTAATGCAATGTTGACAGGTATATCCCATCTTTCAACACGATGGATTTGGGTCTATCCCGAACCCACTTCTGGTTCTATACTATTATTCAATTCAATGGAGACGGGTCTATCCCATCTTGCTACTCGATGGATTCGGGTCTATTTCGAACCCACTTCTGGTTCGATCCTATCTTTCAATGCAATGGAGAAGGGTTTATCCCGTGTTTCCACATTATGGTTTCGAGTCTAAGCCGATCCCACTTCTGGTTCGATCATGTCTTTCAATGCAATGGAAACGGGTCTATCCCGTCTTTCAACGCGATGGATTCGGGTCTATCCTGAACCCACTTCAGGTTCGATCTGGTCTTTCAATGCAATGGAGGTCTATCCAGTGTTTCAACCTAATTGATTCAGGCCTATCCCGAATTCACTTCTGGTTCGTTTCTGTCTTTCTATGCAATGGAGAAGGGTTTATCCCGTCTTTAAACATGATGGTTTCGGGTCTAACCCGAACCCACTTCTGGTTCAATCATGTCTTTCAATGCAATGGAGATGGGTCCATCCCGTTAATCAACACAATGGATTCGCGTCTAACCCAAACCCACTTCTGGTTCGATCATGTCTTTCAATGCAATAGAGACGGGTCTATCCCATCTTTCAACACGATGGATTCAGGTCTATCCCGAACCCACTTCTGGTTCGATCCTGTCTTTCAATGCAATGGAGAAGGGTTTATCCCATTTTTAAACATGATGATTTAGGGTCTAACCCGCACCCACTTCTAGTTAGATCCTGTCTTTCAATGCAATGGAGACGGGTCTATCCCGTTTGTCAACCTGATTAATTCGGCTCTAACCCGAACCCACTTCTGGTACAATCATATCTTTCAATAAAATGGAGACGAGTCTATCCCATCTTTCAACATAATGGATTCAGGTCTATCTCGAACCCACTTCTGATTCAATATTGTCTTTCAATGCAATGGAGACGGGTCTATCCCCTCTTTCAACACAACGGAATCGGATCTATCAGGAACTCACTCCTGGTTCTATATTATCAATCAATTCAATGGAGACGGGTCTATCCAATCTTGCTACTCGATAGATTCGGGTCTATTATGAACGCACTTTTAATTAGATTTTGTCTTTCAATGCAATGGTGACGGGCCTATCCTATCTTTAAACACGATGGATTCGAGTTTATCATGAACCACTTTTGTTTCGATATTGTTTTTCAATGCAATGGGGATGGGTCTATCCCGACTTTCAACACGATGGATTCGGGTCTATCCCGAACCCACTTCTGGTTCGATGTTTCCTTTCAATACAATTGAGACAGGCGAACCCACTTCTGATCGATCATGTTTTTCAAGGCAATGGAGACGGGTCTATCATGTTTTTTAACACGATGGATTCGGGTCTATCCCATACCCACTTCGTGTTCGATCCTGTCTTTCAATGCAATGGAAATTGGTCTATCGCGTCTTTCAACACGATGGATTCAGGTCTTTCCCCAACACACTTCTGGTTCGATCCTGTCTTTCAATTAAATGGATACTGGTTTACACTATCTTTTAACATGACGGATTCGGGTCTATCCCGAACCCATTTCAGGTTCGATCCAGTCTTGCAATGCAAGTGAGACAAGTCTATCCCATTTTTCAACCCGATTTATTCGGCTCTAACCCGAACCCCCTTCTGGTACAATCATGTCTTTCAACAAAATTGAGACGGGTCTATCCCATCTTTCAACACGATGGATTCAGGTCTATCCCAAACCCACTTCTAATTCAATCATGCCTTTCAATGCAATGGAGACGGGTATATCCAATCTGTCAACACGATGGATTTTGGTATCTTCCGAACCCACTTCTGGTTCTATACTATCATTCAATTCAATGGAGATGGGTCTTTCCCATCTTGCTACTCGATTTAATTCGGGTCTATTTCGAACCCACTTCTGGTTCGATCCTATCTTTCAATAAAATGGAGAAGGGTTTATCCCGTCTTTCAACGTTATGGTTTCGAGTCTAAGCCGAACCCACTTCTGGTTCGATCATGTCTTTCAATGCAATGGAAATGGGTCTATCCCTTCTTTCAACGCGATGGATTCGGGTCTATCCCGAACCCACTTCAGGTTCGATCTGGTCTTTCAATGCAATGGAGAAGGGTCTATCCAGTGTTTCAACACGATTGATTCAGGCCTATCCCAAATCCACTTCTGGTTCGATCCTGTCTTTTAATGCAATGGAGAAGGGTTTATCCCGTCTTTAAACGTGATGGTTTCGAATCTAACCCTAACCCACTTTTGGTTCGATCCTATCTTTCAATGCAATGGAGACGGGTCTATCCCATTAATCAACATGATGGATTCGGGTCTAACCCAAACCCACTTCTGGTTCGATCATGTCTTTCAATGAAATAGAGACGGGTCTATCCCATCTTTCAACACGATGGATTCAGGTCTATCCCGAACCCACTTCTGGTTCGATCATGTCTTTCAATGCAATGGAGACTGGTTTATCCCGTCTTTCAACACGATGGATTCTGGTCTATCCCGAACCAATTCCTGGTTCGGTCCTATCGTTCAATTCAATGGAGACGGGTCTATCCCATCTTGCAACTCGATGGATTCGGGTCTATCTGGAACCCATTTTTCGTTCGATGTTGTCTTTCATTGCAATGGTGACGGGCCTATCCCGTCTTTAACCACGTTGGATTCAGGTCTATCTTGAACGACTTCTGTTTCAATCATGTTTTTCAATGCAATTGGGATGGGTATATCCCGTCTTTCCCCACGATGGATTCGAGTCTATCCCGAACCCATTTCTGTTTCAATTTTCCTTTCAATACAATGGAGAAAGGCGAACCCACTTCTAATTCGATCTTGTCTTTCAATGAAATGGAGACGGGTTTATCCCGTCGTTCAACACAATAGATTCATGTCTATCCAATACCCACTTCTTGTTTGATCATGTCTTTCAATGCATTGGAGATGGGTGCATCCCATTTTTTAACTCGATGGATTCGGGTCTATCTTGAACGCTCTTCCGGTTTGATCATGTCTTTCAATGCAATGGAGACGAGTTTATCATGTATTTTAACATGATGGATTCGGGTCTATCCCATATCTACTTCTGGTTTGATCCTGTCTTTCATTGCAATGGAAACGGGTCTATCCCATCTTTCAACACGATGGATTCCGGTCTATCCCGAACCCACTTCTAATTCAATCTTGCCTTTCATTGCAATGGAGACGGGTATATCCAATTTGTCAACACGATGGATTTTGGTCTCTTCCAAACCCACTTCTGGTTCTATACTATCATTCAATTAAATGGAGATGGGTCTATCCCATCTTGCTAATCGATGGATTCGGATCTATTTCGAACCCACTTCTGGTTCGATCCTATCTTTCAATAAAATTGAGAAGGGTTTATCCCGTCTTTCAACATTATGGTTTCGAGTCTAAGCCGAACCCACTTCTGGTTCGATCATGTCTTTCAATGCAATGGAAATGGGTCTATCCCTTCTTTAAACGCGATGGATTCGGGTCTATCCCAAACCCACTTCAGGTTCGATCTGGTCTTTCAATGCAATGGAGTCGGGTCTATCCAGTGTTTCAACACAATTGATTCAGGCCTATCCCAAATCCACTTCTGGTTCGATCATGTCTTTCAATGCAATGGAGAAGGGTTTATCCCGTCTTTAAACGTGATGGTTTCGGATCTAACCCTAACCCACTTTTGGTTCGATCCTATCTTTCAATGCAATGGAAATGGGTCTATCCCATTAATCAACACGATGGATTCGGGTCTAACCCAAACCCACTTCTGGTTCGATCATGTCTTTCAATGCAATAGAGACGGGTCTATCCCATCTTTCAACACGATGGATTCAGGTCTATCCCGAACCCACTTCTGGTTCGATCATGTCTTTCAATGCAATGGAGACTGGTTTATCCCGTCTTTCAACACGATGGATTCTGGTCTATCCCGAACCCACTCCTGGTTCGATCCTATCGTTCAATTCAATGGAGACGGGTCTATCCCATCTTGCAACTCGATGGATTCGGGTCTATCTAGAACCCATTTTTTGTTCGATGTTGTCTTTCATTGCAATGGTGACGGGCCTATCCCTTCTTTAACCACGTTGGATTCAGGTCTATCTTGAACGACTTTTGTTTCATTCATGTTTTTCAATGCAATTGGGATTGGTATATCCTGTCTTTCCCCACGATGGATTCGAGTCTATCCCGAACCCATTTCTGTTTCGATTTTCCTTTCAATACAATGGAAAACGGCGAACCCACTTCTAATTCAATCTTGTCTTTCAATGAAATGGAGACGGGTTTATCCCGTCTTTCAACACAATAGATTCATGTCTATCCAATACCCACTTCTTGTTTGATCATGTCTTTCAATGCATTGGAGACGGGTGCATCCCATTTTTTAACAAGATGGATTCGAGTCTATCTTGAACGCTCTTCCGGTTTGATCATGTCTTTCAATGCAATGGAGACGAGTTATCATGTCTTTTAACACGATGGATTATGGTCTATCCCATATCTACTTCTGGTTCGATCCTGTCTTTCAATGCAATGGAAACGGGTCTATCTCGTCATTCAACACGATGGATTCATGTCTATCCCCAACGCACTACGGGTTCAATCCTGTCTTTCAATGGAATGGAAATGGGTTTATCATGTCTTTAACATGAAGGATTCAGGTCTATCCCGAACCCACTTCTGGTTCGATCCTGTCTTGCAATGCAATGGAGACGGGTCAATCCCGTCTTTCAACACGATGGATGTGAGTCTATCCCAAACCCACTTCTGGTTCGATATTGTCTTTCTATGCAATGGAGACGGGTCTATCCCGTCATTCAACACCATGCATTCGTGTTTATCCCGAACCCAATTCTGGTTTGATCCTGTCTTTTAATGCAACGGAGACAAGTCTATCCCATCTTTCAACATGATGGATTCGGGTCTATCCCGAACCCACTTCTGGTTTGATCTTGTCTTTCAATGCAATGGAAACGGTGTATTCCGACTTTTAATACGATGGATTCGGGTCTATCCGGAACCCACTATTAATTCGATCATGTCTGCAATGCAATGGAGACGAGTCTATGCCGTCTTTCAACACGATGGATTCAGGACTGTCCAAACGCACTTCTGGATCGAACCTGTCTTTCAATGCATAAGAGACCAGTCTTTTAATCTGATGGATTTTAATTTATCCCGAACCCACTTTTGGTTCGAACCTGTCTTTCAATCAAATGGAGTTGGGTCTATCCCGTCATTCAACACGATGTATTCGGGTCTATCCCGAACCCACTTCTTGTTCGTTCATGTCTTTCAATGCAATGGAGATGGGTTTATCCCGTCTTTCAACATGATAGATTCGGGTATATCCCGAGCCCATTTCTGGTTCGATTTTATCTTTTAATGCAATGCAGACGGGTCTATCCCGTCTTTCAACATGATGGTTTTGATTCTATCCCAAACCCACTTCTGTTTCGATCCTGTCTTTCAATGCAATGGAGACAGATCCATCCCGTCTTTCAGCATGATGGATTTGGGTCTATCCCGAACCCACTTCTGGTTTGATCTTGTATTTCAATGCAATGGAGACGGTGTATTCCGTCTTTTAATACGATGGATTCGGGTCTATCCGAAACCCACTATTAATTTGATCATGTCTGCAATGCAATGGAGACGGGTCTATGCCGTTTTTCAACACGATGGATTCAGGACTGTCCAAACGCACTTCTGGATCGAACCTGTCTTTCAATGCAATAGAGACCAGTCTTTTAATCTGATGGATTTGGGTCTATCCCGAACCCACTTTTGGTTCGAACCTGTCTTTCAATGCAATGGAGTTGGGCCTATCCGGTCTTTCAACACGATGTATTCGGGTCTATCCCGAACCCACTTCTGGTTCGTTCATGTCTTTCAATGCAATGGATATGGGTCTATCCCGTCTTTCAACACGATAGATTCGGGTATATCCCGTGCCCAATTCTGGTTCGATCCTATCTTTCAATGCAATAGAGACGGGTCTATCTCGTCTTTCAACACGATGGTTTTGGGTCTATCCTAAACCCACTTCTCGTTCGATCCTGTCTTTCAATGCAATGGAGACAGGTCCATCCCGTCTTTCAACATGATGGATTCGGGTCTATTCCGAACCCACTTCTAATTCGATCATGTCTTTCAATTAAATGGAGACGGATTCCGTTTTTTAATACGATAAATTCGGGTCTATCCCGAACCCACTTTTAGTTCAATCCTGTCTTGCAATGCAATGGAGACGGGTCAATGCCGCCTTTCAACACGATGGATTCTAGTTTATCCCCAACCCACTTCTGGTTCGACGTGTCTTTCCAGGCAATAGAGAAGGGTTTTATCCCGTCTTTCAACATGGTAGATTCGAGCCTATCCTGAACCCACTTCTGGTTCGATCCTCTCTTTCAATGCAATAGAGAAGGGTTTATCCTGTCTTTCAACATTAGGGTTTCATCTCTAAGTCGAACCTACTTCTACTTCAACCCTGTCTTCCAACACGATGGATTCGGGTCTATCCCAAACCCACTTCTGGTTTGATCCTTTCTTTCAACGCAATGGAAACGGGTCTATCCAATCTTTCGACACCATTTACTCTGGCCTATCCCGAACCCATTTCTGGTTTGATCCTGTCTTTCAATATAATGGAGATGGGTCATTCCAGTCTGTCAACACGATGGATTCGAGTCTAACCCAAACCCACTTCTAGTTCGATCTTGTCTTTCAACGCAAATGAGACGGGTTTATCCCATCTTTAAACACGATGGATTCAGGTCTATCCCGAACACACTTCTGGTTCAATCCTGTCTTTCAATGCAATGGAGAAGGGTTTATCCCGTCTTTCAACATAAGGGTTTCGTCTCTAAGCCGAACCTACTTCTTGTTCGTTCTTGTCTTTCAATGCAATGGAGACGGATCTATCCCGTCTTTCAACTCGATGGATTCGAGTCTATCCCGAACCCACTTCTGGTTCGATCCTATCTTTCAATGCAATGGAAACGGGTCTATTCAGTCTTTCAACACGATTGACTCAGGCCTATTCGGAACCCACTTCTGGTTCGATCTTGTCTTTCAATGCAATGAAGACGGGTCTATCCCTTCTTTCAACACGATGGATTCGGGTCTAAACCCAAACCCACTTCTGGTTCCTTACTATCATTCAATTCAATGGTGGCGGGCCTATCCTATCTTTTAACACGATGGATTCGGGTTTAACTTGAACCACTTCTGTTTCGATCTTGTTTTTCAATGCAATGGGGATGGGTCTATCCCGTCTTTCAACACGATGGATTCGGGTCTATCCCGAACCCACTTCTGGTTCGATGTTTCCTTTCAATACAGTGGAGACAGGCGAACCCACATCTGGTTTGATCCTGTCTTTCAATGCAATGGAGAAGGGTTTATCTCGTTTTTAAACATGATGATTTCGGGTCTAACCCGAACCCACTTCTAGTTAGATCCTGTCTTTCAATACAATGGACTGGATCGATGTTTCCTTTCAATACAATGGAGACAGGCGAACCCACTTCTGGTTTGATCCTGTCTTTCAATGCAATGGAGAAGGGTTTATCCCGTTTCAAAACATGATGATTCGGCTCTAACCCGAACCCACTTCTGGTACAATCATGTCTTTCAATAAAATGCAGACGAGACTATCCCATCTTTCAACATGATGGATTCAGGTCTATCCCGAACCCACTTCTAATTCAATCTTGTCTTTCAATGAAATGGAGACGGGTCTATCCCCTCTTTCAACACGATGGATTCGGGTCTATCCCGAGCCCACTCCTTGTTCTATACTATCATTCAATTCAATGGAGACGGGTCTATCCAATCTTGCTACTCGATAGATTTAGGACTATTTCGAACGCACTTTCAATTCGATGTTGTCTTTCAATGCAATGGTGACGGGCCTATCCTATCTTTTAACACGATGGATTCGGGTTTATCATGAACCACTTCTGTTTCGATCTTGTTTTTCAATGCAATGGGGATGGGTCTATCCCGTCTTTCAACATGATGGATTCGGGTCTATCCGAACCCACTTCTGGTTCGATGTTTCCTTTCAATACAGTGGAGACAAGCGAACCCACTTCTGGTTCGATCCTGTCTTTCAATGCAATGGAAAAGGTTTTATCCCGTTTTTAAACATGATGATTTCGGGTCTAACCCGAACCCACTTCTAGTTAGATCATGTCTTTCAATGCGATGGACTGGTTCGATGTTTCCTTTCAATACAATGGATACAGGCGAACCCACTTCTGGTTCGATCCATTCTTTCAATGCAATGGAGAAGGGTTTATCTCGTTTTTAAACATGATGGTTTCGGGTCTAACCCGAACCCACTTCTAGTTAGATCCATTCTTTCAATACAATGGACTGGTTCGATGTTTCCTTTCAATACATTGGAGACAGGAGAACCCACTTCTGGTTTGATCCTGTCTTTCAATGCAATGGAGAAGGGTTTATCCCGTTTCAAAACATGATGATTCGGCTCTAACCTGAACCCACTTCTGGTACAATCATGTCTTTCAATAAAATGCAGACGAGACTATCCCATCTTTCAACATGATGGATTCAGGTCTATCCCGAACCCACTTCTAATTCAATCTTGTCTTTCAATGAAATGGAGACGGGTCTATCCCCTTTTTCAACACGATGGATTCGGGTCTATCCCGAGCCCACTTCTTGTTCTATACTATCATTCAATTCAATGGAGACGGGTCTATCCAATCTTGCTACTCGATAGATTTGGGACTATTTCGAACGCACTTTCAATTAGAGGTTGTCTTTCAATGCAATGTTGACGGGCCTATCCTATCTTTTAACACGATGGATTCGGGTTTATCATGAACCACTTCTGTTTCGATCTTGTTTTTCAATGCAATGGGGATGGGTCTATCCCGTCTTTCAACACGATGGATTCGGGTCTATCCGAACCCACTTCTGGTTCGAAGTTTCCTTTCAATACAGTGGAGCCAAGCGAACCCACTTCTGGTTCGATCCTGTCTTTCAATGCAATGGAAAAGGTTTTATCCCGTTTTTAAACATGATGATTTCGGGTCTAACCCGAACCCACTTCTAGTTAGATCATGTCTTTTAATGCGATGGACTGGTTCGATGTTTCCTTTCAATACAATGGAGACAGGCGAACCCACTTCTGGTTCGATCCTGTCTTTCAATGCAATGGAGAAGGGTTTTTCTCGTTTTTAAACATGATGATTTCGGGTCTAACCCGAACCCACTTCTAGTTAGATCCTGTCTTTCAATACAATGGACTGGTACGATGTTTCCTTTCAATACAATGGAGACAGGCGAACCCACTTCTGGTTTGATCTTGTCTTTCAATGCAATGGAGAAGGGTTTATCCCGTTTCTAAACATGATGATTCGGCTCTAACCCGAACCCACTTCTGGTACAATCATGTCTTTCATTAAAATTGAGACGAGTTTATCCCATCTTTCAACATGATGGATTCAGGTCTATCCCGAACCCACTTCTAATTCAATCTTGTCTTTCATTGAAATGGAGACGGGTCTATCCCCTCTTTCAACACGATGGATTCGGGTCTATACCGAGCCCACACCTGGTTCTATACTATCATTCAATTCAATGGAGACGGGTCTATCCAATCTTGCTACTCGATAGATTTGGGACTATTTCGAACCCACTTTCAATTCGATGTTGTCTTTCAATGCAATGGTGACGGGCCGATCCTATCTTTTAATAGGATGGATTCGGGTTTATCATGAACCACTTCTGTTTCGATCTTGTTTTTCAATGCAATGGGGATGGGTCTAACCCGTCTTTCAACACGATGGATTCGGGTCTATCCCGAACCCACTTCTGGTTCGATGTTTCCTTTCAATACAGTGGAGACAGGTGAACCCACTTCTGGTTCGATCCTGTCTTTCAATGCAATGGAAAAGGGTTGATCCCATTTTTAAACATGATGATTTCGGGTCTAACCCGAACCCACTTCTAGTTAGATCATGTCTTTCAATGCAATGGACTGGTTCGATGTTTCCTTTCAATACAATGTAGACAGGCGAACCCACTTCTGGTTCGATCCTGTCTTTCAATGCAATGGAGAAGGGTTTATCTCGTTTTTAAACATGATGATTTCGGGTCTAACCCGAACCCACTTCTGGTACAATCATGTCTTTCAATAAAATGGAGACGAGTTTATCCCATCTTTGAACATGATGGATTAAGGTCTATCCCGAACCCACTTATAATTCAATCTTGTCTTTCAATGAAATGGAGACGGGTCTATCCCCTCTTTGAACACGATGGATTCGGGTCTATCCCGAGCCCACTCCTGGTTCTATACTATCATTCAATTCAATGGAGACGAGTCTATCCAATCTTGCTACTCGATAGATTTGGGACTATTTCGAACGCACTTTCAATTTGATGTTGTCTTTCAATGCAATGGTGACGGGCCTATCCTATCTTTTAACACGATTGATTCGGGTTTATCATGAACCACTTCTGTTTCGATCTTGTTTTTCAATGCAATGGGGATGGGTCTATCCCGAACCCACTTCTGGTTCGATGTTTCCTTTCAATACAGTGGAGACAGGCGAACCCACTTCTGGTTCGATCCTGTCTTTCAATGCAATGGAAAACGGTTTATCCCTTTTTTAAACATGATGATTTTGGGTCTAACCCGAACCCACTTCTAGTTAGATCATGTCTTTCAATGCAATGGATTGGTTCGATGTTTCCTTTCAATACAATGGAGACAGGCGAACCCACTTCTGGTTCGATCCTGTCTTTCAATGCAATGGAGAAGGGTTTATCTCGTTTTTAAACATGATGATTTTGGGTCTAACCCGAACCCACTTCTAGTTGATCCTGTCTTTCAATACAATGGACTGGTTCGATGTTTCCTTTCAATACAATGGAGACAGGCGAACCCACTTCTGGTTTGATCATGTCTTTCAATGCAATGGAGAAGGGTTTATCCCGTTTCAAAACATGATGATTCGGCTCTAACCTGAACCCACTTTTGGTACAATCATGTCTTTCAATAAAATGGAGACGAGTCTATCCCATCTTTCAACATGATGGATTCTGGTCTATCCCGAACCCACTTCTAATTCAATCTTGTCTTTCAATGAAATGGAGACGGGTCTATCCCCTCTTTGAACACGATGGATTCGGGTCTATCCCGAGCCCACTCCTGGTTCTATACTATCATTCAATTCAATGGAGACGGGTCTATCCAATCTTGCTATTGCATAGATTTGGGACTATTTCGAACGCACTTTGAATTCGATGTTGTCTTTCAATGCAATGGTGACGGGCCTATCCTATCTTTAAACACGATGGATTCGGGTTTATCATGAACCACTTCTGTTTCGATCTTGTTTTTCAATGCAATGGGGATGGGTCTATCCCGACTTACAACACGGTGGATTTGGGTCTATCCCGAACCCACTTCTGGTTTGATATTGCCTTTCAATACAATGGAGATAGGCGAACCCACTTCTGGTTCAATCATGTCTTTCAATATAATGGAGACGGGTATATCCAATCTTGCTACGCGATAGATTTGGAACTATTTCGAACGCACTTTCAATTCGATGTTGTCTTTCAATGCAATGGTGACGGGCCTATCCTATCTTTTAACACGATGGATTCGTGTTTATCAAGAACCACTTCTGTTTCGATCTTGTTTTTCATTGCAATGGGGATGGGTCTATCCCGTCTTTCAACACGATGGATTCGGGTCTATCCCGAACCCACTTCTGGTTCGATGTTTCCTTTTAATACAATTTAGACTGGCGAACCCACTTCTGGTTTGATCTTGTCTTTCAATGCAATGGAGAAGGGTTTATCTCGTTTTTAAACATGATGATTTCGGGTCTAACCCGAACCCACTTCTAGTAAGATCCTGTCTTTCAATACAACGGAATGGTTCGATGTTTCCTTTCAATACAATGGAGACAGGCGAACCCACTTCTGGTACAATCATGTCTTTCAATAAAATGGAGACGAGTCTATCCCATCTTTCAACATGATGGATTCAGGTCTATCCCGAACCCACTTCTAATTCAATCTTGTCTTTCAATGAAATGGAGACGGGTCTATTCCATCTTTCAACACGATGGATTCGGGTCTATCCCGAGCCCACTCCTGGTTCTATACTATCATTCAATTCAATGGAGACGGGTCTATCCAATCTTTCTACTCGATAGATTTGGGACTATTTCGAACGCACTTTCAATTCGATGTTGTCTTTCAATGCAATGTTGACGGGCCTATCCTATCTTTTAACACGATGGATTCGGGTTTATCATGAACCACTTCTGTTTCGATCTTGTTTTTCAATGCAATGGGGATGGGTCTATCCCGTCTTTCAACACGATGGATTCGGGTCTATCCCGAACCCACTTCTGGTTCGATGTTTCCTTTCAAAACAATGGAGACAGGCGAACCCACTTCTGGTTTGATCCTGTCTTTCAATGCAATGGAGATGGGTTTATCTCGTTTTTAAACATGATGATTTCGGGGCTAACCCGAACCCACTAATAGTTAGATCTTGTCTTTCAATACAATGGACTGGTTCGATGTTTCCTTTCAATACAATGGAGACAGGCGAACCCACTTCTGGTTTGATCCTATCTTTCAATGCAATGGAGAAGGGTTTATCCCGTTTCTAAACATGATGATTCGTCTCTTACCTGAACCCACTTCTTGTACAATCATGTCTTTCAATAAAATGGAGACGAGTTTATCCCATCTTTCAACATGATGGATTCAGGTCTATCCCGAACCCACTTCTAATTCAATCTTGTCTTTCAATGAAATGGAGACGGGTCTATCCCCTCTTTCAACACGATGGATTCGGGTCTATCCCGAGCCCACTCCTGGTTCTATACTATCATTCAATTCAATGGAGACGGGTCTATCCGATCTTGCTACTCGATAGATTTTGGACTATTTCGAACGCACTTTCAATTCGATGTTGTCTTTCAATGCAATGGTGACGGGCCTATCCTATCTTTTAACACGATGGATTCGGGTTTATCTTGAACCACTTCTGTTTCGATCTTGTTTTTCAATGCAATGGGGATGGGTCTATCCCGCCTTTCAACACGATGGATTCGGGTCTATCCCGAACCCACTTCTGGTTCGATGTTTCCTTTCTATACAATGGAGACAGGCGAAGCCACTTCTGGTTTGATCCTGTCTTTCAATGCAATGGAGATGGGTTTATCTCGTTTTTAAACATGATGATTTCGGGGCTAACCCGAACCCACTAATAGTTAGATCTTGTCTTTCAATACAATGGACTGGTTCGATGTTTCCTTTCAATACAATGGAGACAGGCGAACCCACTTCTGGTTTGATCCTATCTTTCAATGCAATGGAGAAGGGTTTATCCCGTTTCTAAACATGATGATTCGTCTCTTACCCGAACCCACTTCTTGTACAATCATGTCTTTCAATAAAATGGAGACGAGTTTATCCCATCTTTCAACATGATGGATTCAGGTCTATCCCGAACCCACTTCTAATTCAATCTTGTCTTTCAATGAAATGGAGACGGGTCTATCCCCTCTTTGAACACGATGGATTCGGGTCTATCCCGAGCCCACTCCTGGTTCTATACTATCATTCAATTCAATGGAGACGGGTTTATCCAATCTTGCTACTCGATAGATTTGGGACTATTTCGAACGCACTTTCAATTCGATGTTGTCTTTCAATGCAATGGTGACGGGCCTATCCTATCTTTTAACACGATATATTCGGGTTTATCATGAACCACTTCTGTTTCGATCTTGTTTTTCAATGCAATGGGGATGGGTCTATCCCGAACCCACTTCTGGTTCGATGTTTCCTTTCAATACAGTGGAGACAGGCGAACCCACTTCCCCGAACCCACTTCTAGTTAGATCATGTCTTTCAATGCAATGGATTGGTTCGATGTTTCCTTTCAATACAATGGAGACAGGCGAACCCACTTCTGGTTCGATCCTGTCTTTCAATGCAATGGAGAAGGGTTTATCTCGTTTTTAAACATCATGATTTCGGGTCTAACCCGAACCCACTTCTAGTTAGATCTAGTCTTTCAATACAATGGACTGGTTCGATGTTTCCTTTCAATACAATGGAGACAGGCAAACCCACTTCTGGTTTGATCATGTCTTTCAATGCAATGGAGAAGGGTTTATCCCGTTTTTAAACATGATGAATCGACTCTAACCCGAACCCACTTCTGTTACAATCATGTCTTTCAATAAAATGGAGACGAGTCTATCCCATCTTTCAACATGATGAATTAAGGTCTATCCCGAATCCACTTCGGATGCAATCTTGTCTTTCAATGAAATGGAGACGGGTCTATCCCCTCTTTCAACACGATGGATTCGGGTCTATCCCGAACCCACTCCTGGTTCTATACTATCATTCAATTCAATGGATACGGGTCTATCCAATCTTGCTACTCGATAGATTTGGGTCTATTTCAAACGCACTTTTAATTCGATGTTGTCTTTCAATGCAATGGTGACGGGCCTATCCTATCTTTAAACACGATGGATTCGGGTTTATCATGAACCACTTCTGTTTCGATCTTGTTTTTTAATGCAATGGGGATGGGTCTATCCCGTCTTTCAACACGAAGGATTCGGGTCTATCCCGAACCCACTTCTGGTTCGATGTTTCCTTTCAATACAATGTAGATAGGCGAACCCTCTTCTGGTTCGATCCTGTCTTTCAATGCAATGGAGAAGGGTTTATCTCATTTTTAAACATGATGATTTCGGGTCTAACCCGAACCCACTTCTAGTTAGATCCTGTCTTTCAATACAATGGACTGGTTCGATGTTTCCTTTCAATACAATGGAGACAGGCGAACCCACTTCTGGTTTGATCCTGTCTTTCAATGCAATGGATAAGGGTTTATCCCGTTTCTAAACATGATGATTCGGCTCTAACCCGAATCCACTTCTGGTACAATCATGTCTTTCAATAAAATGGAGACGAGTCTATCCCATCTTTCAACATGATGGATTCTGGTCTATCCCGAACCCACTTCTAATTCAATCTTGTCTTTCAACGGGTCTATCCCATCTTTCAACACGATGGATTTGGGTCTATCCCGAGCCCACTCCTGGTTCTATACTATCATTCAATTCAATGGAGACGGGTCTATCCAATCTTGCTACTCGATAGATTTGGGACTATTTCGAACGCACTTTCAATTCGATGTTGTCTTTCAATGCAATGGTGACGGGCCTATCCTATCTTTTAACACGATGGATTCGGGTTTATCTTGAACCACTTCTGTTTCGATCTTGTTTTTCAATGCAATGGGGATGGGTCTATCCCGTCTTTCAACACGATGGATTCGGGTCTATCCCGAACCCACTTCTGGTTCGATGTTTCCTTTCAATATAGTGGAGACAGGCGAACCCACTTCTAGTTCGATCCTGTCTTTCAATGCAATGGAAAAGGGTTTATCATGTTTTTAAACATGATGATTTCGAGTCTAACCCAAACCCACTTCTAGTTAGATCATGTCTTTCAATGCATTGGACTGGTTCGATATTTCCTTTCAATACAATGGAGACAGGCAAACCCACTTCTGGTTCGATCCTGTCTTTCAATGCAATGGAGAAGGGTTTATCCCGTTTTTAAACATGATGATTCGGCTCTAACCCGAACCCACTTCTGGTACAATCATGTCTTTCAATAAAATGGAAACGAGTCTATCCCATCTTTCAACATGATGGATTAAGGTCTATCACGAACCCAATTCGGATGCAATATTGTCTTTCAATGAAATGGAGATGGATCTATCCCCTCTTTCAACACGATGGATTCTGGTCTATCCCGAACCCACTTCTAATTCAATCTTGTGTTTCAATGAAATGGAGACGGGTCTATCCCCTCTTTCAACACGATGGATTCGGATCTATCCCGAGCCCACTCCTGGTTCTATACTATCATTCAATTCAATGGAGACGGGTCTATCCAATCTTGCTACTCGATAGATTTGGGTCTATCCCGAACCCACTTCGGATGCAATCTTGTCTTTCAATGAAATGGAGACGGGTTTATCCCCTCTTTCAACATGATGGATTCGGGTCTATCCCGAGCCCACTTCTGGTTCTATACTATCATTCAATTCAATGGAGACGGGTCTATCCAATCTTGCTACTCGATAGATTTGGGACTATTTCGAACGCACTTTCAATTCGATGTTGTCTTTCAATGCAATGGTGACGGGCCTATCCTATCTTTTGACACGATGGATTCGGGTTTATCATGAACCACTTCTGTTTCGAACTTGTTTTTCAATGCGATGGGGATGGGTCTATCCCGTCTATCAACACGATGGATTCGGGTCTATCCCGAACCCACTTCTGGTTCGATGTTTCCTTTCAATACAGTGGAGACAGGCGAACCCATTTCTGGTTCGATTCTGTCTTTCAATGCAATGGAAAAGGGTTTATCCCATTTTTAAACAAGATGATTTCGGGTCTAACCCGAACCCACTTCTAGTTAGATCATGTCTTTCAATGCAATGGACTGGTTCGATGTTTCCTTTCAATAGAATGGAGACAGGCAAACCCACTTCTAGTTCGACCCAGTCTTTCAATGCAATGGAGAAGGGTTTATCCCGTTTTTAAACATGATGAATCGGCTCTAACCCGAACCCACTTCTGTTACAATCATGTCTTTCAATAAAATGGAGACGAGTCTATCCCATCTTTCAACATGATGAATTAAGGTCTATCCCGAATCCACTTCGGATGCAATCTTGTCTTTCAATGAAATGGAGACGGGTCTATCCCCTCTTTCAACACGATGGATTCGGGTCTATCCCGAACCCACTCCTGGTTCTATACTATCATTCAATTCAATGGATACGGGTCTATCCAATCTTGCTACTCGATAGATTTGGGTCTATTTCAAACGCACTTTTAATTCGATGTTGTCTTTCAATGCAATGGTGACGGGCCTATCCTATCTTTAAACACGAAAATGGATTCGGGTTTATCATGAACCACTTCTGTTTCGATCTTGTTTTTTAATGCAATGGGGATGGGTCTATCCCGTCTTTCAACACGATGGATTCGGGTCTATCCCGAACCCACTTCTGGTTCGATGTTTCCTTTCAATACAATGGAGATAGGCGAACCCTCTTCTGGTTCGATCCTGTCTTTCAATGCAATGGAGAAGGGTTTATCTCATTTTTAAACATGATGATTTCGGGTCTAACCCGAACCCACTTCTAGTTAGATCCTGTCTTTCAATACAATGGACTGGTTCGATGTTTCCTTTCAATACAATGGAGATAGGCGAACCCTCTTCTGGTTCGATCCTGTCTTTCAATGCAATGGAGAAGGGTTTATCTCATTTTTAAACATGATGATTTCGGGTCTAACCCGAACCCACTTCTAGTTAGATCCTGTCTTTCAATACAATGGATTGGTTCGATGTTTCCTTTCAATACAATGGAGACAGGCGAACCCACTTCTGGTTTGATCCTGTCTTTCAATGCAATGGATAAGGGTTTATCCCGTTTCTAAACATGATGATTCGGCTATAACCCAAACCCACTTCTGGTTTAATCATGTCTTTCAATAAAATGGAGACGAGTCTATCCCATCTTTCAACATGATGGATTCTGGTCTATCCCGAACCCACTTCTAATTCAATCTTGTCTTTCAATGAAATGGAGACGGGTCTATCCCATCTTTCAACACGATGGATTTGGGTCTATCCCGAGCCCACTCCTGGTTCTATACTATCATTCAATTCAATGGAGACGGGTCTATCCAATCTTGTTACTCGATAGATTTGGGACTATTTCGAACGCACTTTCAATTCGATGTTGTCTTTCAATGCAATGGTGACGGGCCTATCCTATCTTTTAACACGATGGATTCGGGTTTATCTTGAACCACTTCTGTTTCGATCTTGTTTTTCAATGCAATGGGGATGGGTCTATCCCGTCTTTCAACACGATGGATTCGGGTCTATCCCGAACCCACTTCTGGTTCGATGTTTCCTTTCAATACAGTGGAGACAGGCGAACCCACTTCTAGTTCGATCCTGTCTTTCAATGCAATGGAAAAGGGTTTATCATGTTTTTAAACATGATGATTTCGGGTCTAACCCAAACCCACTTCTAGTTAGATCATGTCTTTCAATGCATTGGACTGGTTCGATATTTCCTTTCAATACAATGGAGACAGGCAAACCCACTTCTGGTTCGATCCTGTCTTTCAATGCAATGGATAAGGGTTTATCCCGTTTTGAAACATGATGATTCGGCTCTAACCCGAACCCACTTCTGGTACAATCATGTCTTTCAATAAAATGGAAACGAGTCTATCCCATCTTTCAACATGATGGATTAAGGTCTATCACGAACCCAATTCGGATGCAATCTTGTCTTTCAATGAAATGGAGACGGATCTATCCCCTCTTTCAACACGATGGATTCTGGTCTATCCCGAACCCACTCCTGGTTCGATCCTATCGTTCAAGTCAATGGAGACGGGTATATCCCATCTTTCAACTCGATGGATTCGGGTCTATCTCGAACCCACTTTTCGTTCGATGCTGTCTTTCATTGCAATGGTGATGGGCCTATCCCGTCTTTAACCACGTTGGATTCAGGTCTGTCTTTAACGACTTCTGTTTCAATCATGTTTTTGAATGCAATTGGGTTGAGTATATCCCGTCTTTCCCCACGATGGATTCGAGTCTATCCCGAACCCATTTCTGGTTCGATGTTGCCTTTCAATACAATGGAGAAAGGCGAACCCACTTCTAATTCGATCTTGTCTTTCAATGCAATGGAGACAGGTTTATCCCGTCTTTCAGCACAATAGATTCATGTGTATCCAATACCCACTTCTTGTTTGATCCTGTCTTTCAATGCATTGGAGACGGGTGCATCCCATTTTTTAACACGATGGATTCGGGTCTATCTTGAACGCACTTCCGGTTTGATCATGTCTTTCAATGCAATTTAGACGAGTTTATCATGTATTTTAACACGATGGATTTGGGTCTATCCCATATCTACTTATGGTTCGATCCTGTCTTTCAATGCAATGGAAACGGATCTATCCCGTCTTTCAACACGATCGATTCATGTCTATCCCCAACGCACTACGGGTTCAATCATGACTTTCAATGGAATGGAGACGGGTTTGTCCTGTCTTTTAACATGAAGGATTCAGGTCTATCCCAAACCCACTTCTGGTTCGATCCTGTCTTGCAATGCAATGGAGACGGGTCCATCCCGTCTTTCAACACGATGGATGCGGGACTATCCCAAACCCACTTCTGGTTCGATATTGTCTTTCTATGCAATGGAGACGGGTCTTTCCCGTCATTCAACACCATGCATTCGTGTCTATTCCGAACCCAATTCTGGTTCGATCCTGTCTTTTAATGCAACGGAGACAAGTCTATCCCATCTTTCAACATGATGGATTCGGGTCTATCCCGAACCCACTTCTGGTCTGATCTTGTCTTTCAATGCAATGGAGATGGTGTATTCTGACTTTTAATACGATGGATTCGGGTCTATCCGGAACCCACTATTAATTTGATTATGTTTGCAATGCAATGGAAACGAGTCTATACCGTCTTTTAACACGATGGATTCAGGACTGTCCAAACGCACTTCTGGATCAAACCTATCTTTCAATGAAATAGAGACCAGTCTTTTAATCTGATGGATTTGGGTCTATCCCGAACCCATTTTTGGTTCGAACCAGTCTTTCAATGCAATGGAGTTGGGTCTATCATGTTTTTCAACACGATGTATTCTGGTCTATCCCGACCCACTTCTGGTTCGTTCATGTCTTTCAATGCAATGGAGATGGGTCTATCCCGTCTTTCAACATAATAGATTCGGGTATATCCCGAGCCCATTTATGGTTCGATTTTATCTTTCAATGCAATGGAGACGGGTCTTTCCCATCTTTCAACATGATGGTTTCGGGTCTATCCCAAACCCACTTCTGGTTCGATCCTGTCTTTCAATGCAATTGAGACATGTCCATCCCGTCTTTCAACATGATGGATTCGGGTCTATTCCGAACCCACTTCTAATTCGATACTGTCTTTCAATTAAATGGAGACAGATTCCATTTTTTAATACGATGGATTCGGGTTTATCCCGAACCCACTTTTAGTTCAATCCTGTATTGCAATGCAATGGAGATGGATCAATGCCGCTTTTCAACACGTTGGATTCTAGTCTATCCCCAACCCACTTCTGGTTCGACGTGTCTTTCCATGCAATAGAGACGGGTTTATGTCATCTTTCAACACGATAGATTCGAGCCTATCTCGCACCCACTTCTGGTTCGATCCTGTCTTTCAATGCAATGGAAAAGGGTCTAAGCCGAACCCACTTTTAGTTCAACCCTGTCTTCCAAAGCAATGAAGACGGGTCTATCCCATCTTTCAACACGATTTATTCGGGTCTATCCCAAACCCACTTCTGGTTTGATCTTGTCTTTCAACGCAATGGAGACGGGTCTATCCAGTGTTTCGACACGATTGATTCGGGCCTATATCGAACCCACTTCTGGTTTGATCCTGTCTTTCAATGCAATGGAGATGGGTGCATCCCATATTTTAACACAATGGATTCTGGTCTATCCCATACCCACTTCTGGTTCGATCTTGTCTTTCAATGCAATGGAGATGGGTCATTCCCGTCTTTCAACACGATGGATTCGAATCTAACCCGAACCCACTTCCAATTCGATCCTATCTTTCAATGTAATTGAGACGGGTTTATCCCATCTTTAAACACGATGGATTCAGGTCTATCCCGAACACACTTCTGGCTCAATCCTGTTTTTCAATGCAATGGAGAAGGGTTTATCCCGACTTTCAACAATAGGGTTTCGTCTCTAAGCCAAATCCACTTCTGGTTCGATCCTGTCTATCAATACAATGGAAACGAGTTTATCCCGTCTTTCAACTCGATGGATTTGAGTCTATCCCGAACCCACTTCTGGTTCGATCCTATTGTTCAATGCAATGGAAACGGGTCTATCCAGTCTTTCAACACGATCGATTCACGCCTATCCCGAACCCACTTCTTGTTCGATCCTGTCTTTCAATGCAATGGAGAAGGGTTTATCCCGTCTTTAAACATGATGGTTTCGTGTCTAACCCGAACCCACTTCTAGTTAGATCCTGTCTTTCAAAGCAATGGAGACGGGTCTATCCCATTTTTCAACCCGATTAATTCGGCTCTAACCCAAACCCACTTCTAGTACAATCATGTCTTTCAATAAAATGGAGACGAGTCTATCCCATCATTCAACATGATGGATTCAGGTCTATCCCGAACCCACTTCCGATTAGATCTTGTCTTTCAATGCAATGAAGACGGGTCTATCCCCTCTTTCAACACAATGGATTCGGGTCTATCCCGAACCCACTTCTGGTTCTATACTATCATTCAATTCAATGGAGACGGGTCTATCCCATCTTGCTACTCGATGGATTTGGGTCTATTTGGAACCCACTTCTGGTTCGATCCTATCTTTCAATGCAATGGAAAAGGGTATATCCCGTCTTTCAACATTATAGTTTCGAGTCTATGCTGAACCCACTTCTGTTTCGATCATGTCTTCAATGCAATGGAAACGAGTCTATCCCGTCTTTCAACGCGATGGATTCGGGTCTATCCCGAACCCACTTTAGGTTCGATCTGGTCTTTCAATGCAATGTAGACGGGTCTATCCAGTGTTTCAACACGATTGATCCAGGCCTATCCCGAATCCACTTCTGGTTCGATCCTGTCTTTCAATGCAATGGAGAAGGATTTATCCTGTCTTTAAACATGATGGTTTCGGGTCTAACCCGAACCCACTTCTGGTTCAATCTTGTCTTTCAATGCAATGGAGACGGGTCTATCCCGTTAATCAACACGATGGATTCGGTTTATCGTGAATCACTTCTGTTTCGATCTTGTTTTTCAATGCAATGGGAATGGGTCTATCCCATTTTTCAACACGATGGATTCGGGTCTATCCCGAACCCGTTTCTGGTTCGATGTTTCCTTTCAATACAATGGAGACAGGCGAACCCACTTTTGGTTCGATCATGTCTTTCAATGCAATGGATAAGGGTTTATCCCGTTTTTAAACATGATGGTTTCGGGTGTAACCCGAACCCACTTCTAGTTAGATCCTGTCTTTCAATGCAATGGAGACGGGTCTATCCCGTTTTTCAACCCGATTTATTCGGCTCTAACTCCTACCCAATGCAATGGAAACGGTGTATTCCGACTTTTAATACGATGGATTCGGGTCTATCCGGAACCCACTTTTAATTCGATCCTGTCTTGCAATGCAATGGAGACGAGTCTATGTCGTCTTTCAACACGATGGATTCAGGCCTATCCCCAACAAACTTTTGGATCGAACCTGTCTTTCAATGCAATGGAGACCAGTCTTTAAATACGATGGATTCGGGTTTTTCCTGAACAAACTTCTGGTTCTATATTGTCTTTCAATGCAATGGAGAAGGATTTATCTCATATTTAAACATAATGGTTTAGGGTCTTACCCGAACCCACTTTTGGTTCGATCCTGTCTTTCAATGCAATGGATACGGGTCTATCCCGTATTTCAACACGATGGATTCAGGTCTAACCCGAACCCACTTCTGATTCAATCCTGTCTTTCAATGCAATTGAGACGAGTCTATCCCATCTTTCAACACGATGAATTCAGGTCTATCCCAAACCCATTTCTGGTTCAATCCTGTCTTTCAATGCAATGGAGAAGGGTTTATCCTCTTTCAACATTATGGTTTCGGGTCTAAGCTGAACCCACTTCTGGTTCGATCAAGTCTTTCAATGACATGGAGACTGGTCTACCCCGTCTTTCAACACAATGGATTTGGGTCTATCCCAAACCCACTTCTGGTTCGATCCAGTCTTTCAATGCAATGGAGACGGGTCTATCCAGTTTTTCAACACGATCGATGCAGGCCTATCCCGAACCCACTTCTGGTTCAATCATGTCTTTCAATGCAATGGAGAAGGGTTTATCCCGTCTTTAAACATGATTATTTCGAGTCTAACCCGAACCCACTTCTGGGTCGATCTTGTCTTTCAATGCAATGGAGACGAGTCTATCCCATCTTTCAACACGATGGATTCAGGTCTAATCCATACCCACTTCTGGTTCGATCATGTCTTTCAATGCAATTGAGACGGATCTATCCCGTATTTTAACACGATGGAGTCGAGTCTATCTCGAACCCACTTCTGATTCGATCTTATCGTTCAATTCAATGGAGACGGGTCTAACCCATCTTGCAAATCGATGGATTCGGGTCTATCTCGAACCTTCTTTTGGTTCGATGTTGTCTTTCATTGCAATGGTGACGGGCATATCCCATCTTTAAACACGATGGATTCGGGTCTATTTTAGATCACTTCTTTTTCAATCATGTTTTTCAATGCAATAAGGATGGGTCTATCCCGTCTTTCCACACGATGGATTCGAGTCTATCCTGAACCCACTTCTGGTTCGATATTGCCTTTAAATACAATGGAGACAGGCGAACCCACTTTTGATTCGATCATGTCTTTCAATGCAATGGAGACGAGTATACCTCATCTTTTAACATGATGGATTCAGGTCTATCCTGAACCCACTTTTGGTTTGATTCTGCCTTTCAATGGAATGGAGACGGGTTTATCTCATCTTTCAACACGATAGATTCGTGTCTATCCAATACTCACTTCTGGTTTGATCATGTCTTTCAATACAATGGGGACGGGTGCATCCCATCTTTTAACACGATGGATTCGGTTCTATCCCATACCCAATTTTGGTTCGATTATGTCTTTCAATGCAATGGAAACGGGTTTATCCCATCTTTCAACACGATGGATTCATGTCTTTCCCCAAAGCCCTACGGGTTCGATCCTGTCTTTCAATGGAATGGAGACGAGTTTATCCTATTTTTTAACATGATGGATTCGGGTCTATCCCGAACCCACTTCTGGTTCATCCTGTCTTGCAATGCAATGGAGACGGGTCTATCCCGTCTTTCAACACGATGGATGGCGGTCTATCACAAACCCACTTCTGGTTCGATCTTGTCTTTCTATGCAATGGAGACGGGTCTATCCCATCATTCAACACCATGAATTCGTGTCTATCCCGAACCCACTTCTGGTTCTATCCTGTCTTTCAATGCAATGGAGACAAGTCTATCCCGTATTTCAACATGATTGATTCGGGTCTATCCCGAACCCACTTCTAGTTCGATCTTGTCTTTCAATGCAATGGAGACGGTGTATTCTGTCTTTTAATACGATGGATTTGGGTCTATCCGGAACCCACTATTAATTCGATCATGTCTACAATGCAATGGAGACGGATCTATGCCATCTTTCAACACGATGGATTCAAGCCTATCCCCAACCCACTTCTAGATCGAACCTGTCTTTCAATGCAATGGAGACCAGTCTTTTAATACGATGGATTCGGGTCTATCCCGAATCAACTTTTGATTCAAACCTGTCTTTCAATGCAATGGAGTTGGGTCTATCCCATCTTTCAACACGATGTATTCGGGTCTATCCCGAACCCACTTCTGGTTCGTTCCTGTCTTTCAATGCAACGGAGATGGGTCTGTCCCGTATTTTAACACGATAGATTCGGGTATATCCTAAGACCATTTTTGGTTCAATCTTATCTTTCAATGCAATGGAGACGGGTCTATCCCGTCTTTCAACACGATGGTTTTGGGTCTATCCAAAACCCACTTCTGGTTCGATCCTTTCTTTCAATGCAATGGAAACAGGTCTATCTCGTCTTTCAACATGATGGATTCGGGTCTATCCCGAACCCACTTCTGGTTTGATTGTGTCTTTCAATGCAATGGAGACGGGTATATCCCATCTTTTAACACGATGAATTAAGGTCTATCCTGAAACCACTTCTGGTTCGATCATGTCTTTAAATGTAATGGATTCTTGTCTATCCCAAACCCACTTCTGGTTTTATCATGTCTTTCAATGCAATGGAGATGGGTGTCTCCCATATTTTAACACGATAGATTAGGGTCTATCCCGAACCCACTTCTAGTTTGAACCTTTCTTTCAATGCAATGGAGACGAGTCTATCCCGTCTTTTAACACGTTGGATTCGGGTCTATCCCATACCCACTTCTGGTTCGATCCTGTCTTTCAATGCAATGGAAACAGGTCTATCTCATCTTTCAACATGATGGATTCAGGTATTTCCCCAATGCATTTCTGGTTCGATCTTGTCTTTGAATGGAATGGAGACGGGTTTATCCTGCCTTTTAACATGATGGATTCGGGTCTATCCCGAACCCACTTTTGGTTTGATCATGTCTTATAATGCAATAGGGACGGATCTTTCCCCTCTTTCAACTCGATGGATGCGGGTCTATCCCAAAATAACTTTTGGCTTGATCTTGTCGTTCAATGCAATGGAGACGGGTCTATCTCGTCATTCAACACCATGGATTCGTATCTGTCCCGAACCTACTTCAGGTTCAATCCTATCTTTCAATGCAATGGAGACAGGTATATCCCGTCTTTCAACACGTTGGATTCGGCCAATTTCTGGTTCGATCCTGTCTTTCTATGCAATGGAGACATGTCTATGCTGCCTTCCAAAACAATGGAAACGAGCGAGCCCACTTCTATTTTGATTGTCTTTCAATGCAATGGAGACATGTGTATCCCGTTTTTTAACACGATGGATTCAAGTCTAACCCGAACCCACTTCTGGTTCGATCCTGTCTTTCAATGCAATGGAGACGAGTCTATCCCATCTTTCAACATGATGGATTCGGGTCTAATCCATAACCACTTCTGGTTCGATGATTCGATCCTATCGTTCAATTCAATGGAGACGGGTCTAACCCATCTTGCAAATCGATGGATTCGGGTCTATCTCGAACCCTCTTTTGGTTCGATGTTGTCTTTCGTTGCAATGTTGACGGGCATATCCCGTCTTTAAACACGATGGATTCGGGTCTATTTTAGATCACTTCTTTTTTTTCAATGCAATAGGGATGGGTCTATCCCGTCTTTCCACACGATGGATTCGGGTCTATCCTGAACCCACTTCTGGTTCGATATTGCCTTTCAATACAATGGAGACAGGCGAACCCACTTTTGATTCGATCATGTCTTTCAATGCAATGGAGACGAGTATACCTCATCTTTTAACATGATGGATTCAGGTCTATCCTGAACCCACTTTTGGTTTGATTATGCCTTTCAATGGAATGGAGACGGGTTTATCTCATCTTTCAACATGATAGATTCGTGTCTATCCAATACTCACATCTGGTTTGATCATGTCTTTCAATGCAATGGAGACGGGTGCATCCCATCTTTTAACACGATGGATTCGGCTCTATCCCATACCCACTTTTGGTTCGATTATGTCTTTCAATGCAATGGAAACGGGTTTATCCCGTCTTTCAACACGATGGATTCATGTCTTTCCCCAAAGCCCTACGGGTTCGATCCTGTCTTTCAATGGAATGGAGACGAATTTATCATATTTTTTAACATGATGGATTCGGGTCTATCCCGAACCCACTTCTGGTTCGATCCTGTCTTGCAATGCAATGGAGACAGGTCTATCCCGTCTTTCAACACGATGGATGGCGGTCTATCCCAAACCCACTTCTGGTTCGATCTTGTCTTTCTATGCAATGGAGACGAGTCTATCCCATCATTCAACACAATGAATTCGTGTCTATCCCGAACCCACTTCTGGTTCTATCCTGTCTTTCAATGCAATGGAGACAAGTCTATCCCGTATTTCAACATGATTGATTCGGGTCTATCCCGAACCCACTTCTAGTTCGATCTTGTCTTTCAATGCAATGGAGACGGTGTATTCTGTCTTTTAATACGATGGATTCGGGTCTATCCGGAACCCACTATTAATTCGATCATGTCTACAATGCAATGGAGACGGATCTATGCCATCTTTCAACACGATGGATTCAAGCCTATCCCCAACCCACTTCTGGATTGACCCTGTCTTTCAATGCAATGGAGACCAGTCTTTTAATACGATGGATTCGGGTCTATCCCGAACCCACTTTTGGTTCAAACCTGTCTTTCAATGCAATGGAGTTGGGTCTATCTCATCTTTCAACACGATGTATTCGGGTCTATCCCGAACCCACTTCTGGTTCGTTCATGTCTTTCAATACAATGGAGACGGGTCTATCCCGTTTTTCAACACGATGGTTTTGGGTCTATCCAAAACCCACTTCTGGTTCGATCCTTTCTTTCAATGCAATGGAAACAGGTCTATCTCGTCTTTCAACATGATGGATTCGGGTCTATCCCGAACCCACTTCTGGTTTGATTGTGTCTTTCAATGCAATGGGGACGGGTATATCCCATCTTTTAACACGATTGATTAAGGTCTATCCTGAAACCACTTCTGGTTCGATCATGTCTTTAAATGTAATGGAGACGGGTCTATCCAGTCTTTCGACACGATAGATTCGCGTCTATCCCAAACCCACTTCTGGTTTTATCATGTCTTTCAATGCAATGGAGATGGGTGTATCCCATATTTTGACACGATAGATTAGGGTCTATCCCGAACCCACTTCTAGTTTGAACCTTTCTTTCTATGCAATGGAGACAGGTCTATCCCATCATTCAACACCATGAATTCGTGTCTATCCCGAATCCACTTCTGGTTTTATCCTGTCTTTCAATGCAATGGAGACAAGTCTATCCCGTATTTCAACATGATTGATTCGGGTCTATCCCGAACCCACTTCTAGTTCGATCTTGTCTTTCAATGCAATGGAGACGGTGTATTATGTCTTTTAATACGATGGATTCGGGTCTATCCGGAACCTACTATTAATTCGATCATGTCTACAATGCAATTGAGACGGGTCTATGCCGTCTTTCAACACGATGGATTCAAGCCTATCCCCAACCCACTTCTGGATCGAACCTGTCTTTCAATGCAATGGAGACCAGTCTTTTAATACGATGGATTCGGGTCTATTCCGAACCCACTTTTGGTTCAAACCTGTCTTTCATTGCAATGGAGTTGGGTCTATCCCATCTTTCAACACGATGTATTCGGGTCTATCCCGAACCCACTTCTGGTTCGTTCTGGTCTTTCAATGCAACGGAGATGGGACTGTCCCGTCTTTTAACACGATAGATTCGGGTATATCCCGAGACCATTTTTGGTTCAATCTTATCTTTCAATGCAATGGAGACGGGTCTATCCCGTCTTTCAACACGATGGTTTTGGGTTTATCCAAAACCCACTTCTGGTTCGATCTTTTCTTTCAATGCAATGGAAACAGGTCTATCCCGTCTTTCAACATGATGGATTCGGGTCTATCCCGAACCCAATTCTGGTTTGATTGTGTCTTTCAATGCAATGGAGACGGGTATATCCCATCTTTTAACACGATGAATTAAGGTCTATCCTGAAACCACTTCTGGTTCGATCATGTCTTTAAATGTAATGGAGATGGGTCTATCCAGTCTTTCGACACGATAAATTCGTGACTATCCCAAACCCACTTCTGGTTTTATCATGTCTTTCAATGCAATGGAGATGGGTGTATCCCATATTTTAACACGATAGATTAGGGTCCATCCCGAACCCACTTCTAGTTTGAACCTTTCTTTCAATGCAATGGAGACGAGTCTATCCCATCTTTTAACACGTTGGATTCGGGTCTATCCCATACCCACTTCTGGTTCGATCATGTCTTTCAATGCCATGGAAACAGGTCTATCTCATCTTTCAACATGATGGATTCAGGTATTTCCCCAACGCATTTCTGGTTCAATCTTGTCTTTCAATGGAATGGAGACGGGTTTATCCTGCCTTTTAACATGATGGATTCGAGTCTATCCCGAACCCACCTTTGGTTTGATCCTGTCTTATAATGCAATGGGGACGGATCTTTCCCGTCTTTCAACTCGATGGATGCGGGTCTATCCCAAACCAACTTCTGGCTCGATCTTGTCGTTCAATGCAATGGAGACGGGTCTATCCCGTCATTCAACACCATGGATTCGTATCTGTCCCGAACCCACTTCTGGTTCAATCCTATCTTTCAATGCAATGGAGACAGGTATATCCTGTCTTTCAACACACTGGATTCGGCCAATTTCTGGTTCGATCCTGTCTTTCTATGCAATGGAGACGGGTCTATGCTGCCTTTCAAAACGATGGAAACGAGCGAGCCCACTTCTATTTTGATTTTGTCTTTCAATGCAATGGAGACATGTGTATCCCGTCTTTTAACACGATGGATTCAGGTCTAACCCGAACCCACTTCTGGTTTGATCATGTCTTTCAATGCACTGGAGACTGGTCTATCCCATCATTTAACACGATGGATTTCTGTCTATCTCGAACCCACTTCTTGTTCAATCCTGCCTTTCAATGCAATGGAGACAGGTGTATCACGTCTTTTAACATGATGGATTCGAGTCTGTCCCGAACCCACTTCTGGTCTGATCCTGTCTTTCAACGCATTGGAAATGGGTCTATCCCGTCTTTCAATAAGATGGATTCGATTCTATCCCGAACCCACTTCTGGTTCGATACTGTCTTTCAATGCAATGGAGATGAGTGTATCCCGTCTTTTAACATGATGGATTCGGGTCTATCCTGAACCAACTTCTAGTTTGATCTTGTCTTTCAATGTAATGGAGTCGAGTCTATCCCGTATTTTAACACGATGGATTCGAGACTATCTCGAACCCACTTCTGGTCAATCCTGTCTTTCAATGCAATGGAAACGGGTCTATCTCATTTTTTAATACGATGGATTCGAGTCTATCCCGAACCCACTTCTTGTTCAATCTTGTCTTTCAATGCAATGGAGATGGGTGTATCCCGCCTTTAACACGATGGATTCGGGTTTATCCCAAACCTACTTCTGGTTCGATGTTGCCTTTCAGTACAATTGAGATGGGCGAACCCACTTGTCACTCCCCAATTTTTGAGAAAACGGAAATCCTAAATTCCACGTAGGATTATCCATTTTCCCAAAACTCAGGATGTGAAAAATCAATAACAACATGGTGTTTAGCAGCAACAACTAAAACATAATTTAGAAAATTAAAACAAACTAAAAAATAATCTAACCATGAAACTCTGACGCCGCTAACCCCACTAACGAAACTCTAGTAACACTGCTCATAAATCTCTAAACCTGTGAAAGGCTAAATGGCTACATTCTAATGAGAATGTACCCAAAAAGCATAAACTTACATAGGTCAGCGAGGTAGCTGGTGTGAGTAATCTCAATTTCCTTATAAATAAAATAAGTTACATGCTTTAACATGAAATGCTCCAACACTATAAATAACACATCACTAACTGGTAGTTCCTCCATGTGGCAAACATGTCATACTACAAAGTTCTATCATGCTTAAAATATATATTTATTTTACCAACACTTACAAAGTGAAGGTCGGACGTGATAAGTCTGACCAAAAATATGTTAATAGACTTACCATCCTGCACAGAACGTTTAGAAATAAATGAATAAAATTCCTAATTTATCGATCCTCATAAATACAATTATTTTCAAATAAATACAAATTATACTCATAATCACTATTATTTAAATGTCAACCAAATACATTTTACCTTAAGGAAGACATGTAGTTCTCATTCTAAGGTCAAATGAGCATTTAGTTTCTTTCATTAAGGCAATCATGCACATACACAAATATCTCATTTCTTTTCCAAAATTGCACTACCCTCCTTGTGTCGAACACACCTCACCCAAGTGTGCCTCCCTTGCATTCGAAACCACTCAGAGCATACATGTTCCAAGTGGGGTGTCACATCGAAAAACATGTCATCTCACCCGAAGTTCGATCAATGGGAAGCATTTCCTAAATACTACATGTACTACCACATGGAACGGCGTACGATATGCAAGCAAGTCTGCATACCCAAAATTATATCACATGTATACAAGCAAGTCTGTATACAAAAAAAAAAAATTGGAGTTGTGGAAAAGAGCATAAAAATCAGATAATTCTCAAGACTCTTTTACGTTGACACTTTGTCAACCATAAACACATCGACCACAATATTCACCCTTTCTTTTGGGGAAGCAAATAACATTTTCATAAGTAAATTTTCTATAACACCACATGGATTCACACTTATTTAGTATAAGGATTAGCATGTCAATTTGCATAACCTTAAAATTCAAGTTTACAGTATGATCACATACTAAACACGCATTTCAAGTTATAACACAAAAATGCAAATACGAATTTTATAAAATAATACTAATACCCAAGTCATCCCAAAAATCTCTTCTTAAAATGATAGTTACAAATATCCAAAAATACCTAATTTCTAACAGAGATAAAATTGAGAAACTCAATTAACCTCCTCACCTGGTCAAAGTAGGTCATAATAGCTTTAAACAGAGACACACAATAACAAGTAACAATGCATGATGGTTACACAAAGAAACATAATTTATTCTAACAAACCAAAACCCCATCAAAATAAAATTACCCATTTCAACCGACCATGATTTCTCAAACTCCACTTCATCCCAAATATAATTTTCAAGCTTATTTGGTATAAAAAAAAAATCCATATCACATACGAAAAATTTTACAAACAAAAATATATGAAAGAGAATGGAGGATAACTCACTAATTTATACCAAAACTTTTATAACATGGATTTCTAAAATTCGATATGTGACATTTTTCTCTGCCTCGAGGAAGATCGAACCGTTGGATGAACTCCAAACCAAGGGTATATTTTTCATACGTGTGTTATGAATCTACAGATTTAATTTGAAATTATTCTGACCTTTAGAAGATCTCGATCCACTGAAAATATTGACTGCGCAAAGCTTTCTTTATTACGGGATTTATATAAAAACCTAGTTGTAGGTTTTCTCTTTTAACTCAACCAATTCCTACGAAAATACAATAAAATTTTCATATTTCAGATTTATATTTGTATTAAACCCTAACCTTAACCAATTGATTAATCTAAAAAAGTAAAAGAGAACGAAGAATACTCACCTTTATATATCCAAAATACTAACAACATACATAATAAAAAAATCAAATAATAATCAATATCAAAGATTGAATAATTCGATAGAGTTTAACTCACTATTTTGTCGAAAATCACAAAAGTGAAGCAAACTTTTTCTCTTCGCCTCCTTTTCTTCTACGTAGTTTTTTTTTCTGTGTGTATCCAAAGAGAAGAGGTGGCTAAGGTTTTCTTTTAAAGGGTTTTCAATTAGGGTTTTACTAATTTTAGCTAAATACACCCACCACCAATCTAAATCCAGGTACCAAAATTCATATAATAAAGTACTTACATATTTGTAAATACTACCAATTAATAAATATTATCAATAAATAAATATTATTAATGATTAAAATAGTAACATTATATTGGCAAGTGATTTGGCGGGTATTACAATATACACACCTTAAAAGAATCTCGTCCCGAGATTCGGAAGGTAAGAAAGTCATGCGAATATTAAAAATGACATGGCAAACGAAATGAGATTTTAAAATATATTTTCAGATGAAAAATTACTCGGATTTTATACTCATATAAAAATTTCACATCAAACAAAGCAAAACACCAGACATGCATACACACAAGGCTACTACATGCATATCGGATAGCCCACCAGTGGAAGGATTGGACTCTAGAACCTCAGGCGAATCCTCATCAGGACCCTTTAACAGACGATCCCAGACGGATCAACACCAGTAGAAGCCATTACAACAGCCAGCATCAGCTTCTCGCTCAGAGCTTCTACCTGCGTGACACTAAGATTCGCTAAATCTTCAACCCCTACTAATCGCAAGTGGTCCTCTCCCAACCGGACACTTCGGCCTTCGCCCTGGCAAGTCGATCACACTTTTCACTTACTGGAGCGGACCATTTGGAAGATGATTTAGTCCTAACACGGGACTTCTTCGAACCCTCAAAGGAGGCGAGCCTCTCAGAAAGCCTCTCCCTGTCAGACAAAGAAGGAGCCTTAACTCTGGCGGCTTTTCTTTTCCTAGAAGGGGCCCCACCTTCATACTTAACTCGCGATGATCGGTAAAGAGTGGGGGCCTCATTCCAATTGTCCCACAATCCACTGCGAATAAAGTTGGTAATGCATATGACATCTTCCACATTCTTCTTCGACAAGTCACGGAATTTCTTTATAGTGTTTTGCTCTTCTGGTATGAGAGGAGTGGTAGGAAACCTCCTTGCAAAAGAACATATGCATCAGTTTTGCATCAGTGGGCATACAATCAACGCAACGGAATCGGAAGAAAAATATACACTTACAAAGTGTCTTGAACTCTCGTTTGAGCGGACGACCCTTGAACTAGAAATACTTTGAATCCGCAAGAGTCATGAAGCAATGCTTCTGCCAGGAATTGAAATCATCCGGCAAGTTCTCGAAGCAAGCCGACAACATCATCTTACAAACAGTATGATCATTCAGCCGATGAGAAGTCAGCAGTTGGATCACCCGCGGAGTCACGCAAATGCCAGCCTCTTTCGCTCTGATCAAAATAAGAAGAACGATCTTGTACCTATTGGATACAAATTGGACAGGAGGTATTCGAAGAAAATCCAAGAAGTGCCAAATCGCGTCAAGAACAGGAAAGCGGACTCCAGTTTGGAGCATCCCGTGGTGCAAACAGATAAACCCCTTCGACAAAAACATAGGTGTCTGATCATCCTTCAGAACAGACAGTGGCAGGTCCTCGGGGACCCTGAACTTCTTCCGGATTTCATCAAGGTCCGATTCAGAAAGTGACTTATCTTCGAAAAACTCAAAGCCCTTGGCCAAAGTCACGTCATCAAGATGGTTTTGGTGAGCCATAAAGAAGACGAACAATCTTTCAATCAAAAGATGAACAGAGCAAAACCTTAAGAGTGAAGAAAATAGAAAGTCAGTCTCCGCACAAAGGATGGCCTAAATAGGGATTGGGTTCCTGCCTCTTCTCAACTGAATTGACGCACATTCAATTAATGAAGCGTGCGGCTCAAGCAACGATTCAAACTCAATCATCATGAACTGCATATCTTTTCAAGAAGTGACTTAGCGAACTGATTTGATGACCTACTAACTCGGGGGGAGTAGCTGATGATACACCAAAACGGTCCCAACTTTGCGACATACACGTGTCATGATGATCTTGAGGAATAACAGGCCCTAGCGTCAGCCCAACACTTATCCGGCCCAAGCGGTTCTAAGCTCGTCCAATGCAGTCCGCTAGACGAACCCAGATTCTTATAGCCTACTAAGCCCACGTGTCTCATAGCTATCCTCAATAGCCATAAGCCCTATTAAGGAAAGTATCTCGAGGATCAGCTTCGGACGGGCAATTACATCAGTTTTTGCTTCCAATTAATAAGCGGATTCCAAAGTATATGTCACATAAAAAGACTTATACCTATACACTACTCTCGGAACGAGAACTATCTCCCGCGTATCTAAGAGCACAAGGCTAACAGAGAAACTTCCCTCCACAGCACGACTCCTAATTAGAGATGGATCTTCACGAAGATCTTCTTTCCTAAACTACGTCATCGATGACCTGGTCGAATTAGGACTCATGTACTATAAAAAGACATGAGGTTGGTAAGCTAAGGTGCGCTACAAATTCCATGTTTACAACATTACACCTTTCTCATATCCCTATCTGACTTTAGCATCGGAGTGGCATCGGCCACCACAACGGTGATCTGTGGCTGACGTGTGTTTCTTGTGCAGGTCAGCGGGTTTGCAGGACAAGATCAAAGTAGGGAACGGAAAATGACTGCATCAAAAACAAAAGTATCCTCGTGTGCAAGGATTGTGATTTTGTTTTTCGTGTTAATTTTCTTGATTTTAAGAAATATTTTGATGTGTAAAGAAAAAATGTAAAAACTTCGAGGATATATGATATATATAATGAATTTTGAGTGTATATTAAATATGTGAAAAATAATATACAAGTAAATAAATGTATTAAACACATTAAATGAAACCAAAATACCTATAATTAGAAAATCAAGGGGTAGTTTAAAAAATCAATATGTAAGTAGAAGAAGTGATAATTAGGAAATTAGGGGGTGGTTTCAAAAATCAATAAATAATTAGAAGAAAAACTCAAAAATTTAAGAAAAAATCCCGAAAGTTTTTGAAAAATTCCTAGAAAAAATGTAAATTTTGGTAGCTGGGTTTGTATTTTTACGAAAAAAAAATGAAATTTACGAAAAAACCCCAAAATTTACAAAAACATTTATAAATATTTCGAATAAAAAAACCTTGAAAAAATGTAATTTTTTTTCGCTTTTTTTTTGTAATTTCAAAAAAAAAACTAAAATTTCGGTGAAATTTCGTATAATTTCACGAAATCATAATCCTTGCTCATGTGCAATTTTCAAAAGTAAGGTAGAAGTTAACAAACTGAGCAATTTGGACACAAATCAATTAGAATCGAAAATTGAAAGTGAGATAGCATGTCCTGAGTTTTTTAGTTAATTGGGGAGGTTAAATAATGTGTTCCTACTACTTTCATGACACTCAAAACATAATTACTTTAGAATAAAAATGAAATAAATTCACATGGTTTAATTTCTCCTCAAGTTCTTGTCTTCTTACAAGTACTTGCCAGGGGGTCTCCTGGTTATCTTCAGCTGAAGTGGAAATACCTTCTTCCTCCGTGTCTTCTTGTTTACAAGCGTGGTCATCATGTAGGGTTCTTCTCTAGAGTTGTATTGGCCCATTTCTTTCAGACTCCTAGATGAGAAGATATAGGAGTTTCTGCTTATAACATAATCAGTCTCCATACTTGAGCATTACTTTTGCATTTTGATGCATAAGGTTGAGCAGAGTGTAAAAAAAACTCAAGAATTCTACTCATTTTGATGGAGACTCCATCAAAATGAGTAGAATTCTTAGAGTACAAATAAGCATTTTTTTATTGCAGTAACAATTTGCATGATACAAATTTACTTGAAGGACATTCACATAAGAACAAGCAAGTAGATTTGACTAACGAAACCAGATTCACATTGCATATGCCAAACTTTGCATAAATTAGGATCCAAGAAGGTGGCCCAGGAACATGATAGTTATGTACATAGGCATCATTTTATGCTCAACATTTCACTTGAGGCAACATTCACGAAATATCTTTGTTGTTAGATCTTTGTTTGGGATCTTCAAGAATGCAAAAACACGCACCAAAACCATCTGCTAGTCATACCCATTATCGGTCAACGTAGGATCAATTGCCTTCTTTGGATTCTCCGAGGTCATGACATTCCTCAACCACTTGATTTGGTTCATCTCATCCGTGTATTGGAAGAATTCATCGATAAGCAATTTGCCTATTACCAGCAACACTCCAAAACTGTAATGTCACACTCGTCAGCGAACTTCAGTATTTGGAGATACTCTGGTGCAATGAATCCCACCGTTCCGATCACATTCAAAGTTGTTATATGTGCCTGAGCATCTGATATTACCTTTGGAAGCCCAAAAATGTGTTATTCACACTTCCAAATCATCATCAAAGAGGATATTCCCAGGCTTAACATCCCTATGGATAATTCGCAGGCTATGGTGCATATGCAAATACTCTAGCCCATGTGCAATTCCAATAGCAATCTTATGTCTCACCAACCAATCAAGGTTTATATTCCCATCAACACCTTATTTCAGTGCATCCTGCAAGCTCCCATTCTTCATATATTCATTGATGTAAGTGGGTTCTTTTAGTAATATTAGTATTAGTAATATTGTAATTGGCCTATTTAGTAACAACCCATAATAGTTAGGGCATTGATTTCCAATAAGGGTTAGGTTTGTTTTCTTGCCAGAGAAGTTAGGACGATTATAAATAAGGTGTAGGTTGCTCATTGTCAGACAGTTGATTCTTATTTGTTTTTGTGGTAGATTTATTCATGTTTCGTCTTTCAATTCTTGTTTATATGCAGTTTTTTTTAGTTCTATCAATTGTTATCAGAGTCGAATGCCCTCCTTTGTATGATGAAAAAAAATCAGACATATACGCAGAATATATGGCTTGAAGATGAAAAAGGAAGAAATATCCAGAGCATTTGAATCCATGAAAGAATGGAAGACTATGACAAGTGACTTGAATGCAAAGTTTGAATAGGAGAGAACCCACAGAGTCGAAGATTGAACAGGTCGACCACCACCATGTTTCAATCGATCGCCAACAACCCTTTGATAACAACCCCCATGCTACTTCTTATTCCTCAATCGATCGACATAACCACAACATGGTCGATCAGTCCCTGCAGTCTCCAAACCTATTCGACCTTGCCGCCAGTTTGATCGACCCCCTTCTGTGTCTCTTCTGCCACCCCACCCGTTGTCGCCTTTAGTCGATCACCCTCCCACCTCCCCATAGTCAATCGACAATACCAGGAACAGACTGGTCATCTCCTCCCTCTTCATTGACCAAGTCGATCACCCCCTAATCGATCACACCATCCTCTCCCACCTTTAGGTCAGCCACCCGAACCAATCAATCGATCGATCTACAACTATCGATCGTGCCAACCAACTAACCCACCCCAACCATCTATTTCCAACACAGGAGGCTCTTTGACCCCCTGTCCTCCAACGCAACCCTATCCCACTATTTCCACTCACCCTGTTCTGTTGGGAGGCCCCCTCGTAACCACAGTCCTTCCTTCCCCTCGCCCTTTCCTAAATACCATTTCTTTGAGTTTTGTGCCACACAACACCCCCATAATCCCCAACGAGCCGTATACGACCCAAATTCGGTAGCTGGTTGAATCATGATTTTTTCACACAATACCAACTTCTTGCTATGCCAATGGACCAACTCAGCGGTTAACTTGTGGCGGATGGAATTACAAATCCAGGGTTCAAACCTCGCCGGCTGCATTTGGGTGAAAGGGATTAACTGATTAAAAATAACTTCCTACTTACTCCCCTTTTCATCATAGAACCATTTTTCCATCTCATGTTGACTCTTTTACTGATGTGCCTGGTTGAATTGACGTCTCCCCTGAACATTTTATTGCAAATATGATTGAATTACCACATGGGCATGTCAGACAGTAGGTGGAAGACCGGCCAAGAGATCATAACCCACCTTGGCCGCCTGCTCAAGACACACTACAACACAAGTGATTAACAATAGCACAAGTCCATAGTGTTTTTTGGACTTGTGCTATCAAAACCAATGTCAAATTGAGAAGATAGCGTTTTGATTACAGTGAAACAGAGCGGGAGATCGAAAATTTTGGCCGCGCATTTTTATCGATTTTATCTCCTCCCTCGCGACTCTCCCTCTCCCTCACGACTCTCCCTATCAAGAACTCCCTCACAGACGCACCTCTCCCTCACGACCAAGGCTTTCATCTCCTCCCTCGTGACTCTCCCTCGCAACGCACCTCTCCCTCACAAACGCAGCTCTCCCACCTTGACTCTCCTCTCGCCGTCACCTCGCCTCGCCTGATCTCTCTCGCTCTTCTCTCGCCATCACCTGATCTCTCTCGCTCTCTGCTGCATCGCCTGAGCCCTCTCGCTCTCTGTCACTTCGTCGCTTCGCCTCCACTTCACTCTGCCTCTGCAACTCACTACTCCTTCCCTATTTCGTCCTCTTCATTTTGCACAAATTAGGGTTTCTGATTGAAGGAAAGATGGATTCTGTGATTGCATTTCATTTTGTAGTTTGTTCAATAATTTATTGAGATGTTGATTTTTTGGAATCAAGAGCAGTTTTGTAGTTTGTTCAATAATTTTTTGGAATCAAGAGCAGTGAATGGGCTATGGTAATACACTGGATGGAAATTTCAAACTCATTTATGCAATACCCGATAAACTGGTGATTGATTGGTCTAAAATCTTGTATGTCAAAGTTTTTGGTTGCTAGTTGGTCGAGGTCAACTTTGGGACACTAAATTTGAATCTGAACATGGTATACGTTCTTCATGTCTTACTCATCTATATTTGTTGTTTTTCAGGTCACTGCAGTTGCATATGTTGGGCGCAGGTGTTTGCGATTAATTTCTTGTTTAACAACTTCATACAGTAAGCTTCTCTTTACCATCTCTAGTTTGATTATTCTTCAGGTTCCTTGAGTTGAACAAGGTTGTAGATGGATATTTGGTTTGTTTTCAACACTACCATTCTGCTACCTTCCCTTGCCAGCATGGGCGGACCTACTAAGGGGCGAGGGGGGGCAGCTGCCCCCCCTCAACTTTTAAAATATTTTTAGCATATATATTTTAGTCTTACAAAAATCGATTATATAATGTAGAATACAATATGACAATTGTTTATGCAAATATTCAAATATGTCTTTGTTGGTGTAGTGGTTTGAGGTTTTTCATTTTTAGTAAAATACCTGAGTTCGAAACTCTTCGAATGCGATAGAATTCAATGAAAATATATACCATCAGCCAACTCGTATAAAATTTGAGTCTCATATAAACTATTTTTTCTTTGAAATTGTATTATGATCATATTAGGTTCGCAAATTTCAAATTTTTTTTAGCTTCACATATAATTTATCCTAATTATTTTGTGATTCTCAATTCTAGACAACCAGGCTTTATAGCCACTTTTTGGTCAGGTTTTAAGTTTTTTACACTTCTATCCCTTCTATAGATAATGTTTGTGGTTGTATTTTAAAGAGAATGGGTAAAGGTGTAAAAATGCTTTAGCTTGGCCAAAAAATGGCTTTAAAGTCTAGCTGCCTAGACAAACTCTTTTGTGATATTAGTTATATATTCTAGTTATTATGTTTGTTTGCTCTTTGCTAAGGTTATCAATAGTGACTTTATTTTGGCTTAAAATGGACTACACTTGGATCCAATTTGATATATGCATTGTATTTTTTATTCTTGAAATTTTTTTATTAGTTACTAGCTTTGGTAGAAAAAAAATTTGGCTTTACCATTGATAACTACTATTATCAACTAATAAGTATTTTCCATTTTGCCCCTCCTCGACTAAAATCCTGGGTCCGCCCCTGCTTGCCAGCACTACCATTTACTGCGTAATATTTTCATGTGTGAATAGTTATACAACATAGTAGATACAAAACAGATTTTAAAGAGATACAGTTGTTTAATCCTAAAGAGTTGTTGAAAGGTTAAGAGTTTTGGACTCATCATCAGTGTTTATCATTCTTTTATTTCTTTCCAAATACTTACTATCACACTCTTGATCATTACTATGCTATGCATGTTTCTTTCTTTCACTTTTCTTGGGTTTTAAGTCTTTGATTTGGGTAATGCATCTGCAGCTCATATGGGGTGATGCAGTTGGAACCATTTTGATTCTCACTGATTTGCTGATTATTAATATATATTTTTTTTCAATTAAGTAAAATGTAAAGTTGCTCAACCCTGGTTGGATTATTGGGGTGGTCAAAGCCCCCTTTTCTGCAAATTTTTTGTAGCTGCAGATGGTCAAAACAATGCAAGGTTATTCTTATATTTTATAAGATGGTAATTCACTAATTTGGTTCTGAAAATCCGTCTGATACACATTCATGTACGCATTAGTATTCTACATTTCTAAATACGGTCTACAGGTTTGGATTCTCTGCTCAGTTGGAGCAGCTACCCACACATTAAAGATTTTGCTTGTGGTCGGTTCTAGCTAGCTTAGAAAACAAACGATATAGATTCTATTGAATGGTTGTGTTCTAACAAAATAAAAGGTTGAATTGATTGGCTGATCATATACTTCTCTTGTGGGTAACCTGCTATTTTCTGAGTGTGGGGGGAGCAACCATTTGTTCCTAATAGCATCCACATTACTTGTTACCTCAATGTACAAAAAGAGTTCGTCTGCAATATATTCTCATCGTTTTTTTTTGTCAAGGTAAGCTTCTTGTAAGCTCTCGGGTGATCCTTTATCTGCCGCTCCCCAGCCTTTTCCTGCTCATGGATCATTCACTCTGATGAGCAATTTTTAAGACACACATCATGCTATGTTATGGGATCTACATGTGTTGCAAGTTTCAGAATCCATTTCCTGAAATGAGTGGAAGTTACCAGTAGTTCAAGTCATGACACTTATCTATAGGAAGCTACTTGATTATGAGAAACAATTTGTGCGGTCACTTCTAAAATTTCTTAAACCAGCATCGATTCAAATAATTGAAAGACAAGACTAGTTTGGTGTCATCTTCTGAATATTTTAGCTCTGTGTGCATTTAAGATACGCTGAGCAGAGTTGAAAGTTTTGTGTGCATTTAATATTTTAGCTCTGATTTTGTTGTGATTTAGCCATCAAGCTAACGACTATCTCTAAAAAAAAAAAATAGGATATGCATGTGTACCTGTGAAAGCTTATATTGCTGCCATTGTGTCTGTTCCCTGCATTACTTGTACATTTTGTCTAAGAAGATGATTGACCACTTGTTAGTTTAAGTGGCCAGATTGGATAATAAAGAGTTTCTATGTCATACAAATGTGGGCCTAATACTAACAAGCATTTACTCTTCTGTAGGAACTTAGTACTTGAGTGAGAAAGAATAGCAGAACGCATGAAAGCTTTGCATGAACTGGTTCATAGCTCCAATAAGGTAGTTTTCTCTTTTGTAGTCATTTTACCCCCTTTAACAAGCTTAGGTTGCAGTCTTGCAGGTGCCTTGTTTTTTGAATCAAACAGTTTATATAGTTTTCATTTATTGTTCATAATTGAAACTGTGACTACTAAATGGTAATAGACCGAAAGAGATGCAAATATTGGTTAGCTTCTGCGGGCACTTTACCAATCTCAACCTTTGGTAATTATACCAAAAACAAAAAAGAAAAGGAGAGTATCTTATTGAGTTTTGAATCTTTCATTGCTCAAGATTTCATTCAAGCTTATCTCCATTCTTTATAATCTACAAACTCAACGTCATGAAGTATAATATTCTGAACCTAGATGGTCTATTACAGTGTTTCTGAGATGGTGAACCCTATTTGGCTTACAAAACATTTAACTTCAGTGTGTTTCAAGGATCTGTGTTGTGTCACCAATTGAAGTTTTGTGCCAATAATTAAGTACTGAAGCAGATTGTAAACATCTTTGTTATATATTTTGGTGCTAGTCAGTAATGGCTTGTGAATCATGAGAGCTTTCCTTGATTTCGAGCTTGATAAGAGAATTCTTCATAAAAGAGGGAAGGGAAAGATCATTCTATTCTTATTGTAATGTTTAATATATTAAAAAACCCGACATACATAGCCTATTTTATTAGTTTTAACATGTTGCCTTTTGAAGATACTTCTTGAGAGTGTTTTAGATATGATGTGATTCATATTAACTATTCATTGTAATGTTTTCTTGTGGTTATAAAGGAACTGGTCGCTCCTTATCACTAAAGCTTCTACAGCAGTTGGAAGAGCAGAGTCAGCTGGCAAAAACGAGTGTGGATGGTGCCCTTTCTGGTAAGAAAATTGTGTTTGCTTTTCAGTTTGTCAGGTCCATAAATTATTGGGCATTGGGCTTCTCCACATCCTTTTCTCAAAATATGTCACATCTATTTGGATAGTCTTAATGGCTGTTGTGTACTTTGTTATTGAAACGTGGTATTTACATGTTTGGTACATGAGTAAGAACCTATTTGGATAGTCCTAATGGTTGTTGTGCACTTAATTGGTCCACATTTAGTTGCAATGTCATGGGCATTTGTTAGGTACTTAACATTATTAGTAACGTAAAGTTGGGCATACACGTCCGTGCAATTACGTTCTTATTTTTATCGAGTATACACAAGAACAAGATGTGGTAGAAAAGCTGATAGATGTCTTTTGATTATTGTTTTTGCTCAATTCCAGGGTCACTCTGAGAGACTAAAACATTGGATGATCAAAGCTGCATTGGTGTTCTCTTCTTTTATGTTCTGGTACGACATTAATGTAGATTAGTTACTCCCTCTTTTTTTCTCTCCCTTGGTATCTATGTTTATGTACATGTCATATTACTTTGCAATGTCAAATATATTGCAAAAGCAATAGCCTCCCATGGAGTAGATTCATTCTTTGTGAGAATGGATAGGGCATATGCTGAGTTAGTGCTGAAAATAGCCTTATTGATACAGTGTTTTTCCATCAGATTAAGGGCAGCTTCGATACCATGCAGTTCGTGCATAATTACAGAGTGTCCAGGCGATGATCCTGCACATGCTGTTATGACTACACCATGTTCATCTCTTAAAACAGCTCCATGTGGGTATAAAGGATCCTCTTCGTCCAGGCGTCAAGGAATCCGTTGCAGTCTGTAGATCAGCTGGAATTACCGTGCGGATGGTTACAGGAGACAACATAAACACTGCAAAGGCAATTGCTAGGGAATGTGGTATCCTTACTGATGACGGTATAGCCATTGAAGGTCCTGTGTTTCGAGCAAAGAGTTTGGAAGAATTGCAAGAAATCATTCCAAAATTACAGGTTGGGTTTTCCTAATGAATGGCATTATCTTCTATCTACAATATACTTGCTACTGGGAAAAATCCTGTCAGCTGACATAATCTTATTTTTTTTTTTCCGATGATAATTTTTGTTGCTTCAGGTGATGGCTCGATCTTCACCACTAGATAAACATACTTTGGTAAGACACTTGAAAACCATGTATGGGGAAGTTGTTGCAGTGACTGGTGACGGTACTAATGATGCTCCAGCTCTTCATGAAGCAGACATCGGACTTGCAATGGGCATTGCTGGAACTGAGGTGATAATTAATCCTTTCGATTTCATGTATTTCCAACAATAGATGATTACCTATGAAACTGAGCAAGAGAAATACATGGCATGAAATGTTGGCCAAAAGCATCAGACTGAAAACACGACATCAGCTGAGAAGATAAATCTCAAAGGGATACTTGGATGACGATAAGATATATAGAGGGTCAACTCTCAAACTTGTCCTATCCATCCCTAAACGATTCATGTTTTTCTACTAACACTTTCAGTTTGTTCTGTTAGTATTTCAAATCGTGAACTCATTCGTTCCTTTTTTTCCTACCATGTCTTGGACACTTTCTTATTTGCAACTTCATATTGGTTATTATTAACGAAAATAGTTATTCTTGATTCTTTAGGTGGCAAAAGAGAGCGTCGAGCGTCAACTGACTGTCAATGTGGTTGCCCTATATAACTTGTGTTTTTTTTTTTGGCTTTAAAATGAAAAAAAAAAAAAAAAAAAAAACACTGCTTCTAAAGTGCCTTTGATGGAATGCGATTTGATCCTCTGCAGATTCTTGTGAGAAATGTGCCACCAGACCCTGATGAACCAGTTAGTGATCTTGTGGAGCACTTTTTTCTTGTCAACCACCCAGATCATTATCTTACTCATCAGGTACGAATCCTAGTTTCAGTAATGCATAAATCCAGCGCTTAGTCTGTACCGTTTGGTTGTATGTTTGAGGTTGGTTACTAAGATATGCTATGGCATTTAGGTTGTTTACAATGCAAACACACTTTCTGATTTGGTTGAGGAAAAGAAAAAGATGCAGAATTGGCTTGATTACTCCCAGCTTAAGTATTCTAGAAACATATCTAGAAGGCCAACAAGAAAGGTATTGCTTGTTTGTGATCCTATTTTTATTTCAGTCTACTTCTTTACTAGTGACTGGCATTTGTGAAACCTTGCAACTTGCTTGACCGTTGATCTCCTTTTCATATGGATGTCGTTAAGCAGACTGGTTTCCTGGGCCTTTGGGGAGAAAGAGTGGATTCAATCAATTTCTACACTTCTGAGATAGAAAAGCTATCAAAGGAAGTAAGTAAGTTGTTTTGCACGCAGTATATATTTTCAACTATCTAATGTTGATCAAATGGGTTCTTGAAAAAAAGATTTCTTATATTTTCTTTGCTTACGAATACTCTTTAGTTCTTTCTATTAAATTTGTCATAGATTTTTTTTGGTTGCAGTCACATTAGAAATCTGACATGTGGTTGATCTTATTTCTGTATGACTTGTTGCCCCTCAGTATAATTGTTTTTCAACAGTACTTGGGCTCTGAATTAAGTTTAGTTGGGAATCTAGTCAAAGCTTCTTTTCTTTTGTGTCATTGATAGTGATTTTGTGGAATGGCAGATAGAAGCAGAACGAGATAATATCAATAAAAATCCTAACTATGTCATGCCAGCAGCATTTGTTTCGTTCAAAACTCGGTGGGGTGCTGCTGTTTGTGCACAAACTCAACATACCAGAAATCCTACTAATTGGTTAACAGCATGGGCTCCTGAGCCAAGTGATGTATATTGGCCAAACCTGGCAATTCCATATATCCAACTCACTATTAGGGGCTTGATTATATGGGTTGATTTCTTCTTCCTCACCACCTTTTTTATGATCCCAATAGCACTCATACAGACTCTTGCAAACATCCGAGATATAGAGAAGGCAGTTCCATTTCTGACAGCTATAATTGAAATGTAAGTGCACTATACTTCCACGTGCAAGTATAGCAGTCTCACCTTTATCGCAATGGGTTTGTTTTACCAAAAATTATTTTAAAGGAATATAGGCACATTCAAGCTTCTACACATTTGTAAGTTGCTTGGTGGTTATAGATATGTTAAACAACATTTCAATATACAAACCTTTGTGTATCCTTTAGTTTACTCATTTCCTAATTTTATTTTAGTTTTTGCTTTTAGATCCTTGAGAATTAACTATGAAAAAAATATCATGTTACTATGCATGTGTGATATCTTTGCATCCAGAGTTTTTCTTCACGACACTAGTAGCTTCATATTTGTGTTGACATTCATGTTTAGATAACCAGAATTTCCTTTGTTCTTATGGTTGATATTTGTTTGCCGTATTGAAGAAATATGTTAATCCAAATTGGAGGAGCTTGAGAGTCATTTCTTTGGTTCTTCCTGAGCTGTTTTGTTCTGTTCTGGGACCTCCCAGACAGATGTTCGGTTATAGCAATATATTCTACTTTTTTACCTAAGTAAGAAAAAATCTATTCTCGGGTCAATATTTGATTCTTATATAGCTACAAGCCAGCAAATGCCTGTGTACAATTATCAGTTCTAAATATAGTTATAAAGATTTTTTTGAAATGACAAACTATTCATGGAAATAAACACATAAAAAATATGCTTTAAAAGTTGATTGGTCTTATATGTATGTGCAAACTTTGTCCATTGTTTCAGCAAAAAAAAAAAAAAAAAAAAAACAGAAGGTTCGGCACATTATGCTATTGTGTCATTGATGCACTCACAGTGGTCTAATTTTCTTGCAGGAAATTCATTAAGGCACTCATTCAAGGTGTTCTTCCTGGGATTGCTTTAAAGATATTCCTTATTCTTCTGCCAACAATATTGATGTTTATGTCAAAAATTGAAGGCTTTATATCCATATCAGAACTGGAGAGGAGATATGCAGCTAGATATTATATTTTTCAGCTTAGCTGGTTGTTAATTTCACCTCAGCTTGCCTGACAGGTAAAAGAAAAAAATCCATAGGACTCATCTTTCAGTAGTAATTGGAAGCGTCGCATCAAATTTATTGATTTCTACTCTTACTTTTTTTTTCCTGTCATTAACAAGGCTTAATATTTGTTACATCTTTCTGCTTTGGCTGGTAACACGTACTTCAGGAAATGCTCCTCTTACTGCTGTACAGTAAATGCTTATTAAGATCATAAGTTCTGAAAATGTTGCTGCTAGGAACCATTGTTATTTAGAACTACAATGCGCTCTTCAAGAGATCTAAGGTGAGTGCACTGCAGAATTCATCTTTTGACTTGTTTCTGTTCATTATTATATGTCTCTCAATGAGAATTAACACTGGAAAAATTTTAATACTTTGCACTGGCATGTTGATCAAACTTGTTGCTAATGAACTATTCAGCAATTTTATATGAAAACCAAAAACAGATCAAGTTTGATCAGTTTGTTGCACAAGGCAAAGTCCTCCACAATTATGCGTCCATTCTTGAGCTGCTACTGCAATTGAGGCAGTGTTGCAATCATCCATATCTAGTCGTGAGGTAAATGCAAGTCTATCTTTGTTGTATCATTTATTTTTTTGCATCTAGGATGTTTCTTCATCACGTGTTGTGTAACTGGCAGCCGAGGTGATACCCAGCAATATGCAGATATGAACAAACTTGCAAGGAAGCTCCTAGAAACAAACTCGAATTCAGCTAGTCTAAATCACGCAGCTCCTTCTCCGGCATATGTTGAAGAGGTCGTAGAGGGTGTCTGGCGAGTAGAAAACACAAAATACCCAATTTTCCTAGAGTCTACAGATCATCCTGTTTTCCTACCATATCCACACAGAATGTGCAGGGAGTGTCTAATCTCTAGATAGTGTACCTAAGCAGGTGGGAAGTGCCAAATTTGTAGGCAAGTGATGAAGAAAAATGATCTGATTACTTGTCCATCAGAAAACCCATGCCGTGTAGATGTTGTGAACAACTGGAAAGAACCATCCAAGGTTTCAAAACTCCTAGATTGTTTGGAGAATTTGCGCCAGTCACGTTCTCTTAAAAACATCATGGTTTTTAGCCAGTTGACTTCATTTTTAGACCTCCATTAGATCCCTTTGAAGAAAAGAAGCTTTGGGTTCTTGACATCTGACGGGAAATTGCTACAGAAGAATAGTTGTTGAAGGAGTTCAGCAAAAGCAAGGATAAAACAGTACCCTCTTCCTTGCTCGCCATTGGTGCCATGGATTATTGAATCTTTATCATTCAGCTGAAATAAATGTAGTTTGATCTTGCCTTTAAAAAAAAAACATGTAGTCTGATCTTTATTATTTGATAGATTTTGTGACTCAATGTAATACATTATCTTATTAATTACAATATTATTTTTCCTTCATTCATGGAAATGTTTAAGTTTCGCACATTTAAATTTTTATTTTCTAGAAATAAAACTTATAAGATGTAATAAAAAGTCATTTGATAGCCAAAAAAAAAAAAAAAATTGCTATGTATACTCTACCATAGCGTTTTTAAAAGGCTAACTCACTATTAAAAACGCTATAATAGACCCAACTCTGGCAGACATAGTGTTTTTGAAACGCTATTAATGGGCTTTTTCTTGTAGTGACAGATGACAATTTTGACCTCTTTTAGGTTGAGGTAGAGGATTTGGCATTAGTGGTAATTGTCCTTTTCGACCACCTATTATTAGGCAATCAAAACTTCAGTGGAGGTACTTACTTTGATAATGATTAGTTGACTCGGCTGATAACTGTCTTTGAGCGTTGGGATGATGGAGGTGTAAGACTTGATGTGCCTTCTTATGATGAAGTTGCCCTGGGTGATACTTTATAGATTGGTACTTGGAGATTGACCGTATACTTGATTTTATGAATATCTGAGGTTCGAATGCGGTACAATTAGTGGCTACCAAGTTAAAGAGTACTGCAAAGCTTTGGTGGCGGGCGAGGGGGGAAGGGGGGAATGTGCATGTTGAACAACAATAAGCCCACATAATTTCGTACTTTGTGTATGCGCGCCAAGCCCAATGAACCAAAACGACGAACAACCTTCCGTTTCTACCATGGTTTGGATGCGTGAGTCTAGTCTATCTTAGCATTATAGTAATTTGATACACTTTTGGCGATTGAGAACATGGCTAAACATGCATAAACAAAGTTACATTTGCAGGACCGCTCTGAGAAGAAGACTTTGGCGCCCCTACTACGCAATTTCATTTCTTACATCATGACCCACTCCTGGTCTTCTTAAGTGTTTTGGGTGTGGTCAGCCTGGCCATCTCCACAACAATTGTCTGAAAGGAAAGCTCATGTTACTAATGGATGAAGTTGATGAATAAGCATTTATAGACCAAGTCCCTCCAGTTGATGGCTAAGGCAAACTCGCCTCCTTAGTGGCATAAGGCACAAATTGCACCCTTGAAGCTTGAGGACAAGCTTTTTCAACCCAGGGAAGTTGATGTAAGTGAGTTGTTTTAGTAATATAAGTATTAGTAATATTGTAATTGTCCCTATTTAGTAATAGCCCAAAATAGTTAGGGCATTGGTTTCCAATTAGGGTTAGCTTTGTTTTGTTGCCAGAGAAGTTAGGAAGATTATAAATAGGGTTTTTTGAGTTTGACACTCATTAGTTTATACCTACTAGAGTTTGGTCCGCGTTTTGAAAACTATTTGAGTCTAACCCTCATTTTCTGATGGATTTATTAAGTCCATGCCATTGACCAGTCAAGATTAATTTTTGGACCATTTTTCCCTTACCATAGGTTAACTTAAGGAATGAGATTTCGCCTAAATCACAAAACCATTTTTCATTGGAATTCTTCCTCCTCCCTGCGACGCACCTCATTCCTCTGCGATGATGCACCTCCTTCCTCCTATTGCAATGTCATATCGAACTCAGAGCTCTTCTGATAGGTATCCTTCAAGCGCCTAGGTTTGTTTCTCTTCCTTCGCTATAGTCAATTAGTGGATCTAAAGTTGTTGCTGGGATCTTCCTCCTCGCGGTAATCTTCCTCCTTCCTCCTCTCTGCTGCTCGGGTTTCAATTTGAAGAAGAAAAAGAAAATACTTGTAGAGGTAAATTTCAGAAACCTCCTTTATCTGGATCTTGAATGTCAGTTTTAGAATGGGAGCCTAAACTTATGTTTTCAAATGTAATGGTTTATTAGTTTATGGGAATGCGTGTAGACATAAAAAGACAAGGGTGTTGTGGTGCCTCTCATTCCAGTTTCATGATTACTTTATTGTTATAAGAAAGTTAGAGAGAACTTGAGGCACATTTTTAGCACACGAACTTTTTGGAAAACATACTTGTATGCCTTTTTGTACTTATATACACTTGTATATGTATGATGTATTATACTAATTATACTTATATATGCATGATGTACTAAATTCTTGAATGCTTAAAGTATTATAACATATTATTATTGTAAAATTCATTATTTGTAAAAGTTTGCATTGTGTATTCATATGCACTTGAAGAGACCTAATGTTGAGGCACCAGCTGAAGTTGGACAAAGTTATGGGTAGTAAGGTGGTGAACAACACCAACTTCCTGCAAAACACATTTAGTCCTTTCGTCCATCCTTTCCTAAGGAAGAAGTCTAAGTAGGACACCAATATAAAGGCTATTGTCTGGTTCAACTCGGGTGACACACCCTCACACCAGCTACGCAATTGGAAAATGATGTTCTATTGCCACAAAAACTTGACTCAATCCCAAGGAGCTTCAACCTCTCATGTGATCATTAGCTTCAGTCATGGTATGTTTGGTTCATTTTGGTTCGTGTCATATCACTTCGTATTTTGGTTGAGCTTACATGCTCTTTTCATAGATCTTTAGAGTTGATGAACATGGTTGAGCTTGCATGCTTTTTTCCTAGACAGGTAGAGTAGGTGAATATAGTTGAATTTGGTTGAGTTTGCATTATCTTTTTTGCTACTCAGAAAACTATAATGGTTATATGCTTTTTGTTAATGAAATGACCTTTGGTGCTTATATTGGTACAGTGTTCTAAAAATCGGTCTAGGCGGCCGCCTAGGCGCTAGAAGGTGGAAAACCGCCCAGATTAATGCCTGGGCGGGCAGTCTGGGCGGTTCTGGGCAGTCTGGGCGGGTCTGGGCGGTTCTGGGCAGTCTGGGCGGTCTAGGCGGGCTAGGCGGTCTAGGCGGGGTCTAGGCGGCCTAGGCGGACTCTAGGCGGGGTCTAAGCGGTCTTGGAGATTTTTATTTTATTTTTATTTTTTTATTTTTTTATTTTTTAATAAGGTTGATTGTGTTCTTATTTTATTTTTCTTTCCTATTTTTTAGAAATAAACTATTTAATTGTTTTTTTAGAAAATCTCGGGAATGGGCTTTGATGATGATGATGATGATGATGATATGTCTAAATGTAGCAAAGGATGATTACTTAATGGAATTCTCAAAGGATCTGCCGGTACCAATTTTACTAATGTAGATTTTATCAAACATAACTGAGGTTATTCATGCAATTTGAAGAAAAATAAAAGAGTACACAAATTCAAATTTATATAAAGTACCCATCATGACCAACTTCAGTCATTTGAGTTTTAATAAATTTTGTTCACGATTGTTAATTTTTCATGTTTTTAAATTTTGCATATGTATATTGACATTAAATTGGATGTAATTGATAAGGTATTATGCTTAACTTTTGTAAATTATTAAAGTTATAATACAAAACCTAAGACCGCCTAGGCCCCTGGGCGCTAGGCACCTGCTCGCCGCCCGCCCAGCGCCTAGCAATTTTTAGAACACTGTATTGGTATATGCTTGGTGTTGGTGTAATGCTTATTGTTAGATTATAACTCGTTTTTATTGTGTACTAGATCACACACACACACACACACACACACACAAAAAACCCTCAAATTAATTACTATTTGACCCCTACAGTTTTTCAAATAATTAGTGTTTAGTATTCATCTTCCTAAATAACTTTTTTGAGCTTAACTATGGTTTAACGTAAGGGAAAGGGCAAAAGGGTCTGAAATTAATCTTGATCAGTCAATAACGTGGACTTAACAATTCCGTCAGAAAATAGATATATGCCAAACTCAAAAAAACCTTTATAGATAAGGCGTAGTTGTTCATTGTTAAACAGTTGATTAAATAAAAGAGTATTTATTTTGTTTACCTATTTTTATCGTACCCTTATTTTTGTTTTGTCTTTCAGTTATTGTTTATTTGCAGTTTTAGTTCTATCATTCATACACAAGGTAATGTCAATTGGGATGAGACACATGAGCCCACAGAGGGAGAATGTTGCAATGCCTAATTTGTCCCACAGTCTGGATTTTTTATCGAATTTGGCGCATTATTTTGCAGCAGATTTTGGTATCCTCATAATTCAGACCAACAGTGAAGGCTGGATGACTTTTTTTTATTGCAATCATCTTACCGTTACTTTCAGGAAATTCTATCTTGTAAACCTCTTTGCCACCACCTTTTCGAATGAAGTTGTCCCATCTTATTTTTTTCAAGAAAGAGAAATCTATCATTTTCTTAATCATTGGACCTGGCTTCCTCTATCTTCCTTGATGCAAACCAAAACAATCTTAATATAAAGGAGAAGAAAAAGCATGCCACACCAGCCCATCCTCTGATGTTTTTTTTCTGTTCTTGAAGGCCTACTACCACTAGGCAATGAAAAAGCTAGAGCCAGAACTAGAATTAAAGCCATATGCGGAGAAGAACTCTTTTTTTCAGGGAAAACATGTCGTGTTTCGTAGTGACTTGGGAGTTTTTGAAGGTACTGGCAGAGGATGATCTCACCGAAAAATGAGTAGCAAGCTCTGCAGTTTGAAAGTAGAAGTGGAGGTCATGTTTGATGCGACCTTAAGTGAAGTACCTGATTATTTAAGTAGGAGGTTCGCCAGTATATATTGTATGGTTATGACATTCATCCAGACAGGGGAATTTTCCTCCGAGTACTTGGGGGTATCTACATTTTCTCATTTACTTGGTGCTTAATTTCATGGTGGGGCACTTGCAAGATTTGAACATTGGTAGTGTTTGGATCTTTGATACATAATGTGTATTCTTTGACTTAATTCCCTTGTACTTGCATATATTCACACCTAACTTTTGTGACCTTAGTGTGATTTGTGTTCATTGGGTGTGTTTTCCCATTGGTTCGACATTTTAGTCAATTAGGAAATTTTCAATGTGTCAATGAACCTGTTGTTTCCTCAAACTTATTTTTACATCACCTACAAATTTGTCCCAACCCCCTTAGGGAAGTGCCCATTTGGACCTTTTGGAAATCCCCATTGCTAGTACCTTTTTGGCGGTTGTTTTATTGCTTCTACCCTCCCTAGTAGCAAGATATCTTCCTTGTGGCCCTTCCATTTTATGTGAGTCCATCCGAATCTGTTGTAGTTTACTTCTAGGCAATGAAGTCCTACTTACAATTGTTGGGAATGCCCTTACTAAGCCTAATACTTTCTCGAAGTTAAGGGGTCGTTTTGCCAAGTTCCTTAACCATGGTTCTATCAAGCGCCCTAGTATACTCTACTTGTTCACTTGAGTCGGTTTGGGGTACGGTGAGGTTGTTGTCTTTCATTTATATTTTGATTTATTGAAAGTGATGACATGTCAAAATTAACTAATACAGGTCAAATGGGTCAATCTTGTCAAAATGGGTTGATGACTCATTATAACGCGATAAGTTAACCGTTAGTGACACGACACGACCATTGTTAGCGGTGGAAACAGGGCAGATTTTACCATATTCGTCCCCACGATGCCAAGAAAAAAACCATCCCCGCATCCGCTTTGTTTAACCATTTTTTTACAAAATTCGTGCCTACCCCGCCACGCATCCTCGTCGTGTTTCATTTATACCCTGCGGGCGTCTAACATATTTTGAAAATCTCCGCCTCACCCCAAAAGAACCCCAGCAGGGTTTAAATTAAACAACCATTCTAGCAACAACAAATAGGTCGCCCACCTATTATGGGAAATGCACATCCATTTTGTCGCCAAATTAGGCTTAATTGGCCGCCCAGAGAAAACTTCAAGTGACTAGACTAGTTTTATAAAAGTAAACACACAACATGGTTGACTTTTAGGTGATATGGGACTATGTTCATAACATGAAATTTTGAATTTGAGTAACATGAAACATGACTTTAATGTTATGTGGGACTATAATTTGTGAACAAACAATTTAAAGCTAAGAAACTTAATTTAGGTCATACTTAGTATTTGGCTTGGGAATTCCTTTTTGAACCTTAATTATCTCGTTACTTGGTGATGATGGCAGTGATTGTGGTTGTGATATTGTGGTAACGGTGGTGGTGATTGTGGATATGGTTGTGGGTGATGGAGATGATGGCAATGGTTATGGTTGTGTATCTAGTATTTGGCTTGGAAATTTCTTGTTGAACCTTATTCTTTCATGTTGAACCTTATTCTATCTCATTGGTGGTGATGATGGCAATGGTTGTGGACCTCGTGGTATCATTGGTGTGGTGGTGGTGGTTGGTGGTGGTAATAATGATGATTGTGGTTGTTGGTGGTTGTGATGATAACGATGGTTGTGGTTGTGTTCTTGGTATTTGGCTTGGAGATTTCTTATCGAACCTTACTCTATCTCGTTGGTGGTGGTGATGGTAGTGGTTATGGTTGTGGATGGTGGAGACGATGACAATGGTTGTGAATATCGTATGATGGTGATGATGGCAATGGTAACGATAGTGATAGTTATGGTGGTCTTTTGGTTGTGGGTGGTAGAGGGTTGCGGTAGTGGTGAGAATTATGCTATGGTGGTTATGGCATTGGTTGTGATTTGTGAAGGTGTTGGCGGTGGTGGTGAAGGTGATTGCTATGGGTACGAAGGTGTTGGTGACGGCTATCCTATGGTGGTTGCAATTAATCTGAGAGTTGGTGGTTATAGTAGGGAAAGTGCTTATGATATGATGTTTGTGGTGAATGTGGAGGTGACAGTGATTTTGCTATGAGTGTTGATAGTTATGGTTGTGAAGGTAGTTATGTTAATGCTACAATGGTGGTTGTGAAGGCGGTGGTGATAATTATGCTATGGTGGTAGTGGTGGTGGTGGCAACAATAAAAGACAAAATAATAGTCATTTTATTATGTGACTAAGCTAGAGTGCTCCATGTGCCTTCGGCATTCGAATTGTTTTGCTTATGGATAGGAAAATGTGTGTGATATGAGGAGAATCTTCAATCTTGGCTAGTGGTATTTTAGTTTTATGCGAACATAAATTTTAGCCAAACACCTTTCCTTTCCCCCTTTATGTGATTCATTAGATTTTTTATGTTTAGATAAATCCCAGTTGTCTTTCATCTTCAACCTGAAACACCATTCTTATTTGTTATATAGACTAGAATAATTCCCCGTGTCGTTGGCACGATAAAAGTTTAACATGATTTGTTATTTTTCTAGTATCAACACTCTATTATAACTTGTCAAAACTTGATTAAGCCAATATATTATTGATCACCCTTAAGCTTTCATCATTTATATTTACATGTCTAATCACACCATCAACAATTTAAGAAAAATAAATAAATATCAAAATGTTGGGTATGAGAATCGAATCTATGCACTCTTATTAAGTATAGGTGACGCAGAGGCGCGGACATCAATGTAAACGGATATTTGTACCAACCCTACCATATTACCCGTACACACGGGTTGGTTTTAACCCAAGCCCTAAGGCTGATTGGGAGTACGTCAGGATTCCTGCCAGCGCCTGTGATCGTCACAGTGTTTGAACATCGCTCTCGAAGCTCGCTTGAATGAGCTGAGTAGTAGGGTTTGATCCTTAAAATCTCTCGTCGTCACAAACTTCTTTCTACTTGTGTGTAGTTGGCTTTCACTATTGACGAACATCGTGAAGCCAACATTACTTTCTTTGATAACTTCAACTTCAGACTTCTTAAACCCTTCCTTCCATTCCATCCACTTCAACCTTCCACAAAATATTTCATTCATAACCAGAGAAACCAAACCAAACCAAATCTCTTCTTCAATGGCTTCGGGCATTCTTCAAAAATTCCTCAAAAAGCACTCTCCTTTACCTCTAAGACTCCTCACAAACTTCAACAACCCCCAATTGCTAAACCCCTCATCTCTTCACCACAACCATCTCACTGTTCCCAAACCCCAGACCCCAAACACCCAAAACACCTTTTTGCCTTCTCTAAATGCAGATCGAATCAATTCATCTCAGCATTTCTACCCCAGTTTTTCAATTGGGTATTTTCTACACCCGATTTCTCAATATGGGGTTGATGATCAATCTGGAGATGCCGATGACAAAGCTGTGGGTGCGGGTGATGATGCAATGTGGGCAGATAGCGTGAAGAAGAAGAGGAAGAGGAAGATGAACAAACACAAATACAGGAAGCTGCGCAAACGTCTCAGACGAAAGACTTAGGTTTAATTAGGTGAGAAATGACTGACATTGGGAAGAAATTTTTATTTCATCTTTTTTTGTTATGAATTGTTCTTTTTCTTCCTGGTTTTAAATGGCATCCAATTTTGGTTTTTTAATTGGCTGAATAATTATTGTGGACTGTTTGTGAGTTTTAATCTCTACAATTAGAAGTCAAATATTTCAAGAGATTTTGCAAGGTATTTTTTTAACATTTTATAATGATATGGAATTCAGAGTGCTTGATTATTGATTAACTTTGTGTAATTGATGATACATCTTGAATGCAATTGTTGTTCTATTAGCTATTGATTTAGTTACATATCAATGAGATTTATGAGAAGGGGCAATGCTAAGATATTAGGTTCTATAAAGAATTTCGAATGAAACCTTCTATGACATGGACAACAAGAAATTTTGATCACTTCATACTAGCTATGTTGTCTGGGCCATGAAGCCTGATGAAGCGCCTACCTCTGCTTCAAGAGTCGCAACAAAGTTGAAGCGGAACCATAACATTTTTATAAAATAAATATACTTTGTGAGTCATTATTACTAATAGTAAATCATAATTCAAATAATAATAGACAAAACAAAGTATTAAGCTACTGAATAAAGTATGAGTATGCTCTTTTATTATAACGACTTCATGGTTGATTTAAGGTGGTTTTTTCCTCAATTAGGTTCCGTACTTGTATTTATATTAAACATTATTTGTTAATATTAGACTACTGAATAAAGGATGGGTATGTTATTAGTTATTATAACTTATTTAAGTTGTTAACATGATATTTACCGCACCAAAATCGGTGGGCACCAAATTCGGTGCGCCCCAACTGCAGAGCTACATTACGGTGCTAAGAAGTGCTAAAAAAATTTAAGCTAGAATTTTTGAAGCAAAGTGGAAAAAAATAGAGCTTCGGGAGTGGCAACGCCGTTGCGGAGGAGCTTCAGCTAACATAGCATGCTAAATGCTTAGTTTTACTTTATCCTGCAACTTCAAAGTTCTCTCGAAAATAGGCTCTAAAAAAAGTTTTCTTAGTCCATAGAGTTGTCTGGAAGTTTGAAAGTTTGAGATGCACAAAGCTCTATCCTAGCATCATGCTTCATGACCACCTAGGCTAGAGTCAAGGTCCCCACACCCCTAAATAAGATTATATATATGCTATACCCGTTATAAATATAAAATGTATTATAAACTTCATCCTAACCATTTCTCTCCACCCTCAACATCCTCATCATCTCCAAACAAGTCATACCCTCCATCATCTTCATCAATAGGTATGTCCAGAAAGAGTGGATGTATGGTGCAAGGAAATTTCAAAGGAATAGGAAGAAAAGTAGAAGTAGAGAATGAAAGAATTGACTTGCGAGTCGAGGAGACGAGAAGCAAAATTACACAATCACTGGAGGAGGTGAGGTGGTCAAAGCTTCAAGGGTTAGAGGTAATAGGTAATCGAGGAGATTGGCTAAGCTAAACCCCATGCAAGATTGCATCTTTTTTGCACTGCTATCTCAGGGAAGACATCTAGAGTGTGCATCGCGCTTAGGCTAGCCATTGATACTAGAAGGAGCTATTACTCTGGGTTTTAACACTATCAAACATTGCTAGCATTTGGACTTGTGTATGCCAGGATTTTGAGTTGGTGACTAAGATCAGGATGGGTAAGCTTCACTCAACTACAGTGCAATCTGAAATTTTAGAGCTTTGGAAAAAGAGTGCTTAGTTGAGAAAAGTTGTGTAACATGGGCATCACTTGGTGCACTGTAAATTAATGCAATTTGCAAACTGATACAAATGCATTAGTTTGCATATGCATTGGTTTGCGATACATTACTTTACGGGTATTTGGTAGTAATTAAAAAAAATTGTTGCAAAGCTGGACAAGTATATGATTTCTTTACATGCATGGTGTTGGTGGTGATGACGAGTTGTAATTGTGGAATTGTGGCGGCGGTGATTTTGGTTGTGGTAATGGTGGTTGTGAAAATGGCGGTGGTTATGATGGTTGTGGTGATGGTGCTGGCTGCGAATTCGGACAATGGTGGTGTTGGTCACAGTGTCGGTGGTTGTGTTGGTTATGCTATGGTGGTGGCTACATGGGTGGTTATATAGTAGTGGTGGTTATGATATAGTGGTGGTGGTGGCTACATGGGTGGCGGCGACAATTATGGTGGTTGTAGTGGTGGTAGTAGTGCAGGTGGTGGTGGTCATTATAGTTAAGGCGTTGAGGCGAACGGGCCTAAAAACACCTAAGGTGTGAGGCAAGGCAAACGCCTCAGTGAAGTGAGGCAGTCTTAATATTTTTTAAAGATTTTTTATTATCATAAATTAAAACATATCAGGATATTAGTATACATCATCATTTTGATAAGTATCATAAGCAAATATGTACAAAGAGTGACACAACTACCTAGAATCGAAATGGAAATGTAATAAAGTTGTATAGCATATTGAAAAATGCACCATATAAGTGTCAAGTAAGTTGTAACATGCAAACATCCACTAAATTATTATATATCAATAATCTTGAAAGATAGAAACTTGAGAATATTGAACATTTGTTAGAAGAAATTGTTGAAATGGTAGGTAAAAATCCACAAGTATGATCACTATTGGTATTCTAAAAGCATAAAATCATTGAATTATGCTATGAAAAATCAAGATTGATGTTGATCACGATTGATCAAAACAAGATATGTTTTTTTTTCAAAAAAAAAAAAAAAAGTGTGACAAATTTATCAAAACTTAAAAATGTATTATCTTGTTTTTATCAAATATTACACCAAGAAACATAAAACCCTATTATAGAGTGGGTTGCAACCTCTTTTTGCTGCATTTGGGCTGCAAATAGGTTGTAATTGGGTTGGCTGCAACAGAGGCGGGTGAGGCAGTTCGAGGCGAACGCCTCATTTCACCGGATCGCATTGCCTCACTTTGAGGCGAAAATTGTAAAAACGCCTTGAGGCGCGCCTAGGCGGTCGCCTTGACTACACTGGTGGTGGTTATGTATGGTAGTTTGTGGTGGTAACGGCAATTATGATGGTTACGGTGGTGGTGGTGGTGGTGGCGGCAACGGTAGTAGTGAAGGTAATGTTGGTAATAGTAGTGAATTGGTGGTGGTTATGCTATGGTAGCTGGGGTGGTGGTGGCGGTAGCGGCTATGGTGGTTGTGATGGTTACATTATGATGGTTGTGCAGGCGGTGGTGGTTGGGGTGTTTATGAAGAAGCTAGTAGGAGAATTCAATAAAGAGAAGATGATGTGAGTTTTGCAAATTAATGCGGGAAATTTTGGCCCGTAAAGTTTTGTAGGATTTTACAACTAGGAGATGTGGAGGGCCCAAATTCAAATTCCAATAGACGTTTTTAGTAAATTCAACTAAGCACGAATATTTTTGTAAGCGCCATAAAGTTTTGCATATGCATTTTTTTATTGTGTAACAAGTGTAGCCATAAATTATTTCAATTTTACAGAGGATTAAGTGTAACATGCTTGTCATGAAGAAAATTTTCATGCTTCAATATGGGAAATTTTTTGAGGTATCAAAAGGAAGGTGTGTTGAGTATATGAACATTATATATCATGAAGAGACCCTTATGTACAAAGTATCTATGGAGAGTTGTAAGGATAATTTTTAGATAATAGTCATCGAAGAAAAATATGATAAGTGAAAAGAGAATGGTTGCCAAGGCATCCAAGTCACACTTGGACAAGTATTTGGGTGATCACCTTGAATCTAAATGACTTTTTTTGGCAAGGAATTGGGCCGAGGTTCCGAAACTAAAACACAATTACGTTTTGAGGGGTATTATGGAGGGGCATAATGAATATGCACTATGAAGGGGTATTGTAGAGAGAAATGTGAACTAGAAGAGTTTATATGGTTCACAAAACCACACTCGTCACCTTATGGATTGCGCACAATGGAGGGCAATAATGAACGTGAAATCCAAATTCATTTGTCACATCTCATACGAGGTAGACAATGGCAAAAGGGTGGCTTCTAGAATTATGAATGGGTTGGAAACACCACTGAAACAATCCTTTAGGGACATTTTGAGCATATCAAGGGGCAAATCAGGTTCTATTTCACGTTAACAAAGTATGTAGATGGTGTATCGGCTTGGGATTTGTCACTAAGGATGGGGTTTGAGAGATTGGGAAGTAGGTAGAGTGATTGTTCTCATTGGCATACTCCAAGGCAAGCACTTAAATAATTCTCTGGGCTCATGGTTTTAGGACTCAAATTCAAAAGTATTCTCAGTAAAGAGTTGCTATCACTCCCCAGCCTCAAACAACTACCTCCTTTCTACTGACTCAGCGTGATTCATGTACTCTTCTTTGTATTTGTTTTCATTCATGAATGTCTCACTCACATTCTTGATATTGTTAATAGAATGCGTATGTCTTGCTTTTAAAAAAAAGATATGTTTTGAGAGATATATGTGGTGTGAGAGGCGATACGAAACAATCTAGCAAACAAAATCACTTTAAAGAATAAGAATCTGTTCAACAAAGGCAATAGAAACAATCAAGGAAACTTTGTTATTTATTTATTTATTTATAACAATAGAAACAAGCTTCCTTTATGCCTTTTCTAGAACCCGATGAAGTGTCTTGGGATTCTAATGTCCCACAGGGTGAAGGAGATCTTATCACCCCTTCTCTTCATCACTATGGTGTAAGCTATTGGTACAATGGTGCAAAAAGTCCTTCATCTCAGGGTTCAAGGTGAGTAGGAACTCTCCCGAGGTAATCCGCCTCAGTTTTGAAATAATATCTTCTTCATTAATAGTGACACTGAGAAGTTGAAAACCTGAAATACATGTTTAAAACTTTGTATGTGCATGGAGGCTTAAATCAAGTTATGAAAAATTAGACTATTTGAGGGCATGTGAGACCTCTTTGGCTCATGATGCTTCAAAGGGGTGGAATGCGTTCTTTAGAGAAGGGACAAAATCAAGTTTTGGCATGATACGTGGTGTGATTAGGAATCCCTGATAGATAGATTCCCTAGACATCATAGAATGTTATTGCTTGATCAAGGCTTGGTACAAGAGTTCTTTGCTAGTGGCAAGGAAGAAGGTAGATGACATTTTCATCTAAGAAGGGGGCTCTACGAAGAGGAAATAGATGAGGCTAGTAGTTTGCTTGAGAGCTTTGCTTTGATGTTTTCTTCCAGTTATGGCGAAGAGCAAGTGGAAGTGATCCAAGGATGTGCCTCTCTCATTATCTTCTTATTATGACCAAATGATGAATAAGAAACCTCCCAACAGTACTACGAAAAACTTATGCACATCTCTTGTTTGGAGGAAGAATATTCGTCAAAGGTTTCCTTCTTTATTTGGGAAGCATTGTAGGACCAGATTGCTACAAGGGACATTTTGGTTAAGAGGGTATGGATTGGAGTTGGACGTGTCATAGAGGCCGAAAATTGGGAACACTTCTCGATTGCATGGCGGTGAAAGCAATTTGGTATACTTTCTTCGAGTAGGTGGTGTGGCTTGGGAAACTCTGATAATGTATGGTCTTCTATAACCTAGGCTATGAAATATCTTGGGTTGTACGGCAAGGAAGAAACAAAAGATGAAAAAAAATATTTGAGGGTGTTTCTTCCAATCGGGATAGCATATTTGTGGAGGTGTTGACCTGTCTTTGGTATACATTTTCAAGGAGTTCTATTTCAATTGTTCTATCTTCTATATGTAAATTTGAAAATTTGTTTAAGGGATAAATATCCCCTTCTTGTATGGGGGTGGGGATTCTACATACTGAAAAGTTTGTAATGGGAGACTATTTGAAGGGTGTGGTAATAGATTGATTGTGAAAGTTAGGAGAGTTATTCATTTTGGAGTTTGGGGAGTTTCATTTGATGATTCTGTATTGCATTGGAGGTACGTGTTGGACTTATAATTTTCTTTTGGTGGGATTTTGTTTTAGTATTTGTAACTTTAGAGGAAACTTCTGCCTCCTTTAGTTTAATGGATTTTTTTGGGAGGACTAGAAAATATGCCTTGATTTAGAGCTGATCCAAAATGCTGTATCTGGAGAATCTGATGGTAATCCTGGAGGTTAAAGTTATTGATGGCATTTTGGGGGAAATAGGAAAAAAAAGTGTGTTCAAACTTTCTTTACAGTTAAAAAGTCTTATGGGTACTCATGGAGGCTTAAAATGTCATTGAGAATCAGGGATGAGTTGTATACAGACTTCTTTTATGGTTAGAAATCTCAAAAGTAACACTATTGAGTTGGTTTAGATGATTTTAAGGGCTAGGTTTTGTGTTTAAATCCTAAATTTTTTTTATCAAGCAAACTACCAGTAATCCTCGTAAGTATTAGATTATGCTCTGTAACTGAAGATTTGGATGGAAAAAGTCCCACCTCGCTTCTGCTTCTAAATGTGAACCAACTCTCATGGACTGAAACTATCTATCTGCGTTGGCTTTAACAGCTGGAAACGAGGTATTCTCGATTCCTTAGGTGTGTGGCATTGGAAGAATCCTTTAGGCCCATATGTTGGCTTGCTTGGTAGGAGATAAATAGGCTTATATTAAAGGAAAATCAAGAACAGCTGAACACCTCATCCTTTACACAATCGAACTGTTGGGTGTTTCAGGTGAAGATAACAACAAATTTGAAGATCGAAGACTTCATATTTAATTAGGATAAATTCATCATGCAATCTTGCTCTTTGTTATATTCCATTTCTTGCTTCGAGAAGGCACTGTATTACTCTTGCCCTCTCTCACTTGTGTAATAAAACTTTGATCTGGATTTTGCCAATGAAGAAAAGGGGGTTGGTGGAATTTAAACAAATAACTTTGGTATTATTGGTTTGATAAAATTATTACTCTTGTTCCAGCTAGAAATTTCTTATATAAATATTATATTTATTATTGAAATGCTCATTTTATTAGTTAATTAGTGATTAAATAAAATAATTTATTTTAGAATGGGTGCATATAATAAGATTTGGGCTTGGAAATAGTAAGAATGGGTGCATATATTAAGCTGTAGCATGGACAAAATATTAAGATTTGGGCTTGGATCATTCTTTTTATTATTATAGTAGTGATTAGGGTAATGATATCGAGTGTGCAAATATATTATTTGAAAAGCCTAGTTATATTGGGAATTTATTCATTATGGTGGTTAGGTAACCGTACAGAGTTGAAGAGAATAAGAAAAAGAGAAAAACAATAAGAAGAAGAAGAAGACAAGCAAGAGAAGGAGAATAAGAATAATAATAATAATTTGTGAGTTCTTCATTCTCTTTTATTCATTGGTTTTTATTTTCTGTTTAGATTAATCAATGAACTTGGGGTTAGATTTCACTACGTAAATATGTTTGCAAGTTCATGTTTTGAGGAAGTGTTGTATTGCATTTTTCGTGAAAATTGGTTGAGTTAAAGAGAAAACTCAAAACCAAGTTTTTGTTAAATCTTGTATCTAATGTTTGTAGTGGATCAAGACCTTTTAATGGTCGAAATCCTTTTAAATTAAATTTGTAGTCTAACGACACACGTACAAAAAACATACCGTTGGTTTGGAGTTCATCCAACGGTTAGATGTCCCTCTAGGCATAGAAAACAACCACTTGTCGGATTTTAAAAATCTTTGCAAAAAATTATTTCGTGGGGTTTTTGGGCTTATGTGTGATTGAAATTGAAACTTATATTATACTCACCTATAATGGGTATTGTATATAAAATTTTAATAGAAGTTAGTGGGCCTCAATTGGATCTAAATAAAATGATGGTCAGTCATTTTTTACTTTTTTTGAATTTGTATCTGAATGTTTGAGATGATGTGTCTCATGGAAATTAGTAGTCTTATCCATAGGACGTGTTGAATTTGATCGTTGTTGAAATTAGGGATGGGTACGTGTTTGAACATACGCGAGTTCGAGTTTAGATTGGATTTTTTTTATATTTATATTTATATTACTGCTTGTGATGTGTGCACGTGTCTGCATTTGGCGTGCTCGGTGGTCTGGATATTTTTGCATTAGCTTTACAGAAAATTAATCTATCGCTTCTAGATCTGTGAGTATTTCTCAATCTATACACTACTTATTCTAAGTATTTATTAGCGAATTTTTTTTTTAAAATTTTGTATGAGGACTTGTAGTATTATGTTTAGTATATGTTGAATAGACTTTAAATTTATTCAAGAATACATGTTATTTTTTAGTAGTGAAATCTGTAATTTGTGAATTACAAAAATATTATTTATTATTTGTTGGTATATCCTATAAATTGAAATTTAGAATTTTATACATGTGAAGTAAACAATATGTTTGGAACTAAACCATTGAAATATTTATTTTGTGAAAATTAGGTGGTACATTATGTGAACATTATATGAATATAGTACCAAATATATATTATTCTGAAATTAGTTGTTTACAATTGGTAGATTTTGCTACGTGTTCACCTTAGATGTGAAGTTGTAATTAGTACGTTGAAAATAATTTATGAGGATTCATCTCTTGATGAGATGAATTTGAGTATTTGTATTGTTATAAAATTTAGTATTTACGTATCATGAATTGAATTTGATTGTTATATAATATGATTGGTAAATTTTATAGCGATCCTTGAGATGTTAAGGGTTAAAAAAGGCATGTTAATGTGTTATGGTGCATGTTAGTGTTTGATTGTGATGCAACTGAACTTGCTAACTGCATTTGAGATTTAGTTGATTTTATACTATTTTCCACAACTCCAAAAAAAAAATGATTTGAAAAAAAAATACTATAATTTTAGTATTCAGACTTGTCAGTATACTTAGTATATGATTTAGTATGTAGACTTGCTTGCATACTAAAATTCAAACCCACAATGGTGCTCAAACTGGATCCGCCTTCAAAATGAAATCCTAGTGCCAACGAAAAGCCTTATATCGTACTCCCTAGATCATGTAAGATTCTCGAGACAAGGCACGTTTCACCTCCTCTTTGGATTGAACCCATACAATGACATGCCTCAGATCCAGTAACCACATGTTGAACTCCCCATTAAAACCCCAAGATCTATGAATGATGTCTCTTATAGCCTCCATAAAATAGTGAAAACTCGAAAACTTTAAGACAATCACCAATTTCTCCACATATGTTTCGCCCCTAATCGCATCGGATATCGTGAGAGATAGAGCTGGACAAACCATCTTTACGAAAACTCGTACTTCTATCGATGCAATACGAAAGCGGTGTTTCGAACAACACCAAGGGCTTGAACAAGATTAAGAGGGGTCTTCGAGGCCTCAACCAAGTTGCCCCCATGCTCGGCTATTGGCACACCTCCAATGGCGGCAGGCTGCACCGACATAGAGAGGGTTGGAACGACCTATTGCCTACAGTCCAAATCACTTATGAATCAGATTGCACGACCTAGTGTTTTTAGTCAGTATTCTAAAAATCAGCCTAGGCTACTGGGAAACGCCCAGAGTAATGGGTAGGCGGAGAAAAAAAATCGGCCAAGGGCCTAGGCGGCGACTGGGCCTAGGAGGGCTTTTGTTTTGGTTGTAAGTAGCATCTAACTGGGTACAAATAACACCCAAGTTAGGTCTTCTTGACATGCGATCTCATTGAAGGTTAGGGTTGTAGTTGCAGGAAAAAAAAAAAAAAAAAAGAAGAAGAAGAAGAAGAAGAAGAAGAATGAAGAATGAAGGAAGGCCACCACATCCGGCACACCCTCATTTTTTTTTATCATCTCCCACTCTCCCCCTTATTTGATTTGAGAATAGAAGTTGAAGAAGAAGAAGCAGAGATTGATCCTCTCCCTCGGCTAAACCTCGAGACTTCTCTCTCGGTCGTGATTTCGGCCAATCTTGAATAAGTTGAATAGGTCTTCAATTTCAGTCTCAACTTGAATCGCTAGTCGATTTTAGTTAACCTCATCACGCTATTTCTCGATCTCTACTGACTGGTATGTATCTCAATCTCTACTGGCTAAGTTCATTTCACAAACATTTAGTTAATTTTACTAACATTCAGTTCATTTTAGTTTTGATTGCTTAGCAACCTAATTAATTACAATTTTGTAATTGGTTTGTGTTACTAATTAATTTATATGCTATTATGTTTAATTTTTCATGTTTATACATTTTGCATATTTATCTTGGCATTGAATTGGAAGTATTTTATATGCTATTAAAAATTAAAAATTATAATACAAAAAAAAAAAAAAAAAAAAAAAAAAAAAAAAAAACCTAACCTTCTGAGTGCTAGTCCTCTGCTCGCCGCCCACCTACCGCCTAGCGATTTTTAGAAACATGGTTTTTGTGCATGATGTTTAGAGGGAATCTCACCTTTAGGGTGTTTGGAAGACTCTCCCTTCCCTTTGTTTTTCCCTTGAGAGTTAACTTATCAGATGATAACCAATTTGGTTTTGACATAGTTAATCTTGTCTATGTCATATCACCGTATCCAGCCAATAAATCACTTTTTTCATGTAATGACCTGTTTGATGTCAAAATTTTCATCACATTATTGTTTATGAAGCCTTCTTAATCCATGAACGTGTAAGATATTTAAAACGCAGATCACTACAATTATTTATGATTTATCGATATTTCATATTGCTTGTCTGCGAAAGCATTGAGTCGTCTGTTCTAAGCAAATTAATTATAAACCCTTGTTGATTAATTATAAGAGTACTTGTCTAGTTTTCTTTTGTCTTAATCATGACAGTTGAGACAAATAAGAGTATAGTGTGAAATTAATAATTATACATTAAATATGTAATCCTGGTGATATAAATTATATGAGTAAGACTACTAGCTAGTGCATAAAATAACTTAGATGATTGGAGCATTTTTAGGAGTTTCTAGTTGGAATCAATTATTAAAATATTAGAATTAGGGTTGATAGGTTGTGAGGAGTTCCATTTTAAATGCTTTTGATCCATGGAATTACTTTGGGTGTGATAAATCGAATGGCTAGAATAATTTTGAATACAATCAAATTTTATAACGAGAATTGGGTTGGTGAACAATACCCTTGCTTAAATCCGTCAATTTTTTTATTTTTCGGAAAAGCCCTCATCAATTTTTTATATTTACAAGCAAAATCAATAGTCGATGAATAGTATGAAAGGTATTTGTGTCTTTTCAATAACAACACTCTTACAGTTTTTTTTTACGACTGTGCCTTCCCAAATTCAGCCTATCTATGATCATAATCAGCTATTCTCAAACATTAATTAATTAATTAATTATTCATAAGCCTCAATCATAATTTATTTTAATCCCAATTATCTATAAACTATAAATAAGCCCTTATGGGTATTCCATTTTGCCCTCTACATTTCATACATTTAAAAAAAAAAAAAAAAAAAAACCCTCTCAAACATTGTTAAATTATACCTAAGTCCCTAATATAATTTATTTGAAGCCCTTTATTATTTATATTGTATTATAACCTTAAGTCCGTCAAATATTGCTATTATGAAAATGCCCTCTCCAAAATATTTTTTTTTTCATCAAGTTTGGTTCCGATTTGAAATAAAAATAAATGATTTTTAGGAAACTTATACCATATTACACTACTATAAAATGGCTCAATTGTGGCGGATGATAAGTGCCACATATAACATCATTTGTAGCGGAAATCCGCTACAAAAACAATGCAATGACGGATTAAAAAACAGCCACATTTGCAAGTGTCAGAAAAGGGTTATTTTCGACGAATATGTTGCTTAATCTGTCAGATATACCTAAAACTAAATTCCGTGTTTCTGGCGGATAAAGTACCAAATTAAAATCAAATCCGGCGGATATATCTGCCACATCTGTTTCATTACTGGCGCTTATATTTGCCGGATTTAAGGCAAATCTGGCACTTTTTATCCGCTAGATCTGATAATTAAAAAAATATATTATTATAAGCCTCCATATTAAGAATGTATTGTTTTGTTTAGTATTGTGTTCCTTTCACACAAATATATGGCTTTGTTTGTACCAAGTTGTTTGTTCCATTACCCATGGATTAATCAACAAAAACATAACTCGTAGAAAACTTTTCACTTATTTATAACATCCTACTTATCATATGCACTAGGATAGACAAAAGAGAATGAGTGACAGGAATTAAAGAAAATTGAGCATTTCTTCCAAGTACATGAGCAATCACACAATTTACAATGTATCAGAACTCGATCGTCTTACTTGGTGCATTTGTTGTTATCTTTCTAATAAACTGCCCACTGTACATGTTACAGAGCTAGTGCAAAAACTTTCCAAAATTCTGTATAAAACATTTACTGTGCTCACTGCATCCTAAGACCGTCTCATCAACCATTGAACCATAGCTAGCACCTTCTCAAAGTGAAAAAGATGCTTCCTAACGCGGTAGATATGGAGGGTATAATTATAAAGTGCTCCAGCCAGTGTAGAGACCAAGAATACAGGATTATTAGTTTTCCGAAATCCTGTAGAAGAAATTAGCAATAGAAACAGTTAGTATTTTCCATATGTATATGCTCTATGTTTACTGAATGGAAAGACTGGAGTTCAGTTTAAGCTCGACTAAGAAGAGTTCATAAGTCGACTCAAGACTTGACCAATATATACGCGTTTACTGACCTTTGGATTTGAGATGATTATTCCCATAACATAGGTCAGGAGATCCAACATAGACTGAAGGGAATTCTGAACACCTCCGACTACGCAACGATCAAAATCAGCAACTTGATCTTGGTTGTCCAAAAAAGAGTCATACACGGTTAGAAAGAATTTATGGGGATCTTGCACTGTTAGAAATGAATTTCACAGTTCATTACAATTCTTTTCATTTGAATTTGTACCTGCATTTGTTGCATAACTGCCCAATCAAACATCCATAGCCCAAGACGAGAAGCTGCCACTCCTGACATCAGCATCCACACAGAGGTATAGCTGTTTCGAACTCATACAGAAGCAACACAAACCAGCAAAAAGGTCCACTGCACAATAAGAACGTAACTTTAATGGGCTGTGTGAAGAGAATACATTTAGAGTTTGCAATCTATTGAACTGTTCAACTATGTTGGGATAATCTACAGTATAGATACAGATTAGCTGAAGCTGATTATAAAGGTCTGATTTAGCACGCCAAGGGAAAAAATATTTACTCAAGAATGAGGAATTTTTTTTATAAACAGGATAGCAAACCAAAAGGGAATTCTAAATTTATTATGAAATGATAATAGCTACTATCAACAATTTAGAGACAATAAAAAAAGCTCAGACTTCTTCCCCTGACAAAAATCACAACAGAAACCTCGTCAAATACGTAGCCAACAACATAACTAGATACTAATAACTCACCCAGTCAATAACAAATACAATATTACAAATCTCATTGACTACGCAGCTCAATCTCCACAAAACTCTAAACACGGCCGACAGAAGTTTCTAATCTCCTGTAACCCAAATAACATAAGAAACGAATTCTGAAATGACAAACACATCCTAATGTAAAATGGAAAAATAAATAAATGAATAAAGGTACAAGTCAGACTAAAATTCATATTCTTTTGACTAAAAACAGGGTACAACATTTCTTAGAATCCAATTGATCCTCTGATCGAGGAATATTGTGTCAATCTCAGGCTCGACACTTAGTCAACGAGATATTGTAAAGGATAATTTGCACTTTGCTCCCTATTATACATAGCTAATTAATAAGTACACTCATCATTAATCACTATTACAATTACTCTCCTTGCCTAGCGGTCAATTTTTATTGACCGTCAATTTTCAAAGCAGATTACAAAAATGTCCCTCAGAAGTCAAAGGCTAAGATTGAATATTTCATATCTCGAACATCTCATCTCGAGGAAAATTCTAAGGTCCAACTGAAATCATAATCGTATCTTGAGGAAAATCCAACAGTTGATTTTAAAAAATCTTTCGTCTTAAACAACTCATTTCGAAAAAATTCTAACGGTCCAAATTTAATAGTACACACATCTTTAGGTAAACCTAACGGTCCAAATTTAATTATGCACGAATCTCTAGAAAAATATAGCGCTCCGTGGCGCATTTCGAGAAAATTTTGACATTTCAGCACACATCTCGGGAAAAACTGGCTGTTAATTTATTCGTGCACGCATCTCGAGAAAATATGACTTTTGAATACATTTTAATATATTTTGCCCTTAACCCAATAAAATAAATTTGAATTTAGTTTTGCTCTCTGAAACAGAACATACCTGAGGGATGATCAAGAAAATTTTGATTATCTTCATTCTCCCTCCTCTTCCTCATTCCTCCACTTCCTCTTTCATCCTCCTTCCTCAACTTCTTCCTTCCTCCTCTGTTTCACATACCCTATAATAAAGTTAGAGTTTTATTTCTCATTCCTCCTTCTTCGTCCTTCCTTCTCTTCCCTCCTTCCCCCTTCCTTCTCCTCCCTCCTCTTTCTTCCCCTTTCATCTTTCAGGTTTGTTATGTTTTACGGGGCAAAAGTAGATTAAAATTTATTCAGATGTCAGATTTCTCGAGATACGTGCATAAATAAATATGAGTCGTCAGATTTCTCAAAATGAGTGTTGGACTGTTAGATTTCTTCGAGATGCGCACCAAACTGCCAGATTTCCTCGAGATGCATGTTGGGCCGTTAGATTATTCTCGAGATGCATGCACGGATAAACTTGAGCCATCAAATTTCCTCAAGATGTATGCAAAAATAAATCTGAGTGTCAGATTTTCTCGAGATACATGTCGGACTATTAGATTTACCTAGAGATGTGTGTGTAATATTAAATTTGGACTGTTAGATTTTCTCGAGATGAGTTATTTAAGATGAAAGATTTTTTTAAATCAATTGTTAAATTTTTCTCGAGATACGATTACAATTTTAGTTGGGCCTTAAGATTTTCCTCGAGATGAGATGTTCAAGATACGAAATATTCAATCTCAAATTTTGATTTCTGATGGGCATTTTGGTAATCTGCTTTGAAAATTGACAGTCAACAACCACTAGTTAAGGGAGGTAATTGTAATAGTGATTAATGATGAGTGTTTTTTTTTTTTTAAATTAAACCTCCAGTGGGGAGGGGCAACTATGGGATGTCAGACCTTTATTACTTGATAAAAATCTTATACATTTGTCGGGGTACATGACAACTTTACCCGAGAAATAAGAAAACTATTGGACATACATCAAAGGAAAAACCAAAATCTAGGTCCAAGAAAGAAACTGTCCTAATACATCATGTGCCTTGGGCAAGAAACCTTATGAAGAAAGGACCTTGATCAAAAGGCCTAGTACACCAATGGAGTGGGGCTTACATTAAAGCCTACCATCAAGTAAATCATTACATAAAGATCTTATTCAAGGATTAGTCCAAACTCACCAAGAGAAAGGTCTCATAAACAAACAAATAAGCAAGCAGGCATTGGCATCAACCAAAAAACCATAGCATTTGCACAAGTTGCAATTTGCGAAAATGCAAGTTACATATGTACCAAACACCCACTTGCAAAACCAACAATCAAGCGCACATAAGCAATTTGCAAATCGCAAGCGCACATTGCATCTTGCAACCCAGCCACTAAAGCACTTTGCAAACGCTCCAATTGCAAGCACCGAAGAAACAAAAACCACTTACAAGCGTCGAGTAAACATGCCCCAGCTGATAACCTCGCCACCAAACTCTTTGCTGAACCAGAGTCAACACAGTTCCCGCAAACACTACCTGCATCAAACTCGCCTAGATGCAACCATGAACTCCCCTGCGCACAATGCATTGCAAATTCCAGCTTTTCGCAGCCAACTAGTTCCATCACAACCTATGGCCCGCCTCCTACACCAATATAACCTAACCGCAACGCAAAGTGAAAACAGAGTGGGCAAACTGTGTTTTGTGCGCCGCACCAACAAATGTCCAGCCACCATCCGCACAAGACGACCAAACAACGCCCAAAATCAGCAATGGCAGCAGCAACATCCAAACAACAACCCATAAAACGGACCAGAACCAACCACAGACAGAAAAAAGCACCTCTCATTTAGGAACACGAATATACGCAGTATGAACCTTGTCCAAACGGACCAGACCAGCAATCCTGCGTGGAAGATTCGCGGCATAGAAAACACGACTAACACCCTCTTCCTGAGCTCTATTCGCCAAAGCGTCTGCTACCGCATTTGCCTCCCTGAAAATGTGAACACAACTTACTTCCATCTGAGAAGACAAGTTCTTAATCTCCCGCCATTCATTTTCCAAGTGCCACGGGATTTTAAAGTCCTCATAGAACCAACTGCTAACAATTTTAGAATCCTTTTGAATGCACATCTTTGAAAGTTCCAACCTGTTACACAACTGGAGCTCCACCATAACTGCTCGAACCTCCATAAAATTATTAGAACATTCCCCAAGAACTGCTTGTTTTGCCACCAGACAATCGCCCAAACAATTCCTGATAATAATGTCAGTTGTCGCCTTGTTTTGCCTCGACGACCCATCAACATTAAGTGACACCGAGCCCTCCGGGGGAGCGTACCAATATACCACTATTGCCCTTCGTAACAATAGTAGAAATAGGCAGACCAAGGGCTAAAAGGGGGGTCTTGTTATCACTCACGCTTAGGAGTAAAAAAGGAATTCGCCAAACGAATGCTCCTCCTGACAAGCAGAATTACTGTTACCACATTTGGCTTTCCATTATCAAAAACACCCCGACACCGCTATTTCCATATTTCCCAAATGATGAACATGGGTGTTTAGAAATATAGCAAATCGACTTGAGATTTCTTGTTCGATCTCCCAAACCAAACTCTCAAGATCGTGGTGATTTTCGCCGGCCTCCTAATATGTATATCAAAATGGCTTCAAAATGACTCCAAACCCCTCTAGCTAGCCCACCTTCAAGGAATAGATGATAAAGAGTCTCCACACTTGGAGAGTCACAACAACAGCATCTCGACGCAAGACTGACCCCACATCTGTGTAACTCCCCATCAACTGGAACGCATCTTAATAGTAGCTTCCAAACAAAAACTGAGATTCTAGAAGGCAAAAAGGACAACCAGATTTTGTCAAACAACAAATTTCTACCTTTCTTGTCACGACGAAGCTCATATGCCGAATGAGAACTAAAAGGCCATCTGGAACCAGGGTCCAAATACAAGAATCCTTATCCCGCTCGCTCCCCTGAATTCTACCATCAAAAAGAGCTTTCGCCAACAATCTCACCTCAGGACTAACAAGCTCAAAATCCCCACTCCGAACCTCCGCTATCGTGGGCCAAATCCCTTGAGCCTCCAATCCACCCGCTCTTAAGAACATTGTTGAAGAGTTCCAGTTAGAAGCAAAAAAACTCAAATTCCCACAACCAATGCGCCAAAAACTGTTGCCAACAAGAACTCCTTTATATTTCATAATCTCATTTATAAAAGGCGAAACATTATTCTTCTCTAACTGATAGAAAACTGGGACCCTGTCCTTCAAGTATTTACATCTCATGTAATTTGTCCACAGAGAATCAGAATTTAACAAACTCCAAAGATCTTTCAAGCGAAAGGCCTTAGTGACAGTAAAAAAGTTCCTAACTCCCAAGCTTCCTTCACCCTTAGGGAAACAATTTTTTTCCCAAGAGATCCATTTCTTTTTTGATTTACCTTCATAGTCGCCCCAAAAGAAATCCGCCAATAATTTATGAATTATAAAGATTACTTGATTAGGAACACACATGGCGCTTAACGTATAGACTGGAATAGAGCTCAAAACATGCTTAATCAAAGTCAATCTTCTACCTGGGGATAATAGTTTTGTCTTCCAACCACTGATCTGCCTTTGGATTTTATTAATCAGCTCATCAAAATAAATAATCTTACATCTTCCCTGAAAAATAGGCACTCCCAAATACTTCAAAGGAGATCTTGTGTATTGGAAGCCTATATATGTCTTAATATCCACCACACTTTCCATTGCTGCATTTTCCTCTACCATGAAAGAACTTTTAGCTGCATTAATTTTTTGACCTGAAATACGCGCATATTTTTTCAAAAAACCTGATACACCCTATAATGGAAGACTTTCTCCCATTTAAAAAAAATAAGGGTGTCATCTACGTACAAAAGATTCGTTAAAGGCCGGCAGTATCTAGACGTATAATAATATGTCACTTCTTGCAAAAGCACCCAATAATCCTTGACTGAGGACCTCCGAGGTTATAACAAATAACAGCGGAGAAAGAGGGTCCCCCTATCTCAACCCTCTAAATGACTTAAAACAACCATTATAGACTCCTTGCAACAACACCGAGAACCCACAATGAGCAATACAGTTGGAAACAAGATGACAGACTCTAGTCGAAAACCCTAATCTTTTAAGCACAGATAAAAGGAAAGGTCACTCCAACCTGTCATATGTTTTCTCCATATCAATTTTAAGAACAACATTACCACCTGTGAACTTTTTATGAATGTCACGCACCATTTTCTGAGCCAAACCAATGTTTTCTATAATTGACCTACCCTTGACAAATGCTCCCTGTTCTTGGCCTATCATACCTGGAAGCAGTAAGGCTAGCCTATTGCAAAGATTTTTACTGAAAATTTTGTAAATGACATTACAAAGACTAATAGGACGATAGTCAAAGAAAGCACCTGGCGAGTCCACTTTAGAAAACATAGCAATAAAATTTGTCGAGAAAGCCGAAGGCAAGGCTTCACCTTCAAAGAATTGAATAGCCGTTTTCCAAATATAACCACCAACAATTTCCCAGCAAGACTAAAAAAACCCGTTGTCAACCCATCCGGACCTGGCGCGCTATTCCTCAGAATGTCAAAGGTTTTTTACTTCCTCCAAAGACAGACTTGCAACTATACGGTCACGCTCCAAACCCGAAACAACCGAAGGAATACATGCCAATAAGTCACTAGCAACTCCTTGAACATCCTGAGAAGAAAGAAGTTGATGGAAAAACCTATTGGCTTCACTAAGAATTTCCCTCGAATTAGATATCGCCCTGCCACACTGCAAAGTGATAGAGGAGATCGACCTTTTTTCTGTTTAGATTTGACCGAAGCAAAAAATATTTAGTACAAGCATCCCCGTCCTTAAAATCTCTCCCCAGCTTTTTGCATCCAAAACAACTCCTCCTGCTTAAGAGCCAATTTGTATTCCGCTTGACATCTGCTCAAGTTACAACAAGCGTTGACATCCCAATTAGCATCCAAATTAGATCCAAAGCGGCCATTCGTTTCTCAACCTGAAATCAGATAGTATTCCCATTGACTCATTTCATCCTCTAGAGCCCTCAGTCTGCTAAAAACATTACCAAAAACATCCATGTTCCACTGGATAAGCGCTTTACGAATATATTTAATTTTAAAGTCCACAACTCCCAACGCCCTCTTATTGGAGCATTCCTGACCCCAAACCGATTCCACCAAGGTGTGAAATGTCGGATGGATCGTCCACATATCCAGAAATCTGAAAGGGGAGAACCACAGCCTAGCCTGCATGGGAAATGATACCAAGATTAGTGCATGATCCGAGAACGTGCGCTGAAAATGCTCCGCCCTCGTATTGGAAAAATTGGATAGCCATAAAGAGTTAACAAACACTCTATTCAGCCTAGCCCAAATACGGTCACCACCACGCCTATTGTTACATCAAGTATACTTTGGACCAATATAGCCACAATCAATCAATCCACAATGCTCAATACAATCTGAAAAGTTTGACATGCTAGCCAAGGAAAGAGGGTTCCCGCCAAGTTTATCCTGCTCACTGGCAATAACATTGAAATCCCCTCCCACCATCCAAGGACCATAGGGCCCTTCTCTCTTCCACTGTGCACTTAGCATATATGAAAGTAATAAAAAAAGACTGATTAATTGAAACAGTTACTTGGCAATGAATGCATTGATCTGACACATCCAATACCAAGACTGCTAAATCCGCATCCCAAAAAATTCATATATTTCATCCCTCTGCTTTATTAGGCGTAAAGCCTGACATTTTAATTTTGTTGCCAATCTCCAAGAAACGAGTAGCTTCAATCATAGGTTCTGCTATCATAATGAGGCGCACTTTGAATTCTTTAACCATTGTTTTAAGTCTGCATTTCGTGGCGCTATTACTAACTCCACGGGCATTCCAGAACATAATGTTGTCAAACATCTTTCGTTTGGGCATTAAGAACATTCGGCCTCGCCATACAACGCATACCCGGTGGGAGCGCCATCCTGATTGTCTTACTCTTTTTCTTACTTGCCTCTCCCGCCGACACTACTCCAATTTTCAAATCACTAATCAACACTGCCTGCGGGCCAATCTCGAACTCTGAACCAATGTCATCACTATCATCACTGGTGTTCTCAAGAGTGTTAATGTTTAATTTCTTTTTCCGTAACTGGCGGGTTTCTTTAAACAAGGATATCGCTTTATTCAACGTGTCTCCTACATCCAAAACAACATCCTGAACCACAATTTCCTGCAAGTGATCAGAGTCGATGCATGGTGCATTAACGGCATCTCTAACGCCCTGCGCAAGTGCCAAAATTGGCTCAACCTCAACCTCCCCTGCAAACTTGTTACCAGCGTCCATTGCCCCTGCTCCCACAGCGGCTACGTTACATGTAACCAAACTATCAGAGTTCACGGTTCCTACTCCCAACGGGACTATCAGTCCTGAAATCTCGCTGCCATCTAGCACATCCCCTGCTCCCAGTGTAGTTACGCATCCTACAACATCAGTGACTTGACCACATCACCTGCTCCCTCAATGATCGCACCAACCTAGCCATCATTCGATCCAGGAATCATGGTGCCAGCATTCAATCCAAGAAGCATGGTGCCAACCTGACCAACATTCGACCCAGGAAGCATGGTGCCAACCGAATCCTTCTCCACCAACATGGAAAGAGTCGCAATCCTAGACTTGTCTTCCTCAAATTCTGCTTGAAAAACTCTTTCAATCTCACTAGAAGTGTACCCAGCTTCTTTACAATCTGATATAAACTGGGAAACTAATTTTTCCTTCGAACTAGTAATGGAACGTTCCTCCTTAAACGAGATATTCAACTTGGGAACTTCAGTTGTTTTCTTTGCCAACTCCAAAGCCTTGTTTGAAGAAACCACATTCATAGGTGACCCTGCAGCCAATTCCTCGCCTATAGCAATTCCCACTTCTTTACAAACAGGAATAGAAGTGCTACTCAGCTTGGTGCCATTCTTGGAAATTGCTGCTCCTTTCAAATTTGAAACCTTTTCCAAATCTTTGATTCCCTGAAATTCAGATTCCTTTGCCAAAGTCACTATCGAATTAGAAACCAAATTGTCATTGCCCAAAACGTCTCCATCTTGCGAATCCAAACTTGCTAAGGCTACAAAGGCATTTGTCAAGGTAGTGCTCTCGGTGCCTACTTTCCCAGAAACGACACCCATTCCCTCATCCCCTTTTTGGTTTCCACTAGGACCAGCCATCGCAGGCTTTGCGCCTCATAATCCAGCTGCATTATTAACATTCTTTATGACTGGTTTGTAGACTTGCTTAACATCCTTGCCCTTCGATTGTGTCACAAACTCCCTGTCCTTAATAATTTGATTTTTCGTGGATTCCTCTTTGACCTTATTCGTGTCAACTTTATCATCCTCCTTATGTTTAGCCTTGCGAATCCCCAATCTTTTCCTACAGGCTTCAAAAGTATGCCCAATCATTGCGCAATTTTCACAATATTTGAAGCCAGGATATACTATATTTTGCCAAAAACCTATGGATCCGGAGAACTCCAACCATATTTTATTAGGAAGCTCCTCTGATAAATCCATCTCAACGCACAACCTTGCCGCCCCGAGTCTAGTGAAACCCAGAGTGCTATCATCAATTCTAATAAAAGACCCGATGGAGTCTCTTACTTCCTTTAAAAACAATGGATGAAAAAATTGTAATGGCAAAGAAGGAAGATCCACCCACAATGGGGCTACCACCAGATCTTCCTTAAGGCTAAATCCTTGATGCCAACGGAACGCTTTGAATCTTACCCCTCAGATAAAAAAGGAATCCCGCGACAAAGCCTTATTAACTTCTTCCTCCGACTGGAATTTGACAAGAACATGTCTCTGATCCAGCAAACCCATGGTGAACTCTCCCATAACACCCCATGATCTATGAAAGGATTCACGAATAGCCTCAAGAAAACGCCTATAACTAGAAAACTTAAGCACAATAACATAAGATTCAATACATTTCACGTCTTTTTGCTTTCGAAATATTCATAGATAAAGCTGGACACCCATCCTTGCGAAAACGGTTTCCTTTCATTGGTTCCCCTACAATCACACCTTGTTAAACCACTCCCAATGCTTGGAGGAGACTTGACAACCGCAGCCGAGGAGCCTCCACCCCCAGCCGTGAGCTCCCCTCCATTGGCAGCTTGAGGAGCCGCCATGAACAAGAGATGAAACCCTTAAATTGGACGGTTGGGATTGGCTTGCATGAAAGATCTAACGCTTAAAATAAATTGCTAAAAAAAAAAGGAGTTAATGCCCTTGAATCTTAAAATCGCCTATAGACAGAGCGTTTTTTTTCGGAGTACCCATTACGATTAATGATGAGTCTATTTTTTAATTACCTATGTATAATAGGGGGCAAAATGCAAATTACCCTATTATAAATTACAATTGTGCTTGCTAGAAAATAGATCCTAAACCAACTTATCATGGCGAATAATCGTGATTTAATGACTAGAATGAAATACCACAAAATCCCTCTGACTGATTCAACATCCTAGAGTAAAATCTTAAAGTACAAAAGGAATGCATGGCATCAATGAATTGGCATGCACAATACTAGAGCAAATGAGTTTGTGCTCCCTAACCACCAAGATGCAAGTATAACCAGGAATATCCCCACTACACAGTGAATATTGAATGCCTTACAATTTCACATATACGCTCCTACAAACCCCCGTCCAACCGTACCCACTGATCTTAATCCAACTGGTGCTATGAGAGACTTTCACATACCATTTGGGTATAATGATGATCAGCTTTATATAATTATATCTACATGTTTTCATTAACGAAGTCTATAAATAAAAAGTATAAAGCTGCAGCTAATATGCATGATTTTTGTTTTAATCTACAACATTGTAATTAGCAAAGTCAATCAGAATAAATCTAAATGTTAATGTACAATAACAAACTCATGATAAAAATATCAAGCAAACATGGCCAACAAAAATATGAGATGATAACAAGAATATGCTAACGAATGATGAACAGAGATGAAAGTGAAGAAGATGAAATAGCTTACCTCAGCTCAACGAATGCAACGAAGAAAGAATAAGAAACTAGAAGAAATGAGAGCCTCGCTGGGTTCTAAGGAAAAAAAAGATAGAAATCTCTTCCAACTGATCAATTGCAAAAAACAACAGTTAAAATGTGGAAGGTGAAAGGAAAAAGTGACATTGTGTTTCCTTTTAGTTTACTCTATCTTTCTTAACTCAAACTTGTATGAACACCTAGGGGTGGGCACGGTCCGGATCGGTTCCAATTTTGGAGGAACCTAACTCGAACCGTTTAAAATTAACGGATTCGGTCCGGTCCGGATCCCCTCATTTTGAATATTGGAACCGAACCTAACTCGAACCGTTTGGAACGGTCCGGTCCCTACGGTTCCAAACGGTTCCTACTAAAAAAATGCATCAATTTCTAGTTAAATGGACTTCCTGGTGCTGTGTGTGTGTGTCCATGTACTGCATGCATAACATGACTCACCAACTATCAACTGTTTAAGCAATACTTTTCAAAAAAGCACACTCGAATGGGAAAAGAATCCCGAGATCTCAGGATTTCTCAGTTTTCCATCTTTCCTGATTGTTCGCATCTGCTAAATGTCGGTAGGTCTGCTCATCGTGCTTATAAACAAAATAAACAGAGTCTGCCTCAAAAGGCCTAGTGTTCCCTGCAGAAAATGGTATACTGGCTAGGATGCATATCTCAATCTCAACAAAATAAACAGGGGAAAAGAGATGTCCAAAAAACTGAAAAATAAGATTAAAGTCAACAAATCATCTAGTCAACAGTCATGAAAATATATAAATCGAGAAAAATAGTCTCATTTTGTTTGCTAAGGAGCAGGGTTGTTGCTGGTCGAAGATGACTCATCCACAACTTCTACTGGTAACTCTGCCATTAGACTTGCATCAAATTGGTAACTCATCCACATCTTCCAAATCTACTGGTGGTGGTGGCTTTCTGCTGCTTCTTCTCTTCGACAGAGAGAGGAGAGGAGAGGAGAGGAGAGGGAGATCTCCTTCTCGAGACAGAGAGCAGAGAGAGGAGAGGGAGATCTCGCTGATCTCTTCTTCTCTGCTGATTTTCGACAGATCCCTTCGACAGATCTCTTCTTCGACAGAGAGAGGAGAGGAGAGGGAGATCTCCTTCTCGAGACAGAGAGAGGAGAGGGAGATCTCGCTGATCTCTTCTTCTCTGCTAATTTTCGACAGATCCCTTCGACAGACCTCTTCTTCGACAGAGAGAGGAGAGGAGAGGGAGATCTCCTTCTCGAGACAGAGAGCAGAGAGAGGAGAGGGAGATCTTCCCCTTCTCGAGACAGAGAGCAGAGAGAGGAGAGGGAGATCTTAGCTGTTTAGGTTTAGGTTTTGCAGAGACAGAGACAGAGACAAAGAGAGGAGAGACAGAGAGGAGAGTTTAGCTGTTTAGGTTTAGGTTTTGGTTTATGTTTAGGGTTTTATAGTAAATGGGATTTGAAACGGTCCGGACGGGTCCAACTCGGACCGTTTCATTTTTAAAATTAGGAACCGGGACCAGACCGTTTTATAACGGATCCGGACCGATCCGGACCGTATTTAAAAACTTATAATTTAAATCCGGACCGTTTAGAGGAAAACGGTCCGGTTCGAGTTGAATCCGCGGATCGTCGACCCGTTTGCCCACCCCTATGAACACCCGATAGCCAAAAGGACAACCAAAGATAACTAGGAGGATAAACTAGAGCAAGATGGTCACGTACGGCTATCTTTCAATTGCACATTGCTGTAATTTACAACATTGTTAAAGTTATGCTACATCATCCTTATCATTGATTACAAATCCTCCAACTCCCACTTGATGTGAAGCATTCGCTGGAAGCATGCAAGGTTCGTTAGCAAGCCAATATGTCAACATAAGATATTCATGCTCTGCATGACGATATTAGAAACCCTTATTCATGCCCTGCAATAGGAACGAAGTAACTTAAGCCAAATTCCCTTATTCCCCTATAAGAGAAACACACAGGGCCATAGATTAGAAAAAAGCAATGAAAAATCAGAAGCATGGACTTATATCCAACTAAGAAAAAACCCATGACAGTTCAAGACATGGGTTGCGTCAGAATATTCATCCACCCTAAAAATCGAGGACCCAACTAGTGTGGCTTGGCATCAAGACTCTTTTTTAAGGGAAAACATGGACTTTTTTTGTTCCCTGAATCAGACAATTAATAACAATAGAAATAATCAAAATTTACGCCTTCAAGTTCAAGTTCAAGTTTACCATATGTGCTTATATAAAGCTAATCTCAGTTGCTTCTCATTAGCTATCCTATCATGATTTTTTTTATCAAACCAGGATGTTCTCATAAAGCTATTCACAGGATTTCAAGAAAGTTATGCGTAAACTCATAAAGGTCGGCACATGAATGAAATTTTTATTCTTGACGAATTGTGTCCTTGCGCATAAACAATTGTATCCTACATTTAAATCAAGTGATAAGTGCTTTATGGACATCCAAATGAAGCAAATAGATAAGAATCATTTAAAAAAGTCAAATATGAGTATCAGTCAAACACATCAAATGCACACATTCTTTGTTTTCTATTATGTGGTTCTACATCTTTTCCCAATGATGAAGAAAAACAACTGCAAACTCCATCAAATTTATAAGCAAACCAACAGAATTCACAGAACATTCAACAACCTGAGTTCCCTCAGTAGCATTCATAATCTGAGTTTTCAGGGCAGATCGACAATCGAACGGCTGGAATTCAATGAAATCAGGCAGAAAACCAGATGAAACCTCAATTGAGAATAAAGCTTTTAACAGCAAACACTACTTGGTGAAGCACTAGAGTTGAAATTGAAGGTGTCAAGTCTATTTAGTTTTCCACAATCACAGATCAATCAAACAGACTGTATTTCGTGAAAATTTCAGCTTCGATCAAAGTACATTTTGATCTCAACTACTAATTTTCTTTCTTACAACTACAGAATTCGCAGCTACGGAAGTATAAATTGAGTGAGATTACGGAATTTCGAACTAATAAGACCGAAATCATCACTAAACCTAAATTCGAAACTAAGAGACACTTAAAATTGAAAGAAATTTCGAGATTTACAGATCTGATTGAACATTTAAATCAAGGATCAATGAAAAAGTATTGATTCTCAATTCTTCTTCTACAAATGAAATCTAACATAAAAACCCTTGAAGTTGAAGAAGTGTGAAACACGATTGAAATCAATGCACACAAAATCGAATAAGAAACAACAGAGAGAGATCTAGGGTTTATGTTCTCCCACCTTGCGAGAGAGAGAGAGAGAATGAGAGAGAGCGTGAAGAAATCCAAATGAAGTTGAACAAAACCCTAGAATTACACACACCTTCGTAGATTTGAGCTTCTTTTAGCATGATGTCAATCCTATTTAGTATTTGTTTAAGATTAGAATGTCTTAGTTTAAATAATATTATATTTTTGAAAATATTAGCTTATTTTGAATTAGGAGTTCTTGTTTGATTAGAATTAGGTTTGAATTTAATTAGGAAGTATTATTTTTGCTTTCAGTTATAAATACATATGATATAATAGAGTTTAGGCAATTAATACAAAGTTTTTATTTTAATTTATTGGTGGTTGATCCCTAATCAAAGGATCTAGGTGGTTTAATCTCCAATTAAAAGGTCAATGTCTCTATTATCTGATATCAGAGCATCATCGATTCTGAGCCAATTTTTTTTCTTTATTGTTACTTCGTTCTTCATCGGCCATCACCTTCAACAACACCGTTTCCTCACCTTCCGACCTCACAAATCTTAATCAAAAAAAAAAAAAAAAACCCTACCTCGCAACAGCAACCTTCCTTCCATGCACCCATCATCAACCATCCTCGCAACAACAAGTCGTCCTTCTAGCCATCACCATCCTCGCAACAGCAAACTCCCTTCCACGCACCCATCATCCACAGTCACAACCCTTCTAACCATCACCATTTTGATATTTTCATCTCTTCCACTGTCCATCGCCAACTCACCGTCACCATCTTTGTCCATCTAATCAACAATCCACCACCATTATCACATCAAACACAGACCAGGCCACTGTAGCCCTCGATCTCTTCTTCGCACAGCCTCCATCTCTCTTTCGCCTGACTTCTTTCTCGAAATCTCCCTCCTGTTCATCGCTTCAAACCATCTCACCCCAGGAACGTCACCGATCGCAGTCCTCTTCATCGATCGACCATCCAGATCGCAGTCCTCTTCTTCAATTACAATAGAACAAAGAGAGCAACAGTAGCAGAGATCGAAAGTGAAGACAAGCGATTTCACTCTATTCACCGCGTTATTTGCACCCATAGAGATTCTCCCCCATCCGTCCCTTACTTTTCTTTCGGATATTCACAACACACCAACAACCCTCTTTATAATGATTGTTGCTGAATTACAAGAGAAAGTCGATGAGCTTACTGCTCAAGTTACCGGGATCTCATCCCACCTCCATACACTTGAGACCACTAATGCCACTATTCTAGAGGCATTAAGGAATCTCCAGCCATTTCGCCCGGCACCATACGTTCAGCCGGATCAACAACGACCAATTATTCATATTTCTGGCAAGAGCCTCCGTATTAATTTACCCCGTTTTGATGGAACTTATCCGTATGGTTGGTTATTTCAGGCTGAGCAGTATCAGGAACTCAGCAGGCTTTCCAGCGAACAGATGCTTCCCATTGCCGCTCTTCACCTTCAGGGTGATGCCAACTCTTGGTACCGATGGATTCGCCAATCACTGGGCACATTAACTTGGCAACAGTTTTCGAAAGCTCTTTGCTTTCGCTTTGGCTCTCGCGAACATATTGATCCGTGTAATTCTCTTTCCAAGTTAGTACAACGAGGCACAGTTCGCTCATTTATTACCGAGTTCGAGAAGCTATCTAATTTGGTGCCCGGTTTGTCTGAATCTCATCAAATTAGCATTTTTCTATCGGATTTGCGTGTTGATATTCAAGCAGGAGTTAGGATGCTACACCCTACCAGTATTACACATGCTTTCGAGTTGGCTTTATTTCAAGAAGATGCGATTAATGCTACTCGATCTAGAGGGCATGTCCGAAATTTTGCTAACCATGTGACTGTTGCAAATTCTTCAAAGTCTGTTACTAGTCTACCACCAGGTGTTAAACGTCTGTCATGGGCTGAACAACAAGAACGTCGTGCCAAAGGACTTTGCTTTAACTGCGATGAAGTATATAAGCGTGGCCATCGCTGTCCTCAGCCCCACATTTTGCTCCTCGAGGGTAATGAGGAGGAAGAAGACGATGCTGATGTTGAGCCTCCTATTCCGGATCATATTTTATCTGACCCTCCTCTAGAGATTTCTCTTCATGCTCTTCTCGGGTCCCCACGGCCTGAAACCATGCGTATCACTGGACAATTAAAACACAGGATTGTCCTTGTTGACTCTGGTTCAACTCATAATTTTTTGCACCCGTCTTTTGCCAAACAATGTGGGTTTCCAATCCACAAAGATGGGGCTTTACGCGTCATGATTGCGGATGGTGGCCAATTGCATAGTCCAGACTCTTGTTGGGATGTTTCCCTTAAATTACAAGATTATGAATTGCACGACCACTTCTTCCTTCTGCGTATCACTGGATGTGATGTGGTTCTAGGTGCTGAATGGCTTCGCTCTATGGGTGTTATTACTTGGGACTTTTCCAAGCTGATTATGACCTTCTCGATGACAAATCATACTTATACATTAATTGGCGACAATTCTCTTATGGTCATGTTCATGGATAGTACACCGGTCCATCGTTCTTTACGACGGGAGCGTCACGACATTCTTTTACAGTTAACTCAGGAAGTTGACCTGGGCGTTTCCATTCCAGCTGTCGTTCAACCACTTATTGCTGAATTTTCGGATGTCTTTGGCAATCTCAACACCCTTCCCCCGGCCCGAGCACATGATCACCATATTCCGATTTTACCAGATGCTTCTCCAATCAATGTTCGGCCATATCGTTATCCTCGCTTTCAAAAGGCCGAAATTGATAAAGTTGTATCTGAATTGAAGGTTGCGGGCCTTATTCGACCCAGTACCAACCCTTATTATTCTTCACCGGTTCTCTTGGTTAAAAAGAATGATGGTTATTGGCGCATGTGTGTTGACTATCGAGCCCTTAATAAAATCACTATTAAGGACCGCTTTCCAATTCCGATTATGGATGAATTATTGGACGAACTGCACGGCGCATCGGTGTTTTCTAAGCTCGATTTACGCTCAGGTTATCACCAAATTCGAATTCATGAACCAGATATTTCCAAGACGGCTTTTCACACACATGATGGTCACTATGAGTTTTTTGTTATGCCCTTCGGGTTGAGCAATGCCCCAACCACTTTTCAAAGTTTGATGAATGACATTTTTCTTCCTCACTTGCGTAACTTTGTCCTAGTTTTCTTCGATGATATATTGGTGTATAGTGCCTCACTCTCTGATCACCTTCACTATCTTTCTATTGTCTTCGGGCTATTGCGCACTCATAAGCTTTTTGCGAAAGCGTCCAAGTGTTCTTTTGCTCAATCCTCTGTTGGGTATCTTGGGCATATTATTTCGGGTCTTGGTGTTGCAGTTGATGATGATAAAATTACGAGTGTTGTCTCCTGACCGTGTCCTTCTTCTTTGACGGATCTTCATGGGTTTCTTGGACTCACCGGGTACTACCATAAATTTGTTCGCGATTATGGTAAGATTAGTGCTCCTTTGACCCAGTTATTAAATAAAGATTCTTTTTATCTGGAATGATGATGCCTCCAAGTCTTTTTCTGCTCTTAAAACGGCCTTAAATTCTACCCTTGTACTGGCTCTTCCTGATTTCAATGCTGAATTTTATATTGAATGTGACGCGTCTCATGGTGGCATTGGTGCGGTACTTATGCAAAGAGGTCGTCCCCTTGCATATTTCAGTAAAGGTATTTCTGGACGCAATTTGAACATGTCCATCTATGATAAGAAAATGTTAGCTATTGTTGCTGCAGTACAGAAATGGCGGCCTTATCTCCTGGGTCGGCACTTCAAAATCTATACAGATCATCGTAGTCTCAAATATTTTATGGACCAACGACTTTCCTCTCTTGAACAACAAAAGTGGCTCTCTAAATTACTTGGATATGACTATGAAATCATTTATCGTTCTGGTTCCGTCAATCAAGCTGTAGATGCACTTTCTCGCTTGCCTTCCAACAGTTCTTTGTTGGCTCTATCTTCCCCGACATTTTTCAGTGTTGATGAAATTAGCCGGGAGTGTCATCTCGATCCTTCCATGCGTACTATCATTGATAGTTGTCAACAATCATCTCCTCGGCCACATTATTCATATGAGCATGGTATTCTTCGCTATAAAGGTTGACTTGTGGTAGTTCCATCATCTTGGTGTACTAAACTTTTACATGAGTTCCATTCCTCGCCTACTAGGGGCCATTCCGGTTTTCTCCGCACATATAAACGTCTTCAGCATAATTTTTACTGGCCTGGTATGAAAGCTGTTGTAAAGTTGTTTATTTCTCATTGTGATATTTGCCAATGGAATAAGAGTGAAGCTCTTTCTCCTCCTAGGTTGCTTAATCCCTTACCAATACCCGACGATATTTGGTTAGATATTTCTATGAATTTTATCGATGGATTACCAATGTCTAATCGCAAATCTACGATTTTGGTCGTTGTTGATCGTCTATCCAAGTATGCGCACTTCAGTTCTTTGGCTCATCCTTACACCGCCGCCTCAGTTGCCGAAGTCTTTCTGCGGGATATTACTCGCATCCATGGTATGCCTCGTTCTATTGTGAGCGATCGTGATCCGGTTTTCTTAAGTAACTTTTGGGAGGCCTTTTTTGAGATGCAAGATACTCAATTATGTCGTAGTTCAGCCTACCATCCCCAAACTGATGGTTAGACTGAAGTTACCAATCGTACCTTAGAGTGTTATCTTCGATGTTTTGCTAGTCATCATCCTAGCCGTTGGACAAAATGGTTACCTTGGGCAGAATGGTGGTACAATACTACATATCATAGTGTAATCAAAATGACTCCCTTTGAAGTTGTTTATAGTCGGCCACCTCCGAAGATCTCAACCTATATACCTGGTAGCACCGCGGTTCATGCCAGTGACCTTGCTTTAAGGGACCATGATCGCACTCTGCAAGTTCTCAAGGATAACCTTCATCAGGCTCAGGACCGTATGAAAATATATGCTGATGGTAAGCGCACTGAGTGCCATTTTGAAGTTAATGATTGGGTTTTCTTACGAATGCAACCATATCGACAATCCACTGCTGCATCTCAGAATTACTCTAAGCTCTCTCCCAAGTTTCATGGGCCTTTTCGAATCCTTGAAAAGATTGGTTCTGTGGCTTACAAACTTGATCTTCCGGCTGAGTCTCGTATCCACCCCGTTTTCCATGTTTCTCTTTTAAAGAAGAAGTTAGGTGATGGTATTACTCCGGACCCAACTTTACCTACTCTTGCCGATGAACCCTCATGGGTCCCGGAGAAACTACTTGATCGAGGATTATTTGAACGCAATAATAAGGTCGTTACACGTTGGCTTATCAAGTGGACCGGTCGTCCTGTGGAGGAAGCTACTTGGGAAGACTACGAGTAGTTTCGTGTACGTTTTCCAAATTTTCAAGCTTGAGGACAAGCCTTGTTTCAGGCGGCGTGGGATGTTAGGATGCCAATCCTATTTAGTATTTACTTGAGTTTAGAATATCTTAGTTAGAACAATATTCTATTTTGGGAAATATTAGCTTGTTTTGAATTAGGAGTTATTGTTTGATTAGAATTAGGTTTGAATTTAATTAGAAAGTATTATTTTTACTTTCAGTTATAAATACATATGATGTAATAGAGTTTAGGCAAGCAATACAAGTTTTTATTTTAGTTTATTGGTGGTTGATCCCAATCATAGGATCTAGGTGGTTTGATCTCCAATCAAAAGGTCAAGGTCTCTATTAGCTTCTTTCGTCTCTCTATCATTTCACATTGATTTGATTTAGGCTTGGCATGTTGGTGAATGAGATCGAAATAGGTTTCAAAACGAGAAAGAGAGGGAGAAAGAGAAATAGAGTTGGTGTGTTGCTTTGCTACTCAAATGGAGAAAAGAGAAATAGATAAATGACTTGGGGAGTGAGTGGAGAGAGAAAGAGAGACATGATGAAGAAGAACAAATGGTTCATGTGTTGCTTTGCTACTCAAATGTGGCAGACGACGTGTCCGCCATATTTGACTCAAATGTGGCAGATGACGTGTCCGCCGAAAAATTGTACATTTCCGATTTCTATTTATGGCGGAAAATTGAATCCGCCACAAATGGGCCTCTTTTTTTTTTTGGAAAGTGAGCCGGGGTTTTGACCAAATGAGCCATTTTGTGGTAGTGTTAATGCATATTAGCAAAATCGGCACATGTAACTTTTTAAGTAATGTCCTAAAATTAATATATTATTTTGTCCCTTTTCAAATTTGATGAATTTTCAATTTATTAGATGGGTATTGTGTTTTTCAGGTACATGATTGTGGTTTGGGTATACCTATTTTCTGACTTTTCTTGCTTTTGTTCTAAATTTAGATATGAACAATGCAAATTTTTAACGTATAAAACATTTATTTTGTGCAAGGCAAGTTATAGTGTCTTATCATTTTCTCCCATCTTGCAACTAATGGGTTTCTACGTGTTACTCCAATAAAATCTTCCATCCTTCATTTGATAAGTGTTGAACAATATTGAAAGCACAACCCAGTGTGATTGTAACGAAAGCAAACCCAACTACTATGGTGGCATGCTGAAGGCATGACATGATAGATGGAAATTATGTGATCATGCCAACGGCATGGGTAATACACTAGTATTATAATGTTAGCTATAATTGATTTGAAATGAAACATGTAATATTTTTATTTTATATACAAAAAATGACTCATTTTTCCATAAATTTTAAGCTCGATGAAACTTTTTTGACTGATCCTTGACAAATTGGAAAGGACATTAAACTTGTGAGTGATACAATTTGCCACAAGTGTAATCATATACTATTTCCTTGCCTGATGCCTCACAAACACTTGCTCCCTCAACTTGCCAAATAAATCCCAACTTGTGTGCCTTTAAAATGGTCACATTTAAGAAACTAAAAAAGGCTTCTCTTTCTTTAAGTAGAAAGAAGATAGAATGCAGCTTTAATTTGCCATTAATGTTCACCAATGCTTCTATATATAATGTAAAAAAAAAAAAAAATTGAGTCAATACAAAAACTTGTACTCGTGACATAGCAACACATATGCCACACATCTAAACATTGCGATAGCCAATGCTATTGTGATGATGGCACAGATATTGCCACTTCATTTAGTACAATGTTTTTAATACAAAAAATAAGTCAGCCTAGAAGTACTCCATAATTAATGTAAAATTTTAGTCTCGTGGGCTTTCTTTTGTTGGAAAGGAGTGGTTGATGTCCAAGTGCGGGTGGGAATGGAAACATATGTTTTTTATATATTCAAATGAGGCAAGTTGGTTGTCTATCTTCTTGGCACTGCGGTTGGTCTTTCCTTGAAACTGTTATGGAAAGATCATTGTAGATGAAGAAGAGCCTGTCTCTTTGCTGCCTCCCATCTACTTGCATGCCTATGCCTTGTACTGTACAGTAGGATGTAGAAGAAGTAATAATATGAACAAAAATTGGAAGGAAGCTTATTTCAGATGTGGACCTTAAAGTTGGCCATGTTGTTCCTTATCTTATCATTACATGCTTTCTTCAAAGTACAATTGGGGTTAATTAGTTTTGGTGGGGGAAAAGTAGTGTCTTTGGACCATTAACAAAATTCAAACTCTGTACTCCCCTTCTCAATTGGGTTTTTTTTTTTAATAAGTCAGAATAAAAAAACAAAAAACAAAAAACAAAAAATAAGTCGATGAATAAGCAGGTGTTTTGTTAGTCCTGTGCATACATTGATTCGCTTGTTAGATAGAGTTCCAGTAATTGGAAAAGTAATACATACGCTCCAAAGTATTACTTGTCAGTGGCCCTTGCCTTCCATTCTTGGAGATGCTCTTAGTTGTTCACATAACCCATTCTGATTGCAATTATATATAGTTTTAATTTAAGTACTCACTTTTGCGCTCATACGCCACCAATGAATCCCTTTTTAATTTTCATCCTTAAGGGCGGTTAAATGTAGATTCGCTTCATAACCTTTTAATCTATGCACCACATGGAAACGTACGAAATGTCAATCGATTTGTATGTTTTGCTTAATTTTTCTCATCATTCAAATGTTTTCATTAAAACCATCGCTAATCTTCTCTAAGACAAAAGGTTATATATATAGTGACTAATTAATTAGCCTAGTGCTTTTCTTTTGTCTCAATCAAAACAATTAAGACAAGAAAAATATTGATATCGTTAGATTAAAATAATGAGTGATTCTACAGGGCCTGGGTCTGCAGCCTGGGGGGGCGAAAATACAATTTTGCCCCCCCCCCCCCCCCTCTTTAATCACCTTTTTTGGAGAAGGTGTTTAAAGAAGGGGGGGGGGGGGGGATTGTATTTTCGCCCCCCAGACAGCAAACCCAGGCTCCCTAGAATTATTCTAAAACAATAAAACCAAACTAGAGGGCCTGACTTGAATGTAAGTTTTAACTTTGTATGTGAAAATGAATATCATGGCGTGTAAACCATCGATGACTTAGTTTTGGTGTTATTTAAATGAGATAAAGTAGTATAATCAAGTATTAGGAATCTCCAATTCTAGACAGTCAGGCTTTATAGCCAATTTTTTGTCAAGTTTTGGACTTTTTACATTTTTACCCCTTCTATAGATAATGTTTGTGGTTGTGTTTTAAAGAGCTGGGATAAAAGTGTAAAAAAAACCCAAGTCTAACAAAAAATGGCTTTAAAACCTGGCTGCCTAGACAAACTCATTAGGAATATATGTATCTAGGATTGATGGTGTATCGACAACTTCATATTATTCTCATTCTTCACATATGTTTATGTATCTAGGATCGATGACTTAGTTTGCCACTTGTTATAATTCAATAATCAATTTTCTGTATAGAAATAAGTTTTATTGAAGATTTTTCTGGGAAATCATTGTGACAAAATGCATTTTATTAAAGTTTTTTCCATGCATGCAGTACTAGGAGTATAATGACGCCAAAAGTTATTTAGCTAATTGATACCCAAAATTATAGGCTTCCTTTATATATATATATATATATATTAATTTTATTTACTCTTAACCTTCCCCACCCTATGTCGCCGGCCGGGAATCTGTGACATGTGATTTCATCCACCATACCTCTACCAACTTAGCTAATACACCTTTGGTTGAATTCTATAATATTGTTGGATGACTTATTCCTATTTCTATAATTATGCAAATGTGTCCATGTTGTCTTCCGGATGCCCATCCACATGGTCGGACCTGAGAATATTGGTGCCTAGGCAAATTCTTCAAATGAGGCCCTCTTTATACTATGTATAAAAAAACATCCAAGTGTATATATGTCAAAAAATAAAGTTACACAATAAAATTATGGTTGAGTATATCCAAAATAAAGTTACATTTAATAAAAAGTGTGCTACATGTCCCCAACAGTGTTCTAAAAAGTGTTAGGTGGTGGGTGGGCGGCGAGCAGGTGCCTAACGCCTAGGCGGCACTTAGGCGGTCTTAGGTTTTGTATTATAACTTTAATAATTTACAAAAATTAAGCATAATACATTATCAATTACATCCAATTTAATGCCAAGATACATATGCAAAATTTAAAAACATGAAAAATTAACAATCATGAACAAAATTTATTAAAACTCAAATGACTGAAGTTGGTCATGATGGGTACTTTGTACAAAGTTGAATTTGTGGACAAATATCCAAACATACTCTTTTATTTTTCTTCAAATTGCATGAATGACCTCAGTCATGTTTGATAAAATCTACATTACTAAAATTTGTACCGGCAGATCTTTTGAGAATTTCATTAAGTAATCATCATTTGCTACATTCAGACATATACTAAATAAAAACAATTAAATTGTTTAATTCCAAAAAAGAGGAAAAAAAAAATAATAACACAATCAGCCTTATTAAAATAAAAAATAAAAAAAACTTGCCCAGAACCTGCCCAACCATTAATCTGGGCATTTCTCTAACGCCTAGGCCGATTTTTAGAACACTGGTCCCCGACAGTTTGCTCAATAAAGTTGATCTTCTGAGACCTATGATAAATTGAAACTTTCTTTACATGCAAGTCGGGTGCACCATCTACCAAAATAAAACATTTTTAAAGGGAGTTGCTACGCATGCCTGACTATTTGGCTCGGTTGCACCAATTCTTTGTTGCACCGGTAGTTTGGGATGTTTCAACTTTGTTGTACCAATTTAATGTATGTTACCATTTTTTATAATAAAAAAATTTATTTGGTACGGATATTTTCATTTAGGAGCGTTAATTGGCTATTGAATGAAAGAACAATAGTAACCGTCATCTATAAACTATAAAACTAAAATTCAATCACACATTCATTAAATTTCAATGTGTTCATTGACCATATAGGGGTTGACAAAATCAATACGTATTAAAAATAAAAATCAAAATCAAAACATAATTTTCAAAATTGTTGCAACTATTTTATATTAATCTAAAAAATACAATCAAAGCCTTTAAAAAAAATCTAACATCCAAACATTTATATTAGGAATACTTTGTAAAAAAAAATTACAATCAACAATATGAATAACATATTTTGTAGTTTTAACATTATCAAAATTTGATTTGATACACAGAGTAATTTTTAAAAACTAAATCTTAAATATAAAGTTGAGGGCATTAAACAAAAACACACGGGTGCACGGTAGCCAAGCCACTCCCTTTTAAAAGTAAGAAGAGGAATAGAAAGCACGATGAATTTGTTTAGAAGAAACTTAACTAACGCAGGTAAATCATAAGAGCAACATGCATGATTTCTTTCACGAGCACATCTTCCTTGTCTCGGCGCGCGCAGGTACACTACTTATTATTTGTACTTTAGAGATACGATACAAAGTTCAGCTAGGCTCAGCCCTAGTATAAATATGTTTCAGTTAGTAATTGCAGTTGTAGCCTTGTAGGTTGGTAGGTAGATGTTCAAACTAATTACTTGAAAGAGTTCATATTAAGACTATATTTGCAGGATGCCAACTCCATCTCGCGGTTTTACAGATATGTATGAGTTTATGCGGCTTTGGCGTTCAACTTCAACATGGATGTATCTGTAATCTGTATGCATGCATGTTAATGCAAAAATTCCATGGAAGTCTACGTCTACCTCATCCACTTCAACATATCCACCCTCATGTACTACTTATCAGCTATCTATCTCTATGTTAGTAGTAGTGGACTTATTTAATAAACTTCAACTTTATGCACAACTCCCATTCACAAATTATAACTATTTAATTTCACTCAATTCAATTTCATTCCATGAATCCAATCAACATATTTTCGTTAAATCACGGAATCAAATATAACCATCAATGATCAATAAAAACGAATTCAATATTTACTAGGGTTTTTTTCCGTACTCCATGTATATATTTTAATTATCAAATAACATGAGACGGAGGAGTAAGTCTAGGGAGCGAGGGAGGAGGGTCGCTCTCTCTTCCTCGCTCCCTAGTGTTAAGTGGTTATGGAGGTCAGGATTTGTTTTTAGTAGCTATTGCTAATAATTACTGTAGGTATTTAATAAACCCCAGTCTGTTGGGGTATTTGCTTAGGTCTTCGTAGTTGAACTAGTCTTCAGGAGTATCCCTAAAAGCTAGGGCAGTTAGTAGTGTTTGTTTCTGATTTTTATCATTCTGTTGCGCTGAACTTGTAAGGCTATAAATATAGCCAAGTTGTTCTTCAATAAGATATCAGTTTTCCAGCCTTCATTCCTTTGCTATATACTTTCAGTAAACCTAGAAAACAAGATCTGGTATCAGAGCTCCAGATCGGGGCCTGAATCATCAAAGCAGTAGCAATCTTCTTTAGCCTTACCGTAGTAAGCAAGAAATGGCAACAGAAGGAAATAGTTTTATACAGCCTTCCATTCCTAAGTTCGATGGTCATTACGACCATTGGGCAATGCTGATGGAAAATTTCTTGAGGTCGAAGGAGTACTGGAATCTGGTGGAGAATGGGATTATGAAATATCCTGAAGGAACTGCGTTGACTGAAGGACAACTCAAGACGGTTGAAGACCATAAGCTTAAAGATTTGAAGACTAAAAATTATTTGTTCCAGGCAATTGATAGAGCCATACTGGAGACGATTTTGGAGAAGGAGACTGCCAAGGATATCTGGGATTCTATGAAGAAGAAGTACCAAGGTACGACAAGGGTGAAAAGAGCTCAACTACAGGCTCTTCGAAAAGAGTTTGAGTTGCTGCACATGAAAACAGGAGAAACAGTAAGTGATTATTTTGCAAGAGTTCTTACAGTTGCAAATAAAATGAGGATACATGGGGAAAAGATGGGAGATGTGGTGGTCATCGAAAAGATACTTAGATCTATGACCCCTAGATTTGACTATGTGGTCTGTTCTATTGAGGAGTCAAATGAAATCGATGACCTCTCAATAGATGAACTGCAAAGCAGTTTGCTTGTACATGAGCAGAGAATTGTCGAACATGGGTTGGAAGAACAAGCTTTGCAAGTCAGTCATGAATACCAAACACCATTTAGAGGTCGAGGAAGAGGCAGCTCTCGAGGTAGAGGAAGAGGAAGAGGTCGAGGCATCTTTCCAAAAACAAATGTGGAATGCTACAAATGTCATGAAATGGGACACTTCCAATACGAGTGTCCTAACAGGGAGAGGGAGCACATAGTCAATTATGCAAATGCAGATGATGAACCAATGCTGTTGATGGCGTGTTTAGAGGAGAAAGCAAAACTGGACAGCAAGTCAATTGCGGATAAAGAACAAGGGATCTTGATGTCTCACACGGGAGAAGCTGCAGGTCATCTAAGTAAAGTATGGTACCTAGACTCTGGTTGCAGCAACCATATGACTGGAGATAGGACTTACTTTGCTCATCTAGATGAAACATTCCGAGAAAAGGTGAAACTCGGCAATAACTCCAGCTTATGTGTAATGGGGAGAGGAGATGTCAAGATAGATGTTGATGGCACTGAGCATCACATTACTGAAGTATTTTTTTGTACCTGAACTAGCCAGCAATCTGATTAGTCTTGGACAGCTCCAAGAAAAAGGATTTGTTGTACTCATTCACAGGAATGTATGCCAAATCCATCATCCAAGACGAGGGCTAATTATTCAGACAAACATGGCTAGTAATCACATGCTTCCTTTACATACAAAAGGTGCGAAAGACAACCAAAAATGTTTTCATTCTGCCACTATTGATGCTAGCTGGCTGTGGCATTATAGATTTGGGCACCTGAGTTTTACGGGGCTGAAAACACTTCAACAGAAAAATATGGTGCATGGATTACCTGCTCTACAGACTCCTACAAGCATCTGCTCAGACTGTATGGTTGGAAAGCATCATAGAGACCCTTTCCCTCAGAAGAGTCATTGGAAATCCTCACATGTACTACAACTGGTGCACTCGGACATCTGTGGACCAATCTCACCAGTGGCAAATAGTGAAAAGAGGTACTTCGTGTCTTTTACTGATGATTATAGTAGGAAGACATGGATATATTTTTTGCTTGAAAAATCTGATGCACTGGATGTTTTTAAGATATTTAAGTTGCAAGTTGAAAAAGAAAGTAGGAGATATATTGAAACATTATGTACAGATAGAGGGGGAGAGTATACCTCTCGTTCGTTTTCAAGTTTCTGTGAAGAACATGGCATAAAACGACAGCTCACTGCATCATACTCACCGCAACAGAACGGAATCTCTGAGAGGAAAAACCGTATTGTTCTAAACATGGTGAGATGCATGTTAACCAAGATGAAGGTGCCAAAAAGGTTTTGGCCAGAAGCTGTCAAATGGAGTGTCCACATTCTCAACAGGTGTCCAACTCTAGCAGTAACAGATATCACGCCGGAAGAAGCTTGGAGTGGGAACAAGCCAGGAGTTGCCCACTTTAGAGTGTTTGGATGCCTGGCATATGCCCATGTTAATGATCAGTTGAGGAGGAAACTTGATGACAAGAGTGTGGCGTGTGTCATGCTCGGGATAAGTGATGAGTCAAAAGCATATCGTTTGTTCGATCCTATAACTAACCGAATAGTGATCAGTCGGGATGTAGTGTTTGATGAAGGAAGAGGATGGGGTTGGACAAGCAACAAGGAGGAAGAGTTGCCACTTGTTGCCACTTGACCTAGAAGTGGCAAATGAGACTATTGAAGACTCTGCAGCAAGTAGTGGCACAAAATCATCAGCTGAAGAAGAACCTGAGATTGAAGAATCTGGTATGAATGAGCAATTGCCGGCTAGAGAGACAAGACTTAGAAGATCACCTGCCTGGATGACTGATTATGTAAGTGGCAACATGCTCAGTGATGATGAAAACACTACTCAATTAGTGCTTTATGTGGATACAGATCCCATCATGTTTCATGAAGCTGTTCAGAAGGCAAAATGGAGAGAAGCCATGGAAGATGAATTTGCTGCCATTGAGAAAAATCACACTTGGGAGTTAACAGAGCTCCCACTTGGAGAAAGAACAATTGGTGTTAAATGGATATTTAAGACAAAGCTCAAGGAAGATGGTTCTGTGGACAAGTTCAAAGCGAGACTTGTTGCTAAAGGGTATGCGCAGGAATATGGAGTAGATTATGCTGAAGTTTTTGCTCCAGTAGCCAGACATGACACTATCAGAATGGTGATATCTCTTGCAGCACAACACAGATGGGTGATTTACCAATTGGATGTCAAGTCAGCCTTTCTAAATGGGGAGTTAAGTGAGCAGGTCTATGTTGATCAACCTCCAGGTTATGTCATCAAAGGAAAATAACATATCGTGTACAAACTAAAAAAGGCTTTATACGGTTTGAAACAAGCTCCAAGAGCTTGGTATACTCGTATAGAAGCTTATTTCACAGCAAATGGATTTGTCAAATGTCCATTTGAACACACTCTGTTCATTAAACATGGAAATGATGGTAAATATGTTATTACTTGCCTCTATGTTGATGACTTAATCTATACTGGAAATGCAGATAAGATGATTGAAGAATTCAAAGTCCATATGATGAAGGAGTTTGAAATGACAGACTTGGGAAGAATGCATCATTTTCTTGGGTTCGAGGTGATACAAGGACCCAATGGCATTTTTGTTGGACAACAAAGATATGCACAAGAAATTCTGGATAGATTTCAAATGAGTGGGTGTAATCCAGTTCAAAACCCGATCGTACCTGGAACTAAGCTTACAAAGGATGCAGGTGGAGTAAAGGGGGACAACACGAAGTACAAGCAGGTTGTCGGAAGCTTGATGTACTTAACTGCTACAAGACCTGACCTTATGTTCTCCGTCAATCTTATTAGCAGGTTTATGGAGTCTCCCACAGAAGAACACTTTCTGGCTGCCAAGAGAATACTTCGTTATGTTAAGGTCACACTGGACTATGGTTTGTTCTATAAGACGGGATCAGCGAGCAAGCTTGTGGGCTTTACGGATAGTGACTATGGAGGAGACTTAGAGGACAGAAAGAGCACTTCGGGTTACATCTTCATGTTTGGTTCTTGTGCAGTAGCGTGGGCATCCAGAAAGCAACCAGTGGTCACTTTGTCAACCACAGAGGCCGAATTCATTGCAGCAACATTCAGTGCTTGCCAGGCTGTGTGGATGAGACGGGTTCTAGGAGTAGTTGGATATGTACAATCAGAGGCTACACAGATTTATTGTGACAACAATTCAACCATTAAGTTATCAAAAAATCCAGTTCTGCATGGGAGAAGTAAGCATATCGATATACGATTCCATTTTCTGCGTGATCTTGCAAAGGATGAAGTCATCGAGCTGGTACAATGTCAAAGCAAAAATCAAATTGCAGACATACTCACTAAACCATTAAAGCTGGACTTGTTCATCAGGATGCGAGAAATGCTTGGGGTCTGTTCAAAAACAGATTTAAACTAAACTTAAATCGAATTCAGTTTAGGGGAGAGTGTTAAGTGGTTATGGAGGTCAGGATTTGTTTTTAGTAGCTATTGCTAATAATTACTGTAGGTGTTTAATAAACCCCAGTCTGTTGGGGTATTTGCTTAGGTCTTCGTAGTTGAAAGTATCCCTAAAAGTTAGGGCAGTTAGTAGTGTTTGTTTCTGATTTTTATCATTATGTTGCGCTGAACTTGTAAGGCTATAAATATAGCCAAGTTGTTCTTCAATAAGATATCAATTTCCAGCCTTATTTCCTTTGCTATATATTTTCAGTAAACCTAGAAAACAAGACCTAGAATCAGGGGAGACGGAGACTACAGAGACCCCTGATTTGTATTATTGTTCAAAAATTCCTTGAGAGGATCCAACGGCTGAGTTGGCTTTAAAAGCAAGACCTCCCACACCTTGATTTCTCCATCAAGACTTCCGCTACAGACCGATACGCTTCCTTCTTCGGCACCCGAAACCGCTATCAACGACTTGACCGGTCTCTCGTGTCCCTCCATCACAGCCAAACAACTATATCCACCGTCCACTTGACATCTCTGCCAAATCCTGACCGTCCTATCGGCTGAGCCACTGATCAACATATCTGAGACGTTGATCAAACACAATATGGCACCCCTGTGTCCTCTGAGAGCACCTGTGACGGCCATATAATGTGCACTGTCCTCCCTCTCCCACACCAGTATGGATCGGTCACAAGCGCCCGAGTAGAGCACCGATCCGTCGGGACTCAGGGCGAGCGAGTTCACGGCCGATTTATGCTTCTCTAGTGTTGCTATTAAGCTGTGCTGCTGTTTAGAGCCGAATGTGTTCCCCCAGACCCGAATCCGTCCGTCCGCGGAGCCTGTGTAAACGGTTCCGTCAAATGAGACGGCAACGGTGTTAACGGCGTCTTCGTGAGCCTTGATGGACTCTAGACAGTGTAAACTGTTGGAGCTCCATATCTTGAGAGACTTGTCCCAGGAGACGGAGTAGATTAGGCCATTATTGAGTGACAAACTGGAGACGGCATCGAGGTGCTCGATCCAGAGACGTTTCTTGTGGCGACGAACTGTGACGTAGTTGTTGGGCAGAGCAAAGCGGCGGAGACGGTCTTTGAGAGTGGGGAGGGTGGCGACCAATTTGTGTTGGTGGCGGTTTGTTGGGGTGGTTGTAATTTTCCAGACACGGATGTTGCCGTCTTGGTGGGCGGTGAAGAGGCGGTCGTTGGAGAAGGATAGGGACTTGACGGAGCCGGAGGTGACGGGAGAGGTGAAGGAGTGGATTTGGTTGGAGGTGGTGAGATCGAAGACGTGGATTTGGTTGGAGGAAGCTGCGTATAGGAGGTTTGAGGAGAAGGCGAAGGAGCTGATGAGGGAGGTAGCGGGTTTGAAGGAAGAGAGGCAAGTGTAAGTGATGGAAAGGGATGAAGCAGTAGCGGAGGATGTTTTTTGGAGGGAGGGGACGGAGGGGAGGGTTTGGAGGGAGAGGTTTGATTCTAAACTGGTACTGGTACTGGTGGTGGTGGAGGAGGGTGTTGTCGAGGAGGTGCTCGCATCCGAAGCGAACGGAGGAGATTGGGAAAGAGAGAGTTTTTGGGGTACGAAGACAGCGGCGGGTTCTTGAGAAGAATTGCAGGAGGTGAAGAACCAAGAGAGGACCGTCATGCCTGACCTGGCCTGGCCTGGTTGAGAGTGAGAAGCAGAGAGAAGAGAGAAATAATTGAGATGGAAATGCGTTTTGTTTATATAGAACAGGAAGAGGAGAAGTAGTAGGAGAGAGTTGGAGTGTTGGCACGTGTAACAAGTAAGGAGGAAATGAGGAGGGAGAGACGAAAGTTTGGGATCTGGGGTGGTAATGATATGATGAGATGAGGAGGGTCGCGGGAGGGAGAGTGCAAGTGCAAGTGCAAGTGCAGTTGAGAGACAGAGCAATGAAGGGTGTAATTTGAGTGTTATTGAATATTAGCGTGCGTCAACAGTCCATACTATAACAACAACTTGGAGTTGGAGGGGTTGTCCATTTTGTCGTCAACATTTAACTCACTCTCTGCTCTGCTCCTAGAGATTCCTCATCTTCCGTCATTAGTTTTCAAGTTTCGAATCGCGTCTGAAATTTTGTGTTGACATTATTTTTTCCATACTCTTTTTGGGTGTTTCTAAACATTGTTTATGGCTTTCCAATAATTTCATTTTGAAACTGTATTCTACAAAACCAGCTGATACGAATCACATTGTTTCCAAAGATTAAGCTTTTTACTAGATGCCGTGTTATTCCAACTCTACATGGAGGTTTATGTCTAAAATATGTACAATAATAAATATATCTTAACTTACAATCATATATATATTATATCCACACTGGTTAAAAAACCCATTGGCGAAGCTGAATTAGTTAAAGTAATAGTAGGGGAAATATATATATAAAAAAAATGCATGCATCGACATTTAACAATAAGCATTGTAGCCAATCAATAGCGAGTCATGTTCTCTTGGGGTTTGCTTTCATGTGCATTAGTCTAGGGATTAACCCCAAGTTCCCGATTAGCCCAAAAACTTCATTAAAACAAAAACAAATAGAAATTTTATAAGAAAATGAAAATGACTTTTATCTTCTCCATGTTTTTTAAATGAACAGGATAACCCCAACTTGCAACTTGCTTCTCTCTTGAAAGCTCAGCTTATACATGTATCTTCCATCATCTTGTAAAATAATTCATGCAGTGAAACCAAATTTTGAGTTTAAAAAATGTTGGACTCTTGGTATTTTATCTTTGTTTACACTGTTAATATAATTAAAAGTGAACAAGGGATAATTAAACATGTACATTTTCAACAGCCATGACTTGGTCCCCTCAATCATCCACACAAGCCTTTGGTTTTATCACTTAATAACTGACTCCAATTGCTTATATCAATGCTTAATTAATCAAGTGCACAAGGAAGACCTGTCATCTTGCAAACCCATGATGGCTAAGCAAGTGTTAAAAAAGAATTGTGTATTCATGGCCTGCTCAAAGATGTCCACTTTACAATATTTGCCTAAAGAAAATGCAGATTACTGTACCAAAACAAATATTGAAAATGACTTCTCTCAAGTGCGGATTCTCAAAGAGCCTGTGCAGCTTATATGACCTGACGTTGGACGTCAATTTGAAATACAGAAATACACAGCTCAAGTTTGTATCTTGATATTAGATTTAAATGTAGATACACAGCTCAAGTTTGATTATCTGTATTAACACTTAATTAGATATTATTGATCACCAGTGGTCAAGTTGCAAATTAATTAGGATAATCACAGACTTAATGGACACTTGTCTAAATTAATAAATATGATCCTTAAGCAATAGTAAAAAAAAATTAAAGCCCAAAAAACATAACAAAATCAACATATAATTTAATAATTAAGAAATGTGGATTAGCTAATCATGCATGAATGAACCTAGGAAAACTATTTCACATTAGATGAAACAGTATTTTAATTATCACTGTTAATATGAATATTGTTCTAAAAACTTTGTTTAATTGGATATCTATCGTGTACATTCATTCATATGTACACTAAACACAGGTCCATATATAGTATTTGAGATATCTATCGTGTACATTCATTCATATGTACACTAAACACAGGTCCATATATAGTATTTGAAATATTAGTTGAAATGGCAGGTAACTAATTATAGTATTGGTGTGCTGGAAAGAAACCAAGAAACTTTTGGGCAAAGATATTTATCCTCATCACTGCTAGTGCTAGTGCACTAACCCAAAACAAAGTGAACAAAATATCTCACAATTAGAATGTTTTGGGGCAAATAAAGCAAGATGAGTTGGTGATCAAGTGGGTTCCTTTCCGACAGAATAGGCTTTAAGCTAGAGGAAGGAGAGAGTGGACTAACATGAATGTGGCTTCATCATACCCTAATACTCTTATTGTGTTGGCGATGGGTGAGTAGGGGCTCTTTTCAGTGATGAAGGTGCATGCAGCATGCAGTGTCACTTTTAAGGCGCCATTCCAATTTAATTGGTGGGGGTTGTTCAAAAGTATGTAAAGTTTAAGAAGATTATGAATAGAGATAGAGATGCACATGTTTTGCTAAATAAAAATCTATCAATGTAGATATTTACTCCGATTAGAAAATTGTTGATTGAATATCATGTGATGCAACGGACTCCTAAAAAAAAAAACGTTTTGAGAGTCGGATATATGTCGGATATGGACTCGCGTTCAACACATATCTGACATGTGGTCAACGGTCAGGACATGTTGACTAAGACCGCACACGGCTCCGACACGGCCAGTGGTTTTTTTTTTTCTGTTTTTCTATGCTGCTTTTCGGAAGTAGTTCTTGAAAAAACTCCAGTTCGGCTGCACTCCATTGTAATCGCTAATTCTTCGATTCCTTCAGCCAGGGAGAGTTGTTTCAATTAGAGCACATCTTCACGCCATTCTTGGTCTGATGGTTCTTGACTGGTGATTTTCATTTGGTGGTACATCAGGCATCATTAAAGGCATTTTTTTCACTCACTCTAAATTAGATACAATACACAAAAAATAGGTATTTTGCTATATAATTTCTCTATAATTTGATTTCCTTGTTTCTGATGACTATTTTGCTCTTAGATACACAACTACACACTATTTTAAAATAAGTTGTAAATTAGATACACTCTCCAGTAAATTTTGACTATTTGTGCATCTCTGTAAATTTTTCTATCTCTCTTGTTAAGCTCTCTCTCCTCTTCTAGCTTCAAAAGTAAAAAATTTAAACAATTTTAACTTTTAGGTTGTTGTTTATGTTCATATGAGTTATAAATAAAATAAAAAATTTTAATTAAAGTTTGACTATGTCTCGGAGTCCTAATTTTTTGGAAATTGTCGGGTCGTCGTGTCGTATCCGTGTCTGTGCATCCTTGATATGATGAACACAAAACACAGACATAATTATATATGATGATACATCAAAATAGATTGATCATCACGGTCGTACACGTGGCATAAAGTCTCATCACGAGAATACAATGCCCGATCCATTGGGCCAGCTCGCCCAGAATGATTGAGGTCAATTATAGAGGCCTAAACTAGACCCACCACTAAGGAGGCATAAGCAGGATCTGAATCCATGCCCAGACGAATCAAAGCTTAAATCCAAAGTCTGATGTGTGTTCTCTCTTTTCTCTCATAAAGAATAAGAACGTTGCACCAAGAAAGAGCCGTGGAGAAACCTACGCCTCCACGAACGCATCTCCATTAAGGAGGAGACTGTTACAGAAACATCTCCTTCTATTGCGCCTCACTTGCTTAAGTCACGCAGAGAGTTAACTACGACCATTATAAAAGGTAAATGAAACATTCGACAAATGTATGCAACTTTAACTAAGTTTTGTTCAGATTTACTTCCTTATTCAAACAGAGTTACTGACTTAAGCATCGGAGTGCCTTCGGCCACCAAAAAGGTAGTCTTTGGCAGTCTAAGAGTTGTTTTGCAGGTCAAACTCACGGGAGGACGATTTTTTGACGCATCAGTTTGGCCCCATCCGTGGGGAACGACGAGTTTCATTTTTCCTAAAAATAAGATTCAATGACAAAGCTCACACAACCTGATAGAATATCAATGGAGTATTCCACAAATCTTCGGCCTAACGATAACAAATACAACATGTCGCCTAATACTGATCCAAAGACAACCATCGAGACAACCATACCTATCGGTAGAGAACTTCAGCATGTAACAGTTCAGACGTCTCTGACATCATGGGGAATCCCCTCGGATCTCTGAATGGAGACACTTATGGCTCAGATGGACAGCGTGATCAAAATGATAGATAGGATCATCCAAAACTTACAAGGCATCAATTTTCAAGAATAAATCATCCAACTTAAGAAACATCGGGCTAACAATAGCTCCAAATGCAATCAGGGAACGCCCGAAAGTCTACAACTGAAGAAACCCAAATATGATAGGGCATTCTCGACTTTGACAGCAAGTCGAAGCGAGATTCTTGAAGCGATGACAATAAGAGAATATGTCAAATGGTGGTCGAAGATGAGAGGAGATCCGGAGAAGCGGAACAAGGACAGACAATGTCTCTTCTACAATGACTACGGCCACGATAATGAAGATTGTCGCAGCCTAAGAGACGAAATTGAATGCCATATCAAACAAGGACAACTCAAAGAGTTCGCCAAACTCAATGACGAAACAATCATTTCAAATGAGCAAGCGAAGGAAATAATTTACGTATTGCATGGCACAGGCGGAGAAAATTAGCAATTCAATCGTTCCAGAAAGCGCACAGTCAGGGACTTACACACAAAGATCATATTCCAGGAACCATCCGCACAGCGTGCAAAGACAATGTAAATGACTCTAACCTTCTCAAACGAGAATGCTGATGGAATTAATTTCCCACACAATGATGTTTTAGTGATTTCAATCATATAGAAAAATGGAAAATCAAAAGGGTATTGATTGACAATGGCAGCTCGACAAACCTATTATACCTAACAGTTTTCAGAAGGTTGCAGTTCACCACTGAGATGCTCTCACCAAGCGATCGGTCTATGGTAGGTTTCAGTCGGGAGCAATGTAACCCACTAGGAATGATCCGATTACTAGTTGAAGCGGGAGAACCAAAGAAGCAGCGAGTGTTAATGACAAATTTTCTCGTCGTCGACGCTCATGCTATATACAAAATGCTACTCGGGAGACCAGGGATACATAAGATGAGTGCAGTATCCTTCACTATGCACCAATGTGTGAAGTACCTCACATGTCTATTGATAGGAAATGAATTATAGCTCTTTATAACTGGCTAGTTAATGAAGCAACGTAGCCAAGCCAGGATATTGGAGGCTATAGCCTTTGGGCAATGAGCTAATGATTAGAGTATCTCCAAGAGTCTCCTTAAGATAATATATATTAAGGAGCTCTTAGACAATAAGGAACATGAGTTTTCAAATTACCTCCAAGAGCGTGCTTAAAAATGAGTTATTTACCTTTTGGCCCCATTAGTTTTTGCGTACGTATTCCTTTTTGGGAGTCATTTGTTCTTGAAATTCCGCCAGACAACCAAATTGAGCTTTGAGAGTTAAGTCAAGGACATTGATTAATGAAAAACATCCAAAGTTTTATAAACCCAAAATGTCCTTCATTAAGCATCGCGTGCGACTCACGTGATTTTGATTCAAACTACCCGCTCTCTCTCTTCTTTGATTCCCGACGATTTCATAAATCACACCAAAAGAAAAGAAAAAAAAAGATTTCTAGCAACTTACCAAGCCATTTTGAGTTTGAGGTTGAGATTGCACATACAATACTTACCAATGTCATGGCAATGTTTTGAGCTCAAATGAGTTCAATATGGGTTCTGAGTTGAACTTTGAGTCCCACAATAGATATACATCCCACAAAATATCATATCCTTCCAATTTTTGAAAATTCTAACCTTGTAAAAGTTCATTTTATGGTTGTTTTTTAAATGTCTCTAATTAACAACACAAATTTAATATAAATCATAATCTCCTCGCCTTGGCTATAATCATTTTTATCAGATAGGCACATAAGCAGTAGCGGACCCAGGATTTTAGTCAAGAAAAGCGAAATGACAAATAATTATTTAGTTGATAACAGTAGTTATCAAGGGCAGAGTTAAATTTTTTTCCTACCCGAGTTAGTAACTAATAAAAAAATACAACTATCAAAAGTACATTGCATATACCAAATTGAATCTAGTGTTTTCTAATTTTAAGCTAAAATAAGGTCACAATATCGATAACCTTAACAAGGACAAATGAGCGTCATAATTAGAATATATAACTAAAATCACAAAATAATTAGGATAAGTATCTAGTTGAAGCTTAAAAAATCTGAAATTTGCGAAAATAATAAGATTCTAATACAATTACATAGAAAAAATGGTTTATGCGAGCCTCAAATTTTGTATGAGTATACCATTGATTATATAGTTATTATTTTAGATATTAGCTCAAATACTGTTTTTTGGAGGTTTTATACCACTAGTAAACAAACAATTCGTTATTTTAATGTTTGCAATTTCATATACAATTGCAATGAAAACAAAAAAATAGGGGCAAGTCACAATGACAAAAATAATAATTGTAAATAGCCATAAAAAATCATACGTTCCAAGATAATCGAAAATAAGTTTTTGTTAAACTAAACATTTTTTTTTAATATTTGCAATTACTATTAAAAATTGTATAAAAAAAATAGGTGAGTAATAATGATGGAGAATACTAATTATCAATAGACATAAAAATGTATAGTTAATAATAATTGTCAATAGTCATAAAAAATCTTACGTTCCAAAACTATCGAATTTCGATCATTTACTAAAAATTTTAAACTTTCAACCACTACACTAACAAACACATTTACATTATATAATTGATTTGTTTTTGTAAGGGTGGGTATTTATTAAAATATTTTAAAAGTTGTGGACGGAGTTCTGCCCCTGCACGTAAGGGCTTTAAAAAGAAGAAGACAGTAAGGGCTTTTGCATGTGCACCCCACTGCAAATTGAACATGCTCGAGTGGAATGTATTCTGCTCAATCCAAAGTCATTGGTTTTTGCCTTGCGGTCTAACCCAACTGAAACCAGCATGGAGGCCCGTAATCTCGTTCTTGAGTCTGCGTGTACATATACCAATGGAGTAATTCTAGGGAGCCCGCCTTGGTAGCCTGGGAGGCCGTCCGGGCCCTCCTGAGCACGTGCCTGGGAGGGTGTTTGGCCTCTCGAAGAAATTTCTGTCAAGCTTATAGTTTTTTTTTTCCATTTTCCTTTTTCTAAAAGTTTGTTCATTTAGTTCTTTGAATATTTATTATATTAAAGTTGAAATGGCAATTTATAGATCAAAGAGAAATGTTGTAAATATTTCTTTGATATCAGTTTGTTGCGATGAGATAACATTATCATATCTAAATGCTCCGCGGTGGCTGGATTCACCTTTTATTTGATCCTACTACTACTACCCATGTATTATGAAATGACATTATTCACCTTCGTGGCATTTTTGGTAGGCCAATGCTTGAGCCTTGAGCTCAATCATATTAGAGTTGAGTTCATGCCTAGGCCCATAGTATAGCTTTGGCCAACCCCTAAAATTGTCAGATTGGGCTGAGTGAGCAGTTTGACCCATCTAAGTTGCCATCCTACATTCATAGTGAGTGAACCGAGTGATTCTAGCCAGCGAGGAAACCAGCGAGGGAGGATCTTCCATCTCCCTCGTGATGCGTGCCTCCCATCACTTGCACGCATCGCGAGGGAGATGGAGGGTCCTCCCTCCCTCCCTGGTTTCCTCACTGGTTTCCTCGACAAATAGAATTTCTGGAGTGAACCACTGAAAAATAACCGAAATTCTAGCTGGCCTGGGAAAAACCAGCGAGGTTGCTGCCTGGGGGGGCGAATTTACACTTTTATCCCCCCTCTTTAACAACCTTTTGGGAAAGGTGTTTAAAAAAGGGGGGGGGGGTGCAAAAGTGTAAAATCTCCCCCCTAGGCAGCAACCTCGCTGGTTTCCCAGGCCAGGAAGAATTACTCGAAAAATAAACTTGTGTCTTCTTCAAAGTTTATCCACAAGTTAATTTCAAATTGTCAAACAGCAAAAACAAACATCAAACTAAAACTAGGAAAGGAAACGTGAAAGAAATTTGTTCATTATGTTGATTTTAAAGTCCTTTTTTCTTTTAATATCTAAAAATAAAAATATCACAAAATAACAAAAACCTTCACCTAATAATTTCCGAGATATCTACAACTTCTTATCGTTTTCATAATTATTATTGCATTGTAATCGAACAACATTATCATCAGCATCAAGACAATCTTGCTTCCATCAATGTCTTCATTAGGAACTCATAACTCTCATACTTACTCGAACATGAGCTTTGCTAGGGGTCGAGGGAGGGAGCGAGGGAAAGGGGCGAGGGATGGGTGGTAACCACCCATCCGCCTCGAGATGAGTGCATCGGCTTTGAGATGTGCAATGTCGCTCATCTCGAGGCGGATGGGTGGCTTCCACCCATCCCTCGTTCCCTCCCTCGACCCCTAGAATTTTTGCTCGAACAACGTTTCTTATGATAGTCATACCTGCAGCACATTAATCACAAATTAAAGTGTCATGTCCACTCCCAAATAAGGTTGGCCTAAATTTAAAGTTAATTTCATATACGAGTACAGTGTTTGCATAACAGGGTGTAGATGATCTCAATTCTTGAGAAGAATCACACACACAACACACGACTCATTTTATTTATACATACCATTATTTCTTCTGGTTCACTGAAGAAGAAAAAAAGTTATTTGCATTTCCCTCCCTATGATACATGTTTTATTCAACTTTGCTTCCTATCATTATTCGTATTGCACTTTCCCCCTAAGACTAGCCGTCGACGTGCATTGACCGTCTATTTTCAATGCAGATTACCAAAATACCCCTGAGAAATCAAAGGCTAAGATTGAATCTTTCGTATTTCGAACATCTCATCTCGAGGAAAATTCTAAGGCTCAACTGAATTCGCAATCGTATCTCGATGAAAATTCAACTGTTGATTTGTAAAAAAAATCTTGTATCTTAAAAACTCATTTCGAGAAAAATCTAACGATCCAAATTTAATCATGCACACATCTCGATGTAAATCTAACGTTCCAAATTTAACTGTGCACACGTCTCGATAAAATCTAATGCTTTGACACGCAACTCGAGGAAGTCCTAATTATCTAACACACAACTCGAGAAAATCTGCCCATTCAGATTTATTCGTGCACACATCTCGAGAAATCTGATGTCTGAATAAATTGCCCCCATATAATAAATTACTGGCAATAACTTAACCCCATAAAATAAATTTGAATTTAATTTTACCCCCTGAAATATAACAGACCTGAGAGATGATGAAGATAACCTGCAATTCAAGCTTAACTTCAAAACTTGACAAGTTTTTCCACTCTAAATATTTAATCAAGAAAATTTTGATTATCTTTCTCCTCCTCCTTCTCCCTCCCCTTTTTCCTTTTCTATCTCGCAGCCTCGCCACCACCTCCCCCTTCATCCTCCATCATCTTCCTCATTATTCCATTTCTTCCTTCCTCCTCATTCATTCTCTGTTTCACCACCCCTATTATAAAGTTAGGGCCTTATTCCTCATTCCTCATCTGTTTCACAACCCTTATAATAAAATTAGGGCCTCATTCATCAACTTTGTCATTCTTCCCCCCCTTCATCTCTCAGGTCTGTTCTATTTCAGGGGGCAAAATTAAATTCAAATTTATTCTGAACGCCAGATTTTTCTCGAGATATGTTTACGAATAAATCTGGACTGTCAGTTTCCTTGAGCTGTGTGATGGATCATCAGATTTTCCTTGAGATGCGTGATGAATCGTTAGTGAGATGCGCACACAATTAAATTTAGACCGTTAGATTTACCTAGAGATGTGTGTACGATTAAATTTAGACCGTTAGATTTTTCTCGAGATGAGTTGTTTAATATGCGAGATTTTTTTAAATCAACTGTTGGATTTTCCTTGAGATACGATTACGATTTCAGTTAGGCCTTAAGATTTTTCTCGAGATGAGATGTTCAAGATACAAAAGATTCAATCTCAGCATTTGATTTCTCAGGGGTATTTTGGTAATTTGTATTGAAAATAGACAGTCAAAGCACATTGATTGTTAATCTTAGAGGGAAAATGCAATACTAATAATAATTGGAGGCAAAGCTGAATAAGGCATATATTATGGGAGGAATGCAAATAACCCAAAATTCTACTTTTAGCTCGATTTGATGAATAAGCATCAATTCATTCGTGTTGTTCTCCAGTAACAAACTCTATTGTGGTCCATGGATACGGAGAGATATTCCCATTTGGCGGGTGTGTGGGTTGGTTGAAAGGACGAAACACTGAAAGGATGCTCCCCTACTTAGGTTCCTTAGGTCTTGAATGATTGCTGAATTTGGGTTGAAATTGGAGGTAGGGGCCAGTTAGGTTCCTAAAACCAATGATTGTGATTTCGTTTTAGAGTTAATTTCGATTTCCTGATTTTAAGAAATATTTCGGTGTGTAAAGAAAAAATTTAAAAATTTCGAGGATAAATGAAATATATAATGAATTTAGAGGGTATGTTAAATATGTGAAAAAATAATATGTAAGTAAATAAATGTATTAAACACATAAAATGAAACTAAAATACCTAAAATTAGAAAATCAAATGATAGTTTCAAAAATCAATATAGAAGTAAAAGTACTGATAATTAGAAAATTAGGGGATGGTTTCAAAAATCAATAAATAATTAGAATAAATGATAATTAGAAAAAAAAAAAAAAAAAAACTCAAAGTTTACGAAAAAATTTTGAAAATTTTCAAAAAAATGTAAATTTTAGTAGTTGGTTTTGTATTTTTACGAAAAAACCCTCAAAAATGTAAATTTTCTTTTGCCCTTTTCTTTTCGTAATTTCAAAAAAATAAAAATTTATGCAAAATTTCGTATAATTTCAGAAAATCACAATCCTTACCTAAAACATTGATTCAACATTCAACTTAACTACCTATTTCATTTTCTCTCTCTCCTCTCTTTCACTATTTTTCTATGTTTTTTCTAGCACAAAATAAAATAAATACGAATAAAAAAGCAACACACCTTAAGATGTGTATATTTTTTCATGCATGTAATAAGCAAATTTGTTTGTTAGACGTTTACAAAAAAGATGCTAGATAGGAAAAGAAGCTCGCTTAAAAAGGCCAAAATCTCTAGATTTGAATCCCCGAATTGGTGGTTGTTTGGAATTTTCAATTCATTGATCCTAGAATCCATACCATTTTGTTTGTTAGAATCGAAATAATAATCAAATACTGAATTAACAATTAATTAAACTAAATAATACTCCTTTCATGTATGCGAAACTGGAACACGTGTTGCTATTAACGACCGTTTCTTGTGAAAGATGTCTATCCATCCCATACCATTCTCCCAAATTTTATGCTTTTGGGGTTCATGTAGAAGAAGAAGAAGAAGAAAACGAGTAGGGTGTCATCTCGAGGTTAGGTAAAACAACTGGATTCTAGGAGTAATGGGCCATGGGCCCAGTTCAATAACATGCCAACCTGCCCCTTGTACCATGTTCCCTTGGTTAGCTTGCTAGCTGGAAAACATCTTTGGCAGCAATGATATTATATACATTTTCATTCTAGGTTTTTGGTTGTTATCATCATTTCAGATTGGTTTTTACGATGAGTTGAGTTGATGACAGTGGTTGAGCTGGGATTTTCTCCTTGGGGATACAGTGACAAAGCACTGTTACTCAAGTGTTTTAGACAAATGAAACCTAACTACACCTGGGCAAAATATTTAATTTTAAATGAATTTTTCACCATCGTTTTGTCCAAGGGCTGTTTGGGAGAAAATATGGCATGTGTCGAGTTTCAGCTTTCATGATCAATATGCCTCAACTGCTACTGCAATTAGGATCTTAATGGTTTATATATTACCAATTAGAATCTAAGTATTAAAATAATGTTGCATCATGTTATTACCGATTCAAGGCAAAGTGTGGAGAAGTGCTCGACTTCACTAATAGAAAAAATAAAATAAAAACGAAATAAACTCCATAGAACATTTTCAATAAGAGATTCATCTCTTTCTAATATTAGCGTTAAAGCAATGAAAAGTGATGCGTCCAAAAATTGTCCACCTGTGAATTTGTTCTGTAAAATAATTGTGAGATTGCCAAAGACCACCTTTTTGGTGGTCGAAGAGACTCCGATGCTTAAATCAGTAACTCTGTTGAAAGAATGATGTAAATCTAGATAAAACTCAGTTAAAGTTGCATACTTTTATCGAATGTTCCCTTTTACCTTTTATAATAGTTGTGGTTAACTCTCTGCGTGACTTAAGCATGTGAGGCGCAATAGAAGAAGGTGTTTCTTGTAATAGTCTCATCCTTTATGGAGATGCGTTTGGGAAGGTGTAACTCCCTGCATGGCTCTTTTCAGTGCAGCGTTCCTCTCCTTTATGAGAGAACTCGTATCGGGCCTGGATTTAGGTCCTGTTTGTTTTTCCTCATTGTCGGGCCTTTGCAGTTGGTTTTATTCTTCTTGGGTTTATGAGCCGACCCAATAGATTGGACACTGTATTCTCCTGATGGATCTTTATGTCACGTGTACGATCGCAATGATCGGTCTATTTTGATGTCATCAGCTACTCCCTCCTTAGTTAGTGGGTATGTTCACGTATCCACTGATTGTATGACGGTTGGTATTTCGATTGCGTTATTGCACTGAACTTAATGTTTAATAACTTTCGGCTAGCTCATCATCTCGGTTACTTCATTGTTTGTTCGTTTTCGTGCACATTTTCTAGTATGTCTCGTATAGCGCTATTATGTCTCGTATGTCGCTTCGTGAGCAATTTCTTCGTTTTCTAGTTGTATAAAGGGTGTTGTGGCTACTTTCCCTCTCTTTACGCCATATTTGATGTTAGTGTTATTTCTTCTCCCTTACTGTCTTTGTTTCTTTGTCTATTGTTTATTATTTGTGATGTCTGCCGGTGACATGTTGGTCGATGATCAACTTTCTACCAGTGAGGCTCATTTTTCCCCAAACAAAGCTTCTCAGGCTACTCTGGATAGTGTCCGTTCCAACTATGCTTTGCCCCACGACCTTGAAATCGTTCTTCCTTGTGAAAATGATAGTCTTTGTTGTCCGATGAAGGAATATATTGCGCTTTATCCTCGCATGTTCAATGCTGGTCTTCGGTTCCCAATTTCGGAGCTATTCTGGTCGTATCTAGACTTCATGGGTATTCCTCTTACTAAGATGGGTCTGAATGGTTTGAGGGTTATGGTTTCCATGTATGCTAGGGCCATTCTTTCAGGTATTTTTTTAAGCGCTGGAATCTTGCACTTTTTGGTGGGGTTTAGCATGAAATCCAAACGTACTTGTTTCCTGCATTCTCCTGCGTGTTTTGGCAATCTCAATAATGACATCAGGGGTTGGTCGCGAGATTGGTTTTATGCGTCTGTTGGTTTTTGCTACTTCCATTTGCTGGGTCTTCAGATAGTAAGGTCTTCCGAGTTCCTATTAAGCACCGAAATCTGAAATTGGCCGCTGAGGAGCAGGTTATCAGTGAGCACTTCCTGGAGCTTTCGGTAGTTCCATTGGACGCCTATCTTACTGATGATATGGTGAGGCGCAGTGGTCTATACAACATGAGTGAGATCGAACGGGCTTTGTTAATCGAGAGGCAGACCGCAGAGGCTGCTGCCCGTGCTGCCGCTGTTGAAGGTGATGACGTTGTCATTGATCAAAAAGTGAGCTCGGGTGCTACGAATCTCAATGTTCATGTCTATAGTGCTACCGGTCCTTCTTCTAGAAAGAGGAAAGTATCGAGGCCTGTTAGTTCGTCGAAGCGGTTGTTTCTGCCTTTCGACCGTGTTTCGAAGAAGAAACGGCTTGTTGATTTTGTGCGTCGCACATCTCTTTATTCGAATTCTGTCGATAGATATCCTTCGAGGTAAAATCGCTGCTCTCTGCAGGAGGCGGAAGAGATGAAGTTGGCTTTGGAGAGGAGTAAGAAAGATATCGTTCGTCCACTGGACGACGGGGAAAATAAGTTTCTTTCTGCTTATGGCGACCTTGATGCTGTCAAGTGTTCTGATGAGGATCATTGATCCTTAGATGACAAGATGCTCCAATTTGGTTGTTGGTCAATCTATGGAGTTTGGCAGTCATGATCGGGTTCCCGAGTTGCAGTCTTGTCCTTCTTTTCCCCCTCTCGTTGATGGAGGGATGGAGATCCCTCATTCCACAGCTTACTTGAGTTCTGCTGCTCTTGTCGGGACTGCCATTCGTTTCGTTTATGCAGAACGACGAGAGGGTGATGGAGGTTCTCATGTCGTTCCTTCTTTTTTCCCGACCGTGGGTAGTGGCGGTTCCTCCATACTACCGGATCCTCGCGTTCTTCATTCGCGGGTCAGATGAAATGAACTTACTCCTGAAGAGATTCGAGTCAAATCGGATGGAAAGTTCTACTGGTTTTCTTGTCTTGGTGTGCAGGATGTCGCACGTAAGCTGATTAATGAATGACACAGACGGTCGGTGGAAAGGCCTTCGATGTCCGTGCTGAACCAAAACCTTCATCTTGAGGATGGTGTAGACTTATAATGGATGACATGACCCATCTTTCCTATGCATGATTGATGGGTTGAATCATCAGGTTAATCACAATCTTATGGTTTCTTTGGAGAGGAAACTATCTGTATTGCTACTGGTATTCTCCCATGTTCTTTTCTAGCATGACGCGTTAAAAACGCGATGCTCTGAACCGATCAAAGCTATCGTGGTTGTTCAGGCGTCGTTGGCCGAGGTGGGGGGTACGCGAGATCGGTCTGTGGCAGCGCTTGAGTCCCTGGGAGCTGACCTAGAAGGCATCCACACACATTTGCACGATGTGGAGAAAGAACTTTCCGCTGAGAAGGCGCTTCATGACGGGGCGACGCATGTCATGATAGAATACTCTAATAATCGCGATGTCGCTGAAAAAAGGGTGGAGCAATTACTGGCTTCGCTTGACGAGGTCAAGGCTGATTCCTTCGTGATGCTCACTACTGCTGAGGGCCAACTCATCGCGGTAAGAAGTGAGCTTGCTTTTGTCAATGATAGACTCCGTATTATGGAGGTGGCAGATTGGCAGCGCGCTGTTTATGGTCGGACTGAGCTTCTGGATTATATTGAGGGTCTCGATTTCTACTTGTCTCAATATAGTCATCTGGTCTATCGAACCTTCAAGAATGACTAAGGTGCCGAAGATCCTCCGGGCGATCCAATGGCTGAAGAGCTGCCTCCTCCTATTGAAGAAAGAGTTCATGTCGACGATCCGATTCCTGCAGATGGTATTGTTGAGGATGTTATAGATTTTTCCCCTTAGTCTTTCATTGCTACTTTCGAATTAATTGAATAGATTTGAATGAATGACAGGAATTGGTTCCTTTATTTTTCTTTGTGTCGATTTTGTTCGTCCGTCATTGTCGTGACAACTTGTGTTTGAGCTTTGAAGTTTCACAGACATATCTGTAGCAATTGTTTGGTGATTTGAATTTTCCTATGCTTTAGCATGGTGTCTTGATATTGTGTTTGTCGTTTCTGACGTTTTATGGAAAGTTGTTTGTTTGTTCGTCTTCTACTTGGTGAATCACCCGCTCATTTTTTACTTTCTAACTCGATGTTTTAGTCGACACGAAGTTATTTTACTTAATTAACTCGTTTGTTCAATTTTTTACTTCGTTAAATTGACATCTCGGTTGATTTGAAGTTTCTGCGTCTAGTTGAATCATTCACTCAACTTTTACTTTGTTGACTCGACATCTTGGTCGATTCGAAGTTTCTGTGTTTAGTTGACTCGTTCGTTCAACTTTTGCTTCGTTGACTCGACATCTTGGTCGATTCAAAGTTGATGTCGTTCAACTTTTGTTTCGTTGGTGCGACACTCTAGTCGACCCGAAGTCATTTTACTTAGTTGACTCGTTCGTCCAACTTTTACTTCATTGGTGCGACATTTTAGTCGACTCGGAGTTCTTTTACTTAGTTGACTCGTTCGTCCAACTTTTACTTCATTGGTGTGACACTCTAGTCGACCCAAAGTAATTTTACTTAGTTGACTCGTTCATCCAACTTTTACTTTGTTAACTCGGCATCTCGGTCGATTCAAAGTTTTTGTGTTTAGTTGACTCGGGTGTCTAACTTTTACTTCTTTGGTTGATCAGACTAGAAGTTTATTGTGAATACCCGACTTGTGTCCTAATTCCTTTTGAGCTTTTTACGCCGATTATTTCGTATAGTTTTGCTACGAAGCTGTTTGCCTTTTAGGGATGTCAATTCCGAAAATGAAATTTTATGGATTTTTTGACCATTTCTAGCGGTCGTTTTTCTTGAGTGGCTCTGTTACACTGTGGAGCGTTTCTTCTTTTATTCCTGCATCGCTAATGTCTATCCTCGTGTTGGCATCTCGTGTCTCTGCTGTTCCTTTTAATTTATGACTTTTTTCGTTGGATCATTATTGTTCCCCGTTTGGCATTGCTTATTAGAGCCTGATAGAGTTTGTCGTTGTTAATTCTCTTATAAGAAATATTTTGGTTGAATTTGTATCCGCTGTCAGAGTCTTCGAGTTGGTTTGTGTAGCCACCTTCAAAGCGTTGACCTTTCGACTTCGATATAGGTCTGTTCAGGTGGGAGGTGCATTTTTACATGGGCGGATGCACTGTAGAGCATATATCAATTCCCTGGATAGTTTTTTTGATCTTGTGGCTGCAGCGTTCACATTTTCTTTACCTTTGAACTGTTTGTCTAGTATGCCAATAAACTTGTCCAGTCGTCCTCTTTGGATCCAATGTTCAATTTCTTCTTTTAACTTGTAGCGGTCATCGGTATCATGTCCGTGATCCTTGTGAAAAGAGCAGTACCTACTCTTGTCTCGCCCTTCCGGGTCTCCTTTCATCCTGGTTGGTCAGTTGACATTCTCCCAGTTCTATATGTGTTTTGAGATGTCGGTTCAGCTTGTTTTTAGGGTTGTGTATGGTTTGTACTCTTTCCTCATTACGCTGGTTATTCGCTCATGACTGGGTCGTGCGGATTACGATTTCTTGGATTCTTGCTGGTTGGACTCAGTACGTTCGTTGCTCCGATGTTTCTTTGAATGACTTTTGTCCTCCTGTGGTCCGTCATCTCGCCTTATTTCATCTTTCCTTTTTCGTTTTCTCGAATGGTTCCCCCTTTCCTGCTGATTCTTTATCCTCTTAGCTTTCATTTCTTCAAGGAGATATGTTTCTGTGCTATTTTCAGCAGGGTCGTCATGCCTTTTGGAGGTTCCAAATTAAGGGCATCGAAAAAGGGGCCTCTCTTTAGTCCGACGACAAAAATTACAGCGGCTGTGTCGTCACTGCGTCCATCAATCATCGTTAACTCATTGTTGAAGCGAGTAACATAGTCCCGTATCATTTCTTCAGGCTTCTGTCGGATGTGCAGGAGGTAGTGGGGTCTTTTCCTCATCAACTGGCTCCCAATGAATATGATAATGAAAGTGGTGGCTAAAGCCTGGAAATAGTCTATTGACCTCGGCGACAGGTTGTTAAACCAATTCATTGCCGTTGACGCGAGGCTGGTCGGGAATATTCTGCACAGGATCGACTCCGTGGTTTCATTTAGAGTCATCATGTGGTGAAAATGTCTTAGGTGATCCGTTGGGTTGGTGGTACCATCATACATTTTGAATTTTGGCGGAGTGAATTTTTTTGGCATTGCCTTCTGCATGAGTGTGTCGAAAAATGGTGGGGTAACTAACTCGTACAGGACGTTGGGATCCATGACTCCGATCATGAACATGATCTCAGCAATAGTTCCGCCGCACTGCAAAGTCTTTTCTTGGTAGAGCTCGCTGCTCTCGACGTTTCCCTATTGGGGTTCTGTTAGGGCTTCGTCGCTTCCTTGAGTTCAGATAGTGGAATTTTGTTGAGGTGGTGATGGAGCAAGGTCGGCTGGCTGAACGCGTTCTTGGGTGATTTTCTCCAGCATCTTTGTCATGTATTTCATCTGGGCCATGAGCAAATCTACCCGAGGGTCCGTGACAGCGCCACTAGTCGTTTGGGCTGTCTGGACCATTACGTGTAGCGAATCCGCATTTTCGGATGCTATTGGTCCGGTGATTCGGGTTGCATCTTCTCCCCGAGCTGTTAGTGATGCATTGGTGGGAGTGTTATCGAGATCATTACTGGATTGAGAATCTGTAGACTATATTATTTCCTCCGATGGCTTATTGATCTTTTGTTAGGTTGTGGTGAGCTTTGTCACTGTGTGTTCTATTTTTAGAAAAAAAGGAAACTCGTCGTTCCCCACGGACGACACCAAACTGATGCGTCAAAAAATTGTCCTCCTGTGAGTTTGATCTGCAAAACAATTGTTAGACTGCCAAAGACCACCTTTTTGGTGGCCGAATGCACCCCGATGCTTAAGTCAGTAACTCTGTTGGAAGAATGTAAATCTTAACAAAACTCAGTTAAAGTTGCATACCTTTATCGAATGTTCCCTTTACCTTTTATAATGGTTGTGGTTAACTCTCTGCGTGACTTAAGCATGTGAGGCGCAACGGAATGAGATGTTTCTTGTAATAGTCTCATCCTTTATGGAGATGCATTTGAGGATGCATAACTACCTCCACGGCTTTTTTCGGTGCAACGTTCCTCTCATTTATGGGAGAATTCGTGTCGGGCCTGGATCCGTGCTCTGATTCGTTTGGGCCTGGATTTAGGTCCTGTTTGTTTTTTCTCATTGGCGGGCCTCGTCCGGGCCTCTGTAGTTGGCTTTATTCTTCCTAGACTTTATGAGCTGGCCCAATAGATTGGACGTTGTATTCTCGTGATGGATATTTATGCCACGTATATGGTCGTGATCTTCGGTCTATTTTGATGTATCATCAAAAAACGTAACTCAATTATTGTTTAAGTTGAAAGTGTTGAGAAAATTTGAGAATCCTTGAAAGGCATGAGCTGCATTAATCTTACTTCGATGTTATAATTAATATTGTATTTTTTATGAAATATATATTAAAATTTAGTCGTAATTTTTTCACCACTCTCAATTCAAAGCAATAATCAATTGAAGCATCAAGAAATATCTCCCGATAGACTAAAAATGGTTTTTTTCCCCTTAAATTTGATATCAAATTAGTAAAATAGATATTTTTCAACCATATTTATAAAAAATTAAAATAGCCTAAAATTCTCTGCTAAAACCACGCAATACCTAAATTAAATTTTAACATCAACAAATACCCCATTCCCGAGAGAATAAAAAGCTAATTTTTTAAAATTCAATATCAAATTGGTAAAAGAAATGTATTTCAACCTTATATATAATGATGATACATAAAAATGGTCACACTCCTGAGCCAAACACGTGCCATGATGAACTCGAGGAAGTATGGGCCCAAGCATCGGCCCAAAACAAATCTAGCCCAAGCGGATATGAGCCCACTCAACTTCAGTCGGCCAAACGGACCCGGACTCTCACAGCATGCTAGGCCCACACGTCTAACAACTATTCACGATACCCATAAGCCCTATAAGGGCAAGTATCTCGAGGATCGGCTTCGGACGGGCAACTACAGTTGCTCTTTGCTTCCAAATAGGAAGCAAACTTCAGAGTATCTTCCACACAAGGAAACTCCCTTCTACGGATTTCTCTTGCATTGGAAACTATCTCCCGCGTATCTTGGAGTGCATAGCTAACATGGAACTTCCCTCTTACAACACGACTATTAATTAGTGATCTTCACATAATTATTACATAATATACCTCCTAATTGATATTTGTTAGTGTTTCGGATAACGTATTTTAGTTTAATTATTTTATTTTTGTATTTTTGTAGGATTTGGAGTTTAAATGACAAAAGTGCATTAGCGTGGCAAATTTGGAAATTCATAGGCAAATTGACGAAATTGAGCGGGAGACACTCAAGCCAAAGAAAAATAATGAAATTAGTTTTGAATTGGTGGAACAAAGAAGTCATATGAATGAACATAGCCAAGCCATTTAGTTTACAATTGAAATACATCAAATTGAAATTGAAATTGAAATTGGGCTTCCAATTTACAATTGAAATTGGGTTTCCAATGGGGGACTAATGGGGTATTTTGGTTTCCAATTTGGGCCCAATAGTGAGTAGGTTTCTCTTTACCTTAAAGACAACCAAAAAAAAGGAGAGGTGTGTTTTTTTGGCAGTAGCAGCAGCCGAGAAACAACAGCGAGAGGGAGAGAAAAAAAACAGCAGAAACGCAAGAGGAAGAATGCGCAGGATGCTGTTGGTGAGCAGCGAAGATACAGGAGCATAAACGTTGTCCAGGAACAGCAAGGAGGCAGCAACGCAGGACGCAACACAGCAGGAAGGCAACCAAAACGCATGACTACTGCTCGACGCTGTCTAGCAGTGAAGATGTTGTCCAGCAAGGTGCACATCGCTGTTGCTGTCATCACTTTCGCCATGTGTCACTAAACTCTACGCAAGGTAAAGAGACGAACTCCTAGATGTAACGCACTTAATTAGTATTTGATTCGTTTTATGCTTTCACGATGAATAATAGTGTTTATGATTCTCACTTTTATTTAATATAGGAATTTATGTTATTTTAGTGACAAAGATTTCATCAATTTCTTCGTAGATTATTATTCCGGTGGTTGTCTTTTTCTTCTCCATATAAGTTTAGTCACGCTTTTCTTATGTGTGGAATTTTTAAGGATCAATTGATTCAAGTAGGTTAGTTATATGTGATCGTCTTTTATTATGTTATTGTCTCCGGATATATCGTAAATTTAGGATATCACATATGATCAACCTTTATGCTTTCTAGAAAAAAGTAAAATCTAAAATCCAGTTACATTAGGATATATTAATACATTAACGACTATTCTTCCGATTATGTTGTTTGGGATGTGAAACACGTAATCGAGTCATCATAGCGAATCAATACTAGTTGGCGCGTGAAATCTAGGAGGGATTCTTGGAACCTTGTGACTTTTCTAAACTTGATTTTTATTAAACTAAATTCAATTTCACATTTTAAAATTGCTATAATTTCTTACATTTAGTTTCGCGTAGTTTTTTTTCTTCCTTGACCTTGTTTTGTAGATCGCTTTTCTTCATGGGATCGACACCCCAATCTTTACTGCAATTGACCGCGTGTACTGTTTGGGCATAATCAAATTTTGGCGCCGTTGCCGGGGAACAAGCGTAATTCTACAAGGGAGGTTTCGGGTACTATCTTTCTTAATCATTGTTTTATTTTATTTTATTCTATTTTTAAGTTTTAGGTCCAGTTTAATTTTTATTTTATTTCTAAAAAAAAAAATTTGCAAAAAACAAAAAATGACATTGGGGGAGTGTGAGTTGGAATAGAGACCACTTAGGGAGACTAATTAGGGTCCCAAATTTAGAATACCCACAAATTCACATTGAGACCAAATTAAGTTCTACTTCTAATTCTAACACCATGAGTAATCACGAAGATGACCATGTTCTGTCGCTAAAGGACTATCTCCACCCCACGCGCACTGCTACTCCATCATGTATCATGTTTGCACCAAGTACACCAAAGCTAGATTTTAAGCCCGGTATGATACAATTATTACCCACTTTTCATGGCCTAGAGAGTGAGAATCCTTATGTTCACATTAGGTTATTCGAGGAAGTTGTGGCCACTTTCCACAACAAAGTTGAGGCTGTAGACTCGGTTAGACTAAGGTTTTTTCCATTTTTCCCTTAAGGAAAAAGCGAAGAGTTCGTTATACTCTTTGCGACCAAGGTCTATAAGTTCATGGGAGGAGATGACCCAAACATTTTTTAATAAATATTTTCCTCACTACAAAACCAACGGTCTAAAGAGACGAATTTCTACCTTCACCCAAAAGAATAGCGAGACATTATATCAAGCATGGGAGAGGTTCAAGGATCTCTTGAATACATGTCCACACCATGGGTATGAGAGTTGGCGCTTAGTCAATTATTTTTATGAGGGGCTCACCAGTAGAGAGCGTCAGTTCGTTGAGATGATGTGTAATGGAGAGTTTTTGCAAAAGGAACCTGACGAGGACATTGAGTACCTGAATGACTTGGCTGAAAAGGCTCATACTTGGACTGGTCCAAGTGCTATTGAGAGCATGGATAGAACACGCCCAGCTGAAGTCTACCAACTTAGGGAATAGGACAGCCTTAGAGCCCAATTGGATAGAGTAACTAGGGAGTTAGAGGCACTTAAGATCAAGGATGGTAGGCCCACACATACTGTTGCCAGAGTTGAGTTACAGGACGCCTGTTTTATATGCGGGGGAGTTGAACACTTCGCACAGAATTGCCCAACCTTGACTGAGATGAGAGGGGTTTATGAGGAACAATATAACGCCTTAGGGATGTACAAGAAGCCTTACCATTCTCTAACACTTACAATTCTGGCTGGAGAGATCACCCTAACTTAGGCTGGATGTCCGAAGTAGACCAACCTACACACTCACAGGCACAATCACCTAGGTCATACCCTGCACCTCCATACAATGCGCAATCTAACAGAAGTTCCTTATCAGACACATTACATGCATTTATAGAGGCACAAGGTAAAACTAATAAAAAATTTGAGGTTGCATTGACATAGTTGGCAGAAGAGAACAAGGAGATCAAAAGCCAGATAACCAAGCTAACAAGTTCATTAACAGTACAAGAGCGATGCCAATTTCCGTCACAGCCTCAAGCAAATCCGAAGGGCCAACTTATGGCACAAACCTCTACTTCAGACTCTCAGAATGTCAAAAAGGTTAATGCCATCACTACTCGGAGTGGTAAGATTTTAGATGGGTCAAGCTCGTCCACAACTATAGGCACCTCCCCAAGTGCAAAGGAGAGCATCCCTGAGGATGAGCCCAACAGAAACATTCCAGTTCCAGTTCCTTTTCCTCAAGCACTACGACCTACTGGAAAGAAATCGGAAATGCATGGTGGGATTCTAGAACACTTGAAACAGGTTAAAATTAACTTACCTTTGCTGCATGTGATTAAACAGGTACCAACTTATGCGAGGGTCATCAAGGATCTATGCACTATCAAGAGGAAACATCATGTCAAGAAGACTGCCTTATTGACAGAACATGTAAGTGCGGTGATTGAGCAGAAGACACCACCCAAGTACAAAGATTCAGGGTGTCCTACAGTCACCTGCCAGATTGGGACTCATGAGTTCGGCCAAGCCTTGTTGGATTTAGGGGCAGGTGTAAATCTGATGCCATATTCTATTTACTTGCAATTGGGTCTAGGAGAGATTAAACCCACATCCGTGGTACTACAATTGGCCGATAGATCGGTTAAGAAGCCAAGAGAAATAGTCGAGGATGTCTTGCTGCAGATTGATAAGTTTTACTATCCCGTCGACTTTCTTATTTTAGATACTCATTCTGCGGTTAATATGGAGTCTACAGTTCCGATTATTTTAGGTAGACATTTTCTTGCCACAGCTAATGCTCTTATCAATTGCAGGAACGGTCTAATGAAGCTGTCTTTTGGGAACATGACTCTGGAGGTCAACATATTCAATATTAGCAAGCAACCACGTGATGATGATGAGTGTCATCATACCTACATGATAGACACACTGATATTAGAGGAGGCGCTCCTGAGCGCAGATTCTGAAACCTTAGAGTACCTTATTTCTATTTTTGATTCTGAGAGTTCACTTTATCTTGACAATGCTTTTGATATTTCTGTTGTTTCAGGGTTAAAGGATAAAGGAGGACGACAATGGCAACATGCTTTGAGGAGTTGCCAAAGGAAATACAAAAACCACAATCATCCACCGTGGAAACTCCAAAAGTTGACCTAGCTCCACTGCCCGAGGGACTTAAACATGCATTCCTCGGACCAGGTGATACCTTTCCTGTTATTATTTCTTCCATGCTTGATAGCTCACGAGAAGAAGAATTGATTAATATGTTACGTGAGCACAAATCTGCATTAGGTTGGACTATAGCTGACATCAAAAGTAGTAGCCCCTTACAGGGGCGGAGCTAGGATTGCAGACAAAGGGGGGCAAAAAAAAAATCACAGATAATTTAATTCTTAAAATAAATAGATAAATATGATTAAAACAAAGTTTTAAAAGTACTACAAGAGAAACATATTTTATGTGTCAATGTTGTTGCACATTGGATTTTAGTAGAAACTTTCTGCGAGTTCTCGTGTTCTAGTAATGTTGTATAATCACCTCATCATCAATTCCATTAAATATATCTTTTTCAACATATGTAATCAAACTATCTGCCTCCAATGATCTCTCATCTGATTACGTAATTGATTCTTGATAATCTTCATAGCAGAAAAAACTTTCTCGACACTGGCAGTTGCAACTGGTAATATTAATAATGTTATCATCCAATTGCGTAGCTGAAGCAGGCTACTGTGAAGACTGAAGAGTGTCGATGAGGAGAAAACAAGCAAGAGAGAAAGAGTAAGACCACCTCCATAAATAAATCTATGTGTAATCGAAATCGTATTGTGCGATTGGAGAAATCGATCTCCTTTGTGCGATTGGAGGGGATTGGAGAAAATTGATCTTTGTCGAAATCGTTTTGGGCAATTGAGAAGGCGGAGAGGTGAACTTACTTGCGAAGGCTTGCAAACTTGCGAAGGGTTTGCGATTTTGTGTATATTTGTATTCAATTATCTATAAGAGGGGGGCAATCTAAAATTTTAAAAGGGGAGCAAGATTGCAAATATTGTTAGTTTGGTGGAGTTTCTTAAAAAGCTAAGGGGGCAATTGCCCCCCTTAGCCATAAGGTAGATCCGCCCCTGGCCCCTTAATATGTTCCCATAGGATTCACTTAAAATAAGGAGCTAACCCCGTAGAGACCCTCAAAGACGACTTAACCCTACTATGAAAGAGGTGGTGAAAAATGAAGTCTTAAAATTGTTAGATGCAGGCATCATTTATCCCATCTCTGATAGCAAGTGGGTTAGTCCAACTCAAGTAGTTCCCAATAAATCTGGAATAACAGTGGTGACTAATGATGAGGGGGTGCCTGTTCCTACTAAGGTAGTGACAGGGTGGCACATGTGCATTGACTATAGGAAACTTAATTCTGCCACCTGCAAGTATCACTTCCCACTTCCATTCATAGACCAAATCTTAGAGCGAGTAGTTGGTCACTCTTTCTATTGCTTTCTAGATGGGTATTCAGGATATTATCAGATTGAGATTGCATTAGAGGATCAGGATAAGACTACTTTCACATGTCCTTTTGGTACTTATGCTTTTCGGCGTATGCCATTTGGTTTGTGTAATGCACCGGCTACTTCTCAGAGATGCATGATGAGTATTTTTAGTGACATGGTTGAAAAATATATGGAAGTATTCATGGATGATTTGACTATTTTTGGTGATTCCTTTTATTCATGTTTACTTCACTTGAAGGCTATTTTAAGTAGATGTGAAGAAAATGGTCTAGTGCTTAATTGGGAAAAATGTCATTTCATGGTTCCCTATGGAATAGTTCTGGGACACATAGTTTCTGATAAAGGAATCGAGGTTGATAAAGCAAAAATTGAAGTGATTTCTAAATTACCTACACCTAAAAGTGTCAAGGATGTGAGATCATTTCTAGGGCACGCGGGTTTTTATAGGAGGTTCATACAGAATTTTTCTGCCATCTCTAGACTATTAAGTAGCATCCTGGTCAAAGTCGTCGTGTTCCAATGGACACAAGAGTGTGAGGACGCCTTCCGGACACTCATTGATAGGCTTACCTCTACCCCCATCATGCAGCCACCAGATTGGAATTTACAATTTGAGATAATGTGTGATGCAAATAACTATGATGTGGGGGCAGTCTTGGAACAACGAATGGAAGGGAAGCCCTTTGTTGTTTACTATGCTAGTCAAACACTTAATGATGCTCAAATAAATTATTCGACTACTAAAAAGAGTTGCTATCTGTAGTTTTTGCTTTAGATAAATTTTGTGCTTATTTGATTGGTACACCTATCACTGTTTTTACTGACCACGCGACTCTTAAGTTCATTCTTTCTAAAAAGGATGCTAAGGCAAGATTGATTAGGTGGATTTTACTTCTGCAGGAATTTGATATATCTATAAAGGATAAGAAGCGGATCACTTGTCTCGTCTGGAATTCAGTGACTCTGCCAATGGCCCACCCATCCGTGATGACTTCCCTGATGAACACCTGTTCGCCGTCACTCAAGTACCATGGTATGCACACATTGTTAATTACTTGGTTTCCGGCCAAGTTCCATAATCATGGGATGCTCAAGATAAGCGCCAATTTTTTGTCGAGGTAAGAAATTTTTATTGGGATGATCCTTATCTATATAAGTATTGCCCCGACCAAATCATGAGGCGCTGTATCCCTGAAGGTGAGATTGAAAGTGTCTTACATTTTTGTCACAGTGCAGCTTGTGGAGGCCATTTTTCTATGAAAAAGACCGCTGCAAAATTTTTCCAGTCGGGATTATATTGGCCTACATTGTTTATGGACACTAACAATTATTGTCGTTCTTGTGATAGATGCCAGAAGTTAGGTGCACTGTCCCGGAGACACATGATGCCCCTTAATCCCATCCTAGTCATTGAGATATTTGATTGTTGGGGGATTGATTTTATGAGACCTTTTCCACCTTCTTTTGGATATTAGTATATTTTGCTTGCAGTGGACTATGTGTCCAAATGGGTTGAGGCTGTGGCGTGCCGGAACAATGACAACAACACTGTTGTCAAGTTTATCAAAGAACACATTTTATCCCGTTTCGGTACATCACGAGCCATTATTAGTGATCAGGGGATTCATTTCTGTAATCGCTCTTTTAAGGCTTTGATGCGCAGGTATGGAGTTCATCACAAGGTTGCCAATGCCTATCATCCGCAGACAAATGGCCAACCTGAGCTGGCAAATCAAGAAGTGAAACAAATCTTGGAGAAGATGGTGAATCCGGATAGGAAGGATTGGTCATTGCGCCTTCCTGATGCACTTTGGGCTTATCGTACCGCTTATAAGACATTTCTCGGGATGTCTCCGTATCGGTTTATATATGGAAAAGCCTGTCATTTACCTGTTGAGGTAGAACATCGCGCTTATTGGGCTGTAAAAAACACTAACTTTGACATCAATGATGCAGGTATTCAGCGAAAATTTCAGTTAGCTAAAATTGAGGAGTTGCGGAATGATGCCTATGATTCCCGAATATACAAGGCAAAGATGAAAGCGGCTCATGATAAGCAAATTCTGAGGAAACATTTCGAGCCTAATCAACGAGTCTATCTCTATGACTCACGACTTCATCTTCATCCTGGCAAGCTAAGATCGAGATGGACGGGCCCATTCATGGTAAAACAAGTTTTTCCCAATGGGTCCATAGAAATTGAAGATCCAAAAGATGGGAGAGTATTTAGAGTAAATGGGCAACGTTTGAAGCACTATGTGGAGCGAGGAGAGGTGCCAGATGAGATCTCTCTGGTTGCCCCTGTCTACTTGATTTGATGTTTTCCACCCTATCTTTAGTTTAGGTTTTTGCTTTTATGTTTTTCTTTTAGTGTTTCAAGTTATTTTAGGTGTTGCTACTGGAGTCACTCGGAGCCCCTCATCCCATGTGTTCATTTCTCCCGTCGGTATGATTTTCTTATATTTTGGTGACTGTGAGGACATTGTCTATTTGAAATTGGTAAAGCTTCACCATAGTAATATCACTCTAACCCTCCTCTTTTCTTTTTCCTTCATTTGTCATGATTATTATTTTATACATTGAGGACAATGTTTGGTTTAGGTTTGGGGGTGATGGTGGTTTATTAGATTTTTTGTGCAATTTTCAAAAATCTTTGAGCTTAAAATGTATTTTACAATTAAACCGAGTCATTTTTTGGGTTCTACTCAATCTTCATTGAATACTTAGATGATTACTGTAATTGTGAAAAATCTTTATGAAAATGCATTCGAAATCTGAACTCTTGGTGAATTTAAAAAAAAAAAAAAAAAAGTGGTTTTGAGTCTTTTTAATTTAGAAAATATTTTTGTTGCCTTTAATTTTGAGAAAACACATACTCACACGTGTCACATAGTTATATTGGTAGAAAACATGATATTTGATATTATCCTTATGTTAGATGTATTTCGTGAGACTTTCAAACTCGACTATTCATGCACTATAAGCCAAGTCAACATGATTTGAAGTTGATTAGTGAGATATTGAACTAGAAAACTTTAGAATAATAGTGGAGACTTAACCCTTGTGAGTTTTGAACAATTCTTTATTTCTTGAGGGTTATTAAATACACTCTGATTTTTCTTGAGTCCGCATTATTCGTTGATGATCTCATTATTCTTTGATTTTTCTTATTGATTGCTTTAAGAATGACATAAAAATTGAATTTTTACACTAGAACTTCTTTTTTTTATTTAGTTGAGATGTCCTAGTACTAACTAGAACTTATGAAGTGATATAGGCATTTCTTTCTTTAAACCATTTTTTTAGCCTCTTAGCCTACCCAATAATAAATATCCATTTGCAGCCCTTTGAGCCTTTAAATAGCCTTCTCTTTGTTATCCTCATTCCCATTACTTACTCCAATCAAGGAATAATACCTCTATTATTTTATCTTTACCCAATTTTCTAAGAATGTATATGGTGAGATATATTTATGGAATGTGCAAATAGAAAGAGTTGAAAATAGATATTTTATCCGCTCTCGAAGTAAAAGTGTTGGATTGTATCACCGGGGAAAAGCATACAAAAAAAAAGTTTAAAAAAAAAGTTGAAAAAAGAAAGTTGAAGAACAAAAATTGAAAAAAAAAGTTAATGGTGTACAACATTGATTTGTTTTTCAATGCCCTATGTGTTTATTCAAGGGTGTAGCCATTCTCAGGAAATTTTTGTATCCTTTTTGTCCATTATTGTTTGCCATAATCCAAGCCTCATTACAACCTAGTAAAGACCTAATTGATCTTAAGTGAAAGTTGGTTTAATAGATGTGGAGATTGAATAGGCAAGAACTATGGTATTTGATTCAACATTCTCAAAAGTAATCAATATTTCTGTCCATGAGATCATATTCATTTCACTCTTTGAAAAATTCCGTTTTTCATGATAATTATATGTGAGATGTTTGCATTTTCCATAGTATATTCTTTTCCTCACATATAAACTGAGTGCCCAATCTCTGAGTGTTTTATTTCTGAGTGACATGAGAGAATTGTAGTCGAAGCGTCATTTCTAAAGGTTATCTCGTCACATCTTTACTATGAGATGAAAAGTTATGTTGATAAGGCTCCTCACACACACACTTCGAGTTGAAAATGATTATGAAATTTATTTTACCTTTAGATACTATTAAATCATTGTACTCTATTGATATACTATTGTGACATTTTTAGTTTGTTGTTTTTCTTGAATTTTAAGCAATTAGAAAATTACTTTGAGGAAAATAAAGGAGAATGCTCATGTTTTTCCATTATGTTTTTAGGAAATAGATTTTGTTTTATTGAGTCAGTAATGTTTGGGGGTAACATTTCTGGAAACCCTCACGAGACTATAACTCGTCTTCTAGAGGTAATCTAGAGGGTTAAAGCCTTGTTGTACGTTAAGGTAAGTGCAATCGTGATTCCTACGAAAGTGAGTTATGATTTTATTCTTAATTTTGTTTTGCTCAAGGACTAGCAAAATATAGGTTTGGGGGTATTTGATGTTCACATAATTATTAAATAATATACCTCCTAATTGATATTTGTTAGTGTTTCGGATAACGTATTTTAGTTTAATTATTTTATTTTTGTAGGATTTGGAGTTTAAATGACAAAAGTGTATTAGCGTAGCGAATTTGGAAATTCATAGGCCAATTAACGAAATTGAGCGGGAGACACTCAAGCCAAAGAAAAATAATGAAATTAGTTTTGAATTGGTGGAACAAAGAAGTCATATGAATGAACATAGCCAAGCCCTTTAGTTTACAAGTGAAATACAACAAATTGAAATTGAAATTGGGCTTCCAATTTACAATTGAAATGGAGTTTCCAATGGAAGACTAATGGGGTATTTTGGTTTCCATTTTGGGCCCAATAGGGAGTAAGTTTCTCTTTACCTTAAAGACAACAAAAAAGAGGAAAGATGTGTTTTTTTGGCAGCAGCAGCAGCCGAGTAACAACAGCTAGAGGGAGAGAAAAAAATAGCAAAAACGCAAGAGGAAGAGTGCACAGGACGCTGTTGGTGAGCAGCAAAGATACAGGAGCAGAAACGCTGTCCAGGAACAACAAGGAGGCAGCAACGCAGCCAAGATACAACAGCAGGAAGGCAGCCAAAATGCATGACTGCTGCTCGACGCTATCCAGCAGTGAAGATGTTGTCCAACAGGGTGCACATCATTGTTATTGTCATCACCTTCGCCATGTGTCACTAAACTCTACGCAAGGTGAAGAGACGAACTCCTAGATGTAACACACTTAATTAGTATTTGATTCGTTTTATGCTTTCACGATGAATAATGGTGTTTATGATTCTTACTTTTATTTAATATAGAAATTTATGTTATTTTAGTGACAAAGATTTCATCAATTTCTTCGTAGATTATTATTCCGACGGTTGTCTTTTTCTTCTCCATATAAGTTTAGTCACGCTTTTCTTATGTGTGGAAGTTTTAAGGATCAATTGATTCCGGTATGTTAGTTATATGTGATCGTCTTTTATTATGTTATTGTCTCCGGATATATCGTAAATTTAGGATATCACATATGACCAACCTTTGTGATTTCTAGAAAAAAGTAAAATCTAAAATCCATTTACATTAGGATATTCTTCCGATTATGTTGTTTAATAAAATCCATTAATGCATTAACGACTATTCTTCCGATTATGTTGTTTGGGATGTGAAACACGTAATCGAGTCATCATAGTGAATCAATACTAGTTGGCGTATGAAATCTAGGAGGGATTCTTGGAACCTTGTGACTTTTCTAAACTTGATTTTTATTAAACTAAATTCAATTTCACATTTTTAAATTGCTAGAATTTCTTACATTTAGTTTCGCGTAGTTTTTTTCTTCCTTGACCTTGTTTTGTAGATCGCTTTTCCTCGTGGGATCGACACCCCAATCTTCTTGCAATTGACAGCGTGTACTGTTTGGGCGTAATCAATTAGAGAGGGATATCCACGAAGATCTTCTCCCTAAACTACGCTTACAATGGCCTGGTTGAACCATGACTCCTTGCAATATAAATAAGACACGAGGTTGGTAAGCTAAGGTACGCGACAAATTCCTTGTTACAACATTATACTTTCCTCATATTCCTGTCTGACTTTAGCATCGGAGTGTCATCAGCCATCCCACGGTGGTCTATGGCTCACGTGCGTTACTTGTGCAGGTCAGCATGAACAGAGTCAAAGTTGGGAGCGAAAATCGACTCCATCAGTTTGGCGTCGTCCGTGGGGACAACATAGTTCTTAACTTTACACTAAGCGTCGTCTCCTACCAAATCTCAGAGAGATGGTGACCACCAGGTCATGCAACAACGAACCAGGGGACACGTCCAATGCTCCGACTGTCCCCATACCAGCTCATGCCATGCAGGGACATCCTACTCACACCCCTGCATCAACGACAGTAACGACAAACCCCAGAATCGAGGTGCTGACGTCTCAAATACAAAAATTCATCAAGGTCGTGGAGACGCTCACATGACAGAATCCACCCATTGCTAATGGAGACTATGAACAACACGGAAAACCCAACAAAACACCAAAGAAGCCGGGGCAAGAAAGTTACATCCAAATTGGGAAGGACCTTACAGAAATGCTAAGGTTAACAGGCCGGAAACATATTGGCTGAAAAGATGCTGACGGTGACGTGTTAAAGCGACCATGGAATGTAGAGCATCTCAAAAAGTATTATCAATAAAATATTTTGATTTTTACCAAACTTCCACCGTTGTCCGTTACAACCCTCATTAACCCCGGTTACGGCTAGACTCGAACATTTTCCCAAAGCCTAATTCGCTCTGCGCAAGTCACGATGGCTGAGGAATTGGGAGTCAAGTCAGCGCTTGTCCACTGATGACGACGACTCGCCAAGGGATCATTGCTCTCAATGTAGACGATGATCGCCGAATTAGCCAGGTAAACTTAGTCAGTTCGCGATTGATGGCGATGGCTTCTAGTGCCCAAAGCCTAATTCGCTCAATGCGGGTCATGACGGCTGAGGAAGTGGGAGTCTAGTAAGTACTTGTCCGCTGATGACAATGACTCGCTAAGGGATCATTGCTCTCAATGCAGACGATGATCGTCGATTTAGCCAGGTAAGCTTAGTCAGTTCGCGACTGATGACGACGACTTCTGGTGCCCAAAGTCTAATCCGCTCCGCGCGGGTCACGACGGCTGAGGAAGTGGGAGTCTAGTCAGCGCTTGTCCGCTGATGATGACGACTCGCCATGGGATCATTGCTCTCAATGCAGACGATGATCGTCGAATTAGCCAGGTAAGCTTAGTCAGTTCGTGACTGATGATGACGACTTCTAGTGTCCAAAGCCTAATCTGCTCCGCGCGGGTCACGATGGTTAAGGAAGTGAGAGTCTAGTCACCGCTTGTTTGCTGATGTCGATGACTCGCCAAGGGATTATTGCTCTCAATGCATACAATGATGGCCGAATTATCCAGGTAAGCTTAGTCAGTTCGCGACTGATGACGATGGCTTCTGGTTCCCAAAGCCTAATCCACTCCGCGCGAGTCATGACGGTTGAGGAAGTGGGAGTCTAGTCAGCGCCTGTCCGCTAGTGACGACAAATCGCCAATGGATCTTTGCTCTTGACAAAGACAATGGTCACCGGACTTACCAAGCAAAGCTTAATCAGTTCAAAACTGATGACAACTGCTCTCAACACGCAAAGCCTAACCCGCTCTGCGCAAGTCACAACAACCGAAGGAATGGAGGTAAAAGTCAACGCTAATTCGCCAACACTGAGGGAGTCATTGCAGACAACGACTGAAAGAATTTGGTCAATTCTTAACCAACGACGACTCCCGCTAATAAATCCCTAATCTGCCGCGACAGCAACACAACAATATATTTGGACTGACAAAAAAAATTATGCCTGACAGTACAAACCCTACAGTCTACAAAGCAACAAAAACAAATACGACGATGCAAGGCAGAATAATACTTTCATTCAAAAGAGAAAACATGTCTACATGATATTTGCCCAAGAAGGGACAATACGTGGAGACCAACCTGCAACACGAGGCTGCCATTACGCCACACTGAAATAGATAGAGTGCTCTCAGATTCAGCTACATCATGCAGAGAAGCCTGACCCAGTGCAAGGTCAAAAGACGAAAGAGACACCATTTTCGAGCGGTACAGGAGCATCCAGCTCTCTTGCCCAGCAAGTCGTAATGGCAATGGCAAGCGAGAACACGCCCCCGACATTCCGTCGGCGCGGAGATCCGCCTCTCTGCAAGGTTTACTCTTCAGGGACCTATGTAACGCCTCGATAGTCCACTAAACAATTCGCGAAAGTTATCCAAATTCACTTCGAGCCAATATCAGTTTATCTCCATCAACAGTTAGTTTGCTTTAAGTTGTTTGTTTCCCTTTCCGTAGTCAATATTGAGTTTAGAGTTCTTAAGAGACTTATGTGATTCACAATCATTTAAGAAATAAAATAAGAATTTCAAAAAAAACTCAATTGATTATTGGAAAGATGTAACAACAAGCACCTTGAGGCGGATACAAAAGACTACATACTACGAACGCCCTGAGGCAACACAAAAGGCTACATATTGTGAACGTCCTGAGGCGGATACAAAGACTGAGCAATATAAGCGTCTGAATACAGTGCAAACTAAAGTAAAAATACTCACTTAGACTATTCTGCTATGGACAGCATCCACCGAAGACTTGCAAACCCTCTGATGCGAGCAATCTGCAAGTGACAACAAAGGTAAGAGAATGGGAAAACTTGATACCTTCCTGAGATAAAGACGAAGTTAGCAGAAGGGATTGAAAAACTGAGCAGTCAGGTTGCTACGTCAAATCACTCCAGGAAAGTGATCGTACAATGGCGTTGTAGACCTCACGACTAGCTGTTGATTTCCTCAAGAGACATCCCATAACCTCCTTAAAGGGCTTAGAAGAATGAATAAGAGGATGGCCACAAGCAGCGACGTAGTTACGATCTCACAACGTTGTAAAGAGAGACCGCTTTTCACATATGCTATGGCAGGTGTGATTGAGAACTACCACACCCGGAGACACCGCACATCAACCAACACTTCGATCAGCCATCGGTCAGCAACGAGATTCGAGCACACGAAGACACAAGTGGTACGGTGTAACACCAAGGCATCTCCCTTGGTAGGAAATCTGTACTAATTCTCCGCAATTTGAGAAAAAATTACGAGACCTCAGCGGATCAACTACGTGCCCCCCCCATATCAGGTGAGCACGCATAACAACTATCTTTATGCCTGATCGACGCAAATGTCAGAACATTATGAGGCTCTAGACACGGAGAATCAACTTCAGCTTTTGGAAAACCCAAAGCATTTTCCTCAGCTTTTGGAAAACCCAAAACATCTTCTTCAAGTAAGAACATTACAGAAGATAAACGCTATGAAGGATAATGCCTACAACGATTGGAAAACACCATTATATAGACATGATGGTTCACCAAACGGGCACTCAAGCATTAACTGCCAAGCATTGAATATCGTACGAAAAATTGGAAGACGACGGTTCCCAAGGAAAACTGCAAAGACGACGTCAATCAATTAATGGCGCTGCATGCAACCCCATCAATTGAGGGGGAGTAACTAATATACTCAAACGTCACGCAGCCTACACCATACAAGTGTCACCGCGCGATCTACGCCGTACATGCAACGCACCACACATGAAACCCTAGCCCTTCCTCTGCGGGCCCATGGGCTCAGCCTGTTATTAAAACATCACCTTGTCACATGCTTGGCACATGCACTCGAGGATCCTAGTCAACTTTGTCGTACAAATTTTACCACTCGCTGAATTAAGGTAACTTCGTCAAATCCATGAACCACTAGGTTCACACGCCCCTCAGCATGCATAACCTCTTGTCAAACCGGGCAAGTTTAGTCAGCCAACACTGATGACGATAGCTTCTGCAGGCATCGACGGTTTAGGAAACAGGAATCTAATCAGCGTTGCCTCGCCTGGTGACGACGATTTGCCAGGGATCACTGCCCCATTCGCGGTAAGTGTTCGCCGAACCTAATCAGGTAAGCCTAGCTGGTAAAGACCAACAACGAATGCTTCTGATCAAAACCTAGACTTGTAGCCCCCATTGCAAGGGTGTAGATAGTCCGGAAGGTGGGAGCCTAGTTAGTCCTGAACTGATTTTGATGGCTCGCCACAAGACCACTATTTTTTAGCGTGGCTGCAAAATCACCAAACCTAGACTTGTAGCCTGCGCTACGAGGGTGTAGATAGTCTAGAAGGTGGGAACCTAGTCAACCACGACCTGATTCCGACAGTTTGCAACAGGACCACTGTTTTTCGGCGTGGCCGCCAAACCCTCCCAAATTTGTAGCTTGGTGCACTCAGGTGTAGATAATTTGGATGATGGGAGCCTAGTCTGTCCCGAACTGATTTCGATGGCTTGCCATGGGACCATCACTCTTTAGCGTGGTCGCTAAACCCCTCACGAACACGTAGCCCCACCACGTGGGGAGGGTGTCGACGGTGCAAAAAATGGGAGCCTAGTCAGTCAAGAACTGATTTTGATAGCTTGCCATGGGACCACTGCTCTTTAGCCTAGTCGCCAAACCTTTACTCCCCGAATTTGTCGACCGCTTTGCTCAGTCATAAATAATTCGGAAGGTGGAAGCCTAGTCAGTCCTAAACTGATTTCGACGGCTTACCACGGGACCACTGCTCTTCAGCCTGGCTGTCAAACCTTTACTCCCCGAATCTATCGACCACTCTACCCAGTCATAAACGATTCGGAAGGTGAGAATCTCAAACAGCTCTCCACACGACCTCCGCTCTCCCTCAGAACTGCAAACGTAAATATGAGCTTAGCTGAGTCAGCGCCTTCACGCTCAAACGGATTGACATCCTAACATTAGAAAAAGGCCACTCGTGCTAATACAAGGATAGTACAATCGGTGCCTAGATAAAAACTAATTACGACGCCTAACTCAATGCGAACGCTCTGACACATACTTTCGGCCACCACAGCTTGCCCGCGACAACAACTACAGCCGACCAGTCAGACAAACAAGAAAAAGCTCAAGCAGCTTACCTATGGGACAAGACACAACTCGGGTGACTCAACCCCAGTTAAACTGTTCACAACATGCCCACTATTGGACATAACTACGCAGCAATGGGACAAACTCTCTGTCGCAGACAGAGAAGGCAACATCCTATTGATTCAACCAACCTATGCCAAAGTAAGACAACAAAGCAAAATGAAAAACATGCAATAGAGACGCCAAGTATGAAACGAAGAAAACTGTTTTCATTAATGGTCAAGACAAAAAGTGTACAAACACACAAAGCTTGCTCCTAATCAGGAGAAGGTACAGAAATGGAAAAGCTAAGCCTAGGAGGAATAGGGGCAGAAGTTGCATCTATACGCGCTTCGACCTGGACGTTAGGGATCAAACTGTCAGCCTCGCCCGACAACTCAGAGGTAACAGACAAGTCCACATATGACATCTTCTTGTAACGGCTAAGATCTCACTCTGGATGCTCCTCCTTCATCAGTGCCACTAGCTCCAACAAACCATGAACAACCCAAAGAAACTCACATTTGCCTTGTTCCCGGAGAAGTTCTTCCTCTCGCACATTTGCATCAATAAGGTCACACTCTAGTAGCTCCAACTTTCCAGTTAGCGCATCGACCTGAGACTGCTCTTCACAACACTGAGTTCATGCCATCCAAGTTTGAGTTGGTCCTCGGCCTTCCTTGCCTCTCGAGCATAGAACTCCACATTGGATTCCAACTGTTGCTTTTCAGCAGCTCAGTCAGCTTCCTTCGAAACACTCTCTTCAGCAAAAGACTGCAGCTCAGAATGCGCCTTAGTAGCAGCTTCCTGCGCAAACTCGACCTCTAGGCGGAGCCGGCTCAACTCCTGCTTAAGTCCGTCTATTTCGGACACCGCCTTGGTCAGACTTCGCTCAAGGTCCCCCAGACGAGCCTTCTGAGCCTCAATTTCATGGAGCGCATCAGAATATAACGTCTGCACGTGCGAGAAGACACGCTCCAAGGCATATACTCTCTCGCGAGCCGCCTCTACTTCCATCCCAACAGCGGCCGCGTGGCTCATATGAGACATACCAAGCATAAAATATTTCAAACCCTTTTCCACACGCTCTGCCAGCGTATCCTCCTCGGGTTTTGGAGCGTGGTCCATCAGCCAACTGTGACACCTTCTAATATGCTTCATTGAAGCATACTCAACATCCACCTCTTGGTGCTAAACATGTGAGCTCATATTCACCAAGTCCGGTGCGAACATACTTATCTGTGCATCAGGATGAAGCTTCCCCTGATCTGGAATTATTTCAGCGCCGCCCTTCACGGTTGCCACCGTCCTCATACTCTCCTATGTGGCTTTTCTCTTGTCAAGAACGGCCAACCCTTTATTGCGAGACGACTCAACATGATTTGGGGGCAGATGAGGGATCGGAGTATCCAAAGGACCTTCCAATAGTTCTAGCTGTGGTCTAGAACGAGACGGTGAACAATGCGGACTACAGGAGACACGATCAGTACCACAACCACTTTAAGGCTAGTCAACGGTGGGATGATCAGATTCCACCACCTTAGGAAAATCTTCAACAGAGCCCTCTACTGGAGCGGCCCCACGCAAATCAGCGCCAACGAAAACCGCCATTGCAACTTGCACCAGACGGTCATTCAGAGCCTCAACCTGCACGTCACTAAGGTTCGACTCGTTAGCAACTCCCGCCAACCGTAGATAATCTTTCTCCAAGCCGAAAACATTAGTCTCCGCCTCAACAGGCCTAGCAGACTCGCACTTCTCTCTCACTAGAGCGGGTCGTGCCGAAGATGGCCCAGTCCTAATGCGAGGTTTCTTCTTGACAAAGGAAGCAAACATCTCAGATGGATCCTCCGCATCAGACATGACAGAGTCTTGGTCCTAGAAGCCTTCCTCTTCCTGGAAGGGGCCCCATCTTCCACCTCAATGCACAACTCTCGATGCAGAGTGGGGGCAACGTGCCAATTGTCCCACAACACACTACGAACAAAATTAGAAACTCTTATGATCTCAATAGCCTCCCTTTTTTCCATGACGTGGAATGCCTCCATGGTGGTTTGCTCCTATAAGGTAAGAGGATCAGTGAGAAACCTTCCTGCAAAAGAACACAGACAATGATCACTTAGACTGCTATCAAGCACATCAAAGTCACATGAAATGAGTTGAACTTACGAAGCGGCTTGAAATGTCGCTCAAGCGAACGACCCTTACACCGGAGATATTTTGAATCAGCAGGGGCCAGAAAACAGTACTTCTGCCAGAACTTGAAATCATCCGTCAGGTTAACGAAGCAATTCGACGACTTCATCTTGCAAACAACATTGCTCTGCAGTCGAGGAGTGGTCAGCAATTGAATCACCCACGGGGTCACACTAAGCCTCCTTAGCATTGAGCAGAATCATAAGAATGATCTTGTACCCGTTGGGTCCCAACTGAGCCGGAGGAATTCCCAATAAATCCAAGAACTCCCAAATCACGTCCAGAACTGGAAAACACTTTCCAGTTTGAAGAATCCCCCGATGTAAACAGATGAAATCGGCCGGAGGCGACATTGGTGTCTGGTCGCCCTTCAGAAGATACAACGACAAGTCTTCATGAACTCCAAACTTCGTACGAATTTCAGCGAGACTAGGCTCGGACAACAACCTGTCTTCAAAAAACTCTAGGCCCTTAACAAGAACAACATCATCAAGAAGGTTTTCTCGAGCCATGAAGAAGACGAATGAACATTTCAGAACAATATCTTCAAAAGCAAGTAAAGCAGAAGGGTCAGTCTCAACACTGCAGATGATCTATATAGAGGATGAGTTTCCACATCTTTTCTGCCGAACCAACGCACGCCCAATTAATGTAGCGTGCGGCTTAAGCAACGATTTAGACTCAATCATCATGAGTGCCGCATCCCTTCAAGAGATGACTAAGCGAACCGATGTGACGGCCTACTAACTCGGGGAGAGTAGCTGATGATACATATAAATGGTCACACTTCTGAGTCGAACACGTGTCATGATGATCTCGAGGAACTAAGGGCCCAAACATCGGCCCAACACAGATCCATCCCAAGCAGATCTAAGCCTGCTCAATTTCAATCCGCCAAGCGGATTCAGACTCTCACAACATGCTAGACCCACACATCTCATAGCTATCAACGATACCCATAAGCCCCATTCAAGCAAGTATCTCGAGGATCGGCTTCGGACGGGCAACTACAGCTGCTCTTTGCTTCCAAATAGGAAGCAAACTCCAAAATATCTTCCACATAGGGAAACTCCCTTCTATGGATTGCTCTTGGATTGAGAACTATCTCCTGCGTATCTAGGATTGCAGAACTAACAGGGAACTTTTCTCTTACAGCACGACTCTTAATTAGAGAGGGATATCCACAGAGATCTCCTCCCTAAACTACGCCTACGATGACCTGGTTGAATCAGGACTCCTTGCACTATAAATAAGACATGAGGTTGGTAAGTTAAGGTACGCGACAAATTCCCTGTTACAACATTACACTTTCCTTAGATCTCTGTCTAACTTTAGCATCGGAGTGCCATCGGCCACCCCACGGTGGTCTGTGGCTCACGTGCGTTACTTGTGTAGGTCAACACAAACATGGTCAAAGCAGGAAACGAAAATCGACTGCATCATATAAAAATAAACTAAGCCTAAAATTCTCATAAACTTGCTAAAACCACCCAATACCTAAATTTTAAAAATGGTTATTTCCCATTTGGCTCCCATTAGTTTATAGAGCTATTCCTATTTGGTCTCTATTAGTTTTTTTTTTTATCCTAGTCTAACACCATGACCGTGTGTTCAACTACGTTGACTAATAAATTTTATTCAAATTTTTCAAAAAAACCAACTTACACTGCATGTGCTTTGCACATGTTTTTACTAAAATCACATAAATCATATTTTTTAATGATCATGTTTGATCCAATGGCTAAGAAAATAACATTTGGATCTATTTTTTTTACTTTACGTGATTTTAGTAAAATATGTGCATATGATTTAGGTTTGTATAAAAAATTTAATTGACACCCATCTTATTTGTTAAAAAAATAAAAATAAAAAATAGATCCAAATGCAATTTTCATAGCCGTTGGATTAAACATGATCATTAAGCAAAATGATTTATGTGATATTAGTAAAACATGTGCATATGATTTAGATTTGTATATAACTTTTAATTGGCACCCATCTTCTTTGTTAAAAAAACAGATCCAAATGTTATATTTCTAGCCGTTGAATCTAACATGATCATCAAGCAACATGATTTATGTGATTTTAGTAAAATATGTGCATATGATTTAGGTTTATACATGACTTTTAATTGACACTCATTTTTTTTGTTAAAAAAAAAAAAAAAAAAATATAGATCCAAATGCTATTTTCCTAGCCGTTGGATCAATCATGATCATCAAACAACATGATTGATGTGATTTTAGTAAAACATGTGCATATGATTTATGTTTGTATATAATTGTTTATTGGTACCGATCTTCTTAGTTAAAAAATTAAAATAAAAAAATAGATCCAAATGCTATTTTTCTAGCCATTGGATTAAACATGATCATCAAACAACATGACTTATATGATTTTAGTAAAATATATGATTTAAATTTGTATATAATTTTTAATTGACACTCATCTTCTTTTCTAAAATAAACTAGTGAACTTTTTCAGGGTTGAAACCATACTAGAAACAAAAGAGCAGCTGTGACGACCTCACTCGATTTTCACCGCAACTTTGTATACGCGCACCCTATTAATACGCGCAACACAACACAAATATTTTGGTAGAAAGTTTCCATGGATAAATAAAAGAAAAATAAAATCTCAAGTGGCCTGGCCTAGCCTAACCTAGCTTAGTCCTCATCTTCAAATTCCAAAAGAAAAAGTGAAGACTCTCTCACTCCTTCACAACTAGTAAAGTTGGCGTTTTTTTTTTCAAGAGTGTTGTGGATTGGAGATCACCATCACCCCTCACAACAACAACAACAACATCAATTTCCCCAACTCTGCTTCAGAAAAATCTCTCCTTTACTGGTTTTGATCCAAACAGACGACAAGATGGGTGGGGTGACTTCATCAATGGCAGCTAAATTCGCCTTCTTTCCGCCCAACCCACCCTCGTACAAGCTCGTATCAGACGATCTCACTGCTCTCTTAACCTTCAACACTTTCCCCCACAGAGAAAACGTCGAAATTCTCAAATTGTCCACTCGTAGAGGCTCCGAAATCGTCGCCATCTATGTTCGAAACCCCATGGCCACTTCTACCCTTCTCTACTCTCATGGTAACGCTGCAGATCTCGGCCAGATGTATGAGCTCTTCATTGAATTAAGCATCCACTTACGGGTTAATCTCATGGGGTACTCTTCTATACTTTGTTTTCTTTCTACCCTTTACTTTGTTCCATAGATTTATGCAATTTTAGATACTGAACTAGTGTAAAGTGGTCTGGGGGAGACTCAATTGTTGTGGGTTTTGTGAATTTTGTAGAAAAATGTCAACTTTTGGTGTATGGTGTCTGGGATATCTTCAATCTGGTTAATTTAGCATTGATAACTTGTTAGTATGTCGGTGCATTTTGGTTTTTGCTGATAAACTGATTGAAAGATGATTCTGCTTCGTTTTTTCTCGTGCTTTAGCATTTCGTATATTTGTTGAATTGTATTTTTAAGTCGGTTGATGAAGTTCTTCCCTTGATTCGATCTGTTGCTGTTTTGTATGAAGGTGAGTGCATTGGCTTTAGCTTTCTTATATGCCTTTTATTCAGGCCAAGCCTTTATGGTATTTTTGGTGTTCAGCTCTAAAGTTTTGAGCTTGTGGCTAAATCAATTGACCTGCGCAAATTCTGAAAGTTGAAACGATGGAGTGTTAGTGACATCGTTACTGGTTACTGGATATATGAACTATAAAATTTTGAACTTAACCTTCTTGGATCTGTGATATTTATTGAAAGAGGTTGTAGTCACCAAAGGAATGGAAGAATTTTTTTGATTAGCTCAACACAGCTTTGCATAGGCGTTTTTAGTTGAGCGAATCAGTAAATGCTATTGACCTTCTTTCCTTAGTATACCGACGTTAGCTTGGATTTTACTTGTCTACGGGTCTATTTAGTGTATACTTTATGTGTGTTAGGCGTGAGCCTCGCTTCATGCCTGAGGCACAAAAGGGTTATTGCAACTTTGCGCCTTAACTACACTGACGTAATTAGATCAAAATTGATTTTACTTCCAACTTGAGAATAAAAACAATAATATCAACAAAAGCTTACTTTCAAGCATCAGAGCTTCCACCTTTGCACAATAACCACTGAAAGGATTCCCTACACCGGATAAGTCCTTATCCTATATTGCACATCTTCTATGTTTGCCATAGCGTCATCCGTCCAGCATCTTACTCTTAACATGTTTCCTACCTTACTTTTAGTATTATTTTCCTATACTATGAGTAGTTTTAATTTTTTTTTTTTTTTTTTTTTTTTTTTTTTTTTTTTTTTTATCAAGAAAAATAGTGAACACTCGATAATAGATAGAAAACATTCCAAACCCATTTGCCTGAAGATGAGAGCACAAATGAATTCTGTACAATAATGAGATCCTTGACTTGTGGTTCGTTGTCTTGATGATCCCTACCTTACTGATTGCGATTTCTGTATTTATTATCACATTCAATGCTACTCCCACAGTAGATTTTAATGGCATTTGTGAACCAGTTTTTGGTTCTCTACTTTATGGAAACAATATTATTTATGGTTGCATTATCCCTATTTCTGCAGTAGGTTTGCACTTTTACCTGATTCAGGAAGCAACATCCATTGATGAATGAGGGTGTTGGTCCACAAATTCTTCTTAGATCAAAGGTAAACGAGCAACGAAAGAGTGGTTTGGTCCACAGACTCTCTGTTTATGACAAGGATCCTCTTTTTAAGATTGTCTAAAGCCGAGATTTTGTGAAGGAATGAGTTTTGGGCTTCTTCCTTTCTCTGGTAAGCATGACCAGGGTTGACCATCACTCCAGAGAAAAGTGAAAATACATTTATACTCTAGGATATTCATAGAAGCATGACCTAACCATTTAGAACCCATTTGACACTTCATTTATTTGCCTCCCAGGTATAAACAACCATTCTTATATTGTCTGATGGATGAATAGTTGTAGTTTTGGATCTTGGTGGGTTCCTCCAATGTTTCCAATCTTAAGGATCTTGCTGCCAAGGGCTTGAAGACCATGTATGCAGTTGGTGTTTGTGTGTGTTTGGTGGTGGGGTGGGGTTGTTCAAAACCAACAGTGATTGCAGGGTATTGAGCTTCTTTTTATAGCTCCACATGGTGCCAGACATGGGAAAACTTTTCATAGTCCTCGAGGTAAATTTGATCTTCCAGAACATGAAAAATTCACTTTTAAATGGAAATTTGAACATCCAGTCGCCTTTCTTGCCACTTGATCAAAGATTGGCACACTCCTTTGGAGTTTTGTACCTTTGGGAAGAAGAATGAATAGGGAAATTTTATTGGGTGTTGGTGTGTGTGAAAATGATGACATTCCTTGGCAAGGGAGGTTTCCTAAAGGACCTAATTGATTTCATAAGTGTAGACAATCAGATCCTGATGATCGAGAAGCTCCTCTAGTATCTATCTCTGACAATAAGAGATATCACACGAAACACATGGAGGTTGGGGTTGGGATTTGGATTGGGCATAAAAGAGTGGAAGAAACATTCTGAGTACAATGGTGTTTCGAGAATCAAAAGCATGAGTGTGGGAATGAAAACTAAAAGGGTGGGAAAAACAATAGAGTGGGTTTTAGGAAGACAAAAGTGTGGACTTTGAAAGACAAAAGAGTGAACTTTTGGAAAGACAAGTGGTGGTGTGGCGATCAACCACTCATGACATCTTTAACCTCTTACTTGACAAATCCGCCACAGTGACCAAAGTCTTTTTGGGCAGGGGAACACATTAAGCTGGAACCTTTCCCTTAGAAGAGGAATTAGGGACTCTGAGCTACCTACCCTCGTAGAACTAATTGATCTATTTTGGCAAGTGAACTTCAAGGAGGGAGAAGAGGATAAAGATGGTTTGGAATAGCAAATCAGTATGCTTCACCGCTCAAAGCCTTTACTTGTCCAAAGTTTTGTTCAAGTTGTCCCTAAACAACCAAGGTTTCCTGCCTTTATTGTTTGATAATCATTTTTTTGGTTAAAGGAAACATACAAAGGGTCACTTTGCACATGACAAGATCCTCACCGTAGATAACCTACACGAGAGGCATGCAAATTATCGATAGATGCTCTATGTGCAAAGCTGATGAGGAGTCAATTAACCACCTTTTCTTTTTATGCACCTTTACCAACCCGATTTGGAAGAATCTGTGCTTTGAAGCATCCGCCAGAGTCCCTCTTGGCTACTACTTTAGTGACTGGCTTCTCACCGAGACTGTGGAAAAGAGTATTTCTTGTAGGCATGTGGAAGGAAAGAACAATTGGTTTTTTTTTTTTGGTGGGATGGGGGATATACCAAATCTTATTCCAATTGAAACAAACTACAAACTGCGAAGCAGAAGAAGCCAAAAGGCCTTGTAATTTGTAAACAATAACAAAGGTTATTGAGCTTGTCACGATCCTAGTCATGGACCTTTCCCTCCTGGATAGCTCGGGCTTTTGGGGGAATTGGTTGGTTCATGACAATTGGTATTAGAGCCAAATCCCACATCCAAGGTTCAATTCCCGGCAGAGGCGACCTATAGGCTTGATTAAAATAATTTAGCATTATATATGAACATAGTGCTAAGTTTTTGAATACTGGTAGGTGAGAGAAGCTCATCGGGTCAGTGTCGATAGAGTAGTCCGATGAGGACGTCGACTTTGGAAGCGTGGGGCACTGTCACGATCCTAGTCATGGACCTTCTCCTCCTGGACAGTTCGGGCTTTTGGGAGAATTGGTTGGTTCATGATAGAGCCCTCATAAAGTACTTTCACAAGAAGAGGTAATCTTGAAGCCGAGTTCCTTCTAATTCTTAACACAAAACCCCATTACATCCATAACAACCTGATCCTCAGAACTAGAAGAGAGCCAAAAAAAACTCGTCTATCCCTCTCTTGCCACACAGCCCACGGAATAGCGTAGGGGATGAGCTTCTAGACCACCCTAGATTTACCTTTCGAGAGGGCTTTAGTTCTCCACTGATGCAACCTCATCTCTGTGAAATTGCCAAATTGGCAATTGCCAGGCATCTCCCAATCCATCTCAAAACACTGACAAAGTGAGACCAAATAGAGAAAGCCAACTCACTGACAAAATGAGACCAAATAGAAGAAGCCAACTCACAATGAATGAACAAATGGTCCCTCACTTTCATCCCATTCCGATGTAATTGGGTATTTAATTAATAGTTAGTTTATTATAAGTGTTTGGCTAGGCTCACTAAGGTTCATAATAGATTTAGGGCACTAGTCATAAATAGGGTTAGGGTTAGTTAATTGCTTGTCAGGTAAGTTATAGGCGATATGAATAATGCATAAAGTCATTATTGTAAGCTCGTTGAATGATTACGATGAATTAAATTATTAGTTATCTTTTGTTTTGTACTTTTAGTTTTATTCTTGTTATTTTCTATGTTAGATTTCATCACATACACATACATGGGACATGGCACCTCCAGATCCACGCCTAGCGTGTGCCTTGTGGCTAATTAGTTCCAAGCAACTTCCCACATAAAGAGCGACACTTTAGAGGGGCTCCTTTCCTCCACACCATCTAAGACGGAAAATCATAGAGACGTGGTCTCCATTTGCGTGGATGTCAAAGGCTTGGCATGGTTATGGGGGAATATTTGGAATATAACTAGGGAAGTGGCCTTGCATGATTGTATTTTTTGATTGGGAAAGCCTATTTCATATGTATTGTCCCTAATGTATCCCCTGTTTGTATTGTGTAACCATCTCTATCACTTATTTCCTCTTCTTTTATTTAAAAAAAAAAACCTAAAAGTGGGGAGAAAAAATCATTCTGACCGTGAAGTAAAATGAAGAAACACATGGGTCAGGCTTTCAAACCGAGAAACTTTGAGAATGGGTGATAGAGTCTGAGCCTTGAATTAGAAGCTTATGAAAATGGAGGAGTGCAAACGAGCTTCAGTTGTTGAGTTGGTTGAGATTTAGGTATAGGGAATTTGGAGCTTTGTGGCGGATCTTTACCAAATCTAAGGGCTAATATGATGTTCAAAGACCTTAGGTTATGCACAGAGATTAGAGATTTTACACAATGCAGGGATGTTTAGTGTCCTTTTGCAATCTTCATTGAGCGCCACTTGTGACCCGAAACTTGTGGTTGCAACCCCAGTTATGGAAACCGCCAATTGCAATGAATGTGGTGCTTTTGGGCATAAGGTGCATACATCTTTTGGTCCAAGAGGAGGGATAACACTATACTAGTTGCAAAGGAAGGGAGGAATGATGAAGCTATGGAGACAGTTCACTTGGTAGAGACTGAGGCTCTTGATCTCAAAGGACATTGTGACTGCGGCCTTGCTCAGGCATTCCACTTTGAAGCTTGATCTTTTTCTAGGTTGAGGAAATTGCTGCATGCTCACTTTTGAGTTGTCCCAGCACAGTTTATGTTATTTTTATTTAATTTATTTAGTTGGACTTGGATAAGTTTTGCAATGCTCATTGATTTGTTATGCTTTTTGGGTCAATATCCACTTCTGCATGTCATGGACTCCTAGCCTACTAATTGATGAGAATCAAAGTATTTACTTATTCTGTTATGCTTGCATTGCTAAAATCTCGCTTTAACCCTTATTGAATGCAATAGGTTCAACACATTGACAGCATATGTTGTTACTTATAATGCGACTAGCTATTTTGTAAACCTTAGCGCTTTGTTTTCTTCTGCATATGCTAACTTTGTACTTTTCTCCTTTTTGTTAAGTTGTAGAAAATATCTGGTATGTGCCTTGTTCAGACCTTCAGATTCCTTTAATAGTATATATATATATGTATATAATCACATATGCTGAAGTTATGAGTTCATGAAGCTGTAGAAGTTTTGTAGATCTGTTAGAATAAAAGATGGACGTTTCTCATGTATTTACTTCATGCAGGTATGATTATTCGGGGTATGGACAATCAACTGGAAAGGTTCGTTTAAGTTTAAATTTCAATCATCACTATCATCATACATACCTTAATTATCCTGAATACTTGAGCCTACAATAGCAATTATGTTTCTCCATTTAAGTTGTAAATTAAATTCCTAAATTTTTTATTTAAGAAATATGTGATGTGAACCAGACTGTCCAGTCTGACATTTTAAATTCATAACATTCTTATTTTGCAGCCAAGTGAGCACAATACTTATGCAGATATCGAGGCTGCCTATAAATGCCTTGAAGAGAGCTATGGTGCTAAACAGGAAAACATCATCCTTTATGGTCAATCTGTTGGAAGTGGCCCTACTTTGGATTTGGCGGCTCGCTTACCTTTGTTAAGAGCAGTTGTTCTCCACAGTCCTATACTCTCAGGTTTAAGAGTCATGTATCCTGTGAAACGCACATACTGGTTTGATATCTACAAGGTTAGTATTCCTCTTCCATCCTATTTGATTGTCCTTGCCTATGTATATGTTTGCACAATTGTGCCTTGTCAGCTTGATTCACATTGTCGCTTATTGATTATGTGCAGAATATCGACAAAATTCCATTGGTGAATTGTCCTGTATTGGTCATCCATGTAAGTACTTTTTATCCTGATATTTTGCTGTTGATATTCAGTAAATTTTTTTAATTTTATTTGTAGTTATATTTAAAAAAAAATATTTATCCATAAAACAAGAACTATCTCTATTTCTCATGTACTCTAACCTAAACTAGAACTAAATCTATGAAAGAAAAGATAAATAAAATAACTCAATTTTCATATTTCATCAAAAGGCAACTACATACTAACTTCATGCCTTATTTATAGAGTCTACTGTCTTATTTGGTGAAGGACCAATTTAACCTAACCCTAATATGGCTAGTGCCCTAACTTTAATATGGGCCTTAATGGGTCGAGCCCACTTATTAACATATTTAATTAATACCCAATTACATCATCCTCCCTGGCTTGAAGAAGGTTGTTTCAAGGATGCATTTTGTACCTCTCAACAACCAAAGATATTAGTTCACCTTCCCCATCAGTCGGAGGTACACCATCTTTCAGGTGTTCTTGCTCGTCAATTAAAAGGACAAACCTTCCTTTTGGACAATTACTTCGAACATGGCCAGGTTGGCCACATCTAAAACACTTAAGTGAGCATTAGAGGCTGGTCACTGCGGAAAGGTAATGCCCATCGGATTCAAATATTCTTCTCCATCCGATCCTGAAGTTGAAACTTATTTTCCCCTCAATTAAAGACATGTTCTCTGCAAGCAAAAGAGTATCAAATTCCTCTAAAGCTAAAATAGATTTAATTTGTATATCCAAACAATTGTAAAAACGATAAGTTGTCTTGCGTTCTGATTCCTGAGGCTTCATACGCATGTTTGAAGTTCAAAATTCTTTTGCATAATCATTGACTGTGCGTCCCCCTTGATTAAAGACCACTCTGCCAAAAAGGTCATATCCTAATCCAATGGTACAAAGGCTGAATGCATATCGCATAAATCATTCCATATCATCACAAGGGGTAAGTGCTTAGCAGTGCGCCGAACACATTCCTCCGGCTACAAAAGTTTTGTTGTTCTTTTCAACTTTGTGGCTACCAACTTTACTACTTTTGGTCCTCGCATGTTCTTAAATCTAGTTCTTAAATTCTAGAATGTGATCTATCTCCAAGGACCTGTCAACAAAAGCATGCCCAGTTTAACACTATCATACATAGGGACATCAAACTCCAATCCAATGTCATCCCGTCGTTCCATAGCAGCCAACAATCTCATAAACTGATCATTCTCCTGAAAGGGGTCACTCCGAAAAGCCAGATCACCGAAAGGAGAACCAAAAAGCTGATTTTTGCCCCTCCTTGCACTTCGACCACGGACTCAAGGTGGCTGAGCTTGTCCTCTATCATGCATCCATGGTTGGAGTGGGTTTTTCTGCAGATCTTCTATCCAATGTCTAACATGTTCATGCCGATATTCAGCCAGATCTGCAGCTTGTTACTGCGGAGAGATGCCAAATCATTCCTGTGTGTTTCCTGAGAATCAATAGGGTGTATCTGTGGACGGTTAGGATGATTTGTAGGGAGCGTGGCTTGTTGGGGAAGTTGGTAATATGGTAGATAACTTGGATTCAACCAACTACTCGACGTGGGATAAAAAAAACTTGTCCCAAGGCTTAGTGAGGATGGGTAGGCACTGAGATGGCATAGGGGTTGAGAGTGAGGTTTTCAAGACTAGGCTGTGGTGATGGGGGTGCTTGAAAGGAGTGTGGTTGCGGGAGGAATTCACCCAGACAGATGGGCAGAGAGGAGTGTGGCGGTGGTGGAGTGGGATGAGGGGGAGGTGGGGAAGGCTGGATGGCGTGTGGAGGGAGGCGAGGACCATGTTCGGTCGGCCGTGGGTCTGGACGGTGTTGCAAACGACAGCGTGTGGCCCCACCAGGTCGCTGTGTGCTGTTGGGGGTGGCTTGGCAGTCATGTGGTTGGCTGGCAGGGTCTGTTTAGGCACAAACTGCTAGATTTTCTTCATCTATGCGTGCACAACTTGCGCAATCTCCTTTTGAAGCCATTGTTGTAACCCGCCTGTTGTTTTGCCCATTCCTTTTCTTTATGTCGTTTCTCCTTCTCGCAGGCAAACATTTGCTCCATATTTGCTAACCTAATATGCCAATCTTCCCATGTCTTGCCTATTCAATCTTCATAGCTTCTCTCACCGTCTTCCATCTTTCCATGGCTTTAACTGCTCATGATCTCTCTCCCTTGGTCATCTTCCAAGCTTTCTCTTCTGTGTATTTTGTGAATTTTGTTTGAGGCGACGTACAGTCAGGAAACGCTTTGGCTTTGATATCGGATTATGTACTCTAACCTAAACTAGAACTATATCTCATAAAATAAATAAATAAAATAACTCAATTTTCTTATTTCGTTAAAAGCCAACTACAAATTTAACTTTATAGCAGTGTTCTAAAAAGTGCAAGGCGGTGGGCAGGCGGCGAACAGGTGCCTAGCGCCTAGGGGCCTAGGCGGTTTTAGGTTTTGTATTAGAATTTTAATAATTTACAAAAGTTAAGTATAATACCTTATCAATTACATCCAATTTAATGCCAAGATACATATACAAAATTTATAAACATGAAAAATTAACAATCATGAACAAAATTTATTAAAACTCAAATGATTGAAGTTGGTCATGATGGGTACTTTATACAAAGTTGAATTTGTGGACAAATATCCAAACCTACTATTTTATTTTTCTTCAAATTGCATGAATGACCTCAGTCATGTTTGATAAAATCTACATTACTAAAATTGGTATCGGTAGATCCTTTGAGAATTCCATTAAGTAATCATCAATTGCTACATTAAGACATATACTAAATAAAAAATAATTAAATTGTTTCTTTCCAAAAAAGGGGAAAGAAAAATAAAATAAGAATACGATCAACCTTATTAAAAAAAAAAACTGCCCAGACTCGCCTAGGCGCCTGCCCAATTTTTCACCCCGCCCAGCCATTAATTTGGGCGTTTCTCTAACACCTAGGTGGCCGCCTAGGCTGTTTTTTAGAACACTGTATAGAGTCTACTGGCTTGTTTGGCAAGCAACCAATCTAACCTAAGCCTAAAATGCCTAGTGCCCTAACTTTAATATAAGCCTTAAATGGTCCAACTCACTTATTAACATATTTAATATGGGAAAGGGGGATTACATCATATATTAGCGTTATGTATAGTGACATCCTAGTTAGTTAAACATGCAAGAAGAGAAATGTGTATTTAAAAATACCGTTGGTGTTATCCCACTAAAGTTCAACATACTTCCCTTAGTATCTAGGTACTTGTGGGGTATGAGTCCCTCCTATATGGAAATATCTCCAATAAATAATACGAAAAACTCCAAATGTCATAATAATACTAAGTTGGCAGAACTTTAGTCATCATCTATAGTTGCCCAACTTAACCTCACCTGACATAACATCACGTGCAAAGGTAGGTGGTCATGGAATAGGCTCCTTCATGCTATTTTTTGGGTAGTGTGGAACGAAAGGAATAATGTTTTATTTAGGAATGTTCATAAAAATGTAAATATCTTGTGCCTAGGCCACAACCCCAACTAGCCACCATCCCTTACCTCGACTATCCACTTATCCAGAGTGGAATACTGGAGTTCAGGGTGAGCATGGCTTTGGTACTGAACTATGAATAACCCTATATGTGCTTCATGGCATCATTCTGAATTTTGATGGGAAGGGATGGCCTGAACTATTAAAAATTTGATAATTTTTTTTTTATTTTAGATGATTTGGACAGCCAATTGAGAGCTTTTATCATTGGTGTTTATGACATTTTGTTAATGTGCTTTCCTTACACATGACCATGCAGGGAACCTCGGATGAGGTTGTCGATTGTTCTCATGGTAAACAACTTTGGGAACTGTGTAAAGAGAAGTATGAACCTTTGTGGCTTAAAGGAGGTAACCACTGTAACTTAGAGCTCTATCCAGAGTATATAAAACACCTTAAGAAGTTTATTAGCTCAGTTGAAAGATCACCATCACAAAGGAACAGTTCAAGGCGCAGCACAGATCATTTTGAACAGTCCAGGCGGAGTACCGATTGTTATGATGCCTCAAGAAAGAGCACTGACCGAAGAGAAAAACCTAGGAAGAGTACCGACAGACCAGAAAAAATGAAAATTCCTGATTTCAAATCTAGTAATGTTGACAAGCTAGAGAAGTTCAGGATCTCATTTGATATGGAGAGATCTAGAAGAAGTGTAGATTGCTTTGACAAAACTCGGAAGAGCGTTGACCACCAGCTAGAGAGAGGACGGAAGAGTGTTGACAGGTTGGATAGAATAAGGACAGGGTAAATATTTTCACTCCAATGTATAATTCATGCATGAATTTCAATTCCTGGAAAAATTATATGATCATTTTTATTTATGGTTCTGGCTTTGTACTTTGCTTGTGAAAGTTCCATAATAACATTGATATGAAATGATTAAATGGCTTGTTGTTATACTGTTTCCTTTTTCTCGACTTTTGCTTTACATGGATTATATTATATTAAATTTTATCCATGTAAGGATACAATAATGTATTGACAATTCATGATTTCCATGTCAGTTCTTTTTTCTACGCAACACTTATTTTATAGTCGTTGGAGAGGGCATATTCATTCTCTATGAAGGGGTAAAGGGGTTGTTATGACATCCAATGGTAAATTTGAATTTTGTTCACAGCATTCCTGTGATTTCAGCAAATCTAATCTTTGCTTTGCAAGTGCCCTTTTCTATGGTGGGTGCTTTAGTATCGTAGTCATGCGTGCATTTCTGGAGTTTTTTATTTTTATTTTACCAAGTCTCATTTCCATACTATGATAGGACACGATTAACACCATTTCTTTTAATATTCAATTTCATTGTAATTTTGATGAACTTTAGTTGATAACCTCAAAAAGAACAGAAGAAAAACAGAAAATGCATCTCAACAAATGTTGAGAACGCCTGCCACCAAAGAAAGTAATCACCACTCAAGAACACCTTCCCCCCTTCTCTCCTTCGATGCCCAGATTGTGCATTCCAAATCTCGTTGTCTAACATCAGTTCATTGTATGCCGATTTGCTCATTTTTGCACTTGATTTCTAGAAATTATTTTAAGGTTTGTCCCTCCTTGTAGTTTTATTAGAGAAAAGTAGGAACCACCACTTCCAACGGCAAGTAGATCAAGTTGTGGACCTTGCTAAACTACCGTCCCTTCTTTATAACAGCTATAGTATCTGATTTCTGTATCGTGGATAATCGGTGAGCTATTACTACACATGTTCGACCAACCATCATTTTCTCAAGAGCTTCTTGAACTAGGCTCTCAAATACACTATCAAGAGCGCTAGTGGCCTCATCCAATAACAAAATTGCAGGATTCTTGAGAATTGCACGAGCAATTGCTATCCTCTGCTTCTGACCTCCTGATAATTGAGCTCCATGTTCTCCGCAATAAGTTTCATATCCATCCTTCATTGAGCTGCAATTGACAAATTTTCAACCCTGAGAAGAAAGTAAATGAAAAAGAAAAAAGAAAAAGAAAAAGGTATGGTATGTCGACTATCGGATATAAAGTTTTTTGCATGCCTTATGCATTCATGTGCATTTGCAAGAACTGCAGCATCTGTAAGCTCTGCTTCTGTGGCATTCTCGTTTCCATATAAAATGTTGTCACGAATGGTCCCTGCAAAACGAGTAGGCTCCTGACTGACCAAAGCAATGTGTGTTCTCAGTTTTCTCAAGTTGTAGCTCTTGATGTCCCGTCCTATTTCTATGGATCCCTCAAGTGGATCATAGAATCTCTCAATCAACCCTGTAACAGTCGATTTGACTGAACCACTCTGGCCCACAAGTGCCACTGTTTTTTTTCAGTTTCAATTGTGAGGCTTAGACCTTTGAAGATCATATGGCCAGGTCTGGATGGGTATGAAAAGAATACAGTTCTTCAGCTCGATATGACCCTTAATTGGTTCCTTGGCTTTGATTCCTTTTGGCTCATCTGGTTCAATCTCACTTTTCCTGTCTAACATCGCAAAGATTGATCTGATGGCATCACTACCCTTGGTTAAATCAGAAGTTGTGCTTCCTGCATCTGCTATAGTTTTGCCCGTGGTCAGCAAGATGAAGAAAATTTGAAACATGTGCTTTGAGCTAATCATTCCTTGAATCAGTAGTTTTCCTCCATACCAATAGGTCATAGCTAGAGAGGCTGTTGTGAAAAACTGAGTGCAGAACACGCCAAGCGCAGCAACCCAGGATTGTTTTATGCTTTCCTGTCTAGGGCCTTTTAGGGTATCTTAAGTATTCTCTTTTGGGAAGAGAAGGCAGTAATGGTCCTCTGGTTGATCACTGCTCACTTGCTAGTTGGCTGCCTTCTGCACTTTCTCTGACATACTTGCCATCAGAACAGTTCTGTAGTAATAGCTGGCAATGAGTACAGGCTGCATTGCGATCATCACACTTTTTAGTCTCCATGTGAGAAATAAGCTCAGCACTAGAGCTATTGAAGCTGCAGTGAAGGCTTGAACCATTAAGGACATACGCTCAGCGACAAGGGAACGCACACTGCTCGCTTCACTTGCCAACCTTGCACAAATTGCTGCACTTGTGTTGTCGTCTTCATCAAACCACCTGATCTCAAAAGTCAGCAACTTCACAAACATTTTCTCCTTTACTCTTGTGTTGTCGTCTTATGATGCACATAATTGTTACAATTATGAACATAAAGCTGTAGAATCTGGTTTCTGATCTGATACGGTCAGTATCCTTGAGGAAGAACACTGTGATCATTGTTCCCAGGCAGTAGTAATGTGCAGGTTGAACTGCTCCAAAGCCCATAGCACCTAAGCACCCAAGTAAGGCTCTCTGCCAAATTGATTACTTGATTACTTCATCTGGGGGATTATCACATTGATTACTTCGGTTGGAGGATGCTGGAGAGATGGTGTATGCGGGGCTAAGTTCGTGTCCTGGGCTAATATGTCTACTTGATCTTGCATTGGTCAGACTACTCATGGTAGCGGTGCTGTGGTGATTGTTAGAATCCGGCATCAAATGGGAAGGGGTGTAAGCTTCATTTTCAGATGATGTTTGTTGCAAGCGCACCATCTTCTTGATTAACAAGTCCAATCTGGTCTCTTAGGCTTTTTAGCTGTATTTTTCTGATTGTGACCCCATCCAAAAGAATGTCTCCTTTGATGGGGTCATAAAACCTTTCAATCATCGAGATGACTGTGGATTTACCAGAGCCACTTCCTCCGACAAGACCTACACTAATTCCTGCTACCACTTTGAGATTTAGCCCTTGCAGGACTGGTGTATCAGGCCTTGATGGGTAACTGAAATGGACATCTCTAAACTCAATCTCACCTCTCAATGAATCTAGAACTTCTCCTGTGTCATCTTCCACGTCTATGTTGGGAATGTGATCGATCATCTCATATATTCGAGAAGCAGAAGCGGTAGCAATTGAGAAGTATGTCATATTTGGGAGTGTGCTCATTAATGACCTGAAGTATGTCATATTGAAAGCGCTTTTTCTAAATGGCGAGGGAACAGAAAGATACACCATTAGTAAGCAAAACATCATTGTTTTTGTGTTCAATGTAGACCAAACTAGCAATAAGCGCTATTAGCAACTTTTAAGGGACAGACAATAAGAGTTGTTGGGAGAACTCACATTCCTCCAAGAATGAGACTACATCCAGAAGAGAAAATTGGGTCACCTGTTTCTCCTTTTTCGATAATTAATTTAGTTCCATACCAAGCGATGAAAGCCCAATCAGCAAAAAACAATTGCCATGCTCCGGGACATCATTCTTTTAGTTAAGCCTTGCTTTACTCCAAGTTCCAGTCTGATGGAGTCCATTGCTGAACTTTTCTAATGTTTTACTCTCGCCCACATAGGAGAACACAATACGAATCGATGAGACTGCTTGTTCTGCAATCCCACCAGCCACACCATATGTATCTTTCATCTTCATTCCCTGCTCCATAGGACGCTTTCCAAATATGACTACTGGCAGGACAAACATCAATGAGATTGGGAATGCTACCACGGCTAGTCTCCATGAGAGTAGGAAGGCAACTGAGGCAAAATAGAAACGATGATGTGTTGGCTATATAGTTGGGTACCTACAATACGAAAAGGTCACAAGTATATATTATTTGTTGTTTATTCACTTCCATTAGTGTTATGCCTGCATTATATCGTGACAAGTAAAGCAGCTTGAGGTGTAAGCTGTTCAATGAGAATACCTTATCTGCTAGAACATCTTGGATTGATTGGGCATCAGAGGAGATGGTTGAAACAACCTGGAATGTTGTGGAAGCGCCAGATTGGGTGTCAAAGAAACTGGTATCTTGTCTGAGGACTGACTTGAGGTATTCAACTCGCATACGAGAAACTTGTCTCTCAGCTGTTCTTGTCCAACAGAATCCTTCTGCATCAAGTAATAAACTCAAACATGAATATGAAATATACTTGAACTAATGGTGGATCAAATATTGAATTGATGGAATTCTGATAATTAATATTCCTTCCAACACACTTCCAAGCATAGTGTCGTAGTAGATACTATTAGTCAGCCTTCTATTATGATTTTGATCATATAAGATGGATCAGATTCTCAGATGTGCGTGTAATACGTACCAACAAAAGCAGCAACTCCAACTCCTATTGCAACGTAGAATAGCCTGAGTGCATATTGCAAAACAAATAATTTCAAATTATATAAAAAAGATGGATGTATCACGGAGTAAATCCAGGCTTTTTAAGCTTACCTTATCAATCAATTGCATGGAGAGATTTGCCCCATTTCCGTACTCATCAATTACTTCACTTAAAATCAATGCTGTGAGAAAGTTCACCGATCCATCTCCAAGGCTACCTAGAGTACCCAACATCATCAACCCCTTGTCTATCCAATCGGTGAACCGAAAGAGATGCAAAATTGTTGTAATCTGTTTGCTCTCCATGGAACAATACCCAATTTGGTTACCTTCCAAGTAAGATCAGTGATAATTTTAGCCTTCAAACAATAGATGATCTCATTTATTTTGCTTACATGGCACTTAGTCATGTTATTTATATGTTGATCTGTAGTGCCATAGATTGGTTAGATAATGGCAATGATATACTATTAAGACAGTCTTACAAGAGCTGTCGGAGTTTTTCTGGTTTGATTTTGAAGATTTCATTGCCACACCACAGGGCACATGATTTGGTGTTTTTACTGCGTCAGCTTCGTCTTTCATTCATTTGTTTTGCTCTAGTCTGCATCTCCACGTGTCACGATGCTCGACTTGCACTCTGTCATTTTGCATGGTACTGAATATCACAGTATGAATTGACATATGGCATCTGTTTTAAGATTTTCTTGGATTGCAATGGATCAAGCAGTGCTTGGTGCTGGAACCATTTTCATTGGACGAAATAAAAGGCTTCTCAATTAAAAATTTTAAATATCATTTGAGGAAAAAAAAAAAAAAAACACGAAAAAATTTTGTTCTCTAATAAGTTGTTAAAATATATTACCCGAAATTGATAGATACATTGAAAGTTTGTATTAACACATTTGATATTATAGTGGGAGATCGGCAAGTACATTGAACAAGCCAGCATGTTAGTTCAAAGTTTCTCACGTCTGCAATGAATTCACAGGCTTTGCTTCCCCCCTGTTTGTTATGTTAAACACAAAGACAGCAGACGAATGCAGCGTTCACCCACAGGGTCGGTGGGTTGCCCGGTGAGCTCATGGAACTTGCCATGCATTCCTTATAGCTTCACCTAGAGCTCGCATCTAGTGCCTTAGGGCTGTACCAAATCTTCACAGGTCATGGCAAACATTGGATTTCATGAACAGTTAGTTTGTTAGAAAATTCAGCCCTTCTAGGCGGCGAGGGAGGGGGTGCAACCCTTCGTCCCCCTTGAGATTCGAGAGAAGGCGCGCATCTCGAGGGGGATGAAGGGTCACACCCCCTTCCTCGCTGGTTCCCTCGCCATTTAGAAAAAGCGTAGAAAATAAAAAATGCAAGAGACTGTATCTAGATTTCACTTCAGTTCAACCAATGAACCAAATATTAGTACAAAAATTAACAGTAAGGCGTGAATGTAGTTACCTAAAATCCAGAATTATTATTTTAAGTCAATGTTTAATTAATATGAACAAACAAGGAATAAATCTTAAGCAATCCAAGTATGTAGCTTGGGTTTATCTAAGGTTTAAGCCTCAAAGACCCAATCCAAGTTTAGTCATGACCGCAATTACCATTGGTCCTTAGGCAGGCAAAGGGCTATCGGGGGATTTCCTACCGGGTCAGACTAGTTGGCAAGCCAAATAGGTCAAGCCTAAACTTGATTTGACCCGTTTAGTTATCTTGACCCATTCGGTTAATCGGCCCAACTCGGTTCGGTCCTCAGAATCTCGGGATTCAAAAAATCGGTCCGGGCTTCGGTTTTTAGTTTTCGGGCCGGTTATCCGGACTGGCCCAGCCCTATCTTGACCCATTTAGTTATTTGGTTAGTTTTTTTTATGCGAAAGATATTGCACAAAAACTGATGAACTTTGAAAATTATATAAAACTAATACGGTTACATAATTTTTGTCCTGCAATAGAAGCCAAGCGATGCGCCTCCTGATTAAGAGTCATAGGAATAAAGTTACATGACCAGCCAGAAAGACATGAAAGAAGTGACTGTATGCTACACACTATAGGTCGCCACATCCATCTAGAGTCCGTTTACTGATCCCCCATCTCACCTTGCAAAAAAGAGTGTAAATTTCCAGAATCTCCTAGAAGCAACCCAATTTGCCAATTTCTTGCTTGAATAAGTAGTAAAACGGCTTAAGTAGCAAAACATTCGGCCATAGTACTGTCTGTAACCCTGTCATGGATCGTGTCAGCTAATCTAGCACGTACCCTCCCAAAAGCATCAACCGCAAAGTCACCAAAAGCTCCCTGCTGTGAGGATGAAAAAAAAACATCGTAAGACACCACAATCATATCATGGGAAAGAGTGGTAGGTATGGGTCTGGACATAGAGTTAAGTCTGTGATTCCTAACAGCTGTAATTTGATCGTGGATAGTGTGTATTTTGGAAGTATGGTCCTCAGATAGAGGTTCAGAGGAAGGGTTGCTAATGGGGCTAAGACTGGTGGCGTGGAGTGGATTGGTGCAGGCTGCTATTTCAAGGACATTGTGCAAGGATGCGGTTTGATCAACTTGATTTATGGTTTGAGAGGTAAGGAACCATTGTTTTTGCCATGCTGATCAAGTGTGATTGGTGACCTGAAAAAAAATTCTGGATGGAGAACTTGTGTCTTCGGAAGATCAAGTCATTTCTAATGTGTTAGATCGAAAAAATGATCACCACGAACTGAGATAACATCTCATCTCGGGTCAGGGGATGAGCCCCCACTGTTTCCCAAAGGAACTTAAAGAAATCGCTAACCGATTGGTTAGGAAGGTTAGCGCAATCCCAATGAAGAGGGAGAGGGGAAAGAAGCCAGAGTCTTTGTACTATAGGACAAAGAAAAGAGAGACGATTAATGTCTTTCGGCTGATTTTGAGAAAAAAACGCAGCAATTATCGACAGGGACATGAATCCGGGACAAGTTGGACAAATTCGGCAACAAGTTTCAGGAAACCTTCCACAACAAGAGAATAACATTAGCTGGGGCCTTGATTCGCCATAATTTTCTTCAGATTTTGGCAGTGAAATGTGTCAGGGGGTTCAGATGTGGAAGTTTCCAGATTAGAAAACATAAAGGCCTTGGTGGCACTTTTGACAGAGAAAAGGCCACGTTTGTCAAATTCCAGATTAGGGTGTCTGGAGAGGTGGAGGGGGGAATGACGATATCCATATTATCTTTTGCCACAGGTTGTGGGAATAAAGATGTGATAAGGTCGTCATTTCATTGGGGCCGGTGATTCGTGTCCCAAATCTAGAGATCCTGGATAGACGAAATGGAATTCAATTGATCAGGTGAGAGTACACAATTTTCTAGAAGAAAACATGGTTTAACCCAACAATCTCTCCACAAATCAATCTCATTTCCAGATCGAACTTGCCAAAGAAGGTGATTCTTCATTTTAGTGAGGGCTGTAAGATTGCCTCGCCAAGCAAATGAGGCAATGTTCAAGGTTTTAGCAAGTTGAAAAATGCTATTGTTTCGAAAATAAGTTGTTTTAAGCTACGAAATACAGGGGTCGAGTGGTTGCACCATAGCTTGCCAAACTTGTTTAGGTTTGAGCGCAATATTCTTGATTCTGGCTGGTGGGATATTGAGGCCTCCCAGATGTCGAGGCAAGACAATATGTTCCCAAGTGCACAGATGTTTCGCTTTTCCATCTTCCGTTCCATTCCACCCGAAATTACGGGCTATGGTGTCAATTTGAGTGGTGACCGAAGATGGGAGGAGAAATGTTTGCATATTGTAAATTGGGATGGAATGAATAACCGATTTAATTATTACTGTCCTCCCTATTTGAGACAGGACCTTAGATTTCCACGATGATAATTTGTTGTTAATTTTTCCACCAGGAATTGAAAATCTAAGGCTTTCTTTTTTGAAAGAAGAATGGGATAACCCAAATATTTGTCCTTTGGGTTATACAACTTAGAACCAAGAATTTTGTTAATCATCTTGGTGTGCTTGGGATGAACATTTGAGTTGTAGTAAACAAAGGATTGTCATAATTAACTGCTTGCCAAGAAGCGTCGCAGTAATCTGTGAGAATATCCCTGACAGAATGAGTCTCCGCAAATGAAGCTCTACAGAAGAGCAAAAGGTCATCCGTATAAAGAAGGCGACTGATGGATGAAGATTGTCGCCAAAGGTGGATGTAACACCCCTACTTTTCCAATGGCAATAAAAATTTATGCAACTAAAATTCAATTGAAAATTTTATTTTTAAATCTTCTTTCGTTTGACAAGTTGTATTTTTCGAAATTCGCTTAACTTTCTTCTCTTCCGAATCTCGGGACGAGATTCTTTTGAGTTGTATATATTGTAATACCCGCCTAATTAAATAAATATAAAAATTTCTTATTTATTAATTGTGGCATATATTGTAATCTCATTTATTGGGAAAAAGATTTATTTTGTTTGCCATGGCTAAATTGAATAAGGTGTGTGTGTGTTTAGCCAAAATTTTGTAAACCCTAATGTTGATGGGTTGCTACTAAATTGTATTTGGGCTTTTATAAATTAATGATTAGGGTTTTATTTTGTGAAGTTAAAGGGCGGACTGCCTTTAGAATTTTAGTGGGGGCGAATAGCCACCCACAATATATTAAAAAAAAAACCCTTTTCTTTCCTTTCTTCCCTGGTGCAACAGAAAGACAGCGAACTTGGTTTTGCTTATCTCCTTCTTCGGCGATGATGACTGGCGTCGGGATGTGTCCGCGTGTTTCTTCGCCCAACCTCCCCTATTTTCTTCCTATCTCCTTCCACTATCTTCCCTATCATTCCAATTTCATTTCGGCGCCAGAGCAAGGGCATGAGAGAAGGAAACTGGCGGTGGTTTTGGCTATTGGGAGAAATGGATGTAGGTGATGGACAGTAACGGTGGTGTGTGTGCCATAAGAATTAAAATCTGTGAGTTTTCTTTCACAAAGTTCTTTACCTCTGATTTTTGGGTCTTTGTTTGATTTTGCATAAATGGGTGTCTTTCAAATTTTGAGTTTTTTTGTTTTGTTTTGTTGTTGTTTGGGAAAATTGAGTACATTTGCTTAATGATGTTTTGTTGGTTTAATTGCCTCCACTTTGCAATTGAATTAGCTAACTTTTTGTTGCTTTATCTTTGCTTCGGTTCTCTTCTCTGTGAAGAAAATCTATTGTGTCTGCATCTAAACAGTACATGTTTGGAATTGAGTAATTGACATGTCAACAACTTGCTTTGTTGGTATATCTACTTCAACTTTGTGCTATTGTGCTTGAAGAAGTGGGGCTAGACTGTTGTGGAAGCAAAGCCATGAAATTTACTCTTAGCTTATTTGTGTTTGATGATCATTCTTTATCTGGTTAGATGATTATAAAAAAATTTGTTCTAGATAACATGATGTGATATTACTATTGCAAGGCGTTGATTCTTTCAATTTCTTGTCTGCAAACTGTTTGACATCTTGCCTAAAATAAAAAGTAGTAACTGTCTAGAATGTATTGCTATACTCATTTTCTTTATATCTCAGTATCTCTGTTGTTGACAAGTTGCTTGAATCTTTTCCAATCAACCTTATGACCCAAGAATTGTTAGAACACATGAAGTATTTTCTCACAGGTCTTCTATTACCGTGTCAATGTTCTTCTGCTGGTATTTGGAACTCATGGTTATTAATCTGACTTTGATTGTTTTTATCATGGTATTGGTTCTTAGCTAGCACAACAACATTCATTAAACAGATTAAACAATGGTAATATTAATGCTTACTGGATTTGCTTCTCTTACTTGCTGGTAATAAATAGATCTCACTTGTTGCATATTCAGTTGATGGCTCATTTCCATTTCCGCTACCTAATCACATGTTGCAGGGTGCTCACCATTTGGCCTATGGTGAAAAATAAGTTTAGGTCAGAAAACATGTAATAAGTTGTCTTCCTAATCAAGGATGGTCTCATTCTAATTTTAGCATTTGACTTTTAAATCTCTTTTTGTGGGTCCGGTTCAATCAAAGACCTTAACAAAGCTCCTTGCTGAATTTGTAATCATCTGCATCTACAATGAAATTTCTGATACACTGTTTAGTTATTTTCTATAAGGGAAACTCCTTATGTGATTGGTTTTCTAAAAAAAAAAAAAAAAAAAACAACAACTACACATCATTTTCTTCACTGTGATTGATGAGCGTGGTTAGGTCAGGAATCACATTGTGAGTTTTCTTCATTCTCCTTTTTATATATATTTTTGTATGAATTTAACAAGGTTGAATTTGCTATTAGATATGAAATTTGTGAGTGTCTTTCTGAGTAATGGGATTGCCAATTCGTTTGATGATTAGTCTTATTGTAATGTACATAACTTTATTGTCTATTTTTTATTAATAAAGTTTAATCGTATAATGACAATATGTATACGGTTATTTTAAATGCATTCTAAGTGTGAGCTTCATTTGACGTGTGATACAAGTGACTTGTGCGTGATGTTGTGAAGTGTATAACTTGAGACTTAGTAATCATGAAACTGTTATTTGTTTCCCCAATAGAATGGGTGACCATTGTGGTTGATTTGTTATGGTTGACAAAGCGTCACCGAAAAAGAGTTTTGCGGATTTATTTATTTATTTTGCTCTTTTCCACAACTCCAAAAAAAACAAATGGAAAAAAGAAAGAAATTTTTGTATACAGACTTGCTTGTATACGTGTGATATAAATTTTGGGTATGCAGACTTGCTTGCATATCGGTGCACCGTTCCATGCGAGTTCGGTTGTACGTGTAGATTTAGGAAAAATGCTTGCCCTAGATCGAACTTCGGGTGAGATGACATGTTCCTCGATGTGGCACCCCACTTGGAACATGTACGCTTCGAGTGATTTCGAAGGCAAGGGAGACACACTTGGGTGAGGTGTGTTCGGCACAAGGAGGATAGTGCGGTTGTGGAAAAGAACCGAGATTTCTTTTTGGTGTATGTGCATGATTACCTTAAAGGAATAAACTAAATGCTCATTCAACCATTGAATGAGAACTATATGTCTTCCTAAAGGTAGAAAATGCGTTTTGTTGATATTTTAATATACTATGATTTGTATCGTAGTTTGAAAATAAATTACATTTATGAGGATTTATAACTTAGAAATATTATCCTGTTGTTTCTAACCTTTTCATGCAGGATGGCAAGTCCATTCATATTTCTGCAGGTCAGACTTGCCATAGTCAATTTCTATAGTTAGGATGATAACACTTTTGCCTCATTGAGGAACTACTTATTGGTGTGGTTGGTTATTGTTTTGTTTAGTTTGATGTTATCACGTGTGGATTTATTGATTTTGGGATGAAGATTTCTCACACCAGCTTTATTGCTGATCCAAGTGAGCTTTTGCTTCTTGGGTACATTCCTTTTGGAATGTAGCCGATTAGCCTTTCAGGTTTAAAAACTTTTGAGCAGCGTTACTAGAGTTCCGTTAGTGGAGCTAGCAACGTCAGAGTCTCTCCGGGTTAGAGTTTTATTTGTTTCAGTAATTTAATCATGTTTTAGTCGTTGCTGCTATTTGTTTATGTTGTTATTGATTTTTCACGTCCCGAGTTTTGGGGAAATGGATAATCCTATGTGGATTTTAGGATTTTCGTTTTCTTCGAAAATCGGGGCGTGACAATGGATGCCTCTAAGAGTACTATTAGCTTATGCTTGAGCCAGTAGTCGGGATAGTGCTTCAGCGACAATAATGAAGAGATATGGAGACAGAGGGTCACTTTGGCGAATACCTCTAGTAGGTTTGATTGTCTCCAAGGGGGAGCCATTAAGAAGTACTCTAAGAGAGGAAGTTGAGATGCATTGCTCAATAAGTTGTATCCAATTGTCAGCAAAACCCAGTTGTTTAAGGAGTTGGAGGAGAAAGGACCATTCCACTTGGTCATAAGCTTTGGACATATCAATTTTGATCGCCATCCAACCTTTTTTGTATTTTTTTTTGCGACAATGCTTTATTTGGAAAAGGCCTCATGAGCAAGATTGACATTATCCGAGATGGATCGACCTTGAAGAAAGGCTCCTTGATTTGGGGAGATGATGTTGTCAAGTAGAGGTTTCAGGCGATTTGCTAGAATCTTTGAGATAATCTTATAAATTACATTGTAAAGTCCAATCGGGAGTGGTTGGGTTCGAAACCTTAGGGATTAAGGCTAAAATGTTTCATTGAGTTTGGGGTTTAAAGACCGGGAGTGGAAGAATTTGGTGATGACAACAATGACATCCCTTTTCACTATATCCCAATAGTATTGGAAGAAGAAAGCATGGAAACCATCTAGACCCAGGGCTTTGTGGCTTCCCATGGCAAAGATGGTAGACCAAATTTCTCGTTCATTAGGAGTCTTGAGAAGGAGTTCATTATTCGTGTCCTAGATCACATGAGTGAATAAGGATAGGATATCTTGGTTGGACTCAGGGTGAGCCGATTGGAAAATATCCTTAAAATATCCATTAAGAATGTGATCGATAGAAGAATGGGAGGATTGCCAATTGTTTGCCGAATCCTGTAGACGAAGAATTTGATTCCTTTTTTGGCAAAGCAGAGCAGAGAGATGGAAGAATCATGTATTTTTGTGGCCATCTTGGAGCCAAGATTCCCCCGATTTGTTTCTCCAAAAGAGTTTTTGACGATAGTAGAACTCAGAAAAACGGTCCTCTAAGACCGAGATAGCCGAGACATTTAACGATGAGGGATGAGAGTTTTGAAGATTATCCAATTAAGCAAGAGTATCAATGATATTCTGAGCAATGTTCCAAAAAATAGCTTTGTTCCACTTAGAGAGTTGATAGCTAAGATTTTTAGTCTTAGTAGTGAAGTTATTAGCAAGGTGGGGATGATGATTGGAATTCCAAGAATTCTGAACTAAATGGCGACAACGAGGATCTCTGGTTCACATATGGAAAAATCTAAAAGGGTTGGGTACAGAGTTCAGAGGAGACACTAGTTGAGGGAGATGACTTTATGGTTCGAAGAAGATGTATGAATAGATCTAGCAAAGGCTGAGGGAAAGGATGTCATCCATTCAGTTGAGACTAGGATCCTATCTAGTTTGGATTTGGTGCTATGAATATCCTGTCTTTTGTTATGCCACGTGACCTTGGATCCATTTAGAGGGAATTCAATAAGGTTATGTGACTTCATGAAGTGTTTGGGATGTTTTACATTGTAATTAGTAACTCTCCTTCCACCATTTTTATCATCCTGAGAAGCTATAACATTTAGATCTCCTATGATCATGGTGGGAAACTGTAACAATGAGTAAAATAAAGATCGGACCTGCCCAGCCATAGTCACTATGATACTTAACAAAAGAAAAATAAAGAACACATCCATAAACATCATGAAAACAGCATCCACTAACCAGTGGACATTTTCATCTAAGAATCATAAATCATACTCTATGATTCACGAATGTTTCGTCACGAGCATTGCAGTTAAAACGACTTTCTAACGGGTAATGGGTAGGCAACGTGTTATTTACCCCTTTGCACGATTTTGTTTAACGGTCTTGTTAAAACGCCCATATAATGGTCCTTCAAAAAACATCGTAACTACTGTTAAGGGGGAAAAACACATTTGATATATTTCTTCATGAAAAACGAATCTAAACCTAAGAGAGAGAGAGAGAGAGAGAGAGAGAGAGAGAGAGAGGAGCATCGATAAATCGAAAAAGAGCGGATAATAAGAAGAAAGAAATAAGAAAGGGGAATCGACCGACTGAGTGTTGCAATCGACTCGACTCTGTTGCAAGAGAGATGCTAGGGCGCACTGGTAGTTCACCTGGAATTTCACCTGGATGGTGCTAGTCACGTGCACCATCCACGCATGCCAAGCACGTGCGATTAGTGAGAAAAAAAAAAAAAAAACACCCAAATCGACAGAGAAGAAGTTTTCTCTATCAAGCAAACTTCAACAAAACCCAAATCTTATGTAAAAGAAACCCAAATCTTCAACAAAACCCGATCTCTTTCTCGCAGCCACTGCCATCTTACATTGATTCCAGTTACTGTATTCGGTATCTTTCTTGAGAGCACCAAAGCAGAATGGAGAAACAAGTTATGCCTGTTAAGAAATTTGATCAGCTCTACATGTCTAAACAACATAATCGAGTTACGAGACTAGTGCATGCATATACTATGATCTCATAGCATATCTCTGACCCTTTGAGCACAAACAGTCCACGTCGCCAGCCACCATCGACTCCTCTCTCAATCACTTCTGCATGCAATTCCTTCTCACAAACAGTCACGAATCCCCAACCACTCCACCATTACAGATCATCTCCCAAAGCTGTTGCTGGCTCCCGCTGCCTGGGTTGCTTGCCCAGTGACGTGTACAGATCATCTCCCAAAGCTTGAGCCGATTGGGGATCTAGGGTTTATGTTGTACCCAAATCGAAGAACAAATGGGATGAGGATGAGCTTCTCCTTCTCCTTCTGTTTTTTTTTTTTTTTTGTCCGCTTTAATCACCCGTGCCTGGCACGCCTGGATGGGCACGTGCCTAGCACCATCCAGGCGAAATCCCAGGTAAATTCCCAGTGCACTTTAGAATTGTTGCTGTTGCAATAGATCACATCCGTTTGCAATCTGTCTTTACGATCGTTTGTTGAAGAAAGAAGAAGAATAAAAAGAAGAAAAGAAAGGTATGTTGCGATCGATCGATTATTTGTGCGACTGTATTTCGGTCGTTTGTTGAAAAAAAAGAAAAGAGGAAAGAGGTATATTGCGATTGATCGATCGATTTTGTGTGCGCTCTGTCTTTACGGTCGTTCGTTGAAAAAAAAAGAAAAAGAAGAAGAAGAAATAATTGACCTACTGCTCGCTTCTATCAACTGTTCTGTGATCTCTCCCTTTTATTCAATTCAATTCAATTCGTGTACCTTATTTTGTATTCAATTCAGTCATTTTTCAAATTCAATTTAGTCAAGTCTTCCAAATTATACTATGTAATAGTCTTCTAAAGTCTTCCAAAGCATAAACTCTGTAACAATCGTGGTGGGGGTATTCAATTTGGAATTTGAATGGACTCTGAAGAATTTTAAATCTCGTGAATTTTAAAAAGTTTCAAATGATTTTACAAAATTCACTAGATTTTGATGGATTTTAAATGATTGGATTTTGTAGATTTTATAAATATTTGTTATGTATTTCTATAGATTCTTATAAATTCAATGAATTTTTATAAATGTGTTATTAGTCATAGGAAACAATGAAAGAACATCACCTACATTGTTATCCATGCCAACACAAATCATAAAACATCTCTCAAAACATCAATTAAACAATTGTTTGTATGTTACAAGAAATTTTACTTCAAATTAAAAAAAAAATCAAATACATTGAAGATGGTCCAAAAGTAATACAAATAACTATTTTACTTCAAATTATTATCCCTGCCACCAGCCACCAGCCACCGCCACCGCCACCGCCACCTCTCCTCCCTTATTCTTCTTTTTCAATCACCACCACCACCATGCTATCGCCACCTCCCCTTCTTCTTCTTCTCCATCAATCACCACCGCCACCTCTCATTCCACCTCCACCCATTTTCATCTTCTTATTCTCAACCTCCTACCCCTCACATTTTTTTTTTCTTATTCTTTTACTTTTTTTCTCTCTATTTTTTTTTTCTTTTTCTCCTATCTTTTTTCTTCTTCTTCTTTTTGCCCTCACGAAGGTTTTGGCAAGTGGGGAACCTCCATTCACAGGAACCTCCGCAAGAGCGAAGAAGAAAAAAAAATGGGAAAAGAAGAAGATAGGAGAAAAAAATAGAGGAAAAAAATAAAGAGAAAAGTAGAAGACCAAGAAGAAATCAAAAGGAAAAAAAAAAAAAAGAACAAAAAACAAAGATGAAGAGAGGACAAGAAGAAGAGAAAATAAGAGGAAAAGAATGAGAAGAAGAATAATAATAATAACAAAAAAGAAGAACAAGAACAAATGAGAAGATGAAGTGCGAGTGGTAGTGTAGCCAGCGGTGGTAGGGAATGGTGGTGTGGCCTAAAGTTGTGGGGCAAGGTGGTGTTGCTTATGTGAAAAAAGAAGATAATGAAAGGTGGTGAAGTCTTTCAGCAAATCACAAAAAAATGGGATGGTGACGTCCTTCACCTGAAATGGTGGTGTTATTTAACAATAACCAATACAAATCCGTTGAAATATGAGGGGGGAATGTTGGATTTGGAATAACCTTTGTTATATATACTTTTCACTCACAAATCCTTCAAAATCCACAACTTTAACAAATCCATTAAAATTCACTACTTCTTGAATACTCCCTGATTTTGGTGGACTTTTGAAAAGCATGAATTGAATACCCTCTGATTTTGATGGATTTTAAAACAATAATTTAAAATTGATATTTGAATACCCCTAGATTTACATGTATTATTTTAAATCCTTAATTGAATACCCCTGAATTTTAATGGATTTTCAAATCATTCACAATCTATTAAAATTCGTAATTGAATACCACCCCCTTAATTCTTCAATTGATGTACCTTAGAAATAGTTTCAATTGATGACTGTTACAGTTTGTCTGTGTGCTTCTTTCAAATTTCAATTGATGTCCCTGCAACTAAATTGTATTCAATTATAATGTCAGTATTCAATTTCAATTTCATTCAACCAAATTGCTGTAAACATTTGATTTTAACCCCATTTTCATTTAGTTACCATATTTATTGACTATTTCATTTTGAATTTAATGTTTTGAATATGGTTTATTTACTTAATATCTACTTTTTTTTTGCTCTATAATACATTAAGAATTGATGGGGGTCTAAAGAATATATTTTAAAAAAAATATAAAATAGTCCGTTATAACGCTCCTGAACAGTTACGGGTCCGTTATCTGTTTTAACTATATACTCGTGAATCAAAGACAACCTACTGATCATCATCAAATCAACAATTGAAACTATTGCAAAAAAATAACAAATAAAAAAATAAAAAATTAGACTAAAATGAAACCAAAGCTCTTTATTTCCACAACAACAAGTCCCATAGAATAGAAGGGCTTTAGAGTCCAAAGTTTATAATTTACCAATTCAAGCTTGTGTTTGGTCTACACAAGGGTCAAGTTGCACCACCAATGACAGTATGACGATTTACATCTTGGTGGTTGATTATTGTCTTAGTACTGCTACTAGGCCTTCACCATAGAACCACCAAAATTTTCGTGCCAGCAGAAATGTGTGTTAGCCCTTTAGTAACTTAGTATGGATCAACCAGTGTGTAGATGCATACATGTGCGTGCATGGCCTGGGTGCATGTGAAGACATGTGTATGTAGAGTTGCTAGACGGAGATTGTGCGAACACCAACGCCATGCATGGATATGGAAAGTGTTGGAGCAATGTCCATGTTTGTGTTTATGTTACCTTTAGTTGATGCTTCGTATGGATTGGTTTTGTACAAAGGCTTTGCCCATAAAACATAGTTTGTATCGGTCTTGTAAGGATTATTGTAATGAAATGTATGTTGAGATCAGTGTAGTAGCGAATGGCTAGGTCAAGGGTGATCTAGCGGGCATTCCATATGATCTCAATCCCAGTGTTCCCTTTTAAGAAGTGCGCGCCCAAGGTGTCTCTTGGGTCTGTGTCAAAGTAGATACGGAGTCTGTGCATAGCCAAGACAGACCCAGTGCATAGCTATGGTAGGGCCACGACGTGCTTGAGAACTAGTTGGGATTACTTGAGGATTGATAAGATGATCCAAAGACTAACTAGAAGTGCATGAGACACTAGCCATGCATGAGGCACGTTGGCCTTCACACAAGGAGTAAGGCCCATCCAATAAGGCCCCAATGTTTTAGGCCAGTAGCACATCCAGTGTTAGTGGTAAAGGCAGGGGAGACAAGGTTGTTGGAGCAATGAACCTATGGAGCCAAGAGAACCAAACATGTGACACCAACTTCTTATGTTATGCAGATTGTTTTTTTTTAGTGGGGAACTATTTTTTTAAAGACAATACTTTATGGTGATATTGTTTGTTAGTGGAGAACATACCAATGCAAACAATGTTTGCCGAACTTGCCAGGTTCCCAGTAAGTTCGCAACTGACAACGACAACTTATGGTGCCCAAAGCCAAGTCCATTCAATGCGGATCACGATGGAGGATGAAGTGGGAGTCCAGTCAACGCTGGTCCGCTGATGACGATGACTCGTGAAGGGATCATTACTCTCAATGTAGACAATGACTGTCAAACTTTCCAAGTAAGCTCACTCCGTTCGCACCTGATGACGACGACTTTTGGTGCCCAAAGCCTAGTCCGCTCGATGCGGATCACGATGGCGAAGGAAGTGGGAATCTAGTGAACACTGGTCCGCTGACGACGACTCGCCAAGGGATCATTACTTTCAATGCAGACAATGATCGCCGAACTTGCCAGGTAAGCCCAGTCAGTTCGCGACTGATGACGATGACTTCTAGTGACCAAAGCCTAAATTGTTTCATGCAGATCACGCGGCGGAGGAAATGGAAGTCTAGTCAGCACTGGTCCGCTGATGACGATGACTCCCCAAGGGATCATTACTCTCAATGCAGACAATGATCGCTGAACTTGCCAAGTAAGTTCAGTCGGTTCGCGACCGATGGCGATGGCTTCCGGTACACGAGCACTAGAAATTCTAGTTAACCTGGGCATACGAATTATACCTACAGATCACCAGCTGATTTAAGGTAATTTCATCCACTCCATGAAACACGCTGATGGATTAGGTTCGCACGCCCCCTAGCAGGCGTAACTTCTATTCAAACCATACAAGCTTAGTTAACCAAGACTGATGACGATAGCTTCTGGTTCATCTCGACACCTAGTCCGCTTAGCATGGGCATCGACAGTTTTGCAAGTGGGAGTCTAATCAGCGCTATCACCCCTGGTGACGTTGACTCATCAGGGATCATTGACCTCTTCGGGATCAATGATTGCCGAACCTAATCAGGTAAGCCTAGCTGGTGACGACTTGCAACGAAAGCTTTTGATCAAAACCTGGACTTGTAGCCTGTTCCGTGAGGGTGTAGATAGTCTAGAAGGTCGGAGCCTAGTCAGTCCCGAACTGATTTTGATGGCTCACTATGGGAACACTGCTTTTCAGCGTGGCCGCCAAATCACCAAACCTGGACTTGTAGCCCGCGCTGCGAGGGTGTAGATCGTCTAGTAGGTGGGAGCCCAGTCAACCACGACCTGATTCCGACGGTTAATTTTCCACGAGACCACTGCTTTTCAGCATGGCCGCCGAACCCTCCATAATTTGTAGCTTGGTGCACTCAGGTGTAGATAATTTGGATGGTGGGAGCCTAGTCAGTCCCAAACTGATTCCGATGGTTTGCCACGGGACTACTGCTTTTCAACCTGGTCGCCAAACTCCTCTCGAATTCGTAGCCCCCATCGTGCGGGGAGGGTGTAGATGGTTCGAAAGGTGGGAGCCTAGTTAGTCCTGAACTGATTCCGATGGCTTGCCACGGGACCAATCCTCTTCAGCTTGGTCGCCAAACCTTTACTCCCCGAATCCGTAACCCACTTTCCTTGGTCATACATGATTCGAAAGGCGGGAGCTTAGTCAGTCTTGTACTGATCCCGACGACTTGCCACTAGACCACTGCTCTTCAGCTTGGTTGCCAAACATGAATCCAGCCGAATCAGAGTCTTCACGCTCAAACGGTCTGACATTTTAATATTCGCGAAGGCCATTTGCGTTGATACAAAGGTCGTACGACCAGTTCCCAGATAAAAGCTATTTAGGATGCCAACCCGAGCTTATGACGCCCGACTCGGCACGAACGCTCTGACGCACGTGCTCAGCCATTGCAACTCACTCTTAGCAGCAACTACGGCCAACCGGTCGGACAAACAGGATAAGCCTCAACTAGCTTACCTTGGGAACAAGACACAATGCGGGCATCCCCAGCTAAATTGTTTGCAATAAGCCCACTATGGGACATGGCTACGCAACAACGACCCCGAGTCGTTCACAATACAAAGCGGTTAAGCTTTCTATCGCAGACAAACCAATCAAGCGTCCTATTGACTCAACCAATCTAAGCATGATGACAAGGCAAAAGGAAAAACATGCAATATAGACAACAAGTACGAAACGGATAAAAATGTTTTCATTAATGATAAAAACAAAACGAGTACAAGCACACAAAGTTCACTCCTTATCAGAAGAGGGTATAGAAATGGAAGAGTTAAGCCTAGTGGAAGAAGGGGCAGAAGTTGCGTCCACACACGCCACAGCCTGGTCATCAGGGCTCAAACTGTCTTTCTCATCCGACGATGCAAAGGCAACAGACAAATCAACATATGACATCTTATACCGGCCAAGATCCCACTCTGGATGCTTCTCCTTCATCAGTGCCAACAACTCCACGCTGGTCGTGTACAACCCAGTGGAACTCACACTTGCCTTGCTCCCGAAGAAGCTCTTCCTCTCACACCTTCGCGTCAACAAGTTCATGCTCCAGCAACTCCAAGTTGCTAGTCAGCGTGTCGACCTGAGACTGCTCTGTGGCCAGATTATTTTTCACAACACTGAGTTCATGCCATCCTAGTTCGAGTTGGTCCTCTGCCTTCCTCGCCTCTCGAGCATAGAACTCCACATTGGATTCCAACAATTGCATAGGGGCATAATTAGGCTATTTTTAGTATCATATTTCTATATATATTTTTAGCTATTACTTGTTAATTATGGTACTAATTGCTATTTTCATGTTTGTGTAGGTTTCCAATTACAAGATTCTAAAATAGAAAATAAGTGACACAAACAAAGAAACCAAGCAAACATGGAAACCAAGTAAAGAAGGAAACAAAACAATTATAAAAGGGATGATACCTTGCTTTGAAGGGATCCATCCAACAATAACCCTCACATTCACGGCCTCCACAACAAGCCCTAACCCATCATCGCAGAGTCCCTCAGCCGTCTTCCTATTTTCCTTCACAAACCCCACAGCGCAAACCCCCATCTCTGTCTCAGTTCATCATCCAACACAACCACCTCGCCAACACCCATCATCAACCATCGATCGACCCTTCATCGTCCTCTCATCACCATCGCAGACTTCTCTTCATCATCACATAACGCTTGCAACCACAACAAGTCGTCGTCCTAAACCTACCACCATCATCAAATCCAGCCATCACCATCCTCCTCGAAACAACCTCGCCAAACCCTAGCCACGTCTCCCTGTTTCACTCCCATCACAGCCACACAGATATCGTCATCGTCTTCATCTCTCAGCCGATCGCCTCCACCAGTTAGATAAAACCCCCATCTCAGTCCCTCTTCGTCCCTTCTCGTTCTCAGCCAAAGCCTTCATCACCATCCCCCTCACATCCTCTTTTCACTGGAGCAGAGCTGAAGAAGCAGATCGGGAGCTGAAGGAGCATATCGTGAGCAGATCGCGTGAGGAAGGTGAAGGAAGAGTTTGCGCTATTTGCACCTCAACACTCCACTCAGTACCACCATGGATCAGGAGACAATGTTTTGTTTCATATTTTAACTCTTTCTCTTATTTTTAGTTTGATATTTAATTATGTATTGCTATTCGAACATGATTAATATGTCTAGCTAAACTTCTCTTAGTTAGGGGTGGATTCGAAGCCCCGAACATGTGCTTTATAAATTAATTGAATTTAATCTTCCTTGCTATTAGTGATTGTGTTTTGCTTAACTGCTTTATAGAGAACTTTTCTTTGTATGTTTGTTAAGGTGGCCAACTTAGTAAGCATGTTAGGATCTGGGGCTAGAATATAGGAGAGTTGAACCTAATTGTTATAATCCTGTATTCACAAGTAGTAAATACCAAGGAACGTTGGTAAGGTTAAGTAAAAACCCAGGTAAGAACAAGATGCTGATCATACTTGTAATTGCCTAGTCACTGTTTATATTTTCCACAAAACTTAATGATCTTAGATTGTTATTTAACTTGCGATTCCTGTTTAGATAGCATGATAAGAATAGTTTGAAAGCGACACTTAGTTTAATTCAACGAACTTGGGAAAACATTTAGAAGACGAAGAAGAAAAACAAAAGAGCCACACACATCTAGCTCTGAATATGAATCTGAAGAGTTCGACATGGGAGACAATATATCTATTAAAGAACTTTCGGCATCCACCTTGGACAATGCTGCACTGTCACGCCCCGATTTTTGAAGAAAACGAAAATCCTAAAATCCACGTAGGATTATCCGTTTCCCCCAAAACTCGGGACGTGAAAATTCTTTATCAACAGAAACAAATAGCAGCAACAACTAAACATGATTTAATTACTGAAACAAATAAAACTCTAACCCGGAAAGACTCTGACGTTGCTAGCTCCACTAACAGAACTCCAGTAACGCTGCTCAAAAGTATCTAAACTTGAAAGGCTAATCGGCTACATTCCCAAAGGAATGTACCCAAGAAGAAAAAGCTCACTTGGGTCAGCAATAAAGCTGGTGTGAGAAATCTTAATCCCAAAATCAATAAATCCGCACATGACAACATCAAAATAAACAAAACAATAAACAACCACACCATCAGGTAGTTCCTCAATGAGGCAAAGGTGTTATCATCCTAACTATAGAAATTGACTATGGCAAGTCTGACCTGCAGAAATATGAGTAGACTTGCCATCCTGCATGAAAATGTTAGAAGCAACCGGATAATATTTCTAAGTTATCAGTCCTCACAAATGTGATTTATTTTCAAACAATGATACAATTCATAGTCATATTAGACTATTATTGAAATATTAACAAAACACATTTTCTACCTTTAGGAAGACAATTAGTTCTCATTCAATGGTTGAATGAGCATTTAGTTTCTTCCTTTAAGGTAATCATGCACATACACAAAAAAAAATCTCGCTTCTTTTCCACAATCGCACTATCCTCCTTGTGCCGAACACACCTCACCCAAGTGTGCCTCCCTTGCCTTCGAAACCACTCGGAGCGTACATGTTCCAAGTGGGGTGCCACCTCGAGGAACATGTCATCTCACCCGAAGTTCGATCCATGGCAAGCATTTCCTAAATCTACACGTACAACCGAACTCACATGGAACGGTGCACCGATATGCAAGCAAGTCTGCATACCCAAAATCATATCACACGTATACAAACAAGTCTGTATACAAAAATTTTCTTTTCTTTTCACATTTTTTTTTCGGAGTTTTGGAAAAGAGCATAAAAAAAAATCAACTAAAATTCAAACTCTTTTATGGTGACTCTTTGTCTACCATAAATAAATCAACCACAGTATCCACCATTCTTTTGGGGAACAAATAATATTTTCATAAATAAATTTTCTATACCCAACAGGGATCAAACTTACAAAATATAAGGATTCAAACTCCTTTGTAAATCTATTTGCATAACAATAAAATTCAAGTTTACAGTAGGATCACGTACTAACCACGTATTTCAAGTCATAACGTAAAATGCAAATTAATTCAATGGTTTAGTTCACTCCACATGTATACCAATAAAATTATGAATTTCAACTCCAAGGATATACCAATAGATAACAATTAATATTTCTGTAATCTATAGTTCATACATTGCAAATACTATTGAATAACATATATGCTCAAGTAGATTTAATATGAAAAAATTAAGCAATTAAATGTATACTAAACATGATTCTACAATCTTTCAAACGAGATTAAATAATATTTTTTATTCACAAATAATTGCCTAGAATAAGTAGTATAAATGATGAAAGATACTCACTAATTAAATTACGCAATAGATACCCCACAAGTTGCTACTGAAACAACCCTCCTAAAATCAACTTAAAACAAACATCGAAAGCTAATCGAAACCTTTCCCAAACTCATCCGAAAACATCTTAGTTGCAGCTCGCAAAACAGTCCACAAACAACCAAGTTTCAGTCCATACAACAGATCCAAGACCCCCTAATTTCAGCTTCTACATTAGTCCATTACAACCCAAATTTTGATGCCGAAATGAAATCAATTTGTCCCTGCAGGGAGCTCCGTAACTAGCCCTATTTGGGTGATAAATTGTTACCCAATTCAACCCAAAACAATCATGTTTCAGTCCCAAAACAATCATGTTTCAGTCCCAAAACAGTCCCCAAAAGGGTCCAAAACAACAACCCAATCCAGTTCCGAAACAACCATGCAAATAACCCTTCGGCAGATTTATCTCTTGTCAACAAAAAGAGCATATCTTTCTGTACCGTGAAATCCTATAGAAGCTAGACTTAAACAGGAAAATTGTGGTATATAGCATGATACTCTGCTAAAAAAAAACTCTGGTAGAAAAACCGCATAAGATCACTAATTACAGAACATATTTCAATTCCATATCATATTGAGCCCCAAGCTCTGCTTGATATGGAAATTTACACATGATTTATTTGTCCATACCATACACTCTTAGGAAACTCATAAATACTAATATGAATTAAAAGCTATAAACCAATGGAAATCATCATAACCATGTATGTACCCTAAATAACACTCAAAGCAACCCTCTAAAACAACAAATAAGGTCTGATTATATACATTCACAACTGAAACAGTTCCAGAATGTTCAATTTCATAATTTCACACAATCAAATTCAAGAAATTTATGAAGAACAAGTTCCAGAACCCAATTTCGAGTTTTGACAAGAATAACCCAAGAAATATGACTTAGCTAAGAAAAACAACTCATAGGAAAAGTCAGAAATACTCATAGATTTCAGGTCTATACAACAAACTCAACCTTCTTAAATTCACATACAAAATAGAATGAAGAAAACTCACCAAAATCGCAATGGATTGCGGAACCATCCCAAATCGTTTCCTCTCCTACTCGTAATCTCCCTGAACCAACTTCGAATCAGGTCTGAAACAGACCCTAATAAATCCCTGCAATACGCCCTGATTAAGTCCTTGAAAACGCCATTGAACCACTGATATTCACATAATTATTACATAATATATCCCTTAATTTATATATGTTAGTGTTTCGATTATTATATTTTATAATAATTATTTCGTTTTCATGTTTTTGTAGGAATTTGAGCGTGAACGATGAAATCGTATTAATGCGACAATTTAAGGAATGACAATTGGTCGATTCTAGCGGTGGTACAAAGTAGAGGGACACATATCTAAACCTAACCCTAATAAACCAAGGTCCACCTAACTTAACGTAAGCCCAAACCCAAAATGCTAACCTAAAAACCCAAGCCCAAGATAATAGGAGAACCCTATTTAGCTCCCCCCATCTTAGAGAAAGGTCCTCTCTCCTTTTCCACGTTCTTTATCCCCTCCTCTCTTTTCCAGCCACCACACCAATCCACCCTGCCGGCAATCCTCGCTCGATAGGAGAGCCGGCAGTGCGATAATCCCGCCATCACCCTTCATCTCGTCATCTCTCACCTCGTTCTCTCAGCCAACAACCACCTCCTCATTCATCCCACTGAAACAGGGGCGTGACAACCCTGTTTCACGTTACAAACCTCACCTCGCCACAGAAACAGACCACCACCCTCTCTATCTAGAACACAGTCGCCACCACCATCTCTCTCTCTCTCAGCCACCTCACGCACAGGACAGCCCCTGTTTCTCCTCCTTCACGAACCACCGCCACCCCTGTTTCTCCCCTCTCTCGGCCTCCTTCCTGTTTACTTCTCTATTTCTCACTGTTTCTCTCTCTCTCTCACGACCACCGTTACGACTAGACCACGCAACCACCGTCGCTGCGAAACAGAGCTCGCGACAGGGAGGCGCTCCCTGTTTCGCTTCCTCCTTCGCGTTCTTTTTATCTATCTCTCGTTGTTCCTCACCCTCTCTCTCTTTTGCAGGTTCAGAACCAGTTGGAGCAGGAGGAAGCTCGCGAGGAGCCAAGAACAGCGGCGGAGCAGGCGGTGTTCGGCTGAGAACGACGGGTACTGTAGCAGAGGCGCGGGAATTATTCAAAATTCTGTTTTACGCTACTGACACCCCGATTTCTATTCTGTACCACAACAGAGCTTGTGTAGTTCATTTGCTCGGGATTCGCGTCCGTGCAGAGATGACTTTCATCTCCATTGATGCTGTGACCACCGGTACCATGGATAGCTAAACCCTTCGCCAAGGCTACGATGAAACCACGGGATTTCCTAGAGTTTGTGTATTTAAATTTATATTTTCTTTATGCTTGAACGTTAAACACATTTGATTTCTGATTTTCAATAATTTGCTTTCACCGATTATATCCTGATTAATTATCTAGACTAGTCGGTAGTTAGAAGTACCCTTTGTTGAAATTCAAAGTCTGATTTAATCAATTAATCTGAATCTGTGATTGTGTGTGCCGTAAGAAGACACGCAATGCTAGGGGTTTAGGATTAGTTAATCTAAACCTGTGATTGTGTGTGCCGTAAGAAGACACGCAATGGTAGGGGTTTATACCTTTGCTGAAATCAATTGCGAACTCAGATTAATCTTTAGGTTAGTCATGTTAATTCTTGAAAACAATAGTTTGGATTACACAAATCTCAAAGAACCTGTGGTGGAGTCAATGCCTTGGTTTCCCTTATCACATTCTTTAAAACTTTCTATTTTGTTTGATTTTTAGTTTAGATATTTTAATTGCTGTAACCGCAATTTAAATTAGTTTAAATCAACTCTAAAATTTAATTGCAACCACAGTCCTTGTGGGATCGACCTGTACTTGCCCTTGTCTACCAGTTAGACACTGTGCACTTGCAGTTATTACAAGTGGGTTAAATTAACCTATTTATTTAGGTTAGTTAAATCTGCATCAAGTTTTTGGCCCCGTTGCCGAGGACTGTAACGGTGTAATTGAATTCAAGAGTTTATTTTCACTAATTTGTAGTTTAGGTTAAAAAAAAAATTAAAAAAAAATTAGGTCAGATATAGATTGCTTTTGCTTTTAGGATAGGCTTGATTTTATTTTTTAGTTATTTCTTTTAAGTCTTAGAAGTTTTGATACTTGTTTTTGCAGGTATTAACAGGTAGGAAGCATATATTACAGGTTGCATATAAAAAAAAAAAAAAAAACACAGGGTTTGAATTGTTTACAGGTAGCTATCGCGTGGACACTCTCAGAAGTTGGCGAGCCGTCAGGTGGACGGTGCTTCTGATCGACGTCAACTCGACTTCTACCCGGCGTCGCAAGTAACCCAAGAGAGGTTCACGCCGGAGGTAACTTCTTCCCACCGCATCTGCACGCGGTTTCTGAGTGGATTACTGTGTGTTTTGCTTGTTTTTTTTTAGCTAGAATTGCATGCAAATTTGAATAGATTGAGGATATTTCTGATGCTGTAAAATTCCGTGCTCTCTCCCGCGGATAGGTTAACCACCATCTATTTTAGGGTTAGGGACTTAAGCCCTCACTATTAAAATTTGTAGCAAGATAAATTAGGACAAGACGCTCATAGGACCCCTCTTTTGAAACTTGAAAGTTTAAAGTAGTCAAGTGAAAGAACATATCCAATCTTGGAATAGTTCTGAAACTGGCATTACACTTTAAGCTGAAGGTAGAAAAGGAGGTAGGAGCAATTAGATTTCAGGATATTTTTTATGCTGGGAAACTCCGTGCTCTCTCCCGCGGATAGGCTAATTAAAATGGATTTCAGCCCTTGATTAGTAACAACCATAGGTAATAAAAAGGAGTGCTTGTAGGGATTACCAGACGTTACAGCCTCTACCTAGTAAATTAGTTTCTCACGAGATTAATTTGCTTCGTAGAAACCTCGACTTTTCGTGGGGCTATAACTATCAGCTACGCAGTACCCGAAGGCAATCTGAATGATTGTATTGCTAGGTACTTATCTAGGGTCGTTTGCCATTTATCTTGCTTGCGCATCATATAGGTCCTGATTAGGTTTTACCATTTTTTTTTTTTTTAGAGTTAGGTTATCTTCATATATAGATTAGGCTTGCATAATTTAATTTAAAAAAAAAAATGAACCTCAATAATTATCCATCTCGCAGGAATGCATTTAATGCCATGCGACAACCTGATTATGCTCCATATTCAGATTATTACAACTCAGGTTCCGCATATTATCCTGACTTCCTCCCCCCTTCTAATGAGGATAAAGACTTTAAGGATTACTTCTCCCCTTCTACCTCGAAGCTTGAAACAACTCTTATGATGATGACTCAGAAATTAGATGCACTTATGAATTTGACTCAACCCCTACCTCCCACTAATGTTTCATTTGATGGTTGTGTTGCATGTTCGAGTCCTAGTCATTCTACAGCTGATTGTGATTTGCAATATGATTATCCTGAATATTTCGCTGAGCAAATCCATTCTTTTAATGCTAATTGGCGACCTGGTTATAATTCAAAGTTCAACTATTACAGCCCTGATTTCGCCAATAATCAAAATCTCTCTTGGGCTCATCACTCACACCAAGGAGGACATATTTTCTCTCAGGCTCCTCAATACCCTAATCATGTTATGCCCCACCATAACCAAGTTCCTCCATCCAACACATCAAGTTTAGAGGAAACGATTAATCAACTTTTGCAGCGCTCAGCAAGTATAATTGATCAGAATTCTAAGGACATATCTGAGTTGAAAGCCACGACTCAAAGACTTGAGATAGTTGTGATCATACTACTGGGGCATTATCTGAAAGTGAGTTAGGAAGAGTTTCTAGTCACTTTATTCAAAATTCAGAGGGTCAATTCATAACTGGTAACACATCGGAATCTGAGTCAAATGATGTTTTTGCAGATAATGTGATCGCAACTACTTTTCTTCCTGACCCATTTCCTTCCCCACATTTTCATGAAGAACCATTCGACATATGTCTTCCTAGTGACTCATGCATAGAATCAAACTGTGAACATTCTTTAGAGTCTCCCATTGACTGTTTTCATGATACACATGACCATTTAGAGGCTTGTTTGACTCATTCTAGTTTAGACTTTGATGTTGATGATTCCATTAGGGAAGTCAATGATTTGCTTGACTCAGTCCCCATTGTGAATCCTAGTTATAAATGGAAGTCTAAAGTGGAGCCTCTTCCACTCAGTGAGTCAAAACTAGTCCCATCAGTTAAGCCACTTGAGCTTGACCTTAAACAATTACCTGACACCCTCAGGTATGCGTTTTCAGGTACTGATGATACTTTGCCTGTTATTATTTCATTTATATTGAATTTAAAACATGTTGTCCCAAAGAAGTCGGGAGATATATTTAATGAGAGACTACATGCCATAGGTAGTGCTAATTCTAGGTTTGGGGGTGTTGTTGCGTCGTCTAACTCATCATCTTGGTGTAATCCATTTTGTTACGATGAACCTGTACCACCCGATATATTTATAGACATACCACTCTCCATCCCTTTCATATTGACTGATGCTACCTATATGGATCCATTGTTTGTAAGAGATGATTTCAATTTTCACCATCCTGATGTGGAAATTATCCAATCTTCTGATTTGGAACCAGACTTAGGATGTTCCATTTTAGGAGTAAGGGATGATCCTTTGTTGCATATCACTACTTGCGACCTATTCATGTTTAAGATCCCTATTGACTTCCAAGGAATGCGAGCTTCTTTACCATTTCTATATGATTTTAGATGGTGTCCTTGCAGCTTTTGGGATGTGCTAGTATATCTTGTGTCGCATGTGGTTGGTATTTTTGAGTGGACTGATCCTCAACTTTTTAGGTTGTTGGTATACGATTCCTTAACCCTTTTGACTCGTTTCTATCATAGACTAGGTTTGGAGGTGAATGCTCCCTATGTTCTTCCTCGTCACTTCATGATATATCATTCATGAGGGAGAATATATGTTGGGCTGACGACGTTAAACCAAGCGCTCCTAGGAGGCAGCCTAGCTTCAGTTGTGTCATGATGGTTAGTCTGGATTGATTTTCGAGTTCTTTCTAGTTGCATTTCACTCATACTCGTTAGCTCCGTAACAATTTTGACTTACAACTGATACATGTAATTTTTAAAAAAAAAAAATTTAAAATTTTTTTTAAAATTTTTTCATTTGAGTCCTGTATTGTTTTTATCAATTTATCATGATGAGTCCACAGTTCTTATGTCTCTGAGCGTTCATTGGTGGAAGATTTCGTCGAAATTGGTAAAAACTTTCCCATGGTAATATCACTCTAACTCTCATATTTTATTTTTCCTGCATTTGTCATGATCATCATTTTATACATTGAGGACAATGTTTGGTTTAGGTTTGGGGGTGAGGTTTATGAGTTTTTTCTGTAGTTTTCAAAAATTTGGAAGTAAAATTTATTTCACAATTTACTATTGTATTCTACTCAATCTCCATTGAATACATAGTTAATTGTGATTGTGTGACAAATTTTCAGTTTGAAAATGCATTCAAAATCTAAGTTTCTTTCCAATGAAGAGGATGTGCTTTCAAGTATGCCTTTAAATTGGAGGAATACATGCTTTCACTTGTCACTTTTATATATCAATAGGAAAACATATGGTTTGATATTATCTTTAAGTTAAATATATTTCATGAGATTTTTTTCAACTCGATTACTTTTTGCACTATAAGCCATATTAGCATGATTTGAAGTTGATGAGTGGGATATGAGCTAGAAAACCTTAGAATAATAGTGGAGACTTAACCCGTGAAAGTTTTGAGCCATTCTTTTCTTTCTGAGTGTTAGATAAATATACTCTAATTTTTCTTGAGTTCGCATTAAGTCGTTGATGATCTCATTATTCTCATTTTTTTTATCAATTGCTTTGAGAATGACATTAAAATTAAATTATTGCACTAGAACTTTTTAGTTTATTTAGTTGAGATGTCATAATACCAACCTGAACTTAAGAAATGATGTAGGCAAGTTTTTCTTAAACTTTTTCTAGCCTTTTTTCTTACCCACTCATTAGTTCCCTTTTGAAGCCCTTTGAGCCGTTGATAGCCTTTCATTTGTTAACCCCTTATCAATACCCAATTTATCTAAGAATGTATATGGATGAATGTTAGTTGGAAATGGGCAATTAGAAAGAGCAGAGTCAAATATACCATGAGTCCTCAGTGTTGAAACATTCTATTGAGTAGAAGAGGAAAAGCATGTAGTTGAAAAAAAAAAAAAAAAAAAAAGAAAGAAAAGCGATGTCAATGAAAAAAAAAATGAAGAAAGTAATTGATGGTTAGAACATTGATTTACTCTTCGTAGCCCTTGTGTTAGTTTAATGGGTGTATACATTCTTAGAGATTTTTCGTATACTTTTTTTCATTCTTTGTTAGCCATTACCTAAGCCCCATTACAACCTATTAAAGTCCTAGTTGATCTTAAGAGATGATTAGTTTCGTAGATGTGGAGATTAAATAAATAAGAACTATGGTGTATGATTTAACATTCTCAAAAGTAATTGATATTCCTGTCCATGAGATTATACTCATTCCATTCTTGAAAAGTCCGTTCTTCATATTACTATATGTGAGATGATTGTTTTCCATTATTTACTCTTTTCCTCACATATAAACTGAGTGAAATATCAAATCTCTGAGTGTTTTATTGTGAGTGACATGAGAGGTTTGAAGTCAAAACAAACTTTCTAAAGGAGATTTAGTAATTGTTTTACTTTGAAATAAAAAGTTATGTTGATAAGGCCATGCACACACACACTTCGAGTTGGGAATAATTGATGAAATTTATTTAACCTTTGGGTATTATTAAATTGTTGTGAAACTCTTTGATATATTATTGTGAGACTGTTAGCTATTTTCAAAATTTTTTGGCAATTAAATTCTTACTCTGAGGATAATAGACTGAGTTACCATGTTTTGAAAATTTATGAGTCATAATGTTTGTGGGTAACATTTCTGGAAATCCTCACGAGACTATAACTCGTCCACTAGAGGTAATCTAGGGGTTTAAAGCCTTGTTGCACGTTTAAGGTAAGTGCAACCGATGATTCCTGCGAAAGTGAGTTAGAATTTTATTTTTATTGTTTTGCTCGAGGACTAGCAAAATATAGGTTTGGGGGTATTTGATATTCACATAATTATTACATAATATATCCCTTAATTTATATATGTTAGTGTTTCGATTATTATATTTTATAATAATTATTTCGTTTTCATGTCTTTGTAGGAATTTGAGCGTGAACGATGAAATCGTATTAATGCAACAATTTAAGGAATGACAATTGGTCGATTCTAGCAGTGGTACAAAGTAGAGGGACACATATCTAAACCTAACCCTAATAAACCTAGGTCCACCTAACTTAACCTAAGCCCAAACCCAAAATGCTAACCTAAAAACCCAAGCCCAAGATAATAGGAGAACCCTATTTAGCTCCCCCCATCTTAGAGAAAGGTCATCTCTCCTTTTCCACGTTCTTTCTCCCCTCCTCTCTTTTCCAGCCACCACACCAATCCACCCTGCCGGCAATCCTCGCTCGATAGGAGAGCCGGCAGTGCGATAATCCCGCCATCACCCTTCATCTCGTCATCTCTCACCTCGTTCTCTCAGCCAACAACCACCTCCTCCTTCATCCCACTGAAACAGGGGCGTGACAACCCTGTTTCACGTTACAAACCTCACCTCGCCACCGAAACAGACCACCACCCTCTCTGTCCAGAACACAGCCACCACCACCATCTCTCTCTCTCTCAGCCACCTCACGCACAGGACAACCCCTGTTTCTCCTCCTTCACGAACCGCCACCACCCCTGTTTTTCCCCTCTCTCGGCCTCCTTCCTGTTTACTTCTCTCTTTCTCACTATTTCTCTCTCTCTCTCACGACCACCGTTATGACCAGACCACGCAACCACCGTCGCCGCGAAACAGAGCTCGCGACAGGGAGGCGCTCCCTGTTTCTATTCCTCCTTCCCGTTCTTTTTATTTATCTCTCGTTGTTCCTCACCCTCTCTCTTTTGCAGGTTTAGAACCAGTTGGAGCAGGAGGAAGCTCGCGAGGAGCCAAGAACAACGGCGGAGCAGGCGGTGTTCGGCTGAGAACGACGGGTACTGTAGCAGAGGCGCGGGAATTATTCAAAATTCTTTTTTACGCTACTGACACCCCAATTTCTGTTCTGTACCACAATAGAGCTTGTGTAGTTCATTTGCTCGGGATTCGCGTCCGTGCAGAGATGACTTTCATCTCCATTGATGCTGTGACCACCGGTACCATGGATAGCTAAACCCTTCGCCAAGGCTACGATGAAACCACGGGATTTCCTAGAGTTTGTGTATTTAAATTTATATTTTCTTTATGCTTGAACGTTAAACACATTTGATTTCTGATTTTCAATAATTTGCTTTCACCGATTATATCCTGATTAATTATCTAGACTAGTCGGTAGTTAGAAGTACCCTTTGTTGAAATTCAAAGTCTGATTTAATCAATTAATCTGAATCTGTGATTGTGTGTGCCGTAAGAAGACACGCAATGCTAGGGGTTTAGGATTAGTTAATCTAAACCTGTGATTGTGTGTGCCGTAAGAAGACACGCAATGGTAGGGGTTTATACCTTTGCTGAAATCAATTGAGAACTGAGATTAATCTTTAGGTTAGTCATGTTAATTCTTGAAAACAATAGTTTGGATTACACAAATCTCAAAGAACCTGTGGTAGAGTCAATGCCTTGGTTTCCCTTCTCATATTCTTTAAAACTTTCTATTTTGTTTGATTTTTAGTTTAGATATTTTAATTGCTGTAACCCCAATTTAAATTAGTTTAAATCAACTCTAAAATTTAATTGCAACCACAATCCTTGTGGGATCGACCTGTACTTGCCCTTGTCTACCAGTTAGACACTGTGCACTTGCAGTTATTACAAGTGGGTTAAATTAACCTATTTATTTAGGTTAGTTAAATCTGCATCAACCACCCTTCAAACAGCTTCGAATCAGCATTGTATGGGATCTTGAAACAACCTGAAACAGACTCTGATTTAACCCTGAAACCAACCTCGATTCAGCCCTGAAACTCGCTCTGAAAACCTCCTGTTTCAGCCCATACACGCACCTAAATCAACCCTGAATCAACCTCGATTCAGACCTGAAACAACCCTACAAGCATACCTGAATCAGCCCTCAATCACCCAGTCACACACGTACTCTCTTATTTTCTTTCCTCTCCATTTCTCTTCTCTGATCCTCATCACTCCAATCTCTCTCTTTATCATGCCACCATTAAGAAGAACAAAACGAGAACAAGGAGAACAAGAGAAGGAAGAAGGAGAAAAAGAGGAGGAAGAAGGAAGAAGAAGAAAGGGTTTCTTTTTATAAGGTGGGTGACTATTCGCCCCCATTTAAATTCAAAGGACAGTCCGTCTTTTAACTTCACAAAATAAAACCCTAATCATTAGTTTAATAAAAACCCAAAACCAAGCCCAAATACAATTGAGTAACAACCCATCAACATTAGGGTTTATAAATTTTTGACTAAACGCACACACACACCTTATTCTATTTAGCAATGGCAAATAAAAAAAAATCTTTTTCCAAATAATTGAGATTACAATATATGCCACAATTAATAAATAAGAAAATTTTATATTTATTTAATTAGGCGGGTATTACAATATATACAACATAAAAGAATCTCGTCCCGAGATTCGGAAGAAAAGAAAGTTAAGCGAATTTCGAAAAATATAACTTGTCAAACGAAAGAAGATTTTAAAACAAAAATTTCAATTGAATTTTTAGTTGCATAAATTTTTATTGCCATTGGAAAAGTAGGGGTGTTACACGCACCCTTGTGCATTCAGTATCCATTAGCCGCGCAGGGCAAGACTGAGTCATTCGAGCTGAAATCCAACCTACTTCATCATATTCCGAAGTATCATGGTCTTTCTATGGAGGATCCAAATAAACATTTAAAGGAATTTGAAGTTGTATGCTCCAGTATGACGCCAATAAATGTGGTGAAAACATCCCAACTTGGGAGCATTCCCCTTTTCTCTGGCTGATAGGGCAAAGGATTGGCTCTATGAACTACCTTCCAGAACAATATATTCTTGGGAGAGCATGAATAAGGTGTTTCTAGAGAAATTCTTCCCAACTTCCAAAATTATCTTGTTGAGGAAGAAAATCAGTGGCATACAACAAGGTCCAGGAGAATCATATCCGGCTTACTATGAGCGCTTCAAAACTCTCATAGCATCATGCCCACAACATCAGATGAAGGAGGAGCTCCTGATTCAATACTTTTATGAGGGATTGCTTCCTCTTGAGCGACAGATGTTAGATGCAGCGGCAGGAGGAGCTTTGGTTGATAAAACTCAAGCAGCAACAAAGACTTTGATTGCAAATCGAGCTTTAAATGCCCAACAATATGAAGGAATTGGAGAGCCTTCACGCCAAGTCAATGAGGTAAGTACTAATTCTAGTTTGGAAGCTCAATTGGCTAATCTTACTTCACTTGTGACTCAGGCCCTAGGAAAGCCGATTGTGCTAGGAGTTGCACAAGTTTGCGGCGTGTGTACTAAGTCAGGACATCCATCTGATCAATGTCTTCAACTGATTGAGAATGGCGGTTGGGAAAATGTCAATGCAATAGGTTTTCAAGGGCAAAATCACTATAGAAATAATCCTTATTCGAACACCTAAAATGAAGGTTGGAGAAATTACCCCAGTTTTGGATGGAGAAATTCAGAACAACCTCAACAATAGACTTCGAATCGGCCACCCCCTGGTTTCGCCCAAAGGCAACCAGAACCACCTCAGCACAATTCAGGAATGCCCCTTAACTATGATGAGATTTTGAAATCGTTGACTGTTTCTCAGCAGAACCAATCAAAGGATATAGCAGATTTGAAACTACAAATGGGACAGATAGCTGAGTTTATTTGACAAATTCGCGAGCAAGGAAAACTTCCTAGTTCTACCATTCCAAATCCGAAAGGCGGGTTTGAAACCGCAAATCAATTACATTGAGGAGTGGTAGATTAATTGAGAATGAGCCAATAGTCCCCAAACAGAGTCGAAATAAGAAAGCTAAGTCACAGAAGGATGATCCAGCCATCCTTGAAACACCAAAGCTCCAAGGTAAGAAGGTGAGCATTCCAAATTCAGTTTCTGCTAATCTTGCTCCACTTTTTGTGCCTTTTTCCAGGTAGGTTTGCCAAATCTAGGAAAGATGAACAGGATAAAGAAATTTTGGAAACCTTACAAAAAGTCCAAGTCAATATTCCGCTTCTTGATGCTAATAAGCAAGTGTCGAAGTATGCAAAATTTTTGAAGGAACTTTGCACAACAAAGAGACGACTTCAAGTCAGAGAGGTAGTTAAGGTAAGTGAGAATGTCTTTGCAGTTCTTCAAAGGAAATTTCCACCGAAGTGTAAGGATCCAGGTAGTTTCACTATCCCTTGTGTTATTGGTAATACTAAAATTGAAAATACAATGTTAGACTTAGGTGCCTCAATTAATGTTATGCCATATTCTGTTTATCGTTCTATGAATCTTGGGGAACTAAAAAATGATGGTGTAATTATTCAATTGGCTGACCGTTCTAATGCATATCCTCGAGGTTTGTTGGAAGATGTGTTGGTGCAGGTTAATCATTTGATCTTCCCAACAGATTTGTATGTGCTTGAAATGAAAGATTCGACATTGTCAACACCTTTGCCTCTTATTTTAGGGCGCCCTTTCATGAAAACTGCAAGAACAAATATTGATGTGCATGCGGGGAAACATACCATGTAATTTGATGGTGATGTGATTGGATTCAACATCTTTGAAGCCATGAGGTATCCTGTTTATAATCATTCTTGTTTTTCTATTGACGTGACATATATTTTGTCCCAGGAATTTCTTGACATCATGAACGAGGATGAACTTGAAATCGCCATTACTACTGGCGCCGGATATGAGAGAAATGGAGTCTTTTGTGACAATATGAAGATCTCGGCCGATAACATGAGGGAGGATATCATTGAGACTGTGGCAACCTTGGAGTCAATGCCACAAATTGTTAGTGAGTTACCTCCCCCAATTATTATTCCCTCATCTACTAATAAACTTTTACCTTATGTGATTCAGGCACCTACACTTGAGCTTAAACCGTTACCATCACTTGAAGTACGTGTATTTGGGAGATGATGAGACATTGCCTGTCATCATATCATCATCTCTCACAAATTTAAAGGAGGAAAAACTTATTCGATTTTTGAAGGAATACAAGACTGCAATTGGGTGGACATAAAGGGTATCAACCCTACCACGTGTATGCACCGTATACTTCTTGAGGAAGGTGCAAAACCCACTAGAGAAGCTCAGCGCCTCCTAAACCCCCCTATGATGGAAGTATTGAAGAAAGAAATCATTAAACTCCTTGATTGTGGCGTGATTTACCCTATTTTAGATAGCAAATGGGTTTCACCAGTGCAAGTAGTGCCGAAGAAGTCTGGCATAACTGTGGTAAAGAACGAGGAAAATGAGTTGGTTCCCACGCGAAAACAAACAGGGTGGCGGGTTTGTATTGACTATAGAAAACTGAATGCAACTACCAGGAAAGATCATTTTCCTCTTCCCTTTATTGATCAATTGCTTGAAAGGTTGGCCGGTCGTGTTTTTTATTGTTTTCTTGATGGTTATTCAGGATATAATCAGATTGTCATCGCTCCAGAGGATCAAGAAAATACAACCTTTACATGTCCATTCGACACTTTCGCATATAGAATAATGCCATTCGGTTTGTGTAATGCCCCGACTACCTTCCAGAGATTTATGGTAAGTATATTTTCAGACTTTATTGAAAAAAATCATTGAGGTTTTTATGGATGATTTTAGTGTTTTCGGTGATTCTTTTGACTATTGTCTAGATAATCTTGCATTGATTATGAAGCGATGCATTGAGGTTAACCTTGTATTAAATTGAGGAAAATGTCACTTTATGGTTAACCAAGGTATTGTTTTAGGTCATGTGATTTCAGCTAGGGGTATTGAGGTTGATAAAGCTAAAATAGATCTTGTACGTTACTTACCCTCTCCTACTTCGGTGAGAGAGGTTCGTTCTTTTCTTAGACATGCAGGATTCTATCGGCGATTTATCAAAGATTTTTCTAAGATTTCTGGACCACTATGTCGACTCCTACAAAAAGATGTGCCATTTGAGTTCAATAATGACTGTCAGACAGCGTTTGACAAGCTTAAGGAGTTGTTGGCATCAACACCTATCATTGCACCACCGGATTGGAGTCTTCCATTTGAGCTTATGTGTGACACATCAAATTATGCCTTAGGAGCAGTTTTAGGCCAACGGTGGGACAAACGTCTTCACGTCATCTACTATGCCTCCCGAACCTTGAATGACCCTCAATTGAATTATTCCACAACTGAAAAATAACTTTTAGCTGTTATATTTGCTTTAGAGAAATTTCGATCTTATTTAATTGGAACTAAAGTTATAATTTTCTCTGATCATGCAGCTTTAAAATACTTTCTTACGAAAAAAGAAGCGAAACCGAGACTTATACAGTGGATACTTCTTCTTCAAGAGTTTGATGTGGAGATCAGGGATAAAAAAGGGAGTGAAAACGTGGTAGCTGACCACATGAGCCGTTTGGTGCGCAATGAGGAGCCCCAGCCAATTCTTGAGACTTTTCCTGACGAGCAACTATTTTTGGTCAAGGTAAGTGAACCATGGTATGCTGATATTGTAAATTACATTGTATCCAAATAGATTTCAAACACCTTAACTCGAGTTCAGAAGGATAAGCTCAAGAAAGTGGCGAAACAGTTTGTATGGGATGATCCCTATATGTGGAAGCATTGTACCGATCAACTGATTAGAAGGTGCGTACCCGATTATGAATTTAATTCAATATTGACATATTTTCATTCCTATCTTGTGGGGGACACTTTGGAACTCAAAGAACAACTCGTAAGGTTTTAGAATGTGGATTTTATTGGCCCACTTTACTTAAGGATGCCAGATTATTTTGCATGACTTGTGACCGGTGTCAAAGAACAGGTAATTTAGGCCCTAGAGATCAAATGCCACAACATCCTATATATAATGTGGAAATCTTCGATGTATGGGGTATTGATTTCATGGGTACATTTCCTTCTTCTAATGGTTTCATTTATATATTGCTTGTTGTGGATTATGTTTCAAAGTGGGTGGAAGCAAAAGCCACCCGTACTGACGATTCCAAAGTTGTTGCAGAATTTATTCGTTCTAACATTTTTGTAAGATTTGGAATGCCGCGAGTGATTATAAATGATGGAGGTTCCCATTTTTGCAACCGTACAATTGAAGCTTTGCTTAAGAAATACAATGTCACACATAAGGTTTCGACACCTTATCATCCCCAAACAAGTGGACAAGCCGAAGTTTCAAATCGTGAAATCAAGGGAATACTTGAAAAGACAGTAAAGCCCACTCGCAAAGATTGGAGCATGCGACTTGATGATGCTTTATGGGCATATCGAACAACATATAAGACACCTAAAGGGATGTCTCCCTTTCGGATTGTATATGGGAAACCGTGTCATTTACCGGTTGAGCTAGAACATAAGGCGCATTGGGCTATTAAGACTTTCAATATGAACATTGATGATGCTGGCCTTCATAGGAAATTGCAGCTGAACGAGCTTGAAGAAATTCAGAATGACGCATATGAGAGTGCCAGGATTTATAAGGAGAAAACTAAAGCTTTTCATGATCGCATGATCCGTGGAAAGACTTTTGTTGTGGGCCAGAAAGTCTTACTTTTTCAGTCACGCCTTAAACTTTTTCCTGGTAAGTTACGTTCTAGATGGGTTGGTCCTTTTATTGTTACTAATGTCTTTTCCCATGGTGCTATACAGGTGAAAAGTGTCACAACTGGAAATGAGTTTAAGGTGAATGGGCGTCGACTTAAGCCCTATTATGAGTCCTTTGTGGAGCATGACGTGGAGGACGTATCACTTCGTGTTCCCACTTATTCTGAGGATTAATTGGAGATACTGTCAGGCTGCACGACGTTAAAACAAGCGCTTCTTGGGAGGCAACCCAATCAGATTTGCTTTCTCTATCCCTTTATTTCCTTTTCGTTATTTTTGTTTTTGTTTGTTAGTAGATCTTTCATTACATGTGCTATAATCTATTAACATTGAGGACAATGTTAGGTTTAAGTGTGGGGGGAACAGAACGTTGTTTTTATTAAAAAACAATTAATAAAAAAAATTGTCAGTCAGAAAAAAAAAATTATGTTGCTTTTTATTTTCTTTGTTTGTATTAGTGTCATAAAAACTATAAAAAAATATAAAAATAAAAAATTTATAGTTGTTTTAAGTCTTAGGATACTTTCCAACACAATGATGAGATTTGGTTTTTAATTGCATGACTTTAAGGTGATTTATAAACATGATTTAAGATCTAATATTATTCTTTGGTTAATGCTTATTCATGGTCATCATATGCAAATTCACATGTAATCAACTTTGTAATTGGTACTCATAGAATGCTTAGTTGAATTTAACTCATTATAACCCATATGTGAGTTTTGAGCCTATTGTTCCTTTGATTTTGAGAGTTTTTAGTTAGGTCATCTTTTATTTCTTTTGTCAATAATAATTCGTTGCATGATCTCAATTTTGTTTGCTTTGGTTGCTACTTGGATTGCTTTCAAAATTAAGAATTAAACACTAGAACTTGTATTAATTTCGCTCAAAGCATCATATTGAATTGCATGACATGATAAAGGCACCTAGTTTTCACCATTGCCAAATAAGCATGATCTATAATATATTTCCTTTAGTTTAACTCCATTGAGCCTGTTATTAAGCCTTTTGTTTTATTACCCTCATTTTCTATCCCTAACCTAATAATTTGATTTGCACAGACTTTATTGTGATTCAAGGTATGTTGAAAAACAAGTGTGGGGGAAGACCCTTGTGGTAGACAGTTCAAGAAGAAAAAGTCGCAAAAAAAAAAAAAAATTTGTACAAAATGTTACAAAAGGGATACAAGTCCATATCTATATCCATTCAGTATTACAATACCATACAGATAGTTCAATTCTTTTCAGTAGATACAAAATAATTGCTGAAGCTCTTCATTATCAATGGGCCACCTCGTCATTTTCCCACTTATGTCTTGAACCATATGATTCTTTGCTAATGTCTCTAATCTTATTGCATGCTTTCACCATTTCTTCAAGCCCTTTGAAAATTTCATATCCGTTCTTTCTCTTCCCTGGACCCCTGGCCCCAATACAACCTGAATTAAGACCTTTTGATTGAGTGTGTCCTGCAATGTCACGATGTGAAGATTCGAATGAGGTATGAGCATATGGTGTCCCTAGTTCTTGCATTCAAGTAGTAGCATTCCTTCCATGAGATCATATATCTGGAAAAAAAAAAGTCAGAAAATGTCTTTTCTTTCTTGTTATATCATATGTGAGCTATTTGTTTCCCTTTTACATCAATCCTCTCACATATAACTAGAATAGGAAGAGTGATTTTACCAAACAATCAGTGAAAAAGAAAAGAGTGCATCCAGTGAGATTTTTGGGTTAATTCTTCTTGGCACGCGTTTGAGTTTCACAGTCACTTGGATTGATTTAATTGAGTTTTTATATCATTGCTATGAACGTGTATTAATTTTCAAATGATGTGGATTTAATCTTGTGTTTACAAAGAATCTTAACATGTCATGATCCATTGAAAATCTCTGAGACAAATGTTGGAAAGTATAGATTGAGTCATTTGAGTCTTTCTTGAATTTGCTCGAGGACTAGCAAAAGATAAGTGTGGGGGAATTTGATAGGGGCATAATTAGGCTATTTTTAGTATCATATTTCTATATATATTTTTAGCTATTACTTGTTAATTATGGTACTAATTTCTATTTTCGTGTTTGTGTAAGTTTCCAATTACAAGATTCTAAAAAAGAAACTAAGTGACACAAACAAGGGAACCAAGCAAAGAAGGAAACAAAACAATTATAAAAGGGATGATACCTTGCTTTGAAGGGATCCATCCAGCAATAACCCTCGCATTCACGACCTCCACAACAAGCCCTAACCTATCATCGCAGAGTCTCTCAGTCGTCTTCCTCTTTTCCTTCACAAACCCCACATCGCAAACCCCCATTTCTGTCTCAGTTCATCATCCAGCACAACCTCCTCGCCAACACCCATCATCAACCATCGATCGACCCTTCATCGTCCTCTCATCACCATCACAGACTTCTCTTCATCATCACATAACGCTTGCAACCACAACAAGCCGTCGTCCTGAACCTACCACCATCATCAAATCCATCCATCACCCTCCTCCTCGAAACAACCTCGCCAAACCCTAGCCACGTCTCCCTGTTTCACTCCCATCACAGCCACACAGATATCATCACCGTCTTCATCTCTCAGCCGATCGCCTCCACCACTCAGATAAAACCCCCATCTCAGTCCCTCTTCGTCCCTTCTCGTTCTCAGCCAAAGCCTTCATCACCATCCCCCTCGCATCTTCTTCTCACTGGAGCAGAGCTGAAGAAGCAGATCGGGAGCTGAATGAGCATATCGTGAGAAGATCGCGTGAGCAAGGTAAAAGAAGAGTTTGCGCTATTTGCACCTCAGCACTCCACTCAGTACCACCACGGATCAGGAGACAATGTTTTGTTTCATCTCTTAACTCTTTATCTTATTTTTAGTTTGATATTTAATTATGTATTGCTATTCGAACATGATTAATATGTCTAGCTAAACTTCTCTTAGTTAGGGGTGGATTCAAAGCCCCGAACACGTGCTTTATAAATTAATTGAATTTAATCTTCCTTGCTATTAGTGATTGTGTTTTGCTTAACTGTTTTATAGAGAACTTTTCTTTGTATGTTTGTTAAGGTGGCCAACTTAGTAAGCCTACTAGGATATGGGGCTAGAATATAGGAGAGTTTCACCTAATTGTTATAATCCTGTAATCACAAGTAGTAAATACCAAGGAACGTTGGTAAGGTTAAGTAAAAACCTAGGTAAGAACAAGATGCTGATCATACTTGTAATTGCCTAGTCAGTGTTCATATTTTCCACAAAACTTAATGATCTTAGATTGTTATTTAACTTGCGATTCCTGTTTAGATAGCATGATAAGAATAGTTTGAAATCCACGCTTAGTTTAATTCAACGAACTTGGGAAAATAATAAGTTTAATGCAGTGCGGTCACGGTTAATCTTGAGCATTGTCTCTCACGAGTTAGCAAGTGATTATTGAAGATTGATTTATAAGCATATGTTTAGTGTGTGGAGATAAACCCTTAGCTAATTTCTCATATTTGCAATCCCTTTAGTTTTATTATCTTTACAGTAATTTTCGTAGTTATTTTCATAGTTTAATTTAGAAAATCCAATCCCCCATTATTTAATTAATTAGGTTGTTAGTTGTCTTTTAGTTATTATTAGTGTTAATGAACAAGCCCTCTAATCCTCGGTCTAGAACGATCCCTACTTATTCTATACTACAATCACAAAACAGGGTATTAAGTTGTGTGCTACTAAAAAAGCGCATCAGCTTCTCAGCAGCCCAGCCAGCTTCCTTCGAAGCACTCTCTTCAACGAAAGACTGCAACTCAGAATGTTCCTTAGCCGCAGCTTCCTGTGTAACCTTGACCTCTAGGCGGAGCAGGCTCAACTCCTGCTTGAGTCCGTCCCTCTCGGACACCGTCTTGGTCAGATTACGCTCAAGGTCTTCCAAATGAACCCTCTAAGCCTCAGCGACCACGGTTGATTGATCCAACCACATCTCTTCGGCCTACTTCTAAAGCCGCTCAATTTCATGGAACACATCAGAATACAGCGTCTGCACATGCGAGAAGACACGGTCCAAAGTATATACTCTCTCGCGAGCCGCCTCTACTTCTGTCCTAGCAACGACCGCATGGCTCATATAACACATACCCAGCATGAGATACTTCAAACCCTTGTCCACACACTTTTCCAGCGTATCCTCCTCGGGTTTTGAGGCATGGTCCATCAGCCAACTATGACGCCTGCTTATTTGCTTCCTCGAAGCATACTCAACATCCACCTCTTGGTGACAAACATGTGAGCTCATCTTCACCAAGTTCAGTGCAAACATGCTTATCCGTGCATCAGGATGAAGCTTTCCCTAATCAGGAACTATGCCAGTACCGCCCTTTACGGTCGCCACCGACCTTAGACTCTCCTCCGTGGCTTTTTCCTTGTCAAGAATGACCGACCCTTTATTGCGAGGCAGCTCAACAGGATCCGGAGGCAGAGGAGGGAGCGAAGTATCCAAATGACCTTCCAACAGTTCTAGTTGTGGCCTAAAACAAGACGGTGAGCAATGCAGAGTACAGGAGACACGACCGGTACCGCGGCCACTTTCAGGTGAGTCAACACTAGGGTGATCAGATTTCACCACTTTAGGTGAGTCTTCAAAAGTGCCCTCTACCGGAATATCCCCATACGAATCAGTGGCAACAGAAGTCTCCATTGTAATCCGTACAAGATGATCATTCAGAGCCTCGACCTGCGCGCCACTAAGGTTTGACCCGTCGGCAACTCCTGTCAACCAAAGATAATCTTTCTCCAAGTCGGGAACATTAGACTTTGCCTCGACAGGCCTAGCGGACTCGCGCTCCTCTCTCACCAAAGCGGGTCGTGCCGAAGACGGCTCAGTTCTAACGCGATGCTTTTTCCTCACAAAGGAAGTGAGCGTCTCAGACGGATCCTCTGCATCAGACAGAATGGGAGTCTTGGCCCTAGCAACCTTCATCTTCCTGATAGGGGCCCCATCTTCTAGCTTAATGCACGACCCTCGATACAGAGTGGGAACGAAGTGCTAATTGTCCCACGACCCACTACGGACGAAATTGGAAACTTTTATGATATCAACCGCCTCCCTTTTTGGCATGACACAAAATGTTTCCATGGTGGTTTGCTTCTTTAAGGTAAGAGGAGTAGTGGGAAACCTTCCTGCAAGAGGACACAAGCAATGATCACTCGGCCCGCTATCAAGCACATCAAAGTCACAAGGAGGGAGTTGAACTTATGAAGCAGCTTGAACTGTCACCCAAGCGGACGACCCTTGCATCGGAAATATTTCAAATCTGCATGGGCCAGAAAGCAGTACTTATGCCAGATCATGAAGTCATCAGGCAGGTTAACGGAGCAATTCGGCGACTTTGTCTTGCAAACAAGATTGCTCTGCAGTCGAGGAGCGTTCAACAACTGAATCACCCGCAAGGTCACACTTACGCCGGCTTCCTTAGCACTAAGCAAAATCGTGAGGATGATCCTGTATCCATTGGGTCCCAACTGAGCCAGAGGAATCCCTAAGAGATCCAAGAACTCCCAAATAACGTCCAGAACTGGGAAACACACCCAGTTTGAAGCATCTCCCGATGTAAACAGATAAAACCGGCCAGAGGTGACATTGGCATCAGGTCGCTCATCAAAAGGTACAACGAAAAATCTTCAGGAACTCCAAACTTTGTATGGATTTCAGCAAGACCGGGCTCGGACAGCAACCTATCTTTAAAAAACTCTAGGCCCTCAGCCAAAACAACATTATCAAGAAGGTTTTCTCGAGCCATGAAGAAGACAAACAAACCTTTCAGAACAATATCTTCAAAAGCAGGTAAAACAGAAGGGTCAGACTCAACACTGCGAATGACCTATATAGATGATAGGTTTTTGCCGAACCAACGCACGCCCAATTAATGCAGCGTGCAGCTCAAGCAACGATTCAGACTCAATCATCATGAGCACCGCATCCCTTCAAGAGATGACTTATTGAACCGATGTGACGGTTCATTAACTCGAGGGCAGTAGCTTATGATACATAAAAATGGTCACACTTCCGAGCCAAACACGTGTCATGATGATCTTGAGTAACTACGGTCTCAAGCATCGGCCCAATACAGATCCAGCCCAAGCGGATCTAAGCCCGCTCAACTTCAGTCTGCCAAGCGGACCCAAACTCTCACAAGCATGCTAGGCCCACATGTCTCACAACTATCCTCAATACCCATAAGCCCTTTTTAGGCAAGTATATCGATGATCAACTTTAGACGGGCAGCTACAGCTACTCTCTGCTTTCAACTACAGCTACAGCAGCAAACACCATAGTATCTTCCACACAGGGAAACTCCCTTCTACGGATTGCTCTTAAATTGGGAACTATGACCCGCATATCTAAGAGTGTAGAGCTAACATGGAACTTCCCTCCTACATCACGACTCTTAATTAGAGAGGGATCTCCTCCCTAAACTATGCCTATGATGGCCCAGTTGAACCAGGACTCCTTGCATTATAAATAATACATGAGATTGGTAAGCTAAGGTACGCTACAAATTTCATGTTACAACATTACACCTTCCTCAGATCCTTGTCTGACTTTAGCATCGGAGTGCCATTGGCCACCCCACGGTGGTATGTGGCTCACGTGCGTTGCTTGTGCAGGTCAGCATGAACGGGGTCAGAGCTGGGAGAGAAAAATGACTGTATCATCAGCCGTCTTTTATCTTCCACCTCAAACACCATTATGTTTTGTATATATAATTGCCTTGTTGCTTCAAATTTCTTCACAACTCTATTAACCAAACTCAAGTTTGGGGCGATGGTAATCGATCTGCTTTAAAAGCGAACAATAATCCTCAATCAAGGGCTTACGAGACCCATACTATTATCTTATCTATACATCAATTAAGAACCTTTCTTAAGGCTATTAAGATTTTTTTTTATAATAATGTATCATTTTAATCATTTCATTGTGCAAATTTATTTCTCGGCGTCACGAAATAGAACTTGTCCATCTGTTTGAAATTTTTTTTCCATATACCTAAATTATGGGGTTACTCGAAGGGTGTCGAGGCAATTAGAGCCTTCGAATATGGTTTATGGGGCGGTTGTGACTAGTGTTGGGGAAGAAGTGAAGTTTGGGATCAGGGTTCCTAAGGTTAAAATGTGGGTTTTTGCTGTAGTGGTGTTGATGGCTACTGTTGTGGGCGTGTTTATGATGGCTACTGTGAAGAATGTGATAATATTGGTTGTGGTTGGTGGTGTTTTAGTGCCTGTGGTGGCTGTATGGAATAGGTTTTGGGGGAAGAGGGGGACGATGGGGTACTTGAGTAGGTACCCAGATGTAGAGCTTCAAGGTGCGAAAGACGAACAATTTGTTAAAGTCACTAAGGTAATTTCCTTTTGTTTTACTAAAAAACGATTTGTTTGTTAGTTGGTTTTATGCATAATTTCGATGGTTTTCTATATGCGTATTGACAATTATTCATTGTTTGTTGTTGTTATCTTCGTCATTTTGATAATGGTATCTTTGTTATTTTGATAATTTTTGTTGTCGTCTTCATTCTTGGTGTGGTTTATATTTTGCTTTTGGTTTGTAGACTTGTTTTTTATTCAATGATGATGTTGGTGTTATCATATGCTTGTTGATGTACTAGTTTGTGGTGTGTCAAAATGCAATATATCTGCTCAGAGTGTCGGATTACTTAAATTTTGAAGTTCCTATTTTGTTTTTGCGATGTAGTTATTGTTTGATCATAGTATTTGATATGTTAGTTTTTTTTTTGTTTATCTGTGGATGCTATGCAGTACAAAGAAATAAATGGGCATTTTTTTCAACAAAAAATAGGAAAGAAAAAAACAAACTGATGCTCAGACAATTGTTTTTTCTTTCAAAGGTCAAAAGCTGCATCGAGCATATCTGGGCTTACTTGTGTAGAAGTGTTAAAAGCTTTGCAACACGAATATGTGTACTAATTAATCTTTAGAATACATTCTTTGAAGTTAAGATACCTATCTCAACACTATGCGCGTGTGCGCAAAATAAATAAATAAAGGATAGTAAAAGTTGAGGGTTTTCTTGCCCATGCAACCAGATTTTGCTCTCTCAAAGCTTTTGAATAGTCAATTTGAAAAAATAATGAATTTCATGGGTATATGAAATATGTGAAAAAAATAAGATGCAAGTAAATAAATCTATTAAACACATTAAATAAAGCCTAAATACCAAGAAATGAAACAAACATGAAATCAACATATAATTAGAAAATCAGGAGGTGGTTTCAAAATTCAATATATAAGTAGAAGAAATGATAATTTGAAAATAGTGGGTGGTTTCAAAAATAAATAAATAATTAGAAGAAATGATAATTAGACAAAAAAAACTTGAAAGTTACAAAAACCCTCGAAACTGTTTCGAAAAAAACCCATGAAAAATGTAATTTCTGGTAGCTGATTTTTGTAATTTTACGAAAAAATCCCAAAATTTTCAAAAAACCATCGAAAAAATGTAATTTTTTCTTTCGCCCTTTTTTTTTTTTTTTTTCGTAATTTCAATTTTTTTTGAAATTTCATGATGTGAAATCTCTTTCCTTGATTGTAAGGCCATACATCACCATGAGTTTGTTAGTTTTTGTGTTTTAATTTTAAAAAAAAATTCCATATCCAGAGTTTTATGGTTTTATGTGAGATGCCAAACCGGGCCTCCAACTCAAAAAGTGTTCTACATTGTTTTTTTGATTCAATTCTTAGGGCACATAACAACATTCAGAGCATAAATGCTACAAAATCAATAGTATTGTAATGATTGCATCTGGAATGTAAGACATAAAATGAATTACCGTATATCAATATAATCAAAATAAATCAATTAAAGTTGGCATTAACTAACCTTTCAGGACTCAAACAAAAAAGACTTGTAATGTCAACATGACTATGAAATGAATAAGACACTAATAAAGTAAATTTAGGGCAGCGAATATTCTGACTTCTTTGGAAAATGACTTGAAAACACAAAGATGAACATTAATAGATGGTAATTTTTTCAACAAATTTGCACCAGCACTACAATTTTGCAACATCTTTTTCAAACATTCTAAGGCTTCTGTCTACTTTTCCAGTCGTGCAATGTCCTTTGTCAGAGATTGCCACATTGCTTCAAACTTCTTCACAACTCTATTGACCAAACTAAGTATGCGACGATGGTTATCGATATTCGCTTTAGAGGCGAACTACAGTCTTTAATCGAGGCTTACACGATTCATACCATTATCTACATCAATTAAGAAACTTTTTTTAAGAAGGGCAATTAAAAACTTTTTTCTATTTATAATAAATGCATCATTTCAATCGTTCATTTTCACAAATTTATTCCTCGACGTCTTGAAATATAACGTATCTATTTCTTTGAAAAAAATTCCCTGATCACGTAATGAACTCAAAGAGATCCACTGACTCCTTGATCTTTCTATTCTTCCAAAAAGTATCCAACATCACCAAATAAGTTTGTTGATCAATGATGCAAATTTTACTAACATAAATAACCGGCTAATTTAACCTGATTGTTATATCGTAAGTGCACGGTTGTCTAACTAGTAAACACTAGCAAATACGGATCGATCCAACGAGGATTGAAGACACAATCGAAAACTAAGACCTATTTAAACTAATTTAAATTGGGGGTTACAACAATCAAAAATTTCTAAACTAATGGAAAGCAAAAGAACAATTGAAAATTGAGTTTGAGAATCAAAGAAAGAGATGCTAAGGCTTTTGAATCATCCATCAAGTTCATAAAATTATATTAATGTCAATTATTGTCCTCTAGCAATGTAATGGATTGATTTTAGCAAATATGCAAACCCCTAGCATTAATTGTCTATTTAAGGAACAACTAATCACAAGTTTAACTAATACTAATAAAATATGCTCAAACAAAAACATAGAACAAATCTAATTACCATGGATGCATGACATACACGGTGAAAGTAATGTGTTTGTTCACAAATCAATCCAATGTTAAACCATACAATGCATCAGAGACACAATAAAAGACAAAATAAAATTTTACTAAGCCTAAGGAATCATCTACGCCTTAGCGGAGGGTTCGGAAAATCATGGTGGAGATGGTCACAGCAGTGGCGTTGGTGAACTCCATCTCCTCTGCACCTAGTGCTATGTGGTGGTACGAAATGGAAAGCTAGGTGCAAATAGTGAAGGAAAGAGCTTATAAACTCTTCCCTCTAAAAAATCAAATTTTCCTTGTTACTGCTTCTTCTTCGTCTTTTCTGCCTTGTTTCGTCTGCAAGTGTGTGTTCGACTTTGTCTCTGGTGCAACAAAGAGAATACAAGGGAGAAATGGGTGATGAATGTGAGGAAGGAATGACGACGTTGAGAAGGGATGATGGTGGTGAGATGGGGATTTGTGATGGCTGCTGGTGGTTTGTGGGTATGTGACCTGTGGTTAATGATGAATTTGTAGAGAGAGAGCGGAGAGGAAGAGCAGGGAGGAAAAAGGTTGAGATGGAGAACAATGGTGTCACGCTCTGATTCTCAAGATACCAAAATATCTCGAAAACAGAGATGCAACACAATTCAAAAAAAAATTCCATTTATTATGATTGCCAACGGTCACATCAACTAGTCGACGACAAAATAAGATAAATCGCACAAACCCTAGACTTGGTTTATACCTCTCGATCGTCTGACCACGTAGAGAACTAATCGATCACCTGGCACCTCCTGCAGCAATGCCACCAACAAGACCACCACCTGCACCTAGGTAGGGGTACACCCATTTGCCACAAAACAAGCAAACAAGTCAACACTAGCTGGTATGAGGAGAACCAAAACATTTATTCCCCAATTAATCAGATTATCAAATTAGATAGATATAATGAATACGATGCACCACCACTTTTCAAAATATGAATGTTCCATCAAGATGTGGATATTCATGTGAAATGCAACACTCAAGTATGCTTAGCCAGTTCTCATTTTCCCTACACAGAAATGCCCCATTTCTCAAGGCTAAGTGCTACTCCCTTTACAGGTTTGGCGTATTTCCTTCTTTCGAAACGAGTATTTATGCAAGTATTCAACAACATTAATATCATCAAATCAATATCATCATATCAATACTCTTTCCTTGGTAGCTTGCCAACCATATCCCCCCATCCCGCTGCCAGCCCACCCAAGGTGTTACAACATCACATAAATGCTCAACAACACCAATAATACTCTTCCCTTTGTAGCTTGTCTATCATATCCTCTCCATTGCCCGCCAACCCAAGGTGTTACAATACTCCCCCTCGAAAGCTTGTCGGCCATAGCCTCCCCTCCCGTTGCCTGCCCACCCAAGGGTGTTACATCAATATACAAAATGGAAAGAAACAATGTCCAGCAAAATCCCACATGAATTTTCAATTACATGCCATGAATGCTCAATTATGCATCATTCTCATATGCTTAATAGCTCAAAACATAAAAACATGGTTTATTATGCAATTTTCAACAATCATGCAGAGAATCATCCTAACATAATAGAGTTTCATATCACATAGCTTTACAAAAAAGCATTTCCAAATCTCACTTTATAACCAAACCTTAGAATGCATCCATATCTCAAATAAAATCTACATACTCTGAAATCCAAATAAATCAAAATTTAAAAGGGGATGCTCTACTCACCTGAGCAAAATGGATTTTCGGAACCCAATTCCAAATTAACGAAACACCTAGCCCGCAATTCCAAAAGCTCCCCAACTTCGACAAGCCACACAAAAGAGAACCCGAACTCCGGCAACACCGACTGCTTGGTTTCTTCGGCAACAACTCTGACGGAGTTGTTCCAAACACCCCAAAAGGGTGAAACAAATCCAGTGACCACTCCGAAGAAACCAAATTCCAATGAAAACTCCCCAAAAACCCTTACTCCGGTTCGATTGTCTTCGAATAGAGCAACATGCCGGAGACTAGCCGGAGCAGTGCTACAAACCCACAAAACAGTGAATAACTGCTCACCAGTGTGATCACATCTCGGATTCACGCTGGTGAATCCCCTTGTAACGAACATACATCCACTGATTTCATAATTTCTAGCCAACCACGCAACACCCTTTGCATGTTGGTCTTATAGATTCCAACCGGCGCCCCAACCGCTACCAGAAAAGTCGATCAGAGCAGCGTTGCTTACTCCACCAGTGACAGCTCCGATCGAGTTCATATTCTCTGATTTCTCTAATTTTGAGCAGGGAATTGAAGGAGAAAGAATATGGAATGAAGAAGAAGAAAAACGAATAAGAGAGGGGAAATTTGGGCGAAAATGCGTAGGGAAAATCCGTTTACAGATGGAAAAAAGAGTTCGCAGAAGGGAGGGACGATCTGTTACAAAAAAAAAAGAGGAAGAAGGAGAGAAAATGGGGAAAAACTATTTTTATAAGTGGGTGGCTATTTGCCCCCACGGGATTTTAAGGGCACCCCACATAAAAATCTAGAAAATAATTAAAAATATTATAGAAAAATTTCTAAGAATCTTTTAAATTCCAAGAAGTTTAAAATCATTGTTTTTAATCCAAAAACTCTAAAATCACACAATGGAAAATTAACGGTTGTTACATCATACACACCTCAAAGAAATCTCGTCCTCGAGATTAAACATAACACAAGCAAAATTACGGAAGAAGATATGAGGATGTAACTGCCGAAGCTGCTATACTAATTCCCAAATTACATCACCGCTCTGATTACTCCACTGAATCGGGCTAAGAGTTACGTCATCAATATCAAAAATAAATAATTCAAGTAATTCACATGTGCTCGTCATCACCAATTCCTAATCTGATTTCACAAAAAAATTATTCTCTCTACACCATCAGTCAGTTCATTTCGAATAAAGACTATCACAAATGAGCTCGAAGTACACATAATAAGATAAACAATCAAAACACAAATGAATCGGAAAAATCTTAGCAACCAAACCACACCAATCGAATTACCAAAAGCCAATCAAACAAGTATTTAAACTAAACAAAATGACTCTCAAACCAGCCTTCATAAATAACATTTTCAAAACTCGAATCTCATGAATTAACAAGCACAATTTATACATGCAATTCCCATAATCCAATACACAAATCCCTAGCTTCTTATTCTCAACAATTATTAGACATTCTAGCATGCTTCATATGCACCGAGAAACAGTTAAATAATTCCTTTATCAAACAGTTCAAATATGACACATGACTTCAAAACTACACCACTAGATGCATCCAAGTTACACCCAAGAGTACACAATGAGGGTCTTACACTACTCAATCATAGTCTGCAACTTCATAGATCATGCAAACAAAGTAGATTAAGTTCGTTCATTGCAGTTTTACAATGAAAGAAACTTCTAAAACTATAAGCATAGACCCCAAACCATTCTAGAATAATCTAACCAATAACTAAACCAAAAACAATAACAAATCAACCATCAAACAAACAACACATACCACAAATCACAGAGTGGGTCGGAGCGAACCAAGAAAAAATCTTTGGTCAACTAAGCGTCATACACACCTCAAAAGAGCTATTGATATTCATTTCAATGCAATTATTCACCTCAAACAACGTGATCCGGATTGCAACCCCTGAGAACCCATCAATGGCAGTAATATTATTGTATACCAAATTCCTCCAGTAACCAACAATGTAAAATTCATTCGAGGCAATATTGAATCCACCAATATCTCAAATGACTCCCTAGAAGAGGATATCACAAATTAACCTCTGCAAAGATGGACTCAACCTATAAAAAAATTACTCATACTTTTCAAATTCCTATCCAACACATCAACGACGAGTGTCTACTATGACTATCGCCTCTTTGAGTGAAAACTTGGTTCTACATATTGACCAAACAACACACTAATACTCCTAAATTTCCGGCCCAATCCCATGTCCAAAGGCAATCTAAGTATTGCTGCTTAGTGTATCCATGACTCCGATAGCAAACTGTCATGCCCCGATTCTCAATATACCCAAATATCTTAAGAACTGAGATGCAACACAACCCTAAATTTTTTTTCCATTTATTATACTTGCCAATGGTTACATCTACTAGTCCACGACAAAATAAGCTAAATCACACACAACCTAGACCGGGTCTATACCTCTGGCCCATCTGACCACATAGACATCTAATCAACCACTTGGCGCATCCTGCAACACTACCACCAACAAGACTACCACCCGCACCCAGGTAGGGATACACCCATTTGCCACAAAACAAGCAAACGGATCAGCACTAGCTAGTATGAGGAGAACCAAAACATCTATTCACCAATTAATACATATTATCAAATAAGACGAATATAATGAACACGATGCACCACCATTTTTCAAATATGAATGCTCCATCATGATGTGGATATTCATGTGAAATGCAAAACTCAAGTATGCTTAGCCAATTCTCATTTTCCCTACATAGAAATGCCCCATTTCTCAAGGCTAAGTGCTACTCCCTTTATAGGTTTTGCGTAGTTCCTTCTTTCGAAATGGGTATATAAGCAAGTGTTGAACAACATTAATATTATCAAATCAAAATCATCATATAAATGTCACAACAATAATCTTTCCTTGGTAGCTTGCCGTCTATATACCTCCGCTGTCCGCCCACCCTAGGTGTTAAACATCATACAAGTGTTTAAAAACACAGGTGCTCAACAACACCAACAATACTCTTCCCTTGGTAGCTTGTCGGCCATATTCCCTGCACTGCCCACCCACCCAAGGTGTTACAATACTCTCCTCTTCGTAGCTTGCCAGCCATATTCCCCCGCTGCCCACCAACTTAAGGGTGCTACATTAATATACAAAATGGGAAGAAGCACTGTCCAACAAAATCCCACATGAATGCTCAATTATGCATCACTCTCATAAGCTTAATAGCTCAAAGCAGAAAATCATGGTTTATTATGCATTTCAACAATCATGCAATGTAGACAATCATCCTAACATAATAAATGTACATGTCACATGACATTACAACAAAGCATTTCCAAATCTCACTTTTTAACCAAACCTTTGAATGCATCCATATCTTAAATAAATTCACATACTCTGAAATGCCAATAAATCAAAATTTAAAATGGGATGTTCTACTCACCTGAGTGGAACGAGTTTTCGTAACCTAATTCCAAATTAAAGTAACACCTAGCCCGCAATTCCAGAAGCTCCCCAAAATAGACTTGGACTCCGACGAGCCACGCGAAAGAGAACCCGAACTTAGGCAACACCGACTGCTCGATTTCTCCAACAACAACTCTGACAAAATCGCTCCATGCACCCAAAACGGTGAAGCAGATCCTGTGACTACTCCAACGAATCCCAAATTTCAATGAAAACTCTCTGAGAACCCCCTACTCCGGTCTGATTGTCCCTGAACAGAGCAACATGCAGGAAACTTGTAGAAATAGTGCTACAAACCCACACAATAGTGAATCACAGCTCTCCCGTGCGATCACATCAAAGATTCATACTTGTGAATCCCTCCGTAACGAACATGCACCCACTGATTTCATACTTTATAGCCAATCGCGCAACACCCTTTGCATATGGGGCTTATAGATTCCAACCGACACCCCAACCGCTACCCCAACCGCTACCAGAGTAGTCGATCGGAGCAGTGTTGCTTGTTCTGCCATTGACAGCTCCGATCGAGCTCATACTCTCTGATTTTGAGCAGAAGATTGAAGAAAAATGAAGAGGGAATGAAGACAAAGAAAAACGGAGAAGAGAGAGTGAGATTTGGGCGAAAAATGCGCTAGCTAAATCCAATCGCAGACGAAAAAGAAAGAGTTTGCAGAGGGGAGAGACACTCTGTAATAAAAAAAACTGAGGAAGAAGAAGAGAAAAGAGGGAAAAACTATTTTTATAAGTGGGTGGCTATTTGCCCCCATGAGATTTTAAGGGCAACCCACCTAAAAATCCAGATAATAATTTAAAAAATTCTAGAAAAATTGTAAATACATTTAATTTCCAAGAGCTTTAAAATCATTGTTTTCAATCTAAAAACTCTAAAATCACACAATGGAAAATTAACGATAATTACAAGATGAGGGAGGGGGAGATCGATTTGGGTGTTAGTTGTGTGTCTGTGAAGAAGAAAAATAGGGTGGTCGAGACTTCTGGTTGTTGCGAGTGATGGCAAGGAGAAGGGAAAACAGAGCAGTCAGTGAAGGTGGTGGTATGTTTGTTGCAAAAAAGAGGGGATTAGAAATGGTGGCTCGCGAATGGTTCATGGCTGTGAGAAAGATGAAGTATGGTTGTGGAGTTGGTTGATGCAGGGAGTAAGAGATGAACAAAGAGGAATGGCTAATTTTTGGCGATGAGAAGGTTGTCGAGGTTGTTGGCGTGATGGTTCTTTTTCTAACAAGCGAGAAAGATGAGGAAAACGGCTGTGAAAGGTGTTTTGGTGGCTGGAAAAATAGAAGAAAATAAAGAAGGGCATGAAGAAGATATGCGTGAAAATAGAAAGGCAGGGAAGAGCCTTTGGCTGACAGAAAAAGGGGAGGAGGCAAAGGGGTTGCTCCCAAAGAGAGTGAGAGATTTGTTGTGTGGAGGAAAAAGAAAACAAAATGGGATTTTGGTTGGGTTTGGGCTTAGGTTTTAAAAAAGGTGACTTTGGGTTTGGTTGGGTCGGGTTTGGCATATGATTATCATGGCGACTTCTAATTTCACCTATAACTTTGTACTGCCATTTGAACCTGTCAAATAATAATTCTCTGAAGTGTGCATTATAGATTCCATCGTTTTAGCTCCCAATCCTATAAAAACACGAAAATGAAATAGTTAGAATAAAATACAATATTTGAACACTAACTGATGATACACCGAAACGGTCCCAACTCTACACCATACACGTGTCATGATGATCTCGAGGAATAACATGCCTTAGCATTAGCCCAACACAGATCCAGCCCAAGCGGTTCTAAGCCCGCCCAATGCAGTCCGCCAGATGGATTCAGATTCTTACAGGCTGCTAAGCCCACGTGTCTCACAGCTATCTTCAATACCCATAAATCCTGCTAAGGCAAGTATCTCAAGGATCAGCTTTGGACAGGCAAGTACAAAAACTTTTTGCTTCCTACTAGGAAGTAAATTCTAGAATATGTATCACATATGAAGACTTTTACCTATAGACTACTCTCAGAACGGGAACTATCTTCCACGTATTTAGGAGCACAAGGTTAACAGGGAAACTTCCCTCCACAACACAACTCCCAATTAGAAAAGGATCTCCACGAAGATCTTTTTCCCTAAACTACGCCATCGATGGCCTGGTCGAACCAGGACTCCAACACTATAAATAAGACATGAGGTTGGTAAGTTAAGGTACGCTACAAATTCCATATTTACAGCATTACAGCTTCCACAGATCCCTATCTAACTTTAGCATCGGAGTGCCATCGGCCACCACAACGGTGGTCCGTGGCTCACGTGCATTCCTTGTGCAAGTCAGCAGGTTTGCAGGTCAAGGTCAAAACATGGAGCGGAAAATGATTGCATCAGTTTGCTATCGTCCGTAGGGATGACAAAGTTCCATACCTTTCACTAGCACCATTTCTCTAGAATACTAAAAGATGGTGACCACCCGATCATGCAACAATGAAGAACGAGGGGACACGTCGAACACTCAGCCTAGCGCTACTTCACCACTCTCGACGGTGCAAATAACACACAGGCATCAAGCTTATGCTTCCGAAACAGCAGCAGTACTGATGGACCTTGAATTGGATCCAAGATCACTTTTTATACAGCAAGTCATGTTGATGATGAAGATGCTCAAGTCGATAAAAAAAGCCTGACGAGACACTGAAGGTGTATCTAACTGTCATCAACGTGTGCAACAATACGACGACCGACTCTGCCTTTTTAGACGGTCCGGGGAAAGGTAAGTTCTATAACTTCCTAACTCTGGACCCACTAGCATAGAGCTACATCGACCTAAAGAAAAAACCGACAACCAGTTGTAAAGCCGGGCCCGAGGAGAAATCCCTCGATATGGGAAAAAAAGAATCAGTGGATGCAATATGCATGCTTCATGGAGCCTACTCCGAATCCGAACTATCAAACAGGTCCAGGAAAATGGCCCTCAGATATATGAGGGTCCAAGCAGTACACGGCGAACAACTAACGCTGCAGGCCCAGAGGCATGACAAGCACGTGTTGCTAGCCTTTAAAGACGAAGACCTCCAGGGCATCCAACTCCTACATAATGATGCCCTAGTAGTGATGATCTCTCTGGCAAGATAAGAAGTAATGGGATCCTTGGTGGACACTGGGAGCTCATTGAATGTCTTATTTTTCTGAATGTTTCGCAACATGCAACTAAAGGAGAAAACATTAACCCCCGATAAGCGTCTGATGATCGATGCACCTTCAACATATAATACAGTCCTGGGGAGTCCTTGGATACACCAAATGGTAGCGGCAGTCTCCACTCTACACCAGTGCATCAAGTATCTGACAAACCAAGCGGTCGGCACGTTAAGAGGCAACCGGGCAATAGCCAAAGAATGCTAGTGCATGACGGCTCTACTACCAAGCGATTCTCAGTTATCGATTGGCCACGTGACCAAGATGACTCTCATTCTCACCCGAGAATCTGGGGAGAACAACCTATCCCAAAGGATGAGGCTCCTGTAACCGAGGCAGGCCCAACGCCGGCCAATCGAATGAAGAAACCATCACTGTCTACCTCGACAGCCCTCTCAACAGCAAAGCTATCCAGATAGGTTCTCGCTTGAGCAAAGATTTTGCAAAACAACTCACGAACCTGCTACAACGAAACCAGGACATCTTCGCCAGGTCCATGCGAGACATGGTGGGAATCGACCCGTCAATAATCACCCATCGCTTGGAGGTGGACCCCACAAGGAAAACCGTACGGCAAAAGAAGATGCCCGTGGCACCCGAAAGAAACGCGATCATAAATGAGAAGGTGCAACGCTTACTCAATGCAAACATGATTAAGGAAGCGCGATACCCAGACTGGTTGGCACACACCATTCTTGTAAAAAAGAAAAATGGGAAATGGAGAGTGTGTGTAGACTACACGAACTTGAACAAAGCCTGCCTGAATTGATCAGATCGTGGACTCCACATCCGGGCATAACTTACTAAGCTTCATGGACGCCTACTCAGGCTACAATCAAATATTAATGCACCCCCGGTTCAAGAAAATACCTCTTTAGTTACTGAAAGAGGATTATATTATAATAGGGTGATGTCATTCGGTTTAAAGAACGCAGATGCTACCTACCAACGACTAGTAAACCGAATGTTTAAAGAACAGATCGGCAGGAACATGGAGGTCTACATCGACGATATGCTAGTCAAGAGCCTCCGCAACCTCGACCACATAGGAGACCACATTGAAGCATTCAACCAGCTCAGGAAATACCAGATGAAGCTCAACCGATAGAAATGTACACTCAGAGTTGAGTTTGGAAGAATCTTAGGCTATATAGTGAACAAGAGGGGAATCGAAGTTGACCCAAAACAGATTCAGGCCCTTCTCGACATGAAAGCCCCCGCCAACGTTAAAGATGTTCAGAGCCTAACTGGGAGGGTAACAACACTCAACATATTTATATCTAAGTCATCCAACAAGTGCCTTCCTTTCTTTAACATATAAAAGGACACAAAAGATTCTCGTGGAACGAAGAGTGCGAACAAGCCTTTCAGAGCTTGAAAGCATACAAGGGGAGTCAAGGGCTACTCTCAAAACTAGTGACGGGAGAAACACTCTACTTATACTTGTCTGTTTCCAAGCACGCTGTTAGCTCAGCCCTTGTACAAGATGACCGGGGGACCCAAATACCAGTGTATTACGCTAGCAAAACCTTCGTGGAAGAGCAAACACACTACCCAAATCTGGAAAAGTTATCTCTAGCACTGGTTGTATCGACTAGGAAGCTAAGGCCCTATTTACAGGCCCACTCTATAACGGTTTTTACCAAGCATCCGCTCGGCTCGGTACTGCATAAACAAGAGTTATTTGGCAGGATGGTGAAATGGTCAGTAAAACTCGGACAGTTTGACATAAGCTATGCTCCAAGAATCGCCATCAAAGCCCAGGCGCTGGCGGACTTCATCGCCGAGTTCACCAGTGGAGAAGAGCCAAAAACAGATCTCAAATTCAAGCATCCAAGAATGGATCTGGTGCTGCGACGGATCATCAACGAGGAAAGCAAGTGGAGCCAGGATCACACTCCACTCCCCCAACGACTTCACCCTTGAAAAAACTGTTAGGTTCGGCTTTCCCGCTTCAAACAACGAGGCTGAATACGAAGCCTTCATATCCGGCCTAAAGCTAGCCTTGGAGATCGGAATAGATCACCTAACGGCATACAGTGACTCAAGACTGGTAGTCCACCAAGTCAAAGGAGATTTCAACAGCAAGGACCCCTGCATTATAGCCTACCGCGAAAAGGTACTCGGTGCAATGAATGGGTTCAAGAGGTGCGAGCTTGTACAATGCCCTCGAGACGACAGTAAAAAAGCTCACGTGCTAGCAAGAGAAGCCTCTGCCGAAGTCTCAAGCGGTCTTATTAAATACCAAGAGTGATCAAGCCTTGACGAAAAAGAACCTAGAGATGTTTGCGTTGTAGACGCATTGCAAAATTGGATGACTTTGGTCCTCGAATACATCGCAATCATAGCCCTATCGACCGAAAAGGTCGAAGCCAGAAGACTTAAAAACAAAGCAGCAATGTACATTCTTCTAAACGACAAGTTATATAAGAGATCTGTGACAGGACCCCTACTTCGATGTCTATCACCTTCAAAGGCAAGTCGGGTCCTGGGAAGGATCCACGATGGTATATGCAAAAATCATCGGGGCGGAAGAACCCTCGCCCAAAAAGCTTTGACTCTAGGATACTATTGGGTGATAATGCAATGAAACCCCAAAGATATTGTCCGCAAGTGCGACAAATGTCAGAGGTTCGGGCCATATACACACATGCTCGCCTAGCCACTAACACCGATGATGAGTCTGTGGCCATTCGCACAATGGGGAATGGACATCGACGGACCGCTCCCAGCCTCAGCCGGTAAAAAGTTCCCTCTTGTGGTTGTCGACTACTTAACCAAGTGGGTCGAATCCGAGCCCCTATCCAAAATAGGGCATGTCTAGATAGAAACACTGATATGGGCCACCATCGTCTATAGATTTGGCATCCCCAGAGTATTGGTCAGTGACAACGGAACTCAGTTCGAAGGTATTAAGGTTAAAAAATTGTGCAAAAGTTTGAATAACAATCACCACTTCTCGCCAGGGCACCCCCAAGCCAACGACAAAGCTAAGGTTACCAATCGAACAATCTTAGAGGTGATCAAAAGCAAGGTTGATGCTTCCAAAGGGAAATGGGTTCCAGAGCTACCAGGGATACTCTAGGCATATCGGACAACTAAAATAATCCCTACCGGAGAAACACCCTTCACCCTGGCATACGGGTAAGAAGTTATGATTATGGTAGAACTCGAGGTGCCAACCTTTCGAATGAAAGAGTTCAGAGCAGACGGTAAGACGAAGCCTTGCGCGTTGGACTAGACCTCCTCTAAGAAAAGCGAGATCTAGCCACAGCCAAGAAAGTTGCCTACTAGCAACGAATAGCGCAATACTACAACAAGAAGGTCAAGCCACGCCAATTCAAGGTGGGCGTCTGGGTACTCAGGAAGACACAACAAAACACTACAAAAGTAGGCGCGAGGAAGCTGAACCCGAACTGGGAAAGACTCTACATAGTAACCAAGGTCAACAGGCCGGGGACTTACTGGTCGAAAGACGTAAACAACGACAGACTTAAACCACCATGGAATGTGGAACATCTAAAAAATATTATGAATAAAAATATTTGTTTTTACTAAACTTCCATTGCTATCTGTTATGGCCAACTAGACCTCCGATCATCCCCGCTATGACCAGACTCGAATATCACACCCAACGCCTAGTCCGCTGCGTGCGAGCAACGACAGCTGAGGAAGTGGGAGTCTAGTCAGCGCTCACACACTTGATGATGATGATGACTAGACAAGGGATCACTGCTCTCCAACAAACAATAATCGCCGAACTTACCAGGTAAGCTTAGTCAGTTTGTGACTGATGACGACGACTTCTAGTGCCCAACGCCTAGTCCGCTGCGTGCGGACAATGATGGTCGAGGAAATGGGAGTCTAGTCAGTGCTCACACACCTGATGACAACTACTCACTAATGGATCATTGTTGTCCAATAGACAATGATCGCCGAACTTACCAAGTCGCGACTGATGACAACGACTTCTGGTGCCCAATGCCTAGTCCGCTAATCGCCAAACTTACCAGGTAAGCTTAGTCAGTTTACGGCTGATGACGATGGCTTCTGGTGTGCGCAACGTTTAGTCTGCTGCGCGCGGGCAACGACGGCTGAGGAAGTGGGAGTCAAGTCAATGCTCACACGCCTGATGACGACGACTCGCCAAGGGATCATTGCTCTCCAATAGACAATGATCATCAAAGTTACCAGATAAGCTTAGTCAATTCGCGACTGATGACGATGGCTTCTGGTGCCCAACGACTAGTTTGCTGCGCGCAGGCAATGACGGCCGAGGAAGTGGGAGTCTAGTAAATGTTCACACGCCTGATGACGACGACACGCCAAGGGATCATTGCTCTCCAATAGACAATGATCGCCAAACTTACCAGGTAATCTTAGTTAGTTCGTGACTGATGATGATGGCTTCTGGTGCCCAACTCGTAGTCCGCTTTGCACGGGCGACGACGGCCGAGGGAGTGGGAGTCTAGTCAACACTCGCACGCCAGATGATGATGACTCTCCAAGGGCCATTGCTCTCCAATAGACAATGATTGTTGAACTTATCAGGTAAGCTTAGTCAGTTCGCGGCTGATGACGACAGCTTCTAGTGCCCAACGCCTAGTCCGCTGCGTACGGGCAATGACGGCCGAGGAAGTGGGAGTCTAGTCAGCGCTCACACACCTGATGACAACGACTCACTAAGGGATCATTGTTGTCCTCCAAACAATGATCGCCGAACTTATCAAGTCGCGATTGATGACAACGGCTTCTGGTGCCCAATGCCTACCAGGTAAGCTTTGTGAGTTTGCGGCTGATGACGACGACTTCTCGTGTGCACAACGCCTAGTCTGTTGCACGCGGGCAACGACGGTCGAGGAAGTGGGAGTCTAGTCAATGCTCACACGCCTGATGACCATGACTCGCCAAGGGATCATTATTTTCCAACATACAATGATCGTCGAAATTACCAGATAAGCTTACTCAGTTCGCGACTGATGACGACGACTTCTGGTGCCCAACGCCTAGTCCACTTCGTACGGGCAACGATGGCCGAGGAAGTGGGAGTCTAGTCACCGTTCACACGCCTAATGATGATGATTCGCCAAGGGATCATTGCTCTCCAACAGACAATGATCATCAAACTTACCAGGTAAACTTAGTTAGTTCGCGACTGATGACGACGACTTCTGGTGCCCAACGACTAGTTTGTTGCACGCGGGCAATGACGGCCGAGGAAGTGGTAGTCTAGTAAACGTTCACACCCATGCTGACGACGACACGCCAAGGGATCATTGTTCTCCAATAGACAATGATCGCGAAACTTACCAGGTAATCTTAGTTAGTTCGTGACTGATAATGATGGCTTCTGGTGCCCAACTCGTAGTCCGTTTTGTGCGGGCGACGATGGCTGAGGGAGTGGGAGTCTAGTCAGCACTCGCACGCCAGATGATGATGACTCACCAAGGGACCATTGCTCTCCAATAGACAATGATCGCTGAACTTACCAGGTAAGCTTAGTCAGTTCGCGACTGATGACGACGACTTCTGGTGCCCAATGCTTAGTCCGCTGTGTGCGGGCAATGACGGCCGAGGAAGTGGGAATTTAGTCGGTGCTCACACACCTGATGGCAATGACTCACTAAAGGATCATTGTTGTCCAACAGACAATGATCTCCAAACTTACCGAGTCGCTACTGATGACAACGGCTTCTGGTGCCCAACGCCTAGTCCGCTAATCGTCGAACTTACCAGGTAAGCTTAGTCAGTTTGCGGATGATGACGACGACTTCTGGTGTGCACAACGCCTAGTCTGCTGCGCGCGGGCAACGACGGCCGAGGAAGTGGGAGTCTAGTCAATGCTCACACGCCTGATGACGATGACTCGCCAAGGGATCATTATTTTCCAACATACAATGATCGCCGAACTTACCAGATAAGCTTACTCAGTTCGCGACTGATGACGACGACTTCTGGTGCCCAACGCCTAGTCCACTTTGTGCGGGCAACGACGGCCGAGGAAGTGGGAGTCTAGTCACCGTTCACACGCCTAATGATGATGATTCGCCAAGGGATCATTGCTCTCCAACAGACAATGATCATCAAACTTACCAGGTAAGCTTAGTCAGTTCGCGACTGATGATGATGACTTCTAGTGCCCAACGACTAGTTTGCTGCGCGCGGGCAATGACGGCTGAGGAAGTTGGAGTCTAGTAAACGTTCACATGCCTGATGACGACGACACGCCAAGGGATCATTGCTCTCAAATAGACAATGATCGCCAAACTTACCAGGTAATCTTAGTTAGTTCGTGACTGATGATGATGGCTTCTGGTGCCCAACTCCTAGTCCGCTTTGCGCTGGCAACGACGGCCGAGGGAGTGGGAGTCTAGTTAGCACTCGCACGCCTGATGATGATGACTTGTCAAGGGACCATTGCTCTCCAATAGACAATGATTGTTGAACTTACCAGTAAAGCTTAGTCAGTTCGCGGCTGATGACGACGGCTTCTGGTGCCCATTGCCTAGTTTGCTATGCGTGGGTGACGACGGTCGAGGAAGTGGGAGTATAGTCAGTGATTGCACGCCTGATGATGACGAATTTCCAACGGATCATTGCTCTCTAATAGACAATGATCGGCAAACATACCAGGTAAGCTCAATCAATCCACAACTAATGACGACAGCTTCAGGTGCTCAACACCTACTAATGACGATGATCGACGAAGCCAGTGTCTCATCGACATTCTTATGCACGATGACGACGATGACTCGTCGAGCGATCAATGCTCTCTGAAAGATAACAATTTTTGGAGCATCTCACCGGGCAACCTGCAATATGTGGACTAGAATGGCTCACCAATAAACAATAGTAGCCAAAAGCGGTCAGTTTCGATACAACTCAACTGACAAAAATAGGCGTTATGCCCGATAGTATAAATTCTACGATTTGCAAAGCTTCTAAAAAACATGACAGTAAAGGACAAAATAATACTTTCATTAAAAATTTGGTTTGTCCTGGGAAGGACGTTACAACTATTTTAAGGGGAAACAACCTCCTCAGCAGCTTGTCTTGCGGAGCTAGAACCTTCTTCTCGAGAGATGGGTCCGAAAGCAGCCCTCTTATAATGGGCGATGTCAAGGTCGATACTGGGATGCTCTTCTCTGATAAGTTCCAAAAATTCTAATTTGCCCCGAATGACCTCTGACGAGATCATCGGCCTCCGTCCTGACATGACGAAATCCACTGCACCTACGACGATAGCATAGTGCAAACGCTCCTCCGACAATAAACATTTTTCCTCGCGAACACGGTGGAGCCCCTCAGCAATTTCAGACTCAAGTTGTTGCACGACGGTTCTTTCTGTCTCCATTTGCTTCCTCTCAACGACTTGGGCCTGCAGATCGAACAACCACTTGTCCACAGCCGCATCTAAGTACTCCAACTCGGCTCGAGTCCGCCCCAGTTCAACATGGGTTGAAGCTAAATCAGATTTGGTTGACCCCAGTTGAGATCTTATATCCCCAAACTCCACTTCAAAGGCAGGCACCGTGGCTCACACGACTCCCAACTTCATGGCTGTACTAGAATTTTGCAGCCGACCAGTCAAGGAATCCACCCGATAGAAAGCGTTCGAATATGACACCCGCAGGTCTGCGAAAGCCTTGTCCAAAGCAAGGACTCGTTCTCGAGCTTCGGGATGCAGCGCAACAAAACCATGTGATCCAGGGGCGCAAATATTTGCCTCGAACCCATGGTGACCCGAAACGTCAACACAAGGTCCAACGTGCTCTCCTCTCTGAAGCAACATGGGGAATACCAGCATTAGGCATGAGACGATGACCTCCTGAAATTGTCGTCTGAACATAACGCAATGGCCCAGGGGTAGAAACCGCATAGTCAGAGGATTGCCTTCTTTTCGAAACAACAACAAGAGGCACGCTCATGTCCAATTCTGCCAACCTAGTCGGGCTAGGCATGACCAGACTCCTCTTCCTCGAACAACGACTAACAACCCCGTTAGCCGGCAAACTCAGCATAACAAGAACGTCATGTGAACACCGTAGCAACCCGCTCCACACAACATTACCTGACATTACGACCACCTCAACGGACATCAAAGAGAGCTTAATCAACTCCCCTTCTATCCGTCTTTCCTCCTCAGTGAGAGTCAGGACTGCAAACTTCCCTATAAAAAATGACATCAAACCAGCATCACATCTGGGAACAGAAGAATGAACCAGTATCAAAAAACGTACGAAGGTCAAACTGGAAGTATCTGGGGACTCGACGGCTCCCAAGCCTGAAATACTAAGAATTCACAAAGGCCAGAGACCAATACCTTTCCCAGGGCTCAATGTCACTGATGTTCACATAATTATAACATAATATACCTCCTAATATTTATTTGTTAGTGTTTCAAATAGTGTATTTTAGATTAATTATTTTATTTTTGTAGGATTTGGAGTTTGAATGACAAAAGTGCGTTAGCGTGGCGAATTTGGAAATTCATAGACAAATTGACGAAGTGGAGCGGGTGACACTCAAGCCAAAGATTAAGAGAACCAAAGAAAAAAAATAAAGACAATTAGTTTTGAATTTTGGTGGAACAAAGAAGTAGTATGGATGAACATAGCCAAACCCACCTTTCAAGGGGTGGGACTCATTTGTTTGCAAATTGGGCTTCCAAATTCCATTGGGGTCCAAATTGGATTGAGTTTTTCCATTTGTATTGGGCATTTGGTTTCCAATTGGGCCCAATAAGGGTTTCTCTTTACCAATAAATACAATCACAAAGAAAAATGCACAGGAGGGAGGAGGCCAGCAAGCTGCCAGAACGTAGCAGCAGCCAAGACGCAGGCCAGAGCAGAGGAGAGTGCGCAGAGCAGCGAGGGCGTTGGAACGAAAATGCAGCAGCAGCCGAGAAACACAGGATTGCAAGGAGTACATGACGCAGCAGCAGCGACACTGTCCAGCAGGGAGCAGAAACGCTGTTCAGAACAGCAGTAAAGACGTCGTCCAGCAGGGTGCGCATCGCTGATCCACCACGCACCGCCGTGCCGATAAAGCTCCACACCGCTGTTGCTGCCATCATCTTCGCCATGTGTCACTAAACTCCACGCAAGGTGAAGAGACAAACTCCTAGATGTAATGCAATTAATTAGTATTTGATTCGTTTTATGCTTTCACGATGAATAATGGTGTTTATGATTCTCACTTTTATTTAATATAGGAATTTATGTTATTTTAGTGACAAAGATTTCATCAATTTCTTCGTAGATTATTATTCCGGTGGTTGTCTTTTTCTTCTTCATATAAGTTTAGTCACGCTTTTCTTATGTGTTGAATTTTTAAGGATCAATTGATTCCGGTAGGTTAGTTATATGTGACCATCTTTTATTATGTTATTGTCTCCGGATATATCGTAAATTTAGGATATCACATATGGTCAACCTTTGTGTTTTCTAGAAAAAGTGAAATCTAAAATCCATTTACATTAGGATATATTAATGCATTAAAGACATTTTTTTCGATTATGTTGTTTGGGATGTGAAACGCGTAATCGAGTCGTCATAGCGAATCAATACTAGTTGGCGTGTGAAATCTAGGAGGGATCCTTGGAACCTTGAGATTTTTCTAAACTTGATTTTTATTAAACTAAATTCAATTTCACATTTTAAATTTGCTAGAATTTCTTACATTTAGTTTCGCGTAGTTTTTTTTCTTCCTTGACCTTGTTTTGTAGATCGCTTTTCCTCGTGGGATCGACACCCCAATCTTTACTGCAATTGACCGCGTGTACTGTTTGGGCGTAATCAAATTTTGGCGCCATTGCCGGGGAACAAGCGTCATTCTACAAGGGAGGTTTCGAGTATTATCTTTCTTGCTCATTGTTTTATTTTATTTTATTCTATTTTTAGGTTTTAGGTCCAGTTTAATTTTATTTTATTTCTAAAAAAAATTTGCAAAAAACAAAAAAAGACATTGGGGGAGTGAGTTGGAATAGAGACCACTTAGGGAGACTAATTAGGGTCCCAAATTTAGAACACCCACAAATTCACATTGAGACCAAATTAAGTTCTACTTCTAATTCTAACACCATGAGTAATCACGAAGATGACCATGTTCGGTCGCTAAAGGACTATCTCCACCCCACGCGCACTGCTACTCCATCATGTATCATGTTTGCACCAAGTACCCCAAAGCTAGATTTTAAGCTGGGTATGATACAATTATTACCCACTTTTCATGGCCTAGAGAGTGAGAATCCTTATGTTCACATTAAGAAATTTGAGGAAGTTGTGGCCACTTTCCACAACAAAGTTGAGGTTGTAGATTCGGTTAGACTAAGGTTTTTTCCTTTTCCCTTAAGGAAAAAGCAAAGAGCTGGCTATACTCTTTGCGACCAAGTTCTATAGGTTCGTGGGAGGAAATGACCCAAGCATTTTTTAATAAATACTTTCCTCACCACAAAACCAACGGTCTAAAGAGACAAATTTCTACCTTCACCCAAAAGAATAGCGAGACATTATATCAAGCATGGGAGAGGTTCAAGGATTTCTTGAATACATGTCCACACCATGGGTATGAGAGTTGGCGCTTAGTCTATTATTTTTATGAGGGGCTCACCAGTAGAGAGCATCAGTTCGTTGAGATGATGTGTAATGGAGAGTTTTTGCATAAGGACCCTGACGAGGCCATTGAGTACTTGAATGACCTAGCTGAAAAGGCTCACACTTGGACTGGTCCAAGTGCTACTGAGAACACGGATAGAACACGCCCAGCTGGAGTCTATCAACTTAGGGAAGAAGACAACCTTAAAGCCCAATTGGATAGAGTAACTAGGGAGTTAGAGGCACTTAAGACCAAGGATGGTAGGCCCACACATATTGTTGCCAGAGTTGAGCTACAGGACTCCTGTTTTATATGCGGGGGAGTTGAACACTTCGCACAGGATTGCCCGACCTTGACTGAGATGAGAGGGGTTTATGAGGAACAATGTAACGCTTTAGGGATGTACAAGAAGCCTTACTCACCATTCTCTAACACTTACAATTATGGCTGGAGAGATCACCCTAACTTAGGCTGGTCGTCTGAAGCAGACCAACCTACACACTCACAGGCACAACCACCTAGGTCATACCCTGCACCTCCATACAATGCGCAATCTAACAGAAGTTTCTTATCAGACACATTACATGCATTTATAGAGGCACAAGGTAAAACTAATAAAAAATTTGAGGTTGCATTGACACAGTTGGCAGAAGAGAACAAGGAGATCAAAAGTCAGATAACCAAGCTGACAAGTTCATTAACAGTACAAGAGCGGGGCTAATTTTCGTCACAGCCTCAAGCAAATCCGAAGGGCCAACTTATGACACAAACCTCTACTTCAGACTCTCAGAATGTCAAAGAGGTTAATGCCACCACTACTCGGAGTGGTAAGATTTTAGATGGATCAAGCTCGTCCACGACTATAGGCACCTCCCCAAGTGCAAAGAAGAGCATCCCTGAGGATGAGCCCAACAAGAACATTCCAGTTTCAGTCCCTTTTTCTCAAGCACTACGACCTACTGGAAAGAAATCGGAAATGCATGGTGAGATTCTAGAACACTTGAAATAGGTTAAAATTAACTTACCTTTGCTGCATGTGATTAAATAGGTACCAACTTATGCGAGGGTCATCAAGGATCTATGCACTATCAAGAGGAAACATCATGTCAAGAAGACTGCCTTCTTGACATAACAGGTAAGTGCGGTGATTGAGCAGAGGACACCAACCAAGTACAAAGATCCAGGGTGACCTACAGTCACCTGCCAGATTGGGACTCATGAGTTCAGCCAAGCCTTGTTGGATTTAGGAGCAAGTGTAAATCTAATGCCATATTCTGTTTACTTGCGACTGGGTCTAGGAGAGATTAAACCCACATCCGTGGTACTACAATTGGCCGATAGATCGGTTAAGAAGCTAAGAGGAATAGTCGAGGATGTCTTGCTGCAGATTGATAAGTTTTACTATCCCGTCGACTTTCTTATTTTAGATACTCATTCTGCAGTTAATATGGAGTCTACAGTTCCGATTATTTTAGGTAGACCTTTTCTTGCCACAACTAACGCTCAGATCAATTGCAGGAACGGTCTAATGAAGTTGTCTTTTGGGAACATGACTCTCGAGGTCAACATATTCAATATTAGCAAGCAACCACGTGATGATGATGAGTGTCATCATACCTACATGATAGACACACTGATATCAGAGGAGGCGCTCCTGAGCGTAGACTCTAAAACCTTCGAGTACCTCATTTCTATTTATGATTCTGAGAGTTTACTTTATCCTGACAATGCTTTTGATATTTCTGTTGTTTCAGGGTTAAAGGATAAAGGAGGACAACAATGGCAACCATGCTTTGAGGAGTTGCCAAAGGAAAGACAGAAACCACAACCATCCACCGTGGAAACTCCGAAAGTTGACCTAGCTCCAGTGCCTGAGGGACTTAAACATGCATTCCTCGGACCAGGTGATACCTTTCCTATTATTATTTCTTCCGTGCTTGATAGCTCACAAAAAGAAGAATTGATTAATATGTTACATGAGGACAAATCGGCATTAGGTTAGACTATAGATGACATCAAAGGTATTAGCCCCTTAATATGTTCCCATAGGATTCACTTAGAAGAAGGAGCTAACCTCCGTAGAGATCCTCAAAGACGACTTAACCCTACTATGAAAGAGGTGGTGAAAAAGGAAGTCTTAAAATTGTTAGATGTAGACATCATTTATCCCATCTCTGATAGCAAGTGGGTTAGTCCAACTCAAGTAGTTCCCAAGAAATCTGGAATAACAGTGTTGACTAATGATGAGGGGGTGCATGTTCCTACTAAGGTAGTGACAGGGTGGCGCATGTGCATTGACTATAGGAAACTTAATGCTGCCACCCGCAAGGATCACTTCCCACTTCCATTCATAGACCAAATTTTAGAGCGAGTAGCTGGTCATTCTTTCTAGATGGGTATTCAAGATATTATCGGATTGAGATTGCATTAGAGGATCAGGATAAGACTACTTTCACATGTCATTTTGGTACTTCTGCTTTTCGGCGTATGCCATTTGGTTTGTGTAATGCACCGGCTACTTTTCAGAGATGCATGATGAGTATTTTTAGTGACATGGTTGAAAAATATATGGAAGTATTCATGGATGATTTGACTATTTTTGGTGATTCCTTTGATTCATGTTTACTTCACTTGAAGGCTATTTTAAGTAGATGTGAAGAGAAGGGTCTGGTGCTTACTTAGGAAAAATGTCATTTCATGGTTTCTTATGGAATAGTTCTGGGACACATAGTTTCTGATAAAGGAATAGAGGTTGATAAAGCTAAAATTGAATTGATTTCTAAATTACCTACACCTAAAAGTGTCAAGGATATGAGATCATTTCAAGGGCACGCGGGTTTTTATAGGAGGTTCATACAAAATTTTTCTGCCATCTCTAGACTATTAAGTAGCCTTCTGGTCAAAGACGTCGTGTTTCAATGGACACAAGAGTGTGAGGACGCCTTCCGAACACTTATTGATAGGCTCACCTCTGCCCCATCATGCAGCCACCGGATTGAAATTTACCATTTGAGATAATGTGTGATGCAAGCAACTATGTTGTGGGGGCAGTCTTGGGACAGCAAAGGAAAGGGAAGCCCTTTGTTGTTTACTATGCTAGTCGAACACTTAATGATGCTCAAAAGAATTATTCGACTACTGGAAAAGAGTTGCTAGCTGTAGTTTTTGTTTTAGATAAATTTCGTGCTTATTTGATTGGTACACCTATCACTGTTTTTACTGACCATGCGGCTCTTAAGTTTTTTATTTATAAAAAGGATGTTAAGGCAAGATTGATTAGGTGGATTTTACTTCTGCAGGAATTTTATCTAACTATAAAAGATAAGAAAAGGGTCGAGAATGTTGTGGCGGATCACTTGTCTCATCTGGAGTTCAATGACTCTGCCAATGGCCCACCCATCCATGACGAATTTCCCTGATGAACACCTATATGTCGTCACTCAAGTACCATGGTATGCACACACTATAAATTACTTGGTTTTTGACGAAGTTCCATCATCATGGAGTGCTCAAGAGAAGCGCAAATTTTTGGTCGAGGCGATAAATTTTTATTTGGATGATCCTTATCTATATAAGTATTGCCCCGACCAAATCATGAGGCGTTGTATCCCTGAAGGTGAGATTGAAAGTGTCTTACATTTTTGTCATAGTGCAGCTTGTGGAGGCCATTTTTTCTATGAAAAAGACCGCTGCAAAATTTTTACAGTCGGGATTATATTGGCCTACATTGTTTAAGGACACTAACAATTATTGTCGTTCTTGTGATAGATTCCAGAAGTTAGGTGCACTGTCCCGAAGACACATGATGCCCCTTAACCCCATCCTAGTCATTGAGATATTTGATTGTTGGGGGATTGATTTTATGGAACCTTTTCCACCTTCTTTTGGATATTTGTATATTTTGCTTTTATCAAAGAACACATTTTATCCCGTTTCGGTACACCTTTTCCACCTTGATTTGATGTTTTCCACCCTATCTTTAGTTTAGGTTTTTATTTTATTTTTTTTAGTTTAGATTTTTGCTTTTATGTTTTTCTTTTAGTGTTTTAGGTTATTTTAGGTGTTGCTATTGGAGTCACTCGGAGCCCCTCATCCCATTTGTTCATTTCTCCCGTCGGTATGATTTTCTTATATTTTGGTGACTGTGAGGACATTGTCTATTTGAAATTGGTAAAGCTTCACCATGGTAATATCACTTTAACCCTCCTCTTTTCTTTTTTCTTCATTCGTCATGATTATTATTTTATACATTGAGGACAATGTTTGGTTTAGGTTTGGGGGTGATGGTGGTTTATTATAATTTTTGTGCAATTTTCAAAAATCTATGAGCTTAAAACGTATGTTACAATTAAATCGAGTCATTTTTTGTGTTCTACTCAATCTCCATTGAATACTGAGATTATTACGGTAATTGTGCAAAATCTTTATGAAAATGCATTCGAAATCTGAACTCTTGGTGAATTTAAAAAAAAAAAAAAGTGGTTTTGAGTCTTTTTAATTTTAGAGAATATTTTTGTTGCCTTTAATTTTGAGAAAACACATACTAACACGTGTCACATAGTTATATTAGTAGAAAACATGATATTTGATATTATCCTTATGTTAGATGTATTTCGTGAGACTTTTCAACTCGACTATTCGTGCACTATAAGCCAAGTCAACATGATTTGAAGTTGACTAGTGAGATATTGAACTAGAAAACCTCAGAATAATAGTGGAGACTTAACCCTTGTGAGTTTTAGCCATTCTTTATTTCTTGAGGGTTATTAAATACACTCTGATTTTTCTTGAGTCCGCATTATTTCGTTGATGATCTCATTATTCTTGATTTTCTTATTGATTGTTGTAAGAATGACATAAAAATTGAATTTTTACACTAGAACTTCTTGCTTTATTTAGTTGAGATGTCTTAGTACTAACTAGAACTTATGAAGTGATATAGGCATTTCTTTGTTTAAACCATTTTTTTAGCCTCTTAGCCTACCCAATAATAAATATCCATTTGCAGCCCTTTGAGCCTTTAAATAGCCATTTCTTTGTTATCCCCATTCCCATTACCTACTCCAATCAAGGAGTAATACCTCTATTATTTTATCCTTACCCAATTTTCTGAGAATGTATACGGTGAGATATATTTATGGAATGGGCAAATAGAAATAGTTGAAAATAGATATTTTATGCGCCCTCGAAGTAAAAGTGTTGGATTGTATCACTGGGGAAAAGCATACAAAGAAAAAAAAAGTTGAAGAAGAAAATAATGAAGAAAAAGTTAATGGTGTACAACATTGATTTGTTCTTCAATGCCCTATGTGTTTATTCAAGGGTGTAGCTATTCTCAGAAAAATTTTGTATCCTTTTTGTCCATTATTTTTTGCCATAATCCAAGCCTCATTACAACCTAGTAAATACCTAATTGATCTTAAGTAAAAGTTGATTTAATAGATGTGGATATTGAATAGGCAAGAACTTTGGTGTTTGATTCAACATTCTCAAAAGTAATCAATATTCCTGTCCATGAGATCATATTCATTTCACTATTTGAAAATTCCATTTTTCATGATGATTATATGTGAGACGTTTGCATTTTCCATAATTTATATCATTTTCCTCACATATAAACTGAGTGCCCAATCTCTGAGTGTTTTATTTCTGAGTGACATGAGAGATTTGTGGTCGAAGCGTACTTTCTAAAGGTTATCTCGTCACATCTTTACTATGAGATGAAGAATTATGTTGATAAGGTTTCTCACACACACACTTCGAGTTGAGAATGATTATGAAATTTATTTAACCTTTAGATACTTTAAATTATTGTACTCTATTGATATACTTTTGTGACATTTTTAGTTTGTTGTTTTTCTTAAATTGTAAGCAATTAGAAAATTACTCTAAGGAAAATAAAGGAGAATGCTCATGTTTTTGCACTATGTCTTTAGAAAATAGATTTTGTTTTGTTGAGTCAGTAATGTTTGGGGGTAACATTTCTGAAAATCCTCACGAGACTATAACTTGTCCTCTAGAGGTAATCTAGAGGTTTAAAGCCTTGTTGCACGTTAAGGTAAGTGCAACCGTGATTCCTACGAAAGTGAGTTAGGATTTTATTTTTTATTTTGTTTTGCTCGAGGACTAGCAAAATGTAGGTTTGGGGGTATTTGATGTTCACATAATTATAACATAATATACCTCCTAATATATATTTGTTAGTGTTTCAAATAGTGTATTTTAGTTTAATTATTTTATTTTTGTATTTTTGTAGGATTTGGAGTTTGAATGACAAAAGTGTGTTAGCGTGGCGAATTTGGAAATTCATAGACAAATTGACGAAGTGGAGCGAGAGACACTCAAGCCAAAGATTAAGAGAACCAAAGAAAAAAAATAAAGAAAATTAGTTTTGAATTTTGATGGAACAAATTAGTATGGATGAACATAGCCAAACCCACCTTTCAAGGGGTGGGACTCCTTTGTTTGCAAATTGGGCTTCCAAATTCCATTGGGGTCCAAATTGGATTGAGTTTTTCCATTTGTATTGGGCATTGGGTTTCCAATTGGGCCCAATAAGGGTTTCTCTTTACCAATACATACAATCACAAAGAAAAATGCACAGGAAGGAGGAGGGCAGCAAGCTGCCAGAACGCAGCACCAGCCAAGACGCAGGCCTGAGCAGAGGAGAGTGCGCAGAGCCGCGAGGGCGCAAAACAGCAAAGGGGCGTTGAAACGAAAACGCAGCAGCAGCCGAGAAACGCGGGAATGCAGGGAGTACACGACACAACAGCGTTGTCCAGAGCAGCAGCAGCGACGCTGTCCAGAACAGCAGTGAAGACGTCGTCCAGCAGGGTGTGCATCGCTGATCCACCACGTGTCGCCGTGCCGATGAAGATCCACACTGTTGTTGCTGTCATCACCTTCGCCATGTGTCATTAAACTCCACGCAAGGTGAAGAGACGAACTCCTAGATGTAACGCACTTAATTAGTATTTGATTCGTTTTATGCTTTCACGATGAATAATGGTGTTTATGATTCTCACTTTTATTTAATATAGGAATTTATGTTATTTTAGTGACAAAGATTTCATCAATTTATTCGTAGATTATTATTCCGGTGGTTGTCTTTTTCTTCTCCATATAAGTTTAGTCACGCTTTTCTTATGTGTGGAATTTTTAAGGATCAATTGATTGCGGTAGGTTAGTTATGTGACCATCTTTTATTATGTTATTGTCTCCGGATATATTGTAAATTTAGGATATCACATATGACCAACCTTTGTGCTTTCTAGAAAAAGTGAAATCTAAAATCCATTTTCATTAAGATATATTAATGCATTAAAGACTATTTTTCCGATTATGTTGTTTGGGATGTGAAACGCGTAATCGAGTCATCATAGCGAATCAATACTAGTTGGCGCGTGAAATCTCGGAGGGATCCTTGGAACCCATTGATTTTTCTAAACTTGATTTTTATTAAACTAAATTCAATTTCACATTTTAAAATTGCTAGAATTTCTTAAATTTAGTTTCGCGTAGTTTTTTTCTTCCTTGACCTTGTTTTATAGATCGCTTTTCCTCGTGGGATCGACACCCCAATCTTTACTGCAATTGACCGCGTGTACTGTTTGGGCGTAATCAGTCATCCGCCACTGAACGCAAACAAGCAGGGCAATTCAGTATGCAAAGCTCCCCAAAATCTAAGTGAGCGGTGGTCATATGATGGATTACCGTCGGGGTCAAATGAATGCCAACATCATGCGACCTAAGAAGAATCGCAATCAGAATCTTGAACCCGCTCGAAACCATCTGAGCGGCAGGCATGCAAAGGGAAAGGAAGAAATGCCAGACGTCATCAGGCACTGGAAATCGGAGCCCCGACACAAACATGCCCCGGTGCAAACTTATATACCCCTGAGGGGTGTGGTTGGAGCCAAGTCCCCGAACGCCGGAATGATTTCCAGATCCCCTGAAATACGGTATAAACCTCGAAGCCTAATTAACTAGGTTTCGTCGACCAGGCTATCCTCAAAAAGCTTATGGCAAGTAAAGGACAACAAATCCTTGGAAGTAAGCTCAACATTATTTGCCATCAATAGAAAACACGAATCAAACTTTACAGAAACACGATTGCTTGAGGAAACAACATAGATAAGAACATAAGAAATCTTCCTCGATGCAGCGAATATTTATAGAGAAGACAAATCGTACTTTCTCTCCTTGGGCAGTCGTGTACCCATTAATGCTATGCGCCGCTCAAGACAACGCTTCAGGTTCAATCATCACGACGGTACAATTTCTTTTCAAAGAGTCAATGAATCGTCTAAATGCCTCACTTACTTAGGGCGAATATCTGATGATACACCGAAATGATCCCAACTCTGCGTCGTACACGTATCATGATGATCTCGAGGAATAACAGGCCTTAGCGTCAGCCCAACACTGATCTAGCCTAAGCGGTTCTAAGCCCGCTCAATGCAGTCTGCCAAACGGATTCAGATTCTTACAGCCTGCTAAGCTCACGTGTCTCATGGCTATCCTCAATACCCGTAAGCCTTGCTAAGTCAAGTATCTTGAGGATCAACTTCGGGCGGGAAAGTATAGAGGCTCTTTGCTTCCTACTAGGAAATAAATTCCAGAGTATGTATCACTTATGAAGACTTCTACCTATAGACTACTATCAGAATGGGAACTATCTTCCGTGTATTTAGTAGCACAAGGCTAATAGGGAAACTTCCCTCCGCGGCACGACTCCTAATTAGAGAAGGATCTCCACGGAGATCTTCTTCCCTAAACTACGCCATCGATGGCCTGGTCGAACTAGGACTCTAGCATAAAATAAGACATGAGGTTGGTAAGCTAAGGTACGCTAAAAATTTCCTGTTTAGAGCATTACACATTCCTCAGATCCATGCATCATAGTGCCATCGGCCACCACAATGGTGGTCTATGGCTTAAGAGCGTTCCTTGCGCAGGTTTCCAGGTCAAGGTCAAAGCTGGGAGCAAAAAATGAGTGCATTACGAACAAATATAAATTATAAGGTAATTTAAGTTTAAATTATGTGAATATCAAATACCCCCAAACCTATATTTTGCTAATCCTCGAGTAAAACAAAAATAAAATTCTAACTCACTTTCACAGGAATCATCGGTTGCACTTACCTTAGCGTGCAACAAGGCTTTGAACCCCTAGATTACCTCTAGTGGACGAGTTATATACTCGTGAGGGCTTCAAGAAGTGTTACCCACAAACATTACTCACACAATAAAATAAAACTTACATTAAAAAAAATTGCGAAAACATGGTCACTCTTCTTTATTTTCCTTTGAGTAATTATCTAATTCCAAATTTTTTTAAGAAAAACAACTAACAGTGTCACAGTAGTATATCAATAGATTTTTACAGCAATTTAATAATATCAAAATGTTAAATAAATTTCATCATCATTCTCAACTCAAAATGCGTGTATGCATAGCTTCATCAACAAAACTCTCCATTTCACAGTAAAGACACGACTAGGTAACCTTTATAAATTATGTTTCTACTACTAATCTTCCATGTCCATCAGAAATAAAACATTCAGAGATTGAGTTTTGTGTCACTCAGTTTATATAGGAGGAAAAAAATAAAATTATGGAAACACAAACATCTCACATATAATTATTTTGAAAAATGGACACTTCAAAGAATGAAATGAATATGATCTCACGGACATGAATATCAATTACTTTTGAGAATGTCGAATCACACATCATAGTTATTGTCTATGGACCAAACCTTTATTTAAGATTAATTAGGTCTTTATTAATTTGTAATAGGGCTTGAATTATGACTAACAAGAATGAAAAAAGATATATAAGACTTCTCTGAGATTGGATATGCCTTTTTATAAATACATAGGGCACTGAAGAATAAACCAATGTTGTACCCCATTAATTTTTCTTCGTTTGAAACTTTTCTTAATATTTTTTGTTGAAGCATCAATCTTTTTTTAATGAATGACATGTTTTTCTTTTCTGCACATGAAACATTTCAGTCTTGAGGATTCACGGAATATCTAGTTTAAGCTCTTTCAATTTGCCCATTCCAAACATATTATCATACACTTTCTCAAAGAAACTAGTAAGGACAAAAATATTTTGGGGTTATTATTCCATCAGTTGAGTAGGTAATGGAGAATGTTTTAGCAAAGAAAATGTTATTCAAAGGCCCAAAGGGCAAACAAATATTTATTACGGAGTAGGCTAAAAGGCTGGAGAACAGTTAAAAAGAAGTGCATCGTAAGTTCTAGTCGGTATTATGACATCCTAACTAAATAAACCAAGGAGTTCTAGTGTAATGATTCAATTTAAATGTCATTCTCAAAATTATCAATCAGATAAAAAAGAATAATGAGAACATCAACGAGATAATGTAGAATAAGTCAAAGTTTATGGAATAACCCTCAAGAAAAATAGAAGGACTTAAAACTCATAAGAGTTGAATCGCTACTATATTCCAAGGCTTTATAGTTAAATATCTCACCCATAACCTTCAAATTATGCTAATTTGGCTTATAGTGCAAGGATAGTCGAGTTAAAATTTTCATGAAATATATTTAGCATAAAAATAATATCAAACCTTATGCCTTACTATTAATATATCAATGTGACAAGTGATAGCATGTATTTTATCAAATTTAAAAGCATACTTGAAAGCATATGCTCTTCATTGAAAAATAACTTTGGATTTCGAATGTATTTTCATATCAAATACAAAAGATTTTTCACAAGTACCATAATTGTTTACATATTCAATGGAAATTAAGTAGAATACAATAATGAATCGGTAGAGTTGTGAAATACATTTGAGCTGAAATTTTTTGAAAACTGCATAAAAACTCATAAACCCCACCCCCAATTATTCTCAATGTATAAAAAGAAGAATCACGACAAATGAAGGAAACAAATGTGGGTTAGATTGATATTACCATGGTGAAGTTTTTACCAATTTCGAAGAGATCAACCACCAATAAAAGAGCAAAAACAGAGGAATTGTGGACTTATCATGAGAAACTGATGAAGCATATACATGGCACAAAAAAATGCACAAAAGAAATTACATGCACCAGTTGTAAAAAATACATGCACTAGTTGTAAGTCAAAATCATTATGGATATAATGAGTATGAGTGGAATGTAACTAGAAAGAATTGAAACATCAATCCAGACTAACCATAATGATACAACTGAAGCTTGGCTACTTCCCAGGAGCGCTTGGCTTAATGTCGTCAACCCGACAAATTTTTCTCCTCACAAATGATGTACCATAAAATGAAGAGAAATAACATAGTGAACACCCTTCCCCAAACCTAGATACTTAGTCCATGATCTTAACTAAATGAAAAATGTTGATAGTATAGCAACAACCTAAAAAATTGAGGATCAATCCAACAAATAGTAGCACCAACTAACGACATAACATATACTAACCCACTCCAAAAGCTGTGAAGGCACCATGCAAAATCATTGGTCCTCAAAAACTCTAAAATCACACAACGACAAATTAACAGTTGTTACATCATACACACCTCAAAGAAATCTCATCTGCGAGATTAAACATAACACAAGCAAAATTATGGAAGAAGATATAAGGATGCAACTGCCAAAACTGCTATACTGATTCACAAATTACATCACCCCTGTGATTACTCCACTGAACCAGGCTGAGGGTTACGTCATAAATTTCAAAAAGAAATAATTCAAATAAATCACATGTAATCGTCATCACCAATTCCTAACCCGATTTTGCAAAAAAAGTATTCTTACTACACCATCAGTCAGTACATTTCGAATAAAGATGATCACAAATGAGCTCGAAGTAAACATAGTTCGATAAACAATCAAAATAAAAATGAATCGAAAAAAATCTTAGCTACCAAACCACACAATCGAATTACCAAAACCCAATCAAACAAGTATTTAAACTCAACAAAATGACTCTCAACCCAGCCTTCATAAAAAAAAATTTCAAAACTTGAATCTCATGAATTAACAAACACAATTTATAAGTATGCAATTCTCATAATCCAATACACAACTCCCTAGCTTCCTATTCTCAACAATTATTAGACATTCTAGCATGCTTCATATGCACTGAGGAACAGTTCAACAATTACTTTATCAAACGGTTCAAATCTGACACATGACTTCTAAAGTACACCACTAGATGCATCCAAGGTACACCCAAGAGTACACAATGAGAGACTTACACTACTCAATCATAGCCTGCAACTTCATAGATCATGCAAACAAAGTAGACTAAGTTCCTTCATTGCAGTTGTTCAATCAAAGAAACTTCTAAAACTATAAGCATAGACCCCGAACCATTCTAGAGCAATCAAACAAATAACTAAACAAAAAAAAATAACAAATAAACCATCAAAACAAACAGTACATACCACAGATCACAAAGCGGGTCAGAGCACACCAAGAAAAACTCTTTGGTCAAATTATTAAGAGTCATACACACCTCAAAAGAGCTATTAATATTCATTTTCATTGCAAATATTCACCTCAAACAACGTGATCCAGATTACAACCCCTGAGAACCCATCAATGGCAGTAATAGTATTGTTTACTAAATTCCTCCAGTAATCAATAATGTAAAGTTTATTCGAGGCAATATCATATCCACCAATATCTCAAATGACTCCCTAGAAGAGGATATCACAAACCTCTACAAAGATGGACTCAACCCATAGAAAAATTACTCATACTTCTCAAATTCCTACCCAACACATCAACGACGAGCGTCTACTATGCACTATCGCTTCTCAATGTGAAAACTCGGGTCTACACAAAGACCAAACAATACACTAACACTTCTAACTTTTCTATCAAATCCCACGTCTGAAGGCAAGCTAAGCATTGTTGCTTAGTGTAACTATGGTTCTAATACCAAACTGTCATGCCTCGATTCTCAAGATACCATTGAAAATTGAGACACAACACAACCCTAAAAATATTTCCATTTATTATACTTGCCAATGGTTACGTCTACTACTACATGACAAAATATGCTAAATCACACAATACCTAGACCTGGTTTATGCCTCTCACCCGTCTGACCACGTAGACAACCAATCGACCACCTAGCGCCTCCTGCACCTCCTACAACACTGCCGCCTACAATACTACCACCTGCACCAAGGTAGGGATACACTCATTTGCAACAAAACAAGCAAACGGGTCAGCACCAGCTGACATGAGGAGAACCAAAACATCGATTCCCCAATTAATACATATTATCAAATTAGATGAATATATTGAATATGATGCACCACCACTTTTCAAATATGAATGCTCCATCATGATGTGGATATTCATGTAAAATGCAACACTCAAGTATGTTTAGCCTGTTCTCATTTTCCCTACACAGAAATGCCCCATTTCTCAAGGCTAAGTGCTACTCCTTTTACAGGTTTGGCGTTGTTCCATCTTTTGAAATAGGTATTTATGCAAAGTGTTCAACACATTAATATCATCAAATCAATGTCATAACAATACACTTTCCTTGGTAGCTTGTTGGCCTTATCCCCCTGCCCACCCAAGGTGTTACAACATCATATAAGTACTCAACAACACCAACCATACTCTTCTCATGGTAGCTTGTCGGTGATATCCTCCCCACTGCCTGCCCACCCAAGGTATTACAATACTCTCCCATTGGTAGCTTGTCAGCCATAGCCCGCCCCTTGCTGCCAGCCCACCCAAGGGTGTTACATCAATATACAAAATGCAAAGAAGCATTGTCCAGCAAAATCCCACATAATTTTGAATTACATGTTATGAATGCTCAATCATGCATCACCCTCATACGCTTAATAGCTCAAAGCAAAAAATCATGGTTTATTATGCAATTTCAACAATCATGTAGACAATCATCCTAACATAGTAGACTTTCAAATCACATGGCATTACAACAAAGCATTTCCAAATCTTACTTTATAATCAAATCAAACCTTAGAATGCATTCATATCTCAAATAAATCTACATACTCTGAAATTTCAATAAATCAAAATTTAAAATGGGATGTTCTACTCACCTGAGCGGAATGGGTTTTCATAACCCAATTCCAAATTAACGTAACACCTAGCTCGCAATTCCAGAAGCTCACCAAAACAGACCTGGACTTCGATGAGCCACACGAAAAAGAACCCGAACTCCGGCAACACCGACTGTTCAGTTTCTTCGGCAACAACTCTAACAAAATCGCTCAAAGCACCCCAAAACATTGAAATAGATCCGGTGACCACTCCGACTAATCCCAAATTTTGATGAAAACTCTTCGAGAACCCCCTACTCCAGTCTGATCGTCTCCGAACAGTGCTGCAAACCCACGAAACAGTAAATCACTACTCACCAGTGCGATCATAACTCGGAGTAACACTGGTGAATCTCCGTAACAAACATGCACCCACTGATTTCATAATTTCTAGCCAACCACGCAACACCCTTTGCATGTGGGGCTCATAGATTCCAACCGACGACCCAACCGCTACCAGAGAGGTCGATCAGAGCAGCGTTACTTGTTCTGCCAGTGACAGCTCCGATCGAGCTCATACTCTCTGATTTTGAGTAGAAGATTGAAGGAGAAGGAAGAGGAAGAAAAACAAAGAAAAGAAAAAAGAGATTCCGGCGGAGATGCGTGCGCTAAATCCGATCGCAGACGAAAAAGAAAGAGTTCACAAAGGGGAAAGATGCTCTGTTACAAAAAACTGAGGAAGAAGAATAGAAAATGGGAAAAACTATTTTTATAAGTAGGTGGCTATTTGCCCCCATGAAATTTTAAGGGCACCCACCTAAAAAATCCAGAAAATAATAAAAAAAAATTCCTAAAAATCATTTAAATTCTAAGAACTTTAAATTCAATTTTTTAATAAAAAAACTCTAGAATCACACAATGGAAAATCAATGGTAATTACAAGATGAGGGATGAGGGAGAATGGAGATCGATTTGGGTGTTGGTTGCGTGTCTGTGAAGAAGAAAAACAGGGAGGTCGAGACTTTTGGTTGTTGCGAGTGATGGCGATGAGAAGGGAAAGCAGAGCAGTGAAAGAAGGTGGTGGTATGTTCGTTGCAAATGAGAGGGGATTAGAAATGGTGGCACGCGAATGGTTCGTGGCTGTAAGAAAGATGAAATCTTATTGTGGAGTTGGTTGATGCAGGAAGGAAGAGATGAACAAAGAGGAATAGTTGATTTGTGGCGATGAGAAGGTTGTCGAGGTTGTTGGCGTGATGGTCTTCTTTCTAACAAGTGAGAAAAAGGAGGAATTGCGGCAGTGAAGGGTGTTTCGTGGTTGGAAAAATAGAGAAAAAGAAAGAAGGGCATGAAGAAGAGATGCGTAACAAGAGAAAGGTAGGGAAGAACCTTTGGCTACCAGAAAAGAGGGAGGAGGCAAAAGGGGTTGCTCCCAAAGAGAGGGAGATATTTGTTGTGTGGAGAAAGAAGACAATAAATAGGGATTTTGGTTAGGTTTGGGCTTAGGTTAAGAAAAAATGTTAATTTGGGTTCGGTTGGGTCGGGTTTCGGCATATGATTGTCATGGCGACTTCCAATTTCACCTATAACGTTATACTGCTATTTGAACCTGTCAAAAAAAAATCTCTGAAGTGCACATTTATACGATTTCACCATGTAAGCTCCCAATCCTGTAAAACACACGAAAATGAAATAGTTAGAATAAAATACAATATTCGAACACTAAAAAGTATAAATTATAAGGTAATAAGTATAAATTACGTGAATATCAAATTCTCCGAAACCTATTTTTTGCTAATCCTTAAGCAAAACAAAAATAAAAATCCAAGTCATTTTCGCAGGAATCATCGGTTGCACTTACCTTAGCATGCAACAAGGCTTTGAACCCCTAGATTACCTCTAGTGGACGAGTTATATTCTCGAGAGGGTTTCAAGAAGTGTTACCCACAAACATTACTCACTCAATAAAAGAAACTTACTTTAAAAAAAGTGCAAAAAATATGGTCACTCTTCTTTATTTTCCTCGGAGTAATTATCTAATTGCCAAATTTTTTAAGAAAAACAACTAACAATATCACAGTAGTATATCAACAGATCTTTACAACAATTAATAATATCAAATGTTAAATAAATTTCATCATCATTTTCAACTCAAAATGCGTGTGTGTGTAACCTTATCAACATAACTCTCCATTTCATTGTAAAGACACGACTATGTAACTTTTAGAAAATATGTTTCGACTACTCATCTTTCACGTCACTCAGAATTCAATCATTCAGAGATTGGGTTTTTGTCACTCGGTTTATATATGAGGAAAAGAGTAAATTATGGAAACACAAACATCTCACATATAATTATTTTGAAAAATGGACACTTCAAAGAATGAAATGAATATGATCTTAAGGACAAGAATATCAATTACTTTTTAGAATGTTGAATCACACACCATAGTTCTTGTCTATTCAATTTCCATATCTATGGACCGAACTTTTATTTAAGATCAATTAGGTCTTTATTAAGTTGTAATGGGGCTTGGATTATGACTAACAAGAATGAAAAAGGATATGCAAAACTTTTTTTGGAAAGTGAGCGGGGGTTATTTGGGATCCCCAAACCACTAAAAATATAAGAGTACAATCTGAGATATAACTTTCCTATACCGTCTTCGTACACAATTTTTTTCAAATCCTCCTCAAAGAAACTAGGGATGACTTCTACAAATTCTGAATTTAGATATATACCCGCCAAGAAGCCTGTTGCCCTGTTTCTTTTTTCTATAGTCATGCTTGATTTTGAATTCCTCTAGCTGACCCAGCTCGTGCCTAATCCTTCTCATGATATGCCTAATGTCCCACGGCTCAGTTGCATTCTTTGTGAGATAAGAAAAAGCATTCAAAGAGTCTGTACTTAATTCCAGCCTAGAAACATTGTGAATTCTGGCTAGTTTCAAACCTGCATATATCCCCTGCAACTCATGCTTAATTACAGTATGTCCAACCATTTCTCCTGTACATGCTGCAATAGCCTCGCCTTGATCATTTCTTATTATAGCACCAAACCCTCCTTTGGTACCATGCAATGTGCCATCACCATGCAAGGATCCATTGGAATTCAGGTTGTACCACCGCACCATTGGTTTCCTCCATCTACACTTCTTTGGGGAATTGTTAATGATTTGAATGTTCATTCTCCAACGTCCAAATAGTTTTCTGCTTTGAGCTGAATCTTCTGTTTTCCAATCACCAACACTGAATTTTAGTCTAACCTCTTCATGAATACGGTGAACAAGCTCAATGGCAGTGCACTACTTGAGTTCATATGGACGTCTGTTATGTTCAGCCCAAAGATGATATACAGTCGCATTAAGAGTAACTTTTTTTATAGTAACACAACACCAGAATTTTTGCAAACACCATTGTAGCTCCTCTTCCCAGCCTTGTATAGCTCTCATGTAACATAGGCAAGGAATGTGATTTCTCAAAATATGTCAAAATTTCAATGAATATTTCTTATTTTGAAGTTACTGAAATCTCTTTCGAAATCCGCAATATGTAGAAATTTACCTGAGAAAAGAAATAAATATTTTAATCTCTGTATGTTTTAACATGTTATAATGTTATTTTAGTATAAAAAAAAGTTATGTGATTGATTCTTATGTAATATTCAGTATGTATGACACTACGAATTGTGTGAGACTTTTTATGTAGTATTTAATAGATTAAATGCTTAATTTATATTGTTAAATTTGAAATCACAACCGAAATTTTTACGTTTTTTCTACACAAAACGAAATATTTCACGAAATATTTCTTAAAATCAGGGATCCGAAATTAACTCGAAAAACTAAATCACAATCCTTGAACATAGGTAATGAAGCATATGCCCCCACACAAACTGAGAGTAAATACACTAAAAAAACAAGTGACTTTCTGTTTCACTGTCGTGTCTACACAGTGGGCATTGTCATGGCTTGACTTGCCCCATTTCTTCAATTTGTTCGGTCTATTTGTTAACATCCAGGTTATGAAACTATGCCTTGGTATGTTCCCTTTGTACAATATCATTGAAGCTCGTGCCACTCTTGCGGGTTCTAATTGCCTCATACATAGCTTTAGCTTGATATGTTCCATCATTGCTTGTAGCCCATGTGACTTCATCATTCACGTTGCAATTAAGTTCAACATCATCTAGATAGCTTACTATGTCAGGGATCTTATTGATGATTCTTCTTGGAACATGCCACGAATCACCTCTAATGAGGGCAGATACTTTAGCATTCTTATGGAGAGTAAAGTCATATAAGAGCTCTTGAGGGAACTTATCCATTAAGATGCCAATAGGATGCCACGGGACTTTATGGAGAGCCAAAGCGGATGTTTTCTCTCTACACTCAAGTATCCTTCTCCAACACCAGGTTGCTTCTCTAGGAGTTGTCATTAACCAAAAATATCAACGTTTGATCAAGTGCTTCCAAGCCCAACTAACCCATAGAGTGTCTTGTTTGGAAGTCAAGTTCCATATATGTCTCATACAGGCCGCTTCATTACCAATGCTTATTTTTTCACCTCTGATCCTCCCTCACTTTGGAGGTGACAAATAGTATCCCAACTCACCTTAGCTTTCTTCAACTGAGTATCACCTCCTGACCATAGAAAGTTCTGTAAGATGGCATTAATACATTCAATTGTTTTCTTAGGAAGTCCATAACAGGATGTCCAATACACATGCATACTAGATAATACTGATTTGATCAACATGAGCCTTTTAGCATAAGATAGAATTTTGTTCTTCCATGAATTTATTCTACTCCTGATTCTCTCTAGTAAGGGGGGGGGGGGGGGGGGGGGGGGGTATTGTTGGTGAGATAGGGTAGAAGAGATAATGGGGAGCCCAAGATACCTAACTGGTAGCACACCTACAGTTGATTGAAGCTGGGAGCTAATAAGTATTCTATCACTATCAGGGACCCTGACTAGAAAAAAGGGTGTTTTTATTGTTGTTGAACTTTTGCAGTACCACAGCCAAGGCATTCGCTAAGCCACAATCTCCATGGAAGAAAACTATCAAATCATCAGCAAAACCCAGGTGAGTAATGAGAGGATCTTTACATCTATAGTAAATCTTGTACCGATCTTCTTGCACCTTTTGCCTTAATAAAACATGCAGAATCTCCATAACCATGACAAAAAGGTAGGGAGACAACGAACACCCTTGTCTAATACTCCGTTTAGCATATATGTAACCTCTGGGAAATCCATTAAGGTTAATTGAGAATTTAGGAGTAGAAATGCATTCTTTCACCCACATTATAAATTGGATAGGGAACTTGAGCTTGTCTAGCAACTGAATAATAGCTTCCCACCTCACCATATCATAAGCTTTTTTGAAATCTATATTGCCTGCACAGCATGGGGGACCATGATCTCTATGATAATTCTGTACTAACTCATGCGCTAGCGTAATATTGTCATGGATATGTCTGCATTTGATAAATGCTGACTGTGAGGTACTCACCACTCTTTGTACAACATCTTTCATTTTGTTAGTTAGGATCTTTGTGATACACTTGTATAATACATTGCAGCAAGAAATATTCTTCTCCAAGTAGGGATACACCCTTTTATAAACACATAGGGCACTTTTATGAAACCTCTTTGAGCATAGATACACCCTCTTATAAATACATAGGCCACTAAAAAATAAGCCAATGTTGTACACCACTAATTTTTCTTCGTTCGAAATTTTTCTTCATATTTTTTGTTGAAGCATCAATCTTTGTTTTAATCAATGACATGTTTTTCTCTTATGCACAATGAAACATTTTAGTCTTGAGGATTCATGGAATATCTAGTTTCAACTTTTTCAATTTGCCCATTCCAAACATATTGTGGGGTATTACTCCATCAGTGGAGTAGGTAATGGAAAATGTAGCAAATAAAAGGTTATTCAGAGGCCCAAGGGGCTGCAAACAAATATTTATTACTGGGTAGGCTAAAATGCTAGATAACGGTTTAAAAAAAGTGCATCCGAAGTTCTAGTCAGTATTACGACATTTTAACTAAATAAACCAAGAAGTTTTAGTGTAATGATTCAATTTTAATGTCATTCTCAAAGTAATCAATAAGATAAACAAGAATAATGAGATCATCAGCAATATAATGCAGACTCAAGAAAAAAGTCAAAGTTTAGGGAATAACCCTCAAGAAAAATAGAATGACTCAAAACTCATAAGGGTTAAATCTCCACTATATTCTAAGGCTTTCTAGTTAAATATCTCACTCATAACCTTCAAATTATGCTAATTTGGCTTATAGTGCAAGGATAATCGAGTTAAAAATTTCATGAAATATATTTAACATAAAAATAATAACAAACCTTATGTCTTCCTATTAATATATCAATGTGACAAATGATAGCATGTAAAATTAAGGAAAAAAAAGTGGTAGCATGTATTTTATAAAATTTAAAAGCATACTTGAAAGCATATACTCTTCATTAGGAATGAATTTCGGATTTCGAATGCATTTTCATATCAAATACAAAAGATTTTTCAGAAGTACCAGAATCATTTACGTAAACGAAGATTGAGTAGAATACAATAATTAATCGATGAGTTGTGAAATACATTTAAGTTGAAAATTTTTGAAAACTGCACAAAAACTCATAAACCCCATCCCCAAACCTAAACCAAATATTGTTCTCAATGTATAAAAATAAGAATCATGACAAGCGAAGGAAAAACAAAATATGAGGGTTAGATTGATATTATCATGGTGAAGTTTTTACCAATTTTGAAGAGATCATCCACCAATAAAAGCGCAAAAACAGAGGAATTATGGACTTATCATGAGAAACTGATGAAACACATACATGACACGAAAAAAATGCACTAACCAAAAAAATAAATGCACCTGTTGTAAGTCAAAATCGTTACGGATCTAATGAGTATGAGTGGAATGCAACTAGAAAGAATTGAAACATCAATCCAGAATAATCATAATGACACAACCGAAGCTGGCCTGCCTTCCATAAGCGCTTGGTTTAACATTGTCAGCCCGACAAATATTCCTCCTCACAAATGATGTACCATAAAATGAAGAGAAAGAACACAGTGAACTTCGTCCCCCAAACCTAGATATATATTCCATGATGTTAACTAGATAAAAAATGTCGATCGTACAGCAACAACCTAAAAATTTTAGGATCAATCCAATAAATAGTAACAGCCACAAACGACATCACATTTACTAACCCACCCTAAAGCTACGAAGGCACCATGCAAAATCATAGAGAAAATGCAAATGAACTCACATATCTAGGAAATTCTTAGGGGCCTGGAGCATAAAGGGGTCACATATAATGATATCCAACAAATGATTCTTGCCTACTCCTAAAAATGGACATCAAAAGTCAGGTGTCAAATCAGAAGATTGAATATGTTTCACAATAAGATAGTCGAAACTGAAATCATCCCTTAAAAATAAGGGATCCACATAAGTAGCATCAGTCAATGTGAAAGGGATGCAAAGATGTATGTCTATATATATATCGGGTGGTACACGCTCAACATAACAAAATGAATTGCACAAAGATGATGGGCTAGACAACTCAACAACATCCCTAAACCTGGAATCAACACTACCTATGGCATGTAGTCTCATATTAGATACATCTTATGATAACGCCCTGACTATTTCTTGAATTATGGGGTCATTTATATCGTGAAAAATAGTCAAGACAGGACTCCAGAGGATAATGAAAATCAGACTTCATGCATGAGTTAGGAAGGCATATGTCGAATGAGTTAACATGAAAATGTGAGGAGGGGAATGGGTCAGGATGCAAAGTAGTTTCAATCACATTAACATCAAAAACATCATCTAACTCGGGCTCAGACATGCTACCAATTATGAATTGGCCATTTGGGTGTTGAACATGGTGACTAGGAAATCTTCCTGGCACTCTCTCAGATAGTGCCTGAGCAGTCTGACTCATAGTTATCTCAAGTTTATTGATGGCTTGAGATTGGTGTTGAGTCGTGGCTCTTAACTCTGATATAACTTGATCATGTTCAAGAATTTGTTTTGTGCGCTGCATAAAATGGTTAACAATTTCCTTTAAACTGGATGTGTTGGATTGAGGAACTTGGTTAAGTCAAATTAAAAATTGCATTTATTTTCTGAGCCAAAGTCAAAACAACTACTTCTAGCTTCGAGGCAGAAGGGAAGAAATAATCCTTAAAGTCTTTATCCTCAGCCATCTCCCCAGTCTTTGTAGACAAGGAGAGGGAACCTAGATATGATTTTTTTTTGTTTTTTTTTACCTAACCTCTATACTAACCAAAACAATCACAACACCAGGTAATCACAAAAGAAAACCGGGTGCAGATGCGGTGGGGAGAAGTAACCTCCGGCGTGAACCCCGTTTTGGGTTACTTGTGATGCCGGCTAGAAGTCGAGTTGTCGTCGATCAAAAACACCGTCCACTTGACAGCTCGCAAACTTCTGAGAGTGTCCACGCAAATCTCAACACCATTTCTGTATTTCTTTGCTTTGCTATTTTCACTTTTCTACTTGTGTTTCACGACCTCTACTTTTTACTTCGTTCCCACAAATCACCTATGAATACTTATGTATCATTGTCTGTAAAACAAATGCAACAAATTAAAACTCAAACTAATAAAACAAATAAGCAAGTGACTCCTAACATTATTCCTAAAGAAAGAAAAGTAAACTTAAACTACAAACTAGTGAAAATAAACCCTAGACTTTGATTGCTCCATTACAATCCCCGACAACAGCGCCAAAAACTTGATGCAGATTTTACTAACTTAAATTAATAGGCTAATTTAACCTAATTGTTATATCGAAAGTGCACGGTTGTGTAACAAGTAAATGATGATAAATAAGGGTCGATCCCACAAGGATTGAAGGCACAATAAAAAAACGAAGACTTATTTAAACTAATTTACTTTGGGGTTACAACAATCAAAAATTTCTAAACTAATAGAAAGTAGAAAAACAATTGGAAATTGAGTTTGAAAATCAAAGAGAGACATGCTTAGGCTTTCAAATCATCCATAAAGTTCATAAAATTATACTAATGTCAATTATTGTCCCCTAGCAATGTCGTGGATTGATTTTAGCAAATATGCAAACCCTAGCATTAATTGTCTTTTTAAGGCACAACTAATCACAAATTTAGCTAATACGAATAAAACATGTTCAAACAAAAACATAGAATAATTTTAACTACTATTGATGCATGACATACACGGTAAAAATAATATACGTTTGTTTACAAATCAATCCAATATTAAACCATACAATGCATGAGAGACCAAGGTAGTCAAAGTATGAAGCGAAGACGAAGCGATTTGTCATGACTTGGCTTTAAGCGAAAAGCAAAAAGCGAAGCACGAAGCAATGGTTTTACGCAATTAAAGCAATCCTAAAAAATGATTTTAATATTTTATAAAATTGTAATTTTATGCATTTTGCTTGTATCTAAGATTCTAAATATATGTATTCTGCTTTTCTACTAGATTTAGAGGTGTTAGCTTAAGTCAATGCAAGTATTCATATTGCTTCCTATGTTATGATATTTGTTACCATTCACTGCAACATCATACTTCCAATTAATGTCTTTCAGAGAACTAATCTCCATTGTCCCATAGTTTTCTTCTATAATCGATCACCTCAATCACTTTAAGTAAACAAAAAATAACAACACTATTAATGTATAGATTATTAATGCATAGATAATCAACGTATAGATGTGAGTTCATTCTACGGGGTCATGACAGAGGAAATTTCGGTGAAGCTCTGTTGAAAGTATGAAGATTCGTACCTCGAACAAGATCTCCAACTCATGCTCAATGAAGCTATCTGATTTAGCCGTGAAGCTCTAAAGATAGAAGGATAAATAAATAAAAAAGTATGAGAAGAAAAAAGACAAAAATAAGGCAAAAGAAGGCTTTTGTTCAATGAAGCAATGGCTTTGGTGGCTTCACGCTTCAACAAAACAAGGCTGAAAACGGTGGCTTTTGTGGCTTCAATGTAGTAGTTTGACCAAGACGAAGCGAGATTTCATGGCTTGGCTTGACTTTTGGCTTTAAGTGGTGGTTTTGGATGGCTTTTACTACACTGTTAGAGACAATAAAAAACACAAGAAAATTCTACTAAGCCTGAGGAATCATTTACGCCTTAGCGGAGAGTTTAGAAAATCATGGTGGAGGTGGTCGTAGTGGTAGCGTTGGCGAACTCCATCTCCTCTTTACCTGGTACTCTATGGTGGTACAAAATGGACAACTGGGTGCTAATAGCGAAGGAAATAATTTAAAAACTCTTCCCTCCAAAAAGTCGTCTTCTTCCCTGTTACTGCTTGTTCTTCGTCTTCTTTGCCCTGTTTTGTCTGCAATTGTGTGTTTGACTTCGTCTATGGTGTGATAGAGAGAAGACAAGGGAGAGATGTGTGATGGTTGTGAGGAAGGATGGATGATGGTGGCGTGATGGGAATTCATGGTGGCTGCCAGCGGTCTGTTGGGTATGTGACTTGTGGTTGATGGTGAATCAATGTCAAGATAGAAAATATGAAGAAGGTTGAGATGGATAGGCAAGGAGGAGAAGGGATATCAATTTGGGTGTTGGGTGCATGTCTGTGAAAAAGAAAAACAAGGAGGTTGAGACTTCTGTTGGTTGCTAAGGGAGGAAGAGAATGATAAGGAGGGATGATTGATTTATGGCAATGAGAAGGTCGTTGAGGTGGCTGGCGTTATGGCCCTCTTTCTAGTTAGCGAGAAATATGAGTAAAGGCGGCGTGAAGGGTGTTTGGTAGAGAAAAAGAAAAAAAGGCATGAAGAAGAAAGGCGTGAAAAGAAAGAGGTAGGGAGGAGCGGGAGAAGGGTAAAAGGGGATGCCCTCAAAGAGAGGGAAAGATTTGTTGTATGGAGGATAGGGGATTTGGTTTGGCTTGGCCTTATGTTAAGAAAAAAAAATGTGGATTTGGGATTGGCTGGATCGGGTTTTGGCATGTGATTGTCATGGCGACTTCCAATTTTACCTGTCACTTTGTATTGCCATTCGAACTTGTCAAATAATAATTCTCTGAAGTGCGCCTTTATACATTTCACCGTTTAAGCTCCAAATTCTATAAAAACACGAAAATAAAATAGTTAGAATAAAATACAATACTCGAAACACTAAAAAATATAAATTATTCGGTAAAATTAAGTATAAATTACATGAATATCAATCAACATTATGTCCTTCGTAAAACATTCTTTTAAGCACATCCCTAAAAATCCTTCATAAATTCCTGTAAACAGTGGAGCTAGGCTTAAACTTATTTTTCTCCGACGCCCATTTGAAGAAATCAAAGGTCTTTTTGATGATTTTTATCAAGTTTCTTCAAAACATCTAGAATGGTATCATGGGTCAATGTTGGGTTCGACCTCTCCTACTCTTTTTCAAACACTACAACATAAATACCTTTTCATATCTTTCACAAAATGTTGTGGAAGCTATATTTGTCCGTGATATCTTTCTCAAAAATACCTTTTCATATCTTTCTCAATGACATTTTATGTAAGCTACATTTGTCCATAATATATTTTTAGGTACAACATTCAAAGGGGAATAACTAATTGATGCTTATTAAATTATTTTGAATTCATAACCTACAGTAAAACCTCGACAATTTACTACTTGATAAATTCATAACATTGGTTAAATGGAATTTTTGGTCGGCCTCGACTTGGGAATAACGTGTTAAATTAATAATTTGCTAAATTTCTAAGATAATATATTATAAAAAGCATATACGTCTCATGTAATATATAAATTAATAGTTTTCTTCTTGATTCGATTGTAGGGTCTTCCTAAAATATGACTCAATCATTGTTTGTTTCTTCTTGAAATTATAAAACCTTGAATCTTATCTATAACTTTTCTTAACATGGTAAGAAATTTTGGTGTGGTTTTTTTGCTACAACAAAAATTTATTCAATGTCATCACCGCTTTGAGAGGTTCTTATCTCGACAGGAGCTTTTGTTTATTTACATAGAGTTTTTGCTTAGTTGAATGTTTATTAAATGGACAATGTAGTACATTAATAATGTACACTCTCTTTTTGAGAAAAATAAGTAGATTCATAAATTTACTTGGTTAAACTAATACATAGAATTGGTAGTTTGTAAAACGAGAAACTAAATACAATGTACAATTTTTAAGAAAATAAGAAATATCTTGATAACTCAATAAGTTACTAATTAATAGATAAATTCATAAATTACTAATATCGAATATTTCATATTCGCTAAATTAATTGATTTTCCTTGGTCACAAGGCTATTAATTTATAGAGGTTTAATTGTATAAGAAATTTTGTTTATGATTAGAAGTAAAAACAAACACGTGGTAAAAATCCACCATTTATTCAAAACCAAAGTTTGGATCAAAATAAAAAACAAAGGTGACCTTAGAAACTCCTTGCTGTTTATTAAAATATTTCGAATTCAGAAATGGTTACTGTCTTTTTTTTTTTTTTTTTGATAAAAAGAAACTGATTATTGTCAGTATTGAATAAATAAACACCCCCTTAATAAATAAGGATATATCTCAAAATTTTAAACCCTACCCAAGACCATCCCTAGTAGGGCTGTTAATCGGTTCAAATGGTTAGATTTTGTACCAAAACCGAAATCGAACCAAGTTCAAGTTCGGTTTTTGGTTCGATTCGGTTATCCAATTTTAAATTAAAAAAACCAAAATTGAACCAAACCCGAACTTGGATTATTCACAGGGCTTACAAAATTCACAGGGCTTATGAAATTCAACATAATTTTGTAAGCCCTGTTGATTATTCTCCAAAATTTTGTAAGCCCTGTTGAAATTATAGGACTGAAATTATGTTGAAATTATAGGACCAAAATCGAACCAAAATGTTTCACAATGTAATTTCAACATAATTTCAGTCCTATAATTTCAACAGGGCTTACAAAATTCACAGGGCTTATGAAATTCAGTTCTATAATTTCAACATACAGTCCTATAGATTCGGTCCTATAATTTCAAAATTTAGTCCTATAAATACAATCCTATAATTTCAAAATTCAGTACTATAAATTCAGAGCCTGTGACTTCAACATGGATTATTGCAGCCTTAAAAGAATAGTCTATAATTTCAACATACGTAAAAGCAAAATTGCATTTGCTTGGGTTGCAAGGGTAATTTTCAAGGGTTGTAATAGTAATTGGGGAAATTTTTCTTTATATGGTTTGGTTTGATTATTTCGGTTTTCAAAATTCTAAAAACCAAAACCAAAACCAAACTTCATTCGATTCGATTCGGTTTTTACTATTTGGTTACGGCTATTTTTCGGTTTTATTATTTATCGGTTCAATTCAATTCGATTCGACCGGTTCGGTCGATTTTCAGAAACCAATTAGATGGGTCTGGGCCATCTTGTGCCTTATCGGAATGGGCCCAAAATGGAGTTAGCCCTAAACTCTTAAAAGCCATTTACTTATATAAACCCTAGTACTAAAGTCTCGATCTTTTTCAATCGCCCCCTTCACGCACACAACACAACACAACACAACAGAGAGAGAAGAGGCTTTAGGGTTGTTTGGGTGAAGATGAAAACCATCTTGTCTAGCGAAACCATGGACATCCCCGATGAGGTGAAGATCAAGGTTAAGGCGAAGATCATCGAAGTGGAGGGACCAAGGGGAAAGCTTGTGAGGGACTTCAAGCATCTCAACTTGGATTTCCAACTCATCAAGAGCCCTGAGACCGGCAAGAAGCAACTCAAGGTCGATGCATGGTTCGGTTCCAGGAAGACCACCGCTGCTATCCGTACTGCTCTGAGCCATGTCTCTAATCTCATCACTGGAGTTACCAAAGGGTATCGCTACAAGATGAGGTTTGTGTATGCTCATTTTCCTATTAATGCTAGCATCACCAATGCTAACAAGAGCATCGAGATCCGCAACTTTCTCGGAGAGAAGAAGGTATCGATTCTCTTTAAAACCCTTTCTCTTTATGTGTTTTGTAATAATGGGTCGTTCATTGTCTGTTGTTTTGATGCATATTAGATGTGTAGCTTTTCCGGGGTATCCTGATTAGTGAGATAATCGGCCCTTTAAACGCTTTTGGTTGATTAATTTGATTCTCGAGATGCTGTAATGTCTATGCCGTGCATCTCGATGTATGAGTGGTCCCATTATGTTTTAGTGATCTGGGGTTTTACTGAACAACATTGAGTTTTGCGTTTTATTTCTCTAGGAACAATACCCTTGTATTGTTTGAAGATCCCAAGTTTTTAGGATTACCACTGAAGTTTCATGTGTTGGTGTTTATTGTTATGTTACCTTTATATAATTTGATCAATTATTCTTAAAGTTATTTTGGGGTTTTGTTTATCACTTGTAATGTTTGATTTCTTCTTAGTCTTGTAGCAATTGTTTATGAAATTTAGCAACTAATTTATGACAAGGTATATCTAAACTGATGGGCTTTTGGTCAATCATTCAGATATCCATTTAAGGTCTATCTTATGTTTCTCATTGTAGATGTTTTGATGCTTATTAAATTATGTTTTGACATTTTATTTTGAAAAGCTTACCATAGCAAATCTTAGCATATTGATTCCTTTGCAAATTTGGATGGTTGTTTTTTTTGCCCAAGTGAACTGAAATGTTGTTTTAAGATTTTTAGTTTTTAGGAATGTTACTGAAGTTCCATTTTTTCATTATCAGTTCATCTGTTTTGCCTACTTGATATTTGAGCAATAGTTGTTTAATTGTTTGGGTTTCCTTTATCACCATCACCGTGTTTAATTTCTTCTTGTTCAAATAGTATTTGTGAAGTTTAGCAATTAGTATGTGAATATGTTCATCTAGAATCTGTTAGAATTTGATTCTTTCTGTCAACTCCATCACTGTTGCTTGTATGTTTCCGACGTTGATGTTTATTAGACTGGATTTTTCTTGATGATACTGTTCTAGCATTTTATCTAGAAAGTTTTGCCATAAGTGCCATAAGTAGATCGTGTCTACTGCTTGGAGCTTTGTTTTTTGGGAAGCTACAGTTGATTCATATTAAGTCTCTAGTGGTCTATAGAATTTGTTGGTTTGGCTTATGTTTATTCTATATATAACTTATTGTTTCATGCATATCTCTAGTCATGGTTGTTTTAGCACTTGATCTATTGTTTTGCATAACTATGAACAGCCGACCATGAATTTATGCTGCATATCAAACTTAGCCATTTGTGTTATAAACTTTGCATTGTTACTAATGGTTGCATTTCTTGTGTGGAAGTAAATTGCAACCCTTGATTCTTCAAATTCATCACTGAATCTGTTTTGGTTTTGTATACTGGTCTTACTGAAGTTTTACCTAACGATTCTTGTAACATGTTATTCAGATTTAGTATGGTTGATTGATGGTTTCTAGTCTATCATTTTCAATTTATTTGTTCAGATTATAGGTTACTGTAGTAGTTTAAGTATTCTTTTAGTGACCTATCATCATCTTATTATATCGTAATTTAATGCACAACTTGTACTTTATTGTTATTGGCGTTTTTGATGTGAATGTGCTTTTGTTGTTTTAGTTTCTGAAAACAGTGTATGCGGAAATGTGACTTGCTAGTCCTTTTGTAAGGTATTTCTCTTATAATAAGTGCATACCTAATTGTGCATTTCTTTCATTGCATCAGGTGCGAAAGGTGGATATGCTTGATGGTGTTTCTATTCTGCGGTCTGAGAAGGTCAAGGATGAGCTTGTATTGGATGGCAATGATGTTGAACTTGTCTCTCGATCTTGTGCCCTGATTAACCAGGTATCATTCTTCTCATTTACCTTCTCCATTAGTTTTGAATAGCTGATTCTTAGTTTTGATTTTCTCTATATTATTTTTCTGAACAGAAATGCCATGTGAAGAACAAGGATATCCGAAAGTTTCTTGATGGTATTTATGTGAGTGAGAAGGGAACTGTGGTTACTGAGGAGTGAAAATGCATGGCTGTGCCAAAAATATTTCTGTTAGTGCTTGTTTTTCTGAAGGGTTTAGTCTCATTCCCATAGCTTACAAGGATTGCTGATTATATTGTACCGTTTGTTTTTCTGCTTCAGACATCAGTTAAGACATGTTTTAGAATCGAGTATGAAAATTTTGTGGTAGTAATAGGTATCATGTCTGATTTTCACTATATATGTGATAACTTAAAACCTTTTTTATATATTTATGTGTGCAATCATGGTAATTTTCCCCTAACTACTGTTTTCTCTGATTTTCCGTTGTTCATGAAGCTCCTGGAGGATGCTATTGATTAATGCTTCTGTATTTAACAGTCCCTCCAATGCATATACTTAGTGTCTTTGAAATCGTTTTGTTGCGTTATTTATAGTAGTAACCATTATTGATATGGGTTGGTGCTGATCTTACATCGACATAAAATTGACTTTAAATTAATTTTATGCAATTTTGGATTATGCAGTGGTTAAAAGTTGGTTTTATTTGTCCCATTGTGGCCATTTTTGCTCAATTGAGCAAAATCATTTTAGATAGGAAAGCTAGTTCTTGTTGACACTAGGGGTTGGCATCCTACAATCTCAACCCGTCCTGTCCTGACTTTTTCAGGTTTTATTGGGATTGATTGATCCTATCCCAAACTTGTCTCATCTTGATCTAAAGTAGGATGAGATCTGGATGAAAATTTTAAATTCCTCTCATTCCGTTCTAATTTGATTTTTTTAATATTTAGTATGAAGCTATGAAACTATGTAGTATGAAACTATTTAGTATGACTATTTTATTTATTGACATGGTTTTTATTCTCACAATTTTCATGCACTAGTCTAATGGTAATATATAAAAGGATGTTGTGGGGGTGAATTTGTTTTTAAAACATTAGCAAGTATATAACTTTAATCAATGATTTTTAGCTTTTAGAACCAATGAATTTTAGCGAAGTTGTGGATACTCTCATAACAAATTGCATAGAGAAGCCTTTGATTGATTTGAATTTAGGTCGTGTTATAGATTTTCAAAGGATTTATCCCCATCCAAAAACATTTAAGTCCATCACCATGGAATCTTTTGTGTTTGGTAAATCCAAAAATTTCAATCTTGTATGTTAAGTTTTCAATTTAAAATTTAGTACAATGTTGGGAGGAGGTCTATCTCATCTCGAACATGAACAAACGGAATTGGATAGGGATGAGGTCCATCCAGTCACGTGCCTACCTCCAATTGACATCGACAATTTAATTCCCCGTTTTGCGACCACTACCCTACCTTTCTATATAATGGCACCACCATTTTATCTCACACCATAACTTTTTTTGTCATTGCTTTATTCTCCAAAAAAAAAAAACTATACTAGCAACAACATTTTTGTTGTGTTGTCGTCGCTTCTCCCTTATTTATTTATATTATTTATTTCCCCCCTTTTTCTCTTCATATCTTTTCTTCTCATTAACAATAGGTTGCAATAAGAAGATATGAGGATCATAGGGTCTTTTCTCTACCACCCCCAATATCATGAGACTTCACAAATTCAAATTCTCCATCTATAATGCAAAAAAAGTTTCAAAAGCTTACTAGAAATTTGTCTGCTCAAGAGTGCATTGAATCTTGACTCTGCAAGAAAGCCTTTTCAACAAAGATCAAAATTTTGTTTTGATCTCGCTCTGGCCTTTGCTAAGATGGAACCCATTCTTGGTGAGGTTGGAGCAAGATCAAAAGATAAAATAAAACCCTTCATGCTCTCAACACCAGCTAAAGATTTGGGGAACCTATTTGTTTTCATACAGAGATATGATAGAAGAGATTAGAGGTAGGAAGAAGAATGAGAAAAGGGAAAACGGATAAGAAGGGGGCTGACGGGGAAGTGCTTACCAGAGGAGGAAGATGATTGATCACAGGTTGTCACTAGGGGTGGGCATTTACGACCGAAAGCCCGGACCGAACCAACAACCGGACCGATCGGGTCGGTTTTAATTAATTAAAAAAATTTCGGTTGTAAAAGCCCCGCCCAGCCCGAAGTTTCTGGTCCGGGCCTCGGTTTCCATTTCTGAAGCCCGTCGGTTAACCGGTCCGGCCTGACTTAAATTAAAATATAAATCATGGGCTTAATAAGTCTCTAAAAAAGATTATTCTAGGGTTTCCTTCCCATCCTCCTCTTTGCCTCCTCTTATCCTTCTCTTCGCCTCCTCGCGAGATCCAGAGTACAAAGCCAGATTCAGTGACTTGCCGCCTCCTTCCTCTCCACATACAAAGCCAGATCCAGTGAGCTCTCTGCCTCCTTCCTCTCTACATACAAAGCGCTCGCAGACTCTCTCTCCTTGCAGACTCCTCTCCGCCTCCTTCCTCTCAACATACTAAGTGAGATCCAGAGAGCTCTTTTTCACATACAAAGCGAGATCCAGAGAGAGAGAGAGTGAAAGAGGCGAGAAGATGCAGATCTTCGACAACGTCAAGGCCAAGATCTAAGACAATGAAGGGATTCAACCTGATCAATAGAGGTTCTTCCTGGAGTGTGGAATCATTTGGTTCTTCCAGAGACATTCAAGGTCTACTGGACCTCTTCTCCGCCTCCCAGCCCTACTCTCAGCGAAGGCGGAGGCCCCCCGCCTACTCCCAGCCCTACTCTCAGCGAAGGAGGAGGCCGAGCCGCCTCCCTCTCCCCGCCTTTCCCCGCCTTTCTCTGGATCAGATCTCTGATCTTGATCAGATATCAGATCTTGAATTTGATCTTGTAATTTGTTGTATGTTTTTTGTTTGTAATTTTTTGATATAATTTTTGTTGTATGCTATAATTTTTTTTTGTAATTTTGTAATTTTGTTATATGGTTCCAGTATTTTTTTTTTTAATACTGTAGAAGCATTTTTTTGCTCTTAGGACCGAGACCGGCCCGTAAATCGGTTAATCGGGACTTCGGTTACCCGGTCAACTCGGTCCGGTTTCGGTTCTCATAAACACGGGCCTGAATTTCTTGGGCCGATTTTCGATTTTTAGCTTTTGGGTCGGTTACCCGTACTTGCCCAGCCCTAGTTGTCACTATGGTTTTTTTTTAACAGACTTTGACACACAAAAATAAGAATGGGCATCTCATCCTGCGATTCTGATTCCGATTCCGTCCCAATTTGTTTTGGGTTCTTTTGGGATTGATCAAACTCATCATAATCCCATATTGTCCTGATCTAGAGTAGGATGAGATCAGAATGAAAATTTTCAATCCTGCCCATCCCGTCCTGTCTCGTCCTAAGCTGTAGTTTCATTACACTATAAGTTATGTAGTTAGAAATTTGGTCAATGAACAATATTTTTTTATTTTTGAACTTAAATTAAGACAACTTGAGAATTTATATCATTTATACAAAATACAAATAAGAACAATGTCTGATGAAATTTTATGTGACATTTTATATTGTTATCATGAAAGTTATATGTACATATTAGGCATTATTAGTGTGTGAGTAATGTGAAATGAATTTATTTTTGTTATTCTCCATTGGAAGACTATTTAGTAAATGTTCATTCCGTCCTGAACCCATTTGGGATGGGACGAAGTCGATATGAGGTCTATTTCGTCTCGGTCTCGAACGAACGGGATTTGATAGGGATAAGATCCATCCCGTCCCGTGCCCACCCCTATCCAGAAGGGAAAATGAGAATGAGAAGGGGAAGCTGGAAAAGAAAGAAGGTTGGCCGAAAGTGCTTACCAGAAGAGCAGACGCGCGACGCTGTGGTTGTTGATCGTAGATGCATGCTGGAAAAGGATGAGAGATTTTGTGGTCTACATAGAGAAGGCAAAAGGAAGAAGAGAGAAGAAGGGATAAAAAATATATTTAATAGTGGTGTTAGTTAAATAAGAAATGCAATTTTTTTTTTTTTGTGTTGGTGTCAAATAAGGGAAAATGGTGATGTCAAAAAGTTACAGCCAACAGGAACTGTTTTACTTTCTCGATCAAATGTGGCTATTACTTTGCTCTCCTAAAAGATTGAGTAATGAGTCATCACCATTCTAGCTTGGGCATCAATGCTGGAGAGCCCAAACAGTGTAGTGGTTTGGTTGTGATGCAGTTGTTAGAAATCTTGTTTATAAGGGTGATATATCCCAACATAATATTAAGGGATTTTTAGAGATACCCCCTATTTTTAATTTGTAATTAGGGATACCTTTCAAAGATTGCTAATTAGACATATCCCTTGACTGATGTTTCCATCTTTTGACTGTTGAAGTCATATACTTTGTGCCTAAAATACCCATCATGCGAGGATCACATTTTGGTCCAAAATTTTACTAATTAGATACACCTCGAGAGTAATGAGAGATGAGGGAGTGGTGGTGCTACGCGGTGGGGGTTGCCAGGAAAGAAGAAGATGAAAATGATGTTTTTTTTTACAATCTAAGTCCTCAATTTCACTGTGTGATGTGTAACGCTTTAATATACATGTTGATTTAATTGTAGTCTTTAATCATATATCAAGATGCGATATTATTACTAGGAATACATCAACAAATTTTTAACCTAAGTGTGCTCCTTACGTGATGGGCATTTTTTGATAATAAAATATGTGACCCTAACCGTCAAAGGACGAAAAGATCAGTCCAGCTAGACATGTCTAATTTGCCATCTTTGAGGGGTATGTCTAATTTTGAATTAGTCTCAGGAGGATATGTCTAAAAATCCCTAATATAAATCCTATAAATCTTTGCTACTGGACATCATTGTGCTTGGTGATCCCAAACATAAAATGAATCCTTTAAATTTTATCCACACAACATTGTTGAGCTTAAAACTTGTAGAGAGTTTTGAAAAACATTGTCGACGTTGATTCATCCTTCTCAAGGAACCATTAGAGTTCGATTCCAGTTTCATTCAAGTTCTGGTCAATAATATTATTTGTATTTGTAAGTATGGCTCAAATATTATTGATTCGAGTTTTTTGTGACTTTGACACAAATTTAACGTCTTTAAGTTCATGAACCAATAAATCAAGTTTGAAATGAGATGTAGAAAATCAAGTTAATTATAAATCAAGTATTGAATGAGTTGGTTGAGGTAGAAACTAATACGAGTGAAAGTGGTTTGGAAAAATCCTGTTGAAATACTTCAATTCATGTTTTTCTCAACAACGTTCCTTGAATTTCGAGTTTTTGAATTTCATGAATGAATAAAGTGAGTTCTAAATGAGTAGAAAAGTGCCGGAATATTATATTTTTGTCATTTTGTAGATTTCGACATTTTCATGTAAAATCCAAAAAATTATGAAGAAAATTATATTAATAGAATAGTTTTGTACTTAGGCTTCATTTAATGTGTTTATTAGGTTAATTTACTCGTATATTACTTTTTCGTATATTCATATATGTTTGAAATACTTTTGAAATTTTTACGTTTTTTTTTACATACAACGAAATATTTATTAAAAAAATTAGAAGACCGAAATTATTTCGAAAGACGAAATCACAATCCGTAGTTGTGGTACTTTTAGATAATGTTTCTGGAAGGGCTTCAAATTAAGGGTTTATGAATCTTAGATTTTTTTAAAAAAAATAAAAAATAGAGAAGGTGTTGTGTTGGCAATGTACACGAGAAAGGGAAGAAGGAGGAGCCTAGCTCAAATTAAGGGTTTCAGGGGTAGTGCAACTTTAAAAGGGTCACATTTCGTTTATCACAAAATTTATGCACCTATTAAAAGAGCACCTACGCTTATAAATCCCTGGCCGCCTTTTTTTGTTTTTCGCTTGCCATTGGTGGATTTTAGCTTACTATGTTGATACTCTAATAGTTGTGTGGGTTTCATCAGTTCTAAGTTGGTTGGCCGGCTTGGCATTCCCAGGACCAATAAACTTAGTTGGAACATCATTCATCAATCTCGCGCCATAACTGTTGAACACCCAAGCATGCACCATATCAAAGCACCTTACCTTTCACTCTCTTAGTGCATTTCTTCAAACACCTTAACACTATTCTACATTGGTCCCTAAATCCAAGATGAACTTATATCTCAAGCATCTTATTAAATCATACGCACTGCAGAAGCTGTGCTTGATTGAAGGAACTCATGGTCTTGTTGCGCACAAAAGTGTGGCAAATACTGAAATGCAAAATTACCAAACCAAAACAATTAATAGTGGGCTAATAGATTTAGTGGTTCGACAAACTTGTCTACATCCACGACAAATAAGAACTGTCATTTTATCATATTTTTATTATAAACATATTACAAACTTCCTTAGACAAAATTGGTTTCTTAAAAGAAACCCAAATACAAAACCTGAAACAGTCAAATTACAGACAAAGTGCAAAAACCTTAGACAAATTGGTTTATAAAAAAATTCTAGTACATAACCCCAAACAAATATACAAACGGAAACCAATCAAAACCCTGGACAAAACAAATGAAAACCCGACAAACAGACAATTGAAAATTTGATGAACAAATGAACAAATTGATTCAGATTTTCCAACTAACAATTTTTCCAAACTAATTTTGAATTCAAAAGTCGCGTTTTCCATATGGGTTGGGCCTCTCACATCTCTTGAGGCTAAATCAGATTGAAAGATTGATACAAAAAAAGGGAGTGCCCAAACAAATAAATGGAAATTCAACAAACAAACAAAACAAATTTCGAATTTTAAAACTGGTGGATTTCACCCCGAACTTCAAATGAACTTCACATTTCACATACTGGTATGAAATTATTCAACCTAGGGACCTAGTCCTATTTAGATACGAATTGAGGAGGTTGGAAGCCACCTCCATTCTTCATTCTTAAGAAAGCCAACCAAAGTCAACAATAGTGGTCGTCTCCATTTACTTGTTCAAATTATTTCTTATTTACGTCATTCTTCAGTCAACAAAGTGGTTTCCTCACCACTTACTTTTCAATTTTTTTTTCTTTGTCAACGACTACTCCACGCCACCATACTTTTTCACACCACCTATATAAACAAAAAACCAACATTTTTTCCCTTCCCATTCAATTCGAAACGCGATAACTCCCACATTCAAATCTCTTCCTTCTCCCACATTCAAATCTCTTCCCATATTCATCTCTTGCAAATTTCTTCCCTCTCCCTCAAAATTTCTTCAATCTCCCTCAAAATCAAAACCCTTAAAAATCAAACCCCAAAATGCAAACTCCCCAAAATTTTTTAGAAAAACAAAGTAATCTAATGGAAACTTCAAAAAAAAAAATTTAGAAATATTTTCAATCATAAAAACAAAGTAAACTTCAAATTTTTTTTTCAGAAATCACGAAAAAAAATATTGTTCGCCTGAGACAATGCGGTTTTTGCAAAACATCGCATTGATCTGGGCGAATAGTAAAAAAATATGCAGAAATTTTTTGTTTGCCCAGAACAATGCGAGTTTTTGCAAAAACCTCGTATTGTTCTGGGCGAACAGGAAATTTATGCAAATATTTTCGGACAGATTTGCGCGACTTTAGTAAAATGACCATAACTTGTTCATTTCAAAACATTTTCAAGTGATTTAAGTTGTGTTTATTAGATAACTCAGACTAATACAACTTTTGTGTTTTGATCAACTTGAGAATCTGTCTCGATCGAGCATATAAGTTGGCCGAAAGTCAGGGACACTATCCCATTTTTATTGCAAGACAGATTTGCGCGACTTTAGTAAAATGATTATAACTTGTTCATTTCAAAACATTTTCAAGTGATTCAATTAGTATTTATTAGATAACTCAGAGTGCTACAATTTTTTTGTTTTGATGAGCTTAAGAATCGGTCTCAATTGAGGGTTTAAATTGGTTGAAAGTTACCCTGTTTTGTGTTTTTTTCAATTTGAGTTTGGGTTTCTCTATTAGGTTATGCATATTTATTGGTGGTGTGAGTAAGTAGAAAAAAAACTCAATGGTGGTGTGAGAAAGTGTTTTTGGTGGTGTGGAATAATCGTTGCCTTTTTCTTTTGCCAAATGTGTGATGGCTTAGTGGTTGAGTAAGCTAAAGCCTGCTTTAGAAACTTGCACAAACTTCAAGCCAAGTCACTTGAAGAGGTACTGAGAAACTTATACCATATCTCATCACCTTCTCCATTTGCCTCGAGATATGAAACAACACCAGGCACACCACCAGTGCATTTAGAATTTTCCCTAGTTTCTCTCCCCAGCTACTTCCAAGTCTTACATTTTTTATTCTTCACTAAATTCTAATTGTTAGTTGTAGATTTCAGCTTCAATAACAAATTCACCCCGAACATAACTCCTCATAACTTTTGCTGAATTTCTGTATGGGATTTAGGATACTACAAAACACAATAACTTCACTGAATTTCTGTATCAAACACCTTACACTACAAAACCACAATAACAACACTAGTTGGGTTTGTTCATAAGATATAAACATGCATCTTATGGAGAGGATGTTTGTGCGTTTTCCGCCATAAATCAATGGTAAGGCGATTTACCTCCATGTAGTTTAATAAGAGAGTAGTAGGAACCACCACGCCCAATGCCGAGTAGACTCGAATGTGACCCTTGTTCCACTACCTTCCCATTCTTAATAACTGCTATGGTATCTGATTTCTGTATGGTGGATAGTCTGTGAGCTACGACCACACATGTTCGACCAACCATCGTTTTTTCAAGAGCTTCTTGGACTAGGCTCTCTGATACACTGTCAAGGGCACTTGTCGCCTCATCCAATAACAAAATTGCTGGGTTTTTGAGTATTGCACGAGCGAGTGCTATCCTTTGCTTCTGACCTCCTGATAATTGGATTCCTCGTTCTCCACAGTGGGTTTCGTATCCATCCTTCATGGAGCTGAAATATGGACAATTTTCTATGCATAAGGAAAGGAAAAAAATAGATGTAATTAGTTGTTCAATGATAATGTTTCGGTCTGTACCTTATGAATTCATGAGCATTTGCAAGAGTTGCGGCCTTCCTTAGCTCTCCTTCTGTAGCATTCTCTTTCCCGTATAAAATGTTATCACGAATGGTGCCGGCAAAGAGAGTAGGCTCCTGACTGACCAGTGCAATATGTGTTCTCAGTTTTCTCAAGTTGAAGTCCCTGATGTCTCGTCCATCTATTTCTATTGAACCCTTAATGGGATCATAGAATCTCTCGATCAACCCAATAACAGTTGATTTGCCTGAACCACTCTGGCCCACAAGTGCAACTGTTTTTCCAGCTTCAATTGAGAGACTTAGACCCTTGAAGATCATCTGGTCAGGCCTTGCTGGATAAGAGAAGTATACGTTCTTCAGTTTGATATTACCTCTAATTGGTTTTTTGGGTTTGATTCCTTCTACGTCATCTGGTTCAATCTTACTTTTCCTGTCTAATGTTGCAAAGACTGATCTGATGGCATCACCACCCTTGGCTATATCAGATGTCATGGCTCCTGCATCAGCTATGTTTTTGCCTGTGCTCAACAAGATGAAAAACGTTTGAAACATATGTCTTGAACTGACAAGACCTTGTGTTAGTAGCCTTCCTCCATACCAATAGGTCAGAGCTATAGAGGCTGTAGTGAAAAACTGGGAGCAAAACAAGCCAAGGCCAGCAACCCAGGATTGCTTGGTGCTTTCCCTTCGAGGGCCTTCTAGTGTATCCTCAAAGAGTTTAAGTATTCTCTTTTGGGATGAGAAGGCAGTAATGGTCCTCTGGTTTACTACTGCTTCACTTGCCAGTTGGCTTCCTTCAGTCTGTGCTTTTTGCGCTTTCTCTGACATACTTGCCATTAGAACAGTCCTCGAGTAATAGCTGGCAATGAGTATGGGCTGCACTGCAATCATCACACTTGCTAGCCTCCATGTGAGAAACAGGCCCAGCACGAAAGCTATTGTAGCCCCAGTGATCGCTTGAACAAGTAAGGACATACGGTCAGCAACAAGGGAGCGCACGATGCTGGCTTCACCTGCTAACCTTGCACAAATAGCTGCACTTGTGTTCTCATCTTGGTCAAACCACCCAATCTCAAAAGTTAACACCTTCTCTAACATTTTCTCCCTAACCCTTTTGGTTAAGCGCTCTCCCATGATTGCAAAGTTGCAATGTTGGAGGATATTGGTTATGAGGCACAAAACTGTTACAAGTAAGAACATCAAGCAGTAGAATCTGGTTTCTGATCTAAGGCGAGCGGGGTCGCTGATGAAGAACACCGTGATCATGGTTCCCAAGCAGTAGAAGTGTGCAGGTTGAACTGCCCCAAAGCCCATAGCCCCTAAGCACCCAAGTACCGCGTTCTTCCATTCTGGTGCATTCATTTTTAGCAAGCGCCATTGTGATGGTGCAGGATAGTTTAGGAGTTTTAAATTTCCTTCTTCTGTATGATTATCATATTGATTACTTTGGACTGAGTATGCTGGAGTGAGGGCGTATGCAGGGCTGAACGGATATGCAGGGCTAAAGGCATATGGGCTGATTTGTCTGCTCGATTTTCCACTGATTGGACTGGGCATGGTAGCCGTCCTTGGGTGACTGTTGTAATCAGCCATTGCATGTGAGGGGGTAGAAGCTTCATTTTGAGTTGATGTTTGTTGTAAGTGCACCAGGTTTGAGTAAGCATCACCTTCTCCGTTATTCATTCGCATCAGTTCATCATGAGATCCCGATTCTACAACTATTCCCATGTTAAGGACCACTATCAAGTCAGCATTGCGGATTGTTGTGAGGCGGTGGGCAACAATGATTGTTGTCCTCCCTTGTGATGCTTGATCCATAGCTTCCTGTACTATTCTTTCTGATTGTGCATCCAGTGCACTTGTAGCTTCATCCAATAAAAGGATTCTTGGATCTCTGATTAGAGCCCTTGCTATGGCCAGTCTTTGTTTTTGCCCTCCTGATAATTGTACCCCGAATTGCCCTACCTGGCAGATCATAAATGCTCATTAAATGAGTCAGAATAAACAAACAATGCTTTCTTAATGATGGTTTGTAAATTAGTACTACCACTTACGTGAGTGTCATATCCATCTGGGAGTTTTGTGATGAAGTCATGTGCATTGGCTGCCTTTGCTGCATTGATGACAAGGTCCATTGAAGCTTCTTCTTTTCCGAACAAGATGTTGTCTTTTATTGACATTGCGAAGAGGACTGGTTCTTGATTAACAAGACCAATCTGGTTTCTTAGGCTTTTTAGCTGAATTTTTTGGATCTTAAGCCCATCCAAAAGAATGTCTCCTCTGCTGGGGTCGTAAAACCTTTCAATCAGAGAAATGACTGTGGATTTTCCAGATCCACTTCCACCTACAAGAGCTACTCTTTTTCCTGTCTGCACTTTGAGATTGAGCCCTTGAAGTATTGGTGTGTCAGGCCTGGATGGGTAACTAAAATGGACATCTCTGAACTCGATCTCCCCTCTCACAGAAGTTAATACCTTTCCTTTGTTATCTTCTATGTCTATTTTAGGTATGCGGTCAATCATTTCATATATCCGAGATGCAGCAGCAGTTGCCATCGAGAAGTATGTCATGTTTGGGAGTGAACTCATTAGTGACCTGAAGTAGAAATTCCCAAAACATAGTACATTCAGAGAAATGAAATGCAATAAAATACTTCATATATCATTTTTTTGAATTCTTGACGATCAAACAGGACATAGAGTTGTTAGGAACTCAAAGGAGAAACAAGAAGTGCTGTTAGAAGGAGAACTAGAACTTACATTCCTCCCATGATGAGACTACATCCGGAACAGAAAAGAGGGCCGCCTTTTTCTCCCTTTTCTATAATTAAGTAACTTCCAACCCAAGCAATGAATGCCCAATCCGCGAAAATTATACCCATGCTTCCAAACATTATTCCCTTAGTTAAGCCTTGCTTTACTCCAAGTTCGACACTTTGTTGGAGACCATTGCTGAACCTCTCTAGTGTTTTACTCTCTCCGACATACGAGAAAACAACACGGATTGATGAGACTGCTTGTTCTGCAATCCCGCCTGCAACACCGTAAGTGTCCTTCATTTTCATTCCCTGTGACATAAGAAGATTCCCAAAGACGACTACTGGCAGGATAAACATCAGTGAAAATGGGAATGCTACCAAGGCTAGTCTCCATGAGAGTATGAATGCGGCTATGAGACAGAAGAAGAACCCTGATGTGTTGGCTATAAAGTTGGGTATCTACACCACAGAAGTCACAAGTATCTGTTTCATCATATTCACTTCCAAATATTGTATTTTTGTATTATATCGTAACGAAAATCACAGCTACTGGTGTTGAATGAACATACCTTATCTGCTAGAACGTCTTGGATGGATTGGGCATCAGATGAGATAGTTGAAACGACTTGGAATGTGGTGGAAGTGCCAGATTGGGTATCAAAGAAACTGATTTCTTGTCGTAGGACCGACTTGAGGTATTCAACACGCATTCGGGAAGCTTGCCTCTCAGCTGTTCTTGTCCAACATATTCCCTCTGCATAAAAGAATGGACACAGATTTGAATAGGTAAAACATTTGGATAGTAGTGGATCAAATAGGGAATGAATGATAATTCATATTCCTTCTACCATATACTTCTATGAAGTCAGACTGTCAAGAGTCGATAATATTAAATTTTTTTTTTTTTTTTTGGCAAGATCAAAGTAAATGAGTACTGGTTATCTTATTATTATTATTGTTGTTGTTCTGTTATACAAGAGAATATCTCATGCCGACCACGTGCATAAACGATGCATATCGTATAATATAATTCCCATCATTGTTATTGTTATTGTAGTTATTTATCATTTTTAAACTTAGATTTTTAAGTGGTGTGCATGTAGTTTCGAAACAAGCGAGAGGTACCGAAATAAGTGACAGAGGGGGGACTCGTTTTAAAGCACTAATTTGGATGTAAAGGGAGGGATAGGGATTTACATGATTTTGGATTTTTTAAATACTGCGAACTAAACCCATCTTAGGAACAAGAAAGAACTGCAAAGGAATCCTAAAACAAATAGTATTTTGTCGCATTTTTATTGCTAAATAGTAAATAGTAACAACGCCTTCCCTCATACTAAATATGGTGAAAGAGTGAACCTCAAACTCAATGGTGAGCAAAGTGAACCATTGAGTTTTCTCTGAATTCTGAAACCGTGTAAAAATAGAAAGACCTTCAACAATCGTCCACTTATCTAAAAATTGGATCGTGAACCAATCAAACCTGAAGTGACACAATCAAACAGGCTCTAGACGAACAGATAAAAAACTGAAGTCAATGCCTAAAACATAATAGATGATCCAACACAATCAATCACATAATTGATGTTTTGAACAAAATCTACTGAACCACCAGAAGACTAAGGCATACTCAACCACAAGAACCAAGACTAAAGCATGATACGAATTTCAGAAAAGTTTTCAACAAAATAGAAATCTGTGCAAAATCAAAACTTAGGAGGCCAAAAATATCAGAAAACATCATAACACCGTATTTATAACTGAAACTGTCTCCTCATGGTAGATGAAATGAATCAATTTCTTTACTAAGGATTCCGTGATTGGATCAGCGAAAGAACTAGTATATAGTGAGTGATTGTTAACTTGTTATGAATGGTCAAACCAAAAACGTTGCAAATTTGTCTGTCTTGTAAAACATAATTGACTGAGATGAGCAACACAGTGACCCACAGAGTTGCTCGATCTAGGGATACAGAGTTTCTGACAGTTTTGTGACAAACAGATTACAGCATAAGCTCGACAAGTAGAATATGTGCCAAGGAGAGAACTGTAACTAGTTATGCAAGGTCTGTGTATCTTTCATGATCTTCAATCTGATGCTATTTTAGAACAAAGAAAAAATCGAAATAAGATTATGTTGCTGCTGAATTCTTAGATGCATAACATTGAGGCCTTCAGTTAAGCTAATTATTACTTGAGAACATAAGTTAGGAATCTACCAGAACTGGGAAACCAAACTAAACTAAATGGATGCTTGGTAACTAAGCCTTTCCTAGGAAAAGGAAATAATCATAAAGGGCACCTAAAAGAAATGTAAATTATCAACTAGCTTCAGAATCCACAAATCTAACTGAATAGAAACTAAAATCAGACTCAAATTGTTCTCCAAAGAAACCAAGATGTCCGGGCAGCGCATCTGGTTTTTTCTCTCTTTTTTATTACTAAAAACTAATTAGTCTCAACAAGATCATATATTGGAGTGCATGTATTACATACCAACAAAAGCAGATACTCCCACTAATATAGCAACGTAGAGTAGCCTGAGTGCAAACTGCAACATATCATGTCAGTATTAATTGTCTGTTAGTTCTGGTACCCTTTGTTAGACAATAATAACAAATTTGAGTACTCCAGGTTCTTAAGCTCACCTTATCAACCAAGTGGATGGAGAGGGTAGTCCCAAACCCATACTCATTAATCACACCACTGAGAACTGCCAGTGTAAGAGCATTCATCAACCCATCGCCAAGGCTACCTATTGTTCCCAACAACATCAACCCCTTATCGATCCCATCAGCGAACCGGAAGAGCTGAAAAAGTGATGGACTTTGCTGACTCTCCATATCTATGAGTGCATACACAACATACCCTCTTGGTATCTCCTTCAAGTAAGATTACTGATCATCTAGGCTTTTGAAAATTGATCTCGTTTGCTCTGCATGTAGTTTGCCTTGTTATGTTATTTATATTTGCTTACAGAGCCAATGCAGGCTTGTTTTTGTCTTTATGTTGATATTTAATGCCACATTGCTCTGTAAGATGGACAAAGCCGGCAATGGAGGACCTGTTGGAATGTTGGATTCCAAACCAATAAGTACAAGTAACTATCACTCCTGAATATTATCTTTTCTTGTCTGGTCTTTCCCTTTCATGTACTATGTGTTTCGGCCTTAGATTTTGTGTAAATTTTAGTTTAATCAAAAGATCTTTCTGGACAGTCGTTGCAGACTATCAAACCTCCTGTTATACAATACTTTTTGTTTTGGTGAGCAAAAAAAAAAGAAAAAAAAAAAAAAAACTCTTGGTACCTACCACTTAGAACACGCGCCACTATCTGTTGTTGATGGATTGTCCAAGTATATTGCTAAATAAATAGATAGCATTGGCTAAATATTTCCAGTCGCCAGTATGAAAAATTCTGTGTCTTCTCACGTAGCGCATTAAGGTAAATAACCTTCTTAGTAATTGCGGGCAGAGAAGTAGTTTGATTTGGCTCTAGTCCTTTTTCTCATATACAAAATTAATCAACGAGCTTATGGGGCTTACTACTCAGAAGGTACCCGCCCATTGAGTAGGCACATTAAGGAAATAGCCAGGATTCAAGCCATTGTGGACAGCCAGTTGTGGATCATTTAGACAAGTTTTGGGTGACCCCATGGTGCATATATATTGTCTACATCTAGTCAATGTCAGATTTGTAGAGAACTATTGTGGATATCTTACATCTGGTCTTATGGTATCCAATTGTCAAAATTTAATAGTAACATTAACTTTGGTCTTCGGTGTTGAAAAGACAGAAGGATTGGTGATGATCTCATTGTAAAATCCTCGCACTCCACTGTTGGTGGAGCAACATCTCCGTCATGCAAGTGTGTCCACTGTCTCGGATTTACATTCTTTTGTATCCTCGTGTTTCTCTTCGTCCATGTGTCATGCATGTATCTTACGATTTGCTTCTCTATCATCTTGTATGCCAGTGAAAATAGGTCCATCAGAATGTGATATATAATATTTTTTACTGAACAAGCATTATTTTGGTTTAGCTGGCAGGTCTGGATGAAACATTCATGTGATTAATTCAAGGAGGGCTTCTCAATCAAAACTTAATAAATATCATTGTAGGAAAAGGAAATATATGAAATTTAATTCACTAGAAATTTCTTGTTTTATATTTATACAATATTTTTCTGAATATGACAGATTCATAGAAAACTTATACTAACACAATTATTGTATGAGATTGGAAACTTAGTTAGTGTCTAGATTGAACAGGTCAGCCTGTGCGTGCAAAATTCCAAGTCTGCAATGAGCTCACAGGATGTCTTTTATTCTTTCCTGTACTGTAGCTATAATTAAGCAATTCCATTTTCTACTGTATTTATATTTCTCAATCAGTGGCGCAATGAAGCAATATAGAAAGTGAAAGCGAAAGAAAGCAAGACATGGAAAACAAAAGAAAAAGGCATCATCCGAAAAGGATCCATAACATCTGGTGTGATTAGACCATTTTTTCTAAGAAACAACGACTGTTGATATATAGGTTGTGTGTCATGTGTAAGTGAAATTGTAGAGAAAGTTGTTTTTTCTATTACAGCAGCTGTTATTTGTCTCGCAAGCTCATGTAAGATAGTGAAATTTGTTATTTCCATATGTTGTTACCTGACATAACGGAATAATTCATGACCTATCATTGTAATATATACCTTTTCAAATAATCTACTAGAAACGATCGAGAAAACTGTGTATTAAGTGGTCTTATATACCATCTTCATTGTATTGTTCAACTCTATGTTTGTTATTAAATATCTTGTAAGTTCATCTTTGAAAACAACTCCAGTTTCCAAGATGGCTGTCATGAATTTATTAACTCTTTCCCTTGTTCAAGTGTTCTAGAATAGCCTACATAACATTTTGTGTGTCTGTTTGGATGTGAATGCAAAGAAATTTTATATCACATCCACATGCCCTATTTATACTGTAGAGCTATTGCTTTGGCTAAGTGGTTTGTCCAGTGTCAAATAAAAGCACGCCAAACGAATCTCTCACCCCACTGCATATTACCCAGACTTGAAGAAGCTAGCCTCTATCAATGTTTAGAGGTAACCATATTAACAGGAGGGTTCCTTCCACTAGACAGATGAAACACTCATTTGTTTCATTCATGCTTGCTCTCTTCCGACAGGAGAAGTAAAGAAACTTATCTTTCTAATGGTCTAAAATTTTTTTGGGATTAGGAAAACAGAAGGTGTGGAACAGAGAAACTATGTTGCTGAGATATGATAAGAAAACCATCGCGATTGTTGGATTATTTAGTCATCAACAACCAGAGACTTCACCACCAAGTCTTTACAAAACCCAACAATATCAAAAGGTATAGAAAGATCAAAGAGTATACAATATCACTGCAGCCTGGTGACTTGCGAAAGGCACAAGTACTTGCTACAAGGAAAAAAATGGGTGGCGTACACACTAGTGTCTAACGATACACTTGTGTTTTGATAACTATGGGTAGTGCAACAAATGAGGTGTCAAAATTAGGAGATAGGAAAATGAAGATACAAAATGAAGTTGCAGACGATTCTGATATTCGTATTTACACTGAAATTGCATTCTCTAGGAAGAGGAAATGTGCTTCTTTCTTTTCTTGTAGGGAGCTAATCTCTTTTATTATTCTCTTCTCATCTCTTATTTAAGTTTTCATTTTTATTGTCTCTTATCTCAAGTAATATATCTTTTATTTTATTAACCATGTGTTTTGATTATGGTGATCCAATCTTTGACATATAAGAGACTTGAAATGAACTCAAAATAATGTGGCCTCTAGTCTAATGCATTTTGGTTTTGAAAATGTATGCGGGCTTTTAGGAAGCCTTGGTTTAATATTAAAGAAAAAATCACTCAAGGGTCACAACAAATTATGCAACCCAAATTCAAAAAAAAAAAAAAAAGTGTAAATTATGTTGCTTTTACTGGAATGGAATTCACTTTTTTTTAGTATATCATCTCCGATTTTAACAGTGTATTCACTCAAAATTGCTCATAACGTTTGTCAAAATTCAGTGAGAAATCTTATATCTTAAAAAAGCACGCCTGTAATTTAATCTTTGTCATATGATTCAAACTCGCAAGAAAATAGAAATTCGGGGGGTTCTCTGAGCTAAGAAAAATCTTTCTTGGATTTCCTCTATACTCTTTCTTGTAGGAATTCACACATTCCCCTGGTCTTAGAATCTGTTTGTTTACATAAAGTTATATTCCATGGAGAATTCAAAGGCCTGTTTCTGAGGGCGATCATGGTTAATTACAAAAAAGGAATCAAATTCTCAAGCTTATCATAAGATATGGGAATTGGATTCTTGAGGAAGTTGGCTTAGTCTAAAAGTTCAAGGGTTTAGATTTGATTGCCATTTTAAGAATGGTAAACGCTTTAATTTGAGTGGCGTTATTATTCCTTTTTCTAAATTAGCTAGAGTAAGATCCATGGCCCTGGTGAAACATCAGTTAGACAATGCTGATTAGCGGGCGTGTGATGTTAGTTGGTGGGTAGGAAATTTTAAGAAGCATTTGATACTTTTGTACATGTAATGCAACTTTGTTGGAAGAGCTTACAGATCACTGTTTAGGTTCCATCTGCTACAACTGGCTTTCCCTCTCCTCTCTACAACAACTCATTGTTAAAAGCATATTATGGCAATTCGTACACATGTAAAACTTTTATATTACATGACTACAACAATTCTAGGCAGCCATGCTAGCCAGCCATTTTTTTGGCCCAATTTTACTCCAACTATAGATGATGTTTATGGTTGTGTTTTAAAGAGAAACGGTAAAATTGTAAAAATGTCCAAACCTAGCCAAAAAATGGCTGCCTAGACTTACTCTACACGACTAACAACATAAAAGGTTATTTCTAATGATTTAAAAAAAACCTTTGTATACCCCTTGCAAGGGAATCCTTTATCACCACTTTTGTTTGTTATCGCTTCGGAGGTTCACAATAGGGGTTTAACAAAAGCCTTTGCCAGAGGTGATATAGGATACTTCAACACTCCCAGGTCTTGTGTGTCGGTCACGCATTTACTGTACACAGATGACATTTTGATTTTCTTAAATGGCAGGAAAACATCAGTTCAAGGGTGTATTAAATTCCTGGAGTTGTATTGTCTTACATCGATTCAAAAGGTCAACACATGTAAGAGCTCCTTTGTTGTATCAGATAATGCCACAGTAGAAAGAGTAGTGGTCTTCAAAAGGTATAGCAAGTTTCATTTCAAGACTTCTCTTTTAAAATATCTCGGGGTCCCGATTTACCAAGGGCATTGTAGAATTATTTTTGATGCAGTTGTTTTTCGCTCCCTGCTTTGACTTAGTCCTGCTAACTTGTTGACCTGCATAAGGAATGCACATGAGCAACTGACCACCGTTGTGGTGGCCGATGACACTCTGATGCTAAAAGTCAGACAAGGATTTACGGAAGGTGTAATGCTGCAAATAGGAAATTTGTAGCATTCCTGAGCTTATCAACCTCATATCTTATTTATAGTGTAGGAGTCTTGGTTCGACCAGGCCATCAATGGCGTAGTTTAGGAAGGAGATCTTCGTGGAAATTCTTCTCTAATTACGAGTTGTGCTGTAGAAGGGAATGTCCCCCTTAGCTCTGTGCACCTAGATACGTGGGAGATAGTTCTCAATCTCAGGGTAATCAGTAAGAGGAAGTTTCCCTGTGTGATATGTACTCTGGTATTTACTTCCTAGTTGGAAGCGGAGAGTTGCTGTAATTACCTGTCCGAAGCCGATCCTTGAAATACTTGCCTTAGCAGGGCTTACGGGTATTAAGGATTGTTGTGAGACGTGTGAGCTTAGCAAGCTTTAAGAGTTCGGGTCCGTTTGGCGGACTGCATTGGGCGGGCTTAGAACCGCTTGGGGCGGATCAGTGTTGGGCTGATGCTGGGATTCGTAATTCCTCGGGATCATCATGACACGTGTATGGCTCAGGGCTATGACCATTTTGGTGTATCATCAACTACTCCCCCCGATTTAGTGGGTCATCACATCGGTTCGCTAAATCATATCTTGAAAAGATACGCCGCTCATGGTGATTGAGTCTGAATCGTTGCTTGAGTCGCGCACTACATTTATTGAACATGCGTCGGTTCAGGGGAAAGGAGGCGGGAACCTAATCCCTATTTAGGTCACCCATAGACCAACTCTTCTACTTTCTTTGCTTTTAAAGATATTGCCTCGTTCATCTTCTGATTGAAAAGATTGTTCATCTTCTTCATGGCTCAACAACATCTTCTTGATGATGCAACTTTGGCCAGGGGCCTTGAGTTTTTTGAAGACAGGTTGCTTTCTGAATCTGGCCTTGCTGAAATTCGTACGAAGTTTGGAGTCCTCGAGTCGTTATATGCTTTGAAGGGCGACTAGACGCCAATGTCGCCATCGACAGGGTTCATCTACTTGCATCGTGGGATGCTCCAAATCGTAATACGCTTTCCTGTTCTGGATGTGATTTGGGAATTCTTAGACTTCCTCCATCCCAGTTGGGGCCTAATGGGTACAATATCATTCTTCTCATTCTGATTACGGCGAAGGAAGCTGGCGTCCGCGTGACTTCACGAGTGATCCAGTTGTTGATTTCTCATCAGTTGAAGAGTGATGTTGTTTGTAAAATGACGTCACCAGCTTGCTTCAAGAATCTGCCAGATGACTTCAAGTTCTGGCAAAAGTATTGTTTCTTGGCCCCGCGAATTCAAAGTATTTCCAGTTCAAGAGTCGTTCGCTCGAGTGGGAGTTCAAGTCACTTTGTAAGTACAACTTTTTCTTCTGATTTCGTTGCGCTTGATTGCATGCTAATTGTTGCTTGTGTTTCTACGCAGGATGGTTTCCCACTATTCCTTTTACCCTAGAGGAGCAAAACACTATGGAGACATTCCGTAGCTTGTCAACGAGGAACGTGGTGGGTGTCATTGTGTTCCCAACTTCATTTGCAGTAGGCTGTGGAACAACTGGCACATGGCTCCCACTCTTTACCGAATGTCGCAAGTTAAGTCTGAAGATGGGGCCCCTTCTAGGAAGAGGAAGGCTACTGGGGCCAAAACTCATGTTTTGTCTGACACGAATGAGTCATTTGAGACGCTTGCCTCCTTTGTGAGTTTGTAAAGGTCTCGCATTAGAATTGGGTTGTTTTCGAAATGACCCGCTCCAGTAAGTGAAGAATGTGAGTATGATCAGCCCGTTAGGGCGGTGGCCGACGTATTTGGGTGAAGGACTACCTGCGATTTGCAGGGGTTGAAGACATCGAATCTTAGTGTTGCGCAAGCGAAAGCTTTGAGTGAGCAGTTGATGTGGGTTGCAACGACAGCTTCTACTAGTGTCGATTCACACGAGACCGTTCTGATAGAAGATTCGCCCGAGGTTTTGGAATCTGATCGTTCCATTGGTGTGATGTCTGATAGTGGTCGTGGTGTCACAAGCCAAGTTTCTCATAGTTAACATTGTTCACCGTCCCATTCCAGGCTGCATCTCAGGGTGTTGGAGGGTCCGTTGGATAACTCACTTCCTCGTTCCTCGCCTTCTTCCGGATCCTGTTAAGTTATCTTGCACTAAAGGGTCGACTGTTCGCGACAAAGAAAAGGCTGCGGAGGAGAGCATGGGAACAATGGAGACTGCAAATGGTGGTGTTAGTGTAATTCGTAATTCGGGAAAGCTTCATGCGGATGCACGAATAAGCCTGTTTTCCCCGAACTTAGTGAGGATGAGCACTCAGGTCTGGCACCAGGAGGTTGACGTGGAGTATGCTTTGAGGAAGCATATAAGCAGGCGTCATAACTGGTTGATGCATTATGCTCCAAAACCCAAAGAGGATGCGTTAGAAGGGCGTATGGATAAGGGTCTAAAGTACCTTATGCTGGGTATGTCTTAGTTGAGCCAGGTGGTTGTTGCAGAGACAAAAGTCGAGGCGGCTCATGAAAGGGTGTACACCATGGAGCATGTCTTCTCGCACATGCAAGCACTATATTTTGACGCGCTTTATGAAATTGAGCTGCTGAAGAAGCAGGCTGAGGAAAAGAGGTTGGAGCAGTCAGCCGTGGTTGTTGAGACTCAGAGGGTTAGTCTGGAAGCCCTTGAGTGTGATTTAGAGGAGGCGGTGTCCGCGAGGCACAGATTCAAGCAGGAGTTGGATCGGACATGCCGAGACATAGAGGTCACACAGGAAGTTGCGGGCGAGGTGCATTTTGCACTGTGGTCTCTCGCTGAAGAGAATGCCTCGAAGGAGGCTGACTATGTTGCTTAGAAACAACAGTTAGAGGCTGATGTAGAGTTCAATGCTCAGGAGGCGAGAAAAGTCGAGGACTAGCTCGAATTAAAGAAGCATGAGCTCAGTGCTGTAAAGAGAAGTTTGAATACAGAGCAGTCTCTGGTTGATGCATTGACTGGCAAGTTGGGGCTGTTGGAAGATGAACTTGCTGATGCAAAGGCGCGTGAGGAAGAGCTTCTGCATGAACAAGGCAAGTGCGAGTTCCGTTGGGTTGTACACGGCAGACTGGAGTTGCTGGCGCTGATGAAGGAAAAACATCCAGAATGGGATCTTGGCCGTTATAAGAAGATGTCGTATGTAGACTTGTCCATTGCCTTTGCGTCATCAGACGAAGAGGGCGGTTCAGACCCTAATGCTCAGGCTGTGGCGCGTATGGACGTGACTCCAGCTCATTCCTCCATTAAGCCTAACCCTTCTATTTTTGTACCCTCTCCCAATAAGGAGTGAACTTTGTATACTTGTACACATTTTGCTTCTACTGTTAATGAAAACAACTTTGTATATCTTAACCACGGGTTAATCTGTCATTTATGCGTTGGTGTCTTGCCGCTGCTTTAGAGCATTTAATCTCATAGATAACACCAGCACCCAACTCCTGAGTGGTTGCCTCCACCACTCCTTGATTAACCCCGTTGTCTCACTTTGCGCTGGAATTCGGTATCTCGAGTCGGAGAGGGGTTTGACACGGTCCACTGGATTAGGCCATTGACTTCTGGATGCCCTTCTTGTCCCTGCAGTGAGAAGGTGCACTCTACCTGTGTCAACCTGATACTTGTCCCAAGTTCACCCGATCAAGTGTGTGAGTTGGCTATATCTGGTTGTGGGCCCCCGATTGCCAATTTTGTACCACCTCAAACCATACACTACAAAAAAAGCCCTTTAATAGCGGTTCAAAAACGCTATGGTAGGATACCAGTAAACGCTATGTCTGCCAGCGCTATAATAGACCCTGGGTCTATTATAGCGGTTTTAAACCGCTATAGAAAGTTTGGCTTTAATAGCGTTTTAAAAACGCTATGGTAGATCCTTTTATAGCGTTTCTGAAATGCTATAGTAAAGTCTACCATAGCGTTTTAAAAACGCTATGGTAAGTATAAATAGCAATTTTTTTTTTTTTTTTTTTTTTGCTATCAACTGTTAATAATTATTTTCAACTCAAAAGTATAAACATTCGCATTATAGAATCCAAATAGGATCACTAACAACAAAATTATAATTTTTTTGCTATCAACTCAAAATTATAAACATTCGAATCATCATATATTGTACTATTGGTGGACATTGACATTATAGAATCCAAATAGGATCACTAAGAACAAAAACAGTTGTTTGCTTGCAGCACTTGTAACCTGTACAGTAGCTATTCCTAATTGTTTGCTTGCAGCACTTGTAACCCACTGATTATCTTTCCACCATGAACCCCAAACAGTTGTGTGGTTATTAATGTAAACGTATTCTTCATACTTCTTTCTGGGCAATAATGCACTCGCCTGCAAATACCAACAAAAACATTTGTCTTAAAATATGAAAACGGAAGCATATGAAATTTGGAGAAATACTTCTACCAATAAGCCCTATTAGATTGGCAACCGCCTTACCTGTCCTAGAATAAGCTCTCTTAGAAGTTCTTCATCAGGAGTTGCATTACCATACTTCTCCATAATTGAGTCTTCTATTTTAGACTTCAAGCTCTCCTTTATAACCTTGTCATTCTTCAACAAAAATTCAGCTCCAATTTGTCCATTGCTATTTAGATGTAGGCCTGATTTAAAGGAAATTTACATTCCACAGCAAAAGCGAGACCTGAAAATGGAACTTATGATAAGAACTTGCACTAGGTAACTGATGAAACAGAAAATACCTGCTAAAATCTTTGCTTTTCTGTGGTCACCCTCAAGTTTTGGGACATTCTCTTGCAAAGCAACAAAAGCAGCAGCACATAGTATCCCAACTTGTCTCATTCCACCACCTAAAGTTTTTCTGAGCCTTCTGGCCTAGAAAAAGAAAGAAGTGAATCAGTACAAACTCTCTGTTTAGAAGGCCTATTGTTAATGTAGATTATTTTTTGTACCTTGGAAATAAAGCTCTTTGAACCAACAATGGCAGATCCAACTGGAGCACCAAGACCTTTCAACAGGCATACCTAGATCAAACGTTTGATAAAATAGTAAACTAGTAGATATTGAGATGATCTTATCATGAGGAAATTAGACAAAAAGGTATATATTTGAACACTTGAGTTCGTTTGGCCAAGGTTCAATCAATAAGGTCAAAGGATAATACCATGAAGGATAAATCTATTATTGAAGCTGACCAAGCAGGAGATTAGGTAAAACCATACTGAAACAGAGTTGGCAGCTTCTACAAGTCTGTGAACAGGAACTCCAAGTGCCTGAGAAACGAATACAATGAAATTAGATTTTCAAAGCTATTTATCTGGGTATCACAACGATATAAAAAACCAGTAAATAATAGGAAACACAGAAAAGAAGTGTCATCTGATTCTCCAGTTACCGCCAAATTTTTTTAGTGGGAAATAGATTCCATGGAAATATACAAAAAAAACCTCAGACATATGTGGTCCCCACATGGATTCCATGGAAATGTACTCAAGCAACCAAACAACCTTAGTTTTTAGTGGGAATTATGGCAGTTTGTACCCAAAAAAAAACTTTGTAGGTTTTCAGACAATATGCATTAGATTGACAGCAACAAATCCTCTAAGAGACCTTTTCCGTAGATAGACTCTCCAATCAAAAGGAAATTGTGATTCAAGAAATTGCTGTTGATACCAAAGGTGAAGATATGTAAAACAAGATTTAAAACTAAATTTTATTCAAATTTCAACAAATTGTGACTTACAATTGTTGCATTAAAAATGCGTGCTCCATCAATATGAAGTTTCACTCCATGTTTTTTAGCAATCTCGCGCACTCTGTCAGTATATTCAACCGACAAGCATCTCCCACCAGTACTGCATCAATAACAGTGAAAATTAAATCAGTAATCAGCAACAAGGGCACTTCCATTTTCAAAATAATTCCCGTGTCAAAACCGTTGATTGGACACTTCAAGGGGTAATCCATGCTTAATTCTACAGGCAATGTTAACCATCCTCAGCTTCCTATAACTTAAGTATATAAACATGTGTTTCAGTGTTCAACAAGGATTAAAAAAATGTTAGATACACATGCATCTATCAACTACAAACCTGATAAACATATTTCATTTATGTATGCCACATCCATATGACATTTCTGTTGTAAGTGTTTAACACACTATTTGATGCAGTGAATCTTTAGAGAGGGGAGTGTCCTTGATGCGCTCAATCGACTTTATCCACACCCTCCCCTTACATACTATAGACATTTTCTCTAAACTACTGAAATTCAGGTTCACTCCGTACAATGAATCAGGTGACTGGATACCAATAACTGCAACATAATGTCATTCTCGACAATGACTTTTTTAGCAACAAAGAAGAATTTGATTAAAACTGCAGATAATGGAAGAAAAAAATGGTAGAACAAGAAGAACATCAAGGAGCAGACGGAGATTACAAATAGACCAGTAAAACCATATAGAATCTTAACATTCTACTTACATATCATGATTATATTGAGATTAACCTGGTTATTTGTGCTATGTTGAATCATTAGTGTTAACATAAAAACCCTATTGTCAATAGGCAGTTATAGTTGAATTTTTTTTTCTTTCTTTTCATATTAGTATCTGCCTCATGAAGCAGATCTACGAAGGTTTAGAAAATCCATGCACCAAACGTATCATGAAAGAGTGATGATTTGCAGAAGCCCTCATGAAAATCCATGCATGAACTCAAAGTAAAACTCGTCAGCACTCATACAGTATCCACAAAATCCATCATTTATTTGAAGAACGTATTCCTTTGTGTACACTAATAAACCAATAACATGAAAGGAAACCAATCTTCATACAAAATTCAAGGAAATATGTAAATAGTATAACAGAAAATAGTCACAACACTGAGCTTGGAGGGTTTAGCCACAGAAATAGACTAAGAAACGTTTAAGGAGGTGAATAAAAATAGTAAAGGTATGTTTGAAGCAATTCCGACAAACTCCTAGAAGTCGAAATGATTGCGAGCTGTAAGGACAAAATTTCTTGGGTACTACAACCCCAGATATAGCAGCAATTCCCACTTCATCAATGTTTTTTTTAAGAAGTTACAACTCTTGACAAATGCTGGAACCTAGCTGAAGTACCCAAGTATGTGTCTTCACCATGGTCTGAAACAGCAACAATATGTTGCAATATATCGTAATACATAGAAAAAGTTGCGCCTTTACATGTTATTTATTTATCATTTATTATTATTTTGTGATATATTGCAATTTATTGGAAAAAATTGTGGGCTAATATATGTAACATGGAGAACCATTTCTGTAACACTGGTCTCCAAGTAAGATAAAACTCATGAAAATTGTCAAAGTTGCTGCCAAACACATGTTAAGGCTTTTCTTAGATGTGGAAATGATGACAACAAATCAGAGGCGTCTCCAGAATTACATAAGACTATACTGAACCTGTAAGTGGACATCTAAGTTATCTAATGAAAAGTCTTAAGAAACCACATTATTAAAAACTCTGAACATAGATCACCAGAATAATTGTGTAACAGTTAGTCCTCCAATTAGGACAACGGGTCAAAACAGTTTTCCACTCCAAAAAAAATTAAAGACACAACACTCAATATTTCAAACTTCGTGACATCACACGCTACACCAAATTGACATATTTGTAACAACTTAAAAATAGGAATTTATGGAACTATGTAAATTGAAGAGCTAGAATACACAAAATACCTCACATCTTTACAAGTCATCTTTGGTAACTACCCGCCGCTATATCTGCCAGCTACTGTGAGGCGCAACATGTTCATGAGCTGGAGAGTATTGCTGTAAAATTTTGACAGATCAGAGTCACTTTTAGGTGCTTAAATATGAAATAGTAGATTTTTTACCTCTATCTTTTCTAGCAATTCTCTCGCAGTTGGAGCGGAGATAACAATTTGCCTCGCAGCTGGAAGGATAAAACCATCCCGAACGCCATTGTCGAACAATGCAAGCAAAGGATTATAGTAGCCTTCAACATTTAGAAGACCAATCTGAGCAGAGACACCCATTACAACATAGCTCAATTATCATGAAATTCCATTTCAATTTTCGTAGCATGGAGACTGATGGATTACCGGTTTGTTGTGAATTCCAAGCTGTGACCATGTTATTATCTCCAAAAGCTCTTCCATGGTCCCATATCCCCCTAAATCAAACAAATAATGATGCAAAAATCTAGTAATAAGACCAGATAGATGTATGCATGTTGGCCTGTGTTTAAAAGCTTACCAGGAAGAGCAATAAAGGCATCAGATTGTTGAGCCATTTCTGCTTTTCGCTCATGCATGTCTGCTACAATTTTAACATCACCCACACTTTCACCAGATATCAGGAATTTCAGATGATAACTCAGCCAATTAGTAACTGGTCAGTGGTCACAAATTTTTTTTTTCTAATAATTTCTTAGTCAGTAGATTAACAAAAGGAGCCTTCAAAATGTTTAGTATGTTATGTATTCCCAAATAACAGAGACAACTGCCGGTCCTTGAACATAAATATTCATGATAGATAACTAAATAGCTTTTGTAACCTCATGAGCAACAAAACACTCAAAACAATTTTTGAAGGAGCTTCTTTCTATAGAGAGAATCAATACTTGAGCATGGCTTCTCTTGGTATGAATTTATTTTCATATCATGTTTACATGATGAAAGATATGTAGGAACAAATGATAGTTACTTATACTAGGAATATTAGAAATGTCCTATTTTATAGATTTAGGCTTCTAAATTTGGTTAATAATGTTTCTATCAAAAACTGTTGTTTTGGCCTATATGAACCCTATAATGGGTAACTGTAATTTATCAGAGTTTCATCTATAATATTGTGTTGTTTCAGTTTGAATATTTTGTATGTAAGACTGTAAGGAGCCTCTGTGGACAATAATGCATATTCTGCTCCCCCTATGAAGAATTATTAAGAGGTATATTACAAAAAAAAAAAAAAAAGTGGTTGTTGCTAAGAGACCGTAAAGACATTTAGCATATATAATTGAAACCCATGCCCAATGTGAGAGGTTATAAGAGCTTATCCTTCACGTGGTCTAATAAAGCTTCACCAGACACAAGTGACATTTTTCTATCAAGATAGCTTTGTGAAATTATAATGCCAGCTCAGGATATCTGTTAGAAAGTTTTAAGAGCTTTCTTAGGTCATCTATCAAATGGCTATTTTGGGCGAACTGTTAAAAGCTATAAAAGTACATGATGCACATATATTTTCATCCTTTTTTATCTACAAAAAATGTGAAGACACCAAAGCATTGTAATTGAAGATATAGTGAAGGCATACCGCATACCTCAATAGGCACAAGAGCTGTTGGAATGACCCTGAGTAGCAAAAACCAAGATCAGAACTCCATGAGACCAACAAGTAAATAGCTTAACAATAATGAATGATTTATGTCAATAAAGATTGAATAACTAAAAGAATAAACAACCCCCCCCCCCCCATCTTTCTTAATTACCCAAGAACATGGCAACCACCATCATATACCTTTTGAGATATCAAACCCATCAATCCAACACTTCCACCACCTTATAGTAAATCTATTCTTCTTCTTACCTGCAAAAATCAATAAAAACTAAGACACCAATCTATAAAAATCAGTACAACACAAGTAATCACTAAACCAATCTCTAATCCAGAAACCCAAAATGAATGAATAGAAGAAGAAAGAACTCAATATGATAACAAAAAACAATAAAAACCCATTACGAACCCTTAAAGATTGAGTTCAGAAGAACACAAACCAGTTCATTTCCCAAATCAAGAGCAGCATCACTGAAGGCTTTCTTGTTGCCAGATTTGCTCCCACAGAACCCTAGCTTATCACTGCCATTGCTAATCTACAGCGAAAAAATCAGTAAAAGAGATACCTGAGCTACTGAGCAAGAGTTACTAAAGCTCAGATTGCGAACCGATTCAAGCAAAAAATTGCAAAAACGAACGAAAACAAGCGCACACTCACCTGCGTCTTTTAATGAAACAGATATCAAATCTGTGAAGTCGCGAATCGGTGATATTCGATGTTGTTCTCAATGAAATTGAAGTTGCTCCGGGAGTTGACGAAGCTAAAGAAGATCAGATCTCGGAGAAGGAGTGTGTTGAGAATGAGAGACCAGAAACGGAGAAGGAGATCACGGCGAGAAGTAGAGCATGTTGGAGAGGGAGAACACGGCGAAACAGGTTGGGCGTTGACAGCACAGGGTGATCAATAGGAGAGGGAGAGCGATCGAAGAGGGAGAGCAGAACGGTGAGGGAGATGAGAGCAGTCGGAGAGGGAGAGGGAGAGGGAGATACGGCTTCGGCTTCGGCTTCGGCTTCGGCTTCTGCTTCCTTCCTTCTTTTTTTTTTTTTTTTTTTTTTTTTTTTGGTTTGGATCGAGCCTTCCTTCTTTTTTTTTTTTTTTTTTTTTTTTTTTTTTGTTTGGATCGAGCGGGCACTTTGGCGCCCCCAGCGAAAATCGCTAATCCCATCAATTGACCAAAAACACTTTGGCGCCCCCAGCGAAAATCTCTTTCATAGCATTTTTAAAAAAAACGCTATTACCATGTGCTATCTATAACTATTTGTGTTGTAGTGATATTTGAGGGTTGCGTCCGTAGGAGTTGTGCTGTTGTTTGCAGATAGCGTGCATCGGAGAGTTCGCATTGCCTTCTTTTGGTACCTTTGCTCTCTTTGACGTTAGACTGTTTAAGCGAGTCCTTACTCCATGTCGCATCAGATTCAGATGCTTGTAGTATCTAATCTTTTGTATCTGCCTTGGGGCGCCCATTATTACATCTTTCCAGTAATCAATAGAGTGTGTTTGAATAATTATTTCTTTATTTTTTGAATGTTTACAAACCACATAAGTTTTTAAGAACTACAACTCTACATTGACTATGGAAAGGGAAATAAACAAGCGAAATAGACTAACTGTTGACGGAGAGAACTTGATTCTGGCCCTCTCGTGAATTCGTATGGCTCTTGTGGATCGTTGGTGCTTTCAGCGGATCGTTGAACTTCACCGATATCACAGAGGCTACTGAAGAGTAAACCTTGTGGGGGGATTTAATCTCCACGCCGACGGAATGTCGGGGGTTGTACTCCCTTTTGCCTTGATCTCCCCGTTCTGCTGGGTTGAAGAGAAGATTGCTTCTGTACTACTTGATTTTCCCATTTCTTTGAAGCGAGCCGCCGTTGTTGGGGTCTCGTGTGAGTGGAGTGATGCGTCTGCTGTCACTAAGCCCGACTCTAGTTCAGATTGCACTGTGGGATCCGGTTGGATCTGGGAACATTCTATTTGCTTTAGTGCAGCATAATGGCAGCCTCGTGCCGTAGGTTGGTCTCCACGAATTATTCCTTCAGAGTGGTTAACAGAGTACTTAACGCACTGGTGAAGGATGGAGACTACTGCTTCCATTTGGAGGAGCCATGGTATTCCCAAGATAAGGTTGTAGATAGACGGTGTGTCTACTACCATGAAGTCCATAAACATGACATTTCTCAGTTGCGGTTTTCCTGCCACTACTGCTAATCTTATCTTTCTGATCAGGAAACATTTCTCTCCACTAAATCCAAACAGCGAGTAGTCTGAAGACACCAGGTTCTCCTACTTGAGGTCCATATTGTGGAACGCGTTGTAGAACAGGACGTTGAGCGAGCTCCCTGTGTCCACCAAGGCTCTCTTTACTTCCAACCTTGCAATGGAAATCGAGATGACTACGACATCATTGTGCGGCGCTCGAATTCCTTTGAGGTATGTGTCTGTAAAGGTTAAGGTGGGAATGGGGCTTAACACCCAAGAGTAGCAAATGTGTATGTCCTCATCCGCGGGCTGTGTCCGCATCTTCAGTAGATTTCGCTTGCGGGACCTGTTCGACTGGTCCGACCCCATGAAGGACATAGATTATGCCCGGAGTATCCTTTGATATTTCCTTGACCGACTCCCCCCAGTTCCTAGATTGTTCTGGTCGCTTCTCGGAGCCCATAAATTCTTTTAGCTTGCCCTTGCGGATCCAGTACTTAATCTCATACCTCAAACTCTTGCAGTCGTTGATATCATGGCCACCCTTATTGTGGTACCAGCAATACTTGCTCTTGTCACGCTTGGAGGAGTCTCCACGCTACTTTGTGGGTCACTTCAGATCTTCCTAGTTTTTCATGGAGTTTAATACGTCCGAGAGGCTGAAATTGAGAGGAGTCACAACTCTAGATCCAATGTAGTTGGATACTTTCTCTGGCCTGGCCCGACCAGGGTCTGACATGTTGTCATTACGCTTCCTCTTGCTCTTTTCTTCATCTTTGCGTCTCCTTCCCTAGTTCCCGTCCTTAGGAGTGGAGGGCTTATTCTCATATTTGGTTTCCATATTAACGATCCTCAACTCCTCTAAGGTAATGTGCTTTTGGGCACTCTTGAGGAGCTCCGTTATGTCTAAAAGGGGTTCCAAGGTTAGGTATTTGTAGAGCTTTCCTTCCTTTAGGCCAACGGTGAAAGCTGTCACGGATGTGTCATCGTTGCAACCGTCAATGAGTGTCAGCTTGTTGTTGAAACGCGTGACATACTCTCTGAGCGACTCATTGGGTCTCTGTTTCAGATAGAGTATGTAGTGTGAGCCTTTTCAGAAACGCTGACTTTCTACAAAACGCGTCAGGAACTCCTTCGCCAGCGTCTTGACGAAGTTGATTGACCTCGGCAAAAGGCTATGGAACCATGTTAGTGTTGTCTTCTTCAAGCTAGTGGGAAAAGTTCTGCACATCAGCGATTCGTATCCTTCCTTGAGGGCCATTACATGCTGGTAAGGGCGCAGGTGATTGAATGGGTTGATGGTCCCATCGTAGAAGTCGAGCTTCGGAGGCATGAACTTCTTCGGAAGGGTCTCATTCATAATAAGATCCACGAATGGAGGAATAGAGAGACGATACAACATGTCTGGGTCGTGTGCTTCTCTATGGAGAGGGTTCTGAGAGCCGAGCCTCTCTGCCCTGGCGGTTGGCTTCGCGTTAACCACACCACCTCTTTTAGTCCAATGAGAACTAACAGGGGCCTGACTCTCCTGTGCCTGCTATCTGTCGTCTTTGGGAGACAGATGCATGCGCTGCCCCAGATCTCCATTAGCAGGTGGAGGGGTTTGTCGAGTGAGAGCTTCCACTGTTTTGGCGATTTGTTGTATTTGGGATGACAACATATCTATCTTAGGGGAGCGTTTGACGTGTCCTCTAGTTCTCTGTTGTTGCGTGATCTAGTGGTTACCATCTTTCTATATTTCAAAGGGAGATGATGTTAGTGAAAGGTTAAGAACTTTGTCGTCCCCACGGACCGCGCCAAACTGATGTAATTGTTTTCCACTCCCTACTTTAACCTAGTCCTGCTGACCTGCACAAGGAACGCACGTGAGCCGCGGACCACCGTTGTGGTGGCCGATGACACTCCGATGCTAAAGTCAGACAGGGATCTAAGGAAGGTGTAATGTTGTAAATAGGGAGTTTGTAGTGTATCTTAACTTATTAACCTCATGTCTTATTTATATTGTAGGAGTCCTGGTTCGACTAGGCCATCGATGGTGTAGTTTAGGATGGAGATCTTTGTGGAGGTCCTTCTCTAATTAGGAGTTGTGTTGTAGAAGAGAATTTCCTTCTTAGCCCTGTGCTCCTAGATATGCGAGAGATAGTTCCCAATTTTCGAGTAATCCGTAAGAGAATGTTTTCCAGTGTGATATGTACTCTGGTATTTACTTCCTAGTTGGAAGTGGAGAGTTGCTGTAATTGCATGTCCGAAGTTGATCCTTGAGATACTTGCCTTAGTAGAGCTTATGGGTATTGAGGATAGCTGTGAGACGTGTGGGCATAGCAAGCTATAGGAGTTGAAGTATGTTTGGCGGACTGCATTGGGCGAGGTTAGAACTGCTTCCGCCGGATCAGTGTTGGGCTGACGGTAGGACCCGCAATTCCTCAGGATTATCATGACATGTGTATGGCTTAGGGCTGTGACTGTTTTGGTGTATCATCAATTTTCTTTGATGATTTGGTCAATATAATCCATAAACTAGTTGATGGCTGGAAGGTGAAGCGTTTATCACCTGGGAAAGATTGGTGTTGATCAAACATGTTATTAGTTCGATCCTGGCATATACGCTTAGTGCAGTATCCATGCTAAAGAAGGTTCTTACCTGAACCCACAAAGTTCTTGCCAATTTCTTTTGAGGGATTGTGAAAGCGAGCTGGGTTTTTTAGGATCCCATAACCTATCAAAGACCATAACTGGTCAACACACCATAAACTGATAAATATGTCGTCGGCTGGGTTTGAACCCATGACCTAATGGTACCATCCGCCAAGCTCTAACCATTGAGCTGTCATGCCATTGGCATTGGGACATGGTTAGCTTGCTTTTTGAGGAAGATGGTCTGTGTAACACCCGTAAGTTTTCGTTTGACTAATTTACTTATTTTTTTTAGTTTTATGATTAAAACTAGTGAGTTTAGAGTTCTTAGAATTTAAATGATTGTTTTAAATTTTTATGGTTTTTTTTTGCAGGGTGCCCTTGGAGATTCGGTGGGGACAAATAGCCACCCACATATAAAAAAAGCTCTTTTTTTTCTTCTTCTTCTTCCTCATGAGTGGCATGAGCAACAAAGCTGCTCTTCTTCATCTCCGACCAGATTTCAGGTTGTTCCCCGCCGTTCCTCCACCAAATTTCCTCATTTATTCTCCATTTTCTTCATTTTCATTCCCTCTTCCTCCTCCTTCGATTTCTTTCTCAAAATCAGAGTAAAACATGGAGTTTGAGATTCGCCAGTGTCAGTTTTGAGTTGTGATTTGTGGATGAGCTTCGATCTGCGGTTCCGAGGTGTTGGGGGCGCTTGATTTAGGTGAGTATGGCTTTACAAAGTTTTGATTTTGTATCTTCTTCTCTTTTTTTTTGTTTGCATGTTGTTATTTAAGGGTATTGGGTGTTGATCTATGACATGCAGAAGGTTCTAGTACAAAATCTGAGTGGTTTGTGAGTTAATCAGTCATCCAATGTGTTCTTGTTGCCGGTTTTGAGTGTTTTAGAGTTTCCATGTTGAAATCTTCATGAAATTTCCATTTGTGGTTGAATTTGGTTTATTTGAATGAATTGTGATTGAGCTTTCTTAAATATTAGTAGAACTGTTTTGAAATGGGTTGTTTTGGGTTTTCGTTTTGCGGGTTCTTTGGAGTTTTTATCATGGATTTTGGATTAGCCTAGTTATTGTGTTGTTGCATGTTTGCTGAGATTGCATAATGTTCCATGAAATTTTGTTTTGAGTTGTACAATAACACATGCAAAATAACACATGAGAGTGATTGCATAATTAAACATTCATGACATGTATTTGAGAATAGTTATGACAATGATTTTTCTGTTGTATATTGATTAACACCCTTGGGTGAGGGGGCAGGGGGGATATGGCCGACAAGCTACCAAGTGGAGAGTATTATGACAACTTGGGTGGGCAGGCAACAGGGGAGATATGGTTGGCAAGCTACCAAGGGAAGAGTGTTGTTGGTGCTGTTGAGTACGTGTTTGATATTGTAATACCTTGGGTGGGTGGGCAGCGGGGAGGATATGGCCGACAAGCTACCCGGGGAAAAAGTACTGTTATGACATTGATATGATGATGTTAAAATTGTTGAGCATTTCACATGCATATTTACATCATGATTGACCATTTGGAATCAAGAGTGCTTGTGCATTGTTAAGTTGTATGATTCATTTAAACTGTCTCAGTCGATGTTATGCATTTTCTTTGGGGATAGATGCTTTGAGATTTGGTGTGTTTACTTAGATGGGAAAACTAAGCCATTGCTTTAGGGTGATTTAGCCTAACACAATGGGTTGTTCCCAAGGACATTAGTTTAGAGTACAATATGAGTTATTTCCGAGTGTTGTATATATGTCAGTATATAAGCACGTGTATGTAGTCATGACGGTGATTATTTTCACAAATTGACGAATAGTTTGATGATTTAGATTATGGCGTGTTGATTGAAAATCTCAACCTGATGTGAATTTCTCCCATTTCATCTTGCATCTCATGCATTAACCGCATGTAGGTTTACCACTGATATATATACTATATTTTATAGCATCTTCATGACATCCTATCGTTATGTAGTATTGTTATGTATTTATCGTTTGCTTGTTTTGTGGCAAATGGGTGTACCCTTACCTGGGTGTAAGTGGTGTTGATGCTGCAAGTAGAGCTGAGTTGTGGATGTTTGTCTTTAGGATGGTGAGTTAGCCCATTTTATTGAATTGTCTGCAAGGATAATATGTTTATCTTTTGAATTTTTTTAGGGTTTTGGAGTTGCGTCTTGACTTTCGAGGCATTTGGGTGTCTCGAAAACCGGGGCTTGATAGTCAGGGTGTTCAAAACCTTTGTCAAGTCATTTAAGCCTTCCGTTTTAAAGGCCTACGGAATTTGGTTAATTCCAATTCCTTGTTGGCTGATTATGTTCATAGAAAATACTGGAAAGTTGATACTCCTTTTATGCAGCGAACAATGAAGAGTAATACATCATTGATTCACAAGGAAATGATGGTCTTATGTCCCTTGATGTGTGCAAACTCAGTTTCGAGAATATCGAGAATAGGGAGAGGCACCAACAACTTTTTTAAAGAGAATTGGAATTAGTTGATGGTGTTCAGACGACCCGCGAGTTTGGTACAACAATGGTGTTGGCCTAAGGTACAAGAGGTGAGCAGAGGGCAGTTCGACCTAATTAGTGATCAGGTTCGGGTAGCTGCAATTGAGCTGTATACTTCCAGGTTAAAAGATGATTTCTATAAGGATGATTCCTGTGTGTGGATGCCGACTGTGGATTGTCATTTCTCCTATCGATCAGCATATGCAATTTTCAGAAAGCAGGCGGTGGTACAATATTTATAAAAAGATTTGGCACCCCTTGCAGCCAACAAAGATATCTACCTTAGTTTGGAAAATTGTGAAGCGAGGGATTCCGGTAGACCGTGAACTTTATAAATGTAGGATAAGTTTGGCGTAAAGGTACTAGTGTTGCTCTGTTTTTAACATAAAGACTATCAAACATTTGTTAGTTGAAGGTCAGCTTGCTGTCTAGTTTGGAAGCATTTTGTGAGATTTGAATCTTGAAAACATAGATTTCATATATTGTTAAATATCTCAAACTCATTTAGAGCACAAGTTTGAGCACGAGTAAATTATTTTGGCAGCATATCGGGTTTTAAGTGTGCGTGCGAGTTTAATTGGTTGATTACAGATCTTTTTACAAAACATGTTGAGAACACACTTATACGAGAAACTTTCGTCAAGTAGCTCACTTAGAAAATAATGGAAAAGCTTGAGGTGCATAGTGAAAATCTTACGAAGTTGTAAGACTAAAACATAAATATGGGATAAGATTGCCACCTCATGCTCTAAAAGCAACACATGGCAATGAGTCCCTTACCCTCATCCTCTTAATTTTACAAGCAAAGAGCTCCCAAAGAGAAATAGTTACATCAATTTTCTTGAAGAAAAGTTTGTTGAGTTTGGATAGGATCCTCAATTAGGTACATGTTTATGCTTAATTTTTGAACTATAGGTATGGGTTTGTTTGATGTTGTATAAGATCAGGTAAATTAGAGTTTGATGTTGTTAAAGGTCAGGGAAATTAGGGTTATCGTGTTGTTTAGAATCATATTGAATTAGGTTGATGGTATGGAGAGTTCTATAGATGATTCGATGTTTATATGAATGTATATGCAAATTCGGACTGATTTGCATACTGTCTACAAAAATTAGCGTGATCTATTGTACACAACTCCAAATTATGAACGGTTTGTTGGGTTGGAAACAAGAGACGGAGCTTTCCATGGATATAAATTTCAAAAGTCTAATTTCCTATATTCAGGTCACACCATCAATTTCAATCAGACCTATATACTGTGTCTTGTCTTGAGATTTCAGCAATTCTGTGTTGGACTGTTTTGAATGGATCTCCCTCCACAGAGACCCAATTTTAGCATATAATATATGGTTTCGAAGCTAGTGATATCTACTTTGGAACACAACTGAAATTATTATGAAATTCATAGTGTATAGAAGGACAGGTGGTTAGAATGCATGATTCGGGTTATGTTAGGAAGAGAGGAGTTGTCTATGAGTTTTGAGCTTTACAAGGAAGCATGGTTACTCTTTTATCATGTTCATGCATTTATTTATTTCTTAAGCACGTGTTTTACATATTCTATAAGTAAATGTGTGATTCATGTTGAGCTTGAGCCTATGTCATTTCATTTAGGTTTAGAGAAGGCTCCAACTGCATCTCAAACACATAGAGAGTAGAGTGTACAACAAGTAGGTCATTAGTTCTTTTAAAGTGAGTATAACTGTCATATATTTAAGAATTAATATTCATTTATTTGTTGTGGAATAAATTGTTATGTTGTCGTCTCACATTCCAACGTTAAAAGTGGTGGTTATTTGTTATGTTATCGTCTCACATTTCAGATGTTAAAAGGGGAATGGTTATTTGTTATATTATCGTCTCACATTCCAGACGTTGAAAGGGGAATGATTATTTGTTATATTGTCGTCTCACATTCCAGACGTTAAAAGTGGAATGGTAGATGTTATGGTATCGTCTCACATTCCAAAAGTTAAAAGATGAATGGTGATTAGTATGTGTATGTTTGTAGTATTGAAATTTGAATTATAAATTTTGTTAGTCGTTTTCTTGTTTATGACTTTATAATACTCACTGAGCTTGTGGATAGCTCACCCCATCTCATGATTTCATTTTCAGGTCTTCAGCTAGAGGTGGTCCGTTGTACAGCTAGAGTCTTTTAAAGGGGTCAAGTTTTGTGTCTTATGTTTCCTTAGTTTGTATCAGTGGCATGTATATTTTGTGCAAATGTTTTGAGTTGTAAATTAGGGAAATCTTCCCTTTGATTTTGGATCAAAACTGATGTTGTTTAAGCTAGTGTTGCATCTCAGTAAATAATGTAATTTCATTTTCTAGATGTTATTTTCAAGTCATATTAATTGAAATTTTGTTGTTGCTATCACGCCACATTCTGGAGGCGGGTCCTATTCGACCACTTGGAATGAGGCGTGACAGTTTTGGTATCAGAGCTAGAGTGGGCCTTAGAGTATTTATGAGTCTATTAGTCTAGATACCAGGTTTTGCATGGAATTCCATATTCGTTTTACAAAATTTTATTGGAAGAGGTTCTTAATCGATTGAATTGAGCATATGGAAGACGAAACATCATTTGTTCCTAATATGGAAGGGGAAAAAGTTCTTGAAGAACCTAATGATGATCGAATTAGGTAGTTGGAGGATGCACTAGTAAAGTTAGCAGAGAATCATGCTAGATTCTTTGAGTTGCAGAATACCCAACCATTTGCACATGTCGCACCACCTAAAGCTCCAGTCCCAGTAGTTGCACCTACTGAGGTAGGCGTGTTGATTGTAAAATTTAAAAAGATGGATCCACCTAAATTTACAGAAATAGGCAAGGAAGTGGAAGCGGAGGATTGGCTTAATAGGATTAAACATATACTTGATGTCATGGAGGTGAGAGAGGAACAAAAAGTGAAGTTGGCTACTTTTATGTTTACTAGTGAAGCACTTAATTGGTGGGAGGCCACTGAGAGATCATTCACTATTCCACCAGATGATGCCCCAGCTCCAGTAATTCCTCCTACGGTAACATAGGTATAGTTTCTTAAGGCTTTTAATGAGAAGTACTTTTCTGTTTCATATCAACATGAAAAGCACAAAGAATTTGTACTATTGAGGCAAGATAAAATGTATAGTTCCATGCTCTGTCTTATTTTGCACCAAAGTTAGTAGACACAAAGCAAAGTAGATGTGAGAAGTTTGAGATGGGGCTAAATTTTGCTATTAGACAACAAATTTCTATCTTCCAGTGTGAAAACTTTGCACAGTTGATTGATACGGTGAAGGTAGTTGAAAGGGATGTACAAGAAGCGGCTGGAAAGAAGGAACAATATAAGAAGGCACACTCTGACACTTCACACTCAACAACTTCTAAATTTTCAAGTGAGAGAGGGCAGGGTTCCCAATCAAATAGAATGTCTACCCCACAACAGGTGAGAACTCCGTCAGATAAATGGTATGGTTCTTCTAGTCATAAAAGAAACTTTTCAGAACAACAACAATTTGAATCTCAAGGGAGAGGTTTTACTAATATTCGCCTTGAAGATGTGGTTTGTTATAACTGTAATCTGAAAGGGCATTATGCTTTAGATTGCACACAACAGAGGACAAATAACCGTAAATGCTGCACTCGTGGACAACAAGGTCACTTAAAATGGGCACGTCTAGAAAATAAAGCTCCAGCATTATCAGTTGGAAGTGCACCTGTTGGAGGAAGTGGTATGACTAGTACTTCTCGGGGTAGAGGTACTGGTTCCTCATCGAGACCATCAACTCAGGGTAGGGTTTTTGCGATGACACAGCAGGATGCCTAGGCTACACCAGAGGTAGTAACATGTATGCTCTCTATTATGGGTAGAGATGCACATGTTCTCATAGATCCTGGTTCTACACATTCATTTATATCATTAGCATTTGCAATGCATATAGATCAAATCCCAACTCCATTAAATCATGTTATGTTCATATCTACTCCTATTGGTGAGGTAGTGGCGACTCATATCGTTTATAGAAATTGTATTCTCAAAGTGGGAGGCAATGAATTATCAGGTGATTTATTGCCTTTAGATATACATGATTTTGATGTGATTTTGAGGATGGATTTGTTGTCTTCCTATCATGCGTCTATTGATTGCTTTCGTAAGGAAGTCATGTTTCAGATACTAGGGAAATCACCATTTAGTTTCAGTGGGGAACACGGTATTACTCCAGGTTGTCTTATTTTTGCTATGAAAGCAAGAAATTTTTTGAAGAAATGATGTCAGGGTTACTTGGCACATATTGTAGACGTACACTAAGGCTAAAGGTGTGCAGTTGGTAGAGATACCTGCTGTATGTGAATTTCCTGATGTGTTTCCAGATGAGTTGCCCGATCTACCAGTAGACAAAGATATTGAGTTTACTATTGAATTGCTTCCTAGTACACAACCTATTTCCATTGCACCTTATCGGATTGTTCATCTGGAATTAAAGGAATTAAAAATTCAGCTACAAGACTTGTTTGATAGGGGATTTATTAGGCCTAGTGTTTCGCCAAAGGGAGCTCCAGTATTATTTGGAAAGAAGAAATATGGCACTATGAGGCTGTGTAAATAAGTTTAAGATATTTAACAATAGATGAAACTTTTGTGTCCTGTCCTAAAATTTAAGCAATTCTGTGTTGAATTGTGTTGAATGGATCTCCCTCCACAGGGACCCAATTTAAGCATAAAATATATGATTTCGAAGCTAGTGATGTCCACTTTGGAATACAACTGAATTTATTGTGAAATTCAAAGTGTAAGATCAGATATAGCATATAGATTGAGAGGTGGTTAGAATGCATGATTCAGGTTAAGTTAGGAAGGGAGGAGTTGTCTATAAGTTTTGAGCTTTACACGAAAGCATGGTTACTCTTTTATCGTGTCCATGCATTCATTTATTTCTTAAGCATGTGTTTTACATATTCTATAAGTAAATGTGTGATTCATGTTAAGCTTCAGCCTATGTCATTTCATTTAGGTTTAGAGAAGGCTCTGACTGCATCTCAAACATATAGAGAGTAGAGTGTACAACGAGTAGGGCATCGGTTCTTTTAAAGTGAGTATAAATGTCATATATTTGATAATTAATATTCATTTATTTGTGGTAGAATAAACTGTTATGTTGTTGGCTCATATTCCAGACGTTAAAAGTGGAATGGTTATTTGTTTTGTTATCGTCTCACATTCTAGACGTTAAAAAAGGAATGGTTATTTGTTATATTGTCGTCTTACATTCCAGATGTTAAAAGTGGAATGGTAGTTGTTATAGTATCGTCTCACATTCCATACGTTAAAAAAGGAATGGTGATTAGTATGTGTATGTGTATGTGTGTAGCACTGAAATTTGAATTATAAATTGTGTTAGTTGTTTTCTCGTGTATGACTTTATAATACTCACTGAGCTTGTGGATAGCTCACCGATCTCATGATTTCATTTTCAGGTCTTCAGCTAGAAGTAGTCCACTGTACAACTAGAGTCTTTTAGATGGGTCGAGTTTTGTGTCTTATGTTTCCTTAGTTTATATCAGTGGCATGTATATTTTGTGCAAATGTTTTTAGTTGTAAATTAGGGAAATCGTCCCTTTGTTTTTGGATCAAAACTGATGTTGTTTAAGCTAGTATTGCATCTTAGTAAATAGTGTAATTTCATTTTCGAGATGTCATTTTTAAGTCATATTGATTGAAGTTTTGTTGTTGCTATCACGTCACATTCTGGACGCGGGTCCCACTCGACCACCTGGAATGAGGCGTGACACATTTTGAGTCAATTTTTGGGGTCCCACTCGAAGTTCCAAGCTTGCTGCGAGCCTGGTTTCGACGTGCAAATAGATCGTCCCAGGTTGGTGTGCTCTTTCACTTGACGCTTGTTTTTGTTATATGGGAGATGTGGAAGCAGCGAAATAAGCGATACTAAGAGGGTTTGGATTGCTACTACATTAAGGTGATTGTTATGGTTAGGAAGTGGCTGCAGATGCACTATAACAATTAAGGCATTTTTCAAGAAAAAATGTCCTTGAAAAAACTCAAAATTTTGTTGAAAACTACATTTAACAAGGAAAAAATTCGTTAGAGGGTTCCTGGAGGCATCCCCGTAGCTAAAGGTATTTGACAAGGAATTACAATTTTTGTTGGTAAAAGGGATGCTAAGTCAAGAAAATATTTTGTTGGTAATATTGACAACTACCAAGGAAATTCGTTGGTAATAATCAAATATCGTTACCAACAAATTGTTTGTTGCAAGAACTATTTTATTTACCTACAAATTTTTTCTCGAAAAATCTTAAAACCATCAAGGAAAATTGTCGTTGGCAAAGGTAACAACCTTTATCATAGAACTTTTTCGTTGGTAAAATGCATGAATATCAACGAAAGTTGTCATCGGTATCGTTACCAATTACCAAGGAAATTATTTTCAATAAAAAAAATGATATATTAAAGTTGTCTAAGAGACAACCTAATATAGGTCCCAAACTCTAAGGACACCACCAACTACCTCCCAAACTCTAAGGACCCAAACTCTAAGAACACCACCCACTACCTCCCAAACTCTAAGGACACCACTCTTGATGATAAGACCCCACTATGAAATTCCATATATAATATATTTATTTTTAGGCTCAACGGGAATCGAACTCCTGACATATAGTAAAATCTGTTGCAATATTTACCAATTGAGCTATTTGAATAACTGTGTTGTGTGAAACAACTTTATAGCTTATTAAATCAAATTACTCATTTTTTGCAATAAAAAATCATTGCTACGTATATAATATAGACCAATATATAATATTTCATCACTATAAATTAAAACTAAATATTTTCACGATTATAAGATTTATGTTAAATATCTACCACTTTTAGCAATGAAAAAAATTTCACAATAACACCATTATAATTAGCAACAAAATAGTAATAGCATTTCAATGCTATATGTTATTGAAATTGGTTATATCCCATATGAAATAAAATAAAATTGTTGTAAATAAGAAAATGAGCCTTAATAAGTAAAAAGTTCATGGAAATTTTATCAATATTTAGCAACGAAATAAATTGTTACCATTAATATTATAATTAACAGTAAAATAATGTTGTATTGTTAAATAAATTTTATTTGATTTTTCAGATAAAATAATATCAATGCTACCAATAAAAATTTCAACGAATTGATATTTTTCCACTATAAAGAAGTTAGGAGCTTTAAATATAAAAAAATTTCATGAAAAAAATTCATTATAAGTAACCAAATAAATCGTTGCAATAACGTGGTAATTAACTAGAGAAAATTTAGTTTCATTGTTGAAGAGACACGAACAAGTCTTATAGTGCATTTACTAAGAAAATGTTTGTCAATAATATTAATATTTATTAGCAATGAAATAATTTATTGTAAATGACGTCATTATAACTAACAAACTAAAATTTCGTTGAAATAGAAATATTTTGTTGCTAAATAATGTTGGTGGGAAATTGGTTTTGGAATAAATATTTTTCGCCACCTCTTTATAAAGAAAATTTGTCAACAAAATAGATTTTGTTACATAAAGTGACAACTCTATGGTATTTTCAATAAAATTTATTTTTGTTAGAAATAGTAACATATTAACAAGGAAAATAAAATTTGTTAGTAAATAAAACATTTTTTGTAGTGAGTATACCAATTTCCAACAAAATAATGACTTGTCGCTATAAAATAGTTAGTGAACTTTAATAAGAAACAAATTTTCATGAAAATAATTATCAGTTTTTACCTAGAAAACAATTTGTTACGAACAATGTTATCATTACCAATAAAATCTTATTTTATAGCTCCAAAAATTTCATTAAAAAATATATTGTTTCCAACAAAATAAAAAATGTTGCCAATAGTGTGACAATTCTCAAGGAAATATTACTTTGTTGCTATAAATTAATAAACGGGCTTTAACAAGAAAAAACCTAATGGAAAAAATTATCAATCATTATGAACGAACCGAATCATTACTAATAATGTGATTATTGTCTAGGAAAACATACTTCCTTACTAAAGAGGGATGAATAAGATTTAATATTCGTTAACAAGGAAAGTGATTTGTTGTTAAAATTAGTCTTCTTTAGCAACAAAATATTTCATTCCAGATGATGCCATAATTACCAAGGAACAAGTATTTTGTGGCCATAAAAATAATTTCATTGCTAAATCAATTTAGCGAGAAATTGGGTTTGGAGGGAATGTTTCCCGCCACCTATTTAACAAGGAATATTTCCTACAAAATATATTTTGTTGGAAAACAGTAACAAGTTTATGGCTTTTTCAAGGAATTTTTCTATTCGTTGACAATGCTACAATATTAACAAGGAAATCAATTTTCGTAGCAATAATTTTGTTGGTAAAAGATAGATTTCTTGTAGTGATGGTTAATTCAGTCTTGGTCCCTGAACAAGAAGTACGAACAGGGGAGTGTTACAGTTACTGGGTTTTTTGTGAGAAATCTAGCGATGCACACGTCTATTGGCATTTTGCACCAAGGGGTAGTGTGGCACTAAATGCGGATGGGTCGTCGCTTAATAGCAGGGCTACAGGTGGTGTTGTGGTCAAGGATTGTGATTTCGCAAAATTACACAAAATTTCGCCGAAATTTTAGTTTTTTTAAATATGAAATGAAAATGGGCGAATTTTTTTTTTTTTTTTTACATTTTTCGAGGGTTTTTTCAAAGAATTTCGAGGTTTTTTTTGTAAATTTCCCTTTTTCATAAAAATACAAAAATCAACTACTAAAAATAACATTTTTTCGAGGATTTTTTTCGAAAAATTTTGGAGTTTTTTTCTTAAATTTTGAGACTTTTCTAATTATAATTATTTTAATTATTTATTGATTTTTGAAACCACCTCCTAATTTTCTAATTATCACTTCTTTAACTTATATATTGATTTTTGAAATTATCCCTAATTATTGGTATTTAGGTTTCATTTAATGTGTTTAATACATTTACTTACTTGCATTTTTTTTTCACATATTTAATATACCCTCGAAATTCAATATATATATTTCACGTATCCTCAAATTTTTTACATTTTTTCTTTACACACCGAAATACTTCTTAAAATCAGGAAACTGAAATTAACTCAAAAAACGAAATCACAATCCTTGGTTGTGATCAGGGATGATTGTGGTGTGTGCCTTAAAGCCATGCAAATTTTCTATGGAGAAGGGTCAAACAACCAAGGGTTGTGATTTCAGTTTTCGAGTTAATTTCGTATCCTGATTTTAAGAAATATTTGGAATTTCTGTGTTCAAAGAAAAAACGTAAAATTTTTGAGGATATATGAAATATATATATTAAATTTCAAGGGTATATTAAATATGTGAAATAAATAAGACAAGTAAATAAATGTATTAAACACATTGAATGAAACCAAAAATACCTATAATTAGAAAGGCGGGTTGTAGTTTCAAAAATCAATATATAAGTAGAAGAAGTGATAATTGGAAAATTAGGGAGTGGTTTCAAAAATCAATAAATAATTAAAATAAATGATAATTAGAAATAAAAAAAACTCAAAATTTACGAAAAACCCTAAAATTTTTCCAAAAAACCCTAAAAAAATTGTTGTTTTTTCTTTCACCATTTTTCTTTTCGTAATTTCAAAAAAACAAAAAATTTGTGTAATTTCGAGAAATCACAATCCTTGTAAACAACAAGGCCGAAACCTGGGCTTTGTTGGAGGGTGTAAAGTTGTGTAAATAGTTAGGTTTCATCAAAGTTTTGATCTAAACTTATTTGTTGTTGGTCAAAAATTGGTTTGATGGTGTTTCAAAATACCATAGTTCCTCGAAAATGACTTGGCAGAAATTCACAATTTACTGCAGGATATGGAGGTCATTTGTTTGCATTTTTTTCGTGAAACGAATGCACTGGCAAAACTCACACAGGCACAAATGTCATTTCGCACTTTCATTCAGTCTAATCTTCCTAGGAGAGCTTTAATGCGTTTAGATAAACAACAAGTAATTTTGGTATTTGGTTCTATTGCAGATTTTGGTATTTGTCTAATGTGTTTTCATTTAGATAAAGCCGTAATGCACACCGTTGTACTTTTGTCCTTTTTGGACAAGTAATAAAGGTCTGGCATTCCACAGGTGCCCCTCAGTTAGTAAAGGATAAATTTCTCCACACTTTGAAGAGTGTTGGAGTTGTCTTTATATACAATTTTTTTTACAACCTAAGGCTAATTTGTTGTAACAGATTGCTTGAAATAGATTATAGAATATGTGTACAGCTCATATCTATACACCTTAGTATTTGCAACAATATGGAAACATCTAAGTGGTTGCAACTGACAAGTGCACCATAAAAACTTTTTTTTTTTTTGAAAGGCAAGCGTGGGGGTTTATATGGGCTCCCTAGACCACTAAAAAAAGATAGGAACAGATTGGTTACATTCCTGTATATTTCCTACCTCTACCATCATCAAATACAATCTTTTTAATATCTTTCACAAATGAGCTCGGAATGATCTCAGCAAACTCATGATTGGGTAAAAGCTTTGCTAGTTTATCCGCCACCTGGTTTATTTCCCGCACTGCATGCATGATCCTGCATCCCTAAAGCTTCTTGAAAGCCTCCTTGATCCTTCTAGTTGTATGAATTGCTTCCCATAGAGGAGCTCTATCAGTGGTCAGGTATTTAAAAGCAATGTTGGAATCCATACTAAACTCCAATCTGTGGAGGTCATGTCTCTGAGCTAGTTTGATTCCCAATTCAATCCCCTGTAGCTCATGAAGAAGGACTGTTTGCTCTCTCTGAGTCCCTGCTCCAGCTGCCACCACCAATCCATCATGGTCTCTGATCAGTGCTCTGTAGCCCCCTTTAGTTCCTGTAAGTGAGTCATCCGAGTTAACTTTAAACCAACCTTGCTCAGGCCACTGCCATGCATGCAGAGTAGTAGTGCGAGTATTGAACTGTACATCAAGCCTCCATTTTTCAAAGAGCTGCCTATTGTCAACATTATCTTCTATCTGAAAATCAAGGACTGAAACACGTAGCCTGACATATTCAACAATCTTGGTCATCACTTCAATTGCTGCTCTAAATTTGGATTGGAATAATCTGTTGTTTATCTCTGTCCAGAGAAGATATGTAGTTGCATTCAGAGCAAGTCTCTTTAGAACACTGCTAGGTGAAGTACCAGAGAATTTAGTCTCACACCATCTCCACTCTGCATCCCAGTCCACGACCTTGTGTTTGTAGCCTAATTGGAGTAGGATGCGTGTCCATATGAAGCTACAGTACCTGCATTTGAAGAAGAGGTGCTCTTCACATTCTAGTTCATTACTGCATTGGACATACCGATCTTTCAATGACTCTCCACTTCAGCAGTTTATCTTGGGTCTTAAGCGCCTTATGCATTGCTAGCCAGGTGATGAAACTCTATCTAGGAATTCTTCCTATGAACCACACTAACTTGGACCATGATACTGATTGTGATCTGTGCCTTAGTGAGTGATATGTGCGCTTGTTAAAGAACTCCCTGTCTTGACCCCCCATCCAGATGACTACATCTTTGTGTGCTGTGTCTATTTCCACCATTTCAAGATCATCACATATATCAGTAATATTCATTCTCTCATGTCTTCTGATGTCCCATTTGTCATCTTGAATAAGCGTACTAACTTTTGCATTGCGGTGAAGTGATGAGTGGTATGTTAGGTGTTGTGGGAACCTGTTTAGTAGGATACCCAGAGGGTGCCATGGATCTTTCCATAGCATAGTGTCCTTTCCATCGCCAATAGAATGGACTATAAGTGAGCTAGCTTGACCTTTGCACTTTAGTATATTACGCCAACACCAAGAAGCTTCATTCGGAGTACCCATAGTCCAGAAGTTTTTGTCTTTAATTATGTTGGCTTTAGTCCACTGCACCCACAGGTTATCCTTATGTGAAACAATATTCCATACATGCCACATCATTGCTGCCTTGTTTGATGTTTCAATGCACCTTATGCCCAAGCCTCCATCCTTGTAAGGACTGCAGATACGTTGGCAGTTAACCATAGGTTTCTTTGTGTAGTTTTCAGTCCCTGACCACAAGAAGTTTCGCATTATTGTTGTTATATCATCTCGTACACTTGAAGGCAGAATAAAACATGATGTCCAGTAGACATGGAGACTGTTAAGGGTTGCTTTGATGAGGGTGACTCTTCCTGCATATGAGAGTGTCCTATTCTTCCATGATTGGACTCTTTTCCTGACTCTATCTATCAGTGGAAGGCATTGATTGTAGTCCAAGCGAGATGATATCAAGGGGAAACCCAAATACTTTACTGGGAGCGCCTCTAGGTTGAACTCAAGACACCTAGTTATCTGCTTAAGTTGTTCATTAGGCACCCCAGAAGCAAACAAATTGCTCTTAGAGCAGTTAATAGCAAGCCCCGTGCATGATTTGAAGGTTCTTAAGGTAGTTGATAGTGCCATTGCAGACGTATTTCCCTGTAAAAAAGCAAGTAGGTCATCTTCAAAGCATAGGTGGGTGATTTGTGGATTGGTACACTTAGGATGCAACCTGTATTCTCCTTCTTCCACCTTTTCCTTGAGTATTAAGTGTAGAATTTCCATTACCAGAACAAACAGATACGGAGACATCGAACACCTTTGTCTTATGCCTCTCTTAGCTTTGATGAAGCCTTTAGGAGAGCCATTGACACAGATGGAGAACCTAGGTGTCGTGATGCACACCTTCACCCAGTCAATGAACAAATCAGGGAAGTGCATTTTCCGCATGACATGCTCAATTGTTTCCCATCTAACCGTATCATAAGCCTTCCTAAGGTCAATCTTTGCAGCACATCTAGGGGCTCCCTTGTCTCTGTGATAGTTTTTTACTAGCTCATGAGCCAGCATCACATTGTCATGGGTGTATCTACCTCGTATGAATGTTGATTGATCCGAGCTAACCAACCTGTGAATCGCTTTCTTTATCCTATTTGTCATGATCTTGGTGATGCATTTGTACAAGACATTGCAGCAGGAAATCGACCTGTAATCAGCCAAGTAAGAAGCATTAGTAATCTTTGGAATCAAAGTAATACACATAGCATTTACCTCCCCAAGCAGTTTTTTGTTTTTGAAGAAATTCTTTACTGCCCTTGTAAAGTCATTTCCTATAACCCTCCATGCTGTTTTGAGAGCTAGGCGATTGGAGAGCTAGGCGATTGAGAGCTAGGGTTTTGTCCTGTTGAATGCGATTACAAAGGATGATTGTTGTTTTGATCCCACAAGGATGACACCAATCTCTCCCTAGGCTAATAGCGACTCCATTGCCCCTCGTGGAGATGCTACAGAGATCGAGAGGGGACATGCAAAAGTTACAACTAAACATGAAACAGATCAGGATCTTAGCATCATGGCTGTTAATGCTGATTCACCAACATCAATGATCCAAGATGCAATAGCGGCTACGGGTGGCAACCATGCACACCCTGCAGTCGCCACATCCAGCAAAACTACACTCAAACAAGTTAGTTGGGCATCGTTGTTTGCTAGTCGCAAAGAACAAGGAACCGCGAGGTTGTCCTATGTTTGTCCATCCATGGTTGATGGCCAAGCCGTGGTGCAGATCAAGATTGCAGAGCACTACAACAGAATCATTGAATGCGAACAATACATTATTGGCAATTTTGCTGGTAAGCGACTTTCATATAGTTTTGTTAATGAAACATTGAAGCGCATATGGGGTTTAAAAAATGGATTTGAGATGTCTGTTTATGGTGAAAAGGCATTTGTTTTGAAGTTCCTTAATGAATCAGACAAGCTTCACATCCTAGAAATGGGTCCAGTGCACATTGTGAGCAAATTGTTCTTTATTAGGCCATGGAAACCTTCCATAGAAGATGATGTAGAGGTTCTTAACTCAGTTCCTGTATGGGTCAAATTGAGAAAAGTTCCATTATTTCTTTGGAGCTCTGAAGGATTGCAGACTATTTCTAGTGCAATAGGTGTGCCCCTAATGCTAGACAAAGCAACTGAGCAAAGGACCAGGCTCTCCTTTGCAAGAGTTTGTGTCGAAATGGCATCAAATAGTAAGTTCCCAACTGAAGTTTGGGTGGTCTCCGATGATGGGAGGACCACTAGAGTGGAAGTAGAATACTCCTGGAAACCGGAGAGGTGCAAACATTGTGTGGGCTTTGGTCATAACTCGGCTAAGTGCCCAAAGCAGAAGGATAATACCAAGCCAACTGCAAAGTAGTGGAAGCCGTGACAGAACTAGGGACAGCAGGCCACTGAGGGAGTATCAGATGGCTGGACAAAAGTTACTAGTAAACGCAAGGACGCTAATAGACAGGACAAGGGGAAGCTTACATCAAATGAGAATTCTCAGAATGAGACCCACCATGAGCTGCAAAATGACCAGCTCAATGAGATTCAAATCAAGATGCCAAATGTCAAACATAATGAGGTTCAAAAAGACATGCAGAAGGTGGATATTGTGAGTGGTTCACCAAATGAAGCACTAGACATCTCACAGACTGAGACACAATATGTTATGCAGAATAATAACATGAATGAAACAGAGGCTGAGTCACTAAATGATGGACATACTAACTTGATCAATGTAGTTCATGTAATAGAAGCTACGACTGATGTGCAAGTAGTAGAAGACAATGTGCAAGTTCTGGAAACCAATGTGCAACCATTTGTGCAAGTAGTAGAAGCCACTATACAAGCAATATAAGCCAATGGGAAAGAAGTAGCAGCCAGTGTGCAAGAAGCAGGAACCCACTCACTTAGTCAGGTTGATAAGGCACTACCTAGCCAGTCTGATAAGGAACAAAATGCACCTAGCACAGTGAGAGCAACTAGACGCCGCAAGGAGATAACATCAAAATCTTCTCAGTGTGCCACAAGTAAGGGCTTGGAGACTGTGACTACACACAAAGGAAGCATCAAGCAGTCACAGGCACAGACTAGAATTCACAATCTAAGAAGCAAAAGTAATCCTTTTGATGTCCTACAAATAATAGAACTAGAGCCTGCTGCTAAAAGGACTCACACTACTAGAGCACCTAAGAATACTACAATACATGATGTATCTAACCTAGTGGGGGGTGGAAACTCACAAGCTGAATGTTTAGATGATTAAGTCAACTTGCTGGAATGTTAGGGGTCTTAATGACCCTTTGAAGCAAAGTGAAGTTCGGAAACTAATTCACAAGCAGAAAGTGGGTATTATAGGCTTAGTAGAGACAAAAGTTGGCAATAAAAAAAAAAGAAATGATACAAAAGGCACTGGTGTGTGATTGGCTAGCAATGGACAACAATGACCTAGTCCAGGGAGGGAGAATCTGGGTTCTTTGGGACCCTCAAGCAGTGAACATCAGTGTAGTCTCAAGGTCAGAGCAGGCCATCTTTCTGAATGCTATTTTGCCTAATGGTTTAACATGCATCTTAACATTCGTATATGGTAGCAGCTACAATACAATCAGGAAAGAGTTATTGAGGGATTTCAACTCGATACTAAACTCACAGAATAGAGTAGGAGGGGAGGAAATAAGACCAGAACAGTTTATTGACTTAGCAGAATGTGCTTTGAAGTCAGGCCTCTTTGATTGTCAGTACAAGGGATGTTTCCTAACATGGAGCAACAAGCAAAATGGTGAAAATAGAGTCATGTCCAAACTCGATAGGGCAATGATTAATCAGGAGTGGTTAATAGACATGCCTAACTCTGAGGTGGACTTCCTCAACCCAGGGTTTCAGATCACTCTCCAGCTGTTCTAACCGTCTATGGCTGTTCTAACCGTCTATGAGCATAGGAGTCCATGGCATATTCCTTTCAAGTTTTACAACTATTGGGTGCATGAGAATGGTTATATGGATGTGATACAAGAAGTCAGGGAACAGCCAGTGAATGGTAATGCAACATACTGTCTTGTACAAAACCTTAAAAGAGTTAAAGGACAACTAACGGAGTGGAGAAAAAACAATTTTGTTAATGCAAGTAGTGGTGTCATTGCAGCACGACAGTTCATGGAGGTAACACAAAACTCGCTTCAGTTGGACCCTCTTAATCCTACTCTTGCAGATACTGAGAAAATGGCAGTCAAGAACTTGCAGCCCGTAATGCAGAAGCAGAAGTGGTGCAAAAAGCTAAAGCAAAGCACATGCTATCAGGTGATGAAAATGTCACATATTTCCATCAGCACTTGCATCAAAGGAGGTCAAAAAATAAGATACTAGCAATCTACAATTCTCAAAATGAAAAGCTATAAGACATGAAGGATATAGAGACTGACTGCATTCAGTACTTTGAAGAGATCTTTGCTGGAGAACAAAGTGCCTATGACACAACAACCATAGATGGCTTGCAACCTGAACGAACAATCAATGCAGTGGAGGCCTTGGAGCTAGTTCAAGAGGTGAATAGGAATGAAATTACTGAAACACTGGCCTCCATAGACTTAGAAAATGCCTTGGGCCATAGAAACTCTTATTTGAAAGAGTTTTAGATTTGCACTCCTCTTGTGCTGATGTGGAGGCTTCATCCATAATATGCCCCTGCAAGTTAAACGGCAGTTGAGTGACAATTGACTTGCTCCGAAGATGACAGTGACGTGCAGCGCTAAGACCTTTGGTAAAGATGTCTTCTAATTTGATCTTTTGTAAAGATGAACCGAACATCAATCTAGCGACGAGCACGCGTTCTCGAACAAAATGATAGTCAATCTCAATATGTTTGGTTCGAGCATGGAAGATTGGATTCACTGTTAGATATGTTGCACCATAGTCTTCACAACATAATGTTGGTGAAGAACGGGAACATAATCCCAGCTCATGAAGTAGAGATTCAATCCAGATCAGCTCAGCAGTAGCAATTGCCAATGCATGGTACTCTGCCTCGGTACTAGACCGTGACACCATTTTCTGTTTTCGAGCACTCCAGGAAATGAGATATCCACCGAAGAATATGCAATATCCACTTGTAGAGCGCCTATCATCAGGGCAACCAGGCCACTCGGCATCAAAAAAACATTTAGATAAAGCTAAATGCCATAGTTAATAGTGTTATTCAAATAACGCAAAATTCGCTTCACAGCTATCCAATGTTCATCGGTTGGATCATGCATGTATTGACATACCTTGTTAACAACAAAAAATATGCCAGGCTGAGTAAAAGTGAGATACTGTAAGGCTCCAACAACACTTTGATAAAGTGTTTGATTACTAAATTTCACACCTCCAACTTGAGATAGTCGAGTAGTGGTGGCAATGGGGGTTGAAACAGGTTTGACACCATCCATGTTGGTTTGACGAAGAAGGTCTATAATATATTTCTTTTGAGAAAGAAATAGACCATTCAAAAGTCGATGAGTTTCGATGCCTAAGAAATAATGTAAAGGCCCTAAATTGGTGATAGCAAAGGCGGTGTTCAGTTCTGCAATCAAGGATTGATAATTTAAACATTAAAGCTCGTGATAATTATATCATCAACATAGACGAACGGAAAAATAGTGAATTCCAGTCTTTTCATGATGAACAATGAGGCATCAGCTATAGAGCTTGTAAACCTAATGTGAAGAAGAAAAGAGCTTAGTTTATTGTACCAAGCGTCTGGCGCTTGTTTAAGGTCATACAATGACTTGTGAAGGCGACATACATAATCAGCATGGCGTTTGTCAACATAGCTCGGCGGCTGCTTCATATATACTTCTTCTTCAAGAAGGCCATGAAGGAAGGCATTTTGCACATCAAGTTGAGGCAATGGCCAACCTCTTGATAAAGCAATCGTAAGTACAATACGAATTGTGCATTGTTTCATGACCGGACAGAATGTTTCCCCAAAAATCAATGCCTTCTTGTTGATTAAACCCTTTCACCACAAGCCGCGCTTTATACTTATCAATATAACCATCCAATTTTATTTTTTAATCGGAACACTCATTAGCAACCGACAATATTTTGATTTGGATTGGGAGGAACTAAACTCCAGGTTTCATTCCTCAAGAATGCATTAACTTCATTATCCATAGCTTGACGCCAATTTGGGTTGTCAACAACTTGAGAGTAACAACTCGACTCATGTATATCATCACCATATAAATGATGTTTTGTAGCAGTCAACACCTTGGGCTTGAATATGCCATCTATGGCACGAGTAATCATATGATGATGAGATTCTCGAGAAGTAGGAGGTGGTGGTGGTGATGAGATTTGAGTAGATGGTGACAGATTTGGTGTAGATAAGGTAGTTCTTGTAGTGCTCATTGGGTTGTGATGGCTAGGTGAATGTGTACCAAGAGAAGTATCTGCAACTTGGTTAGGCTCAATAGAGATATTATTCGATGCATCCAAATTTGATAAAGAAGTGGATAAGACATGAGAAGATTACAGGGAATTTAAGGGATTACCAGATTCATTGTGACGCCGGGCAGAATAGTGATTATCCTACATGCTAATTCAACAGACAATTCACAAGGAATGGTACAATAGATTTGCCCAAAAACACAGAGAAAATAACTCTAATGTTCAATTAAATTACTCAAATCAAAAGTATCTCTAAAATCAGCCTACAAGCCGGGCTTTATAGCTAAAACTCGTGATTATTAGAATTTTACAAAAAATAGCAAAACCCCAATAATCATGCTAAAACAAATACGTATAAAAGAAATAAACTGCCAGAAATCTTGCCCAAATTGGGCTCAGAATCACTTCCTAAACAATAATTGAAATATTACTATAAAAGGGAAAAAAACTACTAAATTTGGGGATTCAGAAGGGAAAACGGTGGATTTTGGCGTCAAAAAGATGTGCAACGAGTGTAGCTGGTTGACCACGACGTGCGCGCCAAAAATAGCTTTCTGAATTGGGGTTGTATGCGCGATTCTGATACTCGTAGCCAAAATTATGGCCAAAATACTAAAACGCACCCAAAACTGCCAAATTAGAAAAAGGATTATGATTTCCTGCCATCCTTGTGCTGATCTGCTAATTCAAGATATCTTAGTGCTAATTACGTGCTATCTGACAGCTCAGCATCATCTGACTCGAATCCTCCTGCATCACATTGCGAATTGAAGACGCAGGTATTGGTGGGGGACACATAGTTGATGGGATGAGCTTTGAAACATCGTTGGGCACGGTGGTGGCGGTTCTAGCACCTGCAAAAGGAAAAATTTTCTCGCAAAAACAACATGACGTGATACATATAAGCAACTTGTGGGCAAGTGAAGGCATAAATATCCTTTATGTGATGAATTGTATCTGACAAACACACATGCAAATGAGCGTGGGGCTAATTTGTGTGAACTATATGCGCGAAGATGAGGGTAACATAAACAACCGAAAACTCAAAGAAGATCATAACTTGGTTCTTGATTAAAAATCATTTGAAATGGTGACTTGTTTTGGATAATGGAGGAAGGGAGCCGATTTAGAAGATAACAAGAGCTTTGAAAGGCCTCTTCCCAAAAATGAAAAGGCATTGAAGCATTATCTAGTAGTGCATGCCTAATTTCAGCTATATGGCGATGACGTCTCTCCGCAAGACCGTTTTGTGCAGAGGTGTGGGGGCATGAAAATCGATGATGAACCCCTTGGCTATCAAAATATTTTGTGAACTTTCGATATTCACCACCATTGTTAGATTGGAAAATTTTAGTTTTTCATTGAGTAGATTCTCAATTTTCGACTTGAAAGAAATAAAACTCGGCAATGCATCAGCCTTTTGGACTAGGGGAAAAATCCAAACAAAGAGGTTGAACAAATCCACAAGCAACAAGTAATAATGGAAGCCATTTCGAGAAACAACCGGTGACGGACCCCACAAATCTGAAACAATTAAATGGAATGGTTCATTATATGAACTTAAACTACTAGAAATGGAATTTTGCGACTCTTACTGTCATGATAAGAATGAAAATGCTCAATTTTATTGCTAACAACTGAGAGGGAAAATTCTTGAACGACACACTTCACAGTACACATCATGGGATGCCCTAAGCGCTGGTGCCAAAGATGCAAAGAAGATTGCTCACCTATGAACGTTGAGTAGGAAGGAGACGAGTCATTATTATTGAGAAAGAATATAAACCACCTTTAATCACCCCGTGCAAAACCACCATCCCCGTGCGACGATCCTTCACAAGAAAATAAGATGGATGAAACTCAAAAAATACATTGTTATCTTTAGAAAATTGAGATAATGAAAGTAGATTCGCGGAGATTTTGGGCACATGAAAAATGGTATTAAAGTGAAATGTGCAATTATAATGAGTAAAAAAACCCTTACCAACATGAGCAATCGGAAGGGAACTACCATTACCTATGCGAATTTGATCCGGACCATCATAGTGATTGGAACTGTGATTTCGGTAGTGATTTGGATTGCAGTTTGTGTTTCGACAATGATTTTGTTTGGTGGAGTTGGGCTGATAATGGTTTGAGGAACCAGAACTCTTGGTTGAACCAGAGTGTGCAACAATGTTTGTAATAGGTTGAGAGCTAAGAATAGCTTGTTTCGCTTCAACGTGCATATGAAAGGCTAGGAGGTGAGCTTGAAAGTCATCCATGGTGATGTCCTCAACTGTGGCTATAAGAGTTGTTACAATAGCATAATAAGTGGTATCAAGGCCATTTAAAATAATTTGCTGCAAATCAGATTCGAGGATTGGGTGTTCAGAAGCGACAAGGCTGTCCGCAAGACCCTTTGTCCGAATAGTATGGAGTTCTGGGCATAATTTCATGATGCAAGCTTGAGATTTTGAAGCATACATACAGCGCGAGAAGAGTCAAGGCCTACAACTTGTGCAAGCATTGTTTCAGATAAAAAAAGAGAGAAGCCAGCCTAATAGGATTTGGTCTTGTTTCTGCCAAACAACATAGTCTTGATTCAATGTTTGATCTTCAAGGAGTCGAGGAGGACATCGTTTGTGCCATTGACTCAAGGTTGTAGCGTTTGAGTAAGGGCAGGAACTGTGTCCGCCAAAGAAGATAGTTGTGGTGATCTAGTTTGACAAAAATCAAATGGTGAATTTGGGTGGCTTGTAAGACTGAGAAGACGAGAAAGAGTTTGATGAAGGTGCCATGACTTAATAGACAGGGGATTGTGAATGCTCTGATGCCAAGTTAGGAAATGATAAATTTCTCCACACTTTGAAGAGTGTTGGAGTTGTCTTTATATACAATATTTTGTTATAGGCTAAGGCTAATATGCGGTAACAGATTGCTTGAAATAGATATTATATCTCTACAACTCATATCTCTGCAACAGTATGGAAACATCTAAGTGGTTGCAACTGATAAGTGCACTATAATCTATTTACATTAAAAACTCTAATTTGAAAGAGTTTTAGATTTACACTTCTCTTGTGCTGATGTGGAGGCTTCATCCATAATACCCTCCATGCTGGAGGTTTAATTAAAAAAAAGTTATTTCTGAAAAAAAAAACAAATAATACTATATACTACCAGTCTAGAGAGCTAGGCCCATGGCGCCAGGAAAGCGCCAAGCCGTGCTCTTTAGCACATTTTTTCATTTGTTCTTCTTCTTGTTCTTCTTCTTCTTCTTCTTCTTCTTCTTCTTCTGTTCTTCCACTACACCACAAATGCTTATTCATAGCGTTTCAAAAACGCTATTGTAGGATATCATAGCGTTTTAGTAAACGCTGTGTCTGACGAAGCTATAATAGGTACTAGATTATTTATAGCATTTCAGAAACGCTATTGTAAGTAGACCATTTATAGCGTTTTTCAAGTGCTATTGTTTAGCTTGTAATAGCGTTTTAAAAATGCTATGGTTAAACCTGTAATAGCGTGTAAAAAATGTTATTATTTAGCTTGTGACAACACTTAAGAAATGCTATTGTCTAGTTACCAATAGCATTTCTGAAACGCTGTTGTCTTCCCTCACGTAGCATTTAACAAATGCTATTATATTAGTTTCTATAGCGTTTCTCAAGTCTTTTTTTTCTATAACACTCATCAAGTGCTATTAAATGACTTTTTATAACACTGATTTCTTTAATCATAGAAGATACTATTGCATATATTATATGTAAAGCATCCAAATGATCCAAAAATAGATATTATTCATCTCATAAACATAAGAACTACCATCACGATTTGAATACAACACGATAAAAATATTATCTCAATGACAACATTTGTCTCAAAAGTACTACAATATATCTCAATGAAAATTGATCTCTTTACTCCCACCATTACATGAATTTGACATAAAGTTGTTGGGCAATGATACCAACGCTTTGTTTAAATCTTCTCCATAGCCACCCATACCATTCTTAGTCTTCCATTCGTTTGGGTCAAGAATAGTGAGTTTCTTGTTCAAGTCCTCACCCTTTCTTTTGCACTTTTTCAATGGCTTTGAAGTCTTCCTGGCTGCAACAGTCTTGATCTCCCTGGTTCGCTTACTACGTTTGGGCTTTGCCTCAGAAGTAGGCACTGGTATTGACAAGGCATACATAGTATGCACCTCCCTAGTATCCTTAGTATGGTAATTATCTTCCGCCAAGTGTGTCGGATGATGCACATACTGGTGCTGGTGCATGTGCTTTGTCTCACAAAAGGCTCCAAATTTTGTGTGGCAAGTGGGTGAACTACTACAATTCATGGTATCATTCTCCTGATACTCGTAAGATGCAATGGCATTGTCTCATAAACTTTGTGGGGGGGGGGGGGGGGGGGGGGGGGGGGGGGTGAACAGTTCTACTACCCATAAACTTCATTTTATCAAATGGAGTAATTGCCAACTTCCTTCTAAATTAGGAGGACTAGGTATTCATAATACCTATCTTATGAATCTCGCTTTGCTTGCTAAGATGACATGGCGATTTCTTGTGGAACCCAGAGCTTTATGGGTTCACACACTAAGTATCTCAAACACAACAATTTTTTATAGGCCAACGCAAACCACAATGCTCTCCAGTATGGCAGATACTATTAGCAGGAAAATATGTGATTAAATATCACATAGTAATTAAACTCAACTCTTATCTTCAAACTAAAATTTGGAGTCGATCTTGGATTTTAAACACCCCCTTGTAAGAGGTTGCTCTTCAACATATACCAAGCCAACAATTGAATAATGAGGTTAGATACTATTTCAGAGAAGACAAATAAGATTGGATTTGGGTAGCTCTTAGCCCCCTACTTCTTCCTGAAATCATTATTAATTTGCATTATATAATCTTAATTAATGTAAGCATAGAGAACACATTGGCTTAGTATCTTAATAGTTCAGGTATTCTTATTACAACTATTATCTATCAATCCATTGTCAACTATGATGACGAACCATCATCTATTTCTTCCAAAACGTTGACAAAAACAGTTAAACTTGATAGACATTACCTAAAATTCATATATTCAAATAATCAAAAGAAAATTTAAATGTTACCTATTGTGATTTCTCGGTCAAATTGTAGAGCAGACCAGAACATAGCAGCAGTGCCAAAAGAAAAGAGATTGAATATTTTCCAACTGAATTTGAGATCGTCAATGAAGAAACCCATTAGGACAAAATCGAAAAACAACTCAGAGAGAAAAGAAGAAGGTTTCGGTTTGTGTTACCTTCTATTTATGAGAGATACAAAGCTTTGCAATGGACTTTTAGGGTTTTGCAACTACGAAGAAAGTGTTGGTAGACTTGTTTGGAACCACAAACATCATCCGTGTCACAAATTCATGCTTGATCAAACCCTAATCTTCTACAATCAATAGAAACCCCAAGTTAAAATTTGTCTGGGCATGTTTTTGGAGCTTGGGAAGTAATTGAAATGAACAAGAAGAATAAGATGATGAAAGGAGCAGAGAGGGAGAGGTACCTTTACTTCAAACACTCAAATCAAACCAGATCTGCAACAGAAAGAGAGACGGTTGTTGTTGTCGTCCTTGCTTCGTTTCCTACTCTCCAGAGCAACACAGGAAAATAGCCCGCCTTGGTTGGTCACTCGATCGATTGTCTTTTGATATCTTGTCTTTTGATATCTGCTCTTCTATTCTCAGCTCGTCCAAGCCTACACACAGGGAAATACTCTTCTAAAATCCAACAGAGAGAGAGCGAGAGATAAAGGCAAACAGAGAGAGGGAGTAGAGAAGCGAGCAAATAGATTCACCTCTTTCAAATGTTGCAATTGACTCCTCAAGTCTCTTGACCGAATTAGGGTTTGAAGAAACTTGAATTGGTTCCAAGAGAACAAAGAATGGACAACGGACTCAACCCTCACCCTCACACTCACATCCCCAAATGGTTTTTCAAGAAGACAACTTGAACTTACAGGGAGGAGGAGAATTGCAGTAGAGGGAGAGATGAGAAGGATGTTGGTGCAGCTGAGTTGTGTTTTTTAGGTTTGTAGGTTTGAGGGAAAGGAGAATCGCGCGATGTCAATATTTGGGCGAGCGCCTTCAGCGTTTTAAAATCCCGCCCAATTTTAGATAGCGTTTTCAGATTTCAATAGTAACTAAAAGTTGACTTTTTATAACAAAGGTGTGAAAAATGCTATTATCAAATGCTATAAAAGAGGATTTTTGTTGTAGTGTTCATCTGTTCTTCTATTATTCATCTGTTCTTTTTCTTCTTTTGTTCTTCATCTTCATCTGTTCTCTTTTTTTATCACTCACTCTCTCTCATAATCACGTTCTAGAGATCTCCACTGGCGCTAGGGGCCTGGCTCTCTAGAATTTTTCTACCATATAATGTACAACATACCTTATTGGATCTCCTTCAAGTAAGATTAGTGATCATGTACGCTTTTAAAAATTGATCCCTGTATGTATTGTGCCTTGTTATGTTGACATTTAATGTAACATTGGTATATAGCAGGCAATGGAGAACCTGTTAGGAATGTTGGATTACAAGTGACCATCACTCTTAACCTTTTCTTGTTTTGCCTTTCCCTGTCATGTACTATGTGTTTCGGCATTAGATTTTGTGAAAATTTTAGTTTCATTAAGAACTTTTTTTTTTTTTTTTTTTATTTTTAATTTTTTTTGTAGACAACCATTGCATACTATGCAACTGCAACGTGCCACTTAGAGCATGCACACATAGGTTTGTGATGGATTGTTTTTTTTTTTTTTGGAAGGCAAGCCGGTGTTTGATAGGATCCGTAACCTATCCCCCGAGGTGCCGCCTATAGGCCAACATCACCCCGAAAGAAATTATGCCGCCGGAGGGTCTCGAAGCAAGGACCTGGGGATAAATCCCACAAGGTCTTAACCACTCGACCATAACTCCTTTGGCTTTGTGATGGATTGTTTGAGTATACTAATTAATAAATAGGCAGAAACAGCTAAATATTTTGTGTCACCCAATAGGTAGTTTTTGTAATTTCTCACTAAGCACATTAATAAGCTAAATTGCCTTCTGAGTAGGTACAGGGAAGCAAAGTAGTTCAATTTGATGCTAATACATTTCTCATATACAAATTTCATTAACCAACTTTTTGGGCTTAATCTACCCAGTAGTCACACACCCATTTGATTAGGCACATTAAGAGAATAGCCAGGATTCTAGCCATTGTGAACTGTTTCACATGACAGAGCCAATTTGTAGCCAGTTGTGGATCTTTTAGACAACCATTGGGTGATCCCATGCTGCACATATTGTCTACATCTAGGCAATGTCAGATTTATAGGCAAGTATTGAGGATGTTGTTACACTATTTTACAGTGCTCCCAAAATTCAAGACGAAGTTACTTACAACATAGGCAGCCTATAAAATCATGCTCTACCGAAGCGGCCTTTTATTGAAGAAGGAGCTCATAATACTGCTCGCTGTTTAGAAGCATATTAGCTTCTCTCTCAGGTACTACCAAGTCTTACATTTGGTTTATTTTTTTAGCAATAATATGATTGTTTGTATTATGATTTCAACTTAAAAGAGAAAATTCTACGAAAATGATCATAAGTTTGCAGAATCTTTTATGTTACTTCAAAACACAATAACAACAACACTAGTACATTTTGGTTTATTGTTTATAAATATTACATATTATAGAGAGGATGTTTGCTTGTTTTCATCAAGAATTAATGGCAAGGGGATTTCCCTCCTTGCAGTTTTATAAGAGAGTAGTAGGAACCACCACGTCCAATGCTGAGTAGACTTGAATGTGACCCTTGTTCCACTACCTTCCCATTCTTAATAACTGCTATGGTATCTGATTTCTGTATGGTGGATAATCTGTGAGCTACGACCACACATGTTCGACCATCCATCATTTTTTCAAGAGCTTCTTGGACTAGGCTCTCTGATACACTGTCAAGGGCACTGGTCGCCTCGTCCAATAACAAAATTGCTGGCTTCTTGAGTATTGCACGAGCAAGTGCTATCCTTTGCTTCTGACCTCCTGATAACTGGACTCCTCGTTCTCCACAGTGAGTTTCGTATCCATCCTTCAAGGAGCTGACATGGACAAAATTTTCAATTCCCCCAATAAAGAAAAAAGGATGTATTAGCTGTTTGATGATAAAGTTTTGATCCATACCTGATGAATTTGTGAGCATTTGCAAGGGTTGCGGCCTTCCTTAGCTCTCCTTCGGTTGCATTCTCTGTCCCGTATAAAATGTTATCACGAATGGTGCCTGCAAAGAGAGTAGGCTCCTGACTGACCAATGCAATATGTGTTCTGAGTTTTCTCAAGTTGTAGTCCCTGATGTCTCGTCCATCTATTTCTAGTGACCCATTCATTGGATCATAGAATCTCTCAATTAACCCGATAACAGTCGATTTGCCTGAACCACTCTGGCCCACAAGTGCCATTGTTTTCCCAGCTTCAATTGTGAGACTTAGACCCTTAAAGATCATCTGGTCAGGCCTTGCTGGGTAAGAAAAGAATAAGTTCTTCAGTTCAATATGACCTTTAACCGGTTTCTTGGGTTTGATTCCATCTGCGTTATCTGGCTCAATCTTACTATTCCTGTCTAATGTGGCAAAGACTGATTTAATGGCATCACTACCCTTGGCTATATCAGAAGTCATGCTTCCTGAATCTGCTATGTTTTTTCCTGTGCTCAACAAGATGCAGAAAGTTTGAAACATACGTTTTGGGGTGAGCAGTCCTTGAGTTATTAGCCTTCCTCCATACCAATAGGTCAGAGCTACAAAGGCTACAGTGAAAAACTGAGAGCAAAACAAACCAAGACCAGCAATCCAGGCTTGTTTTGTGCTTTCTTTTCGAGGGCCTTTCAGCGTAGCCTGAAATAGGTTAAGTATTCTCCTTTGGGAAGAGAAGGCAGTAATGGTCCTCTGGTTGACCACTGCTTCACTTGCTAGTTGGCTTCCTTCAGTTTGTGCTTTCTGCGCTTTCTCCGACATACTTGTCATCAGAACGGTCCTCGAGTAATAGCTGGCAATGAGTATAGGCTGCACTGCTATCATCACACTAGCTAGCCTCCATGTGAGAAACAAGCACAGTCCGAAAGCTATTGTAGCCCCAGTGATTGCTTGAACAAGTAAAGACATACGGTCAGCAACAAGGGAACGCACAATGCTGGTTTCACCTGCTAACCTTGCAGAAATAGCTGCACTTGTGTTCTCATCTTGGTCAAACCACCCAATCTCAAAAGTTAACACCTTCTCTAGCATTTTCTCCCTTACCCTTTTGGTCAAACGCTCTCCCATGATTGCAAAGTTGTAATGTTGGAGGACATTGGTTATGAGGTTCACAACTGTTTGAAGTAAGAAGATCAAGCAGTAAAACCTGGTTTCCGATCTGAGGCGAGTGGCGTCAGTGATGAAAAACACTGTGATCATGGTTCCCAAGCAGAAGTAGTGTGCAGGTTGAACTGCTCCGAATCCTATTGCTCCTAAGCACCCTAGTACCGCATTCTTCCATTCTGGTGCATTCATTTTTAGCAAGCGCCACTGAGATGGTGGAGGATAGTCTAAGGCTTTTAAATTTCCATCGACTTTGGGATTATCATATTGATTATCTTGGACAGAGTATGCTGTATTGAGGGAGAATGCAGAGCTGAATGGGTATGCAGGGCTAAAGGCATATGCTGAGTTGAATTGTCTGCTTGATCTTGCACTGAATGGACTGGGCATGGGAGCCATCCTTTGGTGATTGTCGTAGTCAGTCATCGCATGGGAGGGGGTATAAACTTCATTCTGAGTTGATGTGTGTTGCAAGTGCACCAGGTTAGAGTAGGCACCACCTATTCCGTTGTTCATTTGCATCAGTTCATCATGAGATCCTAATTCTACAACTTTTCCTGTCTGAAGGACTGCTATCAAGTCAGCATCACGGATTGTTGTGAGGCGGTGGGCAACAATGATTGTTGTTCTCCCTTGTGATGCTTGATCTATAGCATCCTGTACTATTCTTTCTGATTGCGCATCCAGTGCACTTGTAGCTTCATCCAATAAGAGAATTCTTGGGTTCCTGATTAGAGCCCTTGCTATGGCCAGCCTTTGTTTTTGCCCTCCAGATAACTGTACCCCGAATTGCCCTACCTGGCAGATAAAAAAGGATGGTTCACTAAATCAGCGACAATAAGCAAACAATGGCTTCTTGATGATGGTTTGGAAATTATTACTATCACTTACGTGAGTGTCATATCCAGCAGGGAGTTTTGTGATGAAGTCGTGTGCATTGGCCGCCATGGCTGCATTGATAACAAGCTCCATAGAAGCTTCTTCTTTTCCGAACAAGATATTCCCTTTTATTGACATGGCGAAGAGGACTGGTTCTTGATTAACGAGACCAATCTGGTTTCTTAGGCTTTTTAGCTGAATATTTTTTATCTTAAGACCATCCAAAAGAATGTCTCCTTTGTTGGGGTCATAAAACCTCTCAATCAGAGAAATGACTGTCGATTTTCCAGAGCCACTTCCTCCTACAAGAGCTACAGTTTTTCCAGTCGGCACTTTGAGATTGAGCCCTTGGATTATTGGTGAGTCAGGCCTTGATGGGTAACTAAAATGAACATCTCTGAATTCAATTTCTCCTCTGACATAAGCTAAAACCTTTCAGTTTTTATTCTTCCACGTTTATCTTAGGTATGCGTTCAATCATTTCATATATTCGAGAGGCAGCAGCGGTTGCCATCGAGAAGTAGGTTATATTAGGGAGTGCACTCATTAACGACCTGAAGCGGTGATGCAAAAGGAAGTATTTTCAGAGAAATGAAATGCAATGCAATAAAAGACTAAACGATGTCACCATATTTATTTTTAACCTTTCATGGTTAAGCAGGAAATAAGAGTTGTTAGGACCCAAGGGAGAAACGAGAAGAGCTGTTACAAGGAAAACTCACATTCCTCCCATGAGTAGACTACAACCGCAAGTGAAAATAGAGCCACCTTTTTCCCCTTTCTCAATAACTAAGTAACTTCCAACCCAAGCGATGAATGCCCAATCAGCAAAGATTATTCCTATGCTCCCGAACATAATCCCTTTAGTTAAGCCTTGCTTTATGCCAAGTTCGACACTTTGCTGGAGTCCATTGCTGAACCTCTCTAGTGTTTTACTCTCTCCGACATATGAGAACACAACACGGATTGATGAGACTGCTTGTTCTGCAATCCCTCCGGCCACATCATAAGTATCCTTCATCTTCATTCCCTGCTCCATAAGAAGATTTCCAAAAACGAGTACTGGCAGGATAAACAACAGTGAAAATGGGAACGCTAGCAAGGCTAGTCTCCATGAGATTATGCAAGCGGCTATGAGACAGAAGAGGAATCCTGATGTGTTGGCTATAAAGTTTGGTATCTACACCACAAAAGTCACAAGTATTTGCTTCATATTCACTTCCAATCGTATTTATGTATTATATCCTAATAAGAATATCAGCTACCGGTGTTGAATGAGCATACCTTATCCGCTAAAACATCTTGGATGGATTGGGCATCAGAGGAGATGGTTGAAACGACCTGGAATGTGGTGGAAGTGCCTGAATGTGTATCAAAGAAACTGATATCTTGTCTTAGGACCGACTTGAGGTATTCAAGGCGCATACGAGAAGCTTGTCTCTCAGCTGTTTTTGTCCAACATAATCCCTCTGCATAAAGGGATGAATGACTGAAATGGATGAAGTATTCATATTCATTTTACCACACTTCGATTGAGTAAATAACCGTTTTTTTTTTTTTTTTTTGTGTAAGTAGATTTGAACTGAGTGACAGGAAGAGGTAGAGAAAGGGAGATATGTAGTCAATTTTGAGAAAATTGGTTTTGTTTTGTTTTTTTTTTTTTTTTTTTTTTTTACTTTTTGAAAACATCACCATTATTACTACTATCATTGTTGTTATTATCAATATTATTTTCCGAGTAGTCACTGGAAATACATTCTAACTAAATCTATCTTAGAAAAAAGGAGGCATTGCAAAGAAATCATTAAACAAAGAGGATTTCCCAACTAGCATGCAACCAATAAATCGATATAGAATATAAAATAGAATAAAACTCAAAATTGCTAGACTTCAGCGGGGCACCACATTTTGGACTTTGCCTATGGCTTTTTAGTCAATTTTTCTTGGCATGTCCCTTCAAACTAAAAATGGCGAGGAAGTGTCAAACTCAAAATGCTGCGCAAAGTGAACCATTGTGAGGTTTTTCTGAAAACTGTAAAAATAGAGAGATCTTCAGAAATTGGCAAAGTTTGCTAACGAAACGTATCCTAGGAAAAGGAAATACTTACAAAGGGCTCCTAGAAGAAATGTAACTACGAACTAGCTTCACAATCCACAAATCTAACTGAGTAGAAACTAAAATCGGACTCAAAATTGTTCTCTAAAGAAGCCAAGATGTCCCAGGCAACACCTCGTTTGTATTTTTATTTATTTATTTATTTATTTATTTTATTACTAATTGTACTTAACAAAATCATATCTTGAGTACATGTATTACATACCAACAAAAGCAGATACTCCAACTAATATAGCAATGTACAGTAGCTTGAGTGCAGGCTGCAAAATAGATTGAATCAATGTTATTTTTATGTTAGTTTTTGTACCCTCTGTTAGACAGTAATAACAAACATGTATAGTTGATCGCTCCAGGCTGTTAATCCCACCTTGTTGACATTCTGGATGGTGAGAGTAATCCCAGACGCGTAGTCATTAATCGTATCATTGAGAACTATCAGCGTAAGTGGATTCATCAACCCATCACCAAGGCTACCTATTGTTCCCAACAACATCAACCCCTTGTCAATCCCATCAGCAAACCGGAAGAGCTGAAAAAGTGATGGACTTTGCTGAGTCTTCATCTATACGAGTGCATGCACGACAAACCTGTTGGTATCTCCTTCAAATAAGATTACTGATTATTTACACTTGTAAAAACTGATCTAATTTGCTCTGCATGTATAGCACCTTGTTATGTTATTTGCATGTATTGTTCCTTGTTATCTTATTTATAAGTGAGCTCGATCATGCCACATTGGTCCATAAGATAGAGAAGCTGCCATTGGAGAACTAGTTGGATTCCAAACCAATAAGTACGAGTAGCTATCATTCCTGAAAAATTGATATTTTCTTGTTTGGTCTTTTCCCTTTCATGTACTATGTGTTTTGGCCTTCGTTTTTGTGAAAGTTTTAATTTTAATCAAGAAACGGGATTTTTTTCCAAACAGTCATTGCAGCCTACCAAACTTGCATGGTGTCTACCACTTAGAGCATCCACATTCGGTTATTGATGGATTATCCGAGTATATTGCTAAATAAATAGGTAACAGTGGAATATTGTCAGTCACTTTGAAAGAATATATTTTTGTGCCTTCTCACTAAGCGCATTTAGGTAAATAGCCTTCTAAGTAGGAGCAGGAAGGTCAAATATATAAAATTCTTTAATGAAAACTTGGTGCTTAATGCGTTTACTCAGTATGCGCAGGCGCAACCCATTGAATAATTAATTACATTGAGGATAGGATTCCATCCATTGTGGACTGTTGCATGTGACAGTGTAGCCAGTTGTGGATCTTTTAGGAAACTATTGGCCGGGTGACTCGATGGTGCACATCTCGGTAATGTCAGAATTTTAGACAACCATTGTGGGTGCTATTGCACTCTTTTGTTTTGTGGTATGGAATGGCCAGAACTTAATGGTAACATTGACTTTGGTCTTTGGTGATGATAAAACCAAAGGATTGGTGATTACCTCCGTCCAGTACATGCTACTATTATCTCGGATTTGCATTTTTTTTTTCTCCTTGTGGGTACCTACATCCATGTGTGACATACACATTAGACGATGTGCATCTCTACCATTAGGTATAAATCAGGTCATGAGAGTGATTAAAGGGTTGATTGGTAATTATGAGGAAATAAAATTATGGCAGGTCTATCATGCAACCGCTGTAGTAGCAGAACTCCTTGCAAAGTTACTCCCCAACCTGGAGACGGTGAATCTAGAACTAATTAGGTTCTTTGTTGAAGCTTTGAAGCAAGTTTATTGTTCTGTAGATGATGTAACGAGTGAAAGTATGAGCGATTGTAAATTTTATCATCATCATCTTTTTTATTAATATAAGATTCGGGAATCCTAAAAACCCCATCTCACTTTCAAAAAAAAAAACTCTACCATTTTATATATGCCAATGAAAATAGGTCCCATCAGAATGTGATATATACTTCTTTTTAGGTTTGGCTAAGGTGGCTGGTGAGTATGAACCATTCATACTAAAATCGAAGGATTGGTGATTGTCTCATTGTAAGCTACTCGTACTCCAGTAACAGAGTGCGTCAGCACCTCCGTCCAAATACATGCAATCATGTACACTATTATATCGGATTTCCCTTTTTATCTCATTGTTGATCCCTAAGTCCATGTGTGACATACACATTAGACGATGTGTATCTTTGTCATCTTATATGAAAGTGAAAATAGGTCCCATCAGATGTGATATGTAGTATCTTTTAAGGGTTTTTTTTTTGGTGGCTGATGTGTATGAACCGTTCATATGACTAATTCAAGGATGGTTTCTCAATCAGAATTGAATTCATTAGATTTTTTTTTATGTTTATGAAATATATTTTTGAATGACATTTCACTGGAAACTAGTCAGTGTCTGGATTGAACAAGTCAGCATGTTAGTGCTATGTTCTAAGTCTGTAAAGCACTTTTTTTGCTTTATTTTCCAGTAATGTATGTTGAGAATTACAACTTATTACATACAACAAGACACAACACAAATGCTTATCGCCATCAAGAACACCTTGCTCTACTACCACTACTAACTTAGAGCTCGTTGCTCTACTACACTTTTTTTAGGTCTACTACTCTTCTAATGTACTACACAAAGGATGGGCTAATGCTCTAGTGACACCGGGCAGAATAGCGATTATTCTGCAGACTAATAGCAACAGAAAATTGACATGGAATAACACAAGATGATAGTCCAAAACACAGAGAAATAGCTCTAATGTTTAATCAAATTACTCAAATTAAAGGTATCTCTAAAATCAACCCACAAGCCGGGTTTTCTAGCTAAAACTCATAATTATTAGAATTTTATCAAAATTAGAAAAACCCCAATAATCATGCTAAAACAAAATACGTAATAAAAGAAATAAACTGCTAGAAATCTTGCCCAAATTGGGTTCAGAATCACTTCCTAAACAATAATTGAAATATTACTATAAAGGAAAATAAACTACTAAAATTAACAAGCAGTCTATTCCTAAAAGAAAATAATGCATAATCCTAAAAGGAAACTAAAATATTTCTAATTAAATTAAAAAATTACTCAAAGTTATTTAGAGCAAATTAGGAACCCTATAAACCCAAATTAGAAACTCTAGGAACCCAAATTAAGAACCCTAGAAACCTTTTTTCATCAATCACCCCGGGTTGGAAAGAACTCGTCATCGATTTCACAATAGCTTTCTCGAAATTCACAATAGCTTCAGGTGGCAGTCCAGGAGGAAGGTCCTCTAGCATTAGGTTAGAAAACTCGGCTAGCAGCGGCTGCACCTTCGCTGGCAAATCTGGAATCACTTCTGATGTACTAGTCCCACAAGGCAGCAGAGCATAGACCACGTCTCCACGCTCAATCTTATCTAAAAACATGGACCTAGAAAGCAAGTTAGTATTATCGGCTGCCGGGGTAGGAGTGGTTCCTTCCCAACGAGGTGCCAACACAATTTTCTTCCCTTTAATGCTAAGGGAATATGTATTTTTCCGTCCATCATGAATAACATGGCGATCATACTGTCAAGGTCTGCCTAACAATATATGACAAGCATCTATAGACACAACATCACACCAAGTATTATCAAAATATTTCTTAGCAATCGAAAAAGACACTATGCATCACCTATTTACTGTTACCTCATTGCCTTTATTCAGCAACGACAATTTTTACAGCTTGGGATGACGATCTGTCTTCAACTGCAATATCTGGACAACCTCTTCAGACACTACGTTCTCACAACTGCCACTGTCAATGATCATCTTGCAAACTTTATATGCAGCTGTGCATGTTTGTGCGAAAAATATTGGTTCTCAACCAATCATTCCCTTAATCGCCCTTGGGACTCAATAGGCTCTTACGAACAATCAGAGTCACATGGCCATCCCCATACAACACATCTCCATCATCATCAGTGTCATACACAGGCTCTCCAAGCTCCTCAGCGTCATACACATGCTCCCATAATCGAGCATCATTGTGATACAGGTTTTCAAAACTGGAATCACAATCGTGATCTTCCATCTCACGATTACCAAAATCTTGCGCCGTTAGACGCCGGGTTAACTCTGCAACTTGCCTCTGTAAATCCTCAAGCATCATATTCTTAACGTTACGATCACGGTGAGGGGCTTCCTCGTTCAGAACCTGCCCACGACGACCACGACCACCAGCCATAGAAACTGATGAAATCTCACCCCAAGAAGATGCTGAAGTTCTGATACCAACTGACGCCGAGCAGAATAGCGATTATTCTGAAAGCTAATAGCAACAGATAATTGACAGGGAAGAACACAAGATAATGGCCCAAAACACAGAGAAATAGCTCGAATGTTTAATCAAATTACTCAAATCAAAGGTAACTCTAAAATCAGCCCACAAGCCGGACTTTATAGCTAAAACTCGTAATTATTAGAATTTACCAAAATTAGCAAAACCCAATAATCATGCTAAAACAAAATACGTAATAAAAGAAATAAACTGATAGAAATCTGTCCCAAATTGGGTTCATAATCACTTTCTAAACAATAATTGAAATATTACTATAAAGGGAAATAAACTACTAAAATTAACAAGCAGTCTATTCCTAAAAGAAAATAATTCCTAAACCTAAAAGGAAACTAAAAGATTCTTAATTAAATTAAAAGATTACTCAAAGTTATTTAATAAATAACTTTAAGAGCAAATTAGGAACCCTAGAAACCCAAATTATGAACTGTAGGAACCCAAATTAAGAACCCTAGATACCCTCCTGCATCAGTCACCTCGGGTTGGAAAGAACTCGTCCGCGAGTTCACAATAGCTTCAGGTGGCAGTCCAGGAGGAAGGTCCTCTAGCATTAGGTTAGAAAACTCGGCTAGCAGCGGCTGCACCTTCGCTGGCAAATCTGGAATCACTTCTGATGTACTAGTCCCACAAGGCAGCAGGGCATAGACTACGTCTCCACGCTCAATCTTATCTAAAAACATGGACCTAGAAAGCAAGTTAGTATTATTGGCTGCCAAGGTAGGAGTGGTTCCTTCCCGACGAGGTGCCAACACAATTTTCTTCCCTTTAATGCTAAGGGAATATGTATTTTTTCGCCCATCATGAATAACACGGCGATCATACTGCCATGGTCTGCCTAACAATATATGACAAGCATTTATAGACACAACATCACACCAAGCATTATCAAAATATTTCTTAGCAACCGAAAAAGACACTAGGCATCGCCTATTTACTGTTACATCATTGCCTTTATTCAGCCACGACAATTTGTACGGCTTGGGATTACGATCTGTCTTCAACTGCAATTTCTGGACAACCTCTTCAGACACTACGTTCTCACAACTGCCACTGTCAATGATCATCTTACAGACTTTATCTGCAACTGTGCATGTTGTGCGGAAAATATTGGTTATCAACCAATCATCCCCTGAATCGCCCTTGGGACTCAGTAGGCTCTTACGAACAATCAGAGTCTCATGGCCATCCCCATACAACACATCTCCATCATCATCAGTGTCATACACAGGCTCTCCAAGCTCCTCATCGTCATACAAATGCTCCCATAATCGAGCATCATTGTGATACGGGTTTTCAAAACTGGAATCACAATCGTGATCTTCCATCTCACGATTACCGAAATCTTGCGCCGTTAGACGCCGGGTTAACTCTGCAATTTGCCTCTGTAAATCCTCAAACATCATATTCTTAACGTTACGATCACGGTGAGGGGCTTCCTCGTTCAGAACCTGCCCACGACGACCACGACCACCAGCCATAGAAACTGATGAAATCTCACCCCAAGAAGATGCTGAAGTTCTGATACCAACTGACGCCGAGCAGAATAGCGATTATTCTGAAAGCTAATAGCAACAGATAATTGACAGGGAAGAACACAAGATAATGGCCCAAAACACAGAGAAATAGCTCTAATGTTTAATCAAATTACTCAAATCAAAGGTATCTCTAAAATCAACCCACAAGCCAGGCTTTATAGCTAAAACTCGTAATTATTAGAATTTACCAAAATTAGCAAAACCCCAATAATCACGCTAAAACAAAATACATAATAAAAGAAATAAACTGCCAGAAATCTGGCCCAAATTTGGTTTAGAATCACTTCCTAAACAATAATTGAAATATTACTATTAATGGAAATAAACTACTAAAATTAACAAGCAGTCTATTCCTAAAAGAAAATAATGCCTAATCCTAAAAGGAAACTAAAAGATTCCTAATTAAATTGAAAGATTACTCAAAGTTATTTAGTAAATAACTTTGAGAGCAAATTACGAACCCTAGAAACCCAAATTAGGAACTCTAGGAACCCAAATTAAGAACCCTAGTAACCCTCCTGCATCAGTCACCCCGGGTTGGAAAGAACTCGTCCTCGAGTTCACAATAACTTTCTCGGAATTCACAATAGCTTCAGGTGGCAGTCCAGGAGGAAGGTCCTCTGGCATTAGGTTAGAAAACTCGGCTAGCAGCGGCTGCACCTTCGCTGGGAAATTTAGAATCACTTATGATGTACTAGTCCCACAAGGCAGCAGAGCATAGACCACGTCTCCACGCTTAATATTATCTAAAAACATGGAACTAGAAAGCAAGTTCGTATTATTGGTTGCCGGGGTAGGAGTGGTTCCTTCCCGACGAGTTGCCAACACAATTTTCTTCCCTTTAATGCTAAGGGAATATGTATTTTTCCGCCCATCATGAATAACACGGCGATCATACTGCCAAGGTCTGCCTAACAATATATGACAAGCATATATAGACACAACATCACACCAAGCATTATCAAAATATTTCTTAGCAATCGAAAAAGACACTATGCATCGCCTATTTAGTGTTACCTCATTGCCTTTATTCAGCCACGACAATTTGTACGGCTTGGGATAACGATCTGTCTTCAACTGCAATTTTTGGACAACTTTTTCAAACACTACGTTTTCACAACTGCCACTATCAATGATCATCTTGCAGACTTTATCTGCAACTGTGCATGTTGTGCCGAAAATATTGGTTTTCAACCAATCATCCCCTGAATCGCCCTTGGGACTCAGTAGGCTCTTACGAACAATCAGAGTCTCATGGCCATCCCCATACAGCACATCTCCATCATCATCAGTGTCATACACAGGCTCTCCAAGCTCCTCATCGTCATACACATGCTCCCATAATCGAGCATCATTGTGATACGGGTTTTCGAAACTGGAATCAGAATCGTGATCTTCCATCTCACGATTACCGAAATCTTGCGCCGTTAGACGCCAGGTTAACTCTGCAACTTGCCTCTATAAATCCTCAAGCATCATATTCTTAACGTTACGATCACGGCGAGGGGCTTCCTCGTTCAGAACCTGCCCCTGACGACCATGACCACCAACCATAGAAACTGATAAAATCTCACCCCAAGAAGATTCTGAAGTTCTGATACCAACTGACGCCGGGTAGAATAGCGATTATTCTGCAACCTAATAGCAACAGATAATTGACAGGGAAGAAGACAAGATAATGGCCCAAAAAACAGAGAAATAGCTCTAATGTTTAATCAAATTATTCAAATCAAAGGTATCTCTAAAATCAGCCCACAAGCCGGGCTTTATAGCTAAAACTCTTAATTATTATAATTTACCAAAATTAGCAAAACCCCAATAATCACGCTAAAACAAAATACGTAATAAAAGAAATAAATTTTCAGAAATCTGGCCCAAATTGGGTTCAGAATCACTTCCTAAACAATAATTGAAATATTACTATAAAGGGAAATAAACTACTACAATTAACAAGCAGTCTATTCATAAAAGAAAATAATGCCTAATCCTAAAATGAAACTAAAAGATTCCTAATTAAATTGAAAAATTACTCAAAGTTATCTAGTAAATAACTTTGAGAGCAAATTAGGAACCCTAGAAACCCAAATTAGGAACTCTAGGAACCCAAATTAAGAACCCTAGAAACCCTCCTGCATCAGTCACCCCGGGTTGGAAAAAACTCGTCCTCGAGTTCACAATAGCTTTCTCGGAATTCACAATAGCTTCAAGTGGCATTCCAGGAGGAAGGTCCTCTGGCATTAGGTTAGAAAACTCGGTTAGTAGCGGCTGCACCTTCGCTGACAAATCTGTAATCACTTCTGTTGTAGTAGTCCCACAAGGCAGCAGAGCATAGACCACGTCTCCACACTCAATCTTATCTAAAAACATTGACCTAGAAAGCAAGTTAGTATTATTGGCTGCCGGGGTAGGAGTGGTTCCTTCCCGACGAGGTGCCAACACAATTTTCTTCCCTTTAATGCTAAGGGAATATGTATTTTTCCGCCCATCATGAATAACACGGCGATCATACCGCCAAGGTCTGCCTAACAATATATGACAAGCATCCATAGACACAACATCACACCAAGCATTATCAAAATTACCAATCGAAAAAGACACTAAGCATCGCCTATTTACTGTTACCTCACTGCCTTTATTCTGCCACGACAATTTGTATGGCCCATGACGATCTATTTTCAACTGCAATTTCTGGACAGCCTCTTCAGACACTACGTTCTCACAATTGCCATTGTCAATGATCATCTTGCAGACTTTATCTCCAACAGTGCATGTTGTGCAAAAAATATTTGTTATCAACCAATCATGCCCTGAATCGCCCTTGGGACTCAGTAGGCTCTTACGAACAATCAGAGTCTCATGGCCATCTCCATACAGCACATCCCCATCGTCATCAGTGTCATACACACGCTCTCCAAGCTCCTCAGTTTCGTCTACCACGTCTTTCTCAAGCTCCTCATTGTCATACACAGGCTCTCCAAGCTCCTCATCGTCATACACATGCTCTCCATGCCCCCATAATCGAGCATGATTGTGATACGGGTTTTTGAAACTGGAATCAAAATCGTCATCTTCCATTTCACGATTACCGAAATCATGCGCTGTTAGACGCCGGGTTAACTCTGCAACTTGCCTCAGTAAATCCTCAAGCATCATATTCTTAACGTTACGATCACGGTGAGGGACTTCCTCGTTCAGAACCTGCCCACAATGACCACAACCACGACCACGACCACCAGCCATAGAAACTGATGAAATCTCACCCCAAGAAGATGTTGAAGCTCTGATACCAACTGACGCCGGGCAGAATAGCGATTATTTTGCAGGCTAATAGCAACAGATAATTGACAGGGAAGAACACAAGATGATAGCCCAAAACAAAGAGAAATAGCTCTAATGTTTAATCAAATTACTCAAATCAAATGTATCTCTAAAATCAGCCCACAAGCCGGGCTTTATAGCTAAAACTCGTAATCATTAGAATTTTACCAAAATTTGCAAAACCCCAATAATCATGCTAAAATGAAATACGTAATAAAAGAAATAAACTGCCAGAAATTTGGCCCAAATTGGGTTCAGAATCACTTCCTAAACAATAATTGAAATATTACTATAAAGGGAAATAAACTACTAAAATTAACAAGTAGTTTATTCTTAAAAGAAAATAATGCATAATCCTAAAAGGAAACTAAAAGATTCCTAATTAAATTGAAAGATTACCCATAGTTATTTAGTAAATAACTTTGAGAGCAAATTAGGAACCCTAGAAACCCAAATTAGGAACTCTAGGAACCCAAATTAGGAACCCTAGAAACCTTCCTGCACATCTAGCTGGGAAAATTTTAGAGAATTGAGATATTGTGGGAAACATCTAGAAGGAGATAGTTCTAGAGAAATTATCTAGAGAGATGATTCTAGAGATGTCTAATGATCTCTCTAGAGGTCTACTAAATATTCTAAGGTAGAGAAATCTAGATAGTAGATATTTTGCTAAGTATCTAAAAGAAGGGAAGAGAACAATCTAGATAAATATCTCATCTCTTCTAATGTTCTCTAGAAGGTTCTACTAAGTTGGTGTTGATTTTTCAACAATGTACACATATATAATAAGCAATCCTATTATCTGTTGTAATTGTATTTCGTAATCAACAACCTGATGTAGCAATGTAAAAAGCGAAAGAAAGCTAGACATGCAAAGCAAAAAGAAAAAGTAGTCCGACAAAGGCATCCGTAACAACTGCGGCCATTAGACTATTTTTTCTAGAATCGTCGTTTGCTGATAGGTTGTCGTGTCTTGTGTAGGTGATGTTTCGTAAGTAATCAAGAATTTATTTATTTTTTGTTATTGCAAATGCTATAAAATGGTGAAGAGTGATATTTCCTTGTGTTACTGAAATAACAATACATGACTGATCATTGTAATTTGTAGTTTTTCAAATGAAATATAAGAAAAGGTATAAGAAATTTTTTTTAAGTGGTCTTGTCTTCCATCTTCATTTATTGTCTTTCGTCGGTGAAAGCAACTCCAGTCCCAAGATGGTTATCATGAATTGGTTAACTCTTTGTTGTTCAAGTCTTTGATGAAATAAATTGAAAAATATCAAGGAAACTTATGGATTTGCGGAATCTCCAAAGTTGTAGAAGGGTAGCGAATATATGGGTTGAAAGCGAAATCACTTATCCAGAAATCGCTTAATGTTCACAGCCTAAGAATCTCTTTGAACTTGTGTGTTTGGTTTTTCTTTTTGTTCTAAATAGAAGATTGACTGACAATTCATCAGTTTCTTTTCTTTTTATTTCAAATCCATCTTGTACTGATGTTTTACGGTTTCACTAACTACTCTTGGCGGTTAACGAAACCGCTGAGCAGTTTTATATCATGTGCATAATGGGTGAATAACTAACATCTCCCACTTGCACGCGATTAACCAATTTATAAGAGAATCTCTTCACTACAATGGCCATACAGATAAATAGGTTGTGCGACCAGCATATCTTACAAATCACGAGAGTTCACCACTATATAAGTATTAGGTATAGATAGCAGTTTTAATGAGTAGAAAAATATGTAGTGCCCCGACCCATTCCGTCACATTTTAAAAAAAAAACATCTATTGATCTCTCTACGAATATATCATTGTAATGTGTTTTTGTATTCACAATTATGTAAACACATAGTAAACATAATTGGTTGACCTATGAATACTACGAAATGTGACATTTAATGTGGTCTTCCTTTCATCTTTGAATCATTTGATCCCAGTTTGATTTTTTTTTTTCTAGAAATGCCCATTTAGGCCGAATCATTCATGGCAATTAGAAGCATTCTAAGATAGCATACATCAAACTCAAACCTCAAGAGACCAGTGGAACTCATAAGGGTACAAATATGGGCCTTAGTCTCAAGAGTCTCACATAACGAGGAAGAGAGATCGATAATACCTCGTAACTCTTATGGTCGTTATTTTGCACATGTGGTATTAAACACATGCTATGGTATTTTCTCCTTTTTCATTGAGCGTATGTATTTCATTAGAAATTCCATATAGGTGATAGGTCAGATACACTCAGTATCCGACTTAAGTGCACCATTCTACTCTTTATTTTTATCACAAAACAAGACATTTACATGGCATTAAGACGGATAAGATGAATTGTGGGGTTATTCATTTTCGATCACGAAAATTTTGAATATAATGACCTCATCTTGATCCTTAATCAAGGCAACAATCGTTTAATCTTGAACTCTTATACTGCTTACACTGTCTCATCTTTATAAATCATACATTCATAGAGGCGATTGCCTATGAGAGAGAGTCAATCAATCTGTCTTACATACCTTTTATATCATGCACTAAGCATGTATCATGTGTGTATGCTTTCAACAAAAACAAATAGTAATATTAGTCATCAAATGAATAACAAACTTACTATTATTCCTTTGTGAATGTTACATAAGAAAATGAATTGATTGTTCATATTTGAAAATCATTCATCAATATCTACGCAACCCTAGAGACCGTACATGACCTTCAAATACATCTCTAGGAATCGGTTTTGTAAATGAACCTACTACCATTCTATGCGTAGATATATACTTCACACTACCATTTTATGCGTAGATATATACTTCACACTCACTTCTTTCTTTAAAACCAAGTCCCGAACAAAATTGTATTTGGTATCTATATGTTTGGTTAAAGAGTGATACTTGGGATCTTTTGTGAAAGCTATAGCTGCTTAGTTATCACAGTTCACCAAGATTGTGTCTGCAACATCTTTCTTAACCCCTAAGTGATTGAAAATCTCTTAAGCCAAACTGCCTCTTGTACTGCAGCTGATAACGCTACATACTTAGCTTCCATTGTGGATAAGGCTACACATGTTTGTTTCTTACTTCTCCAAGAAATGACACCATTATTCAGTAAGAAAGCATAACCAGAGGTAGATTTTCTTTCATCTAAATCGCCTCCCCAATCAACATCAATATATCCTTCAAGATCCAGATTCTTTCCTTCATAACACAATGTAATTCGCAGTACCTTTTAGATACCTTAAAATCCTCTTGACCGCTTTCCAATGAACTTGACCTGGATTTTCTTGATATCTTCTTACCAATCCAACCACAAAACAGATATCTGGCCTTGTACACATCATAACATACATAAGGCTTTCAACTGCATTGGAATAAGGAACATTTTTCATTTGTTCATTTTCTAATGGGGTTTTAGGACAGAGCCTCTTGCTCAGGCCTTCGCCTTTTGTGATAGGAGTGTCAATGGGCTTACAATTCTGCATATTAAATCGTTCCAGAATCCTTTTTATGTAAGGTTCTTGTGAAAGTGTTATCAATCTCTTTGAACGATCTCGCTCAATTTTAACACCAAGTACATATGCAGCTTCACCCATGTCCTTCATTTCAAATGTTGATGATAACCAACTCTTAATGGCTATTACAAACTCCTTATCATTTTCGGCTAACAGTATGTCATCTACATATAGTGACAAGATTACAAACTTGTCACTAGATCTCTTAACATATCCACAATGGTCCTCATCAATCATGTTAAAATCAAAAGACTTTAAGGATTGATGAAAATGTATATACTACTGTCTGGAAGACTGTTTTAGACCATGAATTGATCTTAAGAGCCTACACACTTTGTGTTATTCGCCTTCTTTTACGAAACCTATAAGTTGTTCCATATAGATTTCTTCTTGCAATTCTCCATTGAGAAAAGCAGTATTTACATCCATTTGATGTAATTCAAGATCCACACTTGCCACTATAGACAGAATAAGGCGAATAGAGGTAAATCTCACAACTGGAGAGAATGTTTCTTCATAATCAATTCTCTCTTATTGAGTGTACCCCTTGGCTACAAGTCGAGCCTTATATTTTTCAACTGTTCCATCAACTTTACGCTTAATCTTGAGATCCCATTTGTTCCCAATTGCTTTTCGTCCATCTGGAAGATCAACCAATTTTCAAACTTGATTTGATCTCATTGACTCTATTTCTTCTTCCATTGCATTTATCCACTGTTCTTTTGCAGGGCATGAAAGAGCCCCCCCCCCCCCCCCAACCGTTTTTGGTTCATTATCCTCTTGTGGAGCTACTATTATAAAAGCCTCACCTTCAATTTCAAAATAACGACGGGGAATCTGTCCACGACTACTACGTCGTAGTAGATGTTCTTGTGAAACAAATTCACTATTATTTGCTTGGCTCCCACTCGGATCAGATGGCCTGGTTGAATTATCTAATGGACTCTCCAACTGGTTTTGCGTAAGAAACTCATATGAATCCGCCATTTCGAAGAGATTTAAATCACAGTCTAATTCGCCCCTACTTGGAAATTATGTTTCAAGAAACATTACATCTCGTGATTAAAATTTTGTTACATTACCACTTGCTCGATCCCCAATAAATACTGATGCAATAGATTTTCGCTCCTTGCTTTAACCTTGTTCCTGTTGACCTGCACAAGTAACACACATGAGCCACAGACCACCGTGGGGTGGCCAATGGCACTCTGATGCTAAAGTCAGACAGGGATTTGGAGAAGGTGTAATGTTGAAACAGAGAATTTGTAGCGTACCTTAACTTACCAACCTCATATCTTATTTATAGTGCAAGGAGTTCTAGTTCTACCAGGCCATCATAGGTGTAGTTTAGGAAGAAGACATTTGTGCTCTAATTTGGAATCATGCTGTAAGAGGGAAGTTTATTATTAGCTCTGCACTCCTAGATACGTGAGAGATAGTTCCCAATCCAAAAGCAATCCGTAGAAGGAACTTTCCTTGTGTGGAAGATACTCTGGAGTTTGCTTCCTATTTGAAAGCAGAGAGCAACTATAGTCGCCCGTCCGAAGCCAATCCTCGAGATACTTGTCTGAAGAGGGCTTATGAGTATCGTGGGTAGCTATGATACGTGTGGGCCTAGCATGCAGTGAGAGTCTAGGTTCACTCAGCGGACTAAAGTTGAGTAGGCTTAGATCCGCCAGGGCTGGATCTGTGTTGGGTCGATGCTTGAGCCTGTAGTTCTTCAAGATCATCATGACACGTGTTCGACTCAAGAGTGTGACTGTTTTATGTATCATCAGCTACTCCCCCAGAGTTAGTGGGCCGTCACATCATTTCGCTAACTCGAACTTAAAGGGATACGACGCTTATGATGATTGAGTCTGAATCGTTGTTTGAGCCGCACGCTGCATTAATTGGGCATGCGTTGGTTCAGCGGAAAAGAGGCGGGAACCTATCCTCTATATAGGTCATCCACAGTGTTGAAATTGACCTTTCTACTTTACTTGCTTTAGAAGATATTGTTCTAAAAGGTTCGTTCATCTTCATCATGGCTCGAGAAAACCTTATTGATGATGTTGTTCTGGCTAATGGCCTAGAGTTTTTTTACCTTTCTGCTTTACTTGCCGGATGATTTCAAGTTCTGGCAGAAGTACTATTTTTTGGCTCCTACGGATTCAACGTATTTTCGGTGCAAGGGTCGTTCGCTTGAGCGACAGTTCAAGCCAATTCGTAAGTTCAACTCTTTCCTTTGACTTTGATGTGCTTGATAGCGATATGAATGATCATTGCCTCTATTTTTTTGCAGGAAGGTTTCTCACTGATCCTTTTACCTTAGAAGAACAAACCACCATGGAGGCATTCCGTGTCATGGAAAAAATGGAGGCGGGTGATATCATAAGAGTTTCCAATTTCGTTCATAATGGGCTGCGGGACAATTGGCACGTTGCCCCCACTCTGCATCGAGAGTCGTGCGTTAAGCTGGAAGATGGGGCCTTTTCCAGGAAGAGGAAGGCTGCTAGGGCCAAGACTCTCGTCCTTTCTGATGTGAAGCATCCATCTAAGACGTTTGCTTCCTTTGTGAGGAAGAAACCTCGTGTTAGGACTTGGTCATCTTCGGCACGACCCGCTCTGGTGAGTGAGGAGCGCGAGTCCGCTAGGCCTGTTGAGGTGGAGACTAATGTTCCTGGCATGGAGAAAGATTATCTACGGTTGGGGGGAATTGTTGACGAGTCGAACCTTAGTGACGCGCAGGTTGAAGCTCTGAATGACCGTCTGGTACGGGTTGCAATGGAGGCCTCCACTGGCGCTAATTTGCGTGGGGTCGTTTTGGCAGAAGGCTCTGCTGAAGATTCGCCTGAGGTGGTGGAATCAGATCGTCCCACTGTTGACTCGCCTGAAAGTGGTTGTGGTACCGGTCGTGTCTCCTGTAGTCCGCATTGCTCACCGTATCGTTCTAGGCTACAGCTAGAACTATTGGAAGGTCCTTTGGATACTTCGGTCCCTTCTCTACCTTCGGATTCTGTTGGGTCACCTCGTAAAGGGTCGGCTGTTCTTGACAAGGGAAAAGCCACGGAGGAGAGTATGGGGACGGTGGCGACCGTAAAGGGTGGCGCTAAAATAGTTTCTGATCAGGGGAAGCTTCATCCTGATGCACGGATAAATTTGTTCACACCGGACTTGGTGAAAATGAGCTCACATAACTGGCACCAAGAGGTGGATGTTGAGTATGCTTCGAGGAAGCATATATGCAGGCGTCACAGTTGGCTAATGAACCACGTTCCGAAACCCGAGAAGGATACGCTGGAAGAACGTGTGGACAAGGGTTTGAATTATCTTATGTTTGGTATGTCTCATATGAGCCACGCGGTCGTTGCTGGGACGAAAGTAGAGGTGGCTCGCGAGTGAGTATATACCTTGGAGCGTGTCTTCTCACACGTGTAGACGTTGTATTCTGATGTGCTCCATGAAATTCAGCAGCTTAAGAAGCATGTCGAAGAGATGCAATCAGATCGATCAACTATGGCCGCTAAGGCTCAGAGGGCTTGTCTGGAGGACCTTGAGCGTAATCTGATCGAGGCTATGTCTAAGAGGGATGAACTTAAGCAAGAGTTGAGCCGGCTTGCGAGGGTTCAGCGGCCACACTAAAAAGCAGTGGTCCCATGGCAAACTGTCAGAATCAGATCGTGGCTAACTGGGTTCCCACCTTCTAGACTAGACTATCTACACCCTTGCAACACAGGCTACAAGTCTAGGTTTGGGGATTTTGCGGCCACGCTGAAAAATAGTGGTCCCGAGGCGAGCCATCAAAATTAAATCAGGACTGACTAGGCTCCCACCTTCCAGACTATCTACACCCTCGCAGTAGGAGCTACAAGCCTAGGTTTTGAACAAAAGCTTTCGTTGTTGGTCGTCACTAGCAAGGCTTACCTGATTAGGTTCGGCGAACACTGACCGTAAATGGGGCAGTGATCCTTGGCAAATCGTTGTCACCAGGCGTGGCAGCGCTGATTAGACTCCCACTTCCTAAATCGTCGATGCCTGCGCTAAGCAAACTAGGTGTCGGGGTGAACCAAAAACTATCATCATCAATGTTGGCTAACTAAGCTTTTCTGGTTTGACTAGAGGTTCTGCTTTTTGAGGGGCGTGCGAACCTAGTGGTTTAGGGTGTGGACGAAGTTACCTTAACTCGGCGAGTAGTAAAGTCCTTACATCAAAGTTGACTAGGATCCTCGAGTGGTTGTGCCAAGCATGCGACAAGGTGTTGTTCGGATAGCAGGCTAAGCCCATGGGCTCGCAGAGGAAGGGCTAGGGTTTCATGCGTGGTGCGTTACTTGTACGACATACATCGCACCATGACACGTGTATGGTGTAGGCTGTGTGATGTTTGAGTATATCGGTTACTCCCCCTCAATTGATGGGATTGCGTCCAGCGCCATTAATTGATTGACGTGATCTGCACAGTTTCTTTAGGAATCGTCGTCTTCCATTTTCCCATACGGCATTCAATGTTGGCAGTTAATGCTGGAGTGCCCGTTTGGTGAACCACTATGTCTATATAATGGTGTTTTCCAATCGTTGTAGGCACCATCTTTTGCTGAGTCTATTTCTTGTAATGTTCTTGTCTAGAGAATATGTTTTGGGTTTTCCAAAGGCTGAGGGAAATGCTTTGGGTTTTCAAAAGGCTGAATTTGGATCTCCATCACTGGAGTTTCCGAAAGTTCTTATGTTTACCTCCACCAGGCATGATGATAGTTGTTGTTATGCGTGGTCATCTGTTGTGGGTGGGCACGTAGTTAATCCGTTGAGGTCTCGTAATCTCTTCTCATACCGTGGAGAAGTAGTACGGATTTTCTACCAAAGGAGATGCCTTGGTGAAACACCATACCACTTGTGTCTTCGTGTGCTCGGATCCCGCTTCTAATCAATGGATGATCGAAGTGTTAGTCGATGTACGATGTCTCCAGGTGTGGTAGCTCTCAGTCACACCTGCCATCACATATGAGAAAAATGGTTTTTCTTGATAGCATTATGAGACCGTAACTGCGTCGCTGCTTGTGGCCATCATCATCTGCCTTCTTCTAAGCCCTTTGAGTAGGTTGGATAGATAGCGAGACGTTTCTTGAGGAGATCGGCAGCTAGTCATGAGGTCTTCATTGTTGTAAGGAGGGCACTTTCTCGGAGTGATTTGACGGAGCACTCTGACTGCTCAGTCCTTTCAATTCCCTCTTACACTTTGTCTTTATCTTGGGAAGGGGTCGAGCATCTCCCATTCTCTTAATTATGTTATCGTCTTCGGAAAGGGGTCAAGCAAATTTTATATTTGCTCTCACTTGAAGATAACTCGTATCAGAGTGTTTGTAGGTTTTCGTCGGACTTTGTTCGCTACAGAATTGTTTAAGCGAGTCTTTTACTTCAGTTCTCATTGTATTCAGATGCCTATAGTGCTCAATCTTTTGTATTCGCCTCGGAGCGTTTGTACTATGTAGCCTTTTGTATCCACCTTAAGGTGCTTGTTGTTACATCTTTTCAATAATCAATAGAGTTTGTTTTTGAAATTCTTGTTTTATTTCTTAAATGATTGTGAATCACATAAGTCTTTTAAGAACTCTAAACTCAATATTGACTACGGAAAGGGAAACAAACAACTTAAAGCAAACTAACTGTTGACGGAGAGAAACTGATCCTGGCCATGAAGCGAACGTGGATAGCTTTCGCGGATCATTTAGCGGATTGTCGAGGCGTTACGGAATGTCGGAGGATGTGTTCCCGTTTGCCATTGCCATTACAACTCGTTGGACGAGAAAGTTGACTACTCCTGTACTGCTTGAAAATGGTGTCTCTTCCGTCTTTTGGCCTTGCACTGGGTCAGGCTGCTCTACATGATGCAGCTGAATCTGGGAGCACTCTATCTAATTCAGTGCATCGTAGTGGCAGCCTTATGCCGTAGGTTGGTATCCACGTATAGTCCCTTCTGAGTTGTTAGCAGTATACTTAAGACATTGGTGAAGGGTGGAGACCACCGCTTCCATTTTGTGTAGCCACGATCTTCCCAAGATGAGGTCGTAGAATGATGGTGCATCTACCACCATGAAGTATAGAAATAGGACCTTCTTCAGCCGAGGTTCTCTAGCTATCGTGGCTAATCTTATCTTTTCGATGGGAAAGCATTTCAATACCAAGACTCAAATTGAGTCATGATTTCCTCATACAAAAATCACTACCAAAATCTATTGAGTCACGATTTCTTCATACAGGAATCATCCAAAATCTGTGTTGACTCGAATTGAGCAATACCAAGACTTGAATTGAATCGTGATTTCTTCATACAGGAATCATCCAAAATCTGTGTTGAATCGAATTGAGTCATGATTTCTTCAAACAGGAATGATCCAGAATTTTCCAGAAATCGACAATCATGATGTCTCGAGTTGAACCATTAGCAGCTTCACTCGACAGTAATGATTTCATCACCAAATAGGACTTCAAAGTTTCCTCCAAGTTGCACATTTCGTCTGCGTCTACATGTCCAGCTTGCGAGGGAGTGATAAAGAATAGAAGTCTACCTATGTTACAAAATAGAAAAGTGTTACAGAATAGGATATGGTAGGAAAGTCAGAATATAATAGAAGTCTTAGGTTTCCTATCTCCACAAGGTTAGGTTAGAGTTAGCTTTATAAGCTTGTATTCTATCTAATGATATTACAACACAATGATATTACTGCAATCAGAACAATCGTTGAGCCACTAAACAAGAACATAATCGCAGCCCAATTCTTCCTTCATTGTCACCTGTCTTCTCTGTTATAGTTCACGCATCCAAGCTCCTGCTCTCACTCAACAACAGATCATAGCAGCTAAACAGAAAGATCACGTAGCAACCAGCGAGCAGCGTTCTTCACGACCAACATCTTCATACAACTCGAGAGACCATAGGATCAACTTCGTATTGAAGAAGCCCAACAACTAAGAGAACCTTATTATGCATAAGAATAGCGCATCCAGGTTCGAGCTGGTCCTTATCAACAAAGGAGAGAATCCCCACATAGTACTCAAGCCCGACAGACGACGAAATAATGGCATGGTTCTCATCAATCAACTCCTCGAGATTCCCAACACTCATGGGGGATCCATGAAGATCGTCGACCTTAGATCGGTCCTCCTCATTCTCATTGATCAGTGATCATCACTGATTTCATCATCGACCACCAACTTCCCACAGTCGATCACAAATGTCGCCCCCTTCAAACCACCGCCTGCTCAAACTCTTACATATCATGAATCCTACCATTGGAAAATATGTGGCTCTTCCAAAATATAACCCCAAGGTGGAGATCGGTACTAGTGGTCACTTTTTGGTGTTGGATTTGATCGATTAATAAGGCAATAAAAAGTGGGGGGGTCCTCGGATCATACAGTGGTCATTATTGGAATAAAACATTGATTCATACCATGGGAGGAGGGAGTAGTAATTCGAATTCATCATGGAGAATGATCTCAAGCAGTCTTCCTCCTCGCCAAAGATACAACATCAAATTCAACATCGACCTCGAACATCAGATTCAACATCGATCTCAGAACAACCTCAGATTCAACATCAACCTCAAAACAACCTCAGATTCAACATCGATCTCGAACATCAGATTCAACATTAGATTCAACCTCAGAACAATCGACCTCAGAACAATCTCAGAACAATCAAGCAATCAAACCCATCGCTGCTGAAAGAAAAGGGCAATCCAAGCTTTTCTTCAAGTCTTGGAGAAGAAGAAAAGAAGAAAATTTTTCTTCAATTTGTTATAAAGCTCTGGGCTATTTGCACCTTGAACTTTACTCAGTACCACCAAAAAGAGTTTTCAACTCAACAAAGAACAACAACAATGTCTCTCTCTGGCGCACATGACAGCAGCTCCCAGACAGATGTAGACCACACGATCTTTCACTCGTCATCTCTCTCTCCATCACAAGTTTGATCACACATGAGATCGCATAGCAGTGAAGAAACGAAGAAGAAGAAAAAATGGAGGGAAAATAAAGAAATTTGAATATCTTTTACTCCGCTATTCACACCCACCATTTTTGGTCACTACCAAAATCTATGTTGACCCGAATTGAGCAATACTAAGACACGAATTGAGTCATGATTTTTTCATACAGGAATCACTACTAAAATCTGTGTTGGCTCGAATTGAGCAATACCAAGACTCGAATTGATTCGTGATTTCTTCATACAGGAATCATCCAAAATCTGTGTAATACCAAGACTCGAATTGAGTCACGATTTCTTCATACAGGAATCATCCAAACTCTTTGTTGACTTTGATTAAGCAATACCAAGACTCAAATTGAGTCATGATTTCTTCATACAGGAATCATCCAGAATTTTCCAAAATTCGACAATCACTCGACAATAATGAATTCATCACCAAATAGGACTTTAAAGTTTCCTTCAAGTTGCACATTTCGTCTGCGTCTACATGTCCAGCTTGCGAGGGAGTGTTAAAGAATAGAAGTCTACCTATGTTACAAAATAGGAAAGTGTTACAGAATATGATATGTTAGGAAAGTCATAATAGAATAGAATTCTTAGGTTTCCTATCTTCACAAGGTTAGGTCAGAGTTAGCATTATAAGCTTTTATTTTATTCAGTGATATTACAACACAATAATATTTCAATACAATTCTTTACAAATTGATTATGTGAAATTTAAGCCAGAATTATTTCTTCTTGGTTGAAATTCAGAGGATCCCCCCTAAAATTGAAGGATCTTAGGGTGTGTTCATTTGCATGATATTCGTGATTACTCCCAAGTTCCAACAAACCAAACTGGAACCTTTATCTATCACCAATTCAAAAAACCCATTCATTCTTCTAAGGAAATAGAATATAAGTCCCAATCTACTCATCGTAGCTTTCTCAAATGATCCCATTTTCCGCTAGACAAAATCACCTTGGAATGCAATAATTCTCTTCATACTATTCATATCTTCCTAGTCGGAGGCAGAAATATGATGTTCAAATGCAGGCGTGTGATGTTAATTGGTGGCTTGGAAATTTTAAGTAGCCTTTGATGCTTTTGTACATGCATATGCATGTAATACAACAGCATGGAAAGAGCCAGTATAAGTGCACACCCTATTTGTTACAACTGGTTGATGTTTATTCACTCTTCAACAACTCGTTGGGGTGAGTTGGTGAGGGTGAGAAGGGGGCGCGCACTGGGGTGACTATTGTGTAGACTTATTTCCTAAGGGTGTCTATGTATGCTTAGTTATCAATTCATGTCTTTTTAGGGTTCAGAAAAGTCAAAAGCTTTGGACTTGGTAATGAACGAGAACCAAGTACTTAAAAGGCACAACTTGAAGAAGCAAAATTCTAAAAGCCAAAAAAGCAGAAGCTGAAAACAAAATGGCATTGCTAATTGATCGCAGGATGTTGCACAAGGCAAGACGCTGAGTGGCTTAATGTGGTATGCCATTTTCAATTACAACTCTCATATAAGACATTTTGAAATGTGTGTTTGTGTGTGTTAGTATTTATTTATGGTGATTTATTATAGTTTTTATTTTAAATTAACTAATTTCTTATTTTGGGTGGCTTGTCATCTGATGCTACATTTATATAGTAACCATAATGCATGATATGGAATGAGACATCTTTTAGAATATGTTCTGGTGGACCACCTTAGTTGTCAAGTTCTGCTAATCTTTATTGATGAGACGTATATTAATAGCTCGGAATGTAACGACCCTACTTTAACACATAATATTTTTTAATTAATTATTTATTTAGTTTTGACTTTATTAAATTTGAGGTGACGTCAAGTAATAAGGGGGTGTCACTAACCTTGAGCAAAACCCTAACAGGTAAGGGTTTTGTCTTTAGTGGGATTAAATAGGGGTTTGGGGTTTTCTTTTTCTCTCGCCGCTTAAAAAAAAAGGGGGGGAGAAAGAGAGAGAGCAAGAAGGGAGAAAGAAAGAGGGAGAAAGACAGAGAAAAGCAAGAGGAAAAGACAAGGGAGAAGAAAGAAAGAAAAACAAGTGAGTCTCTTTGTTTCTTTAACCTTTTCACTGTGAGTTGTGTTTCTTTTTGTCCTTTTTAAATTGTTTGCATAAAATCGAAAATACTGTATGAATGATTTGATACGGGGTTTGTGAGTTTCTTACTTCTCAGTTTTCAACTATTCAGTGTGCTTGTCTTTTCACATATCGTTCTCTGTTATGACCCGGGCATATGTTGGAAGTTGCTTTGTGGATTTTATTTATTTACGCATTGCTTTAGTTGCCTTGAGGATTGTGTGTTTCATTGAAACCTAGGCGCAGACGTCTGACATTGTTACTTTTGAAATGCTGATATTTAATTTACCTGTTTATTAAACATTGTGAAATTTATTTTAACATTGTGGGATTTGACATCTGAGATTTGACACGGTGAGATTTGACAAGTAAATAAAAAAATTGAAAAGTGCAGAGAAGCTCCTTTAAATCTGAATTCAATTTCCTTCAAGGGTCAAACATTTTCTCAAAATAAGTAATGGTTAGGTCCAACTGTGGGTACAAAAATGCACCATGTGGCAAAGAATTTAATTCAATCTGACAACATTTTACAGTGTAGTCTATGAGGGTCTTTAGGTGACCATGTCTTTGGGTAGTTGAGTCATGAGTGGTCTATGGGGATGTAGCTCAAACTTGGAATTCTCTTGCATAAAAAAAAAAGTGAACTCAACGTGTTGCTCTGCGAGTTTATCTGGGTCCCACTTATGGTGTTACTTATGGTGTTATTTGCAAGGTATTTGCAATTAGAATTCAGGCAATTAGAGTTCCTGCATAATTAATGTTATTTGCAATGGTTTATAAAAAAATCAGCTTATGACTCATAGAGTCAAAGGGTTTGGGTCCCATGGCAGAATTGCATGTATGTATTTGCAATGGTGTCATTTTAATTTACAATGGTATTATTTTGATTTGTAATGGATTTAATTGCGATGGTGTTATTCTGCAAGTATAAATATTTTGATTTCAACTTATTTGGAGATTTGTATTATTATGCATATTGACTTGGTTATGCTTTATGAAGAATTTGGATATTTGAATCAAGGAGTGACTTGATTGCCATGTTGTTATAGAGCATGATTAATGACTATGCTATGTTTTCCCCAAAATTGTGGGTGGATACGATTGCGAATCGATTTATGTATGACAAAATGTCATTGTGGAGGAATTATGAATTATCAAAAATAAATGATATTGGTAAACCTTGATTTCTGAAAATATAAACCACTTGGACTTGTATCACTTAGAACTACCACACCTCTTTTGTTTATTATTTGCCCTCTCCTACTAGAGAAACTAAATGACCAGTGGGTCGTCTTGCGGAGTTGGGGCACCCATTTCTTACTAGAGAAACTAAAATAACCATCGGGTTAATCTTGTGGAAATGAGGTGAATTGTTATGCCTAAAATAGGCTTTGATATTTATCCGTAAAAAATGTGACGTGAGTTTATGCGCATTGATAGCCCAAGGGTGGATTTTGGTACTCATATAGTTAGGAGTATCCGCGATGCATGCCTGTATGTGATGTCCTCACTTAGGCATGGATGACGGAGTAGTCCTCCTTTATATGAGAAAGGCATACGGGCATGTATGATCGGCACGGAGGTGGTGCGAATGTGGTATCGTCTAAGTGATCATTCCGTTAAAAAGATGAATCAAATTCAAATAAAAATGAATAAACTACGTTTATATTGTTTCTAATCTTTTTTCATGCAGGATGGCAAGTCCACTAATATTTCTGCAGGTTAGACTTGCCATAGTCAACTTCCATCTAGTAAGTACAAGTAAGTGCATATTTACTTATTTGAATTAAGATATGAATGCCTCGTGGAGGAACTACCTGTGTATTTTGATTTTTTTATCGTACTATTTTTTTTGGTCATATCCTGTAATTTCCTTTATTGATTTTGGGGAATAAAGAGATTTCACACCAGCTTTATTGCTGACCCAAGTGCGCTTTGGCTTCTTGGGTACATTCCTTCAGGATATAGTAGTCTCGGGCTTAGAGCATTTTGTACCATACGTGACGAGCATTGCTGGGAGTTGCGCGTGGTTCGAAAGATTAGATCATTTTTATTTGTAGGTGTCAGTTTAATTCTTGTAATTAGAACTCGGAGTTATTTATTATTTTCTTGGAGAGATACATTCGTAAATTGTTGAACTTGTTAGCGTTGGCTCCGCGAGTTTTAAAATTTTCTTCCTTTTTATGGACTTTCAGATCAGTTGTTTTATTTTTCCCTCTATTTGGTAAATTGTGCAATTGATTATTTCTTGTGGATGCCAACTGTTATTTTTCGTGAATGAAAATTCATGTCCTGACTTTTGGGGAAACGGATAATCCTACGTGGATTTTGGGATTTTCGTCTGCTTCGAAAATCGGGGCGTGACAGTTTGGTATCAAATCATAGTTTACCCTAGGCTAGGGAAAGTCTAGGGGATCCTCGGAATGTGGTTATGGGTAAGCTGTAGGGTGTTTTGTGGATCTGATGGAGTGTCTAATCATTTCCATTTTTATTGAAGGATATGGCCAGCAGACATACTCGTCAGAATCCAAATGGGAACGGAAGCGGAAGCAGTGGGAACGTTGTTCCAAATGAGGGTGGCAATAAAAATGGAAATGGCCATGGTGATAATACCATTCAGTTGAGTCAAGCTATGATGATGCAGTTGCTACAAGGATTGCAACAGAATAGCAATCAGGGTGACCCTTTTGCTAGAAGGGTTAAGGAGTTTGGGATATTGGGTGGTAAGAGGTTTACCGGAGAAAATCTGAGAGATGCAGATGTCTGGGTTCAAAGCTGTGAGACCGTTTTCAGGAGGATGCAACTTACTGAAGTTCAAAAACAAGAGTTAGCTGCACATCACCTGGATGGTTGTAATACCCGCCTAATTAAATAAATATATAAAATTTCTTTTGTAAACCCTAATGTTGATGGGTTGTTACCCAATTGTATTTGGACTTGGTTGTGGGTTTTTATTAAACTAATAAGTAGGGTTTTTATTTTGTGAAATAGGGTGGGCGCATTCGGAAGTTCGGTGGGGGCGAATAGCCACCCACCATATAGGGCATGTTGTTTCTAGTCAAGGTATAGCAGTTGATCCTGATAAGGTGAAAGCAGTGAAAGATTGGAAACAACCTACTAATGCAACGGATGTGAGAAGCTTCTTAGGGTTGGCTGGGTACTATAGACGATTTATAGAGAAGTTTTCTCTTATTGCTGCCCCGTTGACTAAGTTGACCCGCAAGAATGTCCAGTTTATTTGGACCAATGAGTGTGAAAAGGCTTTTTAGGAGTTGAAACACCGATTAACCACTGCGCCCATCCTGACTATCCCAGTGCAAGGTGGGAAGTTGGTGGTCTTCACTGATGCTAGTGGCACAGGTCTGGGTTGTGTACTGATGCAGAATCAGAAAGTTGTGTCGTACGCCTCACGACAATTGAAGCCTCATGAGAGGCGATATCCTACCCATGACTTGGAATTAGCGGCAGTTGTGTTTGCTTTGAAGATGTGGCGACACTACCTTTATGGGGAGCATTTTGAGTTGTTCACATATCATAAGAGTCTCAAGTATTTGTTTTCGCAGAAGGAGATGAATATGAGACAACAAAGGTGGGTGGAGTTCATTAGTAGTTATGATTTTGAGATCATTTACCACCCAGGTAAGGGAAACGTAGTAGTCGATGCTCTTAGTCGGCAACACACTATTATGGCTTCACTCATGGTAGAGGAGTGGAAGTCTCTTGAGGCTATTTCTTCTTGTGATGTTCAGTTTGTCCAGGGAGCAAACACGGCTTATGTTGGTAGTTTATATGTTCGACCTTCTTTGATCAGCAGGGTTTTAGAGGAGCAACATAAGGATTCTCGTTTGATGAGCAAATTGGAAGACTTAGTGCTCGATAATCTAGATGATTGTCCCTATATGTGGTCAGTTGAGTCCGATGGTGGTTTGAGATTTCATGGGAGACTTTGTGTGCCTGAGATTGAGGGATTGAAGAAAGAAATTATGGATGAGGCTCATAAGTCACGTTTTACCATTCACCCGGGAGGCACAAAAATGTATCATGACCTGAAGCGAACTTTCTGGTGGGACGGCATGAAGAAGGATGTGGAAGATTATGTATCACGGTGTTTCACTTGTCAACAAGTGAAGGCCGAGCATCAGCGGGCCTCAGGTTTAATGCAACCATTAGAGATTCCTGTCTGGAAATGGGAAAATATTTCTATGGACTTTATAGATGGTTTACCGAAGACCCGGCAAGGTAACGAGTCAATTTGGGTTATAGTTGATCGTTTGACTAAGTCCGCGCACTTTGTTCCGGTTGGTGTGCACCGTACTACAGAACAGCTAGCCAGACGATACATCCGTGAGGTAGTTAGGCTTCACGAAGTACCAGTGTCCATTGTGTCTGACAGAGATCCCTTATTTGTAGCTGAGTTTTGGGAGAGTTTCCAGCGAGTCATGGGGACGAGACTAGATTTGAGTACAGCTTATCATCCTCAGACTGATGGTCAGACTGATGGTCAGACTAGAGGATATGCTTCAGGCATGTGTGCTCGATTTTGGAGGTAGTTGGGAGGATTATTTACCTATCATAGAGTTCGCTTATAACAACAGTTACCATTCTAGTATTGGCATGGCCCCGTTTGAGGCTTTATATGGGAGGCCTTGTCGACCACCATCCTGTTGGGCGGAGGTAGGCGACACAGTCTTGTTGGGGCCAGAGATGGTTAGGGAGACATCGGAGAAGGTGCAGATTATTAGAGAGCGGATCAAAACTGCTCAAAGCCGACAAAAGAGTTATGCCGATCGGAAGCGTAAGGCGATAGAATTTCAAGTTGGGGACCTTGTTTTTCTCAAGGTTTCACCTATGCACGGTGTATTGAGGCTCGGTAAGAAAGGGAAGCTAAGTCCTAGATTCGTGGGACCATTTGAGATCATTGCTCGGGTAGGGAGTTTAGCCTATAGACTCGCCTTGCCCCCGAACTTATCAGCTGTTCATGATGTGTTTCACATCTCCATGCTGAGGAAGTGTGTGAAGGATCCTGCTGACATCGTCCAACCCACAGAAATTGAGATTAATGACGACTTCACCCAAGTAGTACGACCGATCAAGATTGTGGATCGTGATGTGAAACAACTCCGTAGAAGGATAGTGAATCTGGTGAAAGTTCAGTGGAGTGAAAAAGAGAACGATGTAACTTGGGAGCTAGAGGACAGAGTGAAACAGTTGCACCCGGAGCTATTCATCCAGTGAATCTCGGGACGAGATTCCTTTTGAGGTGTGTATAATGTAACGACCCTACTTCAACACATAATAATTTTTAATTAATTATTTTTTTATTTAGTTTTGACTTTATTAAATTTGAGGTGACGTCAAGTAATAAGGGGGTGTCACTAACCTTGAGCAAAACCCTAACAGGTAAGGGTTTTATCTTTAGTGGGATTAAATAGGGGTTTGGGGTTTTCTTTTTCTCTAGCCGCTTAAAAAAAAAGGGGGAGAAAGAGAGAGAGCAAGAAGGGAGAAAGAAAGAGGGAGAACGAGAGAGAGAGAAAAGCAAGAGGAAAAGACAAGGGAGAAGAAAGAAAGAAAAACAAGTGAGTCTCTTTGTTTCTTTAACCTTTTTACTGTGAGTTGTGTTTCTTTTTGTCCTTTTTGAATTGTTTGCATAAAATCGAAAATACTGTATGAATGATTTGATACGGGGTTTGTGAGTTTCTTACTTCTCAGTTTTCAACTATTCAGTGTGCTTGTCTTTTCACATATCGCTTTCTGTTATGACCCGGGCATATGTTTGAAGTTGCTTTGTGGATTTTATTTATTTACGCATTGCTTTAGTTGCCTTGAGGATTGTGTGTTTCATTGAAACCTAGGCGCAGACGTCTGACATTGTTACTTTTGAAATGCTGATATTTAATTTATCTGTTTATTAAACATTGTGAAATTTATTTTAACATTGTGGGATTTGACATCTGAGATTTGACACAGTGAGATTTGACAAGTAAATAAAAAAATTGAAAAGTGCAGATAAGCTCCTTTAGATCTGAATTCAATTTCCTTCAAGGGTCAAACATTTTCTCAAAATAAGTAATGGTTAGGTCCAACTGTGAGTACAAAAATGCACCATGTGGCAAAGAATTTAATTCAATCTGACAACATTTTACAGTGTAGTCTATGAGGGTCTTTAGGTGACCATGTCTTTGGGTAGTTGAGTCATGAGTGGTCTATGGGGATGTAGCTCAAACTTGGAATTCTCTTGCATAAAAAAAAAAGTTACCTCAACGGGTTGCTCTGCGAGTTTATCTTGGTCCCACTTATGGTGTTATTTGCAAGGTATTTGCAATTAGATTTCAGGCAATTAGAGTTCCTGCATAATTAATGTTATTTGCAATGGTTTATAAAAGAATCAGCTTATGACTCATAGAGTCAAAGGGTTTGGGTCCCATGGCAGAATTGCATGTATGTATTTGCAATGGTGTCATTTTAATTTACAATGGTATTATTTTGATTTGCAATGGATTTAATTGCGATGGTGTTATTCTGCATGTATAAATATCTTGATTTGAACTTATTTGGAGATTTGTATTATTATGGATATTGACTTGGTTATGCCTTATGAAGAATTTGGATATTTGAATCAAGGAGTGACTTGATTGCCATGTTGTTATAGAGCATGATTAATGAATATGCTATGTTTTCCCCAAAAATGTGGGTGGATACGATTGCGAATTGATTTATGTATGACAAGATGTCATTGTGGAGGAATTATGAATTATCAAAAATAAATGATATTGGTAAACCTTGATTTCTGAAAATATAAACCACTTGGACTTGTATCACTTAGAACTACCACACCTCTTTTGTTTATTATTTCCCCTCTCCTACTAGAGAAACTAAATGACCAGTGGGTCGTCTTGCGGAGTTGGGGCACCCATTTCTTACTAGAGAAACTAAAATAACCTTCGGGTTAGTCTTGCGGAAATGAGGTGAATTGTTATGCCTAAAATAGGCTTTGATATTTATCCGTAAAAAATGTGAAGTGAGTTTATGCGCATTGATAGCCCAAGGGTGGCTTTTGGTACTCATATAGTTAGGAGTATCCGCGATGCATGCCTGTATGTGATGTCCCCACTTAGGCATGGATGACGGAGTAGTCATCCTTTATATGAGAGAGGCATACGGGCATGTATGTTCGGCACGGAGGTGGTGCGAATGTGGTATCGTCTAAGTGATCATTCCGTTAAAAAGATGAATCAAATTCAAATAAAAATGAATAAACTACGTTTATATTGTTTCTAATCTTTTTTCATGCAGGATGACAAGTCCACTAATATTTCTGCAGGTTAGACTTGCCATAGTCAACTTCCATCTAGTAAGTACAATTAAGTGCATATTTACTTATTAGAATTAAGATATGAATGCCTCGTGGAGGAACTACCTGTGTATTTTGATTTCTTTATCGTACTATTTTTTTTGGTCATATCCTGTAATTTCCTTTATTGATTTTGGGGAATAAAAAGATTTCACACCAGCTTTATTGCTTACCCAAGTGGGTTTTGGCTTCTTGGGTACATTCCTTCGGGAATGTAGCCGACTAGCTTATTTTTCAGGATATAATAGTCTCAGGCTTAGAGCATTTCGTATCATACGTGACGAGCATTGCTGGGAGTTGCGCGTTGTTCGAAAGATTAGATCATTTTTATTTGTAGGTGTCAGTTTAATTCTTGTAATTATAACTCGGAGTTATTTATTATTTTCTGGGAGAGATACATTCGTAAATTGTTGAACTTGTTAGCGTTAGCTCCGCGAGTTTTAAAATTTTCTTCCTTTTTATGGACTCTCATATCAGTTGTTTTATTTTTCCCTCTATTTGGTAAATTGTGCAATTGATTATTTCTCGTGGATGCCAACTGTTATTTTTCGTGAATGAAAATTCATGTCCCGACTTTTGGGGAAACGGATAATCCTACGTGAATTTTGGGATTTTCGTCTCCTTCGAAAATCGGGGCATGACACGGAAGTTTGTACACAAGCAGGATTTCGAAAAGATCCATTATTCTCTGATTACAGCATAAGTATTCCTAAAGTTATGAATTCTACACTGTGCACATATAATCTGCAATAATTTCAGTAATATTTATATGCACAGAATTTTGCTTTCTGTGGTGAACTTTTGAAAGATTTAGATCATCATAGATTTCCCTAAAATAGCACGTGAATGGTAAACATAATAGGTGGTTATACGCGCAATTTCGCATAGAATTTTAAATGAAACACGATCATGGCCTCTCTTATTTCTAGACCTACTATGCCCCTTCTAGCGAACATTGCGGTAGACAAGGATGTGCACGAGGATAGGAAGGTATAGGTGTTGTTTGCATTCGAGCTCTTCATGGCCAGGTCTTAGAGAATTTCTTTCGAGTTTTTCTCTGTAAACTGGGAGACTGATGTTAGTCAAAGTTTTAGGAGAAAATGGATCTCATATTTTAATCTTAGATATAAGAAAATGGCTTTCATCAAGATTTAATTAAAGGATTTATATGCTCTCTCAATAGCGTAAAAAAAATCTTGTTAAGGCCTAATCTTTGAAGCGACTACAGATTCAATAAATTCCTTCATGTAGGATTTCTAATTGTGTTTTATCATTTTAATATCCATTGTCTTAAACATCTCATCTGGTCTTGTATGATTGTTAAAAATTTGGTTTTTAAAAATAAAATCAATTGGGTGTTTACCTGGTTTTGAATCCTGGATCTCTCTCCTATTTTGATCTATGGATCACTCTCTAAAATTTAGTCTCATATCTATTATATAACTCTTTGTGGTAGAGTATATAAGGAGATAGTTAGGACTTGGGTTTAGACCCCTTGGGGGTACCACTCTTTTATGAGGAGGGGAGAGATAGACTCTCGCGCCCGCCGTCGTCCGTCCCGTCGGGTCTGCTCTCCCACATGTTCCACGTTTTGATTCGTCTTCTCCCCGCGCGACTTGTGCGTATGAACCTACCCTTTATTTCGTTTTTCGTATGTATGGTATTCTCCCTATAAATACTAAACATACTTTGAGTTTTTAAATATAAAAAGAAAAGAAAAGCAAGAGCAAATCAAAGAGTTTTAGCAAAGAAGTTTTTCGTTTCTACAATCAGTTTCGTTTTCGATTTCTTTTGGTGATTTATTTCAATTGGTATTGGTGATTCCGAGCAAATAAGGAGATTAAGGGTGAATTGTATACCGTTCATCTATTGTGCATTTTTGAACGAGACAGATTGAAGATTCTGGGATGTTTTATCCTGGGGACGGCGGGGCTACGATACTGTTTGCACAATTTTGGGCAGAGCCGCGAAACGTCTTAAAGAGAGCGACCTAGTCCGCGACTCAACCCAAGCAAAATTGGTACCATCGTTCCTATTTTTTTTTAATTCGAATTTACAGCATATTTTCCAACAATTTTAAGACGTATTCTTGCCATGTCTGCCATGACTTCAATTACTGAAATTGCTGCAAAAGACCTTAATAGGCCCTTTCGTTTTGAGGGCCAACACTTTAAAAGATGGAGACAAAAGGTGTTGTTTTTTCTAACAACACAATAGGTTGCATATGTTTGTGATACTGAAAAACCAACATTGCCTGCTACTGAAACCCAAACTAAAGAATTAGACCGTTGGATTGAAAATGATTTTTTATGTAAAATTTTTATCCTGAATGGTCTTTCTGGTGATCTTTATGATTATTACTGTTCTGAACAAACTGCTAAAGATATTTGGGAAGCCCTTAGAAAGAAATATGACACTGAGGAGGCTGGCACAAAGAAATATGTTGTTAGTCGTTATCTGAAATTTCAAATGACTGATGATAAGTCTGTGGAATCCCAATCACACGAGCTACAAAAGATTGCTCATGATATTATATCTGAGGGAATGACTTTAGATGAGCAATTTCAAATAGCTGTTGTGATAGACAAATTGCCCCCTAGCTGGAAAGATTTTAAGAATGTCCTTAGGCATAAAACTAAAGAGTTTTCCCTAGAAAGCCTGATAACCAGACTTCGTATTGAGGAGGAAGCCAGGAAACAAGATCAGAAAGATGAAGTTCTGATTATTTCAAACCCTAAGAAATCTACCCCTGTGTCTCTGAAACCCAATGGAAAGACAATGAAAAATCAGAATAACAATAAAAATCGGAACTATCAGAATCGGAACCAACAGAACCGGAACAATCAGAACCGCAACCTTCAGAATCAGAATCCTCCGCGAAATCAGAATGGACAAAAACATCCCTCCAAGAATGATTCAGCACAGTTCCTATGCTACACATGTGGTAGGCCAGGGCATATGGCCAGGAACTGCCGGAACGGATCTCGCCCTGCACCTCAGGCGAACCTAACCGAAGACCAACTTATTGCCATGATCTCTGAGATCAACTTTGTTGGTGGATCCGAGGGATGGTGGGTTGACACTGGTGCTTCTCGACATGTCTGCTATGATCGAGAAATGTTCAAGTCCTATTCTGAAGCTGAGGACAAGAAAGTGTTGTTGGGTGATTCTCACTCCTCTATAGTTGCTGGAACTGGAACAGTAGAACTGAAGGTTACCTCTGGAAAGACAGTTATCCTGAAAGACGTCTTGCATACTCCAAAGATGAGAAAGAACCTAGTATCTAGTTATCTTCTGAACAAGGCTGAGTTTACTCAAATTATAGGGGCTGATTTATATACCATTACAAAGAATAATGTATTTGTGGGGAAAGGGTATGCTACTGATGGAATGTTTAAGTTAAATGTTGAAGCAAATAAAATTTCTAGTTCTGCTTACATGTTGTGCACTTTTAATATCTGGCATGCTAGACTTTGTCATGTTAATAAGCGTATTATTAAAAATATGAGTAACTTAGGACTAATTCCAAAATTGTCCTTAAATGATTTTGAAAAGTGTAACTATTGTAGTCAAGCTAAGATAACCAAAACACCACATAAATCTGTAGTTAGAGAATCTGAACCTTTAGATTTGATACACTCAGATATATGTGAACTTGATGGTATCTTGACTAGAAATGGAAAACGTTATTTTATTACGTTTATTGATGACTGTTTTGATTATACTTTTGTTTACTTAATGAAAAATAAAAGTGATGCCTTTGACATGTTTAAATTATTTTTGACTGAAGTTGAAAATCAATATAATAGAAAGATTAAGAGACTTAGGAGTGATAGAGGCGCTGAATATGATAGCAGTACTTTCATTGAGTTCTATAATTCTCGAGGAATTATTCATGAAACAACTGCACCATATTCTCCTGAGATGAATGGCAAAGCTGAAAGGAAAAATAGAACTCTTACCGAGTTAGTAGTTGCCATAATGCTTAACTCCGGTGCTGCATCGCACTGGTGGGGAGAAATCATCTTGACAGTCTGTTATGTGCTAAATAGAGTCCCCAAATCGAAAAGTAAAACATCTCCCTATGAGATTCTGAAAAATAGACAACCAAACTTGTCTTATTTGAAAACTTGGGGTTGTTTAGCTTATGTTAGAATTCCTGATCCTAAAAGGAATAAGCTAGCTAGTAGAGCATATGAATGTGTATTCATAGGATATGCCATGAACAGCAAAGCTTATAGATTCTATAATATTAAAGATCAAGTTATTATAGAATCAAACGACGTTGACTTTAATGAAGATAAATTTCCTTTTATTTCGAGGAATAGTGGGGGTACCACTCTTGATCTTTAACTCTTTGTGGTAGAGTATATAAGGAGATAGTTAGGACTTGGGTTTGGACCCCTTGGGGGTACCACTCTTTTATGAGGAGGGGAGAGATAGACTCTCGCGCCCGCCGCCGCCACCGTCGAGTCATTTAGAGAGCAAACTATTTTTTTGTTAAAAATTTATTTAAATGAAAAATAAATTTCTGAAACTGAATCTAGACGGGATGTATCTAGACATCTCTAATTCAAACGTGTTAGCATGAGTTGCGCCGTCCCACATGTTCCATGTTTTGATTCGTCTTCTCCCCGCGCGACTTGTGCGTATGAACCTACCCTTTATTTCGTTTTTAGTATGTATGGTATTCTCCCTATAAATACTAAACATACTTTGAGTTTTTAAATATAAAAAGAAAAGAAAAGCAAGAGCAAATCAAAGTGTTCTCAAAAGAGTTTTAGCAAAGAAGTTTTTCGTTTCTACAATCAGTTTCGTTTTCGATTTCTTTTGGTGATTTATTTCAATTGGTATTGGTGATTCCGAGAAAATAAGGAGATTAAGGGTGAATTGTATACCGTTCATCTATTGTGCATTTTTGAACGAGACAGAGAGAAGATTCTGGGCTGTTTTATCCTGGGGACGGCGGGGCTACGATACTGCTTGCACAATTTTGGGCAGAGCCGCGAAACATCTTAAAGAGAGCGACCTAGTCCGCGACTCAACCCAAGAAAAATTGGTACCATCGTTCCTATTTTTTTTTTAATTCGAATTTACAGCTATTTTCCAACAATGGTTCATTCTTGTATCTTAGGACTGTCATCAACTTCTGGTATGAACTTGTCTTCTTCTCCATTCTCATGAAACTATCTTTATGTGAAACAGGAAACGTGTTTGAAACAGGAAACTGTGTTTGGACTCCTGTTTGAAACAGGAAACTGTTTGGACTTCTGGAAATTGTTTTTTGAACAGGAAATAAATTCTAGGAAACAGGAAACTGTTGTGAAACAGGAAACTGCTGCCAAACAGAAAACTGTTGTCCCTATATATACTAGGAACTATAGGTGTTTTTATTATGATGATTGCTCCTAGAAAAACTGTGATGCACAAGGAGTAGAGAAAGACAATTGCTGAAATTGTTTCATCTCTTGTTGAGAGATTGTGTGAGAATTGTCATCTTCTTGTACCTTGTTCTTGAATATAGTGGAATCACCTCACTGTGGACGTAGGCAATTGCTGAACCACGTAAACCTTGTGTCTCTTGTGGTATGTTCTTAATTTTCTCTAATTTCTTTCATTGCTAGTTGCTCTATTTAATTGATTGGATCCTTGTTTGGTACTTGTGTGCAATTGTTGGTGTCTACCCGCTTCCGCAATAAGACGCAACAATTGGTATCAGAGCCGATGGTTCGGCTAGGACTTGGTCGGCGAGGTGAAGGTGCAGGCGGCACATTATTCAGGAGATAGGCGTAGGCGCAGGTGCGCGGTCCGCCAGATGAATGATCCAGATCCTTGCCGAGATGGTGTCCGAGAATATCCTACAAGTCTGGACGAGGTGGAGTTAGTGCGGTGGTTGCGACTAGGTGGAGCCAACAACGCCGAAAATAGTCGAGCCCGTACACCGAGTGCTACCCACATGATCGTGGTTGCACGGCTGCACTTGAGACTCGAGGAGAAGGTGTACTTCGAGATGTTGCAGACCGGTGGATGGATTGTAGGATGTGTGACGATTCGCGCCAAGGTAGAGATTGTTGGGAAAGTGTTGGCTTGAATAGTCCCACATCAAGTAAGGAAGAGTTGTCACAAAGGTTTATAAGGAGATGGTCCACTCCCTAATATGCAACGAGGCCTTTTAAGGGAAAACCCCACACCACCTAGGCCCAGATGGAAGGTCACACCCAATAGGTGGTGTTTAAGTTGGGGACAATATCGTTGCTATGTATAGTGGACCAAGGGGTGCGCGCAAGTGCACGTGCGCGACGCTCCAACACTTTATTATCTGTCATCAATCTACTTGTTATTTTCTGTTAATTATTTACTTAGGCTAATATGATTTATGAAGACATGATGGATCGAGTCAAGGCCAGCAGCATAGAACAAATTGCGAGTGAGCAAGGTGATGGCCTAGTCCGTCAATTTGAAGCAGGAGCTGAGAATTTTACCGAATCAACCATTCCCATTTCACGTAAACACAAGATCCATGCCCATGAAGGTGGTTGTGGTTCGATAATGTTTGAGTACAACTCTGATAAGTCTATTACTGGACAGGACCGGACAATCAAATTATGGACATGACCGGACAATCTTGTTTGAGTACAAGATCTGGGATGTTACAGCAGACTGTATGGTTGCCTTGGCTCTATTCTTGATCTTTCTGTCTCCCATGATAACAAACTTGTTGTAGCTGCAAGCAGTTCATATAACTCATACGTACGGGATCTGGGAACTGGCGAGTTCGTCACACTCTCACTGGTCACACAGATAAGGTCGCCACTGATGTAAGCAAACTTTCTAGCTCTGTTGTGGTGAGTGTGGGTTATGATCGGACAATCAAAGTCTAGGATTTACGCAAAGGCTATTGCATTGACACAATGGTGTGTCACAGCAACTGCAATGCTCTTTCTATTTGCATGGATGGACAAACAATTTGCTCAGGCCATGTTGATGGAAACCTTCGCCTAAGGAATATTAAATAGGGAAGCTACTCAGTGAAGTTGGTGCACATTCACATGCCATTACATCAGTCTCTCTATCTTGAAATGGTAGCATTGTGCTGAGAAGTGGGAGGGACAATTTGCATAATCTATTTGACATGCGTTCTTTGGAAATTTGTGGTTCACCAAGGGAAACTGGAAATAGAGTCGCGTCTAATTGGCGCCATTCATGTATCAGCGCAAATGACAATTATGTTGCAGCTGGATCTGGTGATGGATCTGTTCTTATTTGGTCAAGATCAAGAATGGAGATTGTGTGCTCACTGAGGGAAGAGACTACTAGTCCAATACTTTCTTGTTCATGGAGTAGGCTGGGAAAGTTCCTAGCCTCTGCCAGTAAGGATGGAACTGTTTGCATATGGACTTGATGGATTTCCTTCATGCTATCACTTCATCTTTTGGGTGTGTATTAACAACAGATATCTTGACATTAAATCTAGAGAGAGTAATTTTTTTTCCAATTGGCTTCTACATGGAGATGCCATTCAGTGCTAGTCTTCTGGTCCTCTTTAGCGGGGGATTTCATGTTCTGGTGTCTCAGACTAAGCTGAATACACACAAAAAAGGTTAGCATTATGAAAAAATTACTTGTTTGCTGTGTTATAAGCATATATGGCTTTTTGCAAATTGCAATTGTAATTCCTACTTCTAATTGTATACAAATGAAACAATTTATGATAATAAGTTGATAATTTCCGTCCCTTATTTCAAACCTGATATTTATTAACACCTTAATGTAAATGCTCTCGATATTAACTCAAAGAACCGAATTCTCTGTTTAGTATTCACCACATCACTCAGTACAATCAGTGTTACTTTGTTGTCCAGGCTTAGTAATCCCTATTTCATATCAAAATTTGTCAGCCTTTTAATTTTCTATTGTTGCGTCTTATTGCGGAAGCGGGTAGACACCAACAATTGCACACAAGTACCAAACAAGGATCCAATCAATTAAATAGAGCAACTAGCAATGAAAGAAATTAGAGAAAATTAAGAACATACCACAAGAGACACAAGGTTTACGTGGTTCAGCAATTGCCTACGTCCACAGTGAGGTGATTCCACTATATTCAAGAACAAGGTACAAGAAGATGACAATTCTCACACAATCTCTCAACAAGAGATGAAACAATTTCAGCAATTGTCTTTCTCTACTCCTTGTGCATCACAGTTTTTCTAGGAGCAATCATCATAATAAAAACACCTATAGTTCCTAGTATATATAGGGACAACAGTTTTCTGTTTGGCAGCAGTTTCCTGTTTCACAACAGTTTCCTGTTTCCTAGAATTTATTTCCTGTTCAAAAAACAATTTCAAGAAGTCCAAACAGTTTCCTGTTTCAAACAGGAGTCCAAACACAGTTTCCTGTTTCAAACACGTTTCCTGTTTCACAATTCTCCACCTCGGCGAATTTTTATAAGGAAAAAATGAGCCGAAACAAGGCATGAGAATAAACTGATCAACACTCCATCATAGCTTTGTCACCTCACGAAACCGCCCCGAAGGGCAACGCCCCAAAGGGCCCTCAATCAACATGAGTCAATGTGGAGTAAGTCCAAACAATGTTGGAACTTAACTCCAGGAACAACCGTTGTCAACATATCAGCAGGGTTGTCTTTTGTGTGTACTTTCACCAAAGACACATCACCATCCTCAATTACATCTCGAACAAAGTGATATCGGACGTCAATATGCTTAGTCCTTGCGTGATGAACCTGATTTTTAGCCAAGTGGATGGCACTCTGACTGTCACAGAGAACCTCAACACTATCTTGTTCCACACCTAAGTCATTTACAAGACCTTGAAGCCACAATGCTTCTTTTACACCTTCTGTCAATGCCATATACTCTGCCTCTGTAGTAGAGAGAGCCACTGTATCCTGAAGCATAGATCTCCAACTAACCGGAGCACCGTATATCTGAAATACGTAACCAGTAGTAGATCTTCGTCTATCTAGATCACCAGCATAATCAGAATCAACAAACCCACGAACCTGACATGAATCTCCACCGAAGTCCAAACCCACATCCAAGGTACCTTTTAAGTACCTAAGCATCCATTTCACTGCCTCCCAATGTTTCTTCCCAGGGTTTTCCATATACCTGCTCACAACACTAACAGCCTGTGAAATGTCAGGGCGTGTACACACCATAGCATACATTAAACTGCCAACTGCACTAGCATAAGGAACATGCGACATGTATTCCTTTTCTTCCACTGTGACTGGAGATAACTTTCGAGAAAGTCTAAAATGTGAAGCCAAAGGAGTAATAACCGGCTTTGCATTTTCCATGCCAAACCGTGATATGACCTTCTCAAGGTACCCCTTCTGTGAAAGAAATAATTTTTTATTCTCCCTTTCTCTTCTTATCTCCATACCAAGTATTTTCCTTGCAGCACCCATATCCTTCATCTCAAACTCAGAAGCAAGTTGAGACTTCAATTTATTTATCTCCACCATACTCTTACAGGCAATGAGCATATCGTCAACATAGAGCAAAAGATAAATAAAATCGCCACTACGAAGTTTTTTCAAGTAAACACAACAATCATACTTACTTCGTGTGAACCCATGTTTCAACATAAAAGTGTCAAACCGTTTGTACCACTGCCTAGGTGATTGCTTTAACCCATAAAGTGATCTCCTCAAACGACAAACATGGTCTTCTTTTCCAACAACCTTAAAACCTTCCGGCTGATGCATATAAATTTCCTCCTCTAAGTCTCCATGCAAGAAAGCTGTTTTCACATCAAGTTGTTCAAGCTCAAGGTCACCATGAGCTACCAAGCTCAACAACACACGAATAGAAGTGTGTTTTACCACAGGCGAAAATATCTCATTGTAGTCAACGCCTTCCCTCTGAGCAAAACCCTTAGCTACTAATCTTGCCTTGAACTGAGTACCAGACTCTAGAGTAGTCTGTTTCTTCTTAAACACCCACTTGCAGCCAATTGCTTTCCTTCCATTAGGCAACGACACTAGATCCCAAGTATGGTTCTTCTGGAGAGACTCCATCTCACCCTGCATAGCTACTAACCAACTCTGACTATCTGAATGACGCGCGGCCTGCTTGTAAGTAGTTGGCTCATCATCTTCCACAGAGAGTGCATATGCAACCAAATCAACTGTATTCAACTGACCATAGTGCTTCAACGGTTCTTCAAAGCCAAATTTTTGAACTTGCTTAACCGATCGTTTTGACCTAGTTAAGGCCAAAGGTTGCTGCTGGGATTGATTATCTTCAACTGGTTGTTGTTCCTCATGGTCTTCAGGCTCATAATTCAGATCATGTGTGCCTGCTTCAACCACTTGTTCATCTGCTGCATCCACAGACACTTCAACTTCCACTTTCTGAGTGTTACTAGATTCACCACCACTATCAACCAACTCCTTAGCTTTAGTACAAGCTAACAAGGAATTCTCATCAAATGTAACATCTCGACTGATCACAAATTTATTATCCTCTAAACACCATAGACGATAACCCTTCACGCCTTTTGCATACCCCAAGAAAATGGCCTTCTTAGCCCTAGCATCAAGCTTATTTTCTTTCACATGGTAGTAGGCAATACAACCGAAAACTTTCAGTACACTGTAATCAGCATGTTCAACTGACCACACCTCATAAGGTGTTTTGCAGTCTAATGTAGAATGTGGCGATCTATTAATCAAGAAACACGCGGTGGCTATTGATTCAGCCCACCATTCTCTGCCAAGACAAGCATTGGAGCGCATACACCTAGCTCTTTCAAGCATAGTACGGTTCAATCTCTCAGCAACTCCATTTTGTTGTGGCGTGTTTCTAACAGTCCAATGTCGAACAATTCCTTCCTGATCACAAAACTGTTTGAAAGTACCCTCAGTATACTCGGTACCATTATCAGACCTCAAAGTCTTCACCTTTCTTCCAGTTCTATTCTCAACCATTGCTCTCCACCTTTTAAATGTCTCAAATACTTCATTCTTGGACTTCAAAAAATATACCCATGTATAACGGGAATAATCATCAATGAAGGAGACAAAGTACCTGGAACCTCCCTTAGAGGCGACCTTCACTGGTCCCCACACATCTGTATGCACATAGTCTAGAATACCTCTGCTCCTGTGCTTGCTTGTACTGAATTTTACCCGGCATTGTTTTCCATATACACAATGCTCGCAAAACTCCATAGTCGGTTTCTGCATACCCTTCAGTAACCCTTGCTTGCTCAGTAGAGACAATCCTTTTTCTGTCATATGCCCAAGTCGCATGTGCCATAACCTAGTACTATCCGATGAAGAAGTTCCCACTGCCACATTTCCTGTTACCGTGTTACCCATCAAGGTGTACAAGTTACCTTGTTTGATCCCTTTCATGACAACCAAAGACCCACGGACAACCTTTAAAACTCCACCTACCGCTGTAAACTTACAACCATTGGAGTCTAAAACACCAAGCGAGATAAGATTCTTTTTCAAGGCTGGGACATGCCGCACATCAGTTAAGGTTCTCACAACACCATCATACATCTTAATCCTCATTGTTCCAATTCCAACTGTCTTGCAAGCGTAATCATTACCCATTAGAACAGTACCACCATCAATGTGCTCATAGGTAGTGAACCACTCCCTGTTTGGGCACATATGGTAAGAACACCCAGAGTCAAGGAGCCATCTCCCAGAGATTTTTGTGTTTTCACCCGCAACTGAATAACATTCTTCATCCTTTTCCATACTAGATGCATAACTTGCTTCACTAGTATCACCCTTATCTTGCTTTTTCTTGCCCTTCCAACTGTTATCATGATTACTCTTACCTTGATTTGGACAATTTTTTCTAATATGCCCCCACTCTCTACATTTGTGACATTGTGGACCTCTAGACTTTGATCTAGATTTTCCACTATTTGAAGATGATTTCACTTGAGACCTTCCTCTAACAACCAACCCTTCAGCTTGATCTTTCCCACTACCATTTGATGAAGTTTTCTTCCGAATCTCATTGGACAAGAGTGCACCGGTAGTTTCATCAAATGTAAGTTCATCTTTCCCAAACAAAATTGTTTTTACAAGATTTTCATATGACTGCGGCAAGGAGTAAAGCAATATAATTGCTTGGTCTTCATCCTCAATCTTCACATCCACATCTCTCAAATTTGAGATAATCTGTGTAAACTTGGCGATATGATCACCAATTGGAGTGCCCTCATCCATTGCTAGTCTGTACAATTGGGTTTTCAAGTATAACCTGTTTGATAATGTCTTAGTCATAAACTGTGACTCAAGCTTCAACCAAACATCAGCTGCCGTAGTCTCTTCATTAACTAAAAAAACTATGTCTCTATCCAGACACAAGCAAATAGCAGCACGCGCCTCCATATCCAATTCTTCCCATTCATCATCTGACATGGTTTCAGCCTTTTTATCCTTCCCTAGTAATGCCTTGTGTAATTTCTGAGAAATAAGCAAATTCCTCATTTGTATTCTCCAATATCCGAAATCGTTCTTACCATTAAATTTCTCGATTTCATATTTCCCCACATGTGCCTTGCTCACATTGGATGCCATTGCAAACAAAACCTGTGACTTTCTAGACAAGAAGCTTCACTAAGTTTTTTTTTTTTTTTTTTTCAAACAACTTGTGCACAAACAAATCCTAGCACTTTTGAATATTCACAATCTTGAGTAGAACAATTCAAGATCAATTTCCCTTAGTGCTCTGATACCAATTGTTGGAGCGTCGCGCACGTGCACTTGCGCGCACCCCTTGGTCCACTATACATAGCAACGATATTGTCCCCAACTTAAACACCACCTATTGGGTGTGACCTTCCATCTGGGCCTAGGTGGTGTGGGGTTTTCCCTTAAAAGGCCTCGTTGCATATTAGGGAGTGGATCATCTCCTTATAAACCTTTGTGACAACTCTTCCTTACTTGATGTGGGACTATTCAAGCCAACACTTTCCCAACATTTTCTATGATTTATACGAAACAAACATTAAACTAAAAATCAAATACATCATGCATGATGTGTAATTCATGACATTCATAAAGCTCTTAACTCACAGTTGTCTCATAAGTCTTACAAATCACTAATCATAATATATACATACATACATACATACATCATATATATATATATATATATATATATATATGGGAAAAACAAGCGGGGTTTTAATGACCCCTTAACCTTTATATTAATGAAAAAATTAAAAAAAAAAAAAAAAAAAAACTCAAATACAATCTCTGGAGAGGGTAAGTCACCTGTAACGACTCAAAATGAAGGAGGATGCTCCATAATAACAATCAATAGCAGTCATTTGGTAGGGGGAGGCCTTATCTTTTTTCTTTATTATAAAGTATGCTCTCATTATAGATAATTCATAATAACACAAGTCTCTAAATCATAAACAAGATAAAAAATATTGAAATTATTGATTTTCTTCATATCTCACTCTATGTTTAACTAAAAAACAATGTTGATTTTCGAATAGCTTATAAACACTCCCCCTCTTGGCTATTTGTCCGTAAATAATGATGATAATAAAGTTAAACAACCATGCCCAGGTGTCCAACCTACTCTTGCTCAAACTTTCCTGACTCCTTGTGTCCAACTTCCCATCAAAGTTGTCTCTCTCATTGGTCACATGTCGGAGCGGCATCAACACGGAGAACACACGTTTTTCGTAAGTGTCAATGCTTCATTGTTGAAGAGTAAGAAAAATGGGAAACAATGTTTGACGTCGGACAGAATAGCAATTATCATGTAGGCTAGTTCAACAGACAATTCACAAGGAAAAGATACAAGAGATTCGCCCAAAAAAACACAGAGAAATAACTCTAATGTTCACTTAAATTATTCAAATCAAAAGTCCCTTACAATATTGAGGAATAACTCTATTTATAGTGCTCAAATTACTTGAATAATAAGCAGCTTATTCCTAAAAGAAAAAGTAGAATCAAATACTAAAATAACAAGCAGCCTATTCCTAAAATAAAAAGTAAAGCCTAATCCTAAAAGGAAACTAAAAATACTCTTAATTAAATTGAAAGATTACGAATAAGTTATTTAGTAAATAACTTTGAAAGAAAATAAGGAACCCTAGAAACTCAAATTAGGAACCCTAGAAACCCTCCTGCGTGGTCGCCCCGGGTTGGAAAGAACTCGTCCTCGAGTTCACAACGGCTTCATCAGAATCCTCTGGCGGCAGCCCAGGAGGAAGATCCTCTAGCACCAGGTCAGAAAACTCTGCTATCTCTTGCAGGCGTACTGGATTGTCTTTCATTTTCCCTTATCTTGAGCTCCATCTGCAAACCTAGCACATACTCTTTACTATAATAATCAATTCCTTGACTTCATCAACCTCGGAGAGATTCGATTTGTAGTCTTTGTAACGAAGCAGGTTCTTGGGAGACATAAAAATGAGTGGCTTACGGAAATCTCTATGTATCTGGCGACGCAAAACATGGAAATAATTTGCAGGAGTCGTGACATTCACAACTTGCCAATTGCATTCCTGGACCTGTTTCCTAAGTGTGGCGTCCATCTCAGGAATAACATATGGATTATCATCGCTCATCTGAATGAAATGTTCCAATCTTGCACTTGAATGTTCAGGGCCTTAACCATCATAACCATGGGGAAGAAGCATCACAAGTCCTGTCTGGCGGAGCCATTTAGACTCCCCACTACTCAAAAATTGATCAAATATCACCTGAGCACCATTAGCGAAATCACCAAATTGGGCATCCCATATAACCAATGAATTTGGATTTTCCATTGAATATCCCAATTCAAATCTGAGGACACCAAATTCCGAAAGCAAACTGTTCTTCATTTTGGTTCATGAGAACATGGTCTAGTGGACAATATTTCTCACCCGTTTCCTGGTCATGGACTACCGAATGTCTGCGACTAAAAGTACCTCTTTCAACATCCTGGCGACTCAACCAAACATGATTACCTTCCACTAACAATGTAGCAAAAGCAAGTGCTTCTCCAACTGTCCAGTCAATGATCATCTTGTAGACTTTATCTGCAACTGTGCAGGTCGTGTGGAAAATATTGGTTCTCGACCAATCGTCCCCTGAATCACCATTGGGAGTCAATAGACTCTTACGAACGACCAAAGCCTCATGGTCATCTCCATACAGCACATCTCCATCTTCATCATCGTCATACACAGGCTCTCCAAGCTCCTCAGTTTCGTCTACCACGTCTTTTTCAATCAGGAGATTGTTGCCCTTCTGAATAGCAGGCTTCCTGCACTCAATCGCTTTATGTCTCTGTTCACCACATCTGAAACATCTAAAAGTAGGATTACTCTGCGGTAGCTTTTGGGTAGGACTGGATTCTTGAAGGCGAACTGGCCGACTGCTTTGATCACTTCTGATCATAGGCCTCATGTTCTGTTGTTTTTCCACAGCAAGTGCACGTTGGTAGGCTTCAAAAATGGTACATAGTAAGTGAAGGCAAAGGACATCCTGCAGGGGCTGTCGTAATACCCCCAAATACCTTGCCACCATTTGCTCTTCCATCTCAGATAAATCATTACGGGCTATCATATGATAAAACTCATCCGTGTAATCATCAACCGATCTCGTGTCTTGCCTCAACGAATGAAGTCGTTGAAACAAAGTTTGAGTGTAGCCGAAAGGAAGAAAGTGACCCTTCATCTTCTTCTTCATCTTTTCCCAATCAGTGATCTTGGCCTTGCCCTGCCTGTCGCGTGATCGCCTCAACTGCTCCCACCACGCAGATGCTCTGCCTTTGAGTTTGATGGCGACCAATTTCACCCTGACACGATCTGGGACTTCCTTATACTTAAAAATAAATTCTACTTTATACAACCAATCGATGAATCCTTCGGCTTGTAACCTAACAAAAAACTCGGGTAGATCCACTTTGAAACCGAGATTTCCATGATGATCATCCCGACCACAGCGCTCCCAGAATCGAGCACGATTGTGATACGGGTTTTCGAAACTGGAATCAGAATCGTGATATTTCATCTCATGATTACCGAAATCCTGCGCCGTTAGACGCTGGGTTAACTCTGTAAATCCTCAATCATCACATCCTGAACGCTACAATCACGGTGAGGGGCTTTCTCGTTCGGAACCAGCCCGTGACGACCACGACCACCAACCATAGAAACTGATGAAATCTCACCCCAAGAAGATGTTGAAGCTCTGATACCAACTGACGTTGGACAGAATAGTGATTATTCTGCAAGCTAGTTCAACTGACAATTCACAATTCACAAGAAAAATATACAAGAGATTTGCCTAAAAAAACACAGAGAAATAACTCTAATGTTCAATTAAATTATTCAAATCAAAGGTCCCTTACAATATTGAGGAAGAGCTCTATTTATAGTGTTCAAATAACTTGAATAATAAGCAGCCTATTCCTAAAAGAAAAAGTAGAATCATATACTAAAATAACAAGCAGTCTATTCATAAAATAAAAAGTAAAGTCTAATCCTAAAAGGAAACTAAAAATACTCCTAGTTAAATTGAAAGATTACGAATAAGTTATTTAGTAAATAACTTTGAGAGCAAATTAGGAACCCTAGAAACCCTCTTGCGTCAATATTATCATTAGAGGTGCATTCACGAAATCACCAAAAGCCCCTTTTTAATTGAAAGCAACAAAGGTATCGGTTATGAGTATTTGAGTAGAGGGCATAGAATTTTTCCCTTTCAGTAATAGGAGGAGATTATTTGAAGAAAACGGGGTTAAACCTGAATGGGGTGATGTTGTGGTAGTATTAAACGCTTACCTGAGATTATTCTGAAAGAAAACTATTTTAATACTTTTGTAGGAAAGTGTTTGTTCACACACAACTAACACCATTACCAGGTTACATGATGATTCTGCATCTCTACTCCATCACATCCTGTTGTCATACTGTTGGAATCTAACAAGAGAGTAGTATGCACCATTTTCTCATTTGCCAAGTAGTTCTCTGTGACGCCCTTCTTCGACAATCCTATTATGATCAACCACTGCTATTGAGTCTGACTTTTGAATTGATGATAGGCGATGAGCAACAACTATACATGTCCTACCAAGCATCATCTTCTCCATCGCATCTTGAACAAGGTTTTCTGATCTACTATCTAAATCACTTGTTGCCTTATCTAAGAGCAGTATCATAGGATTCTTCAAGATGGCTCGGGCCAGAGCTATTATTTGTTTTTGTCCTCCTGATAATTGAACACCTCTTTCGCCGCAGTAGGTTGCATATCCATCCTTCATAGAACTGCTCTCATTATACCCAGAAAACAACATAAGAATCAAAACTATTCTTCTTATTCCGCGGATAAGATTTCTTTCAGAAAAAGAATAAGAAGGACAACATTAATTTGTAATGGCATGTATAGGAGGATGTATTCAATTCGGGATTTGAATGGATTCTAAAGGATTTTAAATTTTTTAGATTTTAAAAGATTTCAAAGGATTTGACAAAATCCAATGCATTTTGATGGATTTTAAATGATTGGATTTTGTAGATTTTACAAAGGTTTGTTCTGAATTTCTATGGATTCTTATAAATTCAATGGATTCTTATAAATATGTAATTAGTCATAGGAAGCAATGAAAGAACATCACCTACATTGTTATCCATGCCAACACAAATCATAAAACATCAATTAAACAATTGTTTGTATGCAACGAGAATTTTACTTCAAATTTAAAAAAAAAAAAAAAAAATCAAATACATTGAAGATGGTCCAAAAGTAATACAAATAACTATTTTCCTTTTTCTTTCTGAAAAGAAAATCAATGCAAATAATTCTCCAATAAAAAGATATAGATAAACCAGAAAAAAAAATCACCATCTTCATTGCTCATCGTTGATTCCCGACACTCACAACATCTCCCCACATATTTGAAGCTATAATTGCTCTTCATTCATTAGTTTTCTCTCGTTGTTGATCTTGGGTTTAAAAAAAAATTCTTTTTCTTCTGATAGTGATGAAGGCTCGTCGTCTTCTTCAATTGAAAATTCATTAGAACGACACTCTTTACGAAGAAAGTTGTGTAAGGCTACACATGCTAGCACTAACTCCGCTTGTGTTTTATATGGAAATAGGTTCAATTGAGATTGAGATAGGGGAGTTTGTTAATCTTCGCCACCGCTACCTCTCATCCTCCTCCTCCTCCCTTCTTATTCTTATTCTTCTTCAATCACCACCAACACCACGCTACCGCTACTGCTTTCGCCACCGCCACATCTTATCCTCTTACCCCTCTTTTTCTTTTTCTTCACCATCAATAACCACCACCACCTTGCATCCCACCTCCTCCCATCTTCATCTTCTTATTTTCTTCCTCATCCCCGTCGCATCTTCTTCTTCTCTGTTCTTTTCTTTTCTTTTTCTTCTTATTCTCCTCCTTCACTTTTTTTTTCTTTTTCTCCTCTCTTCTTATTTTTCCTATTCTTCTTCTTATTTTTTCCCTTATGAAGGTTTTGGCAAGTGGGGACCTTCACTCGCAGCAACCTCCGCAAGGACAAGGGAGAAAAAAACATGGGAGAAGAAGAAAAGAGAAAAAAATAGAATAAGAAGAAAAAAAAACCAGAGAGAAAAAATGAAGAAGAAATCAGAAGAAAAAAAAGAGAAGAACAAAAAACAAAGATGAAAAAAATAAGAGAAAATAATAGGAAGAGAATGATAAGAAGAAAAATAATAATAACAAAAAAGAAAAACAATAACAAATGAGAAGAGGAAGTACGGGTGGTGGTGCAGCCAGTGGTGGTAGGGTGTGGTGGTGTGGCCGGAAGTTGTGGGGCGAGGTGGTGCTACTCCTGTGAAGAGAGAAGAGAAAGTGAAGAAGGGAAGGTGGTGGTGTCCTTGAACAGATCCCCAAAAAACTAAAGTGGTGGTGTCCTTCAGCATAAATGGTGGTGTTACTTACCAATGGCCAATACAAATCCGTTGAAATATGAGGGGGGAGGTTGGATTTGGATCGACTCTTGTTATATATACTTTGCACTCACAAATCATTCAAAATCCACAACTTTAACAAATCCATTAAAATCCACTACTTCTTTAATACCCCCGATTTTGGTAGACTTTTGAAAAACATGAATTGAATACCCCTAGAGTTTGATAGATTTTAAAACAATCTCTTAAAATCCATATTTGAATACCCTTAGATTTACATGTATTATTTTAAATCCTTAATGGAATACCCCTAGATTTTAATAAATTTTAAAATCCTTCAAAATCCATTAAAATCCGTAATTGAATACCACCCATAACTACGATGGATTTTGCTACGTTGGTGAGTAGTTACTGCTCAGTGATATCATACATACCTTATAAATTCATGAGCATTTGCAAGAGTTGCAGCTTTGAGTATCTCTGCTTCAGTTGCACTCTCTTTCCCATACAAGATATTTTCGTGAATAGTGCCTGCAAAGATAGTGGATTCTTGACTTACTAGTGCAATATGAGACCTTAGAGACCTCAAATTGTAGAACTTGATATCAATTCCATCGATTTCTATTGATCCTTTTAACGGGTCATAGAATCTTTCTATCAGTCTGATGATAGTGGATTTGCCAAAACAACTTTGACCAACTAGTGCATCAGTTTTCCCAGCTTCAACTTTGAGGCATAGGTTCATCAAGATCATCTATTCAGGTCTTCTTGCATAAGCAAAGGTTACCTCTTTGAACTCCACATTACCATTTATACTTTCTGGCTTGATTCCATCTGGATCATCCGGGTCCATCTTACTCTTCCTTTTCAAAATCATAAAAACTGTTTTTAATGCATTTGTTCCCTTTGATAGATCTGTTGTCATACTACCCGTCTCGCCGATAACTTTCCCTACGGTGACCAGGATGAAAAATGCCTGAAAGAGGTTCATGAATGAGATCTTTCCATGAAATAGTAACCTCCCTCCGTGATAGAAAGAATCCAAACTAGTTTGTTAGTATGTGCTGTAGTTTGTTAATGCATTGTGATGATGAGTTGTAGTTTGTAGTATGAACTGTAATCTGTTACTTGAACTCAATATGTAATATGATGCTTTATTATAAATAGAGGAAAGAACCATATGTGTTGCTAAGTTAAGCAAAGCAGAGATTCATTTAGTTCATATATTTCTAACTTGGTATCAGAGCTTTAGAGTTTTTCTTATCAATGGCAACACAATCTTCATCTTCTTCTGGTTCTCTCAATACAGGTCAGACATCCACTGTGTCTTCTACTCCTTCTTATCAAGTCTTGAATCACACTCTGCCAGTAAAACTAGATAGATCTAATTACATACTTTGGAAATCTCAAATTGAGAATGTAATCGTTGCAAATGGTTTAGAAGATTTCATTGAAAGAGTTTCGGTTTGTCCAACAAAAGAACTAAGTCCAGGAGTTATCAATCCTGCTTTTGTTGCTTGGAGAAGACAAGATCGCACAATCCTAAGTTGGATTTATGCATCTCTTACACCGGCCAATGGCGGCCATAATGGCTCAAATCATCGGTCACACTACTTTTTCAGCCTGGAAGGCTTTAGAACAAATCTTTGTGCTGACAACAATGTACTCATTGAATTTTGGTCTGATCATTTCTTTGTGAAGGAACCACATTCGAGGAGGGTTCTAGCTCGAGGCAGACTTGAAAATGGTCTACAAAGGTTGCCAGTTCTTCCTGCTTCTAAGACTACATTTGCAACCAGTTCCAGCATGTCTGATTTGTCTAGTTCTAGCATGTCTGATATGTCTAGTTCCAGCATGTCTGATATGTCTTGTTCTAGCATGTCTAATTTGTCTAGTTCCAGCATGTCTAATTTGTCTAGTTCTAGCATGTCTGATATGTCTAAAGTTTCTAATTCTGCTTGTATTGCTAACATTGAGCAATTATGGCATTAATGACTAGGCCATCCTTCGATAGATATTGTTCATCATGTATTGAATTTTTGTAATGTTCCATTCAATAAATCTCAATCCTCTATTTGTTCATCTTGCCAACTTGCAAAGAGTCATCGTTTACCTACTACTTTATCCTCTTTTCATGCATCTAGTCCTTTAGAACTTGTTCATATTGACATCTGGGGTCCTGCATTTATCAAATCTACTTCAGGTGCTAGACTTTTTATCCTGTTTGTTGATGATTTTTCAAGATATACTTGGTTCTTTCCACTTCAGTCCAAAGATCAGGCTCTGTCTATATTCAAGCTATTTAAACTTCGAGTTGAAAACCAATTCAACACATCCATTAAATGTCTGCAATCTGATAATGGAGGAGAATTCAAAGCTTTTAAATCTTTTCTACTGGCATCTGGTATTGGTCATCAATTCTCATGTCCACACTCCTCTTCGCAAAATGGTAGAGTGGAACGTAAACATAGACATGTTGTTGAAACTGGTCTTGCTATGTTGGCTCATGCTCATATGCCATTCCAGTTTTGGCAATATGCCTTTCAAGCTGCTGTCTTTCTTATCAATCGCATGCCAACTAAAGTGCTTCGTAATAAATCTCCTTATCAGGTTCTTCTTCATCGTCTTCCTGACTATCGGGCTCTCCATATCTTTGGATGCCTATGCTTTCCGTTCATTCGTCCATATAATAGACATAAACTTCAGTTTAGATCCACTGCTTGTGTTTTTCTGGGTTATAGCTTAGAACACAAAGGCTATTTGTGCTTAGATCATGTCTTTGGTCGAGTTTATATTTCTCCTAATGTAGTGTTTGATGAGTTCCACTTTCCTATGCAATGCTCTTCTTCCTTACTTCCATCTGTTTCTTCTTCCAATTCTCCTGTGATTTCCTCTTTTATTCCTTCTCGTCTGTCTACAACTTGTTCCTTCTCTCCATCTACTAATCCTACAACTACTGATCCTATGTCTACTAATCCTACCTCTCCTGCTTCTATGCCTACTCCCACTTCTCATCCTACATCTCTTCTTCCTCCACCTGATATTACTAGCTCCTTACCAGCTTCTTCTCGTCCTCCTTGGATGGTCACTCGATCTATGACTTGCATTTCTAAGAAGAAACATGTGCTTGACTTGTCCGCTATTAAAATCTCTGAACCCTCCACTTTGCGCCAAGCTCTTAAGGACCCTAACTGGGTTCATGCTATGGAACAAGAGATCTCTGCCTTACATAGGAATGATACTTGGATTTTAGTTGATCCTCCTAGTGATGGGAATGTGATTGGTTGTAAGTGGGTTTATCGACTCAAATTCAAGCCTGATGGGAGCATTGACAGGTATAAAGCTCGCCTTGTTGCAAAGGGGTTCAATCAAACTTATGGCTTGGATTACTTTGAGACGTTTAGTCCTGTAGTTAAATCTGCTACTATTCGCATTGTTCTCACTATTGCGGTCAGTTTTCAATGGGACATTCGACAACTTGATGTTCATAATGCCTTCTTGAATGGAGATCTTGAAGAACAAGTGTTCATGGCTCAACCTCCTGGTTTTTCAGACAAACAATATCCATCCAAAGTTTGTCAATTACGGAAATCTTTGTATGGTTTGAAACAATCTCCTCGTGCTTGGTTTTCTAAGCTAAGTTGTGCTATTCTAAGATGGGGTTTCACTGCTTCTCGGACTGATAGTTCCATGTTTGTCAGGTTTGATAAACATTCTGTTCTTATCATGTTAGTCTATGTGGATGATATCATTGTTACTGGCAGTTCTTCGAGGCATATTTCTTCACTTATTGCTCAATTGAATTCAGTCTTTGCTCTTCGTGACTTGGGGCCTTTATCATACTTCTTGGGTATTGAAGTTCATCACTATAATAGTGCACTACATCTCAGCCAAGCTAAATATGTTGCTGATCTACTTACCCGTACTGATATGATGGATTGCAAACCTTCTCCAACTCCAGGAGCCGTTGGCAAACCCTTGTCACAGTCTGATGGCACTCCCCTTATGAATGCTACTGCCTATCACAGCATAGTTGGTGCTCTCCAATATGTCACCATGACCAGGCCAGACATTGCCTTTGCGGTCAATAAGGCTTGTCAGTTTATGCAAGCACCTACGACATCTCACTGGTTGGCTGTCAAGCGCATTCTGCGTTATCTGAAAGGCTCATCTCATGATGGATTGCTCTTACATCCTGCTCATGATCTTGCTATAGAAGCCTTCTCTGATGCTGACTGGGGTTCTAATCCTGATGATAGACGCAGTTCAAGTGGGTACTTGGTTTATTTAGGTGGTAATTTGATCTCTTGGTCTGCTACCAAACAGCGTGTTGTCTCCAGAAGTAGTGTTGAATCTGAGTATCGTGGTCTTGCTCTTGCCACTTCTGAGGTAATCTGGATCCAGGCTTTGTTAAAGGAGCTTTGTGTTCCTCTTCCTAGTCCTCCTATTCTATGGTATGACAATGTCAGTGCTTACCACCTTGCCAAGAATCCAATTTTTCATGCAAGGACCAAACATATTGAGATTGATTTGCATTTCATCCGTGATCATGTTCTCCGAGGTGATTTGCTTCTCGAATTTGTTCCTACTACTTAGCAGCCTGCGGATCTTCTCACTAAGCATCTTACGAGTGCAAGGTTTACCTATCTCAAGTCACACCTTGGTCTTGTTCCCTGCCCCTTGCACTTGAGGGGGGATGATAGAAAGAATCCAAACTAGTTTGTTAGTATGTGTTGTAGTTTGTTAATGCATTGTGATGATGAGCTGTAGTTTGTTAGTATGAACTGTAATTTGTTACTTGAACTCAATATGTAATCTGATGCTTTATTATAAATAGAGGAAAGAACCCTCTGTGTTGCTAAGTTAAGCAAAGCAGAGATTCATTTAGTTCATATATTTCTAACTATACCAGAAGAGCAAGCCTGTATTGCCAGCAGTTAGGAACTGTGACATAAATAGACCAAGCCCAGCATACCAAGATTGCTTTTGGCTTTCACTCTTGGGGCCTAAGAGAGTCTCCTCAAACAGTTGCATGACCTTTTCTTGAGAAGAGAAAGCAGCAATGGTCCTGTGGCTCCCAACAGTTTCGCATGCTAATTCGCTGCTCTTGTTCTGTGCTTTCAAGACTTTCTTGGACATGCTTCTTCTCATCATAACTGCCTTCCCATAGAAGGCTGCAATTATAAATGGTTGCATAGCAATAACTAAGATAGCAAGTCTCCAAGCCAATGCCAGACCCAAGATAACTGCGATGAAGGCTATAGATATAGATTGCGCCAAAAATGACAACCTATCTGCAACAAGAGTTCTTACCATGTTTGCATCTGTGGCCAATCTCGAGCATAGGGCCCCACTACCATTGTTTTCTTGATCAAACCACCTCATTTCAAACGTCAAGATTTTTGCTAGCATTGCTTCCCTGACCCTTTTTGTTAGGCATTCTCCCATTATACCAAAATTATAATGCTGAATGGCATTGGCGATTACAGCAACGATGGAACAGGCTAAAAAGATGAAGCAGTAGCCTTTAATATGTGACCTTAGTTCATCATGATCACTAAAAGAGTAGACAGACAGAACTGCGCCCATGCAGAAAGAACATACAGGCTGTACAACTCCATAGCAAAGAGCAGAGATGCAAGCTATAAGGATCTGCTTCCATTCTGGAGCTGTTATTCTCATCAGATGTCGCTCAGATGGAAGGCTGCACTGATCTTCTTGATGTTTGGTCTTTCTATCAGGGTTTGATGTTTCATCTGAGACCAACTTTTGTGTTGCTAGGATAGTGTTAGCTTTTGGGGTGTCATAGTTATCACAATCGGTTTCTTTTGGTGCCAGCGGTCCATTTTCAATGAATGTTTGCTGAAGCTGCACCATAGCTGAGTATGGACCATGCTTGTTTTGAATAAGTTGGTCATGAGGTCCACATTCCACCACTTCTCCAGACTGAATAAAAGCAATCAAGTTATCATTCCGTAATGTAGAGAAACGATGGGCAACTATTATTGTTGTTCTTCCAACTGAAGCATGATCAAGCGCATCCTGTACAGCTTTTTCTGACTGGGAATCCAATGAACTCGTGGCTTCATCAAGCAATAGGATTCTTGGATCTTTAATTAAAGCCCTTGGAATAGCAATCCTTTGTTTCTGTCCTCCAGATATCCCACTTCCCAATTGTCCAACCTGAAATCATGCATGTAGTCCTTGTCATCATATAATTTAAAGTCAAGAAATGGTTTTCATCATGTTACCTAGGGGTGGTAGTGGCTTCCTTGTTTTGATCTTGATAGTAATGGATATTTATTTTCAGTGATCATCAATATGCTTAGCAATCGTGTCTATTGTGGAGTTATGCAGTTCAAATATTAGAGTGGAGCATTCAAATGTGGTGATAATTTTTTTAGCGATAATTGAGATGGCTTATCTGTTTAGTGCCCATAGTAGCTGAAACTGAGTGCTATGAATGATACTATATATGGTAGATTGGTAGTAGTGGTTGTAGAAATGGCACCAGTTATTAGCTGTCGTGATTTTGTGTTTGTCAATGGTTATAGAATAGAAGTAAATATTCCATGGTCGACTCAAGTAGCAGTATTACTAGCTGCAGTACCTGTTGTACTGAAACTAGTGTTATGGATGACATGTTGGTAGCAGAGGTTGTATAACTGAGAAACATAATGGTAACTGATAACTGTGATGGTGTGCAACTATACTAGCAGTCTAGTGGCAGACTGGCAGCTATGGGTTTTGTGATCGTTCTAGTAGCAGCTTTCATTGATGGTAATTAGGTCATAGTGATTATGGCTGCAGTAACAGTAAACAATTTCCCGGAGTGAACTCGTAATAGCAGTTAAGAACATTTATTAGCATCATGGAACAGAAAATCATGCTTACTTGGGTATCATAACCATTGGGCAGTTGGCTAATGAAGTCGTGTGTGTTTGCAGCTTTAGCCGCACTGATGACCTCCTCCATCAAAGCATCTTCCTTTCCAAACATTATATTTTCTCTAATGGAGGTTGCGAAGAGCAGAGGCTCTTGGCTAACCAGGCCCATTTGACTCCGCAACCATTTCAGCTTTAAAGTCTTTATGAGTATCTCATCCAAGTGAATTTCTCCGCTAAGTGGGTCATAGAATCTTTCAACCAGTGAGATGACTGTCGATTTACCTGAACCACTGCTACCCACCAATCCTAGAGTCTGACCAGCCATAACTTTAAGATTGAACTTCTGCAGTACCATGCTATCAGGTCTAGATGGATAAGCAAAATGTACATCCTTAAATTCCAGTTCACCTTTAACGTCATTCATTATTTCTTAACAAAATACCTCCTTATCAAATTGTCTCTTAACCATCGAAAAAAACATTTGAAGAGTATGGGAGACCTCTTTCTTATCAACAAGTAGGTAAATCCATACAGCACCGGAAAAATCATCAACAATGGTCAAAAAATAAGAAGCACCACAAGAAGAAGTTGTTCTATAAGGTCCCCATAAATCAGTGTGAATAAGTTAAAAAAGAGTCGAAGCTTTATGTTCACTAACAGGAAACTTATCTCTACTTTGCTTTGCCCTCTGGCAGACATCACAAGTTGTATTCAAGCGATTTTTCGTTTCACTAAAACTTACTTTGGGAACTAACTTTGTTACTTGTAGAGATGGATGACCAAGTTGTTGGTGCCATAGATCAAGAGACACCACATTATTGGCCTTTATTGCGTGAACCTGTGGCAGCCCCCGGAAGTAATAGAGTCCATCGCGTCGTTTACCCGCACCAATCAGCATCCTCGAAGTGCGGTCTTGTATAACACACAGATCATTAGTGAATTGGACAAAACAGTTATAGTGATCAGTCAATTGCGACACAGAAATTAAATTGCAAGTTAGCCCTGGCACATAAAGAACATTTTTCAAACAAAAATTTCTTTCTAGAATGACTGTCCCCTCTTTAGTGGCGATAGCGCTACTCCCATCTGGCAATCCCACGGGACATTGAGCAATCGCCCTTAAGTCATGGAGATCCCCGATCGTGCCAGTCATGTGATTCGAAGCTCCCGTGTCAATAATCCAAGGCTTACCAGTCATCTTATCGGTCGTTGCGGATTTTGACCCGCCTAGCATTTGGAAAAGTGTCTGCCACTGATCGGTATTCAGCCCGGGCAGTGGAGATGTATCTGTCTCGGTCACTCCTGCCCTAGCAGAACCTGTTTGAGCAACGTTGGCACGATGCGTACCCTTGGTTCCTCGACCACGGCCTGGAACACTTGACTGCCCTTTACCGTGACCAGCACCTTGATGAGGCTGTGCTTTATCCACAGTAATAGATCGTCCATCTAGATCCATATCATTCATCGCGTCAATGGCCTCTTCCATTGCTTTCTTCTCATCGAAAGTGACAAACCCAAATCCACGAGATCGACCAGAGTCTCTGTCCACCACTACCTTTGCCTCAACAAGATGACCAAACTTTTCAAATGCAGTTTTCAAACTTCTATCAGATGTTGACCATGAAAGGCCACCAATAAAACACCGGTATTCCACTGGTTCAGCAGACATCTCAACAAACTAAACTTATTCGAAGAGCGACGGAGAAAATTGAAAGCGAGAGTTTCTTATCTTCTTTCTCCTTCTCTTCATGCAAACAACCGAGGCAACAGCAATGAGATCACGCAACAGTGCCTCTCGCAGAGAAACAGAGAGAGTAAATCAAAGCTTCTCGCAACTACTTCCCTGCTTTAGTTCAGGAACAGAGTAACCCTCCTTCCTTTTTTTTTTTTTTCTTTTCTCTCTGCTCTCAAACCCTAGATTTCGCCCAAAACCCTTCTATTCTTCTTCTCTTTGGTATTCTCTCTTGCTCGGTTCGTTCGATTAGTGTTCGGTTCAAGTTCTGGAACTCAGTTGCGAGTGTTCTTGCTATTCGATCGGTGATACAATGGAGTCGATAGTTGCGGCTGCTGCTTCAGAGAACTGTGCTGTTGAAGTGTTAGGATACCAATCCTATTTAGTATTTACTTGAGATTAGAATGTCTTAGTTATAACAATATTCTATTTAGGGAATATTAGCTTGTTTTGAATTAGGAGTTATTGTTTGATTAGAATTAGGATTGAATTCAATTAGGAAGTATTATTCTTTGCTTTCAGTTATAAATACATATGATGTAATAGAGTTTAGGCAAGCAATACAAGTTTTATTTAATTTATTTGGTGGCTGATCCCCAATCAAAGGATCTAGGTGGTTTGATCTCCAATCAAAAGGTCAAGGTCTCTATTATCTGGTATCAGAGCATCCTCGATTCTGAGCCAAATTTTTTTCTCTTCTTGTTAGTTCGTCTTCGCCTTCAACATCAACCTCCATCTCACAGATCTTTCACAAAAAAAAAAAAAAATACTTGTGGCCTTCGCAACAACCGCCGTCACCAACAGCCCCGCCCTCGCAACAGCCCCCTTCGCCCTCGCAACAGCTTCCCTCCGCCCTCGCCACAGCACCGCTTCGCAACAGATCCCCTCGCCCTCGCAACAGCACCTCTCCGCCATCGCATCAGCCCCCTTCACCCTCGCATCAGCACCCCTCCGCCTCGCCTCAGCAACCCTTCGCCAGAGCTTTGTTCATCCTTCCTTCCGCGCTTCGCCCAATTGCAGTGCTTCCCGTTTCAGCGCCTCTTCTTCTTCCACGGATCCAGCTTCATCGATTCCTGATTCCAGGTTCCAGCGAGGCCTAATTCCAGCACTCTCCGAGCTTCGTCCAACAGCACTTCATCCAACTCATCGCTCCCTGTTCCAGCGCTTCCTCGACTCCATCACAAGTAGCAGAACTCAAAAAAAAAAAAAAAAAAAAAAACTATTGCTGAATTTCAGTGAAGCAACAGTAGCAAAACCGCGATTTGCACCATCGAGATTCTCACCAACCACCCTTTTTCTAATGACGATTGCTGAATTACAAGAGCAGGTCAATGCGCTTACTACTCAAGTTACCGGGATCTCTTCCCGCCTTCATACACTTGAGACCACTAATGCCACTATTCTAGAGACATTAAGGAATCTCCAGCCATATCGCCTGGCACCATACGTTCACCCGGACCAACAAGGACCATTTATTCCAATTTCTGGCAAGGCCCTTGATGACGCTAGACCCAAAAATTCTGATAAGGCACCACCAACATTGCCCACCACTCCAAGGCGCAATCCTGTGCAGAGACCATTCGTGCCAAAACAAAAAACAGATGGGTTTGGTAGCCATAATCCTTACCATAAATGCCCACCGCCCCATCATCCGACAGCGGGTCTTATTAAGTGTAACCATCCTTCAATTGGCGTGCCACCCTTTCCTGTAACCATACCTTATCCCCTACCACCAATGCTGCCTATTTTTCAACCAGTTGTACCTACTCCGCACATTCCAGTTCCTGAACATGTTTACCAACATTATCCTGGCAACTTCGATCCTCATATGTTACGATCTCCATATGGCACCCCCGCGCATACTTTTGGTGCACCACTTGGTCATGTTGGTGCTATGGATTACAATAGAAGCTTTCAACCTCCACCGAGAGAAACCAATGCATATGCTGACAATTTTGCTAATCGGCGACAGGTTGTACAAGAACATGCTGGTCGTTTAAATAAATTACGGCGCCATCATCGAGCATTCAATCCAAGAGAAAATATTAGCATGCATCAACGTGGACCGTGGCCTTTTGTGTGCCCCCCTCCCTATCTTGGTCCTGGTCCAGGGCTTATGGAGGGCCCTTGTTTTTCTAGCCCTACCCATATGTATCATCCTCCAAATGCATTAGGAGGTCCTTCTCTTCGCGTTATTCCACATCCTTGGATTCCTGCAACTGCCTCAGAGACGTTGATTTTGAGGGCTAATATTGTTAAGCAAATTGAGTATTATTTCAGTAATGAGAATTTGCAAAAGGACAACCACTTGATTTCTTTGATGGATGACCAAGGATGGGTTCCGATAACCAACATTGCTGACTTTAATAGAGTGAAGAGAATGACTATAGACATTTCTTTAATTTTGGATGCAATGCATAGTTCTAGTAAGGTAGAAGTTCAGGATGCCAGAGTTCGAAAGCGTGATGGCTGGTCGAAGTGGTTTTTGGCTTCTGGACAAAATGCATCTTCAAATGATCAGCAAATGCAAGCCGATGTAAGGGCTACTATGTCAAGGCTTAGTGAGTGCAATGATGACAGTGCCAACAGTGATGGCAATGCATTAGCAACAGATTCAACTAATTTAATTGCTCGGGAACATGCTGGAAAGTTCGATACCAACTTCCGTATCATATCTGATGTTGAACCTGCTAATTTTATGGTACCTAAAACTGGGAGTCTCTCTTGTTTGACAAAGCAAAAGTCACACAATTCCCAATCAAATAAGCCCCAGAGAAACTACTTGATTGAGGATTCTTTGAAAGCCATAATAAGCCCATTACACGCTGGCTTAACAAGGGGACCGACCGTCCTGTGGAGGAAGCTACTTGGGAAGACTATGAGCAGTTTCTTGTCCGTTTTCAGATTTTCAGGCTTGAGGACAAGCCTTGTTTCAGGCGGCGTGGGATGTTAGGATACCAATCCTATTTAGTATTTACTTGAGATTAGAATGTCTTAGTTATAACAATATTCTATTTAGGGAATATTAGCTTGTTTTGAATTAGGAGTTATTGTTTGATTAGAATTAGGATTGAATTCAATTAGGAAGTATTATTCTTTGCTTTCAGTTATAAATACATATGATGTAATAGAGTTTAGGCAAGCAATACAAGTTTTATTTAATTTATTTGGTGGCTGATCCCCAATCAAAGGATCTAGGTGGTTTGATCTCCAATCAAAAGGTCAAGGTCTCTATTATGAAGCTTCTCCAGATCTTGAAGTTTCTGCCGATCTTGGAGAAACCGTGCTCCAGACTGTCTGCGAAGAAGAGGCCGTACTATGGATCGCCGAAGAAGGAGACAGTTCAAGAGGAAGTTCGTCGGAGCTCGAAAGGTAATGGAAAGAAGAATGTAGGCAAGATTTTGCCTCCTGGAGAGGGAAATGGCGAAGTGGAGGACGATCAGACCAGAGGTTCTTCAGGTTCGATCAGAGGTTCGATCAGGTTCGATCAGACCAGAGGTTCTTCAGGTTCGATCAGAGGTTCGATCAGGTTCAATCAGAGGTTCGATCAGGCCAGAGGTTCGATCAGATCTGAATCGCACAGGCCAGATGTTCGATCCTTCCTTCTTCTTCGTTCCTTCTTATTCAAAGAGATCCCTGATGCTCATGCTGTGACTGATGCTCATTCAAAGAGATCCCTGAAGTTCTTTGAGACTGCACTCCGAGATTACAAGGCCCAGTTAGAGGAAGATCCAATCGTACAAAGGTACCTTTCCTCCCTTTATGATACTCTTATGATATGCTCTGATACCATGACAAAATACCAGACACAAAAGAATTGATTTTGTGTGTATTGCATTCTGCCTTTTCTCATTCCATTCTCCTGTTTATATACAAACTAATCAAGAGAATATTGTGAGAGAATATTCACAATATAATCTGCTAACTTCCTTAAAACTATTATACAATCTTGACTCAATAAACAACCTTCCTAATACAAATATTCTAGTTCCTAATCATACAATATAGAATATTCTCAATATATTCTCAATATTTCTCCTTGCTCATCGTAAGAGTCCATGCTTGGAACTTGTTCAATCATCTCAAATATAGAAGAAGCCACGATTGTTGCTTCGACAAAATACTTCACATTTATTAGTGAACCTCCAAGTGCACTGCAATGGATAACACATTCTAGTTTAGTTTCAGTACTCTACTCTAGCACAAAATTGCTCAGAAGATTTATATACGACATTTTAGTTAATGAACTTTTTCCCCACGTTTCAGAATTATATTAACAAGTATGCTGGTAAGATTAGTTCTTCAGATATAGAAGACGAGGAAATCGTGCAATACCTGATAAAGTGGTCCAGGACTGAACTAATTGGACAATCAATAAAAGTGTGGTTTTATAATATGCATCAAATGTGTTATTGAAGGAAAAAAAATCAATTCAAGGAAAATATCCATGCTCACATGCATGTTTGGTCTGAGTTTGGAAAAGTCTTGGGGAAATCATTTCAATATCATTTTAAACTTATTTCTGTACGATATTGTCACGGAGTAGGCTTACAGTCCTCCGTAGATGATGCAGACGCCTGCTGTCAAGATGTTCCCTCCGCGGACCCTCTTCTCAATGACTAATATGCTCCCATACCAAGCCTGAAACGCCCATATAGCAAAGCTGGCACCAATGCTCCCGATTGCCAATCCTTTTACTAGGCCTTGTTTGATCCCAAGTTTTAAGCTTGATTCTAGTGCAGCTGAATAACTTTTCAATGTTTGATTCTCTCCAATGTAAGAGTAGACAGTCTCGATTGATGACAATGCCTGCTCAGTGATCCCACCTGCAACGTCATAATCTTCTTGTATCTTCTCTCCTATGCCAATTAATATCTTGCCGTATACCATCCCAGGAATGATCAAAATAGATAGTGCTGGGATTGTGACTACAGCCAACCTCCAGCACAAGTATCCGGCTGCTATTTGAGCTGTTATGAACCTTGTTACGTTCATAATAAAATTAGGAATCTGCATGGACGAGGTGTTCAATCAGTTTGTAAATTGGAAACAAATGTTAAACTTTGATTATCTCTATTAGGGGGAATTTAAAAAGATCATATCTATCTCTACACTACGTGAAGTGTCGCTGTGAACTCTATTAACCCAGGGTTTCAGAATATAGAGTTACCTTTTCGCTGAGAACACCTTGTATGGTGAGAATATCAACAGAAATACTCGAAACCACCCAGGATGTAGAAGATGCACCATGTCTTTTATCAAAGATACTGACATCTTGCCTTAGTACAGCTCTTAGGTATTTTTTGCGGATTTCTGAAGTTTGTCGCTCTGCAGTTCGAACCCAACAGAATCCTTCTGTTGAAGAGAAAAAATAGAGAATGAGGAAAATGAATGTTAAATTTTATGTTGTGAGTTTCTCTCGCAAGATCCATGCTGCAGCAGTAAACTAGTTACATGCATCCTTGTCACATTGATTTGTTAGTAAGATCGGCTTACACTCTTAGTAAATGCCCTCCTTCATGGGATTTTCCTGGTAGCACTACATAAAAGAAACAGTTATAACCACTAACATTCAAGAAGAAAACAAGAGCACAAATTGCTACTGGACCAGAAACAAAGTAGAATAGCATGGAAAATTTTCAGTAACCATTAACCCTGATAATCAAAACTATTGGGGCTCCTTACTGGTTCGAGTCTCTGTTCATCGTCACCATATAAACTTTTTATGCTTATACATGCAAATATACTAGGATTTCAGCTTTCAGTAAAGTAAGAGAAATCTTGAAGCGGTAATATAATTCTAGCTGTGCATTTATACCTAAGACTGCCCCTGATCCCACACTGATAGCCACGTACAATAACCTCAATGCGTACTGAAACAAATACACATGCATGAAAATGAAAGTAAAATAAAACCCTTTTGAGTGGTGGTAAGCTTTGAAACATGATAATGATCATAATATTTGAAGGGTATGTTAAGAAAAGTAGCAAACCTCATTAACATCTTGAAGGCTAAGAGTAGTAACTGCATAGCCATCCATCAACTGGCTAAGAACAACCATGATTGCTGCCATTGAAATTCCATCAGCAAAACAGCAAATAGTTCCCAGCATCATCAAAACCATGTCTTTCCAATCCGAGTAGCGTAAAATCATCAACAAAGACCCGCTTTTCTTCCTTGATGCTACTTCATTCTCAACAACCTCACTTAAGGAACCATCCCCTCTGTTCTCCTTTTCTTTCTTTTTTTTTTTTTTTTTTTGGAAATTGAGCTGGGGTTATTTAGGATCCCCGAACCTTAAATTAAAGAAAATAAAGGTGATGATAATATAGGTTACAATCGCTTATACGCTCACTCATTACATCAACTACAGAACAAAAACCTTGCTTCAAAGCTTCAACAAAGAACCTCTTGAGTTCTAGAATCACCGTCTCCAAGTTGGGGAGTAAACTTGCAAAGTGTTCTGCTACTAAAGAGGTTGCATGATAGACCTGCCATATCTTTCCGTCCTCATAATCACCAATCAATCCCTTAATCACTCTCATGACCTGATTTAAATCTAATGTGGGCCCCAGGATGTATGAGAAGTCGTCGTAAGGTAACGAAACACAATGAATCATGATATAGAAACCATTGAATGTTAGCCTACAAGTTTCTAATAAGCATTGGCATTCTACTTGTATTATCATCATCAGTTACCTGAATTTAGGATTTGTCTTCTTGCTTCGAGAAGACCTTCGAGGCTCATATTCAGTGGGAGGTGGTAATGTGGAAACCGCATGCTCTTCTGCAATAGAGGTTTGCCCCACCTTTACTACTTCCGCTCCAAGTAAGCTTTTAATTTCAGTGACCAAAGCATCACTGCCTATTCTTACAATTTGTGAATTCAAAGTAGTAATGGCTTGGGGTGATAGCCTATCCATGAGCTTCCCTTCCTTTTCTTTCTTCATTTCGCTTCCCTTCCTTTATCTCTTACAGGACAGCTTTAGAGTTCAGACATCATGGAGAAGTACCTAAGCTGTGTGGGTCTATATATACAAAGATACACTAGTAAAGTGAGTTGTTTGAAATATGTCAGATCTCGAAGTTGTCATTGTCACGATTAGACGGTCTAGATTGTGCCATGTCATCAAGCTGTATGTCTAATGGAGTGGTAGGGTCACGCTCGTGTTGAGAATGATAACTTGGTTAATGTATATGATGATATTTACAAAGTGTTCAGCTCTAATTGGTCTTGTAATTGTAATCAGTACTACATATATACATACTATTAATCTTTGCCTTCTCGTTTCTTTTTTCACTTACAAGTTAAAATAAATTGAGGTAATATTATATATTCATATGATGGTGATATGTTATCAGTGCTGATGTTGGTAAGTTCGTCAAAACAAGAGAAAGAGCTTGGTTTTCATTAAGCTTTGACAAGCAAGTACATTATGAGCCATAAACTGATTAATCTGTTTAATGACCAAAATGTAATTAAAAGTGATGATTAAGTTGTTTTGTAAGTCATTAGCTGATCAGTGTCGCCATCATTAACGCTATGATGCTATATTCCTCAGCCAACCAGCCGAATGGAGAGAAGTTCAGATGCTCTTACAGTTACAGCTTGTTAAGCCTAATTAGTATTAGCTAGTATTAGTATTAGTTAGTTTGTTAAGCTGTCATTGTGGTCCAGAGTCTGTTAGTTTGTTAAGCTGTTTGTTAAGCTGTCTTGACAACTAGCAACATTACAGTGTCTATATATACAAGTCATGTATCTACATTTCAGTTAAAGAGATCAAATACAATTTGTTATAAACTTGTTGAGAATTCTAACATGGTATCAGAGCTCTTTTCCTGGATACTTCCATTGTCTTCATCTTAGCTTTTCATAGTAGTTCTCATGGCCGATTCCACATCGTCCAATGCTACTCCACCTATCAACTCTGCCATGACAGAGTCTAGACCTATCATGTTCACTCATGCTTTATCTGTCAAGCTGAATGAACAAAATTATTTGCTATGGAAACAGCAAGTATTGGCAACAATCAGAGGACACAAGCTTCAAAGATTCATTGAGAAGGAATCTTCTCCAGCACAGTTTCTCTCCAATGAAGATCAAGCCAGAAACATTATCAATCCAGAGTTTCTTACCTGGGAACAGCAAGATCAGTTGCTATTTTCTTGGCTACTTTCCTCCATGTCTGAATCACTCCTTACAAGGTTAGTAGGTTGTCTAACATCTGCTCAAATTTGGAACACTCTTGAGGTCTTTTTCAATTCCCACACCGTAGCCAAGATTTCTCAACTTAGAATCCAATTACAAAACCTCAAGAAATGAGACTTAACTATCAATGCCTACCTTCTGAAACTCAAATCTATCATTGATCAGTTGGCCTCAGTAGGTCATCTAATCTCTTCAAGAGATCATGTCAATGCCATATTTGATGGCTTACCTCAGGCGTATGATACTTTTGTAATCTCTGTTAGTTCAAGAACTGATGAATATAATGTTACTGAAGTGGAATCTCTGCTACTTGCTCAAGAAGCTAGGATTGAAAGACATAACAAGGATCTTGATATCAATAGTTCTGTAAATATAGCTCAGTCTTCTTCTTACAGACCATCACCAAGATCTTTCGTGTCTAGTTCTCAAGGGGGAAGATCTCAGTTTAGAGGTTCATTCAATACCAGAGGAGCTAGATCAGGAAGAGGTTTTAGGCCTACTGGATTTGGATCTCAGTCTAATCGATCACAATGTCAAATTTGTGGCAAGGTTGGGCATCTTGCCTTCAAATGCTTTAATCGATTTGATAACTCTGTTTCAAATCCATGGAGTTCTCAGCCATCTGCTTTTGGTTATGGTAACTTGTCTCAATCATCAGCTTCCACTCCAAGACAGGCTCTCATTGCTTCATCAAGTCCTCATTCTCATCCTTCTTGGAGACCTGCTCCTCAGTGTCAGATTCAGCCGACTCCTACTAATTCAACTCAGTTGCAGTCCCATGATGATAGGTGGTATCCAGATTCAGGAGCCACTGATCATTGCACACCTTATACTCAGAATTTGATGAATGTTATGCCATATCATGGCAATGAGCAATTGTTTGTGGGTGATGGAACTGCTGTGCCCATTGAAAACATAGGTCAGTCCTCTATTCCTTCTCTTAATTCATCAAGAGAATTACATCTTAGAAATGTTCTTCAAGTTCCTAAATTGACTAAGAATCTCTTAAGTGTATCTAGATTTGCTAGAGATAACAATGTCTTTTTTGAATTCCATCCTAATTGTTGTTTTGTCAAAGATCAGGCCACACTGAAAATCCTCTTGAAAGGAACACTTAAGCTTATATGTGTTTCCTTCTATGTCTCTTTCTCGTTCGAAGTCTGCCTCTTTTGTTACTTGTCCAAATTCTTCACTTCTTCAAGCATTCAGTTGTGGTGCTTCTTGTTCAGCATCATGTGGTTATTCAGCTTCCAGTAGTCCTTCAGCTTTCTGTAGTCAGTCCGCATCTAGTAGCTCAGCATCCAGTAGCAATGCAGCTCCCAGTAGTCTTTCAGCATCCAGTAGTTGTCTTCCAGCATCTTGTTCAGCTTCCAGTAGTTGCTCAGCATCCAGTAGTTGCTCAGCATCCAGTACTTGTTTTCCAGCATCTTGCTCAGCATGCAGTTCAGCATCTTGCTCAGCATGTAGTAGTCCTAGAGCATCCATTTGTAATAATACTTTTATGACAAAAGCATGTTCTTCTTTGTCTCAGTGGCATGCTAGGTTAGGCCATCCTTCTCTTTCTGTTGTAAAGCAAGTGCTTAACAAATGCAATATTACTGCTTCTAATACAAATGTGGATGTTTGTACTGCCTGTTGCTTGGGCAAGATTCATAGACTTCCATTTTCCAATTCCACCACTGTATACTCAAAACCTTTTGAACTCATTCATACTGACCTCTGGGGTCCTGCCTCTACTCTGTCCTCTCATGGTTTCAGATACTACATTCATTTCATTGACTCTTATAGCAGGTTCACTTTGGTCTACTTATTGAAAAACAAGTCGGATGCTTTTTCTACTTTCCTTAACTTCAAGGCTCAAGTTGAGTTACAATTTGGTTTTCCTATCAAATGTATCCAATCAGACTGGGGAGGGGAGTATAGGTCCTTTGCTAAATTTCTTAGTCATCATGGGATAGGTCATAGGCTTGCATGTCCTACTACTCATCAGCAGAATGGGCTTGCTAAAAGGAAGCATCGTCACATTACTGAGTCTGCCTTAACTCTCCTTGCTCATGCTTCTCTTCCTTTAAAATACTGGGATGATGCTGTTAAGACATCTGTGTTTCTTATCAATCGTGTTCCTACTCAAGTTCTTAATGGTGTGTCTCCTTATGAAAAGCTGTTCAATAAACCTCCTGATTACAACATTTTAAGAGTGTTTGGATGTTCATGTTTTCCCAATACCAGGCCTTACAACTCCCATAAACTGCAATTTAGATCTGAGGAATGTATTTTTCTGGGGTATAGTTCACAACATAAGGGTTATAAATGTGTGTCACGTACTGTTCGTATATTCATATCTCGTGATGTTGTGTTTAATGAGACACACTTTCCTTATTCAAAGTGGTTCTCTGGTGCTTCTAATCCTTCTCCCACTAGTCCTTCCTCTAATTTTGTTCCTGCATCCATTGGGTTCTCCTCTTCATCTACGGACAATCAATCCCTTTCTTTCACAAATACATTGCTTGGTCCATTGGTTAACTTGTCTCCTACTCTCCCAACTAATCCTAATACTGCTCCTAGCCCTGCTTCTAGTCCTATTCTTAATGACAGTCTTGTAGACAGGTCAGTGTCTAGTCCTCCTCATCCTATAGCTCCTACTCATCCTATTGCTCCTAGTCATAAGATGATTACTAGGTCTAAGGCAGGCATCTACAAGCCTAAGGTCTATCTGACTTCATCTGAACCTGTTAGTTTACTTGAGGCACTTGATACCCCTCATTGGTCCTCGGCTATGCAAGATGAGTTTGGTGCTCTGCTAAGAAACAACACTTGGACGTTAGTTGATCTTCCTCCTCACAGGTCTATAGTTGGTTGCAAGTGGTTGTTTAAGATTAAACAAAATGCTGATGGATCTGTTCATAGATATAAGGCTAGGTTGGTGGCTCGAGGATTTGAACAAGTTGAAGGCTTCGACTATGCTGAGACATACAGTCCAGTAGTGAAACCCACTACCATTCGGGTTGTTTTCACAATAGCTATTTCATATGGGTGGTCTATTTTTCAGCTTGATGTTAACAATGCCTTCTTGAATGGGGATTTACAAGAAGATGTTTACATGATGCAACCTCCTGGGTTTATTGATTCTTCTCGTCCAAATGCTGTGTGCAAATTACACAAAGCTTTGTATGGACTGAAGCAGGCTCCTCGGGCATGGTTTGAGAAGCTGAGACATACTCTTCACCTGTTTGGTTTTGCTCCCTCAAAATCAGATAACTCATTATTCATCCGGCACTCTCCTTCTCCTATCTTTCTTCTGGTGTATGTTGATGATATTTTGGTTACTGGTTCCAGTTCTAAGGATGTTTCCCAACTCATTCATCAGCTGAATGCTCAGTTTGCATTGAAGGATCTTGGTATTGCTCACTACTTCCTAGGCATTCAAGTTCAACAAACTTCTGATGGCTTGTTCTTGTCTCAGACTAAGTACATTAATGATTTGCTATGTCGAGCAAAAATGCAATTCGCCAATGGTTTGTCTACTCCAATGAGTGGTGGGGAAAAACTCTATGACACTGGCAGTGATCCAGTTGCTGATGTTCACTTATATAGAAGTTTGGTTGGTGCCCTGCAGTATGTTACCATCACAAGGCCTGAATTAGCTTACTCTGTTAATAAGGTTTGTCAATTCATGCAACATCCTCTTGAATCTCACTGGAGGGTGGTTAAAAGAATTCTGAGGTATCTCAAGGCTACACCCACTGTTGGTCTTCATCTGGTGTCATCACCCTCTTTCAAGTGGACTGGTTATTGTGATGCTGATTGGGCATCTGATCCCATTGACAGGAGGTCCACTTCTGGTTATTGTGTGTTTTTAGGTGCTAATCTAATTTCTTGGTCTTCAAAGAAGCAGAGTACTATCTCAAGAAGTAGTACTGAAGCCGAATACAGGAGTCTTGCTGCGGTTACGGCTGAGCTAACATGGTTGCAGTCTCTAATGTCTGAACTACACATTAGCTCCAATCCTCCCACTATCTGGTGTGATAATAACAGTGCAGTGATGCTTAGTGCAAATCCTATTCTTCACTCTAGAACCAAGCATATTGAATTAGATCTTTATTTTGTACGTGAGAAGGTAGCTCGCAAGCTTGTCCAGGTTCACCACATTCCTGCCATTGATCAAATTGCTGACATTTTCACTGAAGCTCTTGGGAAGTCCAGATTTTTGAAGCTTCGTGACAAACTAAGTGTAGTTGATGTATCTACGCTTAGTTTGAAGGGGGATGTTAAGCCTAATTAGTATTAGCTAGTATTAGTATTAGCTAGTTTGTTAAGCTGTCATTGTGGTCCAGAGTCTGTTAGTTTGTTAAGCTGTTTGTTAAGCTGTCTTGACAACTAGCAACATTACAGTGTCTATATATACAAGTCATGTATCTACATTTCAGTTAAAGAGATCAAATACAATTTGTTATAAACTTGTTGAGAATTCTAACACAGCTATATGCTCAATGCTAAAATTTTCAATATTGGGCATGTGAAGGGTTTTTTTTTTTTTTTTTTTTTTTTTTTTTTTCACACATTCTCTGTCAACTCAATGAAATGTAAAATTCAGGTTATTGCACAAGTATTTATATCTCAGCAAAAACACAACAGACCCAGAGTTAACCCATAGTATATAATTAAAACACAGAGTACATCACAAAAAGATCAGATAGGATAAGAAAAGAAATATAAGGTTTTCCCCTAATGATGGCTGATTAGAGCATATCTTGCATGGGAGACCCAAACCCTTTATGAAAGCCTTTCATTCCATAAATACAAACTAGTGAAAATGAGAAGGCCCTAGATATAATTTGATCTTGACGCTTCACTTACCAATTCAGTTCTGTTTGCATAAAAATACAAATAAAGAAATAACTTATGAACATATGCTTGGTGTGAAACTGTACGTGAGAATCATTTGTGCAGAAAATGGGCGACTGATTTGTGGACTGCGGTTGGAGATGCTCTTGGTGTATATATAATTATTTCAATTTGCCAGGCCTGCTAGCTGGCCTTTAACCCTTCCTTATATCTTAGTGAGAGGCTTTTATTGATCATAAAAAACTGTAGACTTAAAAATCTATAAACATACAAAAAGGTGGATGAAAACTATACATAAAGAACGACACAGAATACATTTAAATTTTTGTGTTGGCCGGATTATAGGTAAACAGTCATTTGCTATGAGAAAACAGTAATAATTTTATTGGAAATTTGTAGAGACCTAATATTCATGAATAGAAACTTCTGTCTTTGAGGGAAATTTTTTGATCTTGATGGAGTGAACAAATTGATTTTCTTTTGTAGGTGACTAATTTGTAACCAATAACTTTTGTATGAAGTGTGTGACAAGTATGTTGACGGATATGCTATCAGTGAGTATATAATATACCCAAGCAAATTGTCCGGATGACATACATTGAAAGATATATATGCGTTGTGATATAAGATTTGTACGTATTGCAATGTGCCTGTTAAGCAACTGCACAATTATCATTTTCTTTCTCTTGATGCATGGAAGAATTGGTTCAAATGAAATAATAATAATAATAATAATAATAATAATAATAATAATAATAATAATAATAATAATAATAATAATAATAATAATAATAATTGATGATACATCAAAATAGACCGATCATCACGGCCGTACATGTGGCATAAAGACCCATCACGAGAATATAGTGTCTAATCTATCGGGTTAGCTCATGAAGCTCAAGAAGAATTAGGCAAATCATAGAGGCTCATACTAGGCCCACCACTAAGGAGCCGCAAACAGGACCCGAATCCAGGCCCAGACAAATCAGAGCCGAAGTCCAGGCCCAATACGCATTATCTCATAAAGAAGAAGGACGTTGCACCAAGAAAGAGCCTTGGAAGGACTTACGCCTCCACGAATGCATCTCCATTAAGGAGGAGACTGTTACAAAAACATCTTTTTCCGTTGTGCCTCACATGCTTAAGTCACACAGAGAGTTAACCACGACCATTATAAAAAGTAAAGGGAACATTCGACAAATGTATGCAACTTTAGCTGAGTTTTATCCAGATTTACATCCTTCTTTCAACAGAGTTACTGACTTAAGCATCGGAGTGCCTTTGGCCATCAAAAAGGTGGTCATTGGTAGTCTGACAGTTATTTTGCAGGTCTAACTCACAGGAGGACGATTTTTGGACGCATCAGTTTGGCGCCGTCCGTGGGGAACGACGAGTTTTCTCTTTCTAAAAACAAAACACACAGTGACAGGGCTTACCACAACCTAACGAAAGATCGACAAAGCCACCAGAAGAAATGATGCAATCTATAGATCCCCAGTCCATTAATGATCACGACAATCCTCCCACTAACGCATTACTAACGGCTCAGAGAGAAGATGCAGCCCGAATCACCTGACCAATAGCATCCCAGAATGCAGATCCGCTGCACGCAATAGTCCAGATAGCCCAGACGATCGTCGGCGCTGCCACGGACCCTCGAGTAGACTTGCTCATGGCCCAGATGAAATACATGACAGAGATGCTGGAGAAAATCACCCAAGAAATGCGTTCAGCCAGCCGACCCTACTCCAGCACCGCCTCAATAAAACTCCACTATCCGAACTCAAGGGAGTAATGAAGCCCTAGCGGAACCCAAGCAGGGAAACGTCGATAGCAGCGAGCTCCATTGAGACAAGACTCCGCAGTGCGGCGGAACGGTAGCTAGGATCCCGTTTAGGATTGGAGTCAAGGATCCAAATGTACTACACGAGTTGGCCAAGCCACTATTCTCTAACAAACTCATGAAGAAGGCGATGTCAAAGAAATTCACTCAGCCAAAATTCAAGGTGTACGATGGTACCACCGACCCAACTGATCATCTAAGACATTTCATCACATGATGGCTCTAAAAGAAACCACAGAGTCGATCCTGTGCAGAACATTCCCAACCAGCCTCACATCCACAGCAATGAACTAGTTCAACAGCCTGCCACTGAGGTCAATAAACTATTTCCAGGCCTTGACCACCGCTTTCATTACCAGATTCATCGAGAGCCAGCGGATGAGGAAAAGACCCCACTACCTTTTACACATCTGACAGAAGCCAAAAGAAACAATATGGGAGTATGTCACTCGTTTCTCAAACGAGTTAACGATGATTGATGGATGCAGCGATGACACAGCCACTGCAACTTTCGTCACCGGGTTGAAGAAAGACGCCTTTATCAATGCCCTCAACTTGGAACCTCCAAAAAGCATGGCGGTCCAGCTGAAAATAGCACAAAAACATATTTCCCTCGAAGAAATGAAAGAAACATCAGAGCGACGGACGCACAAAGTCCAACCAGCAGGAATCACTACACCAAAAGGCCTATTTAGCTACACGGAGGTGGCCACGGTCCTAAACCGTTGGTTTATTTGCCACGGCCTAAAACCGTGGCTATAGTGGCCAACGGCCTAAAATCGTGGCTAAAAAAGGCTTGGCCACGGTTTTAAACCGTTGGTGTGTTTAGTGCCCAACGGCCTAAAACCGTTGCTAAACTGCACGTGTGTTGCACGTAGAAGTGTGGAGAAGTTGCCACGGCTCTAAACCGTTGGTTTAATTGCCACGGTTTTAGCCGTGGCTATAATGGCCAACGGTTTAAAACCGTGGCTAAAAACAATACACCAAAAGCTTGCAACGGTTTATAACCGTGGCTAAAAATGCCAATGGTTTAAAACCGTAGCTAAAAAAATTTCACTTTCGCGCTTTGGCCAAAATACTTTAGCGCTTTGGCGAAAAAAATTGATGAAAAACAAATTCTCACAAGGGAAGAAGAAGGATGGACGAAGGAGAGGACGATAGAAGAAGAAGCAGGGACAAAACAGATTCTCGCAGCAGGGAAGAAGAAGGACGAAAGAAGGAGAGGACGATAGAAGAAGAAGAAGAAGAAAAAGAAGAAAGTTTGAGAAGGTAAGATCTCTTTGTTGATCTCTTCTTCTTATTTTTTTTTCTTCTTTCAGCAAAGCAAACCCTAGAACTCACTTTCTTCTTTTCTCCAACTCGATTTCTGAAGAGGAGAAGAAGAAGATTTCTCCGAATGGATCAATTTCCCCCAAATGGATCAATTTCTCCGCTCCCGAAGAAGATTGTTGATGATGAAGCCTGGTTTTGCAAGCCTGATATGATTTCCCAACAACCCATTGAATAAATTTTTGATTTTTATGTTAAATGTTAGATGAACTTCCAGTGCAGGCATTCCAGAAGCTGATTTATGTCTCGACGCTTGTGTTTGGAGGAGCATCAACTTTTCTTTTGCCATGGAAGCGAGTCTTCAAGGTTACTGATTCTCAGGTATGTGAACATAGTTGTATTTTGTTAGAATTGGTTCTACTGCTGCTCTGTGGATCTACATAGTTTTGTCATAAATACCACTATAAATCTTAAGAGTGTTCTATCTATCTTTACTGTAATTTTAAGAGTGTTCATAAATACCACTATGATCTTCAACATGTAAGCACCAAGTTCTTTTAGGGGTTATGGATTTTTTTGATTGGTCAAAGGATTATTTTAAAAAAATAAAATTCTTTGTTACATTTCATATTTGGTTTGTATAGGAGCTTGCAGCCCTATGGGAGAAAATGAGGCGGCGCGATATTGCTAAAGAAGACAGATCGAAGTACGAAGTTCATTTTTAATAATGGGGTTCTTTTGTAGAAATATTTTAGTAATATGGCTAACTTTGTTCATTTTAATATTTTAAGAATGGTGAGTGAAGCTGTACAGAAGATGAAGGGGAAGATACCTGAAATTGCCATGTCCCATGTATCTTCTCGGGTTTTGCAGGTAAATATTATTCTCTTGCTGACTTCTCTTCCATTTTCATTTGATTTACTATTAACTGCAGTAGGGCTTTGCTTGTTTCATATTAGACTTGTGTCAAGTACTGTACCCAACCTGAACGAGATGCCATATTTAAGGAGCTCCAGCTAGATCTTCTAACGCTTGCACGTAACGCATATTCAGTTCATCTAGTGAAAAAGATGTTAGACAATGGTATGTTTTTGCCGAGAAAGTGGAAAATTGAAAGTTACGACAATGTTGATTGGAGATTTAGGGCATTGAAAATCTGATTTTCTTCTTTTTGATTTTTTTTTCTTCATGATGCTGCAGCCTCTAAAAAACAGTTGGAAGGTTTCATCTCTGCCCTCCATGGGCATGTTGCCTCTCTTCTCCGTCATATGGTTGGATCTGTTGGTATGTTATAACCGATTCAGTTTACAGCAATAGAAGTTTTCTTGTACTTTTATTCTTTGTGAAGTCTGTTGCTTTATTTGTTAAATACATCCAAGGATTGTTAAAGTCAAAGTTTGAGTAATCTTGAGTTGCAAGGAAGACCAGTAAGGAGGTTAGAGAGTGACGTTTAAAAGACAAAGGTAATAATTTCATTTACTTAGTCTACTGCGAGTCTTTAAGTAGCAATCTCAGAGTGTGTTCTTTTTAGTTAAGGTTGGAGAGGTGAGTAGCTTGAAGACAGGTAAAAACCCATTGGAATTGTTTATTGCAATTTTGTGATTTTGTTGTGAGTAGTGAGGAGAAACACTGATTTCGGGTTCTTATATTTTGCAAGATTTAACATGGTGAGCTTCTCTTTAATTTCTCTTTTATATTGATTGAATTTAACATTTACAAAAGATGTTTTGGATTGATTATAGATTGTATGTGTGTGATACTATATTGAAGGTTGATATATTGAAAGAAACAGTGAAGAAGAAGAAGAATTTTATTAATGGTAAACAACTGTTATTGCAACATAAGAGTTGTGTTTTTAGGAGAGGATCTACCTTTCAGGCAATCTTGAGAAAATGGGGATCTAACACAGTCACACACAATGAAATTTGCAAGGGAAGATAGAAGCTTTACTCAAAATGTTCAAAGGTAAAGCATTTAAGCTACTAAAGTTTGTGTATATGAGTGTTTTTTTTGGGTTTCTGTTGGGAGAATGAGTTTATTGTTCCACAGGAGTATGAAGCCATTGCTCTTTATAATCTTCATCTCATTCTCCCCCCTCCCCCGCGACGTGCCCGAACTGTTTCATCTTTCTGACTATGCTTGAAGAGATTTTTCATCTAAAAAGCTGAGAAAACCTACGAACTGCACTAAACCTATCGGTTTGGACAGTTCATAATGTTTTGGGTCGGTTTCGGTTGTGAAGATTTGAAAACCGAACGTATTGGTTTGGTGTATGGTTTTTGGTGAAACTGACTTAAACTGAACCGGTTAACAGCCCTAGAAGACAGGGTAAGGCTCTCTAGCTAGCCTAATAGGAGTGATGTAAACATATAGGAAACATAGAAGGCAGTGAGGCACGCCTATTGTCATGTTAGGATTATACTTGTTTAGAATGGATGAATGAAATCAACATTCTTCAATTTAATATCATTGTATGATGCAACTTTGAGACAATATTTTCCTGCCATGTACAACATATTCTCATAACAAGAGTTTGAAATTTCGGGGATAGCAAGGTGCAAGGGTAGAGTTTTCACCTGAGAAGAAGCTGGGATGATTGGAAAATTGGGCAGATGTTCAACCTGCTAGCTATCATGAACCAAGTACATCCTTCCTAACCATTGCATTCTGTGTGGAGTTGCTGAGGAATCATTTGATTACTTACTACTATCCTGTCCTTTCCTTTGGTGAGGGAAGTGTGGTAAGGCTTGTATTCTCTCATGGGTTGAAAACTGTCATGCTTCTTTCATCAATCTCCCCTCCTTGACAACTTTCGGAAAATGAGCTTGGGACGAACTTATTCATGCTATGGTTTGGGTAATTTGGAGAGAGAGACAACATAACCTTTAGAAACGTTCAAGTCTGTAGATATGTATATCGGATAGATATTCAAGTCACTATTTTGCTTTGGGGGTGTAATTGAGACAAGTTTAGGGATGAGGGTTCTTTTTCCAGTCTCTCTTCCCCCCTCCCCCCTACTCTAAATTAATACAATAATGTCTTCTTTTTTTTTTAATCAAAGAAAATAATCATTGTCTAATGCAGAATGAACTGATTTTTTGTGAAGATGATCTTCATAGTGGAGAGAATATTCTTGGAATAAAAGCTCTTATTTCTATTCCACTTGAATGCTTAATAGGAATTTGTATAAAAACTATGCATCAAAACAATTCGGCCATATTTATACACACATTTATGACATCTTCAATTGCTGATTGTAAAATATCTTTATCTTTTACATTCTTGTTTATTGACTGCATCTTGATTATGATACTCTTTAGATTGGTAGGCGCATCTTCAGGCAAAGGCTTGAAACTGGTGATCGCGAAGCTGACAGTGAGCAGCGTCGGGTAGGTCATTTATAAATAGGTGTTACAACTTCACTATTTAAAAAAAATGGAGAGTTTTGTAGTGTGAAACACAAATCATAGGCTTAACAGTTTGCTAGTTGTTTTATTTAGACAAGGAAGTTGATACGTCCACAATCTGAAAAATGAATTAAAAGGATTCAGTAAACATGTCCATCCATGTGTACTTGGAATCTAGATGAAGGCACTGTTCATGAATATATGCAAATTGCCACCAAGATTCTACATCTGATTTTGTCAAGAAATGTACCCTTCCGCTCCCAATTGCTTCATTCTTCATTTTCAATTCAGAATGGCTTCTGCGGGTTCTTAAAACCCATGTTTTCTGTCTAGTCTTGTAAGTCTCATGTTTGCCAATTCTTTTTGCAGTTCCTCGGTCAGACCTCTAAGGAAGTGAACAACAGTGCAGTCCCCACTTCACTTATCATGCCTCATCTTCAGAATTTATTTCACCAGACCTCATTACAACAAGTAAAAACAGAAAATTTCATTGTCCTTCTGAAGATTATGTCTTTCCTTCCATCCCAGTGGAAGATTCATCTAATTTCACATTGGTTGACTTACAGGATATTATCATGAATTTATTGAATAGTTTGCAACAAGCTGAGGTTGTAGATGGTGAGTGGAATATCTCTTATTGCAGTTCCCGATATCATTGCTATTATAACTCATGATAAAAGTACCATGCAAGTTCAATTGAAGTGTTGTTGTTGTGCTTCAGATCATCATGCTAAATTGCCTCCACTACCTCGCAATTCTGAGAATGATACAAATGTAAGCATTGTAATTCATGTTCTGGATTTGTAGTTTGTTCCATCAGCAATGCTGAATGAGGCAAACCTTTTCCTGTCTCACTACTTCTGCAAGCTGACCACAGTAATCAGTGATAAGATCCCATTCTTTTGTAAACCAAGAAATTTATTTTATTTCTTTTTTGGGCAGGCCGAGGTTTCTGAAAGAGAGAGAATATTGCTTCTCAAGGTTGCAGAACTACAGGCCAGGTTGGTCATTACTGGTGCAGATCAAGTAGCTTAGTTGAAATTTTTTCATCTTTAGGATATATGAACTACTGATGACAGAAGACAAAATCTTATTTGAAGAAATCTCCTTTTTTGCGTTCCCTGTATTCTGTGCAGGATGGTTGGTTTAAACCAAGAGCTTACACTGGAAAAGTTGAAACACAATGAGGTATTTAAACAAGGATAAATCATTTTAATTTGCATCTTCTCTCTCTCTTTTTCGAGTAAATTTGTTCTAAGCTAAAGCTTCATGGATGAAACTCGAAGCTTGTCTGTTTGAATTAGAAGAGGGCTTATGTCAAATATTGAATGGATGGTGGTAATTTGTGTAACCCCCCAGCTCACATCCTTCACCTTCACCTCTCTTTCAGAGGTTTTTTCCCCTTTCTTATTTTTGCCTTTCTTTTATAGGACATGCTGGTCTTATTTTTTCATTTATACGGTCAAATAAATAAATCTTTACAAAGCACATAAATAAAACGAATAAAAATGATGGTGTTGTGTGTTCTCTGAGCAACCTATGTGGAACCATGACTGATGGATTTCACTATCTTATGTATGAGTTACATGTTACAATATGAGGGTGTTTTAGCGTCATTGGTTTGCCAGATGGATAGTATTGCTAATCCTGGAACTATATATGATTACTTTCTGCGAGTGCCTTTTTTTGTGCTTGGATTTATATGTTTATGATTTCCAGTTGCAAGAGCAGCTAAATGTTGCACATGGGCCGGATGAAGATGGAACCAGAAGAAGGAAACAAGCATCACTTCAGGAATGCGTGAGAGTGTTGAAACAAGCCCTCTTCTACATTACAGAACAAAGGTATTTTGCTGCCATTAGTTATGAGATCTACAAAATCTACATTTGACACCCATGTATTTTGCATTGTGATTGGTTCTTTGTGGAGTATCTTCATCATCCGAGTTTTGTTTGGTCCTTTCATCATATCACACTTTCTGTGGCTAAGATCATAGATTACCTTGTACTGATGGAACAACTTTATTTCTGAAACTAAGTTTCATGGTTAGCTAAAATTAATTGCTGGTGGGTTCTTTTGTATTTCAGCTTTTCTATGCCACTTAAACCTCTGCAATATCTTATTAATACAATCAAGCATCCAAAATGAGTAGAACTTGATTAAAGGTTATAAAGCTAGTGTAGCTAGTGATTGTGATCATTATTATTTTGGTTATGTAGGAGGTAGTACCAAAACGCATATTGCAAATGGAAGAAGCTATTAGAACTCGCGATTTCCCGTCATTTGCACAGTTAACCTGTGCTGATAGTAATCAATTTCATGCAACTTGCCTGGACACTTCACCCCTAATATTCTATATGAATGATACATCCCACAGGTCTGTACTGTTTACTTGCTGACTTCAATTGATAATATCTCTTCGTATTTGTCAGATTTTGTGAATTATTCGAGACTTCTAATGTTGGTAAACAACTGCAATTTTTCAGGATAATTAGTGCTATGGAAAAATGGAATCGTTCTGAAGGGACACCACAGGTATTATTTACTGACATATTCAGTATTGACTACTTATGCTATAAGCTGTATATTACCTACCTACTTTGCTTCATTGTTTTGGTGCCTATTTGATATGTTTTCAACTTTTCATACTGAGAATCAAGATTAAATAGAAAAGTTACTGCTGAACATATTACTTATAAGAGTTTTTTTTTTTTTTTTTCCTATTGAAACTCAAATGGAGCACTTTTGTATTATGATAAAATGGACTCCATGGTTGCAATATTAGAGTATGATCTGCTTTGCAAACTGTCAATATACATAGTTGAGGTAGACACTTAGGGAACAAAACTTGTTCATATGGGTGAATTACGACCTATTGAATGTGCTGATGTTGGCTATTTATATATGAAATAACTGAGGTACTCAATGTACTAATTTGTAAAAGTGATGGAATAATCATTTATTTGCTTCCTATTTAATGATCAACCATCTATAACTGTAATGCATGGTGGAAGCATGTAGGAATCAGTACAATTAGATTGGAATAAACAAAAACCTATTAGATTGCTCCATGCTACGATATGAACAAATTTATGTTCAATCCCTTGAGGATGCCCCGTACTTAAAGATCAGATGAACTGTGTATAAACTTTGTGTCTAGTTCGCTTAATGTAATGAGATATTTGAGGAGGTCACTAAATTTTCTATACGTAACAGGTGGCTACCCAATAGAAAAGTGGCTACCCTTCTTCTTCAGAAGTTGCTATTTTACTTCCCTCCATCTTCAGATACTGACCTGAGCAGGTAAGAATGATTACCTTATTGCAGTTTTTCTCCTTGTAGAATTGGTAATGCAACTTAATCAAGAAAATAGATAGGCTATTCACATAACTTTAGTTTCATTTTAAAGTACTGAAAGTAATGTTATCTTACTCTTTCTCAGTTATGTAGTTGGAGATAAAACAATACTTAAAGATGCCGGTATCAGTACAATGAAAGATGTGGAATCCTTGCTCCTCCCTTCAGAAGCTAAGGATACTGTTATTCATAGCAGCAAAACAGTTTTATAAGACCTATATTGGTCTGTTTTACTTCCTTTTCGTTACTAATTTTTCTTATATTTGTGTTTTGTATAAATTAGGAAGCAAGTGAAGACACGGGTTCCACCATGTTTAATCCCAGAAAAGGTGGCTCTAGAGCTACCATGTTCATATTCAGAGTTTCAGCTGTTCAAGGATTCCCTCGCAGCAGCAGCAGCAGTGCGTACCTCGCATCATCAGCAGGTCGTCCCTTGCAGCAGCAGCATTGCGTCTCTCGCAGCAGCAGCAACAGCATTGTTCCACTTTCTTTGTATTTGAGATATTTAAGTTTGTGTGTGTGTCATTGTATTTGAGATATTATTTGATAAATTTTGCGACTCAATGTAATACATTATCTTATTAATTACATTACTTTGCCTCCATTCATGGAAATGTTTAAGTTTGGCATATTAAAATTTTTATTTTCTAGAAATAAAACTTATAAGATGTAATAAAAAGTCATTTGACAGCAAAAAAAAAAAATTTATTAAAAAAAAAAAAAAAAAAAAAATTTGCCACAGTTTTAAACCGTGGCTAATTATTGCAACGGCTAAAAACTGTGGCTAGTACTGGCCACGGCTTCAAACCGTTGCTAAAGCTATTGCAACGGCTTAAAACCGTGGCCAAACTTGCAACGGTTTTAAGCCGTGGCTACTCCTGCCCACGGCTTAGAACCGTGGCTAAGATTTTGGCAACGGTTTATAACCGTGGCTAAATCATCAACCGTCCTCGAGATAAAACCGTTGCTAATATTTTAGCCACGGTTTTTAGCCGTTACTAGGGATTTAGCGACGCCTCTACAGCCCACGGTTCTAAGCCGTGCCAATGGGTTACCCCCACGGTTTAAAACCGTTGCTAATGGCCATTTTTGGTGTAGTGAATCTAGGAAATCACAAACGGAACGACCCAATCATGAGCGAATAAACAACGTAATGAGGAAATAGTATAAACCATACACAGCCCTAAACGCAAGCCGAACATACATCTTAAAGCACATCAAATTGGGAGAATGTCAACTCGCCAACCAAGATGAAAGGAGACCCGAAATGACAAGACAAAAGCAGGTATTATTCTTTCCACAAGGATCACAGACATGATATTGAGGACTGCTACAAGTTGAAAGAAGAAATCGAGCATTGGATCTAAAGAGGAGGACTGGACGAGTTTATCAGCGTACCAGACAAATAGTTCAAAGTAAAGAAAAGGCGAGCTCTACAGCCACGGGATCAAAGGAACAGTCCAGAGAATTGATATACGCTCTACACTGCATCCGCCCTATGAAAGAAGCACCTCCCACCCAAATAGACCTATATCGAAGTCGAAAGATCAACGCTCTGAAGACCCTAGCAGCAGATACAAATTCGGCCAAAGTCACTTATAAAGTAACTAACGACGACAAACTCTATTAGGCTCTCACAAGCAGTGCCAAACGGGGAGCAATAACGACCCAAGCAAATAAGGTCATAAATTAAAGGGAATAGCAGGGGCACGGACGCCAACGCGAGGATAGACATTAACGACGTAGGAATAAAAGAAGAAATGCTTCATAGTATAACAGAGCCACTCCATGAGAACGACCGCCAAAGAATCAATAAAGTTTCATTTTAGAAATCGACATCTCACAAAAGTGAACAACTTCATAGCAAAGCTATACGAAACAATAGGTGCAAAAACCCCAAAAGGAATCAGGATGCAAGTCGGCTATTCACGGTAAACTTCTGGTCTGATCAACCAAAGAAGTAAAAGTTGGACGAACGAGTCAACTATGTGAAATAACTTCGAATCGACTAGAGTGTCGCACAAAACGAAGTAAAAGTTGGACGAACGAGTCAACTAAATGAAATAATTTCAAGTCAACTAGAGCGTTGCACAAACGAAGTAAAAGTTGGACAAACGAGTCAACTAAATGAAATAACTTCAAATAACTTCGAGTCAACTAGAGTGTCACACAAAATGAAGTAAAAGTTGGACGAGCGAGTCAACTAAATGAAATAACTTCGAATGGACTAGAGTGTCACACAAAACAAAGTAAAAGTTGGACGAACGAGTCAACTAAATGAAATAACTTCGAGTTGACTAGAGTGTCGCACAAAACGAAATAAGAGTCGGACACCCAAGTAAAACTAAACACAGAAACTTCGAATCGACCGAGGTGTCGAGTTAATGAAGTAAAAGTTGGACGAACAAGTCAACTAAATGAAATGAATTCAAGTTGACTAGAGTATTGCACTAACGAAGTAATAGTTGGACACCCGAGTCAAAATAAACACGGAAACTTCAAATCAACCGAGACGTCGAGTTCACAAAGTAAAGGTTGAACGAACAAGTCAATTAGGTAAAGTGACTTCGATACAACTAGAGTGTTGCACGAACGAAACAGATTGAACGAACGAGTCAATTGAGCAAAACAACTTCGTGTCACGATGAATTAGCGAAGTAAAATATCAAGCGGATAATTCAACTTAGTAGAAGATAAGCAAACAAAGTAGGTTTCCATAAAAATTCATGAACGATAAACACAAGATCAAGACATGCGTACTGAAGCATAGGGAAATTAAAATCACCAAAAGGTTTATACTGACATATCTGTGAAACATCAAATACAAATTATCATGACAACGATAGATGAACAAAGTCGATAAAGGAACTAATTCATGTCATTCAAAATACGTTCGATTACATTCAAAAGTAGCAATGGAAGACTAAAAGGAAAGATCCATAACGTCCTCAACAATACCACCTGCAGGAGCCGGATCACCAATGGTGGGACTCTTTCTTCAAGAAGAGGAGGCGGTTCTTCAGCCATAGGGTCACCCGGACGATTTTCAACGGCACCTTCCACGTCCTCGAAAATCCGATAAACCAAATGATGATATTGGGACAAGTCGACACCAAGACCCTCGATGTAATCCAAAATCTCAGTCCGACCATCAACAACGTGTTTCAAGTCTTCCACCTCCATAACACGGAGTCTATCTTTAACAGAAGCAAGCTCACTTCTTACCGCGATGAGTTGGCCCTCAGTAGTAGTAGCATCACAGATGAGTCAGCCTTGGCATCATCAAGCAAAGACAACAATTGTTCCACCCTTTTCTCAGCAACGTTGTGATTGTTAAAGTGCTCTACTATGGCCCGCGCGGCTGATCATGAAGCGTCTTCTTAGGGGAAAGTTTTTTCTCCACTTTATGCAAGCTCGTGTTCTGCTTGTCTTCAAGGCTGTGTATGGCTTGTACATGGTCTTCATTACGCTTGTTATTCGTTCGTGTTGGTTGTGACCCCCCTGATTCTTTTTTTTTAAAGACAAACGTGCCGCCGGTGGGTATAGAACCCAAGACATGGGGGTTAAACCACCACAGCCTTAACCATCCAACCAAGCTATCGTTGGCACCCCCCTGATTTTTATCGTCGTGAATCGCTCCTTCCACCACTCTGATGTTTTTTTGACGAGTTGTTACCTTCTTGTTGTTTGTCATCCTGCATTTTTTCCCATTTTTCTTGAAATTTTTTCTCTTTCTTGATCATTTTTCCTCCAAGCTGCTTTCATTTCCTCTAGGAGATATGTTTTTGTGTCATTTTTTAGTAGGATTGCCGTGCCCTTTGGAGGTTCCAGGTTAAGAGCATCAAAGAAGGGGCCTCTCTTGAATCCGGGCATGAAGGTTGTAGCGGTTGTGTCATTGCAACATCCGTCAATCATTGTAAATTCGTTGGTAAAACAAGTGACATATTCCCGTATTGTTTCATCGGGCTTCTGTCTAATGTGCAAGAGGTAGTGTGGCCCTTTCCTCATCCACCGGCTTTCGATAAATCTTGTGATGAAAGTGATAGCCAGAGCTTGAAAGGAATCTATTGATCTCGGTGGTAGACTACTGAACCAATTCATCGCTATAGAAGTGAGGCTGATTGGGAATGTTCTGCATAAGATTGATTACGTGGTCTCTTTCAGAGCCATCATGTGGTAGAAGTGTCTCAAATGATCGGTTGGGTCGGAAGTTCCATCATATACCTCGAACTTTGGCGGAGTGAACTTTTTCGGCTTTGTTGTTTTCACGAGGGCGTCGAAAAAATGGCGGTTTTGCCAACTTGTATAGTACATTAGGATCCGTGACCCCTATTCTGAATGGGATTTCGGTAAGCGTCCCTTTTATACAGTGGATTATTGCCTCGAGGAAACTCGCTGCTTTCAAAGTTTCCTTGTTGGGGTTCTACTAGGATTTCATCACTCTCTTGAGTTCCATTGGTGGAGTTTTGTTGTGGCTTGTGGCTGTGCCTGAACTGGATTAGCTAGTTGAGTGTGTTATTGTGTGATCTTCTCTAACATCTTTGTTATGTGTTCCATCTGGGTTATGAGCAAATCCACCCGAGGGTTCGTGGCAGCATCGTCGGATACTTGGGTTGTCTGGACTACTGCGTGTTGTAGATTCGCATTTTCGGATGTTGTTAGTTCAGTGATCCAGGCTATTTCTCCTTATCTAGTTGTTAGCAATGCATCAACGGCGGAGTTGTCATGATCCGCGGGCTGCATTGTTTTTTCTGCTAGCTAGTTGATCTTTTGTCAGGTTGTGGCGAGCTTTGTCACTGCGTGTTTTGTTTTCATGGTATACAAAAAAAAAGGAAAATCGTCATTTTCCATAGACGGCGCCAAACTGATGCGACCAAAAATTGTCTTCCTATGAGTTTGACCTGGAAAACAACTGTTAGACTGCCAAGGACCACCTTTTTGGTGGCCGAAGGCACTCCGATGCTTAAGTCAGTAACTCTACGGGAAAAAGGATGTAAATCTGGACAAAACTCAGTTAAAGTTGCATACCTTTGTCGAATGTTCCTTTTACATTTTATAATAATCGTGGTTAACTCTCTGCGTGACTTAAGCATGTGAGGCACAACGAAATGAGATGTTTCTTATAACAATCTTCACCTTAATGGAGATGTGTTCATGGGGGCATAAGCCCCTTTCAACGACTTTTTTCTTGGTGCAACGTTCATCTTCTTTATGAGGGAACTCGTATTGGGCCTAGATTTAGGTCATGATTGTTTTCCTTATTGGCGGGCCTCGTCTGGGTCTATGTAATTGGCCTCATTCTTCCTGGGCTTTATGAGCCAGCCCAATAGATCGAGCTTTTTCTCGTGATGGATCTTTATGCCACGTGTACGGCTGTGATGATCAGTCTATTTTGATGTATCATCAACTACTCCCCCCTCTTAGTTAGTGGGCCTGCTGATGTGGCGCTAACTTTGGTGACGGTTTGCCTTTCAATTTCATCATTAACTTGTATATAATGTTGTTAGATGCTTTTCACGAGTTGGTGTCTCGATCCTTTGCTTGCCCATTCATTTTTTGCATACATTCTTAGGATTTCGCATAGCCATCATATCTCGCATGTTGTCCCATGAGCCGCCTATTCATTGCTCGGCTCTATAAAAGGAAATGTGGGAATATGTTTTCCCTCTTCACCCTATCTTTGAATTTAGGGTTTGTTTGGTATTTCATCTTCTTCATTTTCATTGCTTCTTCATTCTTCAACAATGTCTGTTGATGACAAGTTAAGTGGTAAGTTGCTTACTCTTTGCGAGGCTCATTACTCTCCTAATAGAGCGTATCTGGAGACTCTTCAATCTGATTAGAATCTTCCGCCCGACTTCGAGCTTGTTCTACCTAGACAGAACGATAGCCCTTGTAACCCAAAGGTTGGATGCATCGCATTGTATCCGTGCATGTTCTCTGCTGGCTTTCGATTCCATGTTTCGAAGTTGTTCTTGGAATATTTGAATTTCTTGGGCGTTCCTCCTGCCCAAATGGGCCCTAATGGTTGGAAGGTGATGGTCTCTTCTTATGCAAGGGCTGCTCTTTCTGGTATTCCTTTAACCGTTAGGATTTTGCACTTGGTTATCGGTCTATTGGTGTACAGGGAGATCTACGACCTTTGTTCTCCTGATTGTTTCAAGAAACTCAGTGATGACATTGGCGATTAGTTGCGGTCTTGTTCTATGCTTCCGTGAATTTCGGCTACTTCTGATTGCGAGGTCGTTCGATTTTTTGATCATTATGAGTTCCCAACAGGCGAAAGAATCGTCTCTTATCAGTTGAAGAGCAAAAGATCAGTGAACGATTCTCTAAGCTTCATCATTTTCCTGTGGAAGCGTTTCTTTCCGAGGGCATCCTGGAGTGTAGTGGTTTATACACTATGAGTGAAGTGGAACAAGCTTTATTTACTGAGTCTCGTGCTAAGGCCTATGCTGCTCGTATAGCTTGTGCTGGCGTTAGTGATGCTAGCATTGATTGGGAAATGAGCTCGGTCCAAGATGTTACAGATCTCGATGGTCCTCTTATTGCTTTTGCTCCTGCTTCACAAAAAAGAAAACTTGCGAGGTCTACGAGTCCATCAAGGCGATTGTCGGTAGATCCTGTTTGAGATTTGATGAAGAAATGACTTTCGAATCATAGTTCTACTTGGTTTGTGACTCGTCAGAGTTCTGTTAGGGATATTGTTTCTCGCCCAAGTCCTTCCCACGGTGACATTGTAAAAGGAGATCGTGAATCTCTTGAGGAGGCTGAGGAACTAAGGCTCGCGTTGGAAAGGAGCGAGAATGAGACTATCCATCCACTGGATGACGATGAGATGAAGCTTCTTTCTGCTTATGGTACACTGCTGAGTTGTCCAATGATGATCCTCGAGTCATTAATGAGAAAATGCTCCAGTTGGCGGTGGAGCAGTCTAAAGACATTGTTGGCAGTCAGAGTTTCAAGGATCGTTCCCCCTCTCATTCTATTGATGTCAGCGAAGCAGTTGGGTTCCTAGTTTCCTCTCTTGTTCGACAGGTTTCTCCTGTTCTTGCTGCTATCGTCAATCCTTCCTGCTATCGTCAGTCCTTCCCGTGCCACGGATGCTTCTAGACAGGAGGGTAAACGTGGTTTTTCCGTCATTACTGCTATTCCATCCATTCTCCTTGCTGTCAGAGGTGGTTATTTTATGCTTCCAGATTCTCACGTCTTCCATCCACGTATTAGTTGGATTGAGCCCGGGCCGAAGGACATCCGTATCAAGTCTGACGGCGAGTTCTGTTGGTTTACCCAGCTCGACGTGCAGATGGTGCACGTAGATTGGTAAATGAATGGTATATGCGGCTGGTGGAGAGGCATTCGATACCCATGCTTGATCCGTTTGATCATATCGACCATGGTCTTGAGCAGATAATGGACGAGATGATTCATCTCGCTTACGCAGAGGTAATGGGCTTGGTTTATCGAGTTGGTCGTGATCAAGTTGCTTTTTTGGAGAGGAAGTTGGCAGTGTTATTGTTGGTATTTTCTCATGTTTTTTCTTAGTTTGATGTGTTGAAAATGCAATGCGCGGGCTCAGAGAAAGTTGCAGTGGTTGCTCGGGAGTATTTGATGAAGGCGAAGAATATGCGGGATAAGTCTGTTGCTGAGCTTGATTCCTTGAATGCTAAGCTAGATGAGGTTTGCGCTCGTCTTCACGATGTGGAAAAAAAGTTATCCGTTGAAAAAACGGCTTTTGATTAAGCTTCTTGTTCTGAATTGGAGCAATCCATTATGTGTGACGCCGCTGAAAGGCAGGTGGAACAGATAACTGATGTGTTTAATGATTTCAATGCAGATGTTTTTGGTATGCTCTGCTAAGGATAGGCTTCGTGTGGTCGAAGTCAAAGATTGGAAGCGAGTTGTTGACGGACGGGTTGAGCTTTTTGATTATATCAAAGGGCTCGGTGAAGACTTGTCTAAGTATTGTCACTTGGTCGGTGAAGCTTTTGAGGATGATGATGTCGAGGAATCTGCTCCAGCGGCAGAGGATTCATTGCCTCTTCTACCATCGAGCACTACCGAAGCCATTAACACTATCTTCTCCTGGAAAGAGTTCTTCTCTTAATCTTGCTATGACTTATATTTCTCTTTTCACTTCTGTATTACCTTCTTTGAATGTAGCAGAGTAGTGTTATCAATAAAAATTGACTTTTGTTGTTTTTCCTCTTCTTTTTGGTTTTGTTGTAGCTGTAACTGCTTCCATGCTTAGGCTCATTGCTTGCTTAATTTGTTGGTAATTGTTGTCCTTCCTGATTTGCTGTAAAGAGTTGTTTTTCGCCTGTACTTTTTAGTATTGCATTTACTTGTTCTCTTAATTATGACTTTTTGTCTGTCAGATCAAAGTTTTTTTGTCAATCTATTTGTTGAGCATTTACTTTGACACCTTGGTCTTCGAGGTTTGTGTTGACTCGGGTATCCAACCTTTACTTCGTTAGTTCGACATCTCAGTCGATTCATAGTTTTTTTTGTTTAGGTGATTCGGGTGTCCAACCTTTACTTCGTTAGTTCGACATCTCAATCGATTCCTAGTTTTTTGTGTTTAGGTGACTCGGGTGTCCAACCTTTACTTTGTTAATTCGACATCTCGGTCGACTCAAAGTTTTATGTGTTTAGATGACTCAGGTGTCCAACCTTTACTTCTTGGTTGTTTAGAACAGAAGTTGTGTGTGTTTAATTACTTTGTACGGCTAATTTATTGACGTATCTATTTTGCTGCCTGCGCGAAGATTTGGAGTTTTTGAATTCGTAATCTTTATTGATATTTCTTTGATTTTGTCATCGGCCTTGGTCGTCATGGCGTTTATGCTGGTTTGGAGTATGATTTGTTTCGTCTTCCTTTGCTCGTTGTCGGTCCTTATGTTAGGGGCTAGTGTTTTTGTCGCTCTTTGTTTTTCTTTATTTCATCCTTGTATGTTGTTAGTGATTCGGGTTGAGCTTGCAACTGCTGGTGGGGCCTTTTGAATTGGCTGATGCAAACTTCACCATGTTTTGTGAGTTCGTGAAGTGTTTCGTCAGTACCCTTGCTCCGACATAGATTGGTTCGAGTAAGGAGTTCGCCCAGTTACTTCGTGTGTTCTGGTTCCTTCAGTTATGTAGTGCGTGGCATATATCAACTCTCTGGACTGTTCTTTTGATCCTGCAATATTGTTTGTTTTCTTTTTCCACGCTATATGTTTATCTACATTCCGATGAAGTCATTGAGTAGTATTTTCTTAGCCCAGTGTTCGATTTCTTCTTTTAAGTTGTAGCACTCCTCGGTATCATGCCCATGATTCTTATGGAACGAACAATATTTACTTTTGTCCCTCCCTCCTGGGTCCCCTCTCATCCGAAGCGGCCAGCTGATGTTGTCCCACTTTGCTATGTGTTTCAATACATAAACTCATGTTTAGGTTTAGGGATTTACCTGAAATCTATCCTTGTTGATCCTACTAATCTCGAGTCTGCAAACATGAGCATTCCTCACCTTTAAGTAGTGAGTGTTCCCTCCACAACCATCCCTGTTATTGAGGGCGTGATAGAGGGAGGAGATCTCGCCCAAGATCTTACATGTGCATGATTGAATCTCTTCAACACTTGGCTTTATTTAGGACCCGGTGCTTGATTGGGCTAAGAGCTGACTCGTGTGAGTGGATCTTGGGCCTATGACAGCTATGAGATTCATGTTCAGGCCTTATTGTCTTTGGCCAAGCCCTAAGACTCGTGCCTCTTGGATTGGCGTGACTTGGGCTTGGGCTTGGGCACCTGACATACGGGCTGAACAACAGTTTATGAATAGGTGCGCTTGGGATCATGTTTGAGTTTTTCCCATATTAGGGTTAACCATACCATGTGTACGATTATGATCGTATGACTGATTGATGTCTCATCATCTACCATGACAAATATATAAATAAAAGAATCTCCATTATTCGTCTACATCTAATTCTCTCTCATATATTGTTCTCTACAGTGAAACTGTTTCTGAGCTAATTGAGTGTATAAGAAATATAAATGAGGAAACCTGTAAGTAGCGTGGCAATGTGTAGTAAATGAGGAATTTATTGCAACTTAAAACTGTAAGTAGCGATAAGAAAATGAAATAAGCGATGGGAAAATAAAATAAGAGTCTTACCTTAGGGCTTTTTAGTTTGTGAGCTATAGATATAGATGTTTCCCGAGGATAGAGCTTTATAGCATGGCAATGAGAACTAAATGAGCATAGAAAGGAAACCTGTAAGTTCATGTCCCAACTTCATTAAATATGAAATTGAAGAAAAATAAAAAATGAAGAGGAGATGAAGCAACACGAATTATTTGGGTTTGATTTATCTTATAATTAAATATAAGGGTCATAGTCCATACAGACTCACCACAATAATGCAGGAAGCAAACACAAAAGGAAATGGATAACAAACTATAATAGAGAGAAATCAAACAAATGAATAAAAAAATATTTAAATCAAAGGACTGGTATGAATGTCATTGTCCTGGTTGTAGTAAATAAAAATTGTAAGAGGTATGTACTTACATTACATTAAATTGGCACTTTTGTAACAACTCTCAAAATAATATTACTTTTGAGATGTTACAATTCACCAAATAATTTCAAGTCAAAAATAAATTTAGTCAAAAAAATGAAAAACAGTAGCACAAAAAAAATGATACAATAAGTTGGATCACCATGAATAGTATTACTTTTATAACCATACTCTTCATGGTGATATAATTATTGTATCATTTTGTTTGTGAAAAATGTGTAAAATTGTTAGGTGGATTATTCCACTTCAAAAGTGATATTATTTTGGAGGTTATTACAAAAATATCAATTTATTATAGTGTTATGCGCGAAAAAACAAACATTGATGGTATTTAAACTTCTAACCTGTACCCATAAGTGCATATTAGTGTTGGAATTCTCAAACCTAACCCAGGAATTTTGAACATGACAGTGAAATTAAACTAAACTAAACTAAATGGTTTGATGTTATAATGTGAAAAGAATATATGCTAGAGAAAGGGAGCATTCTTCATATTACTAACTTGCCTATCTCATGTCACACGTAGCTTTGTTTTCCACATTTGCTCACTGTTCCGTTCATTTCGTCTTGTTCATCACCGCGACCATCGCTTCTATCTCTAAATCCATATCCACCCCTCACACTCCAAAAATTACACTTCAGCATGCCATACTTGAAAAAATAAATTAAAAGAGACCCAGGTTGTACATCTAAGTGCAAAAAGGTGATAAGTTTAAATTTGAAAGTACTTGGAAGTTATACGAAGCAAACTTCATGAATGTGCTCCTAATCCATGGTTTTACACCATTTTTTATTCATCCACATTTTATCAAACACTGTCTATGCAATCATCAACACCGAGTTTTGCCATTACCTAGTGTGAGTTTAAGATCATCCATACCAACTTTATAAATCCTTTCACCTTCCCAAGCCTTAACACTACCATTCTCAAATTCAAAATAGCAACAAACAATTATGAATTTCATGGATAAATTTTAATCAGTGAAATAACATTAACACTGTTTGTGAGCTAATTGAGTGTATAAGAAATATAAATAAATTATGAACATGCTCGGCCATTAGGTTATAACAACTCCTAGCTGTAGTAACCCATAGGTCCATATGCATTTTTAGTAATTTTCTACCGCTTAGAGGTTCGAGACCACATAGCGTAGGGCCAATAGGTCCGACCATTTTGGGCATTAATTTGGTTGATAGGAAAAAATTTCATAAAATGTTGCCAAAAAGTAAGATGGGATAAGAGGGGTAAGGGGAAAAAAAATGAAAAGAGAATGGAGAATATAAATTTGATGATGGGAGGGTTGCTATCCTCTCTCATTTTTTTTTCCCTCAACTTTGCAGAAAATATTTTCTCAAGTGATGGAAAAAATTATTTTCCAAAAACATGGTCATCTTAAACCGGAAGGAGGGCTTGGCGGGTTTCTACTCATTTTTTCTCCCATCTCTTTTCATTTTCTGCAAATTTTCCTTAGAAACAAACACACCCCTAACTTATTGGGTTTAAACCGGTCCAGTATGAGAAAAGGAAGATTAAAGAAAGGAAGGGAAGAAAGAGAAGAGGGTGAGCAATGTACTTGGCAACCACGGTGGAGGAGCCTATCTGGAAGGTCATGTCTCTTCTGTCTGGGTAAGAAGATTCGCTCTGCCTTTCTTGTCAAGTCTTAATTACCTTCATAATACTCTATCTAATATACATGTAAGTTTCCATTCAGTATTTATTTGCACGTTTTAACGTTTGATTGCCATTTGTTTATTTCATATTGCACCATTGTACTTTTAGAATTTTTAAGCCATAAAACTAGATATATCTGCATACTAAACATTTTAGAGTGATTCTACACAGCGAGGAAATGGGCGAGGAAATGAGCAAGGGGAGTGAGGTGGCAGGGGTGAGAGCCGTTCATCCCGCTCGGGATGCGTGCGCGAAAAATCAACGCACGCATCCCGAGCGGGATGAACGGCTCCCACCCCCGCCACCTCACTTCCCTCGCTCGTTTCCTCGCTCATTTCCTCGACACTTTCTGAACATTTTATTCTTGATTCTCTTGGTACTTAATTGATGTTTCATTCTTCCAATTGTTGGGTTGGGTTCAGCACATTAGGGTGGACCAAACCCTGAAATTAAAATAGCAATTAGGGTTGTTTGATGCTTTATAAAAAGCAGAGAAAAAAAAAAGTTATGTTTTGTTTTATGCGACGGCTGCGGCGTGACAGTTGCGTGCGCGTGTCTCCATTGTGATAGAAGAAAGAAGGGAAGGAGGAGCTGATTGTTGGGGTTTGATTGAAGACTCACAAATGTGTTTTGGATCCGTTTCTTGTTGGATTTTGGTGTTGTTTGTTTCGTTGTATTCTTCCTTTGATTGAGAGTTGTTTGAAGCTCTTGTGAGGTAACCCTTTTATTGCTCCTTGTATTCTTCAAGCCTTGGAATAACATTGTATTTCTTTTATTAATTGGATTTGCCCCGTGATTTTTTACCCTTCACCTTGAAGGGTTTTTCAGGTATATCTTGGTGTCATTTATTTTGCATTGATTATTTGCTTGCATTGAATATTTGTTTGGCGATATTACTTGGTTCTTCCATTGGTAGAATTTCTTTGTAGTTGTTTTCCCCAATAAAGTGGTATCAGAGCAATTGTTAGGAGATTGTTAGTGTTTGGAATTGACATGGAAAATAACAACACAATGATGATTAACCTTAATGGCTCTAATTATGTGATATGAAAAGCAAAGATGGAAGATATTTTATATTGCAAAGATTTATATGCTCCAATTGAAGGGGATAATGTCAAACCAAAGGATTATTCTGAAGATGAGTGGAAGAAATTAAATAGAAATGTCATTGGCTATATTAGGCAATGGCTAGATGATACAGTATTTCACCATGTGTCCGCCGAGACGTCTGCCCATTCTCTTTAGACTAAACTTTAGAATTTGTATGAAAGAAAAATCGCTGCGACAAGGCCTTCTTGATTAGAAAGCTGGTGAATTTGAAATTCAAGAAAGGTAATTCTATTGCTGAGCACTTGAATGAGGTGCAAAGTATAGTGAATCAGTTGCCAAACATGAAAATAGTGTTAGATGATGAAATGCAAGCATTATTACTTCTCAGCTCGTTACCAGATAGTTGGGAAACGTTGGTGGTGTCTGTTAGTAATTCGGCACCGAATGGACAGCTCACCGTGGAGTTGGTTACGAGTAGCTTACTCAATGAAGAGACTAAAAGAAATTATGCAGGTACTAATCACTCCCAAGCACTTGTAACTTAAAACATGGGGAGAGATAAAAATAGGATATATCATGGTTATGATAAAAACCGTGATAAGTCAAGAGGGAGATCAAAGTCAAGTGATAAAAGGTTTAAGTGTCATTATTGTGGTAAACTAGGTCCCAAGAGAAGATATTGTTTTTGTTACGTAAATGATTTGAAAGAGAGAAAAGTGAAGAAAAATGATAATACAGATGTTACAGCTGCTGTTTCAGATGAACCCATTGTTCTTTTGTGTGACGAAGGTGAATGTTTGCATATTGCAAACGAAGGGAGCGAATGGATTGTTGACATTGGTGCATCTTTTCATGCTACTCCAAGGAAAGACTACTTCACTACTTATAGAGCATGAGACTTTGGCAGTGTGAAGATGGGTAATACTAGTTTCTCCAAGATTGTGGGAGTGGGTGATGTATGTATCAAAACTAATATGGGATGCACTTTGACTTTGAAAGATGTACGTCATGTTCCTGATCTTCGCCTAAATCTGATTTCTTGACTTGCTTTGGATAAACAAGGATATATGAATTATTTTGGTAATGGTGTTTGGAAGCTTACCAAAGGTTTACTTGTTGTGGCAAAAGGCATGGCGTGTTGCACCTTATACAAGACTCGGGTGAAGCTGTGTAAGGGTGGTTTGTATGCAACTTAAAGTAATATTTTTCTTAACCTGTGGCACATGCGGCTTGCACACATGAGTGAGAAAGGTATCCAGCTCTTAGCAAATAAGAAATTAATTCCCTCTTTGAAAGGTACACCTCTCCTAACCCCTGTGATCATTGTTTATTTGGTAAGCATCATAGAGTTTCATTTTATAGATCATCAAAATGAAGAATTGGTTTGTTAGATTTGGTTTACACTGATGTTTGTGGTCCAATTGAAGTAGATTCTCTTGGTGGTAGTAGATATTTTTTGACATTCTTTGATGATGCATTAAGAATAATGGAGTGGCAGAGAGAATGAATCAGACTATTGTAAAAGGGTCTGATGCATGCTTCACATGGATAGGTTGTCGAATGTGTTTTGGGCTGAAACTACACGTACTGTTTGTTATCTCATCAACAAGTCTCCTTCAGTTCCTTTAGATGGTGATATTTTAGAAAGAGTGTGGAGAAGTAAAGATATTTCATACTCTCATCTGAAGGTGTTTGGGTGTAAAGCGTTTGTTCATGTACCAAAGTAACAAAGATCAAAGCTTGATGAGAAGACATTTTCATGTATTTTCATTAGCTATGGAGATGCACAATTTGGATACAGATTGTGGGACCCTGAGAATAAGAAGATTGTTAGAAGCAGAGATGTGGTCTTTTATAAAGACCATACCATTGCAGATTTTGAAAAAGTAGAGAAGCCCAAGCAGACAGAAAGTGAGGTACTAGATCTTACCCCACTTCCTCCTCTTTCGTCGCATGTTGAAAATGGGGGAGAGATGCCAGATGATATAGTAGGTGACCATATGCTTGAAAATGAAGTTGTCGGTGATGATCATGTACAAACAGATGAAGCTGAGCAAGAAGAACAACCCCTTCAGCAAGAAGTAGTAGAGCCTCAGGTAAGAAGGTCTACTAGATAGCGTCAACCATCAAAGAAGTACCCTGATTCTGAGTATGTTTTGCTTACAGAAGAAGGTGAGCCAGAAAATTTGCAAGAAGTACTAACTCATAAAGATAAAAATAGTTGGATGAAGGCTATGCAAGATGAGATGAGTTCCTTGCATAGGAATGGTACTTATGAGTTAGGTGAGATTTCAAAAGGTAGAAAACCTTTGAAGAACAAATGGGTGTACAAGCTGAAAAAGGATGGTGATGGAAAAAATGTGAAGCACAAAGATCGGTTAGTAGTGAAAGGCTCTGCGCAAAAGAAGAGGATAGACTTTGATGAGACATTCTCACCAATTGTGAAGATGACATCTATTAGACTAGTGTTGAGTCTTGAAGCTAGCCTGGATCTTGAGATTGAGCAGTTAGATGTTAAAACTGCGTTTCTTAATGGAAACTTGCATGAAGAAATTTACATGGCACAACCAGAGGGTTTTGAAGTAAAAGGGAAAGAACATATGGTCTGCAAATTGAAGAAAAGTCTTTATGGGTGAAACAAGCTCCAAGACAGTGGTATAAGAAGTTTGACTCATTTATGGTCGGTCATGGGTACAAGAGAACACTTCTAGATCATTGCGTTTATGTCAGATATATATTTTTCGCTCAGTAGCTTCATTATTCTCTTGATTTATGTTGATGATATGCTAATTGTTGGAAAATATGTTGATATGATTGGCAGGTTGAAGAAAGATTTGTTTATGTTTTTTGATATGAAATACTTGGGGCCAGCTCAACACATTTTGGGAATGAAGATTGTACGTGACAGAAAAACTAAGAAGTTGTGGTTGTCACAAGAAAAATATGTTGAACGGGTGCTTGAAAGGTTCAACATGAATAATGCTAAGCCCGTGAGCACTCCACTTGCTAATCACTTCAAGGTAAGTGCCAAGTTGTCTCCTAAGACTGAGAAAGAAAAAAAAGGAGATGACAGATATTCCATACTCCTCTGTTGTAGGGTGTTTGATGTATGCGATGGTCTCTACAAGACCAGATATTGCGATGGTGACCTTGAGTTTGAACAACTTGATGTGAAAACAACTTTCTTGCATGGAGACTTAGAGGAGGAAATTTATATGCATCAGTCGGAAGGTTTTAAGGTTGTTGCAAAAGAAGACCATGTTTGTCATTTGAGGAGATCACCTTATGGGTTAAAGCAGTCACCTAGGCAGTGGTACAAACGGTTTGACACTTTTATGTTGAAACATGGGTTCACACGAAGTAAGTATGATTGTTGTGTTTACTTGAAAAAACTTCGTAGTGGTGATTTTATTTATCTTTTGCTCTATGTTGACGATATGCTGATTGCCTGTAAGAGTATGGTGGAGATAAATAAATTGAAGTCTCAACTTGCATCTGAGTTTGAGATGAAGGATATGGGTGCTGCAAGGAAAATACTTGGTATGGAGATAAGAAGAGAAAGGGAGAATAAAAAATTATTTCATTCACAGAAGGGGTACCTTGAGAAGGTCATATTACAGTTTGGCATGAAAAACGCAAAGTCGGTTATTACTCCTTAGGCTTCACATTTTAGACTTTCTCGAAAGTTATCTCCAGTCACAGTGGAAGAAAATGAATACATGTCGCATGTTCCTTATGCTAGTGCAGTTGACAGTTTAATGTATGCTATGGTGTGTACACGCCCTAACATTTCACAGGCTGTTAGTGTTGTGAGTAGGTATATGGAAAACCCTGGGAAAAAACATTGGGAGGCAGTGAAATGGATGCGTAGGTAATTAAAAGGTACCTTGGATGTGGGTTTGGACTTCGGTGGAGATTCATGTCATGTTCGTAGGTTTGTTGATTCTGATTATGTTGGTGATTTATATAGATGAAGATCTACTACTGGTTACGTATTTCATATATACGATGCTCCGGTTAGTTGGAGATCTATGCTTCAGGATACAGTGGCTCTCTCTACTACAGAGGCAGAGTATATGGCATTGACAGAAGTTGTAAAAGAAGCATTGTGGCTTCAAGGTCTTGTAAATGACTTGGGTGTGGAACAAGATAGTGTTGAGGTTCTCTGTGATAGTTAGAGTGTCATCCACTTGGCTAAAAATCAGGTTCATCACGCAAGGACTAAGCATATTGACGTCCGATATCACTTTGTTCGAGATGTAATTGAGGATGGTGATGTGTCTTTAGTGAAAGTACACACAAAAGACAACCCTGCTGATATGTTGACAAAGGTTGTTCCTGGAGTTAAGTTCCAACATTGTTTGGACTTACTCCACATTGACTCATGTTGATTGAGGGCCCTTTTGGGCGTTGCCCTTCGGGGCGGTTTCGTGAGGTGACAAAGCTATGGTAGAGTGTTGATCAGTTTATTCTTTTGCCTTGTTTCGGCTCAACTCATTTTTTTTCTCTTTAAAAAAAAAAAATTCGCCGAGGTGGAGAATTGTGAAACAGGAAACTGTTTGGACTCCTGTTTGAAACAGGAAACTGTTTGGACTTCATTGAAACTGTTTTGTGAAACAGGAAACTGTTTTTTGAACAGGAAACAAATTCTAGGAAACAGGAAACTGTTGTTCCTATATATACTAGGAATTGTAGTTGTTTTTATAATTGCACGTAGAAAAACTGTGAAACACAGGGAATAGAGAAAGATAATTGCTGGAATTGTTTCATCTCTTGTTGAGAGATTGTGTGAGAATTGTCATCTTCTTGTAATATTGTTCTTGAATATAGTGGAATCACCTCACCGTGAACGTAGGCAATTCGCCGAACCACGTAAACCTTGTGTCTCTTGTGGTATGTTCTTGGTTTTCTCTAATTACTTTCATTGCTAGTTGCTCTATTTAATTGATTGGATCCTTGTGGTAGTTGTGTGCAATTGTTGGTGTCTACCCGCTTCCGCAATAAAGCGCAACACTATTAGTAGTCGGGTATGAGATTAGTTATTTAGTGATTGAAAGCAGATTAGGAAACCTTGCAATATCTGATAAAGTGGTCGAGGACTGAACTGATTGGACAATCATTTAGGTGTTATATTATAAATATGCATGCATAAAAGGTACTATTGGACAAAGAAAATCACGTTAAGTAAATAACCAATGCTCATGAGCATGTTAGGTATAAGTTTCGAGAAGTCTTGTGAAAAGTGGTTCAGTATCATAATAAACTTATTTCTTAATTAATGATTTATGACAGAGAGGGCTTACAGTCCTCCATAGATGATGCAGACTCCCGCGGTCAAGACGTTCCCTCCACTGACCCTCTTCTCGATGACTAATATGCTCCCATACCAAGCCTGAAACGCCCATACAGCAAAACTAGCACCAATGCTCCCAATCGCCAATCCTTTCACCAGGCCTTGTTTGATACCAAGCTTCAAGCTTGGTTCTAGTGCAGCTGAAAAGCTTTTAAGTGTTCGATTCTCTCCAACATAAGAGTAAACAATCCCGATTGACGACAATGCCTGCTCAGCTATTCCACCTGCAACGTCGTAAGCTTCTTGTATCTTCTTTCCTATACCAATTAATAACTTGCCATATATCATCCCAGGAACTATCAAAATAGAAAGTGCCGGGATGGCGACTACAGCCAGCCTCCAGCATAAGTATACAGTTGCTATTTGAGCTGTGACAAACATTGTTATGTTTGTGATAAAATTCGGAATCTGCATGGATGAGGTGTTCAATCAGTTTATACACTGGAAGCAAATGTAACACTTTTGAGTATCACCAATGGGGCTGGGAAATGTAATAAGTTCATTCATTTCTCTTAATAATGATGAAGGTTGCTTTGGAATAGAGAATAACCTTGTAAGAAATAATCAAAACCATGTAGAGGATGCACCATGCCTTTTATCAAAGAAACTAACGTCTTGCCTAAGTACAGCTCTTAGGTATTTTTTGCGGATTTCTGAAGTCTGTTTCTCAGCCGTTTGAGCCCAACAGAATCCTTCTGTTGAAAATGAGCAAAATGCATTTTCGTTGATCTTATGGTGCAGTAACACCAAAATCAACGATATGCATTAATTAATACATCTATTTATACTCATCATCACCACATGACCCTTTTATCAATTGAGACTAGGATTTGAAAATATTCCAAGTAAAGCAAGAGTAATCTGAAAGTGATATTGTTGTAGTTGTGCATACATACCTAAGAATGTGCCTGATCCCACGCCAATAGCCACATAAAATAACCTCAATGCGTACTGAAACAAATACAAATGCATAAAAATAGATGTAAAATAAGACTACTCTTACATTGCTACTATTTATTTGCCTAGTAGGAGTACGCGTGCAGTAACTCTTTTGAGCTTGTGGTAAGTTGGTAACTATTAAACATCATAACCGAATGTGAACTATAAACTTGTAACATTTCAGTGCAAATTAGATATACAAACCATAATGCTTCGATGGAATCCTTGATAAAAACAGAAATAAATATTGAAAATACATTATGATAGATTTGATGTTGCAGTGCAATATTTTCTTGACAGAATAAAAGAATTAAATAACTAACATAAAGAAAACTTAATTAACATCTTCAAAGCTAAGAGAAGTGACCGCGTAGCCATTCATCATCTGGCTAAGAACAACCATGATTGCTGCCATTGAAAGTCCATCTGCAAGACAGCCCAACAACAGTCCCTAGCATCATGAAAACCATTTCTTTCCAATCTGAGTATCGAAAAATCATCAACAAAGACCCAGTTTTCTTCCTTGATGATATTCCGTTCTCAGTAACCTCACTTAAAGGACCATCACTGTTTTCTTTTTCTTTCTTCATTTTGTTTTATTCCTTTCTCTCTAGCACAGGTTTAGAGTTCAGACATCAAGCTGGGTGCAGCGGCGGACCCAGGATTTTATGGGGTGAAAGGACAAACAAAAAAAAAATTCTACCCGAGTTAGTAAAATAAGAAAAATACAATTATAAAAATACATTGCATATACCAAATTGAATTAAGTGTAATCCAATTTTAAACCAAAATAAAGTCACAATATCAATAACCTTAGCAAGGGGCAAACAAGTGTAATAACTAGAGCCTTTCAAAAAAAAAAGTGTAATAACTAGAATATATAACTAAAATCATAAAATAATTAGGATAAATATCTAATTGAAGCTAAAAAAAATTGGAAATTTATGAACATAATAAGATCCTAATACAATTTCATCGAAAAATATTTATATGAGGCTCAAATTTTGTACGAGTTGGCTAGTGAGATATATTTTCATTGAATTCTTTAGTTATTATTTTAGATATTAATTTCAAATATTTTTTTGGTTGGAGGTTTTACGCCACTTGTGAACAAACAATTCATTGCTTTAATGTTTACAATAACATATAAAATTGCGTTGAAAACAAAAAAAGTAGAAAAATGTCACAATGACAAAATTGTATAGACATAAAGAAATCATATGCTCCGAGAGGACCAAAAATAGATTTTTATTAAACTAAATTTTTTTTTTAATGTTTGCAAATACTGTAAAATTGTATTGAAAATAAAAAATTAGGCAAGTAACAATGATAAAAAAAATATATACGCTCGATAAATATCGAACTCGGGTTGTTCACAAAAATTTACAAACTTCCAACCACTATACCAATAGAAAGATGTAAAAATAAATAAATGAACAATTTACATATTGTATTATACATTATAAAATTAATTTTTTAAAAGTTAAGTATATAATAAATAATAGTTGAGGGGGACAGCTGCCCCCTCGCCCCGGTCCGCCCCTGGCTGAGTGGATTTATTTATTTACAAAATACACAAGTGAAGTGAGTCCAATATCATTGACATGTTTGAAATGAAAAAAATCTAATTGTCGAGGGAAATGGCGAGGAAAACAGTGAGGGACCCCACTATGGGGGAGGGGTAGCAGTCCATTCCCCCCGGGATGCGCGTTTTGAACTCTCGAAATGCATGCGTTCAAAAGTCAAATGTGCATCCCGAGGGGATGGACGGCTCCCCCCCCGTGGGGTCCCTCGCTGCTTTCCTCGACAATTAGACGGGTTCGTTTAAAATATATTTCCACGATGTCATTGTCACGATTCGACGGTCTAGATTGTGCCATGTCATCAAGTTGTATATCTAATGGGGTGGTGGGATCATGCTTATGTATGTGAGAGTGATCTTTACAAAGCGTTCAGCTCTGATTGGTTCAACAATTTTAATATGATTTGTGTTGAAAATTTTCTTTTATAATCAGTAATAAATATATGAGAAATTCTAAATGGCGAGGAAATGAGCGAGGAAACGAGCGAGGGAAGTGACGTGGCGGGGTGGGGACCGTCCACTCCGCTCGGGATGCACGCACAAAAAATGATGGCACGCATCCCGAGCGAGGTGGACAGTCCCCACCCCGCCACCTCCCTCCCCTCGCTCGTTTCCTCGCCCGTTTCCTCGCTGTGTAGAACAGCTCTAAATATATACTATCAATCTTTGGCTTCTCTTTGTTTTCTTTTTTCACTTACAACGAAAATAAAATGAACTTATATAGTGATTATTTATATAAGTGATCAGTGTGGATGTTGGTAAGTTCATCGACAAGAGCTAGAACTTTGTTTTCATTGAGCTTTTACAAGCAAGAATATGAACAGTTAAATTACTTAATCTGATCGGTGTCACCATCATAAATAATGGTAAATTCCACAGCTGGCCGTCCAGCCGAATGGTAAGAAGTTCAGATACTCTTGCTGGCACGGGCCGATCTACCTTATAGCTAAGGAGGGCATTTGCCCCCTTAGTTTTTTTAAGAAACTCCACCAAATTAACAATATTTGCAATTCTGCCCCCCTTTAAAATTTTAGATTGCACCCCTCTTATAGATAATGGAATACAAATATACACAAAATCGAAAACCCTTTGCAAGTTCGCAAGCCTTCGCAAGTTCACCTCTCCGCCTTCTCAATTGCCTAAAACAATTTCGACAAAGATCGATTTTCTCCAATCTCCTCCAAACGCACAAGACGATTTCAACGGAGATCGATTTTTCCAAATGCGCAATACGATTTCGATTAGATACAGATCGATTTATGGAGGTGGTCTTACTCTCTCTCTCTCTTGCTTGTTTGCTCCTCATCGACATTCTTCAGTCTTCATAGTATCCTGCTTTAGCTAAGCAATTGGATGGTAACATTCTTAATATTATCAGTTGTCCACCAATTGTAGCTCAGTTGATCGGATATCAACTCTCCTGTGAGAGGTCGATGGTTCGAAACTCACCTTTTAGGATTTTGTGAGTTTTCACCTGATTATTAGGAGCACATGTGCTACGCCGTGGATGAGTCGTCTTTATGCAAGGTTGAGACAACGGACCGGAGCAAAAATATGTCTCCATGCAAGATGGAGGCGATGAGGATATTAATGGAATACAAATATACACAAAATCGAAAACCCTTTGCAAGTTCGCAAGCCTTCGCAAGTTCACCTCTCCGCCTTCTCAATTGCCTAAAACAATTTCGACAAAAATCGATTTTCTCCAATCCCCTCCAACACTACTAAAAAAATCCCTTTTTGCGACGACTCGTAGCGCGACGAGGGAAGTTTTGTCGCTCAAAATTATCATGGCGCGACAACATATTTAATATTGTCACGCAAGTACAAAAAATAGCTAACTACTTAACGCGACGAGCGGTTTCGTCAAGTCATAACCTCTGTCGCGACGCAGTTAAAGCCTTCGTCGCATACCTAATATGCGACAACGTGTCGTCGCTTAAAACCAAATATTTCGTCACCCTAAAATACCTAGGGCTACGTGTCGACCACTTTAAACGACCAACTTTAATATCCTCTGGCGACACACTATTTCGTCGCCTAAATATAGCTTACGCGACGCACCAAAAGCCTTCATCGCCTAAAATTTGCCACTTTGAACAACACCCTAGGGCGACAAACTTTGTCATCGCTTGAAGATATCTTACGCGACAGATTGGAAAACTGCGTCGCCTAACGTCTTCCCAACAAAGATACATCCTAGGGTGACAAACGTCGTCGTCGCCTAAAGATAGTGTACGCGACGAATAGGAATCCTTCGTCGCATCAAGTATTCACAACAAAGATTCGTCGCTTAAAGAGAGCCGGTTCATCGCCTAAAACATCCTAAGGCGACAAACTTTGTCGTCGCCTGAAGATATCTTACGCGACGAATTGGAAAGCTTCGTCGCCTAAAGTCTTACATCCTAGGGCGACAAACTTTGTTGTCGCTTGAAGCTATCGTTCGCGACGAAGTGGAAAGCTTCGTCGCATCAAGTACTCACAACAAAGATTCCTCGCTTAAAGAGAGTCGGTTCATCGCCTAAAACATCCTAGGGCGACAAACTTCGTCGCCGCCTGAAGATATCTTACGCGATGAATTGGAAAGCTGCGTCGCCTAAAGTCTTACATCCTAGGGCGACAAACGTTGTCGTCGCCTGAAGCTATCTTTCGCGACGAATAGGAAACCTTCGTCGCATTAAGTATTCACAACAAAGATTCGTTGCTTAAAGAGAGCTGGTTCATCGCCTAAAACATCCTAGGGCGACAAACTTTGTCGTCGCTTGAAGATATCTTACGCGACGAATTGGAAAGCTCTGTCGCCTAAAGTCTTACATCCTAGGGCGACAAACGTCGTCGTCGCCTAAAGATAGCGTACGCGACGAATAGGAACCCTTCGTCACATCAAGTATTCACAACAAAGATTCGTCACTTAAAGAGAGTCGGTTCATCGCCTAAAACATCCTAGGGCGACAAACTTTGTCGTCGCCTGAAGGTATCTGACGCGACGAACCGGAAAGCGTCGTCGCCTAAAGTCTTACATCCTAGGGCGACGAACGTCGTCGTCGCCTAAAGATAACATACGCGACGAATAGGAACCCTTCGTCGCATCAAGTATTCACAACATAGATTCGTCGCTTAAAGAGAGTCGGTTCATCGCCTAAAGCATCCTAGGGCGACAAACTTTGTCGTCGCCTGAAGATATCTATCGCTACGAAGTGGAAAGCTTCGTCGCATAAAGTCTTCCCAACAAAGATTCGTCGCTTAAAGCGAGCAGGTTCGTCGCACAAGCTATGACCTGTTCATCTTCTCCACGAATTAGAATAATCAGGTCTGCGTTTTTCACTATTTTCTCCTCTCATTTTATTCTTTTTCTCTGCTAGATTGATTTCTCTCACTATATACTCCAAGCTTCCAGCACTTAATTAGGCTTCATCTTCTCTTTGTGTCGCCGGCGCCGGCCACACCTCCAATCTTCTCTCTCTTTCACTTGGAAAACGGTGAGGAAATTGCTTATTTTTTATTTTTTGAAATTTCATGAAATTAGGTTGCTATCATGTGGATTTTTGGGAGTGTCTCACATTGTTTTTCGAGTGCATACTAGATATTTATTAATTAATAATATCTACATCGTCCACTTGAAGAATTGTAATTGAGATGCTGCTGAAAATTTTCCACATTGAAACCTAATCGCATTAGTGTCGTTAACTCTCTTTAATTCTCATGTTTTGTTTATAAATTGAAAACAGACGTAATGGAAAGGCAGTGGATACAAAATCAGGACAAATGCTGTGATGAATATTTAAATGGGATCGAGAGCTTCATTGAGTTTGCAAGGGCACATGTCACTGGTACGACGAATCATATCAAGTGTCCGTGTCAATGTTGTAACAATTGTTTGTGGCAGACATTCAATATGGTTCGATATCATTTGGCGAGGTATGGGATGATTCTGCATTATACGAGGTGGATTTATCATGGGGAGCAACGAGAATTTGGTTCCACTTCATCGAATTCCCAGCCACTTGTGCCGCACATTGATGAAACGTCCATGAATGATAATGACCAAGTTATGGGTATAATAAATGACGCTTATCCATATGCATCGATGAACGAAGATGGCATTGATGATATGGTAGGAGATACCGTACCTCCCAACATGCTGCAAAGTGAAGAGTTAGAAAACTATGAAAGACTGTTGAAACAAGCCCAACAAGCATTATACCCTGATTGCACAGAGTTCTCCCTGCTTACTGCCATTGTGGAGTTGATGCATTGCAAAGTGAAACATCATATGTCGAATAAGTGTTTTTTCTCATTTAATGGGAATTATGAAGCGGATGCTTCCGAAGGAAAACATTTTGCCTGAGGATTATCGTAACGTGCAGAAATTGTTGAATGGTCTTGGTTTGGGGTATCAAAAGATTCATGCTTGCAAATACAACTGTGCATTATTTTATAAGGAAATTGAAGGGATGGATGCATGCCTTGTGTGCAATGAGCCAAGATATAAGCCTAATTATGGTAATAAAATGAAGAAAATTCCACAAAAGGTTTTGCGTTATCTTCCACTGAAGCCCAGATTGCAGCGACTGTACATGTCGACGCACACTGCGAGTCATATGAGATGGCACAATGAAGGAAGGGTTGATGATGATTTTTTAAGACATCCTGCTGATGGAGAGGCTTGGAAAGCATTCGATACTATGTATCCCGATTTTGCAGAAGACCCGCACAATGTCAGATTGGGGCTTACAACTGATGGATTTAATCCGTTCGGGAATATGGGCTCTACTCATAGCACCTGGCCCGTCGTTGTTGTTCCTTATAACTTGCCCCCTTGGATGAGTATGAAAAAAGAATTTACAATGATGACTTTATTAATTCCCGGTCATCCCGGAAAGGACATTGATGTTTATTTGCGGCCGTTGGTTGATGAGTTAAAAGACTTATGGGAAATGGTGTACGTACATTTGATAAGTCTACCAACACAATGTTTATGTTGAGAGCAGCAGTGATGTGGACTATACACAATGTTTATGTTGAGAGCAGCAGTGATGTGGACTATACATGATTTTCCCGCTTATGGAAATATTTCAGGTTGGAGTACTCAGGGCTATAAGGCATGTCCGATATGCAACGATGATGTAACGTCTGATTGGCACGCGGGAAAGGTTTTTTATATGGGTCACCGTAGATGGTTGCCCCAGGATCACGAGTGGCGAACAAATAAGGTGGACTTTGATGGAAAAATGGAGAACGACACTAGACCTAGAGAATGGTCGGGGGATGACATTTTGGCTAAGTTGAATAGCTTGGAATTTGGTCAGATTGGCAAACATCCCGATAATCGTGATACTAATTTGCACAGGTCAGCTACACATCTGAACTGGACGAAGAAGAGTATATTCTTCGAGCTTCTGTACTAGTCGAAATTAAAGATCAGGCACAACCTAGATGTGATGCATATTGAAAAGAACGTTTGTGATAGTGTGGTTGGGACAATTCTTGGCATCGAAGGAAAATCGAAGGACACTGTGAAAGCGAGGGAAGATTATATGAACATGGGTATAAAGAAACGGTTATGGCTTAAGAAAGTCGGTGACAAATGGGTAAAGGGACATCCCTATTTTGCAGGATTATAATTTGTTAGATCGTTTACAAAATGTTAATAATATTATGTATTTTGTTAGTTCATTTAATTAAATTTGTTAATGTACTATCAATTTTTTACCATAAATTTTTTAAATGAATGTTGAAGTTCAATTAATTAATGATATAAAATTTTCCTCCTAAAATAAGCAAATTTGATGTTTGCGCGACGAAATTAGAATATTTCATCGCACAAAATGCTCTCCCCCCCTTAAAAATCATGGTGCATGCTTCTGGCGGCAATTTTGAAAAAATGAGCACAAAATTTTGAAAACTAGCGCGACGAATTCTGTGATTTATGGCGACGAAATTTGAAAAAGCGCAAAAAAGTTTCGTGAAAATTTGAAAACTTGCGCAAAACAAAATGTGAAAATTTGAAAACTCGCGCAAAAGAAAGAGGTGTGAAATTTTAAAAACTAGCGCGACGAAGTCGCCGATATATGGCGACGAAGGATTTGTCGCGCAAAACCGGCCATTTTAATTAGAATCCTTTTTCCATTGCAAGCCCATTCAAAGCCATTTTGTTAGATTCAGAGAGGAAGAGATCTCATTTCCTCTCTTGTTGAAGGTAGTTGCCAGAGAAGAAGAGAAAAGAACAAAAGTTCATGGAGGCTTTCATGAGCAAAGAGTAGAAAGAAGAGGAAAAGGAAAGAAGAGAAGAGGAAACGCAATAAAGGGGTTGCTGCTGTGCGATTGGGAAGGTCACTATACTTGTTGGGGCAGGTTAGTTTATCTGCCAATTCGTTTTAGTTGTTTATCTCTTGAAAAAGTTCTGATTTTGAAGTATTGTATTTGGTTTTGGACTTCAGTTTGTGCTTCCATTAGGTTGGTTTTGAAGTATTTGTTTTGGATCTATCAAGAGTAAGGTGAGTTTCTGTAGAATAGGAATGAGGGTAGAGTTACAACTGACAAGGGAAGAGATGGGGTTCCTGAGGAATAAAGGAAACTGAGCGGACAATGGAATCATACATGCGGCCACGATAAAAGAGAGAAATTGTTTAATGGGTAGAGAAATTTCGTTCTGTTTGAAAAAAATATCAAACCTCACGAATGATTTTGCTATAAATCATTGCCACACAATAGCTAAGAAAACTTTTATTGACACTAAACATGGGGGTTTTCACCTCAATATGTATTCAAGGAAGTGGGTTTATCTTTAAATGTTGGTTGACATTCTGTTAAATCAGAAAGGATGCTTACATATAGCTAATCATGTGTTTGTATCAGGTATTCTTGGATCTGTTCTTGCTAAGGAAGGGGGCATTAATGTATCAGATATCTGTTCTGGTGCTTTGAAGGTATCCGATTTGTTGAAAAACTAGACACATTCCTTAAAGTTGACGAGATAGTTTTCAAACTTATATGAAGTGGTTTCTGTTACTTATAATTGTATGCTTTTATCTTAGCTTGCTTTCATGCAACTTCTGGTTGTCATTGGTCCAGTTCAGAAAATACAAGCTAACTTGGAAAATTTTAAAAACTAGCGCGCGATTGGGTCATTTACGTGAGTGAGCAACTCGCACAAACCTGAGTAATCAACAACCTTGTTTGAGAAGAAATACAAGCGGTAAGTGTTGAAATTGGTGAAAATTCAGTTTATTTATTAGGTTTTGGTTGTCAATAGAGTATAGAAAGTTATTTAATTGCTGAAAAGTTTGTTTGATTTTTGCAGTGTTGAATTTCATCCCCATTGGACTTCCTCTTCACCAATTGCATCAAGATTAGGTTTTTCTGCTCTGCTGCTGAGAGTGAAAACCATCACCAAAAGGGTAAAATTATCTTCTGTGCATTTAATCACTTGTGGTTGATTCTCTTTGTTTTATTTATATTTGCTTCTCACTGTGATTTTTAGTTCTGAATTTTATATGGGGTTCTTTAAATCTCTTCAAAGTTTACTTCTTTGTTTTTTTTACTGAGTGGTGTGTAGTTTAAGATCTGTTTATTGTTTTGCCCATTTCGCTTTGGTTTTATGATCTTAATTTCTCGGCGAGTTCGGTTGTGGAGAATGAGGGAAGTTAGTTTGTATTTAGCTCCTTGGTAAAACAATAAAAAGGAGACATGGAAAATTCTCTTCAACACTATGGTGAGAAAGAGGAAGAGAGGAAAATGTCCGACTTGAGTTTTGGTTGCTCCTCCTATGGAGTCTTCTTAGGAAGAGTTGTGTAAAAGTTTGTAGTAGAAGTTAAATATTCAAGTATGGAGATAAAATGTGTAAAAGTTTGTAAACATAAACTGAAGAGTTGTGTAAAAGTTTGTAAACATAAAAGTTTGTAGTAGACTGTGTAGAAGAGTTGTGTAAAAGTTTGTAAACATAAACTGAAACATGTGCTACTGTGTTGTATGCATTTTTTATTTTTCTTGCATATTGGATATGACACAATATTATGATTATGTTTATCTTCTGCTTCTTATTCAAATTTTCTGGCCCCGTAGCTTTGGGGTAACCTCTAAATCAGAGGAAGAAGTAGAACCAATATTAACTTCCATGAAGACTTGGGGGACTCTATAGAGTTTGTGAGATTGAAGCAAATTATGAAGAAACTAGTTGAAGAGGATTGAAATATATATATTGACAGTAGGGGTTTATAGTCAAGATCTTTGCATTAGACTTTCTAAATTCAGATTCTACTTGAAGAAGAACTAGGAGAAGTCTAATAAGTTTTGGAAACTTAGTAGTTTCTATTTTATATACACTCTGTGATGCTTTCTTGCTATTTTGATCAATCTGATGACCTTGTTGATTCTACAAGTATGCTATATGATTTATCTTCTGAAGTTCAGCATACACAATAGATGTGGGTGCGTAACTTCATAATTTGTATCACTTCAATGGATTCAGAGGATAAATACTCTGTTACGAAGTTGTTTATGATAATCTTGTGATAAACCAAATAAAAACCTGGTTCCTTAGATCGTACAATTGAAAAACATTTTCATTGACTGTGGTCAAGTAATAGCTGATTACCATCTTGTAAACATAAAATTCTTAAGTAAGGTCATGAAATGCTCATAAAAAATGCTAGGCAACTGATTACAATAGCCACAAAACAATTTGATAAAATTCACTGAATTAGTAAATAATTCACTGAATTGGTATGAGATTCGTCCCCCGAATCCATTCTTGGTTCCTTCTCTAGGCGTTATGTTCTTCGGGGCAAATCAAACACAAAGTGTAGAGGACAGTATATGGTCTAGCATTAAAGGATCCTTCCTTCAAAAACCAATTGAGTTTCTATTTTCCCGGATTAGAGTCTTCCATTTTTTGGGCTCAAAAACACGAATTTTATGATATTGAACTATATATCAAAGACAAAATACAGAGTAAAACATAAATAAAAAAATTCATTTAAACATTACATTTTGGTATGTTATCACTAGCATAAAAAGTTACAATCACCACAACCAATTTACACAAGGGCACTACCCGTGACAAACTCGGTGAACACCAAAGCTACCAATTATTTCTTTTTTATTATGAGGACCTGCATCAACATTATTTAATGAAAACAGGGGACTATACTCTGTCTTGCACACTGTAAAAATAGGGGAAAAACCAATTATGAGGAGCTGCATCGACATTATTTCTTTTTTTAATTCTCACATGAAAAGTTTATCTGATTGTTGTAATTCTCACAGAAAATACTCTAAAGTTAGAAGTTGGACTCTGGGATTGACAGGAGGTAAAGATCATATTGCTGTAATTCGAGCCTCTGGAAGCATCAGCCGTGTTCGTGGTTCACTTAGTTTATCTGACTCTGGTATTACTTCTGAGCAATTTATTGAGAAGATCCGCACTGTAAGAGGTAAGATATGCACATTACATGTTCATATTTTTACCAGCTGTGCATAAATTTTCCTGGCTTCTCATGTGGTCATATTGACCTATTGTCATGCTAAGTGGCTTCTCATGTTCATTTTTACCAACCTTATCTATCATTTGCATATGGTGTTTTAGCAATCCATCTTACAAACAAAATAGAGTGTTTGACATTTAGAAATTGAGGGGTATTACATGTGTTTTGATTGAAGGTTGAATGTATCTGTATAGCATGTTTTAGTTCATAGTAAGTGCTCTCCTAGAAATGGAATCTTATAAACTTGTGGGGTAATAGAGTCTCCCATGTGCTTTGCATTCTCTGATCAATGCCCATTTCGAGAATTTCGGGTTTATTGGTTTTAACATTAACCAATACTGAATTCATTTTCTTCCTCCTGGAATTATCAGTTTGCAAAATCAAGTACCACAGGTCTAATCTTACAATTCATAGCCACAAAGAACTTTAAACAGTTCAATTTGATAATTGAGATTCATATAGACCCATAGCATTTTGTTTTCATTTTATTATTTATTTATATATGAACTCTACTTATGAAATGGTACTTCCTGAGACCTCCAATGACAACAAATCTTGCATGAATTGGCAACAAATTTTACCATGGATACAAATTTCTGACACAAACACAAACACAAACACAAACACAGTAAATTAAGAAAACACAAACCAATGGATACAAATTGATTACAGTGAGCAAATTCTGACAGAGATACAAATTGTTCCAGCAGTAAAATTTCTAACAGTAAAATTTTTGGATCAATTCAGTAAGCAAATTTCTGGATCAATTCAGTAAGTAAAATTTCTGACAGAGATACAAATTGTATTACAGTGAGCAAATTCAGTAAATTTCTGGATCAATTTCTGACGGTGAGCATATCAATTTCTGATAATGAGCATATCAATTTCTGGATCCATTTCTAACAGTAAATTTTCTGGATCAATTTCTGATAGTAAATTTCTGAAAATGCTACAATTCGCAATATTGCTGCTTCCTTTAGTTCTTCTTGAACTTCATCGTAGAGATTTACATTTGCATATAAAATGCTAGACATGTACATTTATATCTCCTCTACATTTGCTGTTGAAATTAATTTTTTTTTTGTTCTTCTTCCCCATTTATCCAGTTTTCTTCTCGAACCTTATGAAATTCAAGTTTTCTCCTTCATTATATATTGTATAGTCAATCTATTGTTTTATACGATCTTCCACTGATTGCATCTATTTACTTTGTCTTCATGTTACTTTGTAATTGTTGTGTTGTGTTTTTATTATTTTGGTTCAGATGACTTCTTTGATAACAAGAAAACGTAGGTCCGTAATTGTTGCTGATAGTAGTTCGGTCGCCGCTCCTCCGCCCAACGTAGCTCATTCCACCATTAATGCTCCCGCTACAAGGGCTGCTTCTATCAGTACTCCACCGGCACATGGATCAAATGTTCCGGTAGTTGATCAATCTTCATCGTCTGGATTAGTTCCTCAAGTTCTCACTCGACGAAGCGTCAGACGAACAAACCGTCGATCGGCGTCAGACAAACAAACCGTCGATCAGCGTCTCCTGAGATTGCACTCGAGACTGTAACCATGCCCGGGGATGTAAACCCCTCCCCCCAAGGAGATGGAGAGCTCCCTAGAGGTAATAAACTTAAGTATGTTATTAGGGGCTCTCCAGCAGTCAGGGATTAATTTGTCGAGCCTCCCGCTACTGTCGACAAACCATCATCAGCCTCCACATCCCTAAAAAATGTACTGATGTGTTTTTTTAATTTGTAACTATACAATACGGTTTTAAAATTTTAATTTGTAATGGATACATTATGATTTTACATTATTAATTTGTAAAGTTAATAGTATTTAAATAAATTAGTCAAACCTTTCTATGCGTGAGACGATTCAATTAATAAATATTTCAAATTTAATTAAAATAAATATTTGAATTAAAAGATTTCAAAATTATTAAACAGAACTTTAAGCGACAAAAATTTTCGTCGCATAAGAATAGATCAAGCGTGTTTGGATCGACGTAACCTGTGTGACAACATTAGAGTGATGAATATTGTTGTCGCGTAAAGAATATCTTGTGCGATGAAAGGTTCGTCACCATTGAGTTAAGCCAACAAAGTCTAACGCGACGAAAGGGATCGTTACGATTGAGTTATGCCGACAAAGTTTAATGCGACGAAAGGGATCGTCGCGTAAGTATATTTTGCACGAAGAACAATTATATTTCTTGCGACGAAATTAGCGTCGCGCAAAACAGTATTACGCGACGCACCCTTATGCAACGAACTTTGGTGTCGTTGCGCAAAAGGATTTCATAGCGACGAAGATTTATTTTCTTCGCGCAAAGATTTGCGAGAGTGTCGTCGCGCAAAAAGGCATTTGTAGCGACGAAGATTATTTTCGTTGCGCAAAGACTTGCGAGACAGAGCTGTGGTGTTGTCGCGCAAAAAGGCATTTGTAGCGACGAAGATTATTTTCGTCGCGCAAAGACTTGCGAGACAGAGCTGTGGTGTCGTCGCGCAAAAAGGCATTTGTAGCGACGAAGATTATTTGTCGTCGCGCAAAGGCTTGCGAGACAGAGCTGTGGTGACAACCTTTGCGCGACGAATAATTTGTCGCCCAATATTTATGGCGACGAAATGTTGTCTATAGCGACAATTTTGACTACGTCCCTAAAGGCCTTTTTTTTGTAGTGCAAACGCACAAGACGATTTCAACGGAGATCGATTTTTCCAAATGCACAATACGATTTCGATTAGACACAGATCGATTTATGGAGGTGGTCTTACTCTCTCTCTCTCTCTCTTGCTTGTTTGCTCCTCATCGACATTCTTCAGTCTTCACAGTATCCTGCTTTAGCTAAGCAATTGGATGGTAACATTCTTAATATTATCAGTTGTCCACCAATTGTAGCTCAGTTGATCGGATATCAACTCTCCTGTGAGAGGTCGATGGTTCGAAACTCACCTTTTAGGATTTTGTGAGTTTTCACCTGATTATTAGGAGCACATGTGCTACGCCGTGGATGAGCCGTCTTTATGCAAGGTTGAGACAACGGACCGGAGCAAAAGCATGTCTCCATGCAAGATGGAGGCGATGAGGATATTAAGTGGCAACAATACTGTAGCCTTCGGGCCTGGTTTGGTAAACCCTATAAAGTCAGTTATGTAGCATTCGGCCATGGATTACTAAATAAATAAAAACGGTTCAATGATCTAATTTAAAATAAATAATAATATTATTATTATTAATAAAAATTAATATTACCAGTTGCAACTACCAGTGTCGAGAAAACTTTTTTTACTATGAAGATTATCAATAATCAATTACGTAATCAGATGAGAGGTCAATGGAGGCAGATAGTTTGATTACATATGTTGAGAAATATATATTTAATGGAATCGATGATGAGGTGGTTATACAACATTACTAGAACATGAAAACTCGCAGAGAGTTTATACTAAAATCCAATGTGCAACAACATTGACACATAAAATATGTTTATCTTGTATTACTTTTAAAATTTTGTTTTAATCATATTTATCTATTTATTTTATGAATTAAATTATCTGTGATTTATTTTTTTGCCCCCCTTTGTCTGCAATCTTGGCTCCGTCCCTGCTTGTTGGGTATATTTTCAATGCTAAAATTTTGAACATGTAAAGATTTTTATTTTTTAATTTTTTTAATACTTGTTTCATATATTCTCTGTCAATTCAGTTGACTGTATCTCCGTAAAAAAAAAACCCTAAAACACAGGAAATTGGTATTATTTCCTGGAAAATGATTTTCATGCGATCTAAAAGACCCTATAGCGCAGATTATATATATATATATATATATATATATATATATATATATATATATATATATATATATATATATATATATATATATATATATATATATATATATATATATATATATTTATGAGCATTCAATGGAAGACCCAAATCCTATAAGTGTATCTTCGATAGGAGACTGATTTGGAGATGCACTTATTTTGATTCAATTTGCCTGGCATGATAGCTGGACATTGACCATCTTAATGAGAGGTTCTTACTGATTAAAAAATCCACAAACATAGAAACATACAAGAAGGCTGATCAAAACTAGTTTCTTAGATAGAGTTGTGGTCAACCCACTGATCAAATTAAAAAAACTAAAACTTTTTTTGTTTTAATTAGTTATCAAGTAGATTTTGTTGATAAATCCGCATTCCATTGTTTGACTGGTTTTCTGTTTTTTTTTTTTTTTTTTGACAAGAACAACATAATAACTCTGAATTGATTTGGATTTGGATTTGGATTTGCATTTGGATTTTGTGATGGATTTATAGGTTGTTGTCATTTGCTATGAGACAATAGTGCTAAATTTGTAGGGAGCTAATAGTATTCACTAATGTGGTAAGTGGTTGGTTTCTTGTGGGAGATTCTCTCTTGGAGGGAATTTTTTGTGCCTAGTGGTGACTGAGCAAATTGATTTCTCACCCTTAATAGGAAGATGCTTAGGTTTTTTTTTTTTTTTAAATAAAAATTTATTACTAGAAAAAATATTTTACATCAATCGGGGGTACATGACGACTTTACCCGATAAAAAGAACCAGAGGACATACATCATAATAAACCCAAAAAAAATACTGACCAAACACCTATATCAATGTCTGTACTTGCTGTTACTTTTCTTCGTTCTAGATGATCTTCGAGGATATACCTTGATGTCTTTGAAGTCTGTCGCATCAAATCGTTTCGATATTCAAAGTTGGTCTGTCTTTAATCCTGACACTAATCTTGACCTAATGGTGTATTCATCCAAATCTTCTTCTTCTGAACTGATTGTATCCGAAATGTCGGTATCGGTCTCCATTTCGATTTCGCTGTTAGCGTTACGAACCAAAAAGTTAATAAGTTTTTTATCCGGTACTTCAAGTACTACTGCGTCCACTAAAGTTTCGTCATCTTGTACAATACCCACATCTGTTGAAACCCCTACCTTCCGGTCATGCACCTTGTCACCACTATGAACGCGAGTCTGAGCACCAACGTGATCAGCTCCACTGCCAGCACCATTGCCAGCGCCATAGCTAAACCCACTGTCAACGTGATCATCGTCAGCTACTGCGTCTTCCTTTGTTGGCCCGGAGTTGCTGCTTCGAATCATTGCATTTATCTGTAGAGAAACATTCTCACTGCTCTTCTTTTTCTCTGGGCTAGAGATCCCGACATCCCCGCCTACAGCCTTGATGAAAACCCCCCGCGCCCTCCCTGGTTCCAATTGGTTAACATACTCGTGCGCTCGCGGCGGCCTTGAGCTGCTACCTGAAGTATTATCACATTCTTGCAGAAAAGCTTGGCCATCATTCGCATTTTTCCTAGGGATCAACTTCTTTGGATCATCACCTACAACATGTGATGTTTTGTTCACCAAATCAACCTGCTCTATTGGTGACGCTACGTGCTCTGCAGAAACAGAGCGTACATGCTCCGCTCCGAGCGCGACTTGCTCTGACGAAGCAAGCCCTGTTAATGGTAGAACACGCTCTGGCTAGGACGAAGCAAGCCCTGAAATTGTCTCTCCTTATTTTTCAATCGCTTTTTCAATCTCAAAAGCTGTGTACCTCGCCTCAAGAAGTCCTTCCTCCGTTGTTTCTGGCTCTACCATGTCACTGACTGGAGCCTTTTCCTTACAAGGCAATGGATTATTCATTAGATTACTCTCGTTTTCAACTATGTTCTTCGTAAGTGACTCGAATTTGTTTGATAACATGACATTCCCCGAATCTTTGACCATCGGCCTTTCAGCACCAACTCCCTCCTGGATTTTCTCACCCTGATTATTCTTTACACCACTAGTGCCAGCTTCTCTTTGAAACTTTATATTTTTTTACCACTGGGACATATTGTTGCTTGAGGACTTTGGCTTCTACCTTTTGTTTCTCAGTCTTCTCTTCTTTCACCAAGTTGGGTGTTTTCACATTGCCCTTATGACCTAACTTTTTTCTGCAATAATCCTCCTGATGCCCTAGCAATGAACAATAATCACAATATTTGAAACCCGGGTATTCAATCTTTTGCCAAAAGCCCCTATTGTTAGATCTATCTATCCAAATTCTACTCGGTAGCTTTTCCGCCAAAATCATCTCCACGCAAACACGAGCATAACCCGGGCGTGAAAGACATCGAGTATGATCATCCATGCGCAAAAAAACACCAAAAGAGTTCACAATTTCTTTCAAAAGAGGGGGATGAAATAAATGCAAAGGCAAGTTAGGCAACTCTACCCATAGTGGAACCGATATTGGATTTGCTTTCAGACTGAAACCATCATGCCAGCGAAAAGCTTTGAATCGAACTCCCCGAATCAAGAACGAGTCCCTTGCCAAGACTTTCTTTGCTTTCGCCTCAGATTGAAGCCGGACAAGAACGTGACGTTGATCTAGCAAACCTAGCGAGAAATCGCCCAGAATCCCCCAGGTTCGATGTATCGAATCTTGAATATCTTCCAATGTTGGTCTGTAGCTAGAGAACTTTAAAACTATCACGTGTTTTTCCATGAACGCTTCCCCACGAGTTTCGTCAGATGTCGTAAGCCCAATGGCAGGCTCTCCTTCTTTCCGGAATCTAGTTCCCTCAACATGTGTTTCCTTAACCTCATCAACCAGTATTTTTCCAAGTATTTGAGCGAAAGTAGGCTTACTGACCGCTTCCGCATGATCCCTAACCCCCATTGGGGGAGGGGAAGTACTGACGGCTAGAGGAGCCGTCATGCCACACTATGCCCTGACCTAGCCCGACATACAGTTAGGCGAGATCAGTCGAGAACAGAGCAGGCGGCCAGAGCCTCCCTTTTCCTCTTCACCGAGGCAGCAACTTCAGCAGGAAGTCAAGATCGCCCGTGGTGACGTCCAAATCAATGGGGCGGCGCATGTTTTTTCAGACACTGCTTCAGATCTGGTCGAGATAACCAGATCTAATCGCGAAAACAGTCGAGATCTGTCTAGCAGGAGGAGCAGATTTGTCAAGAAGGAGCAGATCTGTCGAGCAGGCGAGCAGATCCGTCGAGATCTGCAAGCAGACGAGGTCTCTCTCTCTCAGTTTCGTCTCAATCAGGCGAGGTCTCTCTCCCCAGGCGAGGTCTTAGGTTGGATCGCTAAGAAAATTTTCAATTTCCCACGTATTTTAGTAACTTTTAAGTTTTTTACTTGCTTCTTTTGTCGGTGACAATTTAGTAAGGGGTAACTCTTCTTTGATAGTGTTCCAATTTGCGCCAATTGTAGTCTGGTTGTGGTGGTTTAACCCTCACGTCTTAGGTTCTATACCCACCGGCAAATTGCCTTTCAAAAAAAATAAATAGTGTTCCAATTTCCTTGCAAATATGTTGATGGATATGCCCTCAATGTATTAGTGTCTTCAAATGGCAATTTTATTAGCTTAACTCGTTTATAGTTTGGCATTTAGTATTTGGATGATAGATAAACCTTTGATAAGGGTGACAACATGGCATGATCACACATGTGGCAAATTTCAACGGATTCTTACAACCTTCCAATTGAATAAATATAGTTATTGGTAGGCTCATGTTACCAGAACAAATCATTGATGAGAACCATTGAATACCAACTAAGCAAGCAATGGACAAATGAAGGATCGTTGGCAATGTGAAGATCACCACCATGACTACCGCGATCTTTTATATATTCCAGTTCGAGGAAGCATATGACCTTGATGAAGTTGTTTTGCATGAAGGACCTTGGATTGTCAAAACACTACACTGTGTCGATGAGGCAGTGGTTCAAAAGTTCATCCATGCAGGACTTCCCCATTGAGTCTTTTTGTGCGAGAATACCGGGATTGCCATTAGAGATGTATAGACATGATGAGATTACCAGCAGGATAGCCAAAACTGCTACACTGGGTAGTTCTTGGATACGAGAATAAAAAGAATGGAGTAAAGCCATATGTAAAAGCAAGAGTTCATGGTCAATATTAAAAAGCCCTTGAAAAAAGCAAATCCAAATAAGATCTGAACCCCATAAATCCATTATACAATCCAATTCATGAAAAGTTTCTTTATTCTTGTTATTATGGATATATTACATAAGGCTGTGCAATCGTGAAGTTAAGGCTTGAATCTCTTATTTGATGTTTGGTTCTTCAAATATGCTTTTTTTTATTTATTTATTTAAGGTGAGTTGGGTTTTTAAGGATCCCATAACCTATTAACTGGGCGACCTATAGGTCAACACCCATCAAATATGCTTTCTTTACATTGCATGGATGCTCGGGCACTATTATTAATTTTGTAGAATTTGATCACTGCTAATATTAGTGTTCTAAAAATCGGCCTAGGCGGCGCTAGAAGGTAGAAAACCTTCCAGATTAATGGCTGGGCGGGTTCTGGGCAGTCTGGGCGGGATCTAGGTGGGGTCTGGGCGGCCTAGGCGGGGTCTAGGCAGTCTGGGCGATTTTTTTTTTTTTTTAATAAGGCTGATTGTATTCTTATTTTATTTTTCTTTCCTCTTTTTTAGAAATAGTATATGTCTAATTGTAGCAAATGATGATTACTTAATGAAATTCTCAAAGGATCTGCCAGTACCAGTTTTACTAATGTAGATTTTATCAAACATCACTGAGGTTATATAAAGTACCCATCATGACCAACTTCAGTCATTTGAGTTTTAATAAATTTTGTTCATGATTGTTAATTTTTCATGTTTTTAAATTTTGCATATGTATCTTGACATTAAATTGAATGTAATTGATAATGTATTATGCTTAACTTTTGTAAATTATTAAAGTTATAATACAAAATCTAAGACCGCGATTCCTGTGCACTAGGCACCTGCTCGCCGCCCGCCCAGCGCCTAACGCTTTTTAGAACACTGACCAATATTACTAACAGATAACACACTAATGATTCTATTCAGTATCTGTTTCTGACACATTATTTTTCATACTGTTCAAGTCTAACAAGAGAGTAGAATGCACCCTTTTCTCCTTTGGCAAGTAGATCACTAGGACTCCCTTCTTCGACAATCCTCTTATGATCAACCACTGCTATTTTGTCCGATTTTTTAATGGATGATAAGCGATGAGCTACAACTATGCATGTCCTACCAACCATCATCTTCTCCAATGCATCTTGAACCAACTTCTCCGATCTATTGTCTAGTGCACTTGTTGCTTCGTCTAGTAGTAGTATTGCTGGATCTTTCAACATGGCTCGGGCCAGAGCTATTCTTTGCTTTTGTCCTTCTGACAATTGAACTCTTCTTTCTCCGCAGTATGTTGCTATCCATCCTTCATCAAACTGTTCTCATCAAAACGAACAAACATAAACGCAAAACAAAGATGAGCATTTTGTTTTCTCATTCCAGGTACTCTAAGTCTTATATTTCTAACTGCAATGGAATGATCTACAATGGGGGCAGCTGTTTGCCACGTAGTGTAGCTAGAAGTCTGTTTTCTTTTTTCTTTTTTTTTTTTGTTGCCACTTAGTGCAGTTCGAGGTCTTTTTTTTTTCTTCAGAAAATGTAATATATTTTGCAATTTCAGACCTATAATAAGATTAAGAGGTAAATCAAACATGCCCTTTTTGGTGCTAATGTATGATCATGATCATGATCATATCAGCAATACCTGATGAATTCATGGACATTTGCGAGAGTTGCTGCTCTGATTATATCTGCTTCAGTTGCATTCTCTTTCCCATACAAAATATTTTCATGAATAGTACCGGCGAAGAGAGTGGGTTCCTGACTTACGAGTGCAATGTGAGACCTTAGAGACCTCAAATTGTAGGACTTGATGTCAATTCCGTCTATTTCTATTGATCCTTTTAACGGGTCATAGAATCTTTCTATCAGTCTGATGATAGTGGATTTGCCTGTACCACTTTGGCCAACTAGTGCAACAGTTTTTCCAGCTTCAATTTTCAGGCTTAGATCAACAAAGATCATCTGTGCTCTTCCTGCATACGCAAAGCTTACCTCTTTGAGCTCTACATCACCATTTATTCTTTCGGGTTTGATCCCCTCTGGATCGTCTGCATCTATCTTAGTCTTCCTTCCCAAAATCATAAAAATTGCATTTAGTGCATTTGTTCTCTGACAGGTCTGCAGTCATGCTACCTGTCTCTGCTATAACTCTCCCCATTGTCACCAAGATGAAGAATGTCTGAAAGAGGTTTTTGTATGAAATCTTTCCATGGAATAATAGCTTCCCTCCATACCAGAAGAGTAAACCTATACTACCTGTTGTAAGGAATTGTGTAATGAATAGACCAAGCCCAGCATACCAAGATTGTTTTTGGCTTTCGCTCTTTGGAGCTTCAAGAGTAGCCTCAAACAGTTGCATGATCTTGTCTTGAGAGGAAAAGGCAGTGATGATCCTATGGTTTCCAACAGCTTCACTTGCTAATTCACTGTTTTTGTTCTGTGCTTTCAAGACTTTCCTGGACATGCTCCTCATCATAACTGCTCTTCTGTAAAGGCCTCCAATTATAAGTGGTTGCAAAGCAATAATAACGATAGCCAGTCTCCAAGACAGTGCCAGCCCCAAGACAAATGCTATAAATGCTATAGAGAAGGTTTGCGCTAGTAAGGACAACCTATCAGCAACAAGAGTTCTTACCATGTTTGCATCTGTTACCAATCTTGAGCATAGAACCCCGCTACTATTGTTGTCTTCATTAAACCACCTCATCTCGAACGTCAAGAGTTTTGCTAGCATTGCCTCCCTGACTCTTTTTGTTAAGCATTCTCCCATAACACCGAAATTATAATGTTGAATAGCATTGGTGATTGCCGCAAAGATACCAAAGGCTAAAAAGGCAAAGCAGTAGATTTTAATTTGTGACCTTAGTTCGTCATGATCGTTAATGTAGTAAACAGATAGGATTGCTCCCATGCAGAAAGAATTCAGTGGCTGAACAACTCCGTAGCAAAGAGCAGCAATGCAACCTACAAGGGTTTGCCTCCATTCAGGAGCTGCCATTCTGATCAGATGCTGCAAAGATGGAAGTCTGCTATGATCTTCTAGGTGCTTACCCTTGCTATCAGGCTGAGATGATTCACCTGAGTTCGACTTTTGTTCTGCTACAATGTTGTCAAATGCTTTTGTAGTTGAGGTCTGAGAGTTGTCACCATTGGTGTCTTTTGGAATGCAAGGTCCTTCCTCTATGAATGTTGCTGGAGCTGCACCAGAGCTGAGTATGGACCATCCTTGTTTTGAATAAGTTGATCATGAGGGCCGGATTCAACTATTTCTCCCAATTTAACAAAAGCAATCAAGTTGGCATTCCGTAATGTAGAGAGACGATGGGCAACTATCATTGTTGTTCGTCCAAACGATGCTTGATCCAGTGCGTCTTGCACAGCCTTTTCTGACCGTGAATCCAGTGAACTTGTTGCCTCATCAAGCAACAAGATTTTTGGGTCTTTTATTAAAGCCCTTGCAATGGAAATCCTCTGTTTCTGTCCTTTTCCCAATTGTCCAACCTGAAAATCATACAGTATTTCTCAATATATTCGTTGTTATTTGGAGTGAAGAAATGTTTAGGGGTTTTTCTCCATTTTCCATGTGATGATAGTGGCCAAATAAGATCAAGAACAATCACCAGTATCCTAAATCACTAGTGTCTTGATTTTGAAACTTTGTCTCAATTTTTGGGTGAAGCATTGATGGGCTATTAACTTGGGAGCAGTAAATCCAGAATTCCAGACATATAGGAGTTCAAAAGATTAGGGTGAGCTGAGATGGGACTTCTTTTTTTTTTTGCGCAAGGCGCTGGGCGGGCGGCGAGCAGGTGCCTAGCGCCAGGGGCCTAGGCGGTCTTAGGTTTTGTATTATAACTTTAATAATTTACAAAAGTTAAGCATAATACCTTATCAATTACAGCCAATTTAATGCCAATATACATATGCAAAATTTAAAAACATGAAAAATTAACAATCGTGAACAAAATTTATTAAAACTCAAATGACTGAAGTTGGTCATGATGGGTACTTTATATAAATTTGAATTTGTGTACTCTTTTATTTTTCTTCAAATTGCATGAATAACCTCAATAATGTTTGATAAAATCTACATTAGTAAAATTTGTACCGGCAGATCATTTGAGAATTTCATTAAGTAATCATCATTTGCTACATTTAGACATATACTGAATAAAAAAAAATTAAATAGTTTATGTCTAAAAAAATAGGAAAGAAAAATAAAATAAGAACACAATCAGCCTTATTAAAAAATAAAAAATATAAAAATCGCCCAGACCGCCTAGAGTCCGCCTAGACCCCGCCCAGACCCGCCTAGACCTGCCCAAACTGCCCGCCCAGCCATTAATCTGGGCGGTTTTCCACCTTCTAGCGCCTAGGCCGATTTTTAGAACACTGGTGATGTGGCAGACTGGCAACTATGTAGGATGTGGAGGTAGTTCTAATAGTGAACATGGTTCTGCTAGTAAATAAACCACCGTGATTATGGCAGAAGTAACAGTTACAGGTCCAGTAGTGAAGTTGTAATAGTAAAACATTACTTGTTTATTTTTATTTTTTTGTTTTTGAAAAACACTCCAGTGTGGTGAGGGTTAGGCAGACCCCGACCAGTTTATTAACTTAAAAGGATGCAATAGAAGGGGATACAGTGAGCCTGACTCCTTTACAATAACCAAACATCCTAACTATGAAAAAACTATAATGAAGTTAATCATGCTTACCTGGGTATCATAACCATTGGGTAGTTGGCTAATGAAGTTGTGTGCATTTGCTGCTTTAGCCGCATTGATCACCTCCTCCATTGAAGCATCTTCCTTTCCAAACATTATATTCTCCCTGATGGTGGTCGCAAAGAGAACAGGCTCTTGGCTTACCAGACTCATTTGACTTCGCAACCACTTCAACTTCATAGTCTTTATGGGGATTCCATCCAGGTTAATTTCCCCACTAAGTGGGTCATAGAATCGTTCTAGTAATGAGATGATTGTTGATTTACCTGAACCACTGCTACCCACCAATCCTATAGTCTGACCAGCCATGACTTTAAGATTTAGCTTCCTCAGTACCATACTCCCTGGTCTCGATGGATAAGCAAAATCAACATCCTTAAATTCCAGTTCACCTTTAACCTCAATCATAGTTTCTCCATGCTTGTCATAAGAGTCTATGGTCGGGATTTTTTCAATCATGTTGACTATTTTAGAAGCCACAATAGTTGCTTCCGCAAAATACTTCACATTTATTAGTGAAGCTGATGCAGGAGGATCCGAGTCAAATGATGCTGAGCTGTCAGATAGTACGTTATTAGCACTAAGATATCTCGAATTAGCATATCAGGGCAAAAATGGTAGGAAATCATAATTCTATTTCAAATTTGGCAATTTAGGGTGCGTTTTAGTATTTTGGCCATAACTTTGGCTACAAGCATCAGAATCGCGCAAACGACCCCAATTCAGAAAGCTCTTTTCAACGCGCACGTCGTGGTCAACCAGCTACGCTCGTTGCACATCTTTTCAAGGCCAAAATCCACCGTTTCCCCTTTCGAATCCACAAATTTAGTAATTTATTTCTCTTTATAATAATATTTCAATTATTGTTTAGGAAGTGATTCTGAACCCAATTTGGGCCAGATTTCTGGCAGTATATTTCTTTTATTACGTATTTTGTTTTAGCATGATTATTGGTGTGTTGCCATTTTTGGTAAAATTCCAATATTGATGAGTTTTAGCTATAAAGCCCGGCTTGTGGGCTGATTTTAGAGATACCTATGATTTGAGTAATTTGATTAAACATTAGAGTTATTTTCTCTGTGTTTTTTTGGATAATCTTCTTGTGTTCTTCCCTGTCAATTATCTGTTGCAATTAGTTCGCTATTCTGCCCGGTGTCAGTTGGTATCAGAGCTTCAGCATCTTCTTGGGGTGAGATTTTATCAGTTTCTATGGCTGGTGGTCGTGGTCGTCGCGGGCAGATTCCGAACGAGGAAGCCCCTTACCGTGATCGTAGCGTTCAGGAAGTGATGATTGAAGATTTACAAAGGCAAGTTGCAGAGCTAACCCAGCGTTTAACGGCGCAGGAATTCGGTAATCGTGAGATGGAAGATCACGATTCTGATTCCAGTTTTGAAAACCCGTATCACAATCGTGTTCGATTCTGGGAGCGCCGTGGTCGGGAGGATCGTCATGGAAATCTCAGTTTCAAAGTAGATCTACCCAAGTTTTCTGGGACGTTACAGGCCGAAGGATTCGTGGATTGGTTGAATGAAGTAGAGCGTATCTTTGAGTATAAGGAAGTTCCAGATCCTGTCAAAGTGAAATTGGTTGCCATCTCTCACGACCCGATTTTCGAAGGAAACGAAAATCCCAAAATCCACTTAGGATTATCCGTTTCCCCCAAAACTCGGGACGTGAGAATTCAATAATAACATAAACAAATAGCAGCAACAACTAAACAACTAAAACGAATAAAAAGTCTAACCCGGAGAAGACTGGCATGGCTAGCTCACTAGCAGAACTCCAGGAACGCAGCTCAAAGTCTCTAAACCTGAAAGGCTAATCGGCTACATTCCAAAAGGAATGTACCCAAGAAGGAAAAGCTCACTCGGGTCAGCAATAAAGCTGGTGTGAGAAATCTTCATCCCAAAATCAATAAATCCGCACATGACAACATTAAAATAAACCAAACAATTAATAACCACACCATCAGGTAGTTCCTCAATGAGGCAATGGTGTTATCATCCTAATAAATAAATATGCATTCTTAATTACTAATAAATAAAATTTATGAGTTATCAATCCTCATAAATGCAACAACAATACAATTCATAATCATATTAGACTACTATTGAAATATTAAACAAACACATTTTTCTACCTTTAGGAAGACGTGTAGTTCTCATTCAATGGTTGAATGAGCATTTAGTTTCTTCCTTTAAGGTAATCACGCACATACACAAAAATAAATCTCGCTACTTTTCCACAATCGCACTCTCCTCCTGTGCCGAACACACCTCACCCAAGTGTGTCTCCCTTGCCTTCGAAACCACTCGGAGCGTACATGTTCCAAGTGGGGTGCCACCTCGAGGAACATGTCATCTCACCCGAAGTTCGATCCATGGCAAGCATTCTTCCTAAATCTACACGTACAACCGAACACACATGGAACGGTGCACCGAACACACCTCACCCAAGTGTGCCGCCCTTGCCATCGAAACCATTCGGAGCGTACATGTTCCAAGTGGGGTGCCACCTCGAGGAACATGTCATCTCACCCGAAGGTCGATCACTGGCAAGTACACTGATATGCAAGCAAGTCTGCATACCCAATAATATCACATGTATACAAGCAAGTCTGTATACAAAAATTTCTTTTCTTTTCACATTCTTTTTTTGTTTTCGGAGTTGTGGAAAAGAGCATAAAAATAAATAAATCCTCAAAACTCTTTTATGGTGACGCTTTGTCAACCATAAATAAATCAATCACAGTACCCACCATTCTTTTGGGGAACAAGTAATATTTGACACATTGCCAGTTCACATATCTCATTTCTTTGCATCATATGAAAACAATATACACACTAATTCGCATAACAATACAAATACTCAAACTAAAACAAGTGCTCAGTTAGATTCCAGTCAATATCTATTACTAGGAAATTTTCTTCTATTTTATGTTATGCAATTGGGATCAATCTCGCCAACTATGTAAATAAGTCCAAAGAAATACTCCAAAGATAATATTTTCCAGGTCATGATCAAAAGAGCATATGACAATGAGATACATTAGGAACTAAGCAAAAATTGACTCATTTCATTCTTGTAAAAACTTCCCCAAATCCATCTTTTATTTCATTAAGGAATTTCATCTAACAAATGAGCAATGTATATATAGCCTGTGACAATTAACGAGAAAATATTTCTACTAGTGACACAACAGTTTGACAACCAACTTTAATAAACCGGATGTACACATATGATAAATTTCAATTTCAACCCGATGAGATTTGACAAATCCAAAACGCACATACACCTACTACTTAAATGTGGTAACATCTTATCTAACCTATGAGATACAATTTGTCCACATTTTCTTCATGATAACACTCAGGGGTTTCTTAGTCTTACACAAACCCTACCCAATCACATGCTTTTCTAATGATGATGATGACCTAGAAAACCCCGAATGCCTTGACAATTGCCTAAAATCAATGTGAACTACAATGGGTATCCATTCATTCATTCAAATCAATTAGTTAAAGTAATCAAACCCCATCAATTTAATCTACCAAGTTAAGGGCAAAATCAGGAAGAAAGAAAATGAGGTTTTAATCAAAGTAGATTAAACACACAACACATAACTATCAAAACCATCACATAAAACAAACTGAAAGGGGTAAAAGAGAACTCACCGAAGAGATCGCAAACCGCAAAGGATTTCGCAACGGATCCACGCAATAACCCTTTGCTTTCTGCTCCATAAACTTCTGCAATTTGCATCACAGGGGTTCGTCGCAATCTCCAATACCCAATTCAGCATAAACCATGTGAAGAGCGTCCCCTTAAAAATGGAAGATGGTAAACCCAACAACACTAAGAAATCAATATCTCAGTTACAATTGCTCCCATCTCCAACTCCTTAATACAAAATATAACATTATTACGTTCTTTCCACACCAACCAATATAGTGCAAATTGAAGCACTTCCAGATAACCTTCCCTTTAATAGAAAGTTGTAGGAGCAGCCAATATCTCAACAACATTTTTATCTAGGCATGCATCACCCAACATAAACCAAACATCCCACATGATATGCATCACAATCTGTAAACCAATCACAATACATAAATAAGATGAATTGTGTTGCCCTGATTAAGACCACATGAAGGGCACACCACACTAACCTCCATGCCTCGAAATCCATCTGAATGGCTGTAGAATCCAACATTACAGAAATCAAAGCGTCTAAGCACGCACCCTGCTCTACATCTCCTTTAGTCGATAATATATCCATTAGTACCTTGATAGCTTTGAACTTATGAGCAAAAACGGTGCTTCCTCGATGAAGCAACCAACATCCTTCCAAAACTCTAAGTGCAAGCTCGATTTCCATATCAGTTGAAGGATTAGTTATCTTCAAAGGCTCCAAACTAAAAATGTGATCTAAATTCCGAACATAATCATTTCTCGGTTGCCTCAGTGAATTTTTGAAACAGAACAGGAACCACTTGAAGATCGGGGGTGGATTGGATGAAATAGAAGAGGTGGAAGGTTGAGTCAGACTCAGCGATGGATCGGAGGGACTTGAGCAGGTTTCGAAGGCCGCGAACTCGAAGGAAGGAACACTCAGCTCGGGCTTCTCGCAACCCGGTTCAAAGAGCGAGTGCGACTTCTCTGTAGAGTTCGATGTTCTCTTCTCTGCCGCTTATTTGAATCTCTACCAACAACCAGCACCGCCAAGAAGAAACCCTAGTAACCCATCTTTTCCATAACCAATGTTTCAAAACAACTGCCACTCCCTCTCTCTCTCTCTCTCTCTGTGCAAATTCAGCCTCCCTCCATTGAAGAAGAAAAGAGAATGAAGGAGAAAAGAAAAGAAGAAATAGGGTTACTCTTTATAAGGTGGGTGGCTATTCGCCCCCACCAGGCTTTCGAGTGCACCCATCCTCTTTCACAAAATAAAACCCTAATCGATATTTTAATGAAAACCCAAACCAAGCCCAAATACAATTGAGTACAATCCATCAACATTAGGGTTTACAAATTTAAAATCTTTTTATATTTATTTAATTAGGCGGGTATTACAATAAATACAACTCAAAAGAATCTCGTCCCGAGATTCGGTAGAGGAAGGTAAGTAGGAAATTAATTCTTAAATAAACAAACTACACATCACATGGACAAACAAATAGCTCATACGTATGCCCATAACTTAATGAAGACAATCACACAAAAATATAAATATTTTCAGTAAGTACAAAAATTACGGGGTGCTACAATATATACAACTCAAAAGAATCTCGTCCCGAGATTCGGTAGAGGAAAGAAAGTTAAGCGAATTTCAAAAATGCAACTTGTCAAACGAAAGAAGATTTTAAAATAAAAATTTCAATTGAATTTTTTTTTTAGTTGCATAAATTTTAATTGTCATTGAGAAAGTATGAGTGTTATAATATATACAACTCAAAAGAATCTCGTCCCGAGATTCGCGAAAAGGGTTAACTAAAGATTCAAGATAACAAACCGGTACAAGAAAACGACACGGAATAACGTCATCCACTATTGACATTAAAAATAAGTCACAGAAATCTCATCCTGAGATTCACGAAGAAAAAGAAACAATAAAAGTTCAAGGTTCACCCTTGTCACTTTCTCTCTAGACATTCACACTACTCTCCCATATCCACATTCTGAGGATCACCTAGACTCTACCCCGGCCTAGGCTAACCAAATGCTCTGATACCAAACTGTCACGCCCCGATTTTCAAAGAAAACAAAAATCCCAAAATCCACTTAGGATTATCCGTTTCCCCCAAAACTCGGGACGTGAGAATTCAATAATAACATAAACAAATAGCAGCAACAACTAAACAACTAAAACGAATAAAAAGTCTAACCCGGAGAAGACTGGCATGGCTAGCTCACTAGCAGAACTCCAGGAACGCAGCTCAAAGTCTCTAAACCTGAAAGGCTAATCGGCTACATTCCAAAAGGAATGTACCCAAGAAGCAAAAGCTCACTCGGGTCAGCAATAAAGCTGGTGTGAGAAATCTTCATCCCAAAATCAATAAATCCGCACATGACAACATTAAAATAAACCAAACAATTAATAACCGCACCATCAGGTAGTTCCTCAATGAGGCAATGGTGTTATCATCCTAATAAATAAATATGCATTCTTAATTACTAATAAATAAAATTTATGAGTTATCAATCCTCATATATGCAACAACAATACAATTCATAATCATATTAGACTACTATTGAAATATTAAACAAACACATTTTTCTACCTTTAGGAAGACGTGTAGTTCTCATTCAATGGTTGAATGAGCATTTAGTTTCTTCCTTTAAGGTAATCACGCACATACACAAAAATAAATCTCGCTACTTTTCCACAATCGCACTCTCCTCCTGTGCCGAACACACCTCACCCAAGTGTGTCTCCCTTGCCTTCGAAACCACTCGGAGCGTACATGTTCCAAGTGGGGTGCCACCTCGAGGAACATGTCATCTCACCCGAAGTTCGATCCATGGCAAGCATTCTTCCTAAATCTACACGTACAACCGAACACACATGGAACGGTGCACCGAACACACCTCACCCAAGTGTGCCGCCCTTGCCATCGAAACCATTCGGAGCGTACATGTTCCAAGTGGGGTGCCACCTCGAGGAACATGTCATCTCACCCGAAGGTCGATCACTGGCAAGTACACTGATATGCAAGCAAGTCTGCATACCCAATAATATCACATGTATACAAGCAAGTCTGTATACAAAAATTTCTTTTCTTTTCACATTCTTTTTTTGTTTTCGGAGTTGTGGAAAAGAGCATAAAAATAAATAAATCCTCAAAACTCTTTTATGGTGACGCTTTGTCAACCATAAATAAATCAATCACAGTACCCACCATTCTTTTGGGGAACAAGTAATATTTGACACATTGTCAGTTCACATATCTCATTTCTTTGCATCATATGAAAACAATATACACACTAATTCACATAACAATACAAATACTCAAACTAAAACAAGTGCTCAGTTAGATTCCAGTCAATATCTATTACTAGGAAATTTTCTTCTATTTTATGTTATGCAATTGGGATCAATCTCGCCAACTATGTAAATAAGTCCAAAGAAATACTCCAAAGATAATATTTTCCAGGTCATGATCAAAAGAGCATATGACAATGAGATACATTAGGAACTAAGCAAAAATTGACTCATTTCATTCTTGTAAAAACTTCCCCAAATCCATCTTTTATTTCATTAAGGAATTTCATCTAACAAATGAGCAATGTATATATAGCCTGTGACAATTAACGAGAAAATATTTCTACTAGTGACACAACAGTTTGACAACCAACTTTAATAAACCGGATGTACACATATGATAAATTTCAATTTCAACCCGATGAGATTTGACAAATCCAAAACGCACATACACCTACTACTTAAATGTGGTAACATCTTATCTAACCTATGAGATACAATTTGTCCACATTTTCTTCATGATAACACTCAGGGGTTTCTTAGTCTTACACAAACCCTACCCAATCACATGCTTTTCTAATGATGATGATGACCTAGAAAACCCCGAATGCCTTGACAATTGCCTAAAATCAATGTGAACTACAATGGGTATCCATTCATTCATTCAAATCAATTAGTTAAAGTAATCAAACCCCATCAATTTAATCTACCAAGTTAAGGGCAAAATCAGGAAGAAAGAAAATGAGGTTTTAATCAAAGTAGATTAAACACACAACACATAACTATCAAAACCATCACATAAAACAAACTGAAAGGGGTAAAAGAGAACTCACCGAAGAGATCGCAAACCGCAAAGGATTTCGCAACGGATCCACGCAATAACCCTTTGCTTTCTGCTCCATAAACTTCTGCAATTTGCATCACAGGGGTTCGTCGCAATCTCCAATACCCAATTCAGCATAAACCATGTGAAGAGCGTCCCCTTAAAAATGGAAGATGGTAAACCCAACAACACTAAGAAATCAATATCTCAGTTACAATTGCTCCCATCTCCAACTCCTTAATACAAAATATAACATTATTACGTTCTTTCCACACCAACCAATATAGTGCAAATTGAAGCACTTCCAGATAACCTTCCCTTTAATAGAAAGTTGTAGGAGCAGCCAATATCTCAACAACATTTTTATCTAGGCATGCATCACCCAACATAAACCAAACATCCCACATGATATGCATCACAATCTGTAAACCAATCACAATACATAAATAAGATGAATTGTGTTGCCCTGATTAAGACCACATGAAGGGCACACCACACTAACCTCCATGCCTCGAAATCCATCTGAATGGCTGTAGAATCCAACATTACAGAAATCAAAGCGTCTAAGCACGCACCCTGCTCTACATCTCCTTTAGTCGATAATATATCCATTAGTACCTTAATAGCTTTGAACTTATGAGCAAAAACGGTGCTTCCTCGATGAAGCAACCAACATCCTTCCAAAACTCTGAGTGCAAGCTCGATTTCCATATCAGTTGAAGGATTAGTTATCTTCAAAGGCTCCAAACTAAAAATGTGATCTAAATTCCGAACATAATCATTTCTCGGTTGCCTCAGTGAATTTTTGAAACAGAACAGGAACCACTTGAAGATCGGGGGTGGATTGGATGAAATAGAAGAGGTGGAAGGTTGAGTCAGACTCAGCGATGGATCGGAGGGACTTGAGCAGGTTTCGAAGGCCGCGAACTCGAAGGAAGGAACACTCAGCTCAGGCTTCTCGCAACCCGGTTCAAAGAGCGAGTGCGACTTCTCTGTAGAGTTCGATGTTCTCTTCTCTGCCGCTTATTTGAATCTCTACCAACAACCAGCACCGCCAAGAAGAAACCCTAGTAACCCATCTTTTCCATAACCAATGTTTCAAAACAACTGCCACTCCCTCTCTCTCTCTCTCTCTCTCTCTCTCTCTCTGTGCAAATTCAACCTCCCTCCATTGAAGAAGAAAAGAGAATGAAGGAGAAAAGAAAAGAAGAAATAGGGTTACTCTTTATAAGGTGGGTGGCTATTCGCCCCCACCAGGCTTTTGAGTGCACCCATCCTCTTTCACAAAATAAAACCCTAATCGATATTTTAATGAAAACCCAAACCAAGCCCAAATACAATTGAGTACAATCCATCAACATTAGGGTTTACAAATTTAAAATCTTTTTATATTTATTTAATTAGGCGGGTATTACAATATATACAACTCAAAAGAATCTCGTCCCGAGATTCGGTAGAGGAAGGTAAGTAGGAAATTAATTCTTAAATAAACAAACTACACATCACATGGACAAACAAATAGCTCATACGTATGCCCATAACTTAATGAAGACAATCACACAAAAATATAAATATTTTCAGTAAGTACAAAAATTACGGGGTGCTACACCATCAAACTCAAAGGCAGAGCATCTGCGTGGTTGGAGCAATTGAAGCGATCACGTGACAGGCAGGGCCAGGCCAAAATCACTGATTGGGAAAATATGAAGAAAAAATATGAAGGGTCACTTCCTTCCTTTCGACCACACTCAAACTTTGTTTCAATTACTTCATTCATTGAGGAAAGGCACGAAATCAGTTGATGATTAAGATGGAGATTGTGTATGACGATGATGAAGATGGAGATGTGTTGTATTTGAGGAAATTGGAGCGCCTGTGTATGACGATGATGAAGATGGAGATGTGTTGTATGGAGATGGTCATGAGACTCTGGTTGTTCGTAAGAGTCTACTGACTCCCAAGGATGATTTCGATGACGATTGGTTAAGAACCAATATTTTCCACACGACTTGCATAGTTGCAGATAAAGTCTGCAAGATGATCATTGACAGTGGCAGTTGTGAGAACGTCGTGTCTGAAGAGACTGTCCAGAAATTGCAGTTGGAGACAGGTCGTCATCCCAAGCCGTACAAATTATCATGGCTGCATAAAGGTAGTGAGGTAAAAGTAGATAGACGTTGCCTAGTGTCTTTTTCGATTGACATGAAATATTTTGATAATGTTTGGTGTGATGTTGTATCTATGGATGTTTGTCATGTATTGTTAGGCAGACTTTGGCAGTATGATCGCAGTGTTATTCATGATGGGCGGAAAAATACATATTCCCTTAGCATTAAAGGGAAGAAGATTGTGTTGCCACCTCATCGGGAAGGAACCACTTCTACCCCGGTAACCAATAATACTAATTTGCTTTCTAGGTCCAGGTTTTTAGTTGAGATTGATCGTGGAGATGTGGTTTATGCTTTGTTACCTTGTGGGAATAATGCAGTCAATGAGAATTCAGATTTGCCAACAAAGGTGCAGCAACTTCTTGCAGAGTTTCTGACCTGATGCCAGAGGATCTTCCTCCTGGGCTGCCGCCTATGCGGGATATTCAGCATCAGATCGACCTTGTTCCGGGGTCCAGTTTGTCTAATCGGCCGGCTTATCGCCTCAGTCCTAAGGAATATGAAGAGTTGCAGCGACAAGTGGTAGAGTTGTTGGAGAGGGGTTACATCCGTGAGAGTATGAGCCCATGTGCAGTACCTGCTCTGCTAGTGCCAAAAACAGAAGGCTCTTGGCGTATGTGTGTTGATAGCAGGACAATCAACAGGATTACAATGAAATACAAGTTTCCAATTCCTCGCCGAGATGATATGTTAGACCAGCTGTCCGGATTTAAGGTTTTCTCAAAAAATTACCTTAAAAGCGGATACCACCAGATCAAAATAAGGCCTGGAGATGAGTGGAAGACCGCGTTTAAGACGCATCATGGATTGTATGAGTGGATGGTCATGCCTTTTGGCCTGTCCAATGCGCCCAGTACATTTGTGAGATTTATGCATCAGGTTTTACGGCCTTTTATGGGGAAATTCGTTGTAGTTTACTTCGACGACATCCTCATTTATAGTCCGACATGGGCGTCACATTTTGATCATCTTCGTGCTGTTTTTGATAAGTTGAGGACGGAGCGCATGTTCGTCAATCAGAAGAAGTGTTCTTTCTTCACTACTTCTGTTACTTTTCTTGCTTTTGTTGTGTCTACTGATGGTGTTCATGCAGATCAGTCGAAAATAGATGCGGTCTTGGAGTGGCCCAAACCAAAGACCTTACACGATGTCAGAAGTTTCCATGGATTGACGTATTTCTACCGTCGGTTCATCAGAAACTTCAGCACTTTGATTGCTCTTATCATAGAGTGCCTTAAGGGACGTGATTTCCAGTGGTGCAATGAGGCGGAGACCAGTTTTCAACTGGTCAAGCAGAAGATGAGAGAAGCACCAGTTTTGGCAGTTCCTGATTTTGAAAAGGTGTTTGAGGTCAATTGTGATGCATCTGGGGTTGGCATTGGTGGTGTTCTGAGTCAGGAAGGGCGACCAATAGCTTTTTTCAGTGAGAAGCTATCAGGATCAAAGAAGAATTATTCCACCTATGATCTGGAGTTTTATGCCATAGTTCAGTCCCTGAAGCATTGGCGTCACTACCTAGTACAGAGGGAGTTTATTCTTGTCACTGATCATGAGGCCCTGAAGTACATCAATGGGCAACACAAGTTGAGTCGACGGCATGCCAAGTGGGTGGCGTACTTGCAGGAGTTCACGTTTGCACTGAGGCACCAAGCAGGGAGTCTGAACCGTGTCGCAGATGCACTGAGCCGTCGTACGTTACTCCTCACCACCATGAGCACTAGAGTTGCAGGATTTGAGGCTTTCTTTGATATGTATGTTGTAGATCCTTCCTTCAGAAGGATAATTTAGGAGGCAACTGATGGTCAACGACATGACTTTACTTTGCATAATGGTTATCTGTTTCGTGGATTACAGTTGTGCATTCCAGATTGTTCACTAAGGCAGCAGATTATTCGTGAACTTCATAATGAGGGTCACTTTGGGCGAGATAAGACGTTGGCCTTGATCTCTTCTTCCTATTATTGGCCCAAATTGACCAGTGATGTGGCTCATTATGTGGAGCCTTGTTATGTGTGTCAGCGGTCCAAAAGAGTTCTCACTAATGCGGGCCTATACATACATTTACCTGTACCTGAGGCCCCTTGGTTTGATGTCAGTATGGACTTTGTGTTGGGCTTACCCCGTACCCAACGGGCCTGGGATTCTATTTTGGTTGTAGTTGAGAAGTTTTCCAAGATGGCATATTTTGTAGCTTGCAGAAAAACAATGGATGCTGCCCGGATCGCCCATCTTTATTTCAGGGAGATTGTGCGTTTACATGGTGTTCCCCGATCCATTACTTCAGATCGTGACACTAAGTTCATGAGTCATTTCTGGTGGAGTTTATGGGAGAAACTGGGGACGAACTTGAATTTTAGCAGCGCCTACCACCCCCAGACGGATGGACAGACCGAGGTGGTAAATCGCAGTTTGGGGAACCTTTTGAGGAGTTTGGCAGGCACTAAACCAAAACAATGGGATTTGGCGTTACCTCAGGCAGAATTTGCCTATAACAGGTCGAAAAACAGAACCACCGGAATGAGCCAATTTGAGATTGTCTATGGCCAGAATCCATCTGGGGTGCTCGACTTAGCCCCTATTCCACGTGTGGATTGTTTGAACCCCAAGGCAGATGCAATGGCAAAACATCTTCGGGGTATCCATGAGCAAGTGAAGTTGGCTATTCACGAGAGTAATTCCAAGTACAAAGTTCAAGCCGACCGTCACCGTCGTCAGGTACTTTTTGATGTTGGTGATTTTGTTTGGGCGGTATTAACTCGTGATCGTTTTCCTGTTGGAGAGTATAATAAGCTTAAGGAGCGAAAGATTGGACCCTGTGAGATCTTGCAGAAGATCAATGATAATGCCTACAAACTGCGCCTCCCCAGTCATTTGAGGACTTCTGATGTCTTTAATGTCAAGCACCTGAGTCCTTGTTTTGCAGATCCCGATGATGCTATTGAACTCGAGGACGAGTTCTTTCCAACTCGGGGCGACTGATGCAGGAGGATCCGAGTCAAATGATGTTGAGTTGTTAGATAGTACGTTATTAGCACTAAGTTATCTCGAATTAGCAGATCAATGCAAGAATGACAGGAAATCATAATTCTATTTCAAATTTGGCAATTTAGGGTGCATTTTAGTATTTTGGCCATAACTTTGGCTACGACTATCAGAATCGCGCAAACGACCCCAATTCGGAAAGATCTTTTCAATGCGCACGTCGTGATAAACTAGCTACGCTTGTTGCACATCTTTTCGAGGCCAAAATCCACCGTTTCCCCTTTCGAATCCACAAATTTAGTAATTTATTTCCCTTTTTAGTAATATTTCAATTATTGTTTAGGAAGTGATTCTGAACTCAATTTGGGCTAGATTTCTAGCAGTATATTTCTTTTATTACGTATTTTATTTTAGCATGATTATTGGGGTGTTGTCATTTTTGGTAAAATTCCAATATTGATGAGTTTTAGCTATAAAGCCCGACTTGTGGGCTGATTTTAAAGATACCTTTGATTTGAGTAATTTGATTAAACATTAGAGTTATTTTCTCTGTGTTTTTTTGGGTAATCTTCTTGTGTTCTTCCCTGTCAATTATCTGTTGCAATTAACAAATTTATAGTCTAGTTTTACATTTCTACTCTTTTAGATGACCAAATTGCTCTTTTTCTATACAAAAATATAAAGTATTGATGTTATTTTGGGCTTAGAATTCTTGTAGATCTAATACAAGTATGACATTAGTGCCTCAGGGATAATGGCAAATGGCAAATGTCAAACCCATACACAATCTGATAATTAAACTAGTCGATCAGCTGAGCTAGCAGCCATTTGTCAAGGCAGGCTTTCTAGTATAAACAACTAAACATGCATCTATTTGTCAGAGAAAAACACTTCTTTGAGATAATACCAGATATCAATGTTTTGTTATAATTTCTAGAAGTCCTGGGAAAGTCCAAGTATCAGAGTTACTCCTTGTTAGCTTCTGATGGAAGTTATGAAAGAAAACTCTATTGTATTTGATATCCAGAAATGTACAATGTACAATGTTTATATAGACAACTCAAATGAATGGTTAGCTGTCAAACCAGACTAACAAACTTATTAACAGACTGACAACTCATAATCTGTATAGCTCATAGCTAATATCTAATTATACTTAACATCCCCCCTCAAACTAAGTGTAGATGCATCAACTACACTTAATTTGTCACGTAGCAACAAGAATCTAGAATTACCAAGAGCTTTAGAAAAAACATCAGCAACCTGATCAGCAGCTAGAATGTGATGAACATGAATGAGCTTGCGAGCAACCTTTTCACGCACAAAGTAAACATCTATCTCAATATGCTTAGTCTGAGAGTGAAGAACAGGAATGGCACTAAGCATGACAGTACTCTTGTTGTCACACCAGATATTAGGAGTGGTACAACCAATCTTCAGTTCATGAAAAAGAGACTGCAACCAAGTAAACTCAGCTGTAACAGAAGCAAGACTCCTATACTCTGCTTCAGTACTACTTCTGGAGACAATACTTTGCTTCTTAGATGACCAAGAAATGAGATCAACACCCAAATAGACACAATAGCCAGAGGTAGACCGTCTATCAATAGGATCAGAAGCCCAATCAGCATCACAGTAGCCAGACAACTGAAAAGAAGGAGTCGGAACTATATGAAGCCCAAAAGTGGGTGTAGCCTTGAGATAACGCAGTATTCTTTTCACCACTTGCCAATGTGATTCAAAGGGATTCTGCATGAACTGACAAACTCTATTCACTGAATATGCAAGCTCAGGTCTGGTGATGGTAACATATTGTAAAGCGCCAACAATGCTTCGATACAATTGAACATCTTTGAATGGATCACTACCCGTAGCAAATAATTTTTCACCACCACACATAGGAGTGGGCAATCCATTAGCATACTGCATCTTAGCACGACACAAAAGATCATTGATGTATTTTGACTGAGACAAAAATAGTCCATTTACAGTATGATGAACCTGAATACCAAGAAAGAAATGAGCAAGACCCAAATCTTTCAAGGAAAACTGAGCATTCAGTTGATGAATTAACTGGGAAACATCATGTGAATCAGCACCAGTGATGAGAATGTCATCAACATATACCAGAAGATAAATGGGAGAAGGAGAATGCCTGATGAAAAGAGATGAATATGACTTAGAATAAGCAAAACCAAACATGAGAAGGGTATGCCTCAGTTTATCAAACCGAGCCCGAGGATCCTGTTTTAGTCCATACAAAGCCTTGTTAAGCTTGCAAACAGCATGAGGACGTGAAGGATCAATGAAGCCATGAGGTTGCATCATGTAGACCTCTTCTTGTAAATCTCCATTCAAAAATGCATTGTTGACATCTAACTGAAATATTGACCAACCATATGTGACTGCCACCGAGAGCATAACTCTGATTGTAGTGGGTTTCACAACTGGACTAAAAGTCTCTGCATAATCAAAACCTGCAACCTGTTGAAACCCTTTAGCCACTAAGCAGGCTTTGTATCTGTGCACTGTGCCATCTGAATTCTCCTTGATCTTAAAAAGCCAACGACAACCAACAATAGATCTATCCTGGGGAAGATCAACCAGTGACCATGTATTGTTTCTCATTAAAGCTATATATTCATCTTGCATAGCAAAGAACCAATGGGGAGTATCTAAAGCCTCATTCAAACTGGAAGGTTCAGCTGAAGTCATGTATACCTTGGGCTTGTGAACCATATGTGTCTATGTTTTCTTTCAGCAACACCATTTTGCTGATGTGTAGTAGGACAAGCAAGGCGATGACATACTCCATGTTGATCTAGAAACTTTGAAAAAGATCTATACTCCCCTCCCCAATCAGATTGAACACACTTGATAGGGAGACCAAATTCTAACTCAACTTGAGCTTTGAACTTAAGAAAAGTTGAATAGGCATTTGACTTGTTTTGTAAAAGAAAAACCCAAGTGAAACGACTAAATGCATCAATGAAGTGAATGTAATACTTATAACCAGATGAAGACATTGTAGAAGCAGGACCCCATAGATCAGTATGAATTAGTTCTAAAGGTTTAGTATACACAGTAAAGGAACTAGAAAATGAGAGTTTGTGTATTTTTCCTAAGCAACATGAAGAACAGAAATCCACATTGTCAACAGTAGGAACTGAGATATTACATCTGGTAAGAATTTTCTTCACTAGTGAAAATGATGGATGACCCAATCTAGCATGCCAAAGAAACAAAGAAGAAAATGACTTAGAGGTAGTATTATTGACTGAAATACAAGCTTCCTTATTGACAAAAATGCTTTTAGTACTGACTGGAATGCTGAAATGTTGACTGGAATGCTGGGATTGAATACTGACTGGAATGTTGGAATGCTTAGACTGACTGGAGTAATGACTGGAATGCTGGAATGTTGAAATGCTGGAATGTTGACTGGAATGCTGGGATTGAGGACTGACTGGAATGTTGGAATGCTGAGACTGACTGGAATGCTGAGATTGTATACTAATTGGAATGCTGGAATTAATCCTGATGGAGTCTGACTTTGAGTCAGCAATGAAAGACTTGGATGATGAATCAGCAATGAGAGACTCAGACTTTGAATCAGCAAGTGACATTGATGGAAAGACATAGAGTCCTCTGTTAAGCTTCCCTTCCAAGAGAACTTGATGTGTGACCTAATCCTTGACAAAACATAGATCATGATGAAACTCAAAAAAAACACCATTATCCCTTGCAAACCTAGAGACACTTAACAGATTCTTAGTTAACTTTAGGAACCTGAAGAACATTCTTAAGATGCAATACTCTTGAAGAATTAGAAGATTGTAAGAAAGACTGACCAATGTTCTCAATTTGTAATGCTGAACCATCTTGATGCAGGAGGATTTCTAGAGTTTCTAATTTGGGTTCCTAGAGTTCCTAATTTGGGTTCCTAGAGTTCCTAATTTGCTCTCAAAGTTACTAAATAACTTTGAGAGATCTTTCAATTTAATTAGGAGTATTTTTAGTTTCCTTTTAGGATTAGGCTTTACTTTTATTTTAGGAATAGATTACTTGTTATTTTAGTATTTGATTCTATTTTTAATTTTAGGAATATGCAGTTTCCTTTTAGGATTTACTTTTTTCTTTTAGGTAATATTTCTTTTATATTTTAGGAAGAGATTCTGAACCCAATTTGGGTCAGATTCTTGACAGATTATTTCTTTTATTAAGTATTTTGTTTTAGTATGATTATTGGAAATTGCCATTTTTTGGTGAAATTCTAATAATGAGTTTTAGCTATAAAGTCCGGCTTGTGGGCTAATTTAGAAACAATTTTTTATTTGCATAATTTTGAATTGACATTAGAGATATTTCTCTGTGTTTTGGGCGATTATTTCGTATTCTTCCTTGTGAATTATCTGTTAGAACTAGCCCGCAGGATAATCGCTATTCTGCCCGGCGTCAGTTGGTATCAGAGCTTCAGCATCTTCTTGGGGTGAGATTTCATCAGTTTCTATAACTGGTGGTCGTGATCGTGGTTGTCGCGGGCAGGTTCTGAATGAGGAAGCCCCCAACCGGGATCGTCACGTTAAGAATATGATGATTGAGGATTTACAGAGGCAAGTTGCAAAGTTAACCCGGCGTCTAACGGCGCAGGATTTCGGTAATCGTGAGAAAAAAATCACGATTCTGAATCCAGTTTCGAAAAACCATATCACAATCGTGCTCGACTCTGAAAGCGCCGTGGTCGGGAGGATCGTCATGAAAATCTCGGTTTCAAAGTGGATCTACCCGAGTTTTCTGGTATGAGACAGTCAGGGCAAGGCCAAGATCACTGATTGGGAGAAGATGAATGGTCACTTCCTTCTTTTCGGCTACACTCCAACCTTATTTCGGCGACTTCACTCGTTGAGGAAAGATACACTATTGAAGGAAAACAAACAAAGTGCCAAATCTGCTGTGTTTGTGGATAAGCGAATTGGGGAACAAAATAATTTTTTCATGTGTTTTAAACGACAGAAGCGAGTATCATTAGATTTAAGTGAGAATGCGAAGCATGTTCATCCGCATGTTGCGAAATCAGACTCTCTTGCAATGGTCCAGGAAGGCTTTCAGGATGGTCTTTTAGACAAGGAAGATGATGCAAGTTCTAATCCCATTCCTAATATGAGATCTCCATTGGACAGAAAGCACTCAAATCAGATATCACTCCACGAGTATGAGAATGGTATGCATTCCAGTAAGGAAGGTGGTAACATTTTGAAGGCTTCTGGCAGGGAGAATGATTTGCAAAAATATAGGAATAAGGATAGTAATGGCTATGAAGATCCTTCTATTGCAGAAGGCATTGAATGTGTTGCATCCAGCCCAATTATCATTGGTGCTTGTACAGCTACACATTCTGTTGTGGGCCTTGAATGCTTTCAACAAGAATCTGGATGCAATGTTGCCCCGCCTACAATGCTACAATTTGCAAAGACAAGAAAGTTGTCCATTGAACGATCAGATGCTAGAAATCGTAATAACTTTGCAAATAGAACAAACAACACATTTATCTTTGCCTCCGAACATAATAATTTTGTTTATGACTTGATTTGCTTCTACGCTCATTTCCTCCTCCACCAATTTCACCACTGTCAACACTGGGTGTACGACAAACTCTTCTTTCTCTTGTTCCAAGGTAACGGGTATAGACATTTCTTCTAGCAAATCCCGTACTCTACTTTGACGTGCGAGTAACGTTGCCCTGTCAACATTCTCCCTTCTTCAGTAGAGGCCTTGACCACCTTAAGAGCTAGAGCAACCGCAATATTCAGCAGGGAAACATTTGACATTAGTGCAAACCATGTAAATTTTAAATCTTTCTTAAGTATAAAATGTTTATAATTACCTTCTTGTTTGAAAAAACATATGTCTTCTTAGGGGATGGGTTTTCCTCTTGTTCGGTGGTTGTACGAAAGGATGGCTAATGTCATGAAACTAGCCCAAGTAATCCTCCCTACAATCCCATGGAAGCTTCACGGGTGTACCTTGTTCATTAGTTGACATGAGATGATACTGCCACCTTTCAGCGAACGAAGACAAAACCCCGTACTTCACGGAATAGAGCTTGCCAAATAAAGTTATATTCTTGAATTTGGCTCGAATTGGTGGATTTGGGATGACTTGTACCTTTTCCATTTGTCTCATAACTCTATCGAGGTGATAGGGTTATTCTACGTCGAGGCATAACAAACATCATGTGAACCATGTGATGCCATGAAGGGGAGTATTTCACTTGGACTTCAAGTAAGGGTCCCAAAGTACCTGCTAATTATAATAATTAAAACTTATCAATATATGACACATCATACAAAAAAAATTTATTAAACTTAATGATGCATATTTACCTCTTCAAGAGACATGTCATCGAGATTTTCTCTAAGAGTGATGATTTGTTCATTCAAAATCCCTACAATTTCTGGGTTCCCACTTAGCCATGGTAGGGAGTCTAGCATCCCACTTCAGTTTTGCATTATCCCAAAGTGTGAAGTGATCATATATTCATGTCTATAAACGAAAACAACATAAATAAATATTAAGAAATTCTTATATTATGAGGGTAATTAACAAAATATAAAATTCGAAACATACCTCCAAAAGCGGCAAATATCCTGAAATTTGTTGCGTACCCTCTCTGCTAACACCGCCCAACTGACAAAACAAGAATGTCAAAGCTCCTGCGCCCCATGCATACTTTTGAATAGGGGTGGGCACGGGATGGGATGGGACGAGATGGACCCATCCCGTTCATTCGGGATCGGGACTGGATGTGATAGACCTCATCCCGACCTTGTCCCATCTCAAATGGATGAGCACACACTAAATAGTCCTTCAATAAAAAATAACAAAAAGAGTTTTATCTCACATTACTCACACACCAATAATGTCAAATTTATATATATATATATATATATATAACTTACATCATAAATAATAATAGATATTAAATAAATAAATATTAAACTTTTTTTTGGAAGACAAATAAATATTAAATTTCATTTAGAATTAATGATTCAATTCATTTAGATTTCATATAGAATTTCATCTTACATTGATTTAATTTCAACACATCCTAAACTTTAATTTAGAAAAGTATTTTGGTTAAAATTAATAATAATAAATATTAAATAAATAAATTCGAGACGGGATGGGGTAGGCGGGATTTAAAATCTCCATCCCAATCCCATCCCACTTTAAATCGGGATGGGATCGGGATGAGTTTGATCAATCCCGAAAGGACCCAAAAAAATCGGGACGGGACGGGTTCGGGATTGCGGGATGGGATGCCCACCCTTACTTTTGAACATTATCCACCTTCATCAGCATCTTCAAACATTCAATCTGAATCTTTTTTCCAGTTTTATCGGCAAATATAGTCATACCCAGAAGAAATAACAAGTAACCCCTACACATTTGTTCTTTCCTTTGAAGAAAATTAGTTTTCATAGCTTTTGTACAGCTGTTGTCCTAAATAAACTTCATTTTCACAGATCTGCCATTCTTCTTGACATGCTCATTTGCTTCTTTATTTTCTAATGTGTCCAAAAATCTTTCTCCTGTGAGTTTGACCTGCAAAACATTTGTTAGACTGTCAAATACCACCTTTTTGGTGGCCGAATGCACTCTGATGCTTAAGTCAGTAACTCTGTTGGAAGAATGATGTAAATCTGGACAAAACTTAGTTAAAGTTGCATACTTTTTTCAAATGTTCCCTTTACCTTTTATAATGATCGTGGTTAACTCTCTGCATGTTTGAAGCATGTGAGGCGTGGCGGAAGGAGATGTTTCTTGTAACAGTCTCCTCCTTAATAGAGATGCGTTCGTGGGGGCGTATGCCCCTCCACGACTCTTTTCTTGGTGCAACGTTCATTTTCTTTATGAGGGAACTCGTATTGGGCCGAGATCCGTGTCCTGATCTATTTGGGCATGTGATGATACATAAAACCGGTCACACCCTTGAGTTGTACACGTGTCATGATGATCTCGAGGAACTACGGGTTCAAGCAACAGCCCAATACGGATCCAGCCCGAGCGGTTCTAAGCCCGCTCAATTTCAGCCCACCAAGCGGGCCCAGACTCTCACAGCATGCTAGGCCCACACGTCTCACAACTATCCTCAATACCTGTAAGCCCTTTTCAGGCAAGTGTCTCGAGGATCTACTTCAGACGAGCAACCACAGTTGCTCTTTGCTCCCAACTAGGAAGCAAACACCAGAGTATCTTCCACACAGGGAAACTCCCTTCCACGGAATGCTCTAGGATTGAGAACTATTTCCCGCGTATCTAGGAGCACAGAGCTAACAGGGAACTTCCCTCCTATAGAACGACTCCTAATTAGAGAGGGATCTCCACGAAGATTTCCTCCCTAGTCTACGCCTACAATTGTCTAGTTAAACCAGAACTCCTTGCACTATAAATAAGATATGGGGTTGGTAAGCTAAGGTACGCTACAAATTCCGTGTTACAACATTAATCTTCCTCAGATCCTTGTCTGACTTTAGCATCGGAGTGTCATCAGCCACCCCACGGTGGTCTGTGGCTCACGTGTACTACTTGTGCAGATCAAACAGGTCAGCGGGACTAGGTCAGAGCAGGGAGCCAAAAATGACTACATCAGCCTGGATTTAGGTCCTGTTTGTTTTTCTTATTGGCAGGCCTCGTTCGGGCCTATGTAATTGCCTCATTATTATTGGGCTTTATGAGCTGGCCCAATAGATCGGGCGTTGTATTCTCGTGATGGATTTTTATGCCATGTGTACGACCATGATGATCAGTCTATTTTGATGTATCATCAGATACTCCCCCCTTAGTTAGTGGGCATGCTGACGTGGCCACTAACTTTGGTGACGGTTTTTACTTTCGATTTCATCATTACCTTTTATTTAATGTTGTCAGTTGCTTTTCGTGAGTTGGTGTCTCGATCTTTTGCTTGCTCGTTCATTTTTTGCGCACATTCTTTGGATTTTGCATAGCCATCATATTGCTTATTGTCTCAGGAGCCGTCTCTTCATTGCTCGACTCTATTAAAGGAAATGTGACGAATACATTTTCCCTATTCAAGCTATCTTTGAATTTAGGGTTTGTTTATTCTTTCATCTACTTCATTGTCATTACTTCTTCACTCTTCGACAATGTCTATTGGTGACAAGTTAAGTGGTAAGTCGCTTACTCTTTGCGAGGCTCATTACTCTCATAATAGAGCATCACAGTCGACTCTGGAGGCTCTTCGTTTCGATTATAATCTTACGCCCGACCTCAAGCTTGTTCTGCCTGGACATGACAATAGCCCTTGTAACCTAAAGGTTGGATACATCACATTATATTCATGCATGTTTTTTTTCTAGCTTTTGATTCCCTTTTTCGGAGTTGGTATGAGAATATCTGAATTTCTTGGGCATTCCTCCTACCCAAATGGGCCCTAATGGTTGGAAAGTGATGGTCTCTTCTTACGCAAGGGCTACTATTTTTTGTGTTCTTTTAACCGTTAGGATTTTGCACTCGGTGGTCGGTCTGTTGGTGTACAAGGAGATTTGCTTCCTTTGTTCTCTTGATTGTTTCGAGAAACTCAGTAATGACATTCGCGATTGGTCACGGTCTTGGTTCTAAGCTTTCATGAATTTCGGCTACTTTCGATTGCGAGGTCGTTCAATTTTTTGATCATTTCGAGTTCCCAACAGGCGGAAAAATCTTCTCTTATCAACTGAGAAGCATAAAATCAGTAAGCTTCATTGTTTTCCTGTGGAGGTGTTTCTTTTCGAGGGCATCCTGGAACGTAGTGGTTTACACACTATGAGTGAAGCAGAACAAGCTTTATTTACTGAGTCTCGTGCTAAGGCCTATGTTGCTCGTGCTGGCGTTAGTGATGCTAGCATTGATTGGGAAGTGAGCTCGGTTTGATATGTTACGGATCTCGATGCTCCTGTTATTGCTTTCGTTCCTGTTTCACAAAAAAGAAAGCTTGCGAGGTCTACGAGTCCATCAAGGCAATTGTCGATAGATCTTGTTCGAGTTTCGAGGAAGAGACAACTTTTGAATTGTAGTTCTACTCAGTTTGTGACTCGCCAAAGTTTTGTTAGGGATATTGCTTCTCATCCAAGCCCTTCCCAAGATGATGTTGTAAAAAGAGATCGTGAATCTCTTGAAGAGGCTGAGGAGCTAAGGCTCGCATTGGAAAAGAGCGAGAAGGAGACTATCCGTCCACTGGATGACGATGAGATGAAGCTTATTTATGCTTATGGTTTTTCGGACACTGCTGAGTTGTCCAATGATGATCCTCGAGTCATTAATGAGAAAATGTTCCAGTTGGCGGTGGAGCAGTCTAAAGACAATTTTGGCGGTCAGAGTTTTAGGGAAAGTTCCCCCTCTCCTTCTATTGATGTCAGCAAAGTAGTTGGGTTCCTACTTTCCTCTCCTGTTCGACATGTTTCTCTTGTTCCTGCTGCTACCGTCAGTCCTTCCATTGCCGCGGATGTTTTTCGATGGGAGGGTAAACATGGTTTTTCCGTCGTTACTGGTATTCCATCTATTCTCCCTGTTGTCAGAGGTGATTTTTTTATGCTTCCAGATCCTCCCGTCCTCCATCCATTAATTAGTTGGATTGAGATTGGGCCGAAAGACATCCATATCAATCTGACGGCGAGTTTTGTTGGTTTACCCATCTCAATGTGCAGGATGGTGCACGTAGATTGGTAAATGAATGGTATAGGCAGTTGGTGGAGAGGTTTTTGATGCCTGTGTTTGACCTGTTTGATCATATCAACCATGGTCTTGAGCAGATAATGGACAGGATGAATCATCTCGCATACGCGGGTAATGCGCTCGGTTTATCGAGTTGGTCGTGATCAAGTGGCTCTTTCGAAGAAAAGGTTGGCAGCGGTATTGATGTTATTTTCTCAAGTTCTTTATCAGTTTGATGTGTTGAAAATGCAATGCGCGGGCTTAGAGAAAGTTGTAGTGGCTGCTTGGGAGTCTTTGACGGATGTGGGATAAGTCCGTTGCTGAGCTTGATTCCTGGGAAGCTATGCTAGACGAGGTTTGCGCTCGTCTTCGCGATGTGGAAAAAGAGTTATCCGTTGAAAAAATGATTTTCGGTGAAGCTTCTAGTTCTGAATTAGAGCAGTCCATTATGTGTGACGCCGCTGAAAGGCGGGTGGAACAGATAGCTGTTGCGCTTAATGATGTCAAGGCAGATGCTTCCTATATGCTCTCCACTGCTGAAGAGCAGCTTGCCGCGGCCAAAAATGAACTCGATGCTATTAAGGATAGGCTTCGTGTGGTCGAAGTCGAAGATTGGATGCGAGTTGTTCACGGTCAGGTTGAACTTCTTGATTATATCGAAGGGCTCAACAAAGACTTGTCTAAGTATCGTCACTTGGTCGGTGAAGCTTTTGAGGATGACGATGTCGAAGAATTTGCTCCGACAGCAGATGAGTCATTGCCTCTTCTACCATAGAGCACTTTGAAGCCATTAACACTCTCTTTTCCTTAAAAAGAGTTATTCTCCTGTTCCAGCAAGTACTGATCCTGCTATTACTTCTATTTCTTCTCTCACTTTTGTATTACCTTCTCCGGATGTAACAGAGTAGTGTTATCAACAAAAATTGACTTTTGTTATTTTTTTTTTTTGGTTTTGTTGTAGTTGTAATTGCTTTCATGCTTAGGCTCATTGCTTGTCTAATTCGTTGGTTACTGTTGTCCTTCCTGATTTGTTGTAAAGAGTTGTTTTTCGTCTGTACGTTTTCGTATTGCATTGACTTGTTCTCTTAATTCTGCCTTTTTGTCTGTCAGATCGAAGTCCTTTTGTCAATCTATTTATTGAGCATTTACTTTGACACCTTGGTCGATTCAAGGTTTGTGTTGACTCGGGTATCCAACCTTTACTTCGTTATTTCGATATCTCGATCGATTCGAAGTTTCTTGTGTTTAGGTGACTCGAGTATCCAACCTTTACTTCGTTAGTTCGACATCTAGGTCGATTCAAAGTTTTTTGTGTTTAGGTGACTCGGGTGTCCAACTTTTACTTTGTTAGTTTGACATCTCAGTCAATTCAAAGTTTTTTGTGTTTAGGTGTTTCGTGTGTCCAACCTTTACTTCGTTAGTTCGACATCTCATTCAATTCGAAGTTTTTTGTGTTTAGTGGTCGATTCAAAGTTTTTGTGTTTAGGTGACTCGAGTGTCCAACCTTTACTTCATTAGTTCGACATCTCGGTTGATTCCATGTTTTTCTGTTTAGGTGACTCGGGTGTCCAACCTTTACTTCGTTAGTTCGACATCTCGGTCGATTTGAAGTTTTTTTGTGTTTAGGTGACTCGGGTGTCCAACCTTTACTTCTTGGTTGATCAGACCAGAAGTTGTGTGTGTTTGATTGCTTTGTACGGCTAATTTATTGACATATCTATTTTGTTGTCTGCGCGAAGTTTGGAGTTTCCGAAACTTGTAATCTTTATTGATATTTCCCTAATTTTGTCATAACCTTGGTCGTCATGGTGTTTATGCTGGTTTAGAGTATGATTTGTTTCGTCTTCCTTTGCTCATTGTCCGCCCTTGTGTTAGGGGCTAGTGTTTTTGTCGCTTTGTTTCGTCCTCGTATGTTGTTAGTGATTTGGGTTGAGCTTGCAACTACTGATGGGGCCTTTTGAATTGGCTGATGCAAACTTCTCCATGTTTTGTTCGTTTGTGAAGTGCTTCGTCAATACCCTTGTAAATCGGTTCGAGTGAGGAGTTCGCCCAGTTACTTCGTGTGCTCTGCTTCTTTCAGCTATTCAGTGTGTTGCAAATATCAACTCTCAATACCGTTTTTTTATCCTGCAGTATTGTCTGTTTTCTCCTTCCACAATATTTATTTATCTGGCATTCCAATGAAGTCGTTGAGTAGTCCTTTCTGAGCCCATTGCTCGATTCGTATTTTAAGTTGTAGCACCCCTCGGTATCATGCCCATGATCCCTATGGAACGAACATTATTTACTTTTGTCTCTCCCTTCGAGGTCCCCTCTCATCCGAAATGGCCAATTGACGTTGTTCCACTTCGCTATGTGTTTTAGTAAATTTGCTCAGCTTGTCTTCAGAGCTGTGTATGGCTTGTACATGGTCTTCATTACGCTTGTTACCTGCTTGTGTCGAGTTCGCGTTGGTTGTGACCCCCTGATTCTTGTCGTCATGAATCGCTCATTCCGCCACTCCGATGTTTTTTTGACGGGTTGTTTCCTTCTTGTTGTCCGTCACCCTGCCTTCTTTCTTCATTTATTTCCCGTTTTCTTGAAAATTTTCTCTTTCTTGATCATTTTTCCTTTTGGCTACCTTCATTTCCTCTAGGGAGATAAGCTTTTGTGCTATTTTTAGCAGGATTGCCATGCCCTTTGAAGGTTCCTGGTTAAAAGCGTCAAAGACGAGACCTCTCTTCAATTTGGCCACGACGGTTGCAGTGGCTGTGTCATTGCTATATCCGTCAATCATTGTGAATTCGTTGGTAAAGCGGGTGACATATTCCCGTATTGTTTCATCAATCTTTTGTCTAATGTGCAGGAGATAGTATGGCTATTTCTTCATCTACTAGCTTCAAATAAATCTGGTGATGAAAGTGGTAGTCAGAGTTTGAAAGGAATCTATTGAGTATTGACCTCGGTGGTAGACTACCGAACCAATTCATCGATGTAGAAGTGAGGCTGATTAGGAATGTTTTGCATAAGATTGATTCTCTGGTCTATTTCAGGGTCATCATGTGGTGGATATGCCACATATGATCGATTGGGTCGGAAGTTTCATCATATACCTCAAACTTTGGCGGAGTGAACTTTTTCGGCATTGTTGTTTTCACGAGGGCATCGAAAAATGGCGGTTTTGCCAACTCATATAGTACATTAAGATCCGTAACCCCTATTCTGAACGAGATTTCGGTAAGCGTCCCTTTCATATAGTGGATTCTTGCCTCGAGGAAGCTCGCTGCTTTCGAAGTTTCCTTATTGGGGTTCTGCTAGGATTTCATCACTCCCTTGAGTTTGATTGGTGGAGTTTTGTTGCGGATGTGCCTGAACTGGATTAATGAGTTGAGTGTGTTCATGTGTGATCTTCTCTAACATCTTTGTTATGTGTTCAATTTGGGTTATGAACAAATCTACTCGAGGGTCCGTGGCAGCGTCGTCAGATACTTGGGTTGTCTGGACTACTGCGTGTCATAGATTTGCATTCTCGGATGTTGTTGGTTCAGTGATCCGGGTTATTTTTCCTTCTCTATTTGTTAGCAATGCATCAGTGGCGGAGTTGTCACGATATGCGGGCCGCATTGTTTTATTTGGTAGCTAGTTGATCTTTTGTCAGGTTATGGCGAGTTTTGTCACTGCGTGTTCTGTTTTCAAAAAAAAAAAGCACTTCGATGTTTAAGTCAGTAACTCTGTTGGAAGAAGGATGTAAATCTGGACAAAACTCAATTAAAGTTGCATACCTTTGTCGAATGTTCTTTATCTTTTATAATGATCGTGGTTAACTATATGTGTGACTTAAGCATGTGAGGCACAACAGAAGGAGATGTTTTTTGTAACAGACTCCTCCTTAATGGAGATGTGTTCGTAGGGGTGTAAACCCCTCCACGACTCTTTTCTTGGTGCAACGTTCCTCTTCTTTATGAGGGAACTCATTTTTTGGGCCCGATTCGTATCCTGATTCGTTTTGGTCTGGATTTAGGTCTGTTTGTTTTCCTTATTGGTGGGCCTCGTCCGGGCCTATGTAATTGGCCTCATTCTTCCTGGGGCTTTATGAGCTAGCCCAATAGATCGGGCGTTGTATTCTCGTGATAGATATTTATGTCACGTGTACGGCCGTGATGATCAATCTATTTGATGTATCATCATTTTTAATGCCAAAACCATTCACCAATAATGTAACACATTCATCTGTCTTCATTGACGTTCTTACCGGCTTACCAACAATCGGTAAATGAGTTATACGGTAAATATCATCCAGGGCGATGCTCATCTCTCCAAAAGGTAGGTGAAATGTGTTGGTCTCAGGTTGCCAACATCCACAAAGGCACAAATGGTCACCTTATCAAGACGATCCTTACAATATTGAATCAAGGAATACAGACTACTATTATAGACAATTCTCTTTACTTCTTTCGGCTCATATTTCAACTTTCAATCTAATAAACCGAAATATTAACTAACTAAAAAATACATAATTTAACTAACTAAAAAATATTAACTTACCTGCTCACCATCCAAAACGGCACGAGAAATATGTCCATGCTAATCGAGTTATGTGGAACAATCATTCGGACCACCAGGATACTAATCTCTAGCATCTCTTTTTTCTTTATCCTTCTCTACCGTTGTTTCCTCATCATCCGCAGACACATTGTCACCCTCCTCAAACTCCTCATTTTCATGTCCAACACCCTCACCACTCCAACCTGTTTGCTCTTCTGATTGAGGTTGACTTTGCGATACAATTACCAGTTTACCTGCTTCTTGAACATCTATTTGAATCCCAATTTGATCATCTCTCATATTCTTCTTCATCACTTCTTTCTCTTTATTTTTTCCATTCTTTTTTTCGTTCTTCTGCCAGTTCTTTGCCTTTTTTTGCTCTCGCCTTTCGGTGAGACACCATCATGGGTCGTCTTTGACCTCTATCACCTTGATCATCCCCACCACCAACAGAAAACGTAATAAAAGGGAAAAAAATTACATTCAAACAAATACTTCAAGTCAATTTATTTATACAATAAAATCTACTAATTTTTAAGAAATACTTTAGCCAATGCAAGAGTTACCAACCACTTCTAACTTACATGATTTCGATGTAAAACAACAATATATCTCATTTCCCTACGTTCTAATAAGAAAAATACTAATTTGGAGCCCTAGTGACCACCAAATCTGTCTTCGCAACTACTTTCATTATTAAGAGACAAACTAAACGATAAATGCACAAAAAACATAACAAATATACATTTCTATTTTAAAGATGGAAAAAAAAAAACAATGGATGACTCACTTACAATCCAAACAAAAATCCTAAACCCAAAAATTTGTTCAACTCTAAAATTGGAAATCAAAGATAGAATGGACGGCTCACTTACAGAAGAGTTGGAGTAGATTTTGCGTTTTGTGTTTGAGAGGTTGCGTTTTGGGGTTTTGATTTTGAGAGATTTTCGAGAGTTGGTTTTGTATTTTGCAAGAGATTTGAATGAGAGAGGGGAGACTTGCGTTTCGATTTGAATGGGGAGGAAAAAATGATTTTTCCTTGTTTATATATGAGTTTTTCGCCCCCCCCCCCCCCCCCCCCCCCCCGGCAGTCTAGAATTTGGGTTTATATATAGGTGGTGTGAAAATAAGTGGTGATGTGAAAATAAAGTAGGTGGTACGAGAGAGTTAAATGGTGTGAGACAATACTTTTGGTGATGTCAAGTATTCGTTGCCCATTAATATTTGGTTGTGAAGCGTCAACTCTTCGGTTCCCCTTGGCTTGAGGTGGCGTTGTTGTAGAACTAGTGGCAAAAAGAAAAGAGGAAGAGAGAGAGGAGATGGTGAAAGTAGCGACCTACTTTGCGATGACACTGGGCGCCTTCATCTTCTGGCAGTCGATGGACAGGGTTCATGTTTGGATCGCTCTCCATCAGGACGAGAAGGTTACTTTTCTTCTTCTCTTCTCTTCTCTTAACTTAAATCCATCTAGGGTTTCCATCCCTTGATAAAAATAATTGATATTATCTGCAATTTCCATACTGGATCTCTCGCCCGCCTTGTATTGCTATTCGAATTGATGTTGTTGATGCTAATTTCTTCTCAATTGCATTTCAGATCCATCGCCTTTCTCAATTGCATTTAACAAACATCTGCCTCTGCTTAACTCACTCTTTTAGCCAAACCACCCATTATGGGTTATTGCGCTTTTCTTGTTCATTAACGATCCTTATCATACATATTATCACAATGTATTGCACCTAATATTACAAATTTTCAACAATCTCTCTTTGCTATAACTTAAACCCCCCTTTACTGCAACTAGTTCCGCTTTTTCTACTTTCCCCCCTAATAAAAATATATTGATTTTTATAGCTACACACTGACTGCTAACCAAGAACAGCAACATTCATAACCTTAATTCTAAAATAAATTACGCTCGTGGGGTCTGCTTGATGATGCTTAGAATTATATTGTCTTTTGCCATGTATTATGTCCAATGGAAAAAGATTGGACTCGTGTTCTCTGTAATCTGAGTGGGTGAGAGGTTACGTTGATTTAAATCATTGGAAATTTCACTTCCAAGGGTTTTAGCATACATATCGTGCTTATGTGGATCTGTAATCGTGACGCTGTTAGGGAATGGGATGCCACTGCTTTTTCTTCAACTGTTTAATACTTTTTAGCAATTTTCTCCCTTGAATATGAGCACAAAAAGTGTCCCACCTAAATATATGTATTGCCAACTTTTTTTTATACTGCAAGTGTTCGTTGAAGGTTCCATCTCAGTGAGATGTCAAGGTACGTTTACATGTCACTTAATTGAGTTCATTTTAGGTACTCATATTTCCTTAATCGTGATTTTTTTTTTTTTTTTTTTTTCTCATGCTTCCTCTAATCATCATTAACTATATTATAAAAAGTTTACCAAACCTTAGCATAATAATTTGATTAATTTGTCAGTCAATGAAAACTTTAAAAAAAAATTTATAATTTGTTGTTCATAATTAGAATAATTAATATCGATACCTACCGGCGGCATGGGGTGGAAAGGGTTAAAAAAATAAAAACAATAAAATAATCATTATTGGTCATAAAAGTATAAAATTAGAATTTTTTATTTGTTTAGGAAGGGTAAACATGTCGTATAATTTTATGAGTTAACATGAGTTAATAAAATAGTCATAAAAGTATAAAAGTAGGCACAAATTAGCTATTACATCAGCTACGATATCTAAATGGTCTAATTTGTGAAGAAGTAGACCTTAAAAGTCATTTTCCGAATAATTTATTTCTGCACTATTTTTCTGTGCATTTGATTATTATTGTATGATGTATTTTGATTCTATTTTCTCATAACCTTACCTATCTTTTATAACAAGGTTTTTTTCTCCTTTTCTACGAGGACACAATCTATTATTGAACTATGAGGCTGGAAAAGTTGCCATTTTATGAAGTATTTCAATTAGCAGGCACCAAACTTTTTTTTTTTTTTTTGAATTTGTTTAGGGACAGGAGATCACTACCCCCCTGTTTAACACGTACACCACAAGGTTAAGTTTTTATCGCCAACACAACAAAAGAAATTAAATTGAAACGTAAGGTTGTATTTATTTTGATGCAGAAATTCTTTGTTTGAAAATTAATTGCTCATTTTATTTTATTGAATTAGTTATTAAATAAACACTGTGATCATTTCAATGAAAAATATTGGAAATACAAATGTTTGGAAAAAAAATTTACTTGAGTATTACTATTGGATTGATCTACCAAGCGTTAAGATAATAAAAAAAAAAAAAGAGTAGTTGGATTGATCTACCAAGCGTTAAGATAATAATAAAAAGGAGTAGTTTGCTACTATCCAATTTGTCTATTCTTTGACCATCTTTATTATGGCCTTCGCTACCATACATATCAATCCAATTTGGCACCAAACCCTTGGATGTCCTTGATTGTAAATCAAGTGGGGTTAAGACTACAGAAATCAATGCGAAGATTGGTGAGTCTAAAAGTAGGTGCTGAGGTTGAAAGAGAAATAGGGTGGATGGAACCATTAAGAGGTGTTGTTTTGAATTAATTAACTGATGACAATGGCAATTTTCCCAAGACAAGAAGAAAGGAGTAGGTAGAAGAGGAAAAGAGCAAGAAGAACGTTAATAGGTACACATAGAAGGATAAAAAAGGAGAGGAAGGCCATGGCCTTCCTGAACGATCTTCTCACCATGAGCAGGTCTTTTGTACATTTACTTTGTGTTTCATATCTTTTTCTCAAAATAGAGAAACTATATGTTGAGGAGGGAGATTTGGGATCTTGCAAGGAGATGATAGAATGATGTGCGGGATTATGCTTCTTGGAAATTTTAATTTTGACATTTTGTGATGTTGGTGATAAAATTGTTGTCATATACGTGAATGAGGATGGTGGCAATACCGAGCCCCTTTTTTTGTTTTCCCACCAGCTTCAGCTATATGATATGTAGCTTGCTTGAATGTGAATTTAAACAACATGCTAAGAGAATGGGTTGACTTCTCCAATTGATCTGTTTCTGGATTCTGCACTGTGTTGCATTGGTGTGGTGCAGTTTTTTAAGTCCCAACTAAAGTTGATATACTCAGTTTTTTGTTAATCTATAACGAAATTGTATATTTTAGTTCTGCATGCCCATAGGTCCATCTATTTAAATGATAAATGGAGTCGCCTACTCCCGGGGTAAGATTTTCAACTTACACCTTAAAGAAATTGATAATATCATGGGGTGGAATGGGATGATCAGAGGGCGGATACAAAGGGGACTCGCCCTGGGCTGTAGCCAGGGTAGAATTTTAAAATGTTTTATTATAGTACTTAGTAAATACAATAGATTTGTTGTATCTAGGATGTTCAGGCATTTCTGATGACTCTGTTTGTATATTTAGTGACACCCTTCTTTACTTGTTTGTGTATTCCAGCAAGAAAGACTGGAAAAGGAAATGGAGGTTAAACGAGTCAGAGAACAGCTTCTCAAGCAAGCCAAAGAGAAAGAATCTCATGCATAAGCCTTCATCTTTCTTTTGGCAATAAATATGTCAAGATCTGGTCTTGCAAATTTGGTTTACTTGAACTTGTTCCTTTTGATGTGAAAACTGAATGCTTTATTTACGTTTTTCGTTTTGTCGTATAACATATCGGCCTATGGTTCATGTGTCTGTCGCACAAGCCTTGAATTTAAAGCTTCTGTGCATGCTTTCAGATGATGATGTTCTTATCTAATAGCTTAGTTTATATGAATCACGTAGGTGAAATGGTAGTGGGATGTTAACAATGCAACTTTTTCAATTTGACTGTGAGGTGTTTATTGAGCTGTAATTGTTACTACGTCATCTTGTATTTTGTTTCAAACTTATCACTGTTGCATGCATGGAACTAAATTTTTTTTTTTTTCTATTCTTTCCTTGGAAGATTTCGTGCTGCCTGTATCTACCTAGCAAACTATAACCTTTACACCTGGGACAACCATCTCTAGTTCAGCCCTCCTTCAAACCCAAACTTAAACCTTCTTGGTTTTTTTATGGCAAGGCTTATACTTTACAACTGCCACAGGAGGCTCCTCAAGATATGTTGTTCCGAGGATGCTTTCATGATCGGATTAGTAGGATTGATAACACCCATTCAATATATCTCATAAATCCACTCACCAAGCAACAATTACAACTTCCCCACATTACTACTTTCCCAGAGGTGTTGGAATACTAATCCGATAGAGTTGATCAGGAGTATTGGTTGCTCCCCTGCTCATGTCGAACTTTTATTGAATTTGAGAGACGTGTCACTTTGTCGTACAAAAGATTTTTCGAAAATGCTAGGAAATCATGTTTTTGCAACTATGGTGATGTGGCGTGATCTTGAAAGAATGATGAAATCTCCAAAGTATGTGTATCTCGAGGTTGTAAAAAACATCCTCTAAGGATGCCACATCATCCTGGTTGCAAAACCTGATTCTTTAGCTTCACTCAAAATTGTTTTATGAGCAATTCTAGGCAGCTTGGGGGGCGAATTTTACATTTTTGCCTCCCCTCTTTAAACACTTTTTTGAAAAAAGGCTTTAAAGAGGGGGGGGGGGGGGGGGGGGGGGGGGGGCAAAAATGTAAGCTTCGCCCCCCAGGCTGCCTAGAATTTATGTTGTTTTATCATCATTTTCAGGAGTATTGGTTGCTCCTCGGCCTGTGTCGAAACTTAGGGTGTGTTTAGTTGCATGGAATTCTATGTCATGGGAATCCATGAGGGGAAATTGATGTATCACTCCACATCCACCATTTGGTTTTGTGATCAATGGTGGGAATAGAAGTCCCATAAACATGGAAATTTCACTCCTTGGTCCCCCAAGGCATGTGATTTTCATGTTCATGGAACTTCTATTCTCACCATTGATCACAAAACCAAATGGTGGATGTGAAGTGATACATCAATTTAGGCTAAAATGTAGGTGTCCCCTCATGAATTTCCATGACGTAGGATTTCATGCAACCAAACACACCCTTAGTGAATAATTTGAGAGACATACGCGACTTTGTCATACAAAAAGTTGTTTTATCATCATCACCCACTTGCGATAATTGCATTCCCATGGCTGTCTATGGTGAACATTATGGTCGGCTATACCTCAAGACACAGCTGATAGTTATAACATTGGTTTTTACTCTGATATCCTATTCTACAAAGATAAATTTTATGTGGTGGATGATTGGGGACGTGTATGTATGTGGTTTGTGATTTTGATTCTTCTTGCAAGTTAGCTCGGATCACTGCACGACACCCCAAGGGATGGGTTTGAATTACTCCAGGAAGCTATATTTGGTGGAATCCTTTGGTGATTTATTGGTGGTATGTCGAAACATCGAGATGCCACTAGCAACGCCACTTATAGAACAGACGGTTTCATGATATTCAAGTTCAATCTGATTAGCTCAAACTCTACTATAAGAAAGCTTGAAAATGGGTAAGCCCACCACACACAACAATGGTGGTGTGTGTTAGTGAAGTACTACAATTATATTGAGATATTTCCTCCAAATCAAACCAAAATAGGAAAGAGGAACAATACAATATTAGCAATTTATATTTTGACATTGTACAATTGTTATCCAGAGGATAATAGTGAATCTGTGATTGAGTGTCAATATGTTGCCATATATTGTTGTCATGCATGGAGATATTGAATACTTGTTTGGAGATGTGATATGCATCTTTGAGTGAAGATTATGTGGCAAGATCATTTTCTTTGATTTGATGAGAATCTCTTACATGCTCCCTCAAATGAGGCCGAGGGAAATCCCACTGGCCAAGTTTGGTGCGAAGATCAAGAAGTTGGTATCGTACGAGCGGTTTGGTGAGTATATCAGGAACTTGATTCTTGGAGTAGACAAATTGCGTGACCAATTAACCGAGAGCAACTTTATCCCAACATAATGGTAATTTATTTCTATGTGTTTAGTCCTTACATAAAAGATAGGATTAATGGTCAAATGCAGGGCTGAGATATTATCATCGAAAGAAAGAAAAAAAAAAAGGCGGCACATGTATATTCAAGCCAATGTCACGCATAGTGAAAGATATCAAAGTAATTTCAGTTGTTGCTGAAGCAAGGGCCTGATATTCATCTTCCTTTGAGGACCTAGCAGCAGTACGTTGTTTCTGAGAGCTCCATGACAAACAATTATTTTCCAAAAAATTCAAAAGTCCGTCGTGGAACGCTACGTAGTTGGACAACCCGCCCAATCAGCATCAGAAAATCCATAAAGATCAATACGATTATTTGATAATAGTCTTATACCATAATTGATAGTGCCTTTCACTTACCGAATAATACATTTGACTAATTGTTAGTGAAATTTAGTTGTTTTGCATAAATTGGCACACATAATTAACACTATAGGATAGATCTGGGCAAGTGAAAGTCAAGTATTGTAGACTTCCAATGACATTGCGGTACCATTTGTGGATCCGATAAGGGGTGTCATCCATAGGAGGCCTGATTTTGGTAGCCATTGGTGTAGAGATAGGCTTGCGATCTTGCAATTTAAAACGTTCAAGGATATCGGATGCATACTTTGCTTGATAAAAAGATAAGCCTTGATCAAACTTATGAACTTGAATGTCTAGAAAATAATGGAGAAATCCGAGGTCTTTCATCGCAAACTCTTTCCTAGCCGTTCAATGAACCAATCAAGAAAGTTTTGATTATTACTGGTTACAATAATGTCATCAACATATAGTAGAAGAAAAAGTATTCCACGAGCATTGCTACAAATAAATACTAATGGATCTGCCATGCTACAATAAAATCCCACAGAGTATAAAATTTCTAAAATGATTGAACCATGCTCGTGGAGCTTGGCGTAAGCCATATAATGCGTGTTTTAAGCGATAAACGATTGGGTTTCGAAGCATCTTCGAACCCAGGTGGTTGGATCATAAAAACCGGTTCAATAATAAGACCGTGTAGGAATGCATTTCAAACATCTAATTGATGAATGTCCCATTTTAGTGACAAGGCAACAGTAAGAACTGTGTAAATAGTTGTTGGTTTAATAACTGTTGAGAAGATTTTCGAAAAGCCAATTTTGGGAACTCGATCAAAGTCAAACAGTGAGCCTATTAATGAAGTAACAACTGGTACCATAGAGAAGCGGCCATAAACTGGAGATCGTCACGCTTTCTTTTTCTTCACTTTTTCCTTTTCCTTGTAGATTCAAATCCACGAGTGAATCCTTTTTGCAACAAGTTGCGCTTTCAGCCAATCTAGTGAACCATCGTGTAGTTTGGTCTTAAGACCCATCAACAACCCACAACATTCATATCTAAGGAGAGAGGCACCAATTCTCACATATCATTTTGACATAACGCGAGAATTTCTTCTTGCATAGCATGATACCATCCAGGGTGTTTCAATGTTGACTTGATTAATTTTGGTTCACTTGGGGCAGCTGAGGCAGTATATAAGCATTTAGGATTGGATTTAATAATACCATCCTTGATTCTATTTACCGTTGGATGACTAGGTATTGCATTAGATAATGTTGATAGTTCATTAGATGGAGAGGTTCCAAATAGTATTTGTTAAATGGGAACATGAGATAGGGTGAAGTTGGCGTGGTAGTGAAGGCATGGTATCATGGATAAGAGTTGTATCTTCTAATGGGGTTATGTTATGGCTATGGGAGTAATTTGAGTCATGGGATGGACCTAATGGATCAACTTTGTACATTGCCTAGAACAGTTATAGGATTTAGAGATGAACTTGATGCCTGCTCATGTGTAGTGGTCGGTTCAAAAGAATCAACTTCATTATTTCCTTCAGCTGGTGAAATATTAGTGTATCCATCATCAGATGGTGAATCATCTTTATCTTAACCAAGAACAGGAAATGATGGAGACAGGCATTGCACAGATGAAGATTCCAATTGCATATCAGTTCCTTCATGATAAGAAAACCAACCAGTAGTTGTGAAACTTTCATTATTCACATTAGTAAATAAAGAACCAAGTGTGTGAAACAGAAACATTGTTTCGTTGAAAACAACATGTCAAAAGATGTAGACCCGATTGGTTGGTGGATATAGACAACGATATATATTATATTGATGAGAATATCCAAGAAAAGCACATGGTAAGGACCTATAATCAAACTTAGTTTTAGCATATTCGCGTAAGTAATGAAAACACCGACAACCAAACACCCATTACTACCACAAAAGATCTCATTTGTGGCGGATGATAAGTGCCAAATATAACCCATTTCTGGCAGCAAAAAAGCTTAATCTCTCAGAAAAACATTGCAGTGGCGGATTAAAAAACCGCCACATAAATGCCAGAAAAAAGTCATTTCTAGTGGATATCTTAATCCGCAAAAAATACCTAAAATTGAAATCCATCGGATATAGTTTTTCTGGCGGATACAAATGCCACTACACTCACATTTCTAGTGGATATAAGTGCCACAAATGCTACATTCGGGGCGGATATATCTGCCACATCTGACACATATCTGGCGCTTATATCTACATCTGACTCATTTTCAACACTCATATCCGCCACATCTGATACATTTCCAACACTTATATCCCCCACATTAAAAAAATGATTATATTTAAAAAAAAGTATTATCCGCCACATATAATCATTTAATTTTTTGTAATTTTTAATTCAAAAAATTAATAATTATCCCACACAATATTTAACCACTAATTTTTAATAAAATTTTATAAATTTTGTAATTATCCACCACAAATAGCTATTAAAATTATAATTAATTACTAATAATTATCCGCCACGAATAACTAATGAATGTCGGTATAAATCCACCAAAAAAACTACATGACTATTAATTGTCATATACATCCGCAAATCCACTACTCAAGTCCATGATCAAAATCTGAACTTGATGCTGAATGTGACCCTGAACCCATAGCTGACCCTGATGCTCTACATTATACAAAAAGCCTCGTCATCTCCCCATCAGGTCCAACACTAGAAAACAATGCCCCAAATCCACCGTACGGGGCACCCCCCATAGAATGATGAGAGCTACCAGAAGAATGATGTGTAGGTACCTCGGGCTGATATACTGACATCTGAAATGGAGAAGGCGGCATATATGGCATCGAATACATGGGATACAAATGCGGTGGGTGAGAACCCTGGGGGTGTGGCTGAGAGCTATGGGCGTATGTGAGTTGACCCTCAACGACAAGTGCAGCGACAGTACAGCCGTGACGGCCTTCACTGTGGGCCTTAAAAAGGGAAAGCTTTTCAAATACCTCACCTTGGAGCTCCCTCTAGACATGGCGAAGCTCCTCAAGAGAGTCCAATGACACATCAAATTGGAAAAGTAGAGGATTGTAAAGAGGGAAACCGAAGGCGACAGGAGCCCTCCGTGCCTAGAGACAAGAAAGACGGAAAGAGACCCGCGGATGAGGAACGAAGCAAGAGGAAGTGCAGCGACCACAGGCCAGACGCTGTTTGGTTCAGACCAAAGAAATCATCCAACTACGTTGGATCCAGAGCGGTGACACCCTTAAACTCTAACCTATCGAATGTACTAAAATCAATGAAAAACTGGGAGGAACTTAAGTGGCCCCCAAAGACACGCGAAGACCCCGCCAAGAACGACAATGACAAGTACTGCACGTACCACAAGGAAAGCGACCACAACACCAATGACTGCAAGAGTCTGAGGTACGAAGTTGAGTACTGGATCAACAAACGCAAACTTAAAGAGTTCCTGCAGTCTGAGAAGCTAACAGAACAAACAAAGGACAAGGGGAATCAGTTAAAGAAATAGATAATGAAACTCCAAGGATAATATACATCCTTCATGGAATTGGACCAAATGAAGGTCAGTCATTCAGGTTCCGCAAGAGGACACTCTTGGATATGAGGACACAATCCGCGGATGAGAACATGCACATCTACTACTCAATGGTCCAGAGCCCCATTCCCACCTTGAACTTTACGGACAAAGACCTCGAAGGAGTCCGGGCGCCACATAAAGACGCCTTAGTCATCTCGGTCTTCATAGCAAGGTGGGAAGTAAAGAGAGCTCTAGTTGACACAGGAAGTTCACTTAACGTTCTGTTCTAAAACGCGTTCCGCAACATGGACCTCAAAGAGGAAAACCTGACTTCTTCATAACACCCGCTGAACGGATTCAGCGGGGAGAAGTGCTTCCCCATTGAAAAGATAAGATTAGCTACTGTATCACAAGAACCACAACTCAGTAAGGTCTTATTTCTGGACTTCATGGTGGTAAACGCACCATCATTTTATAATCTCATCCTGAGAAGACCATGGCTCCACCAGATGGAACCAGCGGTCTCCACCCTTCACCAGTGTGTTAAGTATATTGTTAATCACTCGGAAGGAATAATACGTGGAGACCAACCTACCGCACGAGGCTTCCACTATGCCGCACTGAAACAAATAAATTGCGCCCAGATTCAGTTACATCATGCAGAGCAGCCTAAACCAGTGCAAGGTCAAAAGATGGTAGATACATCATTTTCAAGTCGTACAGGAGCAATCAGCTCTTCCTCCTAGCGAGTCGTAGAGGCCATGGAAAACGGGAACACATCACCCTAACATTCAGTCGGCGCGAAGATCCGCCCCTCTGCACGCTTTACTCTTCAGTGACCTATGTAACGCCTCGACGGTCCGCTAAACGATCTGCGAGAGCAACCCGAATTCACTTCAAGGCCAAGATTGAATTCTCTCCGTCAACAGTTAGTTTGCTTTAAGTTGTTTGTTTCCCTTTCCATAGTTAATATTGAGTTTTAGTTCTTAAAAATTTTATGTGATTCACAATCATTTAAGAAATAAAGGAAGAATTACGAAAAACAAACTCTATTGATTATTGGAAGGATGTAACAACAAGCACCTTGAGGCGGATACAAAGGACTACATATTGCGAACGCCCTGAGCAGGATACAAAAGACTGAGCACTACAAGCATCTGAATACAGTGCGAATTGAAGTAAAAGACTTGCTTAGACAATTATGCTACGGATAACGACCGACGAAGACTTGCAAACCCTCCGGTGCGAGTAATCTGCAAGTGACAGCAAAGATAAAAGAACGGGATACGTAAGATGGCATACTAAATCATCTGATCAACATGGAGTGAGGACTTGTTGTCTGATCGCACAAACGACGCGAACAGTCCAAAGAAAATAGAACCATGATCCTGCAAACGCGACCCTCAAATATGGTATGTGGGGGTATAAAATCGGCAACCGGGAGTCTCGCGATGAGCCATTGCCAGATATGGCCAGCCCACACGCTCTATCCCTCGAAACGGTGAACCTGGGACAAGTATCAAGTTGACACAGGTAGGGTGCACTTTTCAGCTGCGGAGATGAGAGGGACATCCAGGAGTCAATTTCCCAATCCATGGACCATGTCCAACTCCTCTTCATCTCGAGATCTGGAATTCCAGCGCAAAGCCGGACGATGGGGTTAATTGAGAAGTGGCGGAGGTGGCACCCACGGAGTAGGACGCAGATGTTATCTCTGAGATCAAACATTCAGGAACAACGATAAGGCACCTGTACATAAAGGACAATCTCTTCCCTTGGGAGAGAATCCGTACTACTTCAACGCAATATGAGAAGAAATTACGAGACCTAAGCGGATCAACTACGTTGCTACCCATATCGGGTGACCACGCATAATGACTGCTCTCTCTATGGCTGATTGGCTCAAATGTCAGAACATTCGGAGACTCTAGAGATGGATAGTCAAATTCAGCCTTTGGAAAACCTAAAGCATCTTCTTCAAGCAAAGAAATTACAGAAGACAAGCTCTGCAAAAGATAGTGCCAACAACGATTGGAAAACACCATTATATAGACATGATGGTTCACCAAGCGGACACTCAAGAATTAACTGCCAAACATTGAATACCGTCAATCAATTAAACGACGTCAATCAATTAATGGCGCTGCATGCAACCCCATCAATTTAGGGGAAGTAACAGATACTCAACCGTCACGCAGCCTACGTGTACGCGTGTCACCCCACAATCTAAGTCGTACACGCAACGCTCCATGCATTAAACCCTAGCCCTTCCTTTACGAGCCCACGAGCTCACCCTATAATTCAAACATCACTTTGTCACGTGCTTGGCACGAGCACTAGAGATCCTATTCAACCTTGACATATGAATTATGCCTTTAGATCACCAGTTGATTTAAGGTAATTTCATCCACTTCATGCAACATGCTGATGGATTAGATTCGCACACCCCATAGCAATCGGAACTTCTATTCAAACCAGGCAAGCTTAGTCAGCCAAGACTGATTACGACGACTTCTGGTTCATCCCGATACCTATTCCGCTTAGCACGGACATCGACGGTTTAGGAAGTGGGAGTCTAACCAGCACTATCACGCTTGTTGACGACGACTCGCCAGAGATCATTGCCCCCTTCGCGATCAATGATCGCCGAACCTAATCATGTAAGCCTAGCTGGTGATGCCTAGCTGGTGATGACTAGCTACGAAAGGTTCTGATCAAAACCTGGACTTGTAGCCCCCACCGCGAAGGTGTAGAAAGTCTAGAAGGTGAGAGTCTAGTTAGTCCCGAACTGATTTCGATGGCTCGCCATGGGACCACTGTTTTGTAGCGTGGCCGCCAAATCACCAAACCTGAACTTGTAGCCTGTGCTGCGAGGGTGTAGATAGTCCAGAAGGTGGGAACCCAGTCAGCCACGACCAAATTCTGACGGTTTTCCACGGAACCACTGCTTTTCGGCGTGGCTGTCGAACCCTCCCAAATTTGTAGCTTGGTACACTCAGGTGTACATAATTTGGATGGTGGAAGCCTAGTCAGTCTTGATTGATTTCGATGGCTTGCCACGGGACACTGCTTTTCAGCCTGATCGCCAAACCTCTCTCGAATTCGTAGCCCCCACCGCGCGGGAAGGGTGTAGATGGTTTGAAAGGTGGAAGCCTAGTTAGTCCTGAACTGATTCCAACGGCTTGCCACGGTACCACTGCTTTTCAGCCTGATCGCCAAACCTTTACGCCCCGAATCCGTAGCCCATTTTATTGGGTCATACACGATTTGAAAGGTGAAAGCCTAGTCACTCCTGAACTGATTTCGACGGCTTTCCACAGGACCACTGCTCTTCAGCCCGGTTGCCAAACTTTTACCCCCCGAATTCGTAGCCCACTTTACATGGTCATACACGATTCGAAAAGTGGGAGCCTAGTCAGTCCTGCACTGATCCCGACGGCTTGCCATGGGACCACTGCTCTTCAGCCTGGTCGCAAAACATGAATATAGTCAAATAAGCATCTTCACGCTCAATCAGACTGACATTCTAATATTCGCGAAGGCCATTTGCGCCGATACAAAGGTCGTATGGCCAGTGCCCAGATAAAATTTATTTAGGATGCCAGCCCGAGATTGCGGCGCCTGACTCAACATGAATGCTCTGATGCATGCACTCGGTCATTGCAACTCTCTCTTAGCATCAATTGCGGCTGACCAATCGGGCGAACAAGATAAGCATCAAGCAGCTTACCTCGGGAAAAGACACAACATGGGCAACCCTCTGCTAAATTGTTCGCAACATGCCCACTATCGAACATGGCTACGCAACAACGACCCTGAGTCGTTCATAACACAAAGCGATCAAGCTCTCTATTGTAGACAAACCAGTCAAGCGACATATTGACTCAACCAGCCTAAGCATGATGACAAGGCAAAAGAAAAAACATACAATAGAGACAACAAGCACAGTACTGATAAAACTGTTTTCATTAACGGTCAAAACTAAAAGGGGTACATCACGCCAAGGTTACTCCCTATCAGGAGAAGGTACAAAAACAAAAGAGCTAAGCCTAGTGGAAGATGGAGCAGGGATAGCGTCCACAGGCGTCGCGGCTTGTGTATCAGACCCACATTGTCTTTCTCATCCGACGGTGCAAAGGCAACAGACGAATCAACATATGACATCTTCTTATACCGGCCAAGATCCCGCTTCAGATGCTCCTCCTGCATCAGTGCCAACAGCTTCAGCCGACCATGTACAAACCAGCGAAATTCACACTTGCCTTGCTCTTGAAGAAGTTCTTCTTCTCACACCTTCGCGTCAACAAATTCACGCTCCAGCAGCTCCAACTTGTCAGTCAGTGTGTCGACCTGAGACTGCTTTGTGGCCAGACTGTTATTCACAACACTAAGCTCATGCCACCCCAATTCGAGCTGGTCCTCATCCTTTCTCTCCTCACGAGCGTAGAACTCCTCATCAGATTCCAACTGCTGCTTCTCAACAACCCAGTCAGCTTCCTTCGAATCGCTCTCTTTAGCAAAAGACTTCAGCTCAGAACACGCCTTAGCCGCAACATCATGCGCAACCTCGACTTTTTGGTGGATTCGGCCTAACTCCTGCCTGAGTCTGTCCCTTTCGGACACCGCCTCTGTCAAATTACGCTCGAGGTTCTCCAGACGAGCCCTTTGAGCCTCAGCGGCCGCGGTTGACTGATCCAACCGCTTCTCCTCAGCCTGCTTTTTAAGCTGCTCAATTTCACGGAGCACATCAGAATACAATAGCTGAATGTGCGAGAAGACACGCTCCAAGGTATATACTTTCTCACGAGCCACCTCGACTTCCATTCCAACAACGGTCGAGTGGCTCATGTGAGACATACCCAACATAAGGTACTTCAGACCCTTATCAATACATCCTTCCAACGTATCCTCTTCGGGTTTAAGAGCACGATCCATCAACCAGCTATGACGTTTGCTTATATTCTTCCTAGAAGCATACTCTATGTCCACCTCTTGGTGTCAGACTTGTAAGCTCATCTTTACCAAGTCAGGTGCGAACAGGTGTATCCGTGCACCCGAATGAAGCTTCCCCGGATTAGGGATTACACCCGCGCCGCCCTTCACGGTCACCACCGTCCTCAAACTCTCATCTGTGGCCTTCCATTAGTCATTAATAGTCGGCCTTTATTGCGAGGCAGCTCAATAGGATCTGGAAGAAGAGGAGGGAGCGAATTATCCAAAGGACCTTCCAACACTTCTAGCTGTGGCCTAAAACGAGACAGTGAGCAATGCGGATTATAAGAACGTGGCCGGTATCGCGGCCACCTTCTGGCGAATCAACAGTAAAGCGATCAAATTCTGCCACCTCGGGCGAATCTTCACAGGAGCCTCCTACAGCAATGGTCCCATGCAAATCAGTACTAGCGGAAGCTTCCATTGCAACCTGTACCAGTGCGTCACTAAGGTTCGTCCATGTCTCTTGTCAACCGCAGGTAATCTTTATCCAAAACGGAAATGTCAGTCTCTACCTCAACAGGCCTTGCAGACTTGCGTTCCTCTCTCACTGGAGCGGCTCGTGCCAAAGATGGTCGAACTCTAAGGCGAGACCTCTTCTTCACAAAGGAAGCAAGCGTCTTGAATGGCTCTTCCGCATCGGACAAAATGGGAACTTTGGCCCGAGCAACCTTCATTTTCCTGGAAGGGGCCCCATCTTCCAATTTAATACGCTACTCTTGATATATAGTAGGGGCGACGTGCCAGTTGTCCCACAGCCCATTATGGATGAAGTTGAAAACTCTTATGACATCGATTGCCTTCTTTTGCTACAAAACACGGAACGTCTCCATGGTGTTTTGCTCCTCTAAGGTAAGAGAAGTTGTAGGAAACCTTCCTGCAAGGGAACAAAAACAATGAGCAGTAGCCCGCTACCAAGCATATCAAAATCGCAAGAAAATGGTTGAACTTACGGAGCGGCTTGAACTGTAACTTGAGCGAACAACCCCTGCACCGGAAGTACTTCGAATCTGCGGGAGCCAAGAAGCAGTACTTCTGCTAGAACTTGAAATCATCAGGCAGTTTACCGAAACACTTCGGCGACTTCATCTTATAGACAACATTGCTCCTCAGCTAGGGAGATGTCAACAACTGGATCACCCGCGGAGTCACGCCAACACCGGCCTCCTTAGCACCGAGCAGAATCATGAGAATGATCCTATATTCATTGGGCCCCAACTAAGCCAGAGAATCCCTAAGAGATCCAAGAACTCCCAAATCATGCCTAGGACCGAAAAATGCACTCCAGTTTGAAGCATCCCACGATGTAAACAGATGAAACCAGCAGGAGGCGACACAGGCGTTTGATCGCCCGTTAGGAGATACAACGGTAGGTCATCAGGAACTATAAACTTCATACGGATTTTAGCAAGACCGGGTTTGAACAACAACCTTTCTTCAAAAATCTCCATGACTTCAGCTAAAACAGCATCATCAAGAAGGTTTTCTTGAGCCATAAAGAAGACGACCGATCTTTTGAGAACAATATATTCAAAAACAAACAAAGTAGAAGAATCAGACTCTGCACTGCGGATGACCTAAATAGATGATGGCTTCCTGCCTCTTTTTCGCCGAACCAATGCACGTGCCATTAATGTGGCGTGCAGCTCAAGCAACGATTCAGACTCAATCATCATGAGCGGCGCATTCCTTCAAGAAATGACTAAGTGACCCGATGTGACGGCTCACTAACTCGGGGGGAGTAGCTGATGATACATAAACACGGTCACACCCCTGAGTCGTACACGTGTCATGATAATCTCGAGAAACTACAGACCCCAGCATCAACCCAACACTAATTCGATCCAAGAAAGGCGATCATAGTATAAAATTCCGGCGAGATTCGACTGGAAATCATGGAAATGGTGATGGTTGTTGGAGTGAAATATTTGTCGCATCACAGACGAGGAAACCAGGGAAGGCCAGATGTGATGGCGATGGTTGGTAGTCGGCGATGAATGTGATAATTGTTGGTTCCACAAGCTTCCCTCTGTCCGGTTCAGTCAACCAACTCAAAATTCGAAGCGGTTTGCAATTCTCCCTGCTTTGGGGGGGGGGGGGGGGGGGGGGGGGGGGGACATAAGAGATTGAAAGCCTCCCTGCTTTGGGGGGGGAACAAACAAGATTGAGAGATTGATAGCAGAACCATAATGGGGTTGGTATGTTTTAGAGAATGAGAGGTTTTGGGGTCGTGGGTTTGGTGAAAAGAGTCGTCATGGACGCCATTGAAGCTGGAAACCAAGCTCTGTTGGCTTGGTTTTATAAGGGGTAAATAAATAGAAAAGAGAGATGAGAAAGGAAGCTTAATTAATGGAATTCATTGGTGGTTAGGAAACATAAACAAAGTAAGGTTTGCTTGTTGTTGATGCCCCTTGCATTGTTTTGCAAGTTGAAGTAGATATGGGCTGGAATAGATGGTTTTGACGAATGAGACAGTGAGAAGGAAGTGTTGAAGTTAGTATTGAAGATTAATGGAGCAGGGGAAGAATATAAGGAAAATGAGATAAAGTGAAGAGAAAATAAAGAAAAGGAGAAGAAACATAAATTATGGAGAAGATAAAGAAAATGAGAGAAAGTCAAGAGAAAATCAGGAAAGGAGAAGATAAGGAAAGAAAAATTAGAGAAAACCTAACACTACCAATATATGGTGGGATTTCTCTTCATTTTGCACCAAAACATATTAAAAGCATTAAGGGGGAGTTTTATCTTTGTTGGTTCAACGTCCATTAGTCATCTATTGAATTGAAATTATTCAGGATACTCAGTTACTCACATTTTATCAGCTAAGTTAACATTCATTGGCATACATTTTGTCTCATTTTTATTTTTTATTCTTTTCATAATTTTACAACAAAATATTCAAATAATTCTTTACAAATAGACACAATCTAAAAATAAAAAATAAAAAATAAAAAATAAAAATACAAAAACCAGCTACTAAAAATTACATTTTTTCGTAAATTTTAAGTTTTTTTTTCTTTCTAATTTTCATTTATTCTAATTATCTATTGATTTTTTATATCAACCCCTAATTTCCAAATTATCAATTCTTCTACATATGTAATGATTTTTTAAACTACCTATTGATTTTCTAATTATAAGCATTTTGGTTTCATTTAATGTGTTTAATACATTTATTTATATGTATATTATTTTTTCACATATTTAATATACCCTCGAAATTCATTATATGTTTCATGTATCCTCAAAATTTTTACCTTTTTTTTTTTACACTGAAATATTTCTTAAAATCAGGAGACCGAAATTAATTCAAAAAATGAAATACAAAAGTCATTCGGTAATCAAACCACACACATAATGACATCTCTTTCTACATCTCTGTATCAACTGTGAAACTACTTGTACATCACCATCTTCTTCTACACTGACACCCTTGAAATCCAAAAGATTGTACACCCACTACTAACATCTTCATTTAAGATTTTGAATTGTATGTCACTGTGCATGGGGTGGTCTCAACCTCTCAACTCCAGCATCAACACTAGTAGTGTTATATTGATCTTCTTCCTTTGTTTTGGTTAAAGAGAGAGAAGACATGACTTTGGCACAAGCCACCTTTCTCACAAGTAATTTCCACCTTGCATCATTTTCCTTCCTTCCTTGTGTTCTCAAGTTGAATTGCCTGTAGGACACACAAGGGGCAAAGATTTTTAATTAGTTAGCTAATAGAATCAATCGAGCAAGCAAGCATAAGAATCAAACATGAATTAGTTGTCTAGGAGTATACACAAGTGATAAATTTAATAAGTCCCACAGATCCACTGGTGTGTGATATTTTATGGGACGCGAGCAAAGAAGAGTCTAAGATATTATTAGCATGAGTAAGTCCAGGGAGTCACTTTTGATTTTTTCTACATTTTTTGTCTCTCACACTTCTGAAAGAGATTTTCCACCCAAGTGGAATTGGACTTGGTGGTTTTCTGTTTTACTCTTTCTTGAAAAGCATACAACCCATTCCACGAAAGCTCTGTGGGTATCTAGATTTTTTTTTTCTTTTTGTGACCGACACCTTCATTGAACAAAGAAAAAGTATCACAAAACAATTGGGGTATTGGAGTGTGGGGTAGGGGGAGAATCTCATAATGCAAAATTCAATGAATTGATGATGTTCAATGCTAGCTTATGGGACTTTAAAACGTGGAAATGTTTAACTTACCCTTGGGAAGACTAAATAAGACTGCAATGTATGTAATCATGGGCATGGGCATGAAATAAATAAATATGTGTCAAAAGTAAAAAATAAGTAATGACCTGCATAGGGGGACTGGGCAGTGATGGGAGTCATGGTGATTACAGATGGAGGAATGAAGTCTAAGCAATTGCCACATCCTCTTGCACCTCACACACCCACCATTAACTCTCTTCTTACAACTCGCAAAATGCTTAATCAGAAGCTGGAGCCCCTGACATGTCGTAAATTTGCTACATGGGTCTTTTTTCTTATTATACTTAGTGGCCTCATTGTCACATGGGCCCACACTGGTGCACCCCTCCCTACAAATGTGCTCCAAGCACTCCATTGCTTCACTCAATTGCACATACAAATTCTGCTCCTCCCTTGTCTTATTCATCTTCCTTTGCCTCTAAAAAACAAAGTAATGTAATGTAAGTTCATTTCAAAATCAGAATTGAGAGTTTAAAACAAAATAAGATTAAACCACTTGTTGCTTGCGTTATACAAAAATGTAATTACATTAAAGAAAATTAATTACCGTTTCATTTTCATCAAGGAATTTGAGAATTTCCAACTCGAGGCAAGGGTCATTATCTTGTAAGAACTTCCACCCCTCCGTCATTTCCACTGATTTGATATCTTTGGACACCATTTTCATGCAGTTGAGATAAAGATGGGGTGCGTCGCAGAGCCTGGCGAGTTGAAGAAGGTCGACCACATTGTCCACGCTTAACCTTCCACCTAATTCTTTGGTGCATTTCAGCTTCAATTCAGGTACCAAGTAGACGTGCGACAGAGTCAGTAGATGGATCCCGTATTTCTCCATTTCCTCTCCGGAGCATCTGGAATTCAATGGGTAATTTTGTCAATTTACATGGAACAAATCCACCGCCCATGTGCCACGTGGATGGATGTCTTTTGTTACAAAAAATTACAATTTGATTAACTTAATTAATTGGTGAAAACGAAGCAGCCATAAAATAAAATGATGATTTTTTTTTTATTTAAAAAAAGACGAAGCAGGTAATGAAGAATTACCTGGAAGTGTAGAGGAATTGGATGAAGCAGATAGCGGCGTCGCAAGGAACACCAAGGATTTCCATGATCCTCTTCTTGTTATTCTTAGCAGCAGCAGTAAGAGCATCTAACAACAGCTTCTCCAAGACTGTGGAAACAGAAGCCTTCAAACAAACAAAAAAGTTTAATCAAATTCTGAATCCGCAAATCATCTTCATCTAACTTATGTGAATTAACAGGCACTCATCATCAAATTTCAGGTTTTTAAGAGAAATGGAAGTGATGAGTGCATACAAGGACACTGGAGTGCGCAGGGATGCGCAGTCCACCCGAAGTAATAACAAGAACATCTGTAGGAGGAGAAGAAGGAGGTACTTCATCGGCCGTGATGTGAGAATCGGTAATCAAAGAGACAGTCATGATTGAGAGAGAGAGAGAGAGAGAGATTTTTTTTTCCTTCTTCTTTCTCCCTTCCTAATAATATTGGAGGTGTTTGATATGAGAAGTGGATTTCAGCTCCCCATATTTTATAGGCAACAAACAAACAAACATGAGTTTCCCTTTTTTGACCTTGAATGACAGGGTCTGTCTGACCTGGCAGATAATGACCTCCTCCACTTCTTCCTCAACAACAACTAACAAACATTATTAGGGTACCTACCTACCTTAAAATTTAAAATCAACGATCCTTTGCTTTAGGAGGTAAATTTAATATAAAGTTTACATTTTCACAACCACTGATTCTCATATTCAGCTATGGTGTGATGGAGTGGCTAGATCGTAACGTTGAGACACAGGTCGATGAAAACATAAACCAACTTGAATATTTTGAATTTCGGATTTAGCATTATTAACAATAGAATCTTCCAATTTACCGTATTGATTGACCTCATCAATTCAGAGGTGCCACCTTCGTATATTGAATCCCTTCCCTTATCTTCACAGCCATTATCATTTTTGGAAGCTCATTGTTGACTAGACCAAAATTAAACCATGCCCTACAAGACCTATAGATTGTTAATTCATTATTATTTGTCATAGTTATCCATGAAAGAATCATACTCAATCTTAATGAGAGAGTGCAATTAATGAAATTCCCACCCTGTTTTCATTTGCACTGTTCAAAGGAGAACAGAAGTAAGTAACCCATTCCTTCAAGAGAACTTCCTACAATAACAATTCAAGATATCCCCATAAGTGTATTGACCGAGCACTCACTTTTGGCACAACAAACTTGTGTTTCTCCAAAACAGTCAGTCAAGCAAGTTAAGAAAGAGTCTATCTATCCAAGTCATCAACCTAATTAGCTATTAACTCCACCAAAATAATGTTTCATATCTAAATTGCCTATGTTTATTCCCAAAGTTGCCAAACGCTAGTTGCAAAATAAATGAATATAAGAGCAGGATCAGTAAGTGATTGCCATGAAAATATAGGGTCACTAACGAGAAGGCGAGGAGGAGAAGACTGACGCCGCTTCAAGTACGGAAGGGACAAGCATCCTCTCTCGGAGTTTATCGGGAGGCAGCTCAAATATTTTAAATACAAAAATCTTCCATTTGTTAAAAAAACAAAAGAAATGGTGTTTTGTTTTGTTTTCTGGTGTAATTGATAAGGGCTAGCCGCGTCATAAACTACAAGCCTTCAATTCAATTCAATCCAGTCCAATCCATTGTGCTTCTTCACTCACAAAAGTAGTGTCCCTAGCTGATGCCCCCTCTAATTTTAACCTCCCTAGTCCCCTCTACCAACATTTTCATTCAAGAAGACACCAACAAAAGGATACATAGAAACAAAACACTCATCAGGGGACGTTTGCCTGAGTCTGATGTTCAACCCTTTCTTATAAATAAATCTCTAACTCATAATAATCACTGATTCAGATGTAATTCAAAGTTTAATGGTCGATGAAAGTCAAAGTTATGTTTGAAACAAACATTTACCAAACATGTCATTCATTTTTTTAGTATGGTCTCATCAAAAGTGAACCAAACACCCCTTAGAGTTATGTGTTCACTCCACCATACTTCAAAAAACCATATAATTAATATAAGCACTTTTAGTTGTTTTGTTCTAAAAAATCAGACTCTTAAGGCCATTCACACTAAGGGGGGTGTATTGTATATGGATTCTTATGGAATTGATAAATAATTTGAAAAGTTCACGGACTCCACAGACTCTTTAAATTTTTCACGGACTTCTGCTAATTTCTTAAATCCATAGACTTTTGCTACAGACTTTCTAGAGATTTATGAAAATCCACGGACTTTGTATGAACGACTTTTACAGATTTCTAATTATTTGCAAGATAAAAAAGAAGTTGGTAAATAGTGATGAAACAAAAAAACGTCTGCATATAATTAACAAAAGTGAGAGATACATGTGCTAAAAAAACTAGAAAAAGAAAAGATCGTTAATTAGCATCTTTAAAATAAGAAATAAACGTCCATAAAATTGTATTATGACAAAAAAAAAAAAGATAACCAGGCAGGTAATGACATGAAATCGCAATCCAACATTCAACAAAATCAAATCATTCAACACAACCAAATTAAAAATCATCACTTGCAAAATAAAATCAACACACAGTATTTAGCCTTATGCATGTAAAAAAGTATCAAATTACATGACTTAAAATCCAAATGGCCTATATCATATATATAGCATATGACAAGAGCACTGAGCATCTTATGCACTAAGGTTATGGGAAGGTTAAATATTTTCTCAAAGATTCTTCCGTTAATGTCAACATTGTAAGTGTTAAGGATGTTAGGTGACGATTAAAGAAAGGGTTATTGTTGATCTCGGATAGATTTCATATTGCACATCTAATAGAATGAATAAGACTATAGCCGTATTTTTCTTTTCAAGAGATAATTTTCATAGCAAAGGACACAATTTTCTCGAGAAAAGTTGATGGTTAAAGGATTGATATAGATGCACTACACATGCAATTCCATCATAAAGGACCTAAACACAGCATCTATACAAAATTTCATTATAAATAAATGCAACCATTTTGAACTTATATTACTATAGATAAAAAAAAATAAAAAAATGTACAATTTCCATTAGATTTCTAACTTATCAAATCAGTTATCTAGGCCTGCTTGATGAAGGACAGTGAACCCGAAGCTCAAATTGTTTGAATCCCAGAACATGCCAATCTCATCTCCATCGCGCAACTGCCTGCGTTTGACAAAGTTCTTCCTCCAGTTAGAAATCAGAATGAAGCTTTTAGTGCTAGGCTGTAGCTTGAACTTGAGATTATGCCGAGTGTTGGTATCATGATCATTGATCACCACATTCAATATTACCCTACCACTCTTAAAAATTTCTTCATCGCGAGCAGTCAAGGTGGGTAAGATCAGGTCCTTAACTGTGTCATAAGGCAATAAAAGTCGTGCATTCTCGTTCACATCACTTTTTGTAAGTATCTTTCTGATATTGAATTGATCATTGTGGTTCACAGCCATGCCTACTGGAGGAGCAGCAACAACTGCATCTCTTTGTAGTGGTGGTGGTGGTGAAGCAGCAATAGCATCAATTCGACTTTGTTTAATTTTGCGTTCTTGCTGTGAAATACCATCCACAGAAACAACTTGATCAATTTTCCTCTTAAAACTTGTGGATGAAGTATTAGAGCCAGTCTTTTCTTGTACTACTTCATACTTATTACCGTGGCTGATTTCCTTCGAATCTCCTTGTACCCCTTCATCATCACCATGGGGATTACATCCTTCTTTTGTTCCATTACTATTACCATTTATCTCAATGTCAATTCCAAAAAGCCTTATCTTAGAACTAGCACTAGTATTGTTGCTGCTCTTCTCTACTGATGAAAACGAATTTCTACTCCAAATAGTTTCGTTGGAGTAGACTCATCATCATCAAAAACATATATGCAAGGGATTGTAAGCCATAACCCTAACACAACTTCCAGATTTATAGACCCTAATTTAATCCAAATCCTAACCCAAAATCATCAACGATGCAACTATGAACACTTATGCAAATATAGAAAAAGAATCGAGAAAACAAGAGGATGGGAACCAACCTCTTCGCGGCTGGCACAAGGAAGAACTTTGGGAGACTTTTTTTCACGTTGAAATCTTTGATATGGAGGCTGGCAAACTATTGAACTTTGTTATTTATACCTAACACTACAAAGTCCATGAGAATCCATGATTTTTCAAATCCATAAATATGAATGATATTTTGAATACCCTAAAACTTTTGTGGACTTTCTGAAATCCATATTGAATACCCCTAGACTTTGTGGATTTCAGAAAGACTTTTTAAAATCCTGATTGAATACCCCTAGACTTTTGTGGACTTTTTAAAATTCAAATTGAATACACTTGGATTTTCAGAATCCATAGAATTTATTAAATTGCCCACAAAATCCAGATACAATACACCCCCTTAAGCTAATTCCCAATCTCAGTGGTAAAAAAAATTATTATTTTTAATCAGTATTCTAAAAATCGGCTTAGGCGGTCGCCTAGGCGCTAGAAGGTAGAAAAACGCCCAGATTAATGGTTGGGCGGGTTTTGGGCAGTCTAGGCGGGTCTGGGCGGCCTAGGCAGTCTGGGCGAGTTTTTTTTTTTTTTTTTTAATAAGGCTGATTGTGTTCTTATTTTATTTTTCTTTCCTCTTTTTTAGAAATAAACAATTTAATTATTTTTTATTCAGTATATGTCTAAATGTAGCAAATGATGATTACTTAATGAAATTCTCAAAGGATCTGCCGGTACCAATTTTAGTAATGTAGATTTTATCAAACATGACTGTGGTTATTCATGCAATTTGAATAAAAATAAAAGAGTAGGTTTGAATATTTGTCCACAATTTCAACTTTGTATAAAGTACCCATCATGACCAACTTCAGTCATTTGAGTTTTAATAAATTTTGTTTATGATTGTTAATTTTTCATGTTTTTAAATTTTGCATATGTATCTTGGCATTAAATTGGATGCAATTGATAAGGTACTATGCTTAACTTTTGTAAATTATTAAAGTTATAATACAAAACCTAAGACCGCCTAGGCCTCTGGGCGCTAGGCACCTCCTCGCCGCTCGCTCACCGCCTAGCACTTTTTAGAACACTGTTTTTAATTGCATGTAGTCCCGGAATCACAATAGGCCGCCGCTAATGCATTGAGTGCATATGACTCACCTAGAACTTTTAAGTTTTGAGCTTGGATGCCTTTTGAAAGAATATGACCCCATTTGAGAAGGCGTCCAGCTTTGGACGCCAAAGTTAGATGCCATTTGAAAGAGCGTCCATCCATTTGAAATCAATTCTAATTTTTTTCCAAAGCTAGACGCTTTACTTGGGTTTGTGCAGGTGATAAATGTAGTCCCTCTTAAATACATTTGTTCCCTTTGCAGACCTTTGATCCCACTTCTATTGGCTTATTGTGGTTCAAGTCCGGGTCTTGAAACCCAATCACATTTGATACCTCACACAATTAGCTTCTAGTGGATACTCCAACAATTTTTCTTGACTGCATAAAAAAATATCCTAGCTTTACAAAATGATTAGATTCCCAAGTGTACTTAAAAAGAAAAAAAGTTTTGATGCGTAGTTTCTTAGCAATAAGCTTCCCCTGTTGCCAACTTGATGGAACACAATCTGGACAGGCTCATCTTTTCTTTTCTTAATTTGCACGTATCAATTTATTTCTGATTTTTATTTTATTTTATATTTTAGCTCTTATCAAGGAAACAGGATAAAATTATGTATTTTGTATATTTTGATTACTAGCAATGGATGATGACATCCAAGGGAGACGAGTTACGCAACAACTATGTGATTATCTTATGCCAATAACTTTTTGACACCACAACTTTTGTTGAAGGACTCTGCTATTTCTGAAGCACACCACTACCTACTGAAAGACACCACCAATATAAATAAAACGAAAAAAACACCACCAAATATCTTATCTTCTCTCTTAGGGAACAACACCACCACTGCACTGCCTCGCTCCTTCCGACTACTTTTTTTTATTCTTATCTTATCTTATTCTTCTCTCTTCTCCTTTTTTCTTCTTATTCTTCTCCTCCATTGTTCTTCTTCTCTTCTTCTCCACCATCGGTAGCACCACCCTGCACTCGCCTCCTTTTTCTTTTCTTCCTCCCCCACTCACACAGACTTGCGCAAGGGCCAAATTATTTTGCCCTTGCGCAAGTTCCTGCAAATGAGGAACCCCATTCACACGAATCCGTTTGAGAATAGAAAAAAAAAATTAACTTAAATTTATATTAAAAAAAAAAAAAAACCCAAAAGAGAAGGTGGGTGGTGCCGCCGGCAGTGGAGAAGAAGAAAAGAGGAAAAAATGAAAATTAGAAGAATATAGGAGAAAAAGAAGAGGAAAGGTGGTGGCGAGGTGGACAGGGTGGTGTTGCGCCGTCATTGTTGTGAAGAGATAAGAGAAAGTGGAGATGAAGAGGAACAATGGTGATAGAGATGTTTATATTGCTGGTGTGCTTCAACACATTCAAAAAGAAATATTGGGTGGTGTGTCCTTCAATTAAGTGGTGGTGTCAAAAAGTCGTTGCCTTATAGTTTTTTTTCTCTGCAATACTCAAATAACCCAAATCCCACATGTTTAATATATAACACAATCCAGACTAGTAAATATCCACATCAATACAAACTTCACACTGTATTCATGCTGGCAGCAAACCAATGAATTGATAATCTTTCTTAATGATAGATTAACTTCCATCCTTAACCTGCAAAAGGAACAAACGTGAGCCAAAGACCACCGTTGTGGTGGCCGATGGCACTCTGTTGCTAAAGTCAGACAAGGCATAAAGAATGATGTATTGCTTGAGATTAGGGTTTTGTATCAACCTTAGTTCCTCAACCTTGTGCCATATTTATAATGCGAGAGTCCTTGTTCGACTATGCCTTTGGTGGCGTGGTTTAAGGAAGGATATTTGTTGGAAATCATTTATGATGATACATAAAAATGGTCACACCCTAGAGCCGTACACGTGTCATGATAGTCTCGAAGACTTACGACCTCAAGCGTCAGCCCAACACTGATCCAACCCAAGTGGTTCTAAGCCCGCCCAACTGCGGTCTGCCAGGCAGATCCAAACTCTCACAACATGTTAGGCCCACACGTCTCACAACTATCCTCAATACCCGTAAGCCCTCTTCAGACAAATATCTTGAGGATCAACTTCGGACAGGCAACTACAGCTGTTTTTTGCTTCCAACTAGGAAGCAAACACCATAGTATCTTCCACACAGGGAAACTCTCTTCTACGGATTGTTCTTGGATTGGGAACTATCTCCTACGTATCTAGGCGCACAAAGATAACAGGGAACTTCCCTCCTACATCACGACTCCTAATTAGGGAATGATCTCCACAAAGATCTCCTTCCTAATCTACGCTTATGATGGCCTAGTAGAACCAAAACTCCTTGCACTATAAATAAGACATGAGGTTGGCAAGCTAAGGTACGCTATAAATTTTCTATTACAGCATTACACCTTCCTCAGAGCTCTGTTTGACTTTAACATCAGAGTGTCATCGGCTACCCCACGGTGGTTTGTGGCTCACGTGTGTTACTTGTGCAGATCAGCAAGTCAGCTGATAGGTCAAAGCAGGGAGCGAAAAAAGATAGCATCAGTTTGGTGCCGTCCGTGGGGACGACATAGTTCATAACTTTACACTAATCGTCATCTCCTATCAAAACTCAGAGAGATGGTGACCTCCAAATCACGCAACAACAGAGAACCAGGGGACACCTCCAACGCTTAGGTTGTCCCTATACCACCTCATTCAGCAGTTCCCGTCGTGCTCGGGCAGCCGACTCACGCTCCCACGCCAACAGCAGTAACCATGGACCCCAGAATCGATGTGTTGGCATCTCAGATATAGCAGATCGCCAAGGCGGTGGAGACTCTTACTCGACATAATCCACCACCTATTAATGGAGACCAGGAGCTGCACAAACCTCCGCCTCCAGAAGATGATAGGGAGCAAGCGCAGGAGAGCCAAGCCCCCGCTAGTTCTCATTGGACTAAGGGAGGTTGCGCGGCTAACGATGTGTTCATCGCCAGGACAGAGAGGCTCGGCCCTGGGAACCCCATCCGTAAAGGGGTGCATGATTTGGATGTACCATATCGCCTTTCTGTCCCACCATTTGTGGACCGGATAATGAACGAGGCCCTTCCGAGGAAGTTCACTCCTCTGAAGCTCGACTCCTACAACGGGACCACCGATATTTTCATCTGCGTCATTACCAGCACGTAATGGCCCTCAAATAAGGATCTGAGTCTGTCATGTGCATAACCTTTCCCACCTAACATGGTTCCACAACCTTCCACCGAAGTCAATCGATTCCTTCAAAACACTGGCAAAGGAACTCCTGACATGTTTCGTTGAAAGCCAGTGTTTCAGAAAATCCCCGCACTACATACTCTCTCTAAGGCAAAAGTTCGGCGAGACGCTTCGAGAGTATGTCACACGCTTTAACAACGAGTTATACTCATCGACGGGTGTAGCGACGATACGGCTGTGACAGCCTTTACTGCGGACCTCCGAAAGGGAAAGCTTTTTGAGGACCTCACCATGGAGTCCCCCTCTTGACATGGCGGAGTTCCTCAAGAGTGTCCAGAGACACATCACCCTGGAGGAGTCAATGACCGCTAAAAGGGAAACTGAAGGCGACAGGAAGCCCTCCTTTCTTAAGGACAAAAAAGAGGGAAAGAATCGCGAATACGAGGAAATGAGCAAAAAGAAGCGCAGTGACAACAGGCCAGACCCTGGTCATCCCAGGCCGAAGAAATCATCCAACTACGTTGGATCCAGAGCCGTGACACCCCTAAGCGCTAGCCTGTCAGACGTACTTAACTCCATGAAAAACTACGAAGAACTTAAGTGGCCCCAAAGACACGTGGAGACCCCTCCAAGCGTGACAACGGCAAACACTGCGCGTATCATAAGGAGAGCGGCCACAACACCAATGACTGCAAGAGTCTGAGGTATGAAGTTGAGTACTAGATCCGCAAAGGAAAACTAAAAGAGTTCTTGAAGTTTGAGAAACCAACGAAACAGACAAAGGACAGAGGGGAGTCAGTTAAAGAAATATAAAAGACGACTCCAGGGATAATCTACGTCCTTCATGGAGTCGGACCAAATGAAGACCAGTCATACAGAACCTAAAGCGGACACTACTGGATATGCTAACACAATCTGCGGATGAGGACAAGCACATCTGTCACTCACGGGTTCAGAACCCCATTCCCACTTTGACTTTCACGGACAGGGACCTCGATGGAGTCCGAGCGCCGCACAACGACGCCTTGGTCATCTCTGTTTCCATCGCAAAGTGGGAAGTTTAGAGAACTCTAGTTGACAAAGGAAGTTCATTTAACGTTTTGTTCTACAACGAGTTCCACAGCATGGACCTCAAGTAGGAAAACCTGACGTCATCATAACACCCGCTGATTAGATTCAGCAAGGAGAAGTGTTTCCCCATCGGAAAGATAAGGTTGGCTACGGGAGCAGGAAAACTGCAGCTCAGGAAAGTCCTATTTATGGACTTCGTGGTAGTAGGCGCTACGTCATCCTACAATATCATTCTGGGAAGACCTTGGCTCCACCAGATGAGAGCAGTGGTATCCACCCTTCACTAGTGTGTTAAGTATACTGCTAACCACTCCGAATGAACAATACGTGGAGACCAACCTACGGCACGAGGTTGCCACTACGCCACACTGAAACAGATAGAGTGCTCCCAGATTCAGCTACATCATGCAGAGCAGCCTAACCCAGAGCAAGGTCAAAAGATGGTAGAGACATCACTTTCAAACAGTATAGGAGCAACAAGCTCTTCCGCCCAGCGAGTTGAAAAGACCATGGCAAGTGGGAACACATCCCCCCGACACTCCGTTGGCGCGGAGATCTGCCCCTCTGCAAGGTTTATTCTTCAATAACCTATGTAACGCCTAGACAGTCTGTCGAATGATCCGCGTGAGCAACCCGAATCCACTTCAAGGCCAAGATCAATTTCTCTCTGTCAACGGTTAGTTTGCTTTAAGTTGTTTGTTTCTCTTTCCATAGTCAATATTGAGTTTTAGTTCTTAAAAGACTTATGTGATTTTCAATCATGTAAGAAATAAAGGAAGAATTACGAAAAACAAAGTCTATTGATTATTGGAAAGATGTAACAACATACACCTTGTGGCAGATACAAATGGCTACATATTACGAATGCCTTGAGGCAGATACAAAAGGCTATATATTGCGAATGCCCTATGGCAGATACAAAAGGCTACATATTGTGAACGACCTGAGGCGGATACAAATACTGAGCACTATAAGCGTCTGAATACAGTGCGAACTGAAATAAAAGACTCGCTTAGACAATTCTGCTATGGACATTGTCCGCCGAAGACTTGCAAAACCTCCGATGCGAGCAATCTGCAAGTGACAGCAAAGGTAAAAGAATGGGATATGCTCGATACCTTCCCAAGATAAGTGGCAAAAGAGATTGAAAGACTGAGTAGTCAGATTGCTCCGTCAAATCACCCCGGAAAAGTCTCATACTTCAGCATTGTAGACCTCACAACGGGTTGTTGATTTCCTCAAGAAACATCCGACCCCCCTTTTAACCTCCTCAAATATGTTAGAAACAGGCAGATGAGGATGGCCACAAGTAGCGACGCAACTACGGTCTCACAATGCTATCAAGAGAGACCACTTTTCCCATATGCGATGGCAGGTATGACTAAGAACTACCACACCCGGAGACATCACACGTCGACTAACACTTCGATCAGCCATTGGTTAGCAGCGGGATTCGAGCACACGAAGGCAAAAGTGGTACGGTGTAACACTAAGGCATCTCCCTTGGTAGGAAATCTGTACTACTTCTTCGAAATATGAAAAGAAATTGTGAGACCTCAGCAGATCAACTATGTGCCCACCCATATCGGGTGACCACGCATAACAGCAACTATCTCTATGCTTGATCGGTGCAAATGTCAGAACATTCGAAAACTACAGAGACTGAGATTCAACTTCAACCTTTGGAAACCCCAAAAAATTTTCCTCAGCTTTTGAAAAACCCAAAGCATTTTCTTCAAGCAAGGACATTACAGAAGATAAGCTTTGCGAAAGATAGTGCCTACAACGACTGGAAAACACCATTATATAGACATGATGGTTCACCAAGCGGGCACTTGGTGAACACTCAAGCATTGAATACCGTACGAAAAACTGGAAGACGACGGTTCCCAAGGAAACTGCATAGGCCACATCAATCAATTAATGGCGTTGCACGCAACCCCATCAATTGAGATGGAGTAACCGATACTCAATCGTCACGCAGCCTACGCCGTATACGTGTCACCGTGTAATCTACGCCGTACACACAACGCACCGTGCAGGAAACCCTAGCCCTTTCTCTGCGGGCCCATGGGCTTAGCCTATTATTCAAACAGAACTCTGTCACGTGCTTGGCACGGGCACTAGAGATCCTAGTCAACCCTGACATACGGATTATACCTACAGATCACAAGCTGATTTAAGGTAATTTCATCCACTCCATGCAACATGCTGATGGATTAGGTTCGCACGCCCCCTAGCAAGCAGAACCTCTATTCAAACCATGCAAGCTTAGTCAGCCAAGACTGATGACGATGGCTTCTAGTTCATCCCAATACCTAGTCTGCTCAGCGCGAGCATCTACGGTTTAGGAAGTGGGAGTCTAATCAGCGCTACCACGCCTGGTGACGACGACTTGCCAAGGATCACAGCCTCATCCGCGGTCAGTAATCGCCGAACCTAATCAGGTAAGCCTAGCTGGTGACGACCAGTAATAAAAGCTTCTGATCAAAGCCCAGACCTATAGCCCCCACTGCGAGGGTGTAGATGGTTTGGAAGGTGCAAGCCTAGTCAGTCCTGAACTGATTTCGACGGTTCACCATGGGACCACTGTTTTTCAGCGTGTCCACCAAATCATCAAACCTGGGACCTAATCAGCCAATCAGCGTGTAAATAGTCTAGAAGGTAGCCAATCAACCATGACCTAATTCTGACGGTTTACCATGGGACCACTGTTTTTCAGCGTGGCCGCTAAAAAACTCCCAAATTTGTAGCTTGGTGCACTCAAGTGTAGATAATTTGGATGGTGGGAGCCTAGTTAGTCCTGAAATGATTCTGATGGCTTGCCACAGGACCACTGTTTTCAGCCTAGTCGCTAAACCTCTCTCGAATTCGTAGCCCCCGCCGCACAGGACAGGTGTAGATGGTTCGAACAAGTGGGAGCCTAGTCATTCCTAAACTAATTTCGACGGCTTGCCACGGAACCACTGTTTTCAGCCTGGTCGCCAAACCTTTACTCCCCGAATCTATAGTCCGCTCTGCTCGAACATAAATGATTTGAAAGGTGGGAGCCTAATCAGTCCCGAACTGATTTCGACAGCTTGCCACGAGACCACTGCATTTCAATAAGGTCGCCAAATGGGAATCTAGCTAAGTTAGCGTCTTCACGCTCAAACGGACTAACATTCTAATGTTAAGCGAATGTCATTCGCGCCGATAAAAAGATCGTACGGCCAGTGCCCAGATAAAAGCTACTTAGGATGTCAACCCGAGCTTACGACACCTGATGTGGCACGAACGCTCTGACACGCACGCTCGGCCATCACAACTCGCTCACAGCAACAGCTACAACCAATCAGTCAGACAAACAAGGTAACCCTCAATCAGTTTTCCTTGGGGATAGGACACAGCTCAGATTACTCAACCCCCAACTAAATTGTTCATAACATGCCCACTACCAGACATGACTACACCGCAATGACCCCGAGTCATTCATAACACAAAGCGGTCAAGCTTTCTACCGCAGACAAACCAGTCAACATCCTATTGATTCAACTAACCTATGCCAAAGCAAGACGACGAGGCAAAACGAAAAAATGCAATAGAGACAACAAGAACGGAACGGACAAAACCGTTTACATTAATGGTCAAAGACAAAAATAGTACAAGCACACAAAGTTCACTCCTTATCAGGAAAGGGTACAGAAATGGAAGAGTTAAGCCTAGTGGAAGAAGGAACAGAAGTTGCGTCCACACACGCCACAGCCGGGACATCAAGGCTCAAACTGTCATCCTCGCTCAATGACGTCGAGGTAACAAACATGTCCACATACGATATCTTCTTCATCAGCGCCAACAGCTCCAGCCGTCCATGTACAACCCAGCAGAACTCACATTTGCCTTGTTCATGGAGAAGTTCTTCCTCCCGCACATTTCCAATTTGCATCAACTGTTATATGGCCAGATTGTTCTTCACGCCACTAAGTTCATGCCGCCCCAATTCGAGCTGGTCCTCGACCTTCCTTGCTTCTCAAGCATAAAACGCCACAAAGGATTCCAACTGTTGCTTCTATGCAGCCCAGTCAGCTTCCTTCAAAGCACTCTCTTCAACGAAAGACAGCAGTTCAAAACTCGCCTTAGCCACAGCTTCCTGCGCAACCTCGACTTCTCAGCGGATACAACTCAACTCCTGCCTAAGTCCGTCCCTTTCGAACACCGCCTCTATCAAATCATGCTCAAGGTCCTCCAGACGAGCCCTCTGAGCCTCAACGGCCACGGTTGACCGATCCAACAGTTTCTCTTCGGCCTACTTCTTAAGCCGCTCAATTTCATGGAGCGTATCAGAATTAAGCGTATGCATATGCCAGAAGACACGTTCCAAGGTGTATACTCTCTCACAAGCCGCCTCAACTTTCGTCCCAACAACAGCCGCGTGGCTCAAGTAAGATATACCCATCATAAGGTACTTCAAACCCTTATCTATACAGCCTTCCAACGAATCCTCCTCGGGTTTTGGAGCGTGATCTATCAGCCAGCTGTGACGCCTGTTTATATGCTTCCTCGAAGCACACTCTACGTCCTTCTCTTGGTGCTAGACCTGTGAACTCAGCTTCACCAAATCTGATGCAAACAGGCTTATCTGCGGGCCCGGATGAAGCTTTCCCTGATCAGGAACTATGCCGGCACTACCCTTCACGGTCGCAACCGTCCTCAAGATTTCCTCTGTGGCCTTTCCCTTGTGAGACAGATCAATGGGATCCGGAGGGAGAGAAGACAGCGAAGTATCCAAAGGCCCTCCAACACCTCTACTAAGGCCTAAAACGAAACGGTGAGCAATGCGGACTGCAAGAGACACGGCCGGTACCACGACCACAATCAGGCAAAACAACTTTGGGGCGATCAGATTCTACCACCTCAGGCAAATCCTCACAAGAGTCTTCTACCGGAACGGCCTCATTCGAATCAGCACCAGCGGAAGTAGCCATTGCAACCCGCACAAGACGGTTATTTAGAACCTTGAGTTGCACGTCACTAAGGTTCGACCTGTTTCCAACTCCTGCCAATTGCAGGTAATCCTTCTCCAAGCCAGAAACATCAGTCTCTGCCTCAACAGGTCTAGCAAATTCGCGTTCCCCCTTCACCGAAGCAGGTCGTGCTGAAGACGGCCCAGTTCTAACACGAGACCTCTTTCTCACGAAGGAGGCGAGAGTCTCAGACGGCTCCTTCACATCAGACAAAATAGAAGCTTTGGACCTAGTAGCCTTCCTCTTCCAGGAAGGGGTCCCATCTTCCAACTTAATGCGCGACTCTCAATACAGAGTGGGGACGACGTGTCAGTTGTCCCACAGCCCACTACGGATGAAGTTGGAACCCCTTATGACATCAACTGTTTTTCTTTTCGGCAGGACACAAAACTTCTCCATGGTGTTTTGCTCCTCTAAGGTAAGAGGAGTAGTGGGAAACCTTCCTACAAAAAAATACAAGCGATGGGGCCAAGAAAGGAGATGAGCTCACGAAGCGGCCTGAACTGTTACTCGAGTAGACAACCCTTGAATTGAAAGTACTATGAATTCGCAGGGGCCAAGAAGCAATACTTCTGCTAGAACTTGAAATCATCATGCGACTTAACGAAGCAATTCGGCGACTTCATCTTACAAACATTATTACTCTTTAGCCGATGAGAGGTCGGCAATTGAATCACCCGCGGAGTCACGCTAACACTGGCCTCCTTAGCGCCGAGCAGAATCATGAGGATGATCCTATATCCATTGGGCCCCAACTGAGCCGGAGGAATCCCTAAGAAGTCCAATAACTCCCAGATCACATCCAGAATCGGAAAATGCACTCCAGTTTGAAGCATCCTGCGGTGCAAACAAATAAAACCAATCGGATGTGAAATTGGCGCTTGGTCGCCCGTCAGGAGATACAACGGCAGGTCCTCAGAGACCCCAAACTTCGTACGGATTTCGGTGAGACCAAGTTCGGACAACAACCTGTCTTCGAAAACCTCCAGGCCCTCAGTCAAGACAGCGTCATCAAAAAGGTTTTCTTAAGCCATGAGGAAAATGAATAATCTTTTCTAATCAAAGTGGTAGCTTCGAAAGAAAGGAAAATAGAAGAATCAGACTCTACACAGCAAATGACCTAAATAGAGGTTGGCTTCCCGCCACTTTTCTGTTGAACCAACGCACGTTCAATTAATGCAGCGTGTGGCTCAAGCAACGATTCAGACTCAATCATCATGAGCGGCGCATCCCTTCAAGAGATGACTTAGCGAACCGATACGACGGCCCACTAACTCGGGGGGAGTAGCTGATGATACATAAAAAATGGTCACACCCTGGAGCCGTACACGTGTCATGATAATCTCGAGGAACTTCGTCCTCAAGCGTCAGCCCAAGACTGATCAAGCCCAAGCGATTCTAAGCCCACCCAACTGTGGTTTGCCAGGCAGACCCGAACTCTCACAACATGCTAAGCCCACACGTCTCACAACTATCCTCAATACTCGTAAGCCCACTTCAAGTAAGTATCTCGAGGATCAGCTTCGGACGGGCAACTACAGCTGCTATCTGCTTCCAACTAGATAGCAAACACCAAAATATCTTCCACACAAGGAAACTCCCTTCTACAGATTGCTCTTGGATTGGGAACTATCTCCTGCATATCTAGGATCACGGAGCTAACAGGAAACTTCCCTCCTACAATATGACTCCTAATTAGGGAGGGATCTCCACGAAGATCTCATTTCTAATCTACGCCTACGATGGCCTGGTAGAACTAGAACTCCTTGCACAATAAATAAAACATGGGGTTGGTAAGCTAAGGTACGCTACAAATTCTTTGTTGCAGCATTACACCTTTCTCGAAGCCTTGTCTGACTTTAGCATCGGAGTGCCATCGGCCACCCCATGGTGGTCTGTGGCTCACGTGCATTACTTGTTCAGGTCAGCAGGTCAACGAGATTAGGTCAAAGTAGGGAGCGGAAAATACTGCATCACTTTCCTTGTTGAGAGTTGTCCATGCATAAGAGTTTCCATGCATGACTTATTCTCTGATATTTGTTTCCTATTAGGAGTCAACGTCTTACTAGCATGTCTGTCTTAGGTCAAACTCTTAGATACTTGCTTTATTTGGTCTTAAGGGTTTAAGGTTTGACCATTTGACTTATGGGTTGGATAGAGCCTTGATGTTTGGGTCAAATTCCCAGATGCTCGACTCAGTGGGCTTGGAGTGATCTGGGCTTGGTTCCTTGTCTCATGGGCTGGATCAAATTAGGCACTTATTTGGGCTCGCTCCACTCCGTTGGTGAAATCATCATGCCACATGTACAGAGTAGCTTACTGGACGGTTTTGTGTATCATCAGCTAGTCCCCTTGAGTAGGGATGGTAGTGGGGCGGATTTTCACAAATATATGCTCCACCCAAACCGTTTGGGGTGGATTTGGGTTTACCTTAACGAGTTTCAGGGCAAATTTGGGGATCCATATTATATCCGTCACAAGTTTGGGGCGGATACGGAATTAACCATATCCACCCCATTAACTAATTAAATAATAATTTAATGGCATTTAGATAGACATGAAGAGTTGATATCAGCACGACTCCTTCCCAATGTGATTTGACTTTTCAGCTTTCTTGAAAAGACATAATGAAGCAAGACAGACAAATAGATAAACAAAGAGATTAATTCATTAAGCATCTCAGTGTTCAACACACCCTTTTCTTGTTCTTCCTTTTTGTTAAAACCATACCATTTTCTTCACTTTCCCCAATCTCCTTAACCAAATCCCACAGAGCATAAGCATCCTTCTTCTTCGAGCCCACACAAACAACCTTAATAAGGCAACCAACGACACGAGTAGTCATCAGAAATCCAGGTTTCTCATAAACCCATTTGAAAAACCCAATCAAACTTTCAAAAGGAACAAGTGGGGTCTCAATCATTCTCACTAAAAATTCTTCGTTCACACTCAACTCCATATTCTCTAAGTTATCCTCCAAAAACCTATCTAAACTACTCTAAAGCACAGACAACACTTTCTCCACCTGCACCATATCGATCTCCTGAACTTGTTCAACAAAAACTATTAGTTCCTCTTCTTCTTCTTCTTCTCCAACCAAACTACCCATTTGCTCATCCCCGCCACCTACAAACCCCTCTTCCTGCGAAATAAAGCTAGGGTTTTATGCACACTTTCTCGTCCTCCCCTACAGAGCTTACTCTAAATAAATAAATAAATAAATAATAGCAAAACAAAGAATTTGAGAGAGAGATGAGAAGAGGTGACTGAGAACAAAACACTTGTTTCTTTTAACGGATATCTGCCAATCCGACCGGAGCGGGGATGGTTTTCAAAAATTAATATAAATGGATATTCGGGGCGGATTCAGGATTCATGATCCCCAGCGGAGCAAGAATGGATTTGCACAAATCCGCCCCAATCCGCTTCGTTGCCATCCCTACCCTCAAGTTAGTGGGTCAGCCTGTCGATCCACTAAGTCACTTCATGAGGGAACTGGACAGTCGTGATGATTGAAATGTTTTCTCGAACGACACACATCATTGATTGGGTTTCTGACTGCTCAATAAAGACGTGCCCTCTCACTTCTATATAAGTTTTCCTCTCTACATAGTTGGATTTCTTTACTTCTGCAAGTTTTCAGATACTCCTTGCTCCCTTGCTTTGATCAATTTCTATTTTCGCAAGTACAATCGGAAGTTCATACATTCCTCAATGGTGGGTAAAAATCAACCTTCTGAGAAATTGGCCTCCGAATGTTACGAATTTTTCAGGGAAGGGTGATTGCAGAGACTAATCCGGTTGATCTCTGGGATAAGTATCAAATTTCTGAGGACATAGAACTGTTCACAGAAGGTCCCAATCACACTCCGATGATGTCTCCAAAAGGGTTCACCACTTTGCATAAAGGCATGTTTTAATCTAGACTATGTTTTCCCATTCCAGAGGACATTTGGCTTCTTGGCATATCTATGTATTCCGTCCGCTTAGATGGTGCCAAACGGGTACAAAACTCTAATCTCCATTCTAATCAGGGCGAAAGACATCGGCCTTCGATTGACTCTGAAGGTGATTCATCTGTTGACCTCTCCCCGGTTGAACGATCATGGGGTATGTTTATTTGTGTTCTCTGCCAGACGATTTCAAGTTCTGGCAGAAGTATTGTTTCATGGCCTCTTCTGATTCTCAGTACTTTATGCTGGATGGTCGTCCGTTGGCTCATAAATTCAGACTAGAGAACATTAAGTATGATGTCTTTTTTTTGTCTTTTTTGTCCGATTATTGTGGTTGATGTGCTGAACTGTTGTTCATCTTTCTATAGAGAATTTTCCAGCTCTAGTTCTTTCTAAAGAAGAGGGGTCAATAATGGAAAAGTTTAACAAGCAGGCCTTCATGCCCAATGAAGATGTTGTGCAGCTTAGCAACATCACGCGGAGTAGGTTGTTTGAGCATTTTCATGAGGCTCCCACCCTTTTCAGAATGTCGACCAGTTAGACCGGCACTCGTCCTTCGAGGAAGAGGAAGTTGAAGATGCCCAGTTCGACCAAAAAGAAGGAGTTGGATGCAGCTCTGCCTCCTATCACTCGTCCCAAGAAGAAATGGGTTGGTTCTAAGGTCGCTCTACCATCCCAATCATTGGTTTAATTGGAGAAGGAGGTGATTGTTGCGGAGCAGGGGCTTGCTTTTTCCGCCAAGGAGATAGTTTTGAACAAACGGAGTACCCTGCCTGGGCTTCTTGTCCCCGTTGCTGACTTGGAGAGGGATCAATTGAAGCTGGTGGGCGTTGACGATGTCATCCAACTTGGAGCGAAGCAAGCCAAGATTTTTATGTTCAACTAACGCAGGTTGCAACAGTTGCGTCTGCTGAATATGTTGATGCTCCTCCTTCTCTGCCAGATCATGGCTTCAATCCTTTTTCGGACATTTCTCCTACTGCTGAGGTTGTTCCGTCTGTTCCTCTCCCCCACTCTACTGAAGCGATTGCTCCAAGGAGTAATTGTCCTCATTCTACCCAGCCCACAGACCCTGATGCATAACGTCAGGTTGCTCCTCAAACTAGGATGTTGCGGCTGAGAAAGGGAAATCATGAGTGAGGCTCTTGGCATTGTGCAGACGTCCAAGGGTGGTGCTGGCGTATTTGCAGATCAGAATGAGCTTCATCTTGATGCTCGAGTCAACCTATTTGGTCCCAATGCAACGGATTTGAATGCACACGACTAGCATCAGGAGGTGAATATGCCAGTTGCTTCAAGACAGAATATCCACAAATGGCAAGACTGGTTGAACACTCGTGCATCGGTGCATGTGGGTTTGACGATGGAGGACCGTATTGATAATGGTCAGAGGCACATGATGCTGGGGATAGTGTTGCTGAATCAAGCTACCATGGCTGGACTGAAGTGTAATCAGCGAGCAATAGAGTGTATGGCATGGAAAAGACTTTTGCTAACTTGCAGAAATCATACTCTGACGCACTTTCTGAGATTGAGTCGTTGAATGAGCGGTTGAAGGAGAAGTTTGGGCATCCTGGTGCGGAGACATGTTTGAGGCTCATTTGCAGGCCGCGCGGGGAGACTTTGAAGCCAAGATGGAAGCTTCAAATGCAGAGTTGGACTCTTATAAGGCTCGTCTGGGGTCCGCGAAGCCGACCTGGTTAAGGTTCAATTTGCAATGAGTGGCATTGAGGATGATTTGAGACACACTTAGGAGGAGTTGAGGCGTGCTCAAGAGGCGACGAAGAAGGCACAAGTTGATTTGTAGACTCAGGCTATCGAAAAGAAACGTGCTAAGTTTGAGTGGAATGTCTTACGCCAGAAGCTGGAGTCTGAAGTTGTTTATGGTCTTAGTTGTGTCCGAAAAGCGGAGGAGCAAGCTGCTTTTGCGCAGGATGAGCTTAGCCCGTTGAAAAAGCAATTGGTGAATAAGCAATTTAAGGCTGGCACGCCTTTGGCCAAACTGGAAAAGGCTGAGAAGAATTTGGCAGAGCTGAAGCCCGGGAGAAGAAGTTGGTTGAAGGTCAGGAGACTTTAGACTTCAGCAAGGTTGTTAAGGGTAGGCTAGAGCTGCTGGGGCTGATTGAAGATGACTACCCTGACCTTGACTTCGCATTTTACAAAAAAAAACAGCATACGCAAAGTTCGAAGAGGAAGAAGCTTCTGATCAGGCACCTCCAAACGATGATCTAGAACAAACTCTTGAGTCTGCTAACCCATCCTTTATAGTCTCCCTTGACACATCTGGCCTTTCAACCACTGAAATTGATCCTCCCAAGGAGTAAAAGTTGTAATTTTTGAACCATTAATGGAAGGAAATTTGTTAAGTAACACTTTGTACTTGTATTTTCTAGACTTTTCCTGCTTAATCTTTTATATGTTTCCTTGTCATGTTGTTGGTTTTTAGACAAGAAATTTCACTAAGTCTGAAACTGTCCAATTAGTTTGTCCCAGTGTTCTGACCACTCAACTTGTATGCGTTCTTGAAGTCAATCACCTTTGGTCTAGACTTTTAGGAGGTCCAGAAGTTATCTTGCCCAGACACAGTGAGTTGGCTAAACTATGTGAATGAAGTAGTTGGCTAAACTATGTGAACGGAGTAAGAATACTCTTGACGGACTAGAGATCATTCGAGTTCATAAGTCAATTATACTTTTGATTTCTCAAGGCGTCTCAATCCGTACTTGGTGGACTAAGCGTTAGAGCGGACCAGAAGTTATACTCATCAATCGTCATGAGCTGACTAAACTTTGGTCATCATTGTCTATGGTCGGACAATGATCCCTAGCAAGTCATCTTGATCAAGCTTCATGAGTTCTGACTAGACTTATACTTTCTAAACCATTTTTGTCCGTTTTTGGAAGACTAGGTTGTAGAGCGGACCAGAAGTTGTCTTTATCAATCTCCATGAGCCGACTAAACTTTGGTCAAGTTTGGTCATCATTGTCTATAGTCGGACAATGATTCCTGACAAGTCATCTTGGTCAGACTTCATGAGCTCTTACTAGAATTCCACTTCCTAAGCCATTTTTGTCTGTTATTGGCGGACTAGGCTGTAGAGCGGACCAGAAGTTATTTTCATCAGTCTTCATGAGCTGACTAAACTTTAGTCAAATTTGGCAATAATTGTCTATGGTTCGACGATGATTCCTGGCAAGTCGTCTTGATCAGGCTTTATGAGTTCTGACCAGACTTCTACTTTCTAAGCCATCTTTGTCCGTTCTTGGCGGACTAGGTTGTTGAGTGGACCAGAAGTTATCTTCATAAATCTTCATGAGTTGACTGAACTTTGGTCAAATTCTGCCATCATTGTCTATAGTTGGACAATGATCCCCGGCAAGTCACCTTGCTCTGATGGCCTTGGGTGTATAAGTCTGACTTAGATTTCCTGACTCATTTAACTCACCCAGTGGTCTGACATGGAGGTCGGACTAACGGGTCTTACACTCAAGTTCGATTGTAATAGATTGACAAGATTTTCAGCCAAATTTAATGAACATCAGTGAAACTTTAGTAAAGCAAATACCTTGAATTTATTGATAATATTTCTTTAGGTGTTCTACATTCAATGGTCGCTTAAGGCCTTCACCGTTCATGTTTTCTAACCAATATGTCCCTGGCATGTTGACCTTAGTCACTCTGTAGGGTCCTTCCCAGTTTGGATTTAGCTTGCCCATGCCTCGTTCCTTAGTGTTTTGTTGAGTTCTTCTGAGTACCCAATCTCCCACTTTGAACTCCCGTGGCTTGACCTTCTCCCAATCTCCCACTTTGAACTCTCGTGGTTTGACCTTCTTCTGTTGGTAAGTGGTTATCTTGGCGGAAGCCTCATCTTATTTTTCCTCGAGGAAATCTAATCTGATGCGCAAAGCTTCATCTTTGCCCTCCTACTTGAACTCCTCCAATCTGAACGTTGGCATTCCTATCTCTACTAGGATCAATACTTCTGATCCGTAAACTAGAGTTAACGATGTTTCCCAAGTAGGAGTCATTTTTGGTGGTTTGATATGCCCAGAGAATTCCTGGTAGCTCTGCGACCCACGTGCCTTTGGAAGAAATAAGTTTTATTTTGAGCGCTTCCAAGATGGTCATGTTGGTGTTTTCCACCTATCCATTGGATGTGGGTGCCCTGGTGAGGAGAAGTGGTGGCTGATGTCGAGGTTATCACGTAGTTTTTTGCCTTCAAATTGAATCTCGTTGTTACTAACTAGCGTCCTTAGGTTGCCAAATCTGCAGATAATGGATGCCCATATGAAATTCTCAATTTGATTTTCGCCTATCTTGGCCAGGGGCTCCACTTCAACCCATTTGGTAAAGTAGCCTACAACTACGAGGAGGAACCTCTTCTTGGCGGAAGGGGGAGTGGATCAACAATATTCATTCCCCACTGTGCGAAGGGTCGGGTTGGTCATTGGTGACAAGGGTTGAGCATGCATGTGCACGTATGGCGCAAACTTCTGACACTTATTGCATTTTCATACCATGTCCTTGGTGTCTTGTTGCATCTTCGGCCAATAGTACCCTAAGGTTATGGCCTTCTGGGCCAGGGCTCTCATGCCTGGGTGGTTTCCGCAGATGCCCTCATGAATTTTTCTAAGAACATAGTTCGCCTCTGAGATGGTCAGGCATCGAAAGAGGGGTCCAGTGACTGGCCTTCTGTACAACTTGTCATTCAGGAGAGTGTACAGTGTTGTCCTATTTTTCATCCTTTTGGCTCCTGTCTTCTCCATTGGGAAAACTCCATTCTTGATGTACTCGATGATGGGATTCGTCCAACTTGTTTCTTTGTTTGTTGTGCAGGCATTGTTGGATTCCTCTTCTTCCATACTTGACTTTTCTTGGAACTCAATGAGTTTGTCTGCAGTGTCAGTCGTAGCTGAGGCCTTTTTAGCTAGTGCGTCAGCTTTTTCGTTGTCCTCTCTGCAACATTGTTGGAGCTCTAACATTTTGAATCCGCTTATGGTGTTGATCACTTTCTCGCGATAAGCTAACATCGTAGGATCTTTGCTACTAAACTCCCCTTTAACCTGGTTGACTACCAGACTAGAGTCGTTGTACGCAGTCAGCTCATTTATTCGATCCCCTTGGCAAGCTTTAGGTCGAACAATAGGGCATCATACTCTGCTTCATTGTTGGAGAGGGGAAGCCAAACCTGATGGCTTTCTCTAGAGTCACCCCACCTGGAGAGTAGAGAGTGACACCAACTTCGCTCCCATTAACAGTGGAAGACTCATCACTGCTCTGATAAAATTCTTCCAAACCTTTACAAACAGAGAAAGATTGATACCTCAGGCCACATGACCCATCCTTGGTCCTCGGACTTCTGTTCTTGGTCGTCTGAGTCCCGTTCTCCACTGTTTGTTAGTTCGGCGATAAAGTCCACCAATGCTTGAGCTTTGATGGTTGTTCTTGGGGCGTAATTGATGTTGAACTACCCTAATTCGACTGACCACTTGACCATCATGTCTGACAACTCAAGCTTGTGCAATATTGTGCGGAGTGGATGTTTAGTAAGGATCGTTACAGAATGAGCCTGAAAATACGACAGCAGCTTCCTGGAGGAGACGACTACCAAGGCTAACTTTTCTAGATCTGGCTTTTCTAGATCTGGATAGTTAACCTCCACTTCCACAAAGATTTTGCTAACGTAGTATACTAGTTGTTGTATTCCCTTATCGTTTCGGACTAGGGCTGAACTAACAGCATGTTACGAAACAGACAGGTACATGTAAAATGTCTCTCCTGGTATTGGTTTCAAAAGTAACTTCGTACTTCCCATATATGCTTTCAAGCTCTGGAATGCTTGCTCGCACTCTTCGTCCCATTTGAACCCTTTACTTCCTCTTAGAATTTTGAAGAAAGTGAGGCATTTGTCGAGCGATTTGGAGCGATTTGGAAATGAACATGTTGAATGTTGCTACCCTCCCAGTCAGACTCCGAACTTCCTTAATAGTGGTTGGAGACTCCATGTAAAGAAGAGCCTGAATCTGCTTTGGATTGGTCTCTTCCCTCTTCGGTTCACTATGTAGCCCAGGGAACTTGCCCGATTCCACCCCAAAGATGCATTTCTGTGGATTGAACTTCCTCTGATACTTGCGGAGCTGATTAAATGCTTCGGCGAGGTCGGTAATGTGATTAGGCTTGCGGAGACTTTTGACCAGCATGTTGTCTATATATATCTCCATGATTCTGCCAATTTGCACCTTGAACATCCGGTTTACCAATCGTTGACATGTTGCTCCCGCGTTTTTCAGACCGAACGGTATCACCCGATAGTTGTATACCCTTCGTTCAATTATGAAGGAGGTTTTATCTTGGTCTGGAGGTGCATATGTATCTAGTTATATCCGGAATAAGTGTTCATGAAACTTAGAAGGTTGTGTCCGAACGTGGCATCCACGATTTGATCAATGCGAGAAATTGGAAAGTTGTCTTATGGACTAGCCTTGTTCAGGTCTATGTAATCCACACAGACTTTCTACTTCCCATTCTTCTTTTTCCCAAGATGGTATTCACTAGCCAGTCAGGGTATTGTGCCTCCTTAATCACGTCGGCATTGAGTATCCTTTATACCTCTTAATTGATGATTCGATTTTGTTTGGGGGCCATAGGTTTCTTCTTCTGCCTGATTGATTTTCGCTCAAGGTCAACTTCCAGTCGATGGATGATCTCGGAGGGGTCAATCTCCACCATGTCTCGCATCGTCCAGACGAATATGTCTTGATTCTCCCTCAACAGCTCTATCAGTCATTCTGCCAATGTTTTGCTCAGGCGGGAACCTATTTGAACGATTTTGTTGTTATCAGGGCTGTCAAGGTAGACCGTGACTGACTCCTCTTCTGGCTGGCCAACATTTGGCCTTCCCCTTGAACTGACTGGAGTGTAATCGTCCGAGCGGGGAGACTCTTCTTTCGTCTATGGGCCCAGGTTTTTAAATGTCTGACACGCAGACCCAAACTATGATTGTTAGTTGTCCAGCTACTTTAATGTTGCATAGTGGTAATCTCTTGCTGATGGATGGTATCCTCGAATGGTTCCCACCTCATGATTGGCAGGGTACGTAATGCATTGTTGCAAAGTGGAAACTACCGCCTCCATCTTATGGAGCCAAGGTCTTCCCAAGATGATATTGTAGGTGGAGGGGACATCAACCACCGTGAACTCCTGGAACAGAACTTTTTATAGTTGTGGCTCTCCTGCCACTACCATCAGCCTAATATTCATGATGGAGAAGCATTTCTCCCCGCTAAACCCAATCATGGGGTGATGGCAGGCATCAAGTTTTCCTTTTTCAGTTGCATGTTGCAAAACGCATTGAGGAACATGACGTTCAGGAGCTCCTCGTGTCTATCAAGGATCTCTTCACTTCCCATCTCGCTATCAAGACTGAGATAACCAATGCGTCATTATCAGAAAAGTGGAAGTCCTGGAGGTCTTTAACCGTAAATGTCAGTGACGGGCTCGGGCTCTGAGTATGAGTGTATTGTACTTGTCGGTCTACATAGGTAAACTGAGTTTACATCTCGCATAACATCCTTTTGCGGGACCTGTTGGATTACACACCTTTCGAACATATCACACGCATGACGTATATAATGTTAGTCGCCTTTTCTTATGTTTCTTTTACGGCCTTTTCATTTTCCTTTGCTCAGTATTGCCTCTTATCCGGGCTCAGGAATTCTTTAAGTTTTCCCTTCTTAACCCAATATTCGATCTCGTCTTTAAGATGTGTGCAGTCTTCAATATCGTGGTCGTTGTCTTTGTGAAAGAAACAATATTTGTCATTGTATCGCCGGGGCGAATCTCCCCTGAGTTTGGAAGGCCACTTCACGTCTTCCCAGTTTTTAATGGTAGCCAAGATGTCGACAGGTTAGCGCTGAGGGGAGAGTGGGAGCCGTTTCTGGATTCGACAAAGTTAGAGGCTTTTTCTTGCCTCGTCTGACCGGAGTTTGACTTATTATCACTCTGTTTCCTCTTGCTCTTGTCGTCCTTCTCCAACTTCCGAACTTTCTTTTTATTTCGAGTGCTAGGGGAATATTTCTTTTCATTTTCGCCCCTATTTTTAGCGCACCACATCTCCTCAAGGGTGATGTATTTCTGAGCGCTTTTTGTAGGTCTGCTATATCCGTCTGGGGCTCCAAGTAAGGAAGTTCTAGAATTGACATCCTCTCAAGCCTAAGGTGAAAACTATGATGGAGGTGCATCGTTACAACCGTCAATCAAAGTTAACCCGACACTGAAGCGTGTAACATACTCCCTCACTGTTTCATTTGGCTTTTGCTTGAGGCTAAGCAAGTAATGCGGTCCCTTCCTGAACCACTGGTTGCCTACAAAGCGAGTGATAAACGATTTGGCCAGCGTTTGAAATGAGTCAATCGACCTTGGGGGAGACTGTGAAACCAAGTCAGCGCTGTTTTCTTCAGGCTAGTGGGAAATGTTCGACATATTACTATTTCAGATCCTTCTTTCAATGCCATGGTTAGAAGTCGGAGGGGATTTTGTGTAGTGAGCTTATCAACCTTAGAAGTCGGGTCTCCATAGATCACTCCAGTCCCCAAGTTCTTGACGTCCTTGGTCCCCTGAGAGCCAACAGGGACATTGTGGCTCTTCTGAACACGCTCCCTGTTCTCTTGCGGGGACAGGGTCCTTTCTGCCTCCCTATCACTGCCTGCAGATGGTGGATTCTGTTGAGCAAGCATTTCCACTACCCGAGCAATCTGTTGTACTTAAGCTAAGAGTTGATCCACCCTATAGAGTCTATCGTTGCTGCCACCGGCGCGGGGGCCTGGGATTGTTCTCCCTCCGTGGCTGGCACCACTGGAGCTGGAGGTACTGTAGTGGCTCGAGCGTTTGAAGGCTCGGCGATCTCACCATTAGTACGGGATCTTGTGGCTACCATTTTCTCGAACTGTAATAGAGGGGTGCTACTTCTTTTATCTTAGGAACTCGTCGTTCCCCACGGACAGCGCCAAACTGATAGATCGGTTTTCATTCTCCTTGATCTTTACCTACAAAAAAAACAAATGTAAGCCAAATATCACCGTTGTGGCGGTCGATGGCACTCTGATGCTAAAGTCAGGTAAGGCGAAAAAAATGATGTATTGCTTGAGATTAGGGTTTTGTAGCGTACCTTCGTTCCTCAACCTTGTGCCTTATTTATCATGCGATAGTCCTTATTCGGCTATGTCTTTGATGACGTGGTTTAAAGAAGGATATATGTTGGAGATCTTTTACTTGTTGAGAGTTGCGCCCAACTTATACTCTGATATTTGTTTCCTTGTATGAGTCAACCTCTTACTGACTTTTCTGTTTTAGGTCAAACTCCTAGATACTTTTATTATTTGTCTGACGAGTTATGGGTTTGACCATTTGACTTATGGGCTAGATAGAGCCTTGACGTTTTGGTCTAATTCCTAGATACTCGCCTCAGTGGGCTTAGAGTGATTTGGGCTTGGTTCCTTGTCTCATGGGTTGGATTAGATTAGGTGCTTATTTGAGCCTGATCCACTCAGTTGACAAGATCATCATGGCACATGTACGTAATAGCTTACTGAACGGTTTGGTGCGTCATCACTTAACATATTGTCAACAACAGTGGCTGGTATACAAAAACCTCTGAACTGTGAAGCACCGAGCCATGAGTATTCTTCCATTGCTTCAAATTGCAAGGGTTTCTTCTTTTCTTCTGTTCCTTTTTTTCCCCCTATGTGGAACCCTGTTTCAATCCTGCAGCCTGGCTCAGCCGGTGTCCTAATTTCTAAGGTGTATTAATAAACTTGGCACGTGGCTTAACATAGAATTTTCATTTTTCTTCCAGTCTGTAACATACGCCGCACTTCACAATCCAGCTCATAACACAGGAACACGATCCCCAGGAGGCGAATAAGCAAGAGGTTAAAGAAACACAAGTTAGAATCACTTTTAAGGTTGACCTTCATACACACATTAGACGGTAGCTGTTATGATTATGTTGATGGTTTATGGTACACTCGGGAAAAAGTGAGCACAGAGTTAAAGCTTAACCTAACCCCACCAAAGAAACCATCCAATGCTAGCTGCAATCTTCTTCATGTGTAACTAAACTGGAGAACAACTATTACAAGGATATGTTTACCTAAATAATCTACGACCTCAATCGGGAAAGATCTGAGCACCCACATCAGAAATAAATCACCACTAATAGGACAAGGTAACTTCTTTATAATTTATAAGTGGGATGCTATATACTGGCAGCTTGGCAGCTCCTTCCCGAGGTACAGCATATCAAAATCCAATGAAGTGAACTGAAATAGCCAAAAAGGCAAACATAAACTTAACTTTCATCTATGCATGGAGTAATATCATTGTTTTGACCAAATATCTCAGGAATATCATCCCATTTCCTGTTTTCTCTTGCTTCCCAGTATCCGCCTACATAGCGATAGCAATCATCCTCACTGTCCTTCCTAAACCATCTCGGTTGCCATCCCCTCTCCTGAAGCTTCCTTGCCTGCACAAGAAATTACAAATACAGATTTAGTGAAAATGAACTGGACTGATTTTTAATGAATGGTCTAGGTATGAAAGTTCAAAACTATAACTATGCTTTATGGCACTGCAATTGGTTATGCCTGCCTGATAACATCATCTTGCTTCAGCTCCAGCTGATCAGGAGAGATTGATAAGCAGCTACCGTTAGCTTTGGAGCTAATTTATGGTAAAAAGGAATGAGATGAAATATTTCCTCCTGGTCATTTTCACAAACATTTATAAAGATTTGACCAAGAGAAGTTTCTCACTGCAAAGGGAAAAATGGTTTGAAACGTGAAAATTCAACGATAAGGCTTGAATTTACATTTTGCTAACATTTCAACCTACTACTGCTTTTTGCATCATACCAGGCAGGGTTTAAGGTCAAAGACTACAACTTTCAGGATAGAACATCTAAAACCATCCCTCAATTCACATTTATTAGAAAGACGTATTCTAGGATACCTAGCACTGTTGGCAGAATTACAGCCAGCAGTATGTGCTTTCAATATTTTCAGTGAACACCATAGTTTACACTTAAACATGAATTTCAAAAAATACGATCCAAGAGCAGGAAACTTCAAACTATAAGAACTTCAAACTGTGGCCAAGTCAAATAATATTCACCTTATGGTTTTCAGAAGAGTCATGTGCAAGATATACAATTGAAAAATAATCTAAGCAACAAAAAAAAAACAGGTACAAATTTTTTTTTTCTTTTGTTAATAGATGTTATAAACTTATAATGACTATAGTAAGAACGAGCCACTATCTCAGACAAATTAGAAGGGGTAGAAATTTTCTTTCAGATGTTGAAACACAAAAAATAAGATCCAGTCAAATGCAAAAATAAAAACAAAGAGCGGCAAATAACAATTAACAGTTGCTGAACGTAAAAATAGCAATTATTTGTTGGTAACTATAATAGAAACTACATAATGTCCTTATTTGACTAGTTACAAGAGTTATAACTATCCTTTTTGGAAAATTTGGTAAGAACAAAAAAGTACCTGTCTCTGGGACTGTTCAAGCCTGAGCTTTTCTAAATTTGCAAACTCATATTCACCATTCTCCAAATGCCTCTGATCTGGTCTCAGCCTTGAATCAGTTGGAGGCAATTTTTCCTTCAGACCAGATGTCAATTCATTCAATGAGATTGCAAAAGGTGTGAGATTATATCGTGTTTGGATGACAGACTTTTCTCTTTCCCATAGCAACACAGCTTCAGACATAGGATCATAGCCCTTGGGCTTCGTAGTTGGATCTCCCAGCACGTAATACATTGCTTCATCCCACTTCCCTAGCAGCATTGCTACCTTTTCACCAGTTCTATTATCTTGGACGAAACCCTGTACCTGCACATTCATAAAATATGTCAACTTGGTTTTTAGCAGCGTAACCCCAGAGGTAAAAACCAAAAGTGGAATCATTTTTCATGTTTGGTGAATGAAATAGCAAGGTCAATAGTAGATACATGGTCCATCTATCAAGAAAACTTTTGGATAGATATATTATGCATAAACATCTCTTTTAACAATATCTCATTTTAACACAAGTTCACAAAAGATAATTCCCTGAAAGCAGATCACCAATTAATCACATCTCCGCAATAAAAGATAATAAATAATCTGTAAAGATGTGACAGTGCAAAGTGTATTTGACAAATAAACAAATAAACTAAGGGTGTGTTTGGTTGCATGGAATCCTATGCCATAGGAATCCATGAGGGAACCCTTACATTTTAGGCTAAATTGATATATCACTCCACATCTACCATTTGACCACCATTTGATTTTGTGATCAATGGTGGGAATAGAAGTCCCATGAACATGGGAATCCTACTCTTTGGTCCCCCAAGGCATGTGATTCTCATGTTCATGGGACTTCCATTCCCACCATTGATCACAAAATCAAATGGTGGATGTGGAGTGATACATTAATTTAGCCTAAAATGTAGGGGTCCCCTTATGGATTCTCATGGCATATGATTCCATGCAACCAAACACACCCTAAATTAGATTAAAAACATCATTATCTAATTATAATTGCTACTCGTTAGTAAAGCAGCCCAGGCATCCAAAAGACAGGTCCACATAAACTGCAATTCCCACTTAGTGTGCAAGTGCTCCAAGCTTTGAAAATAAAAAAGCCTTTGGAATTGATGCAATCAAATTCAGATCTTCGTTGAGAAATTTATATTGATTTATGTCCAAGTCTTATACAAAACCGCACTTCACGAAAACTATCAATTCCCTAAAACAATCATAAATAATAAATTAATTAATAACTAAATAAAGGTATACTCTTTTTAATTACGTCAAAAAATCATTACATACAACCATAGAAAATAATAAAATAAAAATTGAATTAATCAAACTCAAAAGTTCATCTGGTCAATTAGGGCTGAAAACCAAACCGACGGTTCAGTTTTTCACCTAAACCGTGAACCGAACCGACTTAGGTCGGTTTTAAAATTTTCAAACCAAACCGACTTAGGTCGGTTTTAAAATTTTCAAACCGAACCGACCATTAACAAAACTGATCCGAAACCGAACCGATTCTAATTTATACAAACCGTAACCGAACCGACTAAAATCGAACCAAAACCGAAATAAAACCGAACTGACCGACTATTTTAAACATATTGTATTATTTATATATAAAATATATATTATTTATTATATATATTTGGTCGGTTCGGTTTGGTCGGTTAAAATCACATAGAAACCGAAAACCGAACTGATCACTTCGGTTTTGAGTTTTTTAAAACCGAAACCGATCCGAACCGAATTTAAACCGAACCAATCGGTTCGATTTAGATCGGTTCGGTTCGGTCGATTTAATCGATTTGTTCGGTTTTTTGTTCAGCCCTATGGCCAATTGCTTTTACAGTTGTTGACTAGATTTTGAGTTGTAAGAATGAATCATGATAAAAGTTGATTCACCTAAAGTATGCTCCAAAATATTGATTTGTATTGAATAGCCTAATTTGTTAGGCCAACTGTGAATCATAAAATTTTCGTAACTATAGAAGTGGCAAAAGTTTTAACTTAGTAACTAACATAGGTGATTCTCCTCACTTCAAAAAAGAATAAGTCTAAGCATTCTAATAGATACTTTTCAAGAGTTGGGACCTTAGGTGTCTTTGATTCCAAGAAACCAAAAAGTGAGAAAAGGGAGAGGAAGGAAAGAGAGTTTTTTTTTTGATAAATCAAACATTCCCAGTGTAAAAAGGAGGGCTACATGTGAGAGATGCTAAAAAATAACACAAAAGGAAAGATCCAATAAGAACACTTGAACAAAAATTACATCTCCAACAATGAGCTGGGATGCACGAACACGGACACCACACGCCAATTCGACATTTTTCAAAATTAGGACTCAAGGACACACCATACCTCTTTTATTATTATCTATCATATGAACATAAAATCCAATAAAGAATTTTAATAGAAACGGGCCAGAGAAAATATAAGATGAATCATCTAAGTATCTTTGTGGCAAAAAGAAAAAAAAAACATGAAAAAAAATAAAAGGTAGAAAAGATGAGAAATAGTACATACGCAAGAAAAAAACAAAGTACAATAGAAAAAAAGCAAATGGGAGAAGAATAAGATTAAGAAGAAGCATATATTTCTTAGTGGCTTTTTATCGTCATCTTTGTCTTGGATCGCAATTGAAAATATTTCACTTCAGATGGATTAACAATCTTCAAATTAGGTGGTTATTTATGTCTACCTAAAAGTAAAAAATAAATAAATAAATAAAGCTAGTTGCCGAGTCCGATTGTCCTGATCGAATTTTGGGTGTGTTGAATGTGTAACCAACATGTTGATTACATTGACCATGTGTCTGGCATCTGCCGACACATTGACCACATGACTTACGCGCAAGAAAGCACAAACTCTTCGAAAACTTGGCGTCGTATCCGACACTCGACACTCACTCGACACGCGTCGGATACTTGGTCAACGTATTGGCAGGAGTCAGACACATGGTCAGTGTGGTCAACCTGTCGGACACACCTCTGATACACTCAGAACTTCGTCAGGACACAGTCAATGCTCGAAAATCAACTTTATTTTATTTTTTACTTTTAGATGTTTGCAAACAACCACCTAATTTAATGGTTGTTGATCAATCTGAAGTTAATGACTATTTCAATTGTGATTTCAGACAAATAGGGCAAGATGCTTATTCTTCTTCTCTAGTTTGCTTATTCTGTCCTCTACTTCTTTACTATATTTTTTCTCTATTTTATTTTTTCCTTGTTATTTATATTTATATGACTTACTAAAAAAAATAGTATAACGTGTCCCCGAGTCCTAGTTTTTGTGAAATTGTCGAGTCCGCGTGTCGTGTCCGTGTTCGACACGACGCTCGTGTCTGTGTCCATGCATCCTTGCTTACGCATATGACGAGAGCCAGAGTCGAATACGTGTCAAACACGGGTGCAGCAAGTTTTATAAAATTTTGTGCTTCGTGGACTATGAGTAAATCAATGAAGAAAAGGGAGCTAAGGATAAAATTTTGTGCTTCGTGGACTACGAGTAAAAGTGAAGAGTGTATTATACTTGAGACTACAAAATATCTAAGAACGTCAAGTTAGAAGCAAAGATTATTTCGCTATTTGTTGCTTGACTTCTTCATGTAAACACTCACTCACCTGGTGAGGATTTCGATCAATAATAGACTGCTCCTTGAATTTGAGCTTGCACGAATAATTGCCACTTCCCTTGATGCGCATGGTGCCATAGTGATCACAGTAGATTTTACCGAGTATGATGTTGTAGATGGAAGTCGTGACCTTGCTCCATTGAAATGTCTCTCCATCTTCAAATTGCAGGGTGAGAACTCCAACAGGATCAAGTTGGATAGAACGTCCCCAGAACTTCCCTTTCAGATTAGAGTCTGCCCAGAACTTCCAGCCTTTTCCATCACAATGACAAGCAACTATTGTTGGATGATGACTCACCTAATTGAGGAAACACACTACTAAATGGCTGGCATTCAATCAACTGGCAACAGCACATAATTATAATCTTATCCATGATGCTAGCAAACGATAGATCAGTAGACAGCTAGCCAAGGGAGTCGTGTAAAGTAGAATCCCTATTATTTTGAATTGTTTCAAGTCCCTATTTTAATATTTTGAATTGTTTCAAGTAGGTCTTGAATCAGATTCCAATGTAACCCTACCATCCCAACAGTTCATCAACATCAAACAATAAAACGTGCACTAACCTTTTCAGAGAAGAACCGAAGATCTTTGTCTGGATAATCAGCCTCATATGTCTCCCCAAGTAGAGGATTGAAAGGCTTACATTGACGACCTTCTGTTGAAGCATAGCCAGACACGGCAAAAGCTGCAATGTTTAGAATCCGCATCAAGTTGTTCCCCTGCATCAGATACAATCCATTAAATACACCATTCACACACTAGCCTGCCACCCGTCATGTAGTCAAAGAACCACCAAAATGTAATCTTCTTTTTCACTCGTTCATACAAATGAATCACAGATTCGCTTCTATCAGTTGAAATTGCAATCCAAAAAGAGGAATTCTCATTAAAGCCAAAACTAAGAAAGAAAAAAAACAGGCTTCGCCAATTTGAAAGACTGCATACTTGGCAGCAAGTCAGTTTAGTACTAATGGAAAAGGATGCTGAGTTCTAAACGGTTTAGCAAACAGCTATTGACAGATCTGGAGTTTATTTCATCTTAGGATTGTTAAGATCGATAATAACCTAAATCAAAAGAAGTTGATTTTCATTCATCCTTTTCGTTAAGTAAATGCTCCACTCTCATCTCAGTATTTGATATATGTGAAGGGTATTGTAGACAAGAAAAATGTGTGTAATTAAAGTCAGTGCAAAGCATTCTCCGTCAGACTGTTTTGCTTATGTTAGATAATTTGTTCCAAGTTATGAGTACTGCAATCTTTACTGTTCGACACTAGTAGATCAAATGTCCTTGGCATGTAATAGAACAAAGAACGATACTCGTATGGTTGTTTTCGAGTAAAATGCTACAAACTGGTCCTTATTGTTAGAGACATGGTTTCCTCGTGCTTTCTTTATGTTATAAGTTTTTTAATACAATGGGATAAGTGTGTGGAGAGATGAATGTGAATAGCAAGTCTGAAGAGATGGATGCAACTAGCAAGCCTGAAGAATGTGTAATTATGGCAGGTCTTCATCCAAGCACAGTGGACTGAGCTGAAAAAGAGTGCAACAAATAAACCACCCCATTGAAAAAAATTAATGGAAATACCCTTAACCCTGTTCTCTAACAACATATGAAAACCAAACGTATTCAGTGCAAATCACTCAGCATGCCTTTTAGTTAGAAATATTAGGTTCATCTGTATACCGTCATTTAATATCATTACAAGATTATTTTATATGGCGCACAGTCAACATGAAACACTTTTTATCAGATCCTTGAAACATATTTCCATACCTTCTACTAACCCTCCCAAGCAATGCCAAGGTGGTTCTTATTTTTTAGATTATAAGTGTGCTGGTTTTAAAAGTTTGTGTTTCCTTCTAGTTTATGAACATACACAATTTCAACAGATGTTTCATCTCGCTTTACTGATCTATCAAAAACTGGCATGTTGGCCACACAGAATCAAACTGATCCTTGAAAGCCTACCACTTGAAAAACTGAAGAAAAACATAAGTGGAACTCTTATCCTTGCAATTATAATTGTACAGTTGTACTGAAATACAAAAATATCTAACTCATTTTTTTAAAGGTAAACCATTCAGCAAAAAAGAAAAAGAATAGACAAGTGCATCATAAGATTTGACAATAGAGATTTAAACTTTTAGTGGACGAGTTATATCTACGTGTCATACGCGCAAAACAGCGAAAGCTGTGTAAACAATAAGTTTATGATAACATGCATGCCCCTAAACTAAGGCCAGTACACCAACTACCTGAATCAAAATGAAACAAGCAGATCATGCATTAAGGTAGTGCTTTGCCACTAATGAAAGCATAGCTAAGGAGCTGACCTGCTTGCCCCACAAAAGTGCTCGATCAACCAAGTAAGAATACTCCAAATCTTCAAAACACTTCTGTAATGAAGAAAGCGGCTCATTAAAGTAAACAGGAAGGCAAACTCCAGATAGATCCTTCCCAATATTGTCTTTGATTATTGACCACAGGCCAACTGGCTTCTCTTTTTCTTTAGGTTCAGGCAACCTGTCTCTTCTTTTGATATGAGGGTACTCAATCGTCTTAATCTCCATTTCAACTTCACAAATACGGTCAGAAGAATAGGAATCTTTATCATAAATTAAAGAACCACAGACATTTCCTGTCGTCTCCCCTCTACTCCGGTACGAAGCACTTCTCAAGGACTCAGCTGACAAGAAATCGTTTGTGTCAAAAAATATTCCGTCCTCATCTGATTCGACACCAACGCCATCTTGACTTTCATTATCTGCATCAGAATCACTTGGACTTCCCTCTGACATTATAGAGTAGAAATCTGTGACATTAAAAGAAGAGAGGATAAGGAAATGATTGAACTTCACATAAACAAAGGGTGTGTTGGTTGCATGGAAAACAGACATGGAAATTGAAACTGTTTCCGTGAATTCATTTCCGAGGCCCACCCCTCCGACTTGGATTCCCATGAGTAGTGGGAAAACAATCTCGTGAAGAATCAATTTCCTGTCGATAAATAGACAACCAAACAGTGGAAATCCGGATATTGGAGAAATGGATTCCATTTCCCATGGAAAATGGCTAACCAAACATACTCTAAGAGAAAATCTTGTTAATTGCTTTCTACGAATAATAATTTAGAGAGGAGAGCTTAACAGACACACACTACTGAAAATCCTTACTCGAAAAAGGTAAAACCCATTTGCAGTGGTTGGGAAAGATACTTCAAAGGAATGTAAAACAATAAAAAAAATGGGATGATAATCAGATGTCAAAGATGATGCACATGAAAGTATATCCATTAAGAGAACCAGAGATCACTACTATCAGGATGAAAGCAAATCATCTTTAAAGGACTTGAAGTCCTAGATTTAGACTTAGGTTCTAAATCTTATGATAACAAAAAGAAACTAAGGGTGTGTTTGGTTGGTGGAATCCATGGGAATTTTGGGGAATGGAGGAGGAGATAGGAAAGGAGGACAGAATGTGAGGTGCAAATGACACTCCAACTCCTACGTACGTGGGAATTTGATTATTTGGTGGGGGAGGGGAAGGAGTGTGATGCTCACATACATGGAAATTTGATGATGACATCCCTTCCTAGTCCAATTTTAAATCTAAAAAAAGCTGAAAGATATATAATTTAGGTACTAAATCAATAATTGTTGTAATATAATATCTCCACTAAATCATGAATTCAAAAAGTTCAAGAATTTAGACACCACTACTTGGGATACATCATTTGTAAAGGTCATAGTTGATTGCGTACCACTGAATCTTCCATTGACTTGTCCACAATATGATTTCCGCCCCTTGGTTTCATCAACTACAGTAGTTTCTAGTTCTACTTTCTCTGTCTGCAAAACAGAACATGGATGTAAAATATAATCTCAAATTAGAGAAGCTTCATTCCCAGGCTCAAATGTTTCAGAGAAAACCAACAAAAGAAATACTGAAAAACTGACCAGTGCATAGCCGAATAAACAGGTTAGTATATATTCTATATAATAAATTAAAAAGAGAGAAAAACGGTATCCTAAACAATTCACATATGTTCAGGTTCTTAGTGATAGTATAGTTTCTTGCATTGCATTTCTTTCTTCAACTTATTTCTCTTTTTGCATTATCTGTGGCCAAAGATGATAAGAGAGGATATGGTAATCTTCAATGTGCCATTTACCCAGCTTGAGCACTCTGAACATAACTGAGCACAACAGAAGAATAAATACAGTGTGCAGGAAAACATCATCAATGATAATTACGAAAATTAGTAACCAAAATACCAAACAACAAACATCAAAAGATTATGACCAATCTCTACACATAAGGAACGAGAACATAACAAAGTGTAGTACCTCTAATTGCCTCAATGTGTCAAGCAAGGAAATATGTTTACGTTGAAGACCATTCAACTGATTTTGCAGCTCAGAAAGCTCCAAGAGCATAATAGACTCACATTCTTCAATGAATGCTTCAGTTAGGCCTTCCGACAATAACCTTGATCTTAGCCTCTCGGTTGACACAACAACATCCAAAGCAGGTGAAAAGTCCCTGCTTGTCAGAACTCTAGGAAAAAGATCTTTTGCGGCAAGCAATGCCTCAATCCATGCAGCCCTGTCATCTCTAGAGACACATCTCAAGTGAAGAGTTTTAGTGCCTGTAAATATGGAAAGCCTCTTATCATCTGACTTGCTTGCACGAATCGAAGACACCTGTCAAACAAGTTGAAAAAGCATTTTGACTTCTTGATGGACAGATAAAGAAGCAAATGATTCAATATCAAAAATAAATAGTAATAATAATAAAAAAATTGTGGCTTTATTCAGGCTAAATCTGTGTCTGAGACAAGAAAATTGTTACAATAAAGTTAACAGATCATCAAAACTGGAGGGTAATAAAAACGAGAAAGACAATATGGCAAAAACAATTTTAGAATTCAAGTGCATAATGATTAGGTAAGCCGCCTAATTAATTCAAGGAAATGTCAGGCAAATTCATGGACAATTGCTTTTTCTTTTCTTTTTCATCGATAAAACAACAAATATATTAAGAACGTGAAAACCAGGGGAAGAACAACAGGAGCGAGCAGCTCGAAAGCACAAAGAAAAGAATGGGGGGGCGGGGGGTGAACGAGGCATATCCTGGGACACACCAAAGAGAGCAAAAAACAGGAAAAGGAAAATATGAAAAACTAAAACAACCAGCTACACTTTGTGACTATGCTTCATCATTCTTCTTCAGTCAGATACGATAACTTCATAATGTTTTATTTTCAACCGTGACAACAAAATCAGTGGCTCCATTGACACATAATTCTTGTACCTCTTTTTTCCCAGAGCACAAAATAAAATCCATTCTCAATTTATTCCTCTACGAGAACTTGTAAAGACTTGAACCCATTGTAGAAGTTAGAGGAGGGTAATTATAGAACATACTAAAGATGGACCCACGTATACATAACTAAAAAAGATTAATACATCTTGATGGGGCCTAGCCAAAAGATAAGATAACTAGATAAGGATTAGTTAAAAAATACAATAATCGCCTTGCTCTGAATGTGATGCTTGCGAGAATCAACCTTTTTAACCTTCTAACCACATCAAATATAGAGCTCAAATACAAAGAAAGTAAATACAGAGCTCAAATACAAAGAAAGCGAAGACCCTGTTATTTTGCAGTATTGCAAAACCCCAACTGTTGCAAGTTTAGAAATTATGCAATGAACTATCATTTTTATATGAAGATGATATCCAAGGTGAGGAGATTATATTCATTAAAATGGGCCCCTAACTCATCCCTTCATGGACCGATAGAACATTCCTGTAATAATAACTTAATCCAACTAGTTGGGCTAAGCCAGAGATGATGATAATGACAAATAAGAGTTTGTAGGCATTGTTCACTAATTTCTTAAAGACTAATTCAAAGAAAGATGTCCCTCTCTTATTTTGGAAGTATTTAGGTAAGCAGTTGAAATTAATCAAGACAAATTCATCAGACCCCATTTTGTAGATTATTAAATTCTATTTGGATAAAGGTATATACAGAGAAACATGAGATTCAAAAGGATCAGCAAGCTAGAATGGTAAGTTTAGTAATCAACAAAAGTAGAGATCTTGAAAACAAATGCAAAAGAGGAGGAGGGCGGATCATAAATTCCAAACCTTCAAATGTATCTCCCCAAATGGCTTCCAACGCTTGGCAGAGCGAAACCCATTCCCCCATCTAGCCTTCCTAATATACCTCAGCGATTCCTGGCCGATCACAGTAGCTCTCTTCTCCCTTCCAGGACTCATAGAGATCTTATCCGGCCCATGGATTTTATAGTAAGAAAGAACACCATCTTCAAGCACAAACCACCTCGACCTCCAACCCTTGCCATAGTTCACCCACTTGTACAGAATCCCCTCTACACTAGCACTCACAACCCCATTACTACAACAACCCTTAGAATCTCTTCTTTCCTCTTGAGTCTCATGATTTACACCCCCAGAACCCGAAGAGTCGACATCAGTCCCCACAGATGAAACTTGAGCTGAGAAAGTGAGCTTGTTGGATCCAAAACCCACACTTGTAATAGAGTTGTCAGCTCCTAGTGGAGGTTGAGAGGAGGATTTAACCACAGCTGGGTTGCTCCGATCTCGCTCAATCGAAACGGGTGCAATGCAGCACAAAGGATTCATCTTTAAGACACAGACCGCCAACGAACACAGATCAAAATATGGAAACTAAAAAGGAAACACAAACACCACCGATCCAACTCAGCTCATTTGATTCGCTCGAACTCAGAAATGTTGGTCCGAAAATCCTAGATGTGGAAAAGAGGGTGGGTGTAGGTGGGAGGGAGAGGGAGAGGGAGAGTGATACCCGATGGGGAGGGTTCGGAAACGTCTTGAAAATGATGATGACATAAGAGGAGAGGGAGACCACCGATTTGATACGAAATAGAGGCAGTGGGAGTAGTAATTGTAGAGGGATGAGATTCTCTCTCGATCTGTGTTTGATCGAATACCGCAGAGAGTTAAAACTTGATAGTGAAGTAGTTCGGAGCAATAAAGCGAAAAAGGATATGCGAGGCGAGGCGAGGCGAGGCGAGGCAGGGCTACAAGCTACATGCTACATGCTACAAGCTACAACAGATCAATCGAGATCCATTAATTCGCTGCCCCAATTCTAATTGTCGAGGAAACCAGCGAGGAAAACAGCGAGGGAGTGGAGGGAGACCCTCCATCCCCCTCTGATCACTGTATAACAGTGTGTATTTTGTTTGGTTTGACGTAGGGTGTCTACTGTCTAGTGTAGACTATCGGTTTTTCCTAAGTGCACTGGTTTTTTGCACTGGTTTTTTGCCTGGTGCAATCAGGCACCGTTGGATTGCATCAGGCAAAAAACCAGTGCACTGTAGAAGCACTCGTAGACTATAGTTTATACTTCGGGGGACATCCTTTTTGCTCCAGTTAAATAACACCACCACTTCTTCCGATGGACATCACTATCACCCTACTTTTTAAATGACATCATCACATTTTTTAATGACACAATCACCTGCTGCTGAAGAACATCATCAATAAAAGATAAAAATAAATAAATAAATAAAACCCTAACCTCTTTTTCCCTTTCTTCTCCATCAACCACCACCGTCACCTCCTCCTCCTCACCACCACCACCGCCACCTCTCTTTACATTCTTCATCCTCCTCTTCCCTTTCGGAACTGCATTTTTCTTCTCCTTTTTTTCTTAGCGGTGGTGAGGTGCTAGTAGTGAAGGCGATGAGGAGGAGAAGGAGAGCTGGCGGTGTCCCACCTCCTCCCATCTTTTTTTTCTTCTCCTTTTTTTTTTCCCCTGGCGGTGGTGAGGTAGTGGTGAAGGGGAGGAAGAGAGCTAGCGGTGTCCCACCTCCTCCCATTTTTTCTCCTCATTTTTTTCCCTGGCAGCGGTGGTGATGGCAAGGTGGTGGTGGTGAAGGGGAGGAGGAGAAGGAGAGGTGGCGGTGTCCCACCTCCTCCCATCTTTTTTTCTTCTTCTCCTCCTCTTTTTTTCTCCCTGGCAGTGGCAAGGTGGTGGTGGTGAAGGGTTTCGCCCTCGCAGCGGTTCCACCACATTCGCAGGAACCGCCACGAGGGCAAAAAAATTTGTCTCGCGCTCCTCTTTTCTTTATCTTCACCCTCACGATGGTTCCTACGAGTGGGGAACCGACACCCGCAGATATTTGGGCGAGTATGGGTTCCTCATTCGCAGAAACCGCCGCGATGGCGAAGATAGAAAAAAATAATAATATTAAATTAAAAAAAGAGGCCACTGCCACCCCTCTTCCTCCCCTTTACCACCACCTCGTCACCACCACGCAACAGGAATGCAAAAAAAAAAATTTAAAAGGCTACCGCGACCCCACTCCTTCTTCTCCCCTTCACCACCACCTCACTACCACCACGCATCAGGGAGAGAGAAAAATGATGAGGAGGCCACCGCCACTGCCACCCCCTCCCCTTCACCACCACCACCATGCCACAGGGAGAAAAAGAAAAAAACAGATATAAAGAAGAAGATTGGAGGATGAAGAGGTGGGAAGAAGATGGGAGGAGGAGGATGAGAGGTGGTGGTGGTGGTAGGGTTGATGGAGAAGAAATTGAGACATGGAGAGAGGAGAAGAGGGATTAGGTTATATATATAATGGTGGTGTCCTTTAGGAGATATAGAAAAAAAATGTAGTTGGTGGTGTTATTTAGCAGGGGCCTTAATTTTTTTCTTGTGTTAATTTTGTTTTTGCTTTTCAAGTGTAATCATTACTGAACCCAAAACCAAACTATTGTTTTGGGTAAGGTAGTGACTAAATAAGACCATCAGTTCACACTAACATTGCCTAAAGAACATCACCACCTACTGAAGGATTGATATAAACCTTGAACTTCTCATAATCCAATTTTTTTCTCCTTCTCTCCCACGAAACAGTCTCCTTCCTTTCCCAAAATTTGAATCTTCGCGCCCTCTCTTCCTGCCATCACTCCCCCTCTACTTTTTACTATTTCGCTATGCTCTCTGTTATCTCCATCTACTCTCACTGTGCGATACAAAACTAAGGCTTTTTTGTCTGCGATTTGGGAGCGTTTTGGGGTGCAATTGGTGTCATTTTAGTACAATGTGGTTGTTGCAATTTGGTGGTGATTTACTAGTGTCAACTTCTTTGCTTCTTTCGTTTGATTGCTGCTATGGGAGTTCGTCTGTGCATTCAACCAAACCCACAAAGTCAGGTAAACTCTAAAGGCATCTTCATTTCAAAACTCTAAATCTCCATGCTCATTTTTATTTTAATTGTATCAATTTGTTTTAAATGTTTAGTATGGTAAAGACAAACAAAGACATGTCTTATTTGGTTGGTGGTGGTGATGGTGGTAGTAGTGGGGATCATCCAGCTCAAATACGACTAATGATAGCGCCAAAGGCCATTTCAATACAAAATAAAGAAAAGATAGAAGAGAGGAAAACAAAAAATGCAAGAATAGAGAGGACAAATTTGATTGACTCTGATGAAGCGGCGGCACTCCTAATGATATTGCAAAGTCAACGTGATGTAGTTGGTGAGGGTGTTGCACATGAGGTTGAGGGAGCGGAGGATGGTGATGGGGATGTGGAGGGTTAAAATGATGAGGGTGAGGGAGACAAAGTTTTGTATCCTAGTGGTCCCAAAGATGGCTCCATATTAGAGGACTATGATGGCCATGTTTCTCGATCCATTCGAGCTGGTGATGAGGTAATTATAATGTTTTTAAGTTTTTAAAATATGCAGTACTTATTCTTTTTATATTATTTGGACACTGACTAGTTTTTTTTATTGATTGTTGTATTTAGGAATGAGCCAAGTTGAGATGTCGGCATCAATATAAGTATTTTATAGTTTGGAAGTTGAGTGAGGAGCCGAGAGAAATAATTTCAATGCTCTATAAGAGTGGTCTACGACCCTTGATCGGCCATTATAAGGATTGTGTAAATAGGGTGACCATTTATGTTTTCATCGAGCGTTGGAGAGATGACCATCATCATTGATGACGTCTATCGTATCACTCAGTTGTTAATTGTTGGTAAGCCGGTTATTATAAAATTTAAAAAAAAAAAGTCAAATAAAAGCAGAGGAATGTGTGCAACTGTTGGTGAATAGTTTGGGGATTCAAAATAGTGAAGCACAAAAACATGTCCAAAAGAATCTTAGTTTTGTGGAGATGAAATTTATTAAGAAGCGTTGCTATGAGAAAGTAAGCAGAACTGATCTCTTCAAAAGAAACAATAAGTTGTTATGGGCTACTTGTTATTTCTTCTGGGCATGATTATCTTTGCTAATAAGACTGGAACAAAGGCTCGTACTGAATGTTTGAAATTGCTGATGAATGTGGATGATGTTGGGAAGTTCGCATGGGAAGTAGGTATTTTGGCGTTCTTATATCGTCAACTGGGTTGTACTAGCAGATTGGGTACTAAACAAATATATAGATATTTGCCGCTTTTGGAGGTATATTTGGACTTTGTTATTCAGTTAATTATCATTTTAGTGTTTCAGATATTCAACTAATTAATTTGATTTATTTTTTAGTATTGGATATATGATCAATTTAGGTTTTGGGGTGTCACTCAAGCATCGTGGAATTATCGTCTCCCCACCATGGCTAAGTGGGACTGCCCCAAACTTAGAGAGAATGTGACTGAAGAAGTTCTAACTTTTAGAGAGCATCTCGATGACATTTCTCTTGAAGAGGTAAATTTAGTCATTTAAGTTCATGTTTCATCTCAGGTAATTGTTTTCATTTTCTTCCATAATTGAATAACATCATCTTGTATTGTCAGATCATTTGGAACCCTTATGTGAAATCCAAGCGAAGAGTTCCACTTCATAGCATCACATGGTTCAAAGGTTGTTTCTTATGCCCCAACGTCAAAAAACCTATCACCCAAATAGAGTGATGAGACAAACGGAAAAGTATAGGTCATTCCAAATCTCTCATTCAAGCCAAAATGAAGAATAGATGTCAATCTGGCCATAACTACTTGGTGAAGCACGAGTATTGTCGTCACTCGCTGGAACTTGGCAGAATAATCTCGTGTGAATTGACAACTAAGGTGCACCAATGAAGCTTCCATGAGATTGTAGCAAGGACTACTTAGAGTGGTTTCATGACATTAGCCATCTTTTCATCCAATTATCGACAACTAGGAGGACATGTCCCTTAAGAAATCAATTGTTCATATCGCACAATCAGGTAATTGATCTATACTTTAACAAATTTGAAAAATTTTAAAATACAAAATTTAATTATTTTTATTAAGAACAATGTTTTCCTTGTAGAACAAACTGGTTGATGAGTCTCTTGAGTTGGTGGACGCCTCTATTGAACAAGGCGAGAATGTCGATAAAGTTGTGTTGCTTATGACACAAAATAAAGTAATTGACCTGTTAAGACAAATGTCTATGCATGTCACCTTTAGAGACAAAAAAGAAGCAACAATGGTCCAGGCGGTGATGATGGTGGTGGTAGTGATACTGCTGGTGGTAATAAAGGAAAGGGTGATGGTGCTGGTGTTGGTGGTAAGGGAAGGGGTGATAGTGGTGTTGGTGCTAGTGCTCCGGGTAATGATGGTGGTGGAAGAGGACGGGGTGGTGGTGGTGCTCTAGGAAGGGATGGTGGTGGTGGTAACATTGAAGAAATATTGGTTGGTAGAGGAAATGAGTACAAAACCAAGAAGAAGCATGACAATATCGCTTCAACTCAACCTTGGAAAAGATACTAAGAGGATGTGATTTATACAATTTTGATTGATGTAAACTTTGTAATTAATGAAATGTAATTATTTTACGTTTATGAAATAAATTATGATTTCCCAATACATGAATTATTTAAGAATTATTTCTATCTTTGTAGGTTGCTCAGAAATAGGACAGTAACAACATAATAAAGTGGGAACACAATTGTGATAAGGGACAATATTTATGGACGATTTATATCATGGTAATGGTTACAAAGTTAATTGATAATCAAATGAATGCACAAAGTCAAAATTCAATGACAACAAATATTTATAACTGCACACATAGGAACCACTGCGAATATAAAATTCACAATCACAAATGCCACTGTGAAGATGACAACTAAAATCAAATACAAGGTTGTGTTACTGACCTGACTCAACTTCGCAACGGCTCCTGCGACTCAAAAATAAATAATCGCAAAATATTGTGTGACCAATGTGTCAGATTTATGTCCAATCGCAGATGACCATGCGAACAAAAAACTCAGACTCGCAGTATCCTCTGTGATTGGACATAAATCAGACTCTTTCCATTTTTTGGTTTTTTGTTTTTAACTATTTTTTTCCAATTCATATGGTTTAGATACACTATTGGCATATTTGACTTATTGCAAAATCACCATTCTATGGATGGATTATGAGAGTGTTAAAATTGAGATTTTGCAATATATTAAAAATATATGCCAAGAGTGTATCTAAAACATAGAAATAAAAAAAAGTCAAAATAAACCAAAAAATTAACAAAGTTTGTTTTCTGTCCAATTACAAATTTATTGCAAAACCCTCATTTTGACGTACATTTTTATTATGCATCCATAGAAATGGTGGTTTTGCAATAAATCAAACATGCCTAGAATGTATCGAAACCATAGGAATGAAAAAACAAGAAAAAAAAGTCAAACACTTAAAAATGGACAGAGTTTGTTTTTTGTCCAATCGAGGTTCCTGCGAATGTTAAACTCAAATTCGCATAATCCTCTGCCAATGGGTAAAAATCACACTCATTGATCACATAGTATTCTGTGATTTATCATTTTAAAATCGAAAGAGCTGCTGCGAAGGTGAGTCTGTATGTAACGTAAGCTTTTTTTATTGTCATTGAATTTTGACTTTGTGCGTCCAATTTTTCGGATTGATTGATCAAAGTTATCATGTTTAATTGATTATCAGTTAACTTTGTAACCATTACCATGATATAAATCATCCATACAACTACTCATCCATAAAAAGTCAAATTTACAAAGGTATAATTTTGAAATGTAAGAATTTGATGACATTTAATGATTTCAAATGTACAAGTCATCCATAAATACAAAAAAACGGTGACTTCTTTTACAACTAGATCATCGTATATATAAATGTCATTTACATATATACATGTCATTTACAAAATGTGCAAAATGTTGATTAATCCAGTATGTGAACGACCTCCTCCAATTTCTTTTTAGATTTGGATGCATTGTACTTCTTCAACATCAAGCCACCAATGTGGAGTTGGCCATCAAACGAACTTTTCTATGATACTGCTTCTAAAAACATGCGAGAGGGCCGAGTCGATATTGTCCGAGGCAATTGTGGTTTTGGTGTCATATGGAGCAAGATGAAGTGGGAACTCTGGGCAAAGTTTACCATGTAACATACCCGTATGTCATTCAAGTTTCACGACGGCTGAACATATAAACAAGATGTAGTGCTCGGTTTCCCATAACACACAAACACACAATTATAACGGTTTGCCACGAGCTCTAGCATATCTGGTTGAATCAACCAGTTTCGGCATGTAGTGCATATAATGCCTTCTAGATTTGTCAAAGCATCCTTCAAAATCTTCACTCCACCCTCGTTCCACATTCGTAGCCACAACTCATGGTTAGTTTCTAGTTACATTAGTAGTTCATTTCTTACTTGCTTCCAACCACTATTCTCGTCGTAATCTAGAAAGTTTCCTAATCCACAATGTCGATCAATAAGTACATTTTGAATGTTGTCAACATAATCCCGAATCCACAAAGGATTTGCTTCATAAACGTAGTTTTCCACTTCTGTTTTGATTTAGAAACACTTTCCTGGCTTATAAGCTCCTCTTGTATCTTAGCGTACTCATGACCAGACGAGTCCCTTTTCTTGGGCTTCTCATGTTTGGAAAATTTCTTATTTTTAGGTATCCCCTTGGCCTTTACAGGTTTGGATGGTTCGATAATGACATTTGAACCAGGGCAACTCAACTCTAAAAACTTCATTCTCAACACCAATTGTTGATTAGAAGCGGATTAAAAAATTTTATGCTTAACAGCGTCGACCACTGAGTCTATAATCACATTCATTTTGCCAAGTTGCATCCAATGCTTATCTAAGATACACAACGAAAGTTGTCCGGTGGGAGTAAGATATTGTGTCTTTTTATGACGACAAAACAACCCATGAGTGGTTCGAATCACACATCAAAAATTGACTAGGTTATTGGCCACAAGTTCGGTTTCAGGCCTACGGATTTTTTACAGTATCAAATCAATAGCCTTTTTCGATAGGGACCCATTTTTCCAAATAAATGTAGCATATGCTTTTTCTTGAACTTTGTCAGACTTTTTTTAAATGTTGTTTACATCTCTATTAGTTGGACTTGTATTATGTCATGCATTTTTGTCCATACAATATAAAGTGTCTTGAGAATTTTCCAACATTTTCTTTAACCTTGAGTGTGCGCCTTTAATGCAACCGGTGGTCCATTGGCCAAAATGCATAAAATTGTTGGTTCATGCATTCACAAAGTACTCCTTATGCAGATACCAAACTATCCACAAATAGTCCAAACAATTCGGATGTGATGACTATCTTCTCTCGACTCAACAACGTCCTTGTTCCATTCTTGCTCTATACATTATCTATAAAAATTCAAGAAAGATTTTATAAATTTGTTTCATCCCTCATTATCCTTAAAATGTTTTTTACAATTATTCTCGGCATTTGTATTTACGTGCCACTTGCGTAACTATCTCCTTGTTTTGGGAAAGACTCGCTCATTGACTTTGATCAAACACAGCTCTCTATTAGTCACAAACACCATTGGTTAGTTGTCAGGCTTAAACATCCCAAATAGTTTTTCCAATGCCCAGGTGTACGACTATTCATTTTCAAATGACATAAAACAATAACCGACATTGAAAGTCTTGTCAATCGACGTGACACCTACAACCTCAAAGAGCGACATTCGATAGAGATCTTTTTTATATGCAATCCATAAACATCACCAATGGGAAACACTTCGCTGGTTGAATTAACTCGGGATGCGACCAAAACATATTGGTGACTCTATTCTGATCGTCGATTGTATGCCACTCAATATAACCATTTTGTTCAACAAGTGCATTGTGGGTTGCAAAGTTGTCATATCTTTCAGATGGAGTGTCTTTAGTTGATAAATGATATTGTAAACAATATTCAAATAGGACACATTGTTGGGAAACATCTCTTTCAAACTGGATAATATGTAGCAAGGGGCTAGGGGTGGGCATCTCATCCCGCAATCCCAATCTCGTCCCGATTTTTTTGGGTCCTTTGGGATTGATCAAACCAATCTCGATCTCTTCCCGTTCCAAACTAGTGTGGGATGGGATCGTGACAGGAAGGGATCAGGATGTAGATTTTTCAATTTCGCCCATCCCGTATCATCCCGAACTTATTTATTTAATATTTATTATTATTAATATTAATCTAACTACTCTTTTAAAGGAAAGTTTAGGATATATTGAAATTAAATCAAAACATCTATTGTTTGAAAACTTACTTGCTTGATTTGGTACTCTTTGTTAGATAGATACTTTAGTTTGAATATTTTAGGTCAAATAGAACCCATGCACATTTATGCTTATTCACATTTTAGATTGGTTATACAACAATTATTCTTGTATCACATAGTAGATGCTTAACATAAAAAACTGTAAGTTCATTGGACCCTAAATTTTATATGATATTTAACATTGTTATGAAGAAGCTATAAATACATAAATTAGGCATTATTTGTGTGTGAGCAATGTGAGATGAAATTTTTATTATTATTCTTCATTGGAATACTACCTAGTACATGCTCATCCCGTCCCGAACCCGTTTGGGATGGGACGAGGTCGGGATGAGGTCTATCTCGTCACGATCCTGAACAAACGGGATGGGATAGGGATGAGGTCCATCTCGTCCCATTCCCATCCCTACAAGGGGTTACACCCGATGTCGACATGTTCTGCAAATATCTATTTTCTGCTTCGTTCAGTCTTCCGGTAAAGTCAGGGGCGGACCTACTAAGGGGCCAGGGAGCAGCTCCCCCCCCCCCCCCCCCCCCCCTTCCTCAACTTTCAAAATATTTTTAGTATCTAGGATGCTCTAAAAATCAATTATAAACATATAACGCAATATGATAATTGTTCATTCAGATGTTACTATTTGTCTCTCTTAGTGTGGTGGTTGGAAGTTTATCAGATTTAGTAAATGGCCCGAGTTCGATACTCTTCAGGTGCAAGATTTGTTAATGGCTATTAACTATACATTTTTATGTTTATAGATAATTACTATTTTCACCATTGTTACTCGCCTAATTTTTTCCAATGCAATTTTATCAGTAATTGCAAACATTTAAAAAATTGTTTAGCTTAATAAAAAAAACTTATTTTTAACTATACATTTTTATTTTATTGATAATTACTATTTTTCATCATTGTTACTCGCCTAATTTTTTTCAATGCAATTTTATCAGTAATTGCAAACATTTAAAAAATTGTTTAGTTTAATAAAAAAAAAAACCTTATTTTCGGTCCTCTTGGAGCGTATGAATTCTTTACGGCTATTCACAACTACTATTTTTGTCTTTATGACATGCCCCTACTTTTTGTTATCAATGGAATTTTATATGTAACTGCAAACATTAAAGAAATGAATTGTTTGTTCACAAGTGGTATAAAACCTCCAACAAAAAATATTTGAAATTAATATCTAAAATAATAACCATAGAATTCAATGAAAATATCATTAGCCAACTTGTACAAAATTTGAGCCTCATATAAACCATTTTTTTATGAAATTGAATTAAGATCTTATTATGTTTGCAAATTTCAATTTTTTTAGCTTCAACTAGATACTTATCCAATTATTTTGTGATTTTAGTTATATATTCTAGTTATTACATTTGTTTGCCTTTGCTAAGGTTATCGAAATCGTGACCTTATTTTGGTTAAAATTGGACTACAGTGAATTCAATTTGGTATATGCAATGTATTTTTATAGTTGTATTTTTCATTAGTTACTAGCTCGAGTATAGCTCCACCTTTGATAACTACTATTATAAACTAATAATTATTTTTCATTTCGCCCCCTCGACTAAAATCATGGGTCCGCCACTGAGTAACATAATGGCTAAGAATAGATTTTGATCGTAGATGATTGTGAGATCCACATGTCACTTGCAACTTCCAACGATCCTTCTTTATTAAGAAGATACAAATATTATCATCTAATCATATATTAAGAATGATAATTGATGATACATCAAACCACCTTATGATCAACACCGAATATGTGTCATGATATTCTCGTCAACAGAACAAAGCAAACCCAATTGCATACTCAATCCAACGAGGCCCAGACAACATTAAGCCCACTATTGGTAGATTTCATAACGTTAGACACAAATTGCAATGCCTTAATAAGCCCACACGTCACGCGATAAAGCCCAATACTCGTAAGCCTTGATAAAACAAGTATATGGGAAATCGACCCAAGATAGGCTTGCCAACAATACATCGAATCCGACTAGGAAATAAATACTAGAGTATAAGTTGGGCAAATAAACTTATTTGCATTGACAACGCTTAGAAAGGGAAACCTCTCCCGCAGATCTAGGAACACAAGTCATGTAGGGAAACTTCTCTACATCAACAGCTCCCGAATAGGAAATGATATCTAGTCAGTCTCTTTCCCTAAACTACACCACCAAAGGCCTAGCCGAACAAGGATTCTCACTCTATAAAATGAAGATAAGGTCGATAAACTAAGGTACACTACATAATCCCAATTTACAACTTTAAGCCTCTCTTAAGCCTTATATAACTTAAGCATCGGAGTGTCATCAGCCGCCACACGGTGGTCTTTGGCTCACGTGTGCTACTTGTGCAGGTCTATGTAACGGCAATGAAGGAGAGCAGGAATCGACTACATCAGTTTGGCGTTGTTCGTGGGGAACGATAGAGTTCCTCGAAAGAAACAGTAGTACTACCTTTCCCAGATAACCAGAAAGATGGTCACAACAAAGTCTCGCAACAATGGAGATGTTGCGAAACCCTCGAACGCTCAAACCGGCAAAGTGTCGCCCGTTCCACCACCACCACGAGAGGAACTCCCTCAGACCCCCATGTCGGTGGCAGCTACAGCAAACCCAAGGGTGGATTTACTGTCAATCCAGATGCAACAAATCGCAGAAGCGCTGGAGGCATTCAAACAATGGAATCCTCCACCACAGAAGGAGACCACGAGCAACGAAGGGCTCAGTCCCTAGAGAGCTCCAAAAAACATGTTCAGGAGAGTCACGCGGCCCCAACAGCTTCACAATGGACCAGAGGTAGAAAAGCAACCAATAGAGACCCAAGGTCCAAAGCCGACAGACACGTCTCACACAACCCCATCCGGAACGGGGCCACATACCCATACGTACTGTTTAATCTCACGGTTCCTCCATTCATGGATTATATCATGGACGAACCACTGCCGAAGAAGTACACACCACCAAAGCTAGAGTTTTACGACGGGACAGGAGACCCGTCCGATCATTTGCGCCACTTCTAGCACGTTATGGCACTCAAGGAAGGTTCTGATGCGATAATGTATCGATCATTCCCTACCAACCTGAAGACGTCAGCGCTGACCTGATTCCACAGCCTCCCTCTGAAATCTATTGATTCATTCCGGACATTGGCGACAACGTTCCTCACACACTTTATGGGCATCCAACAAATCAGGAAGGGCATGTATTATTAAAGCGAAAACAAAGCAAGACGTTGAGGGAGTACGTCACTCGTTTCAATTATGAGTTGACCCTCATCGACAGTTGTAGTAATGACACTGCCGTCACAGCTTTCACATCGGGTCTTAAAAGAGGCAAGTTCTACGACTTCCTTACTCTTGACCCTCTAACCAGTATGACACACCTGCTAAGGGACGCCCACATATATATCACTATAGACGAGATGTCAGCCGCCAAGAGGGGAGTGGAGTCAAAGAAGAAGCCATCTGTCCCCAAGGACATGAAAGAGAGGAAGACGAAAGAGGACGAAGGTAGGAACAAGAGGAAGCACACTGACAACAAGACCGACTCGGGCCGCACAAGGCCTCTAATTATGTCGAGTCTAAATATGTGACTCCTCTCAACACCAGTTTGCCTGACATCCTTGATTCTATTGAGGATTGGGAAGAGCTGGAGTTGCCTCCTAAGCAGCAAGAGGACCCCGCTCAACGCAACAACAACAAATATTGCGCCAACCACAAGGAAGGCGTACATAATACCGAGGATTGTAGAAACCTCAAAAGAGAAGTTGAGTACTGGATCAGGAAAGACAACCTCAATGAGTTCCTAGGCTCGGACAGGAGGCATGGCCGAGCAAAGGAAAGAATGGGCGTTATCAAGGATATTGAAAAGGAAGCTTCTGGCATCATTTTCCTTCACGGGGTCGGCCCCGAAGGGAAGCAATCTAACAGGTCCCGTAAGAGGACGTTGGCCAAGATGCAGAAACCATTTCAGTGTAAGGACTGACAGGTACAACATGCATGAGTTCATAGCCCGATCCCACCACTGACGTTTACGAAAAGGGATCCTCATGAGGTACATTTTCCTTACAATGACGCCCTGGTCATCTCCGTCCTCATTGCTAAGTAGGAGGTAAAGAGGGCTTTGGTGGATACAGGAAGCTCACTCAATGTTCTACTACTCAGCGCATTCCACAACATACAACTACACAAAAAAACGTTAACCCCCGTCATCCACCCCATGATTGGATTCAGTGGAGAGAAGTGCCTCCCCATCGAGAAGATCAATCTAATGGTGGAGGCGGGAGAGCCTTAATTACGAAAGTATCTTGTCCCAGAATTTATGGTGGTTGACGATTCATCCACCTACAACACTATTTAGGGAAGGTCGTGGCTTCATCATATGGAGGCAGTAGTTTCTACTCTACATCAATGCATGAAATATACAACCAACTAGGCCCAAGGAACTATCCGAGGAAATCAACCTGCAGCAAAAAACTGCCATTATGCAGCCCTGAAACAGCTGAATTATTGCCAACTGCAGCTCGGGCCCGCGGAACAAATATGTTAGGCACCGGGCCTAGACATAAAAAAGAATCACTCTACGAAGGTGGAGGAGACCCGACAACCAAAGTGCAGCAACACAGGGAGCCAGAATTCGGAGCTGGCAGCGCAATCCAGACCAATGCATAGCTAAGTAACGATGCTTTAGCAAACGAGCACCTAGTCCAAAAGCTAATAATCAGCAAGGAACTAGGGATGGCAGTGGGGCGGATATCCGCCCCACCCAATCCGTTTGGGGCGGTTTTGGATATGGCTGAATGGGTTTTCGGGTGGTTTCGGGTATCCAAAAAATATCCGTTCACTATTCGGGGCGGATACGGACTTGGCAATATCCGCCCCGCGGATATCCGTTTATCCGTTTATTAGGTAACATTACAACAATACCCTTCCCCTATATAAAGTGATTAAACCCTTGACCCTCCCTCACACCCAAGTCTCCCCCTCTGCCTCTCACACACAGAGAGTCTCCCTCCCTCCTCCCTCACACCGCTCACCACCACCTCACCCAGTCGCCCTCCCTCAAACCGCCCTCCCTACTCCCTCCCTGCTCCCTCACACCGCACACATTACCTCGCCTAGTCGCCCTCCCTACTCCCTCACACCGCCGTCACCGCGAGAGATCTGCCTCCCTGCTCCCTCACGCCGCGATCTGCCTCCCTCGCAGAGAGATCTCTATTTGAAGCTTGGAGATCGAAAGATAAGGGTTTCTTCATCTTCCCCATCAGAGATCAAGATCAGATCTGAGACCGAGATCGAATCTGATCAAGATCTGATTCTTGATCTGATCCAGATCTGATTCTTGATCTGATCCAGATCTGATTCTTGATCTGATCAAGATCTGATTCTTGATCTGATCAAGATCTGATCCAGATCTGATTCTTGATCTGATCCAGATTTGATTCTTGATCTGATCAAGATCTGATATGATCAAGATCCAGATCTGATTCTTGATCTGATCCAGATCTGATTCTTGATCTGATCCAGATCTGATTCTTGATCTGATCAAGATCTGATATGATCTGATCAAGATCTGATCAAGATCAAGATCTGATCAGATCAGATTTCAAGATCCAACTCGAATTTGTTGTAATTTTTTTTTGAATTTGTTGTAATTTTTTATTTTTTTGTTAATTTTTGTATGGTTTGTAATTTTTTGTTAATTTTTGTATGGTTTGTAATTTCTGGAATTTTTTGTAATTTCTGAATGATCTCACAAAAACCAAATTTGTATAATCTGTTTTTCTGTAATTTTTGTGATTCGATAATAGAGAATCTGTTTTTTTTTTTCTTCGGGTATTTTGGGCGGGGCGGATATCCGCCAATCCGTCCGGTTCAGGGATGGTTTTTACAAAATATGGTAAACGGATATTCGGGGCGGATTTGGATATCCGTGATCTCCAGCGGGGCGGGGATGGATTTGTCCAAATCCGCCCCAATCCGCCCCGTTGCCATCCCTACAAGGAACTGCCTGCCAGCAAGAAGTCCACTATTCAGTAACTTTGCTAGCTTTCAAGACACTCCGCAAAAGGGATTATGCAATTCGAGCCAGGACCATATGCGCCTCCTTCAGGGCCGGGTCAGCTTAGTCCTCGCTCGGAGTTAAATTATTTTGTTGTTTTGATTTCGTTTTTTGTATCTATGTTTTATTTTTCCATTTAAAAGAATTATTCGTACCAGACACATTCTAGAAATAAAATACATTTTATTGATTGCAATGAAAGTTATTACAAAGCTCTTGTCGACCAACTAGTACAAAAGTTTATACACTACAAGTATCTAAGTCTGACGCAAGTATCCATTTGTTGAAACAAGCGTAAGAATTTTGCTCTGCTAATCTGCCTTCAGAAAAGAAAACGGTGAAAGTAGAGTGTCTGAAAAAGAAGCCGAAAAAGCGCGCTCAATTCATTGCTCCCCCAAATCACCTTACAAGGATGATTTGAAAGTAGCAAGCAAAGTACTTGAAGAAGGCTGCGAGTACTCCCTCGATTCTTTGCTCCGTCAGTCTGCCTCTTGAAGAGAAACAAAAGGGAGCAACAGAAAATAAATGAAAATATCCCTGAACAACAGGATCATCGAGGTCTCACAGTGGTGCCAAATGGGGACGCCTCTCAAATGTGTAATGCCTGCGGTAACGCAGAGATAACCCCCAGGAACGAAAGTCACAACCTCCAGTCAACCATAAACTAGCTGCGATGACCATCCCCAACAGCAGTAACGGATGAGATGGCGCTTGAGCACAGAAATATGGAAGACAGACCTGACCCCCGAGGGGAAGCACGTAACTCTTCTTTGCAATGTAAGAAGATATTACAAGATCTCATGGGATCAATCAGATGCCCACCCAGATCAAACAACACTGCATAATAGCAAGCCTTATTAAGACTTATCGCCGCAAATGTCAGAACATCCGAAGACTCCAGTGAGGAAGATCTTCCTTCAGCTTTTGGAAAACCAAAAGCAAATTCTCTGGTAAGATGCATTTGATTAACATGCTCTAATATTCTCATTGTAGTACTTGAACGAAGAATATCAGCCTACATATAGGAATGATGGTTTATGAAGCAATGTCAGCCAACAATTACTACAACATTGAATGTTGTACGGGAAATCGGGAGACGACGGTTCCAATTACAACTGCACGAGTCCACATCCTTCAAATTAATGACCCTGCAGGCAGCCACATTAACTGTGGAGAGTAATCAATATTGAACCGTCTCGCAATATGCGTTGTATCCTCGGCACATTGATCTACAAAGATTTTTTCTAATTCGACACTCTTCTAATGGGCCCAGGCTTATGCCCTGCCAGATCTGACACAACACATGCAAAGGAACAAACAACAAAGGCCTTGAGCGCCCATGAAATAAGGACTACACCTGCAGAGTATTATCAGTAAATCCACGGCATCGACCCTCTTACTATTCCGATGTTGTTCATTAAAGCCGGTCAAGCTATTACTAGTCCGATCAATTGATCCGACTTTGGAATCAGACCGCCAGACGAAATAAGTAAGTCAGGACACCCAAGCCAGACTTACATGCCCAAAATCTGATTCTGACCAAAGCTTAGTTAGCTCCGACTAATTACAATAGCTTCTGGTTCATTCTAACACCTAGCCCGCCAAAAGCAAACGACGATGGGTTAGAAAGTGAGAGCTTAGTCAACATTTTTAATACCTGGCCACGATGGATTGCCAGGGACCATTGTCCAATTGCAGATAATGGTCGCCGAACCTAACCAAAGCTTAGTCAATTTCGACTTATGGTGAAAGCTTCAAGTAAGCTCTAACGCCCAATCTGTTAAACGAGTGTCAACGGTTTAGAGAATGGCAGCTTAGTCAGCACTCTGATGCCTGATCGAGACGGTTTGCCAAGGATCATTGTACAAACATGGGCAATAGTGACCGAAATTACGATGGCTTCTGGTCTACTCGAAGCCTAGTCCGCCAATAACGGATTCCGACGGCTTAGAAAGTGAGAATCTAGTCATCGCACTCGACGTCTGATTAAGATAGCTTGCCAGGGGTCACTACTCGTACATAGATAGCGATCGCCGAACCCCGGCCAAAGCTTAGTTAGTGGCCACTGATGACGGTGGCTTCGGTAGCTCGAAGCCTAATTTGCCGCGTGCAGATTCCGACGGCCTAGAAAGTGGGAACTTAGTCAGTGCGAAGACACCTGACCGCAATAGCTTGTCAGGGATCATTGGCCTACTATAGACAATGATCGCCGAACCCCCGCCTAGAAAGTGGGAGCTTAGTCAAAACGACTGACAATGATAACGTTTGGTTAGCTCTGATTCCTAGTTTGCCAAAAGCGAATCAAGATGGGTTGGAAAATGGGAGTCCAGTCAGTGCCCTCGACGCCTGATTAAGATGACTTGCCAGGGACCACCATGGTCGCCGAACCTAACCCTGGTTTAGTCAGTTATAACTGGCGATAACAACCTCCAGTCCAACTAAGCCTCTTCCACGAATAGCAGATAAAGACGAGTCAGAAGTCCGATCAGAGCTCTGGAAGCTCGACTCTGATGACTTGCGAGGACTATTGTTCGATCATCTATAACGATACACGTGCTGGAACCACAGTCTAACTAATTCGCTTATAATGGCAACAACAATTGTTGGTTCAACATACAACCAAGCTGCCAGTCAAAGGGTGGATTACACTCCTCGATCACTAATAGGTTTCTAACCAAAATTGCACGAACTATCGCAACACAAGAAGTCAGAACTCTCGTCAGCAGATCAATCATAAAGCTTCTTGTCTGATAACTAATGTCGAAATAAGACAAAGCAGGTAAAAGCTAGCACAAAAGTAAAGGAAAAAATGAACATGTACAAAGTACTATTTATTTACGAGCAAAAAAAATAATACAAGGTTCACTCCTTGCCAGGAGGAGAGTCGGATACAACAGAGATGGACTTAGCAGGAGACACATCTGCATGTGCTGCCTCTCAATCACCCTCATTAGGGTCACATTTTTCTTCAGACGAATCGGTGGCCACTTCAAACTCTGCGTATGCAATCTCTATATAATAGGAGAGATCCCAGTTGGGATGTTCTTCATTCATCAGATGTGACAGCTCAAATCTTCTATGCACAACTCTGCTGAACTCAAACGTGCCTTGGGCCTTAAGAAGCTTCTCCTCGCGCACCTTGATTCAGCAAGCTCCTGCTCCAGTCGCTTCATCTTGCCCGACAGCATGTCAGTCTTGGACTGCTCAGCACCAACCTTATTATTAATAGCACTTGGCTCATTTTGTGTCAGAAAAAGCTACTATTCAACGGTCCGCGCACTCTTTGCATTACAATTAACATCAGCCTCCAATTGCTGACATCGGATAGTCCATTCGGACTCCTTGACCCTATCAACTTGTTGAGCCTGCAGTTCAGCCTGCACTCTAGCCACAGTCTCGCGGACAAGTTGCAAGTCACGACAGACAAGGTTCAATTCATCATCTAACCGATCCCTCATGGACACTACCCCCGCCAAGTCGGACTCAAGCATTTCCAAGCGAACTTTCTGAGCCTCCGACCTTGTACACCAGGACTCCACTCCAGTATTTGACTTCAAATTGTTTCCTCAATGACTCAATCTCGTAGAGAGCGTCAGAGTATGACTTCTTGAAGTTTGCAAAGACTCGCTCCATAGTACACACTCTTTTGCGAGCGGTCTCAACTTCAGTTCCAGCTGCGACCACTTGGTTCGGGTATGACATCCCCAACATGAGATGTTTCTGCCTTTATCCATACGCTCTCCCAGCGTCTTTCCCACTAGCTTCGGAACACAGTTCGCCAGCTAGTCATTCCACCTACTAATATGCTTCCTCGAAGCGTAAGAAATGTTAACCTCTTGATTCCAAGTTTGGTTGTTCATCCTTACTACGTTTGGAACAAACAGGCTTATTCGAGCATCCAAATGGAGATCCTTAGGAATCGGAATCACCCCAGCACCGCCCTTTAATGTCTTTACTGCAACATGGCCCTCATCCACAATTTTCCCTTTTTCCCACAAGAATCGGCTCTCTTTCATCCACCGATTCAGCATCAGCTGACGGGGAAGAGGGAAACGAGTTATTCCTTGGACCCATCGTCAATTCAATGTTGGGACGGAAACAAGATGGAGGATAGTATGGGCGATGTGAAGGAGACCCTTCACCATGAGGTCAACAATCGGACAACTCTTCAATAAGTTCATGATCCTGAGAAGGGCGGAGCTCAAAGTACTTTATGGAAAAGGGATGACCAGATGAAGCTGCCACGCCCACCTGTAGCAGCATTTTGTTCAGAACCTCTGCCTGCTTTGTACTCAGTTTGGTTACATCCTCCACACCCACCATTTTTAGATACTCATTCTCCAAGTCAGGAAGGGAAATAGCGGCCTTGGCCTGAGCATCACGCCCCTCGAAAACAACAGTCTCCACCCCGACAGACAAATCAGGCACTTGCCCGACAACATCACGTCCTTCGAATGAGCCCAAGCGCCTGTAGACAGATTTGGACAAAGCACGTGTCCTCTTCAGAGGCACATGAGAAGGAAGCGCCTCATCTATTTTTTGTCCTGCTCGAAGGGCTTCAAACATTAATCCTTGGAGGTTTACTCTTTCTCGAAGCAGACACGCCTTTGAGCTTTGGCTTTGAAACCCTAAAAAGAGTGAGAGCCTCATGCCAATGAGCCCACAGTCCATTGCGCTTGACATTAGAAGACAAAATGACATCATCCATCCTCAGACAAGGCACGTCGCGAAACACATCCAGAGTTGTTTTATCTTCAACAGAAAGTGGAGAAGTTGGGAATTTCCCTGTGAAAAGTGCAAAAGGTCAATCTGACATGCATTTAACGTAAGCAAGACCAAAAAAATAACACTTACTCAGCTGTCTGAATTCCAGCTCGACCAGCAAACTCAAAATACTGCGAATCCGCAGGAGGCATGAAACAAAACTTCTGCCAGGATTTAAAATCATCAGGCAACTTGCCAAAGCAGTCTGACAACATCAGCACACATACAACATGTTCATATCGGAGGGGAAGTAAATGTTGGATCGCCCTCAAATATACTCGAACACCAGCGTCCTTAGCCCTAATCAGAATGGCAACCACAGTCCTATACCCGTTCGGCGCCAATTGAGCGAGAGCAATGTCGAGGTACGCCAGGAACTCCCAAATCTCATTGATAACAGGAAAGCGGACATTCGATTGAAGCATACCTCGGTGAAAATAGATAAACCCCTCGGAAGGGTGCAATGGCGTTAGATCGGCGTCCATAGTGAAGAGCACCAAATCATTAGGAATCCCTTATGTTTTACGAAGGACTTCCATATCCGGCTCAGAGAACAATCTCTCCTCAAAGAACTTGCAGCCCTTAGCTAACAGTTCATCAGAAAGCTGATTTCGACCTGCCATGAAAGATAGTACAAACTTTCAAATACGGAAGCTGAGCTAAGTCGAAAGCACAGGATGCGGTACGACAAAACTGAGTCTCTAAGATCAAATTAGTAAAGAAGCCAAACTCCACAGAGAGGAGATCTATATAGAAAACATAACTTCCATATTTCTTTCTTTCGAGCAAACGCACGAAATAGGTAGGCCAGCAATACATCGGATACGACTAGGAAACAAATACTAGAGTATAAGTCGAGCAAGAAAACTTTATTGCATAGACAATGCTCAGAAAGGGAAACCTCTCCCGCAGATTTAGGAGCACAAATCGTGCAGGGAAACTTCTCTACATGGACAGCTCCCGAACATAAAAGGATCTCCAACCAGATCTATTTCCCTAAACTATGCCACCAAAGGCCTTGCCAAACAAGGGCTCCCACTCTATAAAAGGGAGATAAGGTCGATGAACTAAGGTACGCTATAGAATCCCAATTTACAACTTTAAGTCTCTCTGAAACCTTATTTAACTTAAGCATCGGAGTGTCATCGGTCGCCACATGGTGGTCTTTGGCTCACGTGTGCTACTTGTGCAGGTCTAGGTAACGGCAAGGAAAGAGAGCAGGAATCGACTACATCAATAATGAAGAAAATGATTAATGCTATGGTCACCTTTGGAAAGTTGGTATCTTCCAAATGTGCTTTAAGTATCTCCAGGTTGTCAAGATTATTTAAAGATATCTCTAAATCTATTAGATCGACGATAACATCCTATGAACAAAATAACAATAATTAACAACAACAATAAGAAGAAGATCAAACTAACCTTAAAACACAAATAAAAAAGTTTTAGGGTTCAAATATTAACAACTAACCCTAAAATAACAATATTGCTTCAAATATAAGTAGAAATGAAATTAAACATAATATTACAATAATCACAACAACAACAAAATACCTTTGCAAAATCATCTCGAGTTAAGAATGTACGTCAAGTGGAGTGGGTTGTTCTTCCTATTGAAAATGTTCATTGTCACGCCCCGATTTTTGAACAACATAAAAATAGATTGTCCAAAAACCAAGGCATGACAGGAACACATAAAAATGGTACAGTCATAAGGCTTATACCTGTTCTGATCTCGGTTCCCAGATGAACGCGAGTTTCTAGACGACTCACCTCCCCTGCTCTTCTCTCTAGCCTCTCGAAAATCAGCGTCTTGCTCTTCAAACTTGAGAGCTAAGTCTAAAACTCTGTCAAAGGGTTCTTTATCAAAGGGTAAAAGCGACTTTGACAAATAATGACCCAAACCCTTGATAAACTTCTGATTCTTCTTGGCAGGGGTATCAACCAAGTACGGAGCATACCGAGTCAACTCGTTGAATTTTGTCACATACTGGGTCACTGACTTTGTACCTTGCGTCAAACTAAAGAACTCTGCAGCTAGCTGAGACTTCACAGCTTCAGGTACAAACTAACAGTCAAATTTGGACTTGAAAGTCTCCCAAGTCATAACAGTCGTATCCATGCTCTCCTCCACAGAATCCCACCAATACCTGGCATTACCATCCAAGTTATGAGCAGCTAATTCTTGTTTCTGCACCTCAGTCATCTGCATCCGATTGAATATGGTTTCACACTTGCGAATCCACTTCTCAGCTGCAATAGGGCCAGTCTCTCCATTAAACCTCTGACCGCCTAAGTTCCCAAATTCCTTATTTCTCCTGGCAAACGGGTCACCATGACTATCCTGATGGTTGTTCTGCACAACCTGCAAAAGTTGCGTCATCATGGCTCCCACGTCTACCTGAACCAAGTTAGGAACCCCTCCCTGATCATTCGAACCATTTGGGCCACTAGCATTATTTTCAAGCCTACCATCATGATTTTCACTAAACTCGTCCATTTCAAGATACAAACTTCACTCAAACCCTTCCAAATACAGATGAAAAATTAGAAGAAATAGATAGAGACGATGAAGACGTACAAGAGAGGGTGAGACTTTGGCATTTAGGGTCATCCGACGAGCTTGGAAGGAAGAGAAGCCATGCGAGTTGGGTTTGTTTCTGAGCGCGGATCAACCAAACCATTCCAAGAAGTGGAAGAGAGGCAAAGAGAAGATGAAGAAGTATAAGAGAGAGGATGAAGTTGTAGAAGAGGTGTGATTGTTGTTCGTCGTCCAACGAGATTGGGAAAAGAAGAGATGATGCGAATGGGGTTTCTCTCATCACTAGAATTGGGAAAAAAACATTTTGGGTGTATATAGTGGTGGTGTTCTTCAATAGAATTGGTGGTGTCATTTAGCAAATGTCTTTGGGTAATTAGGGGTGTGCATAGGAACAATAGTGATTAATGTTTTTCCTTGTGGTGTTGGTTGAAAGTGGTTTTTATTTATTTGAGATTAATGCTTTCATGACCATTAAGGATCAATTTTTTTAACTGTGGTTAGCCACCAAAGTAAAAATGACAATTTTAACCTTTTTAATCCCTAAAAAATATTTTAAACCTCAAGGCACAAGTCACTAAAAATCAATCTAAAGTTTTACCCCAAAATCTCTAAGTAGACCAATGCTCAAATCATCAACTTCCTCCAAATCCTCTTAAATGGTAACACAACTTCCTCCAAATCCTCTTAAATGGAAACACAAATTCCAAAAAACGATTCAAATGTTGTAATTGGTAATCTAAGGTAACTGAAAGCTAGAATTTTAAGTTAATGAACCATCTGTTAATTCTTTGATATCTACAATGAAACCTAAGTTGCTAAAATGATGAATTCAAAATTTTGATGAAACTCCGACCTCTAGGGTATTTATTGTTTAACTATAACATTTGAAATCTAACAAAACAAACACTGAAGGATGGGAAATTAGAGAGGCGGATATATATGGATTAGGCGAATGGTTTAACTGTGAGGGTATGTAAGAGGAACAAACATTTTGGCAATGAAAATTTTACCTAATACTTACCATCAAATTGGATTTTCTTGTTTTTTGATATTTAATCTGAAAAGCTTCCTACTATCGTTCTCATTGTGGGTTCATTGATGATGAAGGGAACTCATAACTCAATGTTATAATTATTAAATGGGTTTCAAGTGACTGTTGTATACTTTAGTGAGAAAAAAAAAGGAATGAAATAACATCAAATAATGAGATTGAATTTTTTGAAGACTTGTGAAAAATGGACAAAGAAGATAATGCAGAATAACATGTGTGATGATGAGTCCCAAAAGACATAAGGTGAGTTTACAACAATGTTTGGATGAAGAAGACGATCATATCACCATTGATCTACATAGAGATTCATTGTAGAATTTCAAAATGATTGCAGTGGCTCGAGATTTACGATATTTTTAGGGATTGAAAAGGTTGAGTGTCATTTTATTTTGGTGGTTGACCACAATTATAAATTGACCCCTAATGGTCATAGAATTAAGAAATAGTATTTATTAGCTGATGATACATCAAAATATACTGACATTGCAACCATACACGTGGCAGAAATATATCCATCACGAGGATCTGACGTTCCATCTACTGGGCCGGCTCGTAAAATCCAAGAATGTAAAGCCAATCATAAAGGCCCAAACAGGGCCCATTAAAGGAAAATGTAATCGAAGCCCAAATCCAGGCCCGCGCGAGTTTTTTCATAAAGAAGATGAACGTTGCACAAAAAAAAGTGTTGTGTAGGGATTTACGTCTCTACGGATGCATCTCCATAAAAGAGGAGACTGTTATGAGAAACGTCTCCTTCCGTTGCGCCTCATATGCTTAAGTCACGGTATGCAACTTGAATTGAGTTTTGTCCAAATTTACTTCCTTCTTCAAACAAAGTTGTTGACTTAAGCATCGGAATGCCTTCGGCAACAAAAAATGTGGTTTTTAGCAATGTAACATCTTTTTTGCAGGTCAAACTCACATGAGGGCGAGATTTAAATGCATCAGTTTGGCGTCGTTCATGGGGAACAAGAAGTTTCCTTTTTTAAAAGAATATCCACAGTGACAAAACTTGCCGAGATCTAATTAATGATCTAGAAGCTATCAAAGCCAATGGAATGTTCTACAAACCCTCAATCTGGCGATGGTCGATGCGACATGTCTCATGATATAAACCCCGCGACAATTATAAACCAACTACGCCGGAAAGAAGGGATCCTCAACACATAACGATTCGGACATCTCTGACATCTTGGGGAATCCCCTTGGACCCTCGTGTAGAGATGCCCATGACTCAGATGAACCACGTGATCAAAATGGTGGATAGACTCACCCAAAACCTGGAGGGCAACAAGCCTCGAGAAGAAAACACCCAGCTTAAGAGACATCAGACCAATAATAGTCTCGAATTCAGCCAATGAAAGTCTGGAAGGCTACAACTGAAAAAGCCCAAACGTGAACGACCAGCAGAGAAATCATTCACAACCTTAATAACAAGTCAATGTGAGGTCCTTAAAGCTATTGCAGAATGGGAAGGCGTCAAGTGGCCACCAAAAATGAAAGGAGATCCAAAAAGACAGAACAAAAGCAAATACTGCTCCTTCCATGACGACTACGGACACGATACAGAAGATTGACGTAGCTTGAGGGACGAGATCGAACGCCATGTCAAAGAAGGACGACTTGGAGAATTCATTAAGCCGAGAGAGCCCAAAGGCGAAATAATCACACAAGGAGAACAACCAAATGAGCTAATATACGTATTGGATGGTGCAGGTGGAGAAAATGAGCAATCCAACCGATCCCGGAAGTGAATAGTCAGATACTTACGAGCAAATATTAGATACCAAGAGCCGTCAGCACAACGCGCAAGAACGATGCAAAAGACTCTGACCTTCTCCAACAAAGATGCAGATGGGATTAACTTCCTGCACAATGATGCCTTAGTGACTTCGGTCCTGATAGTCAAGTGGGAAATCAAGAAAGTGTTGGTCGACACGAGTACTTCAACCAACCTCCTATAATTAACGACGTTCCAAAGGATGCGGTTCACTAATGAGCAAGGATTGTGATTTCGTTTTACGAGTTAATTTCAGTATCCTGATTTTAAGAAATATTTTGAAAAATATATCGGTGTGTATAGAAAAAGCGTAAAAAATTTGAGGATACATGAAATATATATTTGAAAAAATAATATCAAGTAAATAAATGTATTAAATACAATAAATAATCAAACCGAAAAATAACTGTAACCGAATAGTAAAAACCTTATCGAATTGAATGAAGTTCGGTTCGGTTTTGGTTTTTAGAATTTTGAAAACCGAAATAATCAAACCAAACCATATAAAGAAAATTTTCCCCAATTACCCTTGCAACCCAAGCAAATGCAATTTTGCTTTTACGTATGTTGAAATTATAGGACTATTCTTTTAGGGCTGCAATAATCCATGTTGAAGTCACAGGCTCTGAATTTATAGTACTGAATTTTGAAATTATAGGACTGTATTTATAGGACTAAATTTTGAAATTATAGGACTGAATTTATAGGACTGTATGTTGAAATTACAGGATTGAATTTCGTAAGCCTTGTGAATTTTGTAAGCCCTGTTGAAATTATAGGACTGAAATTATGTTGAAATTTTAGTGTGAAACATTTTGTGATGAAAAACCGAAAAAAAACCGAATTGAATCGAACCTCACGGTTTGGTTAGATTTTGGTTTTTTTAATTTAAAATTGGATAACCAAATCGAACCGAAAACCGAACTTGAACTTGGTTCGATTTCGGTTTTGGTACAAAATCGAACCATTTGAACCGATTAACAGCCCTAATTGACGGACTTTCTTGTCGTCATGCTCCATCTGCATACAACATGCTACTCAGGAGTCTCTGGATACACAAAATGGGCGCAGTCTCCTCAACTGTGCACCAATGATTGAAGTACCATACCGACAATGAGTGTTGGAAAAATCAAAGGATATCAACCAGTAGCCCATGAGTGTCCGATGATAAAAGCTCCCCACAAATAACAATTACTGCAACGATCGGAGGAGCTTTCACAACAACCTGATCAGACGAATCCCGACCTCCCGGATGATAATATGGTTCCAACCAGCCCACGTGATCGATCGAACACCGGATAGCCGGAAGAAGAAATGATCGTGGTCTTCCTAGACAACGAAGCGGAGAAAACAATCCGAATTGGCACAAAGATTCACCCCAAGCTCGCCGAGGAACTAATCGAACTGCTAAGAGATAATCAACATGTTTTTGAATGGATGATGAAGGACATGGTAGGAATAGGCATGTCCGTCCGTCGTTTCTCACAAATTACAAGTAAACCCAGATAAGAAGTCGGTTTGGCAAAAAAGAAGGCTAGTGGCTCCAGAACGTAATCAGGCAATAAACGAGGAAGTGCACCTCCTACTTAATGCAGGGATGATAAGCGAAGCTCACTACCCGGATTGGTTGGCCAACACAGTGCTAGTAAATAAAAAAGGCAAATTGAGGGTATGCGTGGTCTACATCGATCTGAATAAGGTCTACCCAAGAAAATAGTTTCCCACTTCCATGAATAGACCAGATAGTGGCTGCAACCACTGGACATGAACTACTAAGTTTAATGGATGCATACTCTAGATACAGATGTAACCTCCCGATCAAGAAAAGAACATCTTTTATAACGGAAAGGGGTACATACTATTATCGAGTAATGCCCTTCGGATTGAAGAATGCATGAGCAACGTACCAACAGCTGGTGAACAGAATGTTCAAATATCAAATCGGTAAAACGATGGAGGTTTACATCGACGAGATGCTTATCACACCGAGCGGACCACATCACAGCTCTCGAACACGCCTTTTCCCAAATGCGAAAGTATAAAATGAAATTGAATCCGGAGAAGTGCACATTTTGAGTAGAATTAGGAAAATTCCTCGGGTACATGGTCAATCAAAGAGGAATCAAGGCCGACCCAAAGCAGAAACATGTGCTTCTCAACATGCAGTCGCCAACAAACATAAAAGGTGTACAAAGTCTTAATGGAAGAATAATGACCTTGAACATATTCATCTCCAAATCCTCGGACAAATGTCTACCTTTCTTCAAAATTTAGAAGGGATACAAGACATTCGAATGGAATGTGAAGTGCATAAATTTTTTCAAGACCTAAAAGCATATATGGGGAGCACAAAGTTACTGACGAAGCTGAACACGAGGGAAGCACTGTATTTATATTTATCTATGTCCAACCACGCGGTAAGCTCAGCGCTAGTACGGGAGAAAAAGGCACTCAAAAACCAGTATGCTACATTAGCAAAACACTTGCCGATGCAGAGATAAACTATCCAGCTCTAGAGAAATTGGTGCTCGCCCTGATCGTGTCTTCAAGAAAACTACAACTATACTTCCAACCGCATCCAATCACAGTTATGACCAAGCAGCCACTTCGGTCTGTGTTGCACAAACTAGATCTATCGGGAAGGATAGTGAAATGCGCAATAGAGCTTGGGCAGTTCGATAATAGCTATGCCCCTAAAATCGCTATTAAATCCTAGGCATTGGCGGTTTTCATCTCCGAATTCACAGTAAGCAATGACCAACAAGCAGAAAGCAAGAGCGAAGAAGAACAAAACAAACCAATCACCAACGGATGGATCCTTCGCTGTGACGAAGCATCAAACGAGGTGGGAAGTGGGGCTGGATTAGTCCTGTAAAACTCAGAAGGCGTCGGGTTGGAGAAAACAATAAAATTCAACTTTAAAGCCTCAAACAACGATGCTGAATACAAAGCTGTGATAGCTGGGCTACAGTTAGCAAAACACTTGGGTATAAAAGACATCAGTGTCTTTACTAATTCCAAACTGGTGGTCAATCAATTGAACGACGAATTCAAAGTCAACGATGCCCGAATTAAGGCCTACCACCAAAAAACCATTGAACTGATAGAAGGCTTCTAAACTGCAATCATTTAGCAGTGGGAGGATTGAGAACAAAAATGTCGAAGAACTGGCAAAGGAAGCATCAACAGCTAAAGAGAATGATAATCCATTTGTCATGATGCAAGGAAGTTCCATACTTGAGAACTAGGTGGAAGAAACATGTGCCACAAATCACGAGAACAACTAAACAACTCCAACCCTAGCGTATATATCAAACGGAGAATTCACAACAGATAAGACGGAGGCCCGAGAACTACGAAATCGAGCAACACGATACACAATGATTAACAACAGACTCTACAGAACGCCACGAGTCTGTTGCTAAGGTGTCTTTCACTGGAAGATGTTGAGTATGTCCTACAAGAAATCCACTATGGTACATGCGTAAATCACTCAGGGATAAGAACGATGGGTCATAAAGCACTCACACTAGGATACTATTGTCCAACGATGCGAGCAGATGCTCAAAAATTCGTTCGCGCATACGAAAAATGCCAAAGATTTGCCCTGTATACTCACACTTGATCCCGATGAGTAACCCTTGGTTATTTGCACAATGGGGAATGGACATTGTAGGACCACTCCATGTGTCCGACAAAAATAAGTTTCTCCTTGTAGCAACAGATTACTTCACTAGTTCGGTAGAGGTAGAACCCCTAACAAAGATAGGAGAAACCCAAGTCGATAAGTTTCTTTGGAAAGACATAATATGCAGATTCGGGATCCCAAGGGTAACTGTCACAGACAACGGGAAACGATTAGAAGGCAAGAAGATCAAGGAGCTATGTGAAAACTTGAACATCCAACAGCACTTCTCAGCACCCGCCCATCCACAAACAAACGAGCAAGCTGAGGTCACCAACAGGACAATCTTGGAAGCAATCAAAAAAAGGTTCGAGACAACGAAAGGATTGTGAACATCCGAGTTGTCCGGTATCCTTTGGGCATACAGAACAACAAAAATAACTCCGACAGGAGAAACCCCTTTCGCCCTTGCAAACGAATCTGAAGCAATGATACCTGTGGAGATCGGTATGCCGCTGTCCAGGACCAAAGAATTTTGCGCTGAAGATAACTTTGAGGCACTGAGAGTCGTGCTAGACCTCCTTGAGAAAAAATGAGAAACGACTTCTATCAAAACATCGTTCTACCAACAGCGTATGGCCGAAATTACAATAAGAGCGTAAATATCCGCACTTTTGACATCGGCAATTGGGTACACCGAAGTTAAGCTCAACACAAATGAACCAGGCGTAGGCAAGCTAAACTCAAATTGGGAAGGACCATAAAGAGTAATAAAGATCAACAGACCAGGAACATACTGGTTGGAAAACAAGGAGCGTGAAAAGCTACCACGGCCATGGAATGTAGAGCACTTAAAAAGATATTATCAATAAACTTTTTCGCTCAATCCTCCATCTCGAGTTCAAAACGAAAAAAATTCAATCAGGACAAGAAAGTCTGATAAAAAATCTCACTCGTGAAAATACTCAACACTAAAAGAGTATCGAGCAAAAATAAATATATGTACAGGACGAACGAGTCGGACATCGGCATGAAACTTCTGGCCTGATCAACCACATAGTAATAAAGTACCAGGACATTCGAGCCAAACTATTTCACGTCGACTATAATGTATGACATCGTAATCCAGATAAAAAATTAGATTTCGTAAAAAGAGAGCTTCTACCAGGATTTTTGAAAATAAAAAGCTGATAAGCTAGACATACTGGACACAACAAATTCAAAATATAAAGTTTCCATTGATCTTCTAAAAAAGAGGTTACAAAAGAATCAAAATAGACAATTAAGGAGGAACATCGATGTTAGCAACAACATCACTAGGTGGTGCAAGCTCAGAAAGCTGGATCACTCAACGAATCCAGAACATTTTCCTCGACATCATCGATTTCTTGCTCGGCGAATCAACGATATTCGGATAAATCTAAGCCTTGTGTCTCTAGAAAATCCAAGAAGTCGTGACGACCATCGATCACTATTTTCCAATCTGCTGCCTCTGCAGCCTTTAGCCTTACGCTAACAGATGATATCTCGGGTTGGGACAACGCCAATTCATTATCAACAACCGTAAATCTAACAGAAACAACATATTTGGCCACAATAAACTCAGAATTTAGCTGAGCAATTTGAGTCACGTAAGCCTTGAAATTAGCAGAACATTCTTTGGCAGAACAAATGGCCTCATCACACTCAGCCTTTCAGTCAGACAACTCATTCTCAGCAACATCCAGATGGGACCGCAACCTAACCAGCTCAACTTCAGACATTTAGAGATCAGAAGCAAACATGTCCTAATGGCCCTTGAGCTCCCTCAACGAAGTCCGTGCAGTATCTGTAGCCCTTGCATGCTCTATGCACTACCTTTTCAATGAATCAAGTTGGTAGAGAACGTGAGAAAAAACCAAGACATATCCTGCCAGCTTCCGTTTCATGAGCGCCACCCGATCACAAGCAGTCTTACAATTCGACCCCATCACGGCCGCATAAGTAAGATGAGTCATCCCTTTCATAAGGTGCTGGAGGCCCTAATCAATATGTTGACGTGGTGGACGTACGAGCATAAGAGTTTTATTAGCCAACCGCCAATGAGGTTGCGAGCGATGTCCTGCACATCAATCTCAGAAGGCCAGCGAAACTTCTCGGCCACAACCGAGATAGGACGAGGAATGAAGGGAATAACATGCGATCCCAAGGTCTCAGCAACAACGGGAGAAACATAGAGTTTGAAGCCCCAAGCTCGAGTAACAACTCGATCTTCCAGTGTCGGATCGTATTCAAAATCATCCAAGGTCTTAGTACTCTTCGGATTCTTAGACTGCCAAAGACCGAGCTCAAGCATTTTATTTTCAATGACACGAGAGTCATCAATCATCGGGTCAGCAAAAACGGGCAAACCATACGAGGCGATAAGACTCTTCTCACGGTTGTCTAAAGGGTAGGAAATCTTTTTCTTGATCCTTACAAGAACTTGATTTATTTCCTTATCTTCTCGGGCAGAAGTGTCATCTTCCGAACCACAACCTCCTTTTCGGGGAAAAAGAGGAGGGGAGGAAGCCCTAATGGCATCACGAACAGATGAAGCGAGCTTTTTCTTCTTCGAGACGCGGCCAGGACTAATTGCCAACTTCTTAGAAGGGCTGAGAGGCCTGAAAACTTTCCTATTTCTAACAATCGAACTAAAACTACCAAAACCTTTGACAGCAACAGAAGCAATTTGGCGTACAGGCTCGTCAATAGAACTCTCTTTGCGGCCAACATCCACATCACTAGCATGTGCAACAGTCACCTCCAAAGCACGACCTACAATAGGCTCCACGCGACCCGCCTCACCCGACGAATACAAGCCATTAAGGATAATGGCATCCGTAGTAAGGAAATCTTCCACCGAGACTCGGGGAAGCTTGCTAAACCGACTACAAAACTCTTGTTCCTCCAACGACAATTCGACCCTCTTAGGCTCTCATAATGACCATAGAATCTGATTTTTGCGCAACCTAAAATAGTTGGAGGCAAGGGATGCATAAAACCTGAGCCTCGGCCAACCCCTGTACCCCTTTCGCAGACCCTTGAAATAAGATGGAGAGCAAAGACAACAGGTGCAATTAGCATTTACACTAAACCCCACCAAGGAATGCAAGACCCTGACATTCATAGGGATACCATATGCGATAGCCCTTGCTAAGATCGCAATCATCACCTTCCAAACATTAGGAACCAATTGGACAGGAGTGATGCCCACAAAATCTAGATACTCTTAGACGATCTATGGAGACGAAAGCCTAAAGCCTGAATGGAACATACCAGGGTACAGAGTGATATATCCATGCTTTAGACGACAAGGATTGTCGCCCTATTCGGGGAGAATTATTTCTAAATCGGCCGGCAAGGAATAATTGTGACGAACGCTATCCAAACTCGTATGTGATGATACACCAAAATGGTCTCAACTCTACATCGTACATGTGTCATGATGATTTCGAGGAATAACAGACCCTAGTGTCAGCCCAAACTGATTCGCCCCAAGCGATTTTAAGCACGCCCAATGTAGTCCGCCAGACGAACTCGAATTCTCACAGCCTGTTAAGCCCACATGTCTCACATCTATCCTCAATATCCGCAAGCTCTGTTAAGGCAAGTATCTCGAGGATCAGCTTCGAATAGGCAATTACAACAGCTCTTTGCTTCCAACTAGGAAGTAGATTTTGGAGTATGTATCTCATATGAAGACTTCTACCTATAGACTACTCTCGGAACGAGAACTATCTCCCGCTTATCTAGCAGCACATGGCTAACAGGGAAACTTCCCTGCATAGCACGACTCCTAATTAGATAAGGATCTCCACGAAGATCTTTTTCCCTAAACTACACCATCGATGACTTGGTCGAATCAGGACTCATGCACTATAAATAAGACATGAGGTTAGTAAGCTAAGGTATGCTACAAATTCCCCATTTACAAAATTATACATTCCTCAGATCCATGTCTTACTTTAGCATCATAGTGCTATCAGCCACCACAATGGTGGTTCGTGGCTCACGTGCGTTCCTTGTGCAGATCAGAAGATTTGCAGGTCCAAGCAGGGAGCGGAAAACGACTGCATCAGTTTGGCGTCGTCCGTGGGGATGACAAAGTTCCTAACCTTTCACTAGTATCATTTCTCTTTAAAATACAAAGAGATGGTGACCACTAGATCACGCAACAATAGAGAACAAGGGGACACATCAAACGCTCTGACCGGTGCCATAACGCGGCTCTCGGCGCACGGGCAACAGACTCACACCCCTGCGCCAGCAACAACATCGACGAACCCCGAGATAGATTTGTTGTCATCTCAAATACAACAAATCGCCAAAGCGGTAGAAGCTCTTGTACAACAAAACCCTCCACCCACTAATGGAAATCAAGAGCAACACATCTATGGAAGACGACAGAGAGCAAGTACAAGATACTCAAGCCCTTGCTAGTTCTCACTGGACTAGAGGGCGGTGCGACCAACACAGAATTGACTCTCAGGGCAAAGAAGCTAGGCCCTCAGAACCTCTTTCGCATAGGGGTGCACGAGCCAGACGTGATCTACCGCCTCTCTGTTCCACCGTTCGTGGATCATGTCATGAACAAAGCCCTTCCAAAGAAGTTCAATCCTCCAAAGCTCGACTTCTACGTTGAGACCACCGACCCGTTCGACCATCTAGCCATTACCAACTTGTAATGGCACTCAAGGAAGGATCCAAGTCGGTGATGTGCAGAACTTTCCCTACCAACCTAAAGAAGTCAACACTGACATGGTTCCACAGCCTCCTACCAAAGTAAATCGATTCATTCAAGACACTGGCAAAAGAGTTCCTGACGTGGTTTGTCGTAGGCCAGCGCCTCCGGAAGAGCCCACACTACATACTCTTCTCTGAAGCAGATATCCAATGAGACACTCAAAGAGTATCTCATGCGCTTCAACAATGAGCTGACATTTATTGACGGTTGTAGCGACGACACAGCCGTGACAGCTTTCACCACGGGCCTAATGGAGGGAAAGCTTTATGAATGCCTCACCTTGGAACCCCCTTTGGATATGACAGAGCTCCTCAAGAGCGCCTAGAGGTACATCACCTTAGAAGAGTTGAGAATTGTGAAGAGGGAAACAGAAGGTGATAAGAAGCCCCCCGCTCCTAAAGACAGGAAGGAGGGAAAGAGACATGAGGATGAAGAAATGAGCAAGTGAAAGCGCAACGACAAAAGGTCAGACCCTAGCCTGGCCAGGCCAGAGAAAGCATCCAACTACATTGGATCCAGAGCCGTGACCCCCCTCAATTCTAGCCTATCGGACGTCCTAAATTCCATAAAAAACTGGGAAGATCTTAAATGGCCCCCGAAGCAGCGCGTAGACCCCTCCAAGCGTGACAACAACAAGTACTGCTCATACCACAATGAGAGTGGTCACGACACCAACGACTGCAGGAATTTATGGTACGAGATCGAGTACTAGATCTGTAGGGGCAAGCTAAAGGAATTCCTGGGCTCTGAGAAGCGATTAGAAATACCCAGGGACTGAGAAGAGTTGGTCAAGGAAATAGAAAATGAGACTCCAGGCATAATCTATGTCTTTCATGGAGAAGGACAGGATGAAGACCAGTCGAACAGATCCCGCAAACAAACTCTATTGGAGATGCGGACACAACCCACAGATGAGGACAAACGCGTTTACTACTCAAGGATGCAAAGCCCCATTCCCACCTTAACCTTTACAGACAAGGACCTCGAAGGAGTCCGAGCGCCACATGATGACGCTCTTGTCATATCGGTTTCCATTGCAAGGTGGGAGGTAAAGAGAGCTCTGGTAGATACGGGAAGCTCGCTCAATGCCATGTTCTAAAACGCGTTCCGCGGTATGGACCTCAAGGAGGAAAAACTGACGTCCTCAGACTACCTGCAAATCGGATTCAACGAAGAAAAATGCTTCCTGATTGGGAAGATAAGGTTAGCAGTAGGGGCAGGAGAGCCACAACTCAGAAAGGTCACGTTTCTAGACTTCATGGTAGTAGATGTGTCGTCTTCCTACAACCTTATCTTGGAAAGACCATGGCTCCACCAGATGGAAGCAGTAGTCTCCACCCTTCACCAGTGCGATAAGTACACTGCTAATCACTCTGAAAGAACTATATGCGGGGACCAACCTACGGCACGAGGCTGCCATTATGCTGCACTGAAGAAATAGAATGTTCCCAGATCCAACTTGATCCCACAGTGCAATCTGAACTAGAGCCTGACCTAGTGACTGCAGACGCATCACTCCACTCGCACGAGATCCCAACACAGGTGGCTCATTTCGAAAAAAGGGGACAATCAAACGGTACAGGAACAATCTGTTATTCAACCCGATAAGGCTGAGAGGTCAATGCAAACAAGAGTACAACCCCCGACATTCCATCGGTGTGGAAATTAATTTCCATGCGAGGTTTACTCTTCAATAGCTTCAATGACATCAGCGAAGCTCAACAGTTCAATGAAAGTATCAACAATCCAACAAGGGCCATTCAAATTTACTTTAGGGTCGGGTTAACTTCTCTCCGCTAAAAGTTAGTCTATTTCAGTTGTTTATTTTCCTTACCATAGTCAATATAGAGTTTTAGTTCTTAAAAACTTATGTGATTTACGATCATTTCAGAAATAAAGAAAGAATTATGCAAACACTATTGATTACTGGAAAGATGTAACAACGGGCACCCTGAGGCGGATACAAAAACTATATACTACGAGCATCTGACTCTGATGCGACATAAAGTAAAGACTCGCTAAATAGTTCGACTACATAAGAAGACCCGAAAGAGATCAAAGGTACCTCAAGTAAAATTTGCTCAACGACTCCTCCGAGAAACATGTCCCAAGATCAAGGACAAAAGTGCGAAAAGAGGTTGAGAGTACAGAGCAGTCAATTGCTCCGCTAAATCACCCCAGAAAGTGACCTGACAACGACAATACATGACTTGCAATGAGTTGCATACTTCCTCAAACAGCTTTCGGCCTCCTGAAGGAGGTAAAAGAATGTAGATGAAGATGGCTGCAAGCGACAGAGCGGTCAAGGTTTCACAATGCTGCCAAGCGTTGACACTTTTCCCATGTGCGATACTCAGGGTGACTAAGAAATACTACCCTCGAAAGCAATGACACATTTGCCAACACTACGATCAACCATAAGCTAGCCGTAGGAGCCGCATACATGCGGGCATAGCGGCACAAGGTAAGACCGAAGCACAAGTGAATAAATGACAAACTCATCCCTTGGGAGGGAGTGCATACTTTTTCTTCGCAAAATGAGAAGAAATTATGAGATCTCAACGAAACAGTTAGTTGTTCACCCAGAGCAGGTGACCACACATAACAACGATTTTCATTGTGACTCATCGGCGCAAACGTCAAAACATTCAAAGAATCCAATGACGGATATCTCCCTTTAGCCTTTGGAAAACCCAATGCATTTTCTTCAAGTAAGAACATTATAGGAGATATGCTTTGTAGAAGACAGTGTCTACAATGATGAATAAACACCATTATATAGACATAATGGTTCACCAAATAGGTGCTTCAACATTAACTGTCGGCATTGAATACAGTATGGGAAACAAGGAGATGACGGTTCCCAAGGAAACTGCGCAGGTCCACATTAGTCCAATCAACGGGGCTGCATCCAACCCCATTAATTGGGGGGAGTAACCGATACTCAACCGTCTCACAATCTACGCCGTACACGTGCTACTATGCGACCTACGCCATATACGTAGCATATTGCATACAAGAAACCCTAGCTCTCACTCTACGGGCCCATGGGCTCGACCCACTATTCAAAAAGTATTCTACCACGTGCCTAACACGAGCATTAGAAACCCTAGTCATTCCTGACACACGGATCACACCTACATATCGCCAAGTGATTCAAGGTACTCTTGTCTCTTCATAACTCATCCGCACAACGCACTCCACTCGCGGACATAGGCTCGCACGCCTGCAGCTAGCGGAGCCTCCACCCAGCCAGGCAAGCTTAGTAAGCCTTGGTAAAAGACAACACATGTGCTCGACTATCACAGTTTACTCATGCCAACAACCACGACCAACAATCAAATGGGAAAATGAGCCCCCAACGGCTTACCTTAAGAATGGGCCAAAGCTGGGCAGCATAACCCACTTCTGAACCATCTGTGTAACACCCACTATCGGATGTGACTAAGCAATAGTGACTCCGAGTCACTCGCAACATAAATGGTCAAACTTTCAATAGCAGACCGACCACTCGACTTCCTATTGACCCAACCAGCCTATGCCAAAGTAAAACAACAAGGTGAAATGGGAAACACGCAATAAGGATAACGAGCACAAAACGGATACGGAACATACTCAAGATAAACATGTTTTCATTAACAGTTGAAGCAAAAAAGGTACAAGTGTACAACGTTTACTCCTAATCAGAAGAAGGTACAAAAACAAAAGAGCTAAGCTTAACGGAGAAGGGAGCAAGAGTCGCGTATGTATGCGCCGTAGTCTGAGCATCATGATCCAGACCGCCCTTTTCGTCTGATGATGCAGAAACCATTGATAAGTCTACATACGACATCTTTTTATAACGATCGAGGTCCCATTCTGGATGCTCCTCCTTCATCAGTGCCAGCAGCTCCAATCTACCATGTACAACCCAACGGAATTCACACTTGCCTTGCTCTTGGAAAAGTTTTTCCTCATGCGCTTTCGCTTCAGCAAGTTCACGCTCCAATAACTTCAGCTTGTCGGTCGGCACATCGACATTAGACTGCTCCATAATCAGACTGCTCTTTACATCACTGAGCTCATGTTGCCCCAGTTCAAGCTGGTCCCCGACCTTCCTCACCACTCAAGCGTTAAATTCCCAATCGGACTCCAACTGCTATTTCTGAACAGCTCAATCAGCCTCCTTCAAGGCATTCTCCTCAGCGTGGGACCGCAGTTCAAAACACGCCTCAACTGCAGCTTCCTGCGCAACCTCCAAGTCAAGACGGGTCAGATCCAACTCTTGCTTGAATCTGTCCCTCGCAGACACCGCCTCTTCTAAGTCAGACTCAAGGGCTTCCAAACAAACCCTCTGAGTCTTAGCAACAACAGCCGACTGCTTCAGCCTCCTCACCTCAGTCTGCTTCTTCAGCAACTCAATTTCATAAAGCGCGTCAGAATACAGCCTCTGCATGTTTAAGAAGACACGCTCCATGGAATACACCCTCTCACGGGCTGCCGCGACTTCCGTATCAGCAACGGCTACCTGGCTCAAGTGTGACATTCCCAGCATTAGGTATTTTAAACCCTTATCTGTATGCCCTTCTAGCATATCCTCCTCGGATTTTGGAGCGTGATCTATCAGCCAGCTGTGACGCCTGCTTATATGCTTCCTTGAAGCATAATCCACATCAACCTTCTGGTGCCAGACCTGATTGCTCATCCTCACTAAGTCCGGGGCAAACAGACTTATCCGCGCATCCGGATGAAGCTTTCTCGGATGAGAAATTACATCAGCACCACCCTTCGTAGTTGCTACTGCTCCCAGGCCCTTCTCTGCAACCTTTCTTTTGCCACCAACATCAGACCCTTTGTTGCGAGACGACTTAACGGTATCTGGAGGAAGAGAAGGCAGCGAGTTGTCCAATGGATCCTCCATCACCTTGAGGTACAATCTGGAGCGAGATGGGAAACAATGCGGACTATGAAAGACTTGTCTTGTGGAGCCACGACCACTATCTGAAAACCCACCAGCGGGACGATTGGATTCCAGAACCTCAGGCAAATCCTCTCTAGTAAAATGGTCCCGGATGAATCAACACCAGTAAAAGCCGCTATAGCAGCCAACATCAGCTTCTCACTCAGAGCTTCTACCTGCGCAGCACTAAGATTTGCTGAATCTTCAATCCCTACTAATCGCAGGTGGTCCCTCTCCCAGCCGGACACTTTGGCCTCCGTTCTGCAAGTCGATCAGGCTCATGCTCTTTACTTACTGGAGCAGACCGTTTGGAAGAAAACCCAGTTTTAACATGGGACCTCTTCAAACCCGCAAAGGAGGCGAGCATCTCAGAAAGCCCCTCCGTGTCAGACAAATAAGGAGCCTTTACTCTGGCGAATTTTCTTTTCCTAAAAGGGCCCCACCTTCAGACTTAACTCACGACAACGGTTAAAGAGTGGGGGTCTCATGCCAGTTGTCCCACAGTCCATTGCGAATAAAGTTGGTAAAACATGTGACATCCTCAACATTCCTCTTGGGCAACTCAAGGAATTTCTTTATAGTATTTTGCTCCTCGTGTGTAAGAGGAGTGGTAGGAAACCTCCCTGCAAAGAAACACATGCATCAGTGAGCATACAATCAGTGCAAGGGAATCGGAAGAAAAAACTACACTTACAAAGTGGCTTGAACTCTCGTTCGAGCGGACGACCCTTGAACAAGAAATACTTTGAGTCTGCAGGAGCCAAGAAGCAGTACTTCTGCCAGGACTTGAAATCATCTGGCAAGTTCTTGAAGCAAGTCGGCGACGTCATCTTACAAATGGCATGATCATTCAGCCGAGGAAAAGTCAGCAATTGGATCACCCGCGGAGTCACGCGAACGCCAGCTTCCTTCGCTCTGATCAAAATAAGAATAACGATCCTGTACCCATTGGGTCCCAACTAGACAAGAAGGATTCCAAAAATATCTAAGAAGTTCCAAATCACATCAAGAACAGGAAAACAAACTCCAGTTTAGAACATCCCACGGTGCAAACAGATAAACCCCTCCAGCGGAAACATGGGCGTTTGATCGTCCTTCAGAAAAGATAGTTGCAGGTCCTCGGGGACCCCGAACGTCGTTCGAATTTCAGCAAGGCCAGATTCAGAAAGCAACATGTCTTCGAAGAACTCGAGGCCCTTGGCCAAGATTGCGTCATCAAGATAGTTTTGGTGAGCCATGAAGAAGATGAACAATTTTTTCAATCAGAAGATGAACAAAGCAAAATCTCTAAGAGTAAAAAAGAAAAGTTAGTCTCCGCACAAAGGATGACCTAAATAGGGATTGGTTACCCGCCTCTTCTCCACCGAACCGACGCGCATTCAATTAATGAAGTGCGCGGCTCAAGCAACTATTCAGACTCAATCATCATTAGCGTCGTATCTTTTCAAGAGGTGACTTAGCGAATCGATGTGATAACCCACTAACTCGGGGGGAGTAGCTGATGATACACCAAAATGGTCCCAACTTTGCACCATACACGTGTCATGATGATCTCGATGAATAACTTTGCACCAAGCGGTTCTAAGCTTGCCCACTGTAGTCCGCCAGACATACTCGAATTCTCACAGCCTGCTAAGCCCACATGTCTCACAACTATCCTCAATACCAGTAAGCCCTGCTAAGTATCACGAGGATTTTCTTCCGACAGACAATTACAACAGCTTTTTGCTTCCAACTAGGAAACAGATTCCAGAGTATGTATCACATATGGAGACTTCTACCTATAGACTACTCTTGGAACGGGAACTATCTCCTGCGTATCTAGGAGCACATGGCTAATAGGGAAACTTCCCTCCACAACACGACTCCTAATTAGAGAAGGATCTCCACGAAGATCTTCTTCCCTAAACTACGATGACCTGGTCGAACCAGGACTCATGCACGATAAATATGACATAAGGTTGGTAAGCTAAGGTACGCTACAAATTCCCTGTTTACAACATTACACCTTCCTCAGATCCATGTCTGACTTTAGCATTAGAGTGTCATCGACCACCACAACAGTGGTTTGTGGCTCACATGCGTTCCTTGTGCAAGTCAGTAGATTTGCAGATTAAAGTCAAAACAGGGAGCGAAAAATGATTGCATTAGTATGCGTCACCCGCTTAGGCGAAAAGAAAGTTTCACAAGCATCAAGAACATCGCTATTCAAAACCCTGAAGCTAGACATGATTGCCAAGCAAATGCGAGAGATAAAGGAATCAACAACTAGAAATCGAAAAGGCGTAAAAAGAAAAAAAAAACCTGAACTCAATTACTCATTTTATAAAGACGAGCAGCGAAAAGTCCGCTCTAAGGAGAACGTGCAAGTTATGACAGCCGCGCGATATCCCAGAAAATAGAAATCACGCTGAAACAAGTAGGCGGACAGAACATCGGAGAGACAGCATAATATTAAGAGCATCAAATGTGTCGTAATGTTGAAATAGAAAACCTAGCCGCCACATAGTTAGTGGATACATGAGCATACCCACTAACTAAGGGGGAAGTAGCTGATGATACATCAAAATAGACCGACATCGCAGCCATACACGTGGCAAAAAACATCCATCACGAGGATCTAGCGTTCCATCTACTTGGCCAGCTCGTAAAACCCATAAAGGAAAAATCAATCATAAAGGCCCAAACAAAACCCATTAAATGAAGATGTAATCTAAGCCCAAATCAAGACCCGCATAAATTCTCTCATAAAAAAGAGGAACGTTGCACAAGAAAAGAGTCGTGGAGGGAGTTATGCCTCCACAGACGCATCGCCATAAATGAATAGACTGTTATGATAAACGTCTCCTTCCATTGCATATGCTTAAGTCATGCAGAGAATTAACCGCGACCATTATAAAAGGTAAAGGGAACATTCGACAAAGGTATGCAACTTGAACTGAGTTTTGTCCAGATTTACTTCCTTCTTCAAACATAGTTGTTGACTTAAGCATCGGAGTGCCTTCGACCACCAAAAGGGTGGTATTTGAAAGTCTAACATCTGTTTTGCAGGTCAAGTTCATAGGAGAACAAGATTTGGACTCAAAATACTCGCAGGGGGATGAGATTTGGACGCACCATTAGCCATTTCTTTAATTTGATACTTATATGGTATACTTTGTAGTGAAATGGGCCTTCAAGGCCATTTTTCGTTTAATCAATCTCAACAAATCTATAAACAATCTAAATTCATTTTTTTATATGGGGTTTCTCAAATCTTAAACTACAAACAATAAGTTTACCTTCCCAGATTCCCCCAACACATCATAAAGGTTTTGCCTTTAAGGGTAAGTTTCCTACCAAAACCCAAACACATGTCCTTGTCCTTGTAAGATTTCTAATTCAAATTGAACGATTTTAAGAAAATGGAGAGATCTTAAATGGACTTTACTCTTCAATTGATCACTCTCTCTCTCATCTAACACCGACCCAACACCTCTCACTCACTGTTTGCAAAACTGCCATTGTTGTTGTTAGAGGAAAGATGGGTAATTGAGTTGGCTCTCTGTCCAATTGTTCCTTCCTTCAAAATCCAAACAAAGAGAATTGTAGATAGACAAGAAAAAACCCCCAAAATTGAAAAGAAGTGTCTTTTAGCGATTTTGGATTGAGTGAGAAAAAACCCCTTTCAAGGGATTTGTAGAAAGGGCGCAAGAATTACATGCAGTAGCAAGGGGAATCAGATGTGCAAACCAGGCAAGACAGAAAGAGAAAAATTCAATTTTTGCTCCATTTTTGTTTTGAGAATCAGATGTGCAAGTCCCAACTCTTGGATTTGTATTCAACTCCTCCATTTGCTTTGATAAAATTCATATAAACCATAGATTTTATGTTTATATCCATGCCACCTAGCATAAATTTTTAAGTAGGATGTGTTTTGTCAGATATATATAGTTTTTAGGGTTAATTTAACTTATCCCCCAAAATAAATAGTTAAGGCTATTTTAGGGGTTTCATAGAGAAAATTCTTGCTCCAATCATCCCCCTAAATTTAGGGGGAAGTTAATCATCTCCTATATCTCATATAATAATAAAATATTCCCAATATTTAATTTTCTAAATTAAAAACAAATCAAAAATAAAAATAAAAGGAAATTAAATTAAGTTGAAATTAATAATAAAATTTTAAATAATGATAAAAAAAAAACTCCCAAATTATATTTAATTAGTCAAATTATATTTAAATTTAATTATATTTAATTAGTCAAAAGGAAATTACATTATATTTAAATAATGATAAAAAAAACCAATTATTAATACTAATTTTTTAAAAAAAATTTATCAAATATTTCAGTTAGTCAAATTTAAATTAAGTTGAAATTAATAATAGTATAATAAAAAAATATTTAAATAATAGTACAATTGAAATTAATAATATTATATATTTAAGTTGAAATTAATAATAGTATATATTTAATAATATTATAATAATATAATTGAAACTAATAAGTATAATTATATTAAGTTCAAATTAATAATAGTTTAATTGGTATAGAAAAGTTGAAGATATATTAAAATAATTATGAAAAAGTTAAAATAGGGGATGTGGTTGGAGTGATGAAGAAATAGGGGGACCCCTAAATTTAGTTTTTTTTACCATTGGAGATGCTCATGGATTATTCCCTATAATATATCATATTGCAGATGCCCCCAGACTAGCGGTACACATTCATTGACTGTTATTGCACGCGTTGTTTTCAAATAAACATTGTTTTAATGTCTAAGATACTTGTACATAATTTAACAACCACAATTGAACATTTCCCAACAGTTACAATCATCCACATGGCAACATCAAAATGCGTAAGTTTTGATTGAACGGACGGATTGAAAGTAATCGTTGTACGTTGAGAGGGATGAGAAAACTCATTTGGATTCCTCTTTATTTAATCAGTATACCGTGATTCCATGAAATTTCACAAGGTAGAGATGTTTAGAGTAGCCAATGGTTGAGAAGTTGCATGTTTAAGTCCACATAGAAAGAGTTGTCTGTCATCTTCAACCTCTAGCCCTCTGTTATGAATTTGTGTTGAACTAGGGAGCATTCTTAAATTAAAATCTATTACGGGGGGTTAAGTTACTGCCAAGATTTTGTTATAGAGGGTAATGTTGAAAAAACTAATTGTATGTAAAGCAAACCCCATGAAAACATTGTGATGAGCTCACTCATGTTGGCAATTTTGTAAATGCAAGTAAAAAATTAAATGCAAGTACTGACAACTACATATACATATGTAGAAGCTATTTTATGTAAACTGCAAATGCGAATGCACACTGACAACTATATTCAAGCCTTTCAATCATGCTTAAATGAAACAAAATGCAAATGCAAATGAAAATGGATACTAAGAAATACAAATGAATATGTGTCAAAGTCGTAACATACAAATGCAACCAACATTGAAATGCACATGTTGCAAAGCTACATCATATTCAACTAAAACACACTGTCATATAAAACAGAGTGGTTCCAACACGTTGTAAAATCATTACAAACTACCAAAATCCAAAAAAATGGTTCCAACCACATGTCAAGATGGGCATCTACCATGTCATAAAAAATGGTTCCAACAAGGCCTCACTCCTTGTTGAAAGCTCTATCAACTAGTGCAGTGTACATTGCAGACTATGCATTTTGTCTTTCTAGAGCAGCAGGACCCTCTGGTTGAGCATTAGGTCTCTGTGGAACTGTTTCTACATTAGGTTGAGTCCTAACATCTCTGTTTGTACCTCTTCCAGCGGTTTTGGAACCCCTTGTTATTGTTCCTAGCCATTCTCACTCTTGAAACTTTGATTTTGGGTGCATGTTCAATTTGCTCTTTGGAAGGATTTTGCATATCCTCACGTTGTGTCCATCCATCCCAAATTTTTGGAAAAATCTTGCCTCTCTCTATGTAGGAGCTTTTTCATCCTCATCCAATCTTTTCTGAGTTTTAGGTATCCCTCGTGACCTCTTCACTTAAGATGGTAACACCAAGTATGGTGTCTATGAAAAAAAAACATGGGTATGGTGCCATTTATCACATTCAATGCTCAGAAGTAACCTCATCAACATCAAATGCACTTACGTTAGACCACTCTTTCATGTGATGCTAATGATGCTCTTTGCATATGTCTCCACACAAGCTCTCACAAAGTAGTACGGGCTGCAGTACCAGCTATATACACACTTCAAATGAGAAGCATTCAAGGGGCAATAATTACAAGGTGTAAAGTTTAATATGAAATGTTACTCCACCCATATGCCATATTGGTCTCCGATTGACCATGATCACCACTACATGCATACATCTGATCCTTGTTAGTTCCAATTTTCTGCAGTCATAATATTAAGCTAATGTTTTCACCATCCACCTATCTCCATTTGATCCTTTAACTGTGACAAACTCATCATCTGAATAATGGATAACAAACTCCCCCTCCTCTCCTTGTAATTGTCAATCAAATTTTGTACCCTAGGTACTACCCCCTTAATATCTCACTGACTGTATTTGTCAAACATGAGCCTCATTAGAAGCATGTGAGAATCTTTAACAAATGTGCACATGGGACACACATAATACAAATAAAGGTAATCTTCACTTGTATAATTGTGCTGATGACACTGTTTGCATGAACTCTGCATGGAAAACAAACATATTTTATTATACTTACCCCCTTTATTATAAATTACTGACAATAACTTAATCCCATATAATAAATTTGAATTTAAGAATGCCGTCTAAAACAAAACAGATATGCGAGAGGTTGAAGATGACTTGCAACTCTAAGGGCATGTTTGGTTGCTCAATGAAATGGGTTTGACCATTGTAATGGTAATGGCCATTACAATGATTTAAGCCATTCATGTGTTTGGGTTGGCATAAAAATGATGTAATGGAATGACCATTACAAATTTCATTATAATGAGCATTCCTTCTCAACACCCTATGAATGCCTATTGTAATGGTCAACCCTTCATTTGTCTTATGTTCCCTCCTTACCTAACATAGATGCCTCTTTACCCACCTTAGATTCAAAATTCATGGTTGGTAATTGAGGGCATAATAAATACACAAATCATCCCCATTCCCATTCCATTAAGTAACCAAACATAGTAATATTCTCATTTCCACTCCCATTCCCACTCCCATTCCCATTCCCATTCCCATTGAGTAACCAAACATGCCCTAAACAAATGTCCACATAAATGTGAAAATGAAATGAAAACCACTGATTTACCTCCATGATGGTGTTCTAAACTGGAATCTATGGATGAAATAACTCAAATCTAGGGTTTGTGCAACTTTTATACAATGAACCCCTAAGTTAAAAAATTGGGTTTGCTCAAGCCTTTTTTTTTCCTTAAAATGTGGTTCTTTGTTTAGAAAACTATTCCAGGGTGTCCACGTGGATTACCTTTTTGGTGGTCTCCGGATCGAAACTATTCCTCACCAAATGAGTCCCGCATGCAAATCACATGAAAATAGCCTTAAGGACATTTTTGTCACATAAAATAGACACGTGAAGGTACTAAAAATCAATGGATGTGAACTGCTAGTTTGTAGGGCATCTGCAATACAACATATTCATAATTAGCTATTTATTTTGGGGGTAAGTTAAATTAACCCTTATTTTTATGTTCACATATTTTTTTTTATCTTCATAATATTGTGTCAAGGTTATAATTCAATTTACTCACACTCTCTTTCCCTCTCCCTCATCTTCGTCCCAATTTTCATTTATTAAACCCTAGATTTGGGAGGGTGGGAGAAGATGCCCAAGTCAATCACCAATGACTTGGGTAGTTTAACCATCGAATTATCAATATTGCACGAAAATCGCCACTAAAACTCGAACCAAAGAAATTGGTGAAAATCAACCCAAGTTTTCCTGACTTAGACGAGTTAATTGGAGAACTCGTTTTTTTTCCTTATCCCTTTTCAGTTTTCACCCAAAACCCAATCGACCCAAAGAAGAAAAAAGAGAACGAATGACAGAGAAAGAAGGGGAAGGGAGAACAAAAGACACAGATAGGAATGAGAGGTACGAGCTTGTACTGCTTGCTATTGGTGTCAACTCCTGCTTTGAGCTGTGGCCTGCGAGTGGAATCTCTTATTGCAGCTGCGCATGCAATCACTTTTTGTCATTGCTGTGAGTGCAAAAAAAATTTATTTTGCTACCACAAAGATGAAGAAGGGAACAAACATAGGTGTTTGGTGGGTGAGTTCGGTCTAAAGAATGGTACTGAATCAATGAAAGATATGAAGGGCAAGGAATGTGATTTCTTGAAAAATGTCGAAATTTCACTGAATATTTCTCTTTTTTTAGTTATCAAAATTTCTTTCGTAACCGAAATATTTATTTTTTTCATTAGATCAATCTCAATATCGGTACATTTTAACCCATTATAATTTTAGTTTAGTATTAGTTTTTGTTATATAAGTGATTATTATGCAATATGTAGTTTGTATGTCATTACGAGTCTCATGGTACTCTTATGTAATATGTAAGAGTTTAAAATGCTTAACTTATATTGATAACTTCAAAAATACAATCGAAATTTTTTACGTTTTTTCTATACACAACGAAATATTTCTTAAAATCAACTTATTGAAATTACCCCCAAAAACGAAATCACAATCCTTGATGAAGGGGAATCCTTTATGGGATTAGGAATGTGTAAGCTCTCTTGTTGACTGGGTTTTGGGCTTGTATTAAGTATGTAGATATTGGTAGGAAAAAACTATTTAAGTGGTGATGGAGGCCCACTTCTATAGTTGAGAACCATGTTGGCAATAATAAAAGGAAAACAATTAGGCTTTACATTTTACGTCAATTTGAACTTGGGCATTTGGTAACATGTATACAATTTGACAATATAAGCAATAAAAAATAAAAAATAGAATATAATTTCTAATGTTATAGCCAAAGATTGTGATTTTGTTTTTCGAGGTAATTTTGGTCACCTGATTTTAAGAAAAATTTCGATGTGTAAAGAAAAAAAGTAAAAATTTCGAGAATACATGAAATATATATAATAATTTTCAAGGGTATATGAAATATGTGAAAAAAAATAAGATACAATTAAATAAATCTATTAAACACATTAAATGAAGTCTAAATACCAAGAAATGAAACAAACATGAAATTATTATATGATTAGAAAATCATGGAGTGGTTTCAATATATAAGTAGAAGAAATGATAATTAGAAAATTAGGAGGTGGTTTCAAAAATCAATAAATAATTAGAAGAAAATGATAATGAGAAAAAAAAACCTCGAAATTTACGAAAAAAACTATGAAAATTTTCGAAAAATGTACTTTTTGGTAGATGATTTTTGTATTTTCACGAAAAATTATCGAAATTTATGAAAAAACCTCAAAATTTTTCAAAAAACTCTCGAAAGAATGTAATTATTTATTTTGCCATTTTTCTTTTCGTAATTTCAAAAAAATAAAATTATCGCCGAAATTTCACGTGATAATCAAGAAATCTCATTCCTTGGCTATAGCATATGATTGATTGGCTAAGGTTTCAAAATTTAGAGGGTGTTTGTTTTTGCTTCTAAATAGAGTCAGGAGTCTTAATAAGAAATGGGACACCTTGTTTAAAGTGTTTGTTTTTAATTCTAACAAGAAGTTGAAGTTCTGATTGGAATAAGCACCTCCATGGTGCTGATCACTTACCACTAATTGTTTAATAAAAATTAATTCCAATAATAACCTCATAATAAATTTATAATGATTGTTACTACCCCTCTACTCTACTAACCATCCCCTATTTTCTCCACATCTTCTTTATCATACAAGCAATGCCGCCACCACCACCTTCCCCTCATCCTTTTGCTCCTATTCCTCTTTATCTCCATTGAAAATTGTACGAGGAATGGAAAATGATATAGGGTGGGTTCTGGTTGTGGTGGAAAGTGGTCTCAATGGTATTTGAAGGAGAGAAAACAAGTGGAGAATGATGTTAATATTGGTGGTTTGTGGTGGACGGTGAGAGTTGTGGTGGTGGGCAAAAATGTAAAAAAAACTTCAAGTCAACACCTAAAAATAAACACCATTTAATTTTACATCTTCTAATCAGCAGCTCATTCAGAAACAAAACAAACAGTTCATTCAAAAACTCGTTCATAACTTCTAATTCCAGTTAAAAGTTAGCTTCTAACCACTTAAAAAAAAACGCCCTCTTAATGTTGGTTCATTGAAATCATATAAACATATACTTGAAATTATTGTTAAGAAAAATATGTAGATATATTGCCTATTGCCGATTGAACTACCCAACTTTTGACCACAAAGTGGCGGCTCTTAAGAGTAGTGGTGCTCTCAGGGTGGGTACCAATTTGGCATGGTGGTTTTTAACATGGTGTCTTTCTTCCATATGATAGGTAGGTGGGTGCTACTAACAACCCTTTGCCAAATGCCAATAGAGATGGTAATGAGGCGGATTTACATAGATATAGGGTGGGTTTTGGGTTTGTTTTAACGGATTTCGGGGCCAATTTTGGAATCCAGATTTATCTGGCACAGATTTGGGGTGGATACAGATTTGGTATATTTGCCCCGTAACTATCTGTTTATCTGTATCTCTAACAACAATTGACAACCACTATTCAATGTATGTCAATGTGTTAATCCGTCATTTTTAGAATTTTCAAAATGCGCTAAGCAAACTTGAAGATTTCCAAAAGTGTCATTCCCATCCCCATTCGCATTATGAAAATGTTCCTACCTCGCCAAATTATACCACTGCCCATTTGCAATCCCGAAAATGACTTGTCCATCCAATTTGCCAAATTATGAAAATGCCCATATTCATTTGCTAAATTACGAAACAACCCTCCCATTCACCAAATTATGAAAACATCTTCTATCCAATTTAAAAAAAATGTCTTTCCCCATTCGCCAAATACAAAAAATGCCACTCCCATTCGAATTCGCCAAACCCCGAAAATGTCATCTTCATTTGCTAAATTACAAAAATGCCTCTCCATTCGCCAAATTATGAAAACGCCCTCTATTTTTCAAATTACAAAAATGCTATCTCCATTCGCCAAATTCTGAAAATGTCATTTTCCATCCACTTTAAAGCCAATTATATCAAGTTATTAAGCTCAACTACTCCACTTAGCCCAACGATATCAATAACATATTACCGTATAATCCAGCCCATTAGATTTTAACAAATCTCATCATCCTATTTACACCCTACATTTCTTTGTAGGCATTCACATTTCTTTTATTTTAAACAATATCTACTTTATAACAGAAATAAGTGAATTTATGTTATAAAGTTAGATAATTTATTTTCATATTTGATAATTTAGTAATCTATTTGGAGAGTACTTAAAGACATAACCCAATGATCAGTGTAAAATGTCGAAGGCACGACACTCTAGCCATGTCAACCACGCGATACACGTTATGTGGAAACTGGAAAGTGTATGCAGCGCGGCTGGTACACTAATTTAGCTTAATTAATAAAATACCCATATAAGTTATAACATTATCCCTGATACAAATTCCCTGCTCCATCCACAGTACCCTCCGCCGCGGGACGCTTCCACAGGACCAGCGCCGCGTGCGTCTTCTTCTTCAGGTGAGTTTCTTCACTTCTTCAGTTCTTCTTCTGCTCCTGTGTTCATCTCTGTGCGGGGTGCTGATCTCTCTCTTTCTTCTTCCCCTTTCTATATATTTCTTTTATTTCCTATCTGCTGAGTTTGTTGACTGCTTCACTTGCGTTTTTTTTCTTTTAATCCATTCGACCGTTAATGGGAAAATAAGCAACCCCTCTAATGGGTTTCTTGTTTCAAGTTGACCATAACCTAAAGCTATCCCCTTTGTTGTATTCAGAGAGGAGAAGGTTGGAGATCAAGCTATTCGGGGTGAGTTACTTGCTTTACTGGGAGAAGTACTCTACTCTCTCTGTGCTGTGCTTCTCTTCACGGCATAACTCCGTCCCGTCTCGATAAGGTGGTCTTCTTCATCACTGCTCATCTCATCAGGTAACTTCTGTTTCCTTCTCCTTCTGTCTGCTCTGTTTTAGGGTTTTAGGTGTTTCCTTACTCTCTCTATCAACGAAATCCTGCTCTTTGTTTCTATTTTTTGTTTTTCTTATGTTCACAATCGGTAATTAAGGAGTTATAGACTCACTTTTATTTTATTTTATAAATATATATCTTTGTTTGCAAAGCTTCTAATTTTTTATTAGTGTTTTTTTGCAAGTTAACAGAAATTATTAACCTCCAAATTGTTTACAATCCTTAGTGTAAGCCTGAACTGGGTTTGACCATTGGGTTTGGTTTAGTTTGGGGAAATTTGGCCAACATTTCAGATGTTTTTTTTTCATCAAATTTTATGTTCAAATATTTAAGAGCTAAAATCAATTGGGTTGTATGATTCCCATTTCATTGCTGTGGAAACTCGAGGAAGCTGATCCCATTATCCTATACTATATTACACCAAAACTAACAAACCTGAATAAAATAAGTGCAAGGTTTGGTGAAGGTGGTTATGTTAGTTTGTGTTGGGTTTAATTGACAGAAGTGAGTGAATCACCAGTTACTGGCCTTCCTAGCTTCCCTCAATTTCCAGATAAGTTCCAAAAACAATTTTATTAGTTAGAATACACAGTATTGACCGAACTAATCAATTTGTAGTCGCTAGCATTATTATTTTATAAAGCTTCCATGTACTTTCTCTCAGTTGTCGTCGGCTATGGTCAATCATCCTTTTATAGAATCCCATTCCATTCCATCCTATTTAAAGTATTCTTAAGAAACCCCCTAGAGTGTTTCGTTAATCCATGCTTGATTTTTCATCTTCCATCTTTCATATCCATCAATTCAATTCTATCTCGACCTACAAGGTTCCCACATTATTTCATATCAATTCTTCTTCTCCTCCTTAGCCTAGAGCAAAATACACTCATGCTAAAATTTCAAAATGAATTAAATAAATTACCATGCATAAAATCATGAAAAAAATAAATACCCATTGCATAGAAGTTGGCTCAAAATCAATATTGTTCAAAATTTAGAGATAGAGAAGAGAGGGGATCTGAAGAATGTTGGCTTTGATATATGACTAAACACACATAAAACACCCTCAGACGGTTAATTGACAAGGTCGACTAGATTCGTCATTTTTTGCAGGTTCACTTTGATCATTGTATTTGTTCTTGCAAAAACGTTTTTATTGCTTTTTTTGAGCTCTTCTGCAATGCAATGGTTGAAGTGAATGCCCTGTTTACTCTGTAATTTGGATCAAAGCCCATCAAAATTTAGGTTGGGCTTCAGCCCAGTAGCACAAAGTTGGGATCCTAAAATTTTCCAAGCCCAAACAACATCGCCAAAGGTTATTTTAGTCAAAGACTTATTGTAATGAGAAAGTTTAATAAAAGTTTCTTAGCTTAATGGTTGTTATTAACTTAATAATATTAAGTGTGTTTCAACTCTTGGCAAGATAGGTTACTAAGCCAACTTCCACTATGAAGCATTCACATAGACTATATAAACTAACTTCACTTTTAGAACTTAGTTATGCATGCATAAATGTTTGACTCACCTTCATCATCATCATCAAAGCTCATTCTCGATATTTTTCGGGTCGGCTACATAGATTTTGATTATCCAAGCAATGCGGTCTTCCCACATATCCTTGTCTAATCCAAGCTCAATGATGTTGTCATTCACCGCCTTCATCCAAGTTTTCAACGGTCGTCCCCTCCGTCTACACCCTCCATTAACTTGCCAATCTAGACATTTTCTAATTGACGTCGTGCTTGGTCTCCTCCGCACGTGACCAAACCAAGTTAAACGGCTTTCTCTAATTTTGTCCTATATGGGCGCTACACCTAAGTATCTTTTAATTATTTCATTCCTAATTTTATCCTTACGGGTTTTACCATACATCCACCTTATCATACGCATTTCTGCTACTGTCATCCTATGCGTAGGTTGTCTCGTAGTAGCCCAACATTCTAAATCGTATAGCATGGTTGGTCGAATAATTGTCTTATAGCATTTCCCTTTTAGCCTTGTAGACATCCTTCCATCGCATAATACTCCTGACGTCATTCTCCATTTCATCCAACCAACTTTAATCCTATGGTCTACATCTTTTCCAATAGCCCCATTCTTTTGAATTATAGATTCTAGATATCGAAAAGCTCCACACTCTGGGACCTCCACACCTTCGATCTCAATTGCATCACTCCTCCCTCGTGATTCACAACCAAAGTTGCACACTAGATACTCTGTCTTCGAACGACTAATTCTAAAACCCTTACTCTCTAAAGCCTCCCGCCACCTATCTAATTTCTTACTTAAACCTTCACTAGTCTCATCAATTAAGACAATATCATTTGCAAATAACATGCACCAATGTACATCTTCTTCCAGATGTCTCGTCAACTCATCCATGACCAAAGCAAATAGTACGAACTTAAGGTCGACCCTTGATGTAGTCTTACTGACATTGGAAATTCACTGGACATCCCACCCACTGAGCGAACACTTGTTACAGCCCCTTAAACTAGAAAAATCTAAAGTGAATTGCAAGCTATTGTGACAAATTGCTTCATTTCTTCACCCATTAGAACGATTTTCATTGAGCATTATCTCCCATGTTTGAAGTCAACAAGTATACAAATTACTTGTATTACAAGTTATAATCAAGGATATCGATAAGTTTCTTTGTTTATCTTATTTGTTGTAAGAGTTGTATAGAAAAACATGAATATATGTATGTATTACTTAAATCAAATTACAATCTATGATCTCAATTGAAGAATTGGGTTTTTTATTGTTCTGTGTATTACCAGTTTCGTTGGCATAGCCACACACTTTCCCTTGTAGCATGTACCCATACCTTCGGCATTGTTACTTTGTCACGCCTTTGGCATGCCACCGTGGTCACTTGGTTGTGCCTTCGTCCCTCCAACAACATTTGTCATCTTAAAAAAGACATTATTGAAAAATGCATGCCACTTGGGTCGTAGGGAGTGTCCATCCAAGGTCATGTCAATACTGAAATTTCAATTCAAACTCACCAAATTACACCTATCACAGCTAGTTAAAAATGAACCAACATAGTTCTTACAATTTTTCAAGGTCTAAAACTTTGTCATAGGTACATTTTATACCAACACAATCTGAATAAGTAGGCTATAAGGATAAGAGAAAGTAAAAAAAATTGAATTTTTATAGGAATCCGACCCAAATAAATACCATATTTTTGAATAACTTGTCGTTGGCACTGCCGCGTCAGTCTCTCATATTATTCCTAATGACTAATGCCTCTCAAGGCCTTCATCATGTCTATAAGCCGCATGACAACATATAGTAAGCAATATGTTGTGTTTACGTATATGTTGAGAGTGAATTAAAATATTCCTCAAGTGAGGGGATGGACCATTTTATTAAATACTTTGGAATCGTGTATACTCAATCATCCTTAAATTCATGATTATTTATGTTAAATGGTGATGGGAGGTGGGGCATAAGTCCATATTAGTATGATTTGAGTGTGTGCTTATTTGAGGATTAGAAGGGTCCATTATAACGGCCAAATTGATATTATTAACTACCTTCGAAGACATTGCAACTATTTTTCCTCGTAGTTGGCTAAAGAATTTCTCTTTTTGGCCAAGATAGTTGAATCTAACTTTATAGAGAAACCCTTTGAGTGACTTAAAACATTAAGCCAAGAAAAATAATTTTATTAAAATTTTTCATTACAAGTCTTTGAATACTCGATTAAAATAGCTTTGGTGGGATATAGTTGTTTGGGCTTTTGTGTTCTTGGACCCAACTTTGAAATAAGGTGGAATTGGGCTCGCCTAGCCCAAGTTTTGTTGGCTTTGATCCACATTGCAAAGTTAACAAGGCATTTACTTCCACATTATTGCAGAGGAGCTCGAAAAGAAAACAAGAAAAAATGGTTCTTGCTAGAGCAAAGACAGTGATCACTGAGAACCCAAAGAAGTTGGCAAATCTAATCGACCTTGTCAATCTTCCTTCAACCCTTCGAGAGTTCATGGGACAGTCTCAGATTAACCGTCTAGGATGCTTCATGCGCGTTTGGTCATATATCAAAGCCAACAATCTTCAGGTTCACTTTCTCCCTATCTCTGAATTTGCTTTATTCTGTGAATTTGTTGGTTCACTTTGTTATTTAAACAAGTTCTATGCAATGTGTATTTGTTCTTTCATGTTTTTGTTTATGATAGGTTTTGTAACCCATTTTTTGAATTTTAGTATTTGAGTGTATTTTGGTTTAGGTACAGAAAAGAAAAAAAAACTTTATTTTATAGTATTTAGATTTGTTGCTTGTGAAATAACGTTCCCACATTATATATTTATAATGATTATAGAGTAAGATAGAGTTGAATTCATGGATATGAAAGATAGAAGATGAAACATGAAGCACCCGATGAGGTTTCTTAAGAATGAAAAAAGTGGAAGCACATTTTGAGTAGTGATCGAATGGGGATTCCTTGAAAATGATGAATGACTATAGCCGAGGACAACTCAATCAAAGGAACCTATGTGGAAGCTTTATAAATTAATTATGAAGCTAGGTTACTATAAATTGATTTATGTGGATTGGAGTTGTATACTTTATAGCTATAAACAAGGAATGTGATTTCGTTTCTCGAAGTAATTTTGGTATTCTGAATTTAAGAAATATTTCGTTGTATGTAGAAAAAACATAAAAATTGCGAAAATATGTCAAACATGTATGAATATGCGGAAAAGTAAGATACAAGTAAATTAACCCAATAAACACATTAAATGAAGCCTACACAAGTATCCCTAATAATGTAATTTTCTTCATAATTTTGGGTTTTACACGAAAATATTGAGATTTACAAAAAACAACGAAATTTTTTGGCCAATAAATTGTAAGTTGCTTCATAAATTTTTGGGTTTTCCTAAAAAATGCCAAAATTTACAAAAAAAACACGAAACATTTTGAAATAACTCATCAAAATAATTTACTGTTAGATTTCGGTACTTTAAATTTCAAGATCTCAAAAAACGAAACATTTCATGAAATTTCGTAAAATTTCGCAAAATCACAGTCCTTGGCTATAAGAATGTTCCAAATGGTTGGAATATTTGGGGATTGGGTGTAATCAATCTCTTTATAATGACCCCCTCCCAAAAAGGGCAAATAGTATTTGCTTTGTACAAACATTGCTTCCATGGTTAAGTGGTACTTGTTCATCACACTCATGAAACATTGGGAGACCATGTGAAATAGAAAAAAGGGTAATTCAATTATCTGAAAATTCCATGTTTTGGAAACTTACTGAAGCTCAAAAACTTTTTGACCTTTAAGTCTTTATCTTGCAAGCATTTCTAGTTACTTGAACCTATCATGCGTGCATTAACCTTGTTGAAAAATAGTTTCAGCTGTAACTGGGAAATGTGGGGGTTTAATTTCTGCAGGATCCAAATAACAAGAATGTGGTTAACTGTGATGAGAAGTTGAAGAGCATTTTGTTAGGTAAACCTCACGTGGAGTTGGCTGAACTTCCGATGCTGATCAAGTTGCATTTTCCTAAAGCGCAGAAGTAATTGCACATAAGGTTTGAATCCTCAACAGAATCTTGAAAAAAAATTGTATGTACCATTTTCATATTTATTGAGATTAAGAAACTAGTGCGAATGCGTATCATGTAGGTTTTAACCTAAAATTAGAAAACTATCATCAATTCTTCTTCTAGTACTCCTTTTTTCTTTATGTTCTAGTAGAACCCCTTATTCATAGTTACTAGAAAAGTTCATTTTATTTGATTGACAATAGTTTCACTCTCTGGTACTTCCATCCATGGTTTCACATACTGATGATTCCACTAATTTTCACGTAGTCCCATGAGATTAAATTTTTTTTTCTCTATGTACTACTTGTGGTTTCATTGTCAATAGATCTATTTGTACTTTTGTGTAATTGAGCATTTAGTTAATGTCAGTGTTATACCTTATTTAGAGGAGTCTAAGGTACTATGTAGACAAGATTAGGGTCAACCACATGAACGCATTTTGGCTCAAGATATCTGAATGAGACCACTGAACATTCATGTTTCACTGTATTGTGTTAATCAATCGAAATTGGTATTTAGATAAGTGCTTGCTATGGCTGGTTTCAAAGACTATGTTGAACTTCCTTGCACGTTTTTTTTAACAAAGGCCTTGTTACCACTTTCGTTTCCAATATGAATCCTGATTTGTATTCATGTTGAAGACTGCACTTAAGAAATTAGAGTTCTGAATGGGGGGCATTAATATCTCAAATGCATGCTGTGATCAGTATGTTACAATAAATACAATGCATTGATTGTCCGCCAAGACTCCAAAACGCTCTCAAACTTGTCAAAAGCTTGATCTTCAGCGTTTCAAGGTTTTCTAGCTCTATCCATAAAGAGAAGATGGTAGATTTCTAGTTGCCACACCGTCCTGCACCATACTCCTCTTCTCCTTTGCTTGGCAATGTGTTTGACAGATAAATCCCACCTGCAACGAAAAAAATGTCATTGCACAACTAGGAAAGTAAGTAAAACATATCACGTTCCTGAAAAACTAGAAAGAGTAGAGAAGACTAAGAGCTTCAAAACACATGGTTATATCCAATTTCTATGGACAGCATATTACGGTTCTTTACATCTAGTAGTCATGCATGTGTCGTCTGCCATGTAACAAATATGTATATGTTATTTCTAATTTCATGCATTTCGATTATCTGTTCATTTTAGTATGTTCTCGCCTTCTTGGAGATGTTTGGATGCCTAATGTTCATACCTAATGATTAATGATCATTGCAGGCATTCAGTTGTAATGTGAAAGAGATAAACAGACATTTGCGACTTCAACAGACACTGTTTACAGATAGTCTTTGTGGAGAGCATTGGGAGTGGCCAAGTGGGCATATAAGTAGAACATGCATGTTACGGGATCTGGAGCTTGATGTTTTGCAAGTTGTCAAAACTTTTTTGGTTTTTTTTTTATGACATTGCCATAATTGATATAGTGGTCTTGTACCAAACTATAGTGTTCAAAGCAATTAACTTTTTTGCCTCTTATGAGTATGGGAAGAATCACGTGGATGAATGGTTGAACCACTTCATAGTGTGATTGTTACAATTATTGCATCATTAATATCAATTAGATAAAGGTTCTATGAATATAGGCCGTAATTGTCGAGCATGATTTTTTATTTTCTATCTACTATACAAATTGATCCAATATTTTCTAGGTGATGATAGCCACTGGACCTTATGGGAATAGACTCAAAAATCATAATTAACAAGTTATTAGTTAGTCCCTGCGTGTAGCATGAATAATCATATATTTTATAACAAATTACAAAATTGACAAACTGAATATCTGAAACTTAAAAGCTTACTGGGTGATGACTTCTGGGGGCCTTTCCCCTTTTAAATTGCGTTTATAGTTGTTAGTGCCTCTGCAGTAGCAGATGCTTGGAGTATAAAGGACCTTGTTCATTCTCATGGACTGACATTGCAATGTTGTATGTACAAGTTGGGGAGCATCGATCATACGAGGTATCACCACTTCTCTTTTTTTATTTTTGTTAATGGTGCTTTTAATTTATTATCTCACTATTTGTTTTATGGTTTAAATGATGAATGATGAATAGAATAACCTCTTTAATGGAGTCAAATGATATACACTTTGAGATTTGATTTCATGAACTCATATAAAATCTATGCATATTTCAGATTTAAAATGGGGTTGGGGGATTAGACCAGATTGATTGTAGTTAGGTTGGTGTCTGGGTATACAGGTGCTTAAAGGTTAGTGTTTGTCAAGGAAACTTGTGTTGCTAAGCACTTTGTATGCAACACGTTTGGTTAATTTACTGTGAGGAGCATAGGATGGCGGTAGCAGAAATGAGTATGTTAAGATGAATGTACGGTAAAACCCGTAAGGATAAAATTAAGAATGAAAGAATTATGAGATACTTAGGTGTAGCACTCATAGAGGACAAAATTAGAGAAAGATGTTTAACATGGTTTGGTTATGTGTGGAGGAGACCAAACACGATGCCAATTAGATAATGTCTATATTGACAAGTTAGTGGAGGGTGTAGACGGAGGTGATGACCATTGAAAATTTGGATGAAGGCGGTGAAGAAAGACATCCTTGAGCTTGGATTAGGCGAAGATATGTGGGAAGATCGCATTGCTTGGGGAATCAAAATACGTGTAGCCGACTCCGAGAGTATCGGGAATGGGCTTTGATGATGATGAATCTCCCCATCGCATTTAGCAAGGGAAAGTCCCAAATTTGAAACGAAATGAATTGATTTACAGATCCTCCCATTTCCAACTCTCTTATTCTCATAAGTAGGTGTAGACAGTAACTAGATCACGCTTCCCATAATTGCGATTGTTGTAAGAATACCTCGGAGATTCCAGAGCATATGCATATACACTCCAACTGTTGAAGCCACTTAGGGCTGAACAAAAAACCGATCAAACTGATCAAACCGACCGAACCGATCAAAACCGAACCGATTGGTTCGGTTTAAATTCGGTTCGGATCGGTTTCGGTTTTAAAAAATGCAAAACCGAAGTGGTCGGTTCGGTTTTCGGTTTCTATGTGATTTTAACCGACCAAACCGAATATTTAAACATATTATATTATTTATATATAAAATATATATTATTTTATATATAAATAATATAATATGTTTAAATATTCGGTTCGGTTCGGTTCGGTTTTATTTTGGTTTTGGTTCGATTTTAGTCGGTTCGGTTCGGTTCGGTTACGGTTTGCATAAATTAGAATCGGTTCGGTTTCGGATCGGTTTTGTTAATGGTCGGTTCGGTTTCGGTTTGAAAATTTTAAAACCGACCTAAGTCGGTTCGGTTCACGGTTTAGGTGAAAAACCGAACCGACGGTTCGGTTTTCAGCCCTAAAGCCACTAGTGCACAATAGGGGTGGCCATTCCATCCCGATTTTTTTCGAGTCCCTTTGGGATTGATGAAACTCATTTTGATCCTGCCCTGTCCCGATCTAAAGTGGGATGAGATTGGGATGAAGATTTTCAATCCCGCCCATTCAGAATTTATTTATTTAATATTTATTATTATTTTAATCAAACTACTCTTCTAAAGGAAAATTTAGGATGTGTTGAAATTAAACCAAAACATCTACTATTTGAAAATTTTACTTGCTTGATTTGGTACTATTTGTTTAGGTAAAAACTTAAATTTGGATATTTTAGGTCAAATAGAACCTATGAAAATTTATGTTTTTTCACATTTTAGATTGGTTATAGAACAATTATTCTTGTAGAAAATAAAGGCAAATGATAGTTTGGGTTAGTTTTGCATTATGAGTTATATAGTTGGAGAACATTGATCCTAATTGTATCTTGTATGAATGATATTTCAACTCTTGCGAAAATATGCAATATGGATTTATGGGGGGATTCATTCTATTTCCCATCATTCACTTGACAAACTTAATTCCATTGTAAAATAACTCTCTACAAATTTTATATGACATTTAATATTGTTATGACAAAAGTTATATTGAGATTAAATTCTTTTGTTATTTTTCATTGGAGAGTTATTTAGTACATACTCATCTCGTCCCGTCCTGAACCCGTTCTGGATAGGCCGAGGTTTATCCCCTTCCGATCCCAAATGAGCTGGATGTGATAGGGATGATGTCCATCCCGTCCCGTGCCCACCCCTAGTGCACAACATAGCATCACATAAACCAACACCAATCAATTTCAAGGTTCTTTTTCAATAATCTAACCTTAATTTGACAAATTAAAAACCAAAATTAACCTACGTGTTAGAGATGGTTCTGAACGACGGGAGAGATCTGGCTGAAATTCTTGAGTGATTCGTAACTCCAACTGCTGCCTCTTCTTGCAGATGAAGACGTTGATGGAGACGACTAGAAGAAGGAAGAAAACGCGTCTACTGAAGACAAACCAAAGCTGGCACAGAGGAGTGCACTAGTATATCTTTTGAACTTATTCATCCTCTACTCTTGTTCTTTTATTTCTTCTATTCTTCTGTATGAATCACCAAACTCTCACTATTTAGTTACAATCACAATTTAAGCTTTGAAACATGGACGATTCACGCCGATTTGTGTGAAATCCGATTTATTGAGTGATTCATATCGTTTGTAGAATGAGTCAAGTCAAATTACCGATTTGACTTGCGATTTTCCACGATTCATATAACACTGATCAGTTCAGAAGATAAACATTTGCTAACAACCATGTAGGGGTGTGCTAAGTCTCGCACATTCACGGCGATTCTTGCTCATGTGGTAAGCTTCCATGAAGCTGCAAGCCATCAATTTTAATCATGATTCAAAAACCAAGATGAGTGTTGTCGTTGTAAGTCATTCTGAATGCAAAAAATTGATTACATCCTCAGGTGATACATCATTTTCCTCTAAGTAGGAGTAAACATTACAAGAATATACATTGGGATATAACCAACCACATTTTCTTCTTTTTTTCAACCGAAAAAGTTGACCTTACCAAAATCATATAAAAAAAGACCTAATTTTAAGAAACTCTTCCTATGTTCAAAACTATAAATTGCAGGGCAGTGGGGTAAAAGGAAAACCTTCTTTTTTCAAGACCATGTTGTCCCACCATTTCTGTTCTCCTTAGATTTGTTTTGGATGACAGGTGCTATCTAATGGAAGCTTCCGAAGTTTAGGGCATCGTTTGACACAGACTTTGTAGAGATGGCAATACTCCACCATAGATACCATGCAGGGCTGGTAATTTTCAGAGAGTCAATGAGTGCAAATTTGGGAGCGTTTGTTCACCGGATACTAACCCAAATATGCTCTCAAACTTGACACAAAATTTAACCCCAAGTATCTCAACTCTCACGGTTCTGCAGCTCTGTCACTGAAGAGAAAATGGTGATGAGCCTAGGGCAACAATCTATGTATAAGTGTTTCAGGATATAAAGCTTGCAGTCTGCACTAACCCTTGGTAAACTCAGTTTTGACAGATTTGAGAGCCACAGACCGTGTAAGTTTCTTCACAGAGCCACATTGTTTTTCTTGATCTTCATAGAAAACACTCGGTGCTTTCACATCTCCATCCAACATTACCTCGACATTTCCAGCTCCAAGATCTGACAGCTGATGCATGAAAACATTCTTTAAATATTAAAGTTCTGCATGGCTAGTAACCACTTGGATTCCATTTGGGAACCTCTGAAATCCACTGATCTTAAAAGATTTGTCTAGATCTTTCAACCAAGGGAGCTGGCTGGTCTGGTACCGCAGTATAACTCACTGAAACGGAATCTGTCAGGTTCTTCTCTACAAAGTGGAATATTTCAGTGTCACTTTCTGTTATGTATAACACGTCACTTGACGAACTAGATCCACGGCATAGGTCCCACTTCAGCACTTCAGATATGCCCATCTGGTTTTCCCATTCGTACAACCATAGGTACTTTCCATTTTGTATCCCAAAAAACCGTAGGTGAATAAAAATTCAGAGATTTCATAAGGGAATTCCCAAGATCAGTATCTCAAAATTTGAACAACCATCGAGTATGAAATCACTTAAATTCTTGAGTTCGGAAAGTGATAACTTTTCATTGTGGGTTTCAGAGAGATGAAGTTTTTGGAGGAGAAACAAGCATTTGAAGGATAGCCTATCGAGATTCCAACACTGCTGTAGGGAGTTGATGGAGATTGTTGCATGGGGAAGGAATGAGGACTCCGTGACTTTAGTTCTTAAGAGAGATAAAGTACTGTGAGCATATTGTTCCTGCCCAAAACAATCATCTTGCAATTGTGTGTGTGCTGTATTACTCCTTAGATCAAGTACCTCAAGCCTTGTAAGTGCTTTTAAATGAGGCAGTCTTTGCAAGTTCCCAGAACCTCTTAGGAGGAGTTGACGAAGATTGATGCATCCAGAAAGAAGTGGTATCTGGGTCTCCGAGAGGTCAAGTATTTGAAGTTCATACTTCTGTACAAAAGACACTTCTTGGAAATCTGTGAAAGAAGTTAAACCTGAAAGGTTAATCACTTTGAGTCTTGTACGTGCTTCCATAGGCAGCAATGTCTTCAATTTTGAACAATCACTTAGTATGAGTTCACGAAGATTTATGCATTTGGAGAGGGAAGGCAACTTTTTCGTATGGGGGCTTCTGGATAGGTCGAATTGTCGAAGCCCACAGTTATTCTCAAAGCACTCATCATCAAGTTGACAGAAAGTTGCAACACCAGAAAGATCAAGTACCTCCGGCCTAGTGAGTGCATTTAATTGTGGTAGTCTCGCTAAGTTCGAGCAATCTCTAAGTAAGAGTTGACGAAAATTTAAGCAAACCAAAAGAAGTGTAATTCTATAATCTAGGTTCCTACGAGTTCAATAATTTAAGATGACAATACTTTCCAATGAGTGGTCTTGGAATTTGGTGCATGAATTTGCACTTGAGAGGTCGAGAATCTTGAGTGTTAGGAGTGCTTACAAAGACCGCAATGTCTTCAAGGTTGAACAACCTCTTAATATGAGCTTGCGAAGGTTGTTGCATTTGGGAAGGGAACATAAAATCTAAGTGACTCTGCAAAAGTTGAGTTCTCGAAGTTTGGAGTTATTCTTAAAATAGGTATCTTTAGGTTGACTGAAAGCTGTAGCACTTGAAAGTAGGGCCAAGCATCTCATCCCGTGATCCCGATCCCGTCTCGTCCTATACTGATTTTTTAGGATTCTTTTGGGATTGATCAAACTCATCTCGATCACGTCCCGATCTATTGTGAGATGAGATTGGGACGAAGATTTTTAATCCTGCCCATCCCATCTCATCCCAAACGTATTTATTATTATTATTATTATTATTATTATTATTATTATTATTATTATTATTATTTTAATTTTATAACTGAAATAAAAGTTTATTTGCCAATGGGGTACCAACTTAGCAGCAGGCAAGGATGCACGGACTCGGATACGCGTGTTGTGTCGGAAACGGATACGCGTGTCGCGTCGGACAAGGATACGACACGGCGACTCAACAATTTTCAAAAAAATAGGACTCGGCAATACGGTCAAACTTATTTTTTTTAATATATGTTTTTGTAACTCATATGAACATAAAATTATAAATAATAATAGTGAACAATCCATACATATCAATAAAACATTCATTCATTCAAAATTTCAAATGCATCATAAAGTCAAGCTCAAGTCATACTCATAAAGCATAAGCATTTGAGAATGTAAAAACTCATTATTTGCAATATTGATTCACTGATTCACTCTCACTGATTGAAATACAATCTACTTTTTTTTTTTTTTTTTTTTTTTGCAGTTGAAGTACAAAAATCATCATAAAAGAGCATAAAAGAAAATTAGCACAATACTCATTGTTTTATTCTACTGGTGTTGGAAGAACACACATCCTCAAATATCAGAGACACAGAGAGTCTCATATTCATGAAATCAGAATATGGAAGTAGAAAAACGTTGAGGATGTGTGTTCAATCAGATATGAATCAGAGCAGAACAAAATCAGGATGTGTGTTGCAATATCAGCACAATACTCATTCAAAAAAGAAAAAAAAATCAAAGCAGAAAAGAAAATCTGAGAAGAGAATGAAGCATAGACTGATAGAAGAAAATAGCAGAAAAAAAAGAAAACAAAAGGTACCTGCTGAGGACGACATCGTCTCCTTCCTGCGAGCTCCCTCTCTCTAGCTCCGTCCAGCGACCACCCTCGATCTATCTCTCACTGGATTGATATCTCTCCCCAAGTTTTGCACACACACCTACATCTCAGAAGAGTCTTGATCGACAGTATGGAGAAGATCTCCATAAGGATGTCCTCAGAAAACAGAGAAAGGTCCATGGCACGAAGATCTCACCTTGAATTTGCAAGTTTTGAGGATGAAATGAAACTCAAGTAAAAGAGAAACTCTCTACCACAGGTTTGAAATCTCAATCGGTCGATCGAATGTGTGTGGCTCGATCTCTCTCTCTGTCTTTCGCTCGACCTCTCACTCTCCATCTCGATCGAATGTGTGTGGCTCGATCGAACTTCTCAGGCTCTGATTCTCCCATTTTCTCTCTGATTCTAGGGTTTCAAATTGGGCGGAATGGAGGAGGATCGATCGAAGAGGATAAAAGAGAGGTTATTTGCACCCCTTAATGCTACCACTTGTCTGGACCGTGTCCAAGACCAGTCGGTGCCAATCAACAAATTTTGACCGTTGACCACGTGTCAAATTCGTGTCAGGTGCGTGCCCGTGTCCGACACGTATTAGACACGTGATACAGGGGTTTTTTGGAGAATCGGTGTGTCCGAGGCAGTAGGCCTATGACAGATGAAATCACAGGTCCAAGTTTCAAATCCTGTCGGCGGCATCTGGGATAAAAAAAAAAAAGAGAAGAAAAGTCTATTTGATCTCCTGTAAATTTGGCTACATTCATACCGCCATTGTCCATAAGTCTGTAAATTTGGATAAAAAAAAAGAGAAGAAAAGTCTATTTGATCTCAAGTTCACCTATATTCTCAAAACAATCACCTTTCATTTCCTCCAAAAGTCTGAATCTCCCTTTTTCCATTTCCTACATAAAAGTTGTTTGTGTTTAGTTCACAAAATTTGTACGAAGTGTTCTCCATGTTGTCTTATTTATTCCTTTTCTTCAATATTAGCTTAGATTATCTCAAGGTATGAGTGAAGTTCCTAACTGCTCCGATAAGAATCAATGGAAAGAAAATTTATTTGGTGACTCCCCAGGTGAGTACAATAACACAATACTTCAATTCTCAACCTCATTCTTTTTATCATTTGGATTTGCATAGCTAAAATTATATCCAACAACATTCAAAATATGAAATTGGCTAATACCCCACAAATTTAGATTTTTTTTGGCATAGCGAAGACTATTATTTTGTTTTTGATGGACTTATTGCTCGTTTCTAGCTTTGGATCTAGAGTATGATTCATACCACAACAAGGAAGGAAATCCAAACCAGATAGAGGACGCAGAAGTTGGGGAAGGAATAAATAATATTGTTGTAGAAACAAAAAATACAATTTCTAAACAGAAAAAACATGAGCTTATTACTTAAGATGAAAAATGATGGTTGGTGTCTATATATTGGTATGGAATTCCAATCAGAACAAGAAGCTTACAACTTTTACAATTGCTATGCAAAAAAAGGGATTTAGCATCCGAAGAAGCTCAACTTACACTTCAAAACGCACAAAGAAATTACAGTACCGAACCTTTTGTTGTTCACATCAAGGATTGCGAGTTTTTTCCGCTATGGTTAATGGGGTCAAAATGAATAATCGAGCTGACACAAGGACATGTTGCAAAGCTATGGTGTTAATAAGAAAAAAAAATGGTGAAATATGGGTTGTGACCGCAGTAGTTGAAGAACACAACCATAATCTTGGAACCCCGAGCAAAAAGCATAAGCTTCAGTCTCATAGAAAGATAAACGGTGGAATTTGCCGGTTTCTTTTGTAAACACATATTGAAGGTTTTTCTAGTCGAAGGCATACAAAAACTTCCAACACAGTACGTTCTTAAGGGGTGAACAAAGAATGCAAATTTGGGTCTGTGGTTGATGACCAAAGTGAAGAAATGCGAGTTGATTTTCATGAGTCTGTCACTGACCATTATAGTAAACTTTGTCAAGAGGCTATCAGTTTTGCTACAAAGGGATCAACATCTATTGAAATCTATAAGGTGGCTATGCATAGTTTGGGTAAAGCTTTAAATGAAGTTGAGGCTGCAATTCAAAATTTATCAATTGGTTCAAATGAAGATTGTGAGAAAGAAATTGAAGCTACAGAGTAATTTGGGATTCCAGGTAGAACAACAAAGGCAAGTGTTTGATCCACTTATAGTGAGACATAAAGGGAGACAAAAGAGAATGAAGTCATGGGTTGACAATCTCCCAAAGAAAACGACAACTACTAGTTGTAGTACTAGTAAAAGATTTAAGAATGTTTCAGGTATAACCTCAATGACAAACTCATGCATACTTTTTTGTAAGGGTCAACTTATGCATATTTGGAAATATTTAAATTATTTATTCTTATTTTGTGTAGATCAAAACGTGGTGTTGTGACAAGTAGTGATCATGTGTCTCCTAATAAACTTTCGCAGAAATATAGCCAGTAAGTTTACCCATAATGTTTTTTTGATATATTTTTATAGGATCTAATTAAGTTATTTACGTTGAATGTGAGTTTATTAGATACCAACCTTAAAAAATGATTAGTGTGCAACCTCAAGTACTAGTGAAATTTTACAGAGCCATGGTCTTGCTTCAACTTTTGGGGTTGGCCAACTTTGGCAGTTATACTGTTATTTTGAGCATTATATATTGTGAATTTTGGTTTACTATTTGTATTCTATTAAACATTGAGTTATTATTTGTATATCATGAACTTATTTTGATTTTTGTAGGGAACAAATCCAACATCTAAACAACAACAATCTCAAGGAAATCTCTTGATCGATCTCAGTAATCCTAATTGGGTACTCTTTTACTAGCAGTTTCTCTTTTTCTATATGATGCGTAAAAAAATCATCATCTTATGAGTTTGAACTGCAAAACCACTGTTAGATCGCCAAGGACCACCTTTTTGGTGGCCGAAGGCACTCCGATGCTTAAGTTAGTAACTCTGTTAGAAGAAGGAAGTAAATCTAGACAAAACTCAGTTAAAGTTGCATATCTTTGTCAAATGTCCCCTTTACCTTTTATAATGGTCGTAGTTAACTCTCTGCGTGACTTAAGCATGTGAGGCGCAACGGATGTTTCTGTAATAGTTTCCTCCTTAATGGAGATGCATTCGTGGAGGCGTAAGTCCCTCCACGGCTCTTTCTTGGTGCAACATTCTTCTTTTTTAATGAGAGAACATATAACAAGATTGGATTTGGGCTTTGATTCGTCTGGGCTTGGATTCGGATCCTGCTTACGCCTTCTTAGAGGCGGGTCTAATCTGGACCCCCATAATTAGCTTCAGTCCTTCTGGGCTTTATGAGTTGGTCCAATGGATCAGGCGCTGTATTCTGGTGATGAAGCTTTATGTTGCGTGTACAGCCTTGATGTTCGGTCTATTTTGATGTATCATCAGCTACTCCCTCCTTAGTTAGTGGGTATGTTCAAGTATCCACTAACTGTGTGACGGTTTTGCTTTTTGATTACAACATTACGGCTTGGTTAGTGGCCTTGCTATCCATCACTGTTGTTTTCTCTCCATTGTTCCATCCGCTTGTTCTCTTTGGCGCAATTTTTGGGAGTTTGTGCGGTTGTCACACCCTGAACGTTCTCCAAGAGCGATCCCTTCGTTGCCCATTCCTATAAAATGGAAGGCTTTGTGTATGCTCTTTTTCCTTCTGCGTCTTCTCGTTTTCTAGTTGTTAACTTTTTGATTTTTCCAATTCGTCCTGTAGTCGTGTCTAACTCCAGAGTTTTGGTTGGTGACTTTCTTGCCATTTGCAAAGCTTTCTTCACGCCCAAGAGGGCGACACACGTGACTCTTGACAACATTCGTCATGACTACTTGTTGCCTGATGATTTGGATATTGTTCTCCCCAGGGATGATGATAGTCCTTGTCGTCCTCAATCTAAATACATTGCTTTGTATCCAGGTATGTTCCACGCTGGTTTCAGGCTTTCGGCTTCTTCTATCGTCTGGGAGTACTTGGATTTGGTTGGAATTGCTCCGGCTCAACTTATTCCTAACGGTAGGAAAGTATTGACTTCAACATTAGCGATCGTTGTTGCTGCTCACATCCCTATGAAAGTTAGAGTTTTGCATTCCCTGGTAGAATTTAGTGTGGACCCTAGTTACACTTGTCGATTGCGTTCTCCTCCCTGTTTTGAAGACCTGCGAGAGGAGTACATGGGTTGGTCGAGGTTCTGGTTTTATGCCTCGTTTTCTTCTAACCATTTTCGTTTTCGCGGAAATCAGATTCTGCGATCGTTCCGGGAGCCTAAGAAGGTTGAGTTGTCACTGTCTTTGGAAGAACAAGATTTCTATCGTCGGTTTTGTTATCTTCCCCGAGTATCGGTAGATGATTTCCTTACCTCGGACGCTGTTGTCCATGGTGGTCTGCTTTCCCCGGGTAGGGCCGACATTGCTTCTGAGTTTATTGTTGCTCGCGCCGGCGATGTAGGAGTCCCTGCTTTTGCGCAAGGTCTTAGGAACACTGGTCCAACTGTTAAGAAAAGGAAAGTTTCTAGCCCCTCCAAAATATCGGTCGTTAGTTCTGGCTGTGTCTCGAAGAGGAAAAAGCTTGCTTCTTCTGTCCATGAATCTGCCAGGACCCCCTCTTACCTTGCCTCTCTTCAGATGGGGGGTCGTGGTTCGGGTGATGATTCCTTTGCTCGTGAGGGCGAAGAGGTAAACCGAGCCCTCGAGGCAAGTAAGAAACATGTTTCCCGTCCTCTGGATGACCATGAGAAGAAACTTGTTGCTTCTTATGGCTTGCCGGATTCTACCGGCCCCTCGATTGATGATTCGCACATCATCGAGAATAAAATGCTTCAGCTGGGTGTTTGGCTGTCGAATAATCCGAAGGGTACTAAGACTTTGGATGATTTTGATTATGATCCGTCAGTAAAGGATCAATTTGCTACTCGTTCTCGAGATCACAAACTTGTTGTTTCTTCTGTTGTGGCTGGTACTTCAGGAGCTCGTGTTGCTCCTTCTGCTTCTCGCCCTGCTCCATTCGGTTTTCGCCCTGCTCCCTCTGTCCTTGGTGAGACCTTTTGGCCTTTCCAGGCTGATGTTCAGGATAGTGCTCACAACCTCATTGGCGGCTATCACGGGCAATTGGCTAATAAAGCTTCTATGCCCGTGCGTCAACCACGTGTCATATTGACGATGGCTTCCAGTATCTTATGGAGGGGATGGCTCATCTTACTTTTGCGGTCGTCATGGGGTCATATAGTAAGGCGTCTCATGATCAGGCTGCTCATGTCGAGCGGAAGCTCTCGGGACACATTTTGGTTCTTTCCCATGTTCTTCATCAAATGGATTTGTTGAAGGCGCAGTGCGCGAAACATGAGAATGCTACAAAATCTGCGCGGGGGCTGCTGAGGGAACTCGAGGCTACGCGTGATGCTTTTGCTTTCAACCTCAAGACATCCAAGGTGGAATTGGGTAAGCTGCGTTCCCATTTGGATGCTACTGAGAAGGAACTGTCTGACCGAATGGTCGAATGTGACGAGGTTGTTCGATCTGCCAATGAGTTTTCTGACAAGCTTAAGGCTGCTACTGCTCGCATTATTGAGTTGATTTCCGAGTTTGTTGTGACCAAGTCGGCGGTCGCTGCTATACTTGCCAATGTCGACAAAGAGTTAGCATCTACCCAAGCTGAGCTGTCAACTGTTAAGGAGAAGTTGAAGGCAACAGAGGCCGCAGATTTTAACAGAATGGTTGAGGGTCGCCATGATTTTCTAGATTTTATGGAAACGCAGGGTTTGAACATGTCCCCCTACCGCAACCTCGCTGAGCAGGAGTTCGACGATGTCGAGGAAGTTGTTCCAGATTCGATGGGTGATCCGGATGTCGAGGAGCCTGCTGACCCTATGCTTCCTGAAGATGTTGTTCACGATAGTGATTCCTCTTAATTGTCATTTTTTTTGTAATCTCCATTTTTAGAAGATAAATGGAAATTTGTTATTTCGCATTTTTGTGTCCCATATGTCTAGCTTGTTTAGCTTTTATTTATGACATTTCTGGGAGATCTTTGACTTCTGTTGTCCGAATTTTGTGGGTGGTTTCGATACTTGACATTCTAGTCGTACGAAAACTTTGGTCTATGGAATCTTGTTTCTTATTCAGATTACGATGTCGTACATTACAGTCGACGTAAAAGTCCGGCTCTTATGTCATGTTACTTTATTACTTCATGGTTGATCATGCCATAAGTTTTTATGTCTGACTCTCATCTAGCATATTTGTTTGCTTGATACTCTAGCCATGCTGAGTATTCTTTCGAGTCTGTTTTTAATCTGACTTTTTGTCCTGATCATATTCGGTGGTTTCGAAATTGAGAGTGAAAGACTTTATTGGTAATATCTTTTCAAGTGTTCTACATTCCATGGTCGAGGTATTGTTTCACTCACTTTGTCTTCCAACCAGTATGTTCCTAGTCTGTTGATTTTTGTCACTCGATAGGGTCCTTCCCAGTTTGGGTTAAGCTTGCCTGCACCGGGCTCTTTTTTGTTTAGTTGGACTTTTCGTAACACCCAGTCTCCGACGTTGTTATAGTACCCTGCCATGCATTGTTGGTATACAATTGTTTTAATCGAGGTTGCTTCTCATTTTTCTTTGAGGAGATCCAGCCTGACTTTTAAAGCTTCGACATTGTCCTCGACACGGAATTCTTCGGTCCGGAATGTTGGCATTCCGACCTCCACGGGTATCATTGCTTCTGACCCATAAGCAAGTGCGAAAGGTATTTCTCCTGTTGGAGTTCGTTTTGTTGTCCTGTATGCCCAAAAAACACAAGGCAATTCGGACATCCATAGTCCTTTCGCTGCCTTGAATCTTCTTTTGATTTCCCCCAAAATTGTTCTATTAGTGACTTTGGCTTGCCTTTTTGCTTACGAGTGAGCTTGTGCGGAGAAGTGTTGCTGGATATTCATGCTTTTGCATAACTCCCTGACCCTTTTGCCTTCACTTGAAACTCGCCCGCTTAGTTGATTGACCACCAACCTGAAATTCGTAAAGACTTTGATGTCTCTTATTCTCAGGTGTTTTGCTAACCGTAGTCCTGCTATCACAGCTTCGTACTTGGCTTCATTATTGGAGGCCAAAACTGAATTTTATCGCCTTTTTCCAATGCGATGCCTTTCGAGTTGTATAAGACTATTTCGGCTCCGCTTCCTGACTCGTTGGATGCCCCATTACAACGGAGAATCCCTCCTTCAAGGATTGGTTCAAGTTGTTCTGTTTTGCTTTCCTTGTCCTCGAGTTGGTTGTTGCTACCTGTGAACTCGGCGATGAAATATGCTAATGTTTGAGCTTTGATAGCAGTTCTAGGGGCATAAGTAATGTCAAATTGTCCGAGTGGTTGTGTAATACTGACCGACGTGGTTGTTCGGTCATGACCGTGATCGGGTGTGCTTGAAAGTATGGTCGCAATTACCTTGATGACACGATCAGAGCGAGCGCTTGTTTCTCTAGGGCCAGGTAGTTGATCTCTGCATCGGCGAGTGTTTTGCTAATGTAGTACACCGGTTTCTGCATCCATTTTTCTTCTCGTATTAGCGCTGAACTTTCTGCATGATTGGACACAGATAGGTACAGATATAATGTTTATCATATGTTTGGTTTTGTTAGCAGCTTCGTACTTCCCATGCATGTCTTGAGATTTGAAAGGCTCTTTCGCATTTGTCATTCCATTCGAATGTCTTGTTCCCTTTCAAGATCTTGAAGAAAGGCAGATAGTCTGATGAACTAGAAATAAATTTGTTTAGATCGTAGTTATCCACCCGTTAAAATTTTGAACACCTTTGATGTTTGTTGGCGACTGCATGTTGAGAAGCGCGTGTATCTGCTTTGGATCGGCTTCAATTCTTTGTTGGTTGACCATATACCTGAGAAACTTGCCTGACTCCACTCCAAAGGCGCATTTATCTGGATTTAGCTTCATATTGTATTTCCAAAGCTGGGCGAAAGCCTGATCAAGTTCCATAACATGGCCTGTTCTGTGTAAGCTTTTGACGAGCATATCATCGATGTACACTTCGTTTTGCCGATCTGGTCTCTGATCATGTTTACTAGCCGTTGATATGTTGCTCCTATGTTCTTCAACCCGAACGACATTACTCGATAACAATACGTCTTTCTTTCCGTTATAAAAGATGTTTTTTCTTAGTCGGGAGGGGGTACATTTGTATTTCGTTATACCCGGAGTATGCATCCATGAAGCTCACAATCTTGTGCCTGGCAGTTGTGTCCACTATTTGGTCTATTCGCGGGAGTGGGAAGCTGTCTTTGGGACAAACTTTATTTAAGTCGGTGTAATCCATGCACATTCTCCATTTCCCGTTATTCTTCTTTACTAGTACCATGTTTGCCAGCCAATCCAAATAGTGAGCTTTTCTTATCATTCATGCGCTGAACAGTCAGTGTACTTCTTTGTTTATCGTCTGATTGCGCTTCGGGGCCACCTGTCTTCTTTTTTGTTGGGGTGGCCTTTTTCTTGTTGGACTTTATTTCTCTTCTCCTTTTTTTTTTTTTTTTGACAAAGGAAAAACAGAGTATAGTAGGGGTGGGCAATTAAGACCAAAAATCGGCCCGGCTTGGGAGCGGTTCGGTCCGAGTTTTTATTGTTATTTTAGTTTTCAGTCCTAAAGCCCGGCTTGGCCCGGAATGTTCGGTCCGATTGTCGGTTCCTATTTCCAGAACCCGCCGGTTACCCGGCTCGAGAAATTAAAAATAATTAAATATAAATAGTGTGTAGGGTTTTATGCTTCTATTGACAAACAAAGTCTTCTTCTTCGCAGAATTGCAATTCGCAACTCTTCTTCACAAATCGCAATTCCTCATCTACGAGCATACTCCTCCTCATCTCGACCTCTCCTCACCACTCTCCTCTCCGCTTGTGCGTCAGAGTGTGGCAGCACTCGGCAAATAAGCTATTGCAGAGATTTTACTCCACCACTGTCAAAGCTTTGCAAATAACCCAATCTTCATCAAACTCTCTCATTTCTTCAACAACCCAATCCTTCCTCTCCCTCTCTCATTTCTTCCACTCACTTCACTTACTCTCTTTGCCTTTGATTATATTCACTTCACTCACTGTCTTTTTCATAAGAAAAAAAGAAGTCTAAAAGCAACCAAATTGAAATTGCACATTATACAATATTTAAAAAAAAAAAACACTCAAAAGTGGGTTCCAAGCAATTCCTTGTAGTTGAAGTCTTGTAAATATGGTTTTCTTCCTCTGATAAGCCTACAAAACTCTCCCTCTTTCATCCCTGTATCAAATAAAGGCAATGCATGCTTATAATAATCACTCAAAACCTCTCCACAACACTTAATAAACTCTTTAAAAGTTTAAAGATTGTGAAATCTTTCATAAAAAAAGATGATTTCATCAGGGGCGGAGCCAAGATTGCAGACAAAGGGGGGCAAAAAAATAAATCACATATAATATAATTCTTAAAATAAATATGATTAAAACAAAGTTTCAAAAGTAGTACAAGAGAAACATATTTTATGTGTCAATGTTGTTGCACATTGGATTTTAGTAAAAACTCTCTGCGAATTTTCATATTCATAGGGTTTACTAGGGCTGGGCAAGTCCGGGTAACCGGCCAAAAATGTAAAAACCGAAAGCTGGCCAGAGAAATTTAAGCCCGTGTTTATGAGACCCAAAACTGGACCGAGTTGACCGGTTAATCGAGGTCTCGGTTAACCGAATTTCGGGCCGGTCTCGGTCTTAAGAGCAACATTCAAATTGAATTTTTTAAAGTCCAAATTTCAGCCCAAATTGAATTTTATAAAGCTCAAATTTCAGCCCAAAGTGCATAATTTGATAAAGCCTATTCAACACTCAACAGTAAATTAATAGGTAACAATCACAACATTTAGATATGGTTGCTGTGATTGTAATGCCCAAAGTTCAGCCAGTAATTTGCTGTGATTGTAATGTTGAATTTGATAAAGCCTAGCCCACTAGTAGACACGAATATCACATTTAGATTTAGTCATTTAGATATGGTTGCATAATAATCAACAGTAAATTAATAGTATGCAACAATAAGTTAATCAACAGTAAATTAGTATGGTTGCATATTAATCAACAGTAATTTGAAATCAATAGTAAACTTCTCTATTAAAGTCTCACTACAAAAAAAAACATTAATAGCTACAGAAACTAGCGACGGTTTTTTTATACCGTCGCTAATTATAAGATTTGCGACGGCAAAAAACCATCGCTAATGCTTTTGATACTGTTTCAACTCATAATTATAAAAATATGTCGCTAAATATTTTGCGACGGCTTAAAACAGTCGCTAATTCTTGTATTAGCGACGGTATCTTAGCCGTCGCTAAGATTTACAAATAAAAATCATTAGCTACGGTACTACCGTAGCTAATGGATTTAAAATATATATATATATATATATATATATATATATATATATATATATATATATATATATATATATAAACATTTAGCAACGGCAGTGCCCCCCTTAGCGATAAATATTAGTTTGGTGAAGTTTCTTAAAATAAATAACTAAATAGTTTAAGCTTTACAAATAAAAATCATTAGCTACAGTAATTCTACCGTAGCTAATGGATTTTTTTTTTTAAATATATAAAAAATACATTTAGAGACGGCACTGATTTTTTGAAAAAAATATATATATATACAAAAAAATATTTAGCCACGGTAAATGAGCCGTCGCTAAGTTTTACATATAAAATATATAAAAAAAACACTTAGCTACGGCAAACAAACCGTCGCTAAGTTTACAAAGAATTTTTTATTAGCGACGGCCCAAAACCGTCGCTAATTGATTTTTTTTTTTTAATTATAAACAAAAACGTTTAGCTACGACAAAAAACCGTCGCTAAGGTTACAAAGATTTTTTTATTAGCGACGACCCAAAACCGTCGCTAATTGATTTTTTTTTTTAAATTATAAACAAAAACATTTAGCTAAGGCAAAACACCGTCATTAAGCTTACAAAGATTTTTTATTAGCGACGGCCCAAAAACGTCGCTAATTGTTTTTTTTTTTAATTATAAACAAAAACATTTAGCTACGGCAATAAACCGTCGCTAAGCTTACAAAGATTTTTTTATTAGCGACGCCCCAAAACCGTTGCTAATTGATTTTTTTTTTAATTATACACAAAAATAAAATCTCATCTCAACCGTCAATAACACCTAAAATCTTTATCACAATCCAACGCACTAAACCAAACCACGTCACCGATCCGCGTGAAACCAACACAACCAATCCCCTTCAATTACCTCTCTCTATATAAATTTAAATTTTCTTTACCAACCAACTCAACCAAAAAATTTCTCTCAACCAAAATTTTTCTCTCAACCCACAGAGGAGACCCCAGCAGCAGAGATCTCCCGGCTGCCTCCCTCTCCCATCCCTTCCCCGCCTTTCCCTATTGCAAGAGATCTCAGATCTCGAAGATCATATCAGATATTCTATAGAGCGAATTTTTTTTTGGTTTTTTGTAATTTTTGTATGGATTCTTTGTAATTTTTGTATGATATTCTAGAGATTCAGTGTAATTTTTGTTATAATTTTGATCAATTAAGTCTCCTGTCATGTTTTTGATCAATTAAGTTTAGTTCTGGTAGTTTCTATTAATTTTCAGAATGGACAATCATTAAAAGCTAATTTCATTATAAAAAATGAATTTTCATTTGTAATTTGTAATTTTCATTTGTCAATATGATTTGCAACAAAGTTGTCCCTAAATAGCCACGGAAAATACCGTGGTTGTTTTGTCAATTGGATTTGCAATTTAGCGACGGCAAAAACCGTCGCTAAATAGCCACGGCAAAAAATCATCGCTATTTTTCAATTTGCGACAGTTTTAGCCGAAATTTTAAACAGCTTTAGCGACAGAATTTTTCGAGTTAGCGACGGTTTTTAGCCGTTGCAAATTAGCTACGGGATAGTTTTCCATTGCTAATTCAAATAGCGACGATTAAAATAGCCACGGTATTGCGACAGTTGTTGAGCCGTTGCTAATAAATACTAGCGATGGTTTTTTGACAATTAGCAACGGTTTTTAGCCGTTGCTGAATTGAATTTTTTTTGTAGTGTCTATTTCAGTCTATTACATAAGAACTGAAAGTTTTCTAAAACACCACCATTAGACCCAGCTGGACGAGCAGGAATCAATGTCAATAAGGCACGGGAGTTGCCTGAAAAATATAAACAAAGAGAACATAAAGTTGCAATATCAGGAAGGAAAATAATTTGGTCAATCCATTGGGCTTATCCTAAAACCATTCTTATTTCCCTCAATATTAGGTTCATCTTTTGCTTAATAGTGGAGGCCCATTGGGTTTTTATTTTTATTTGTATTATTATTATTATTTTATTTAACTATATCTAAAACAAGCACCTCCTCAAACGATAAGAAGCTCCACGATCCTCAACTCAACCGTGTTGGCGAAGATAAAGGTTAAGCATACATAGCGAGAAGGGGAACCAAGCAGTAGACTGGCTAGTGAAACAGCGTCAAATAAAATGCATTTGGATCTTTTAAACTAGGGGTGGGCATTTAAGACCGAAAAATCGGCCCAACCCGAGAATCGGACCGAAAATTTCGGTCTGGTCCGAGTTTTAAATTGGTGTTATAAAAGTCGGTCCAAAGCCCAGCCTGGCTCGGAATGCTCGGTCTGGCTGTCGGTTCCTATTTCCAGAGCCCGACGGTTACCCGGCCTGGCCTGGGAATTAAAAAATATATTTTTTGCTATTTTTGGGCTGAATTTCAAGGAAGATTTGAGGGAAGAGATGGTGAATGAATTTTGGGCTGAATTTCAATTTGGGCTTTATAAAGTGATAATGTGGGATTTGAGGGAAGAGCTTTATAAAATTCAATTTAGGCTGAAATTTGGACTTTAAAAATTCAATTTGAATGTTGCTATTTTGGACCGAGATCGGCCCGAAACTGGCCCGTAATTCGGTTAACCGGGACCTCGGTTACCCGATCAACTCGGTTCGATTTCGGGTCTCATAAACACGGGCCTGAATTTCTCAGGCCGATTTTCGGTTTTTAGATTTTGGGCCGATTACCCGTACTTGCCCAGCCCTATTTTAAACCTTCGATTCCCAGCATCTGCGGCTAGCTGTTAGTGTGGGGATATACTTCCTCCGTTTGTGTAAATATAAGACTGATGTAAATTAATTTTAATTAGTAATGAAAATTTTTACCTCCAATAATTAAAATAATAAATAATCTTATGATAATTTTTTTGAATCGGGTGGCAAAACTTACAAACCTGGATAACGTTTGGGCTTGGACATCTTAAAGCCCATAAGCCTAAATCAATTTGGACTTGTTCATTGTTAAAATGTTAGGAACCACACCAAGCCAGAAATAGCAAGGAGCAGTTGCAATAAGAATGGGCCGGTTACCCGACGGGTTTCAGAAAGGGAAATCGAGGCCCGGACCAGAAACTTTGGGCGGGGCCGGGTTTTAAAATCAAAAAATTTATAATTAATAAAAAAACCGATCCGAACTGACCCGATCGGTCCGGTTGTCGGTTCGGTCCTGGTTTTCGGTTCGAAATGCCCACCCCTAGGGTTTACCAAACCAGACCCGATTGCTACAATATTGTTGCCACTTAATATCCTCTGCGTTGTAATTCATACACGAAGGCTATATAACTGACCCTATAGGGTTTACCAAACCAGGCCCAAAGGCTACAATATTGTTGCCACTTAATGTCTTCGTCGCCTCTATCTCACAGGGAGACTAGCTTTCGCTCCGGTCTGTTGTCTCCACCTTGCATGAAGACGACTTATCCACGGCGAAGCACATGTGCTTTCTAATAATTAGGTGAAAACTCACAAAATCTTAACTGGTGAGTCTCGAACCTGCGACCTCTTAAAAGGAGAGTTGATGTCCGATCAACTGAGCTTCAATTAGTGGACAACTGTTAATATTAAGAATGTTACCGTCCAATTGCTTAGCTGAAGCATGCTACTGTGAAGACTGAAGAGTGTCGATGATGAGCAAACAAGCAAGAGAGAGAGTAAGACCACCTCCATAAATCAATCTATGTCTAATCGAAATCTTATTGTGTGATTGGAGAAATCAATCTCCGTTGAAATCATCTTGTGCGATTGGAGAAAATCGATCTTTGTCAAAATCATTTTGAGCAATTGAGAAGGCGGAGAGGTGAACTTGCGAAGGATTTGCGATTTTGTGTATATTTGTGTTTTATCATCTATGAGAGGGGGCAATTTAAAATTTTAAAGGAGGGCAAAATTGTAAATATTGTTAGTTTGGTGAAGTTTCTTAAAAAGCTAAGGGGGGCACCCTTAGCTACAAGGTAGATCCGCCCATGGATTTCATGGTTGATTGTGAAAGCTTGCGGTGAAAATATGGATTACAGACAGGAAGAGGTTGTGCTCGGGTGGTGGCTGCAAGTGCAAACACACAACGAGTTGGGCTGAAAAAATCTGGACTTAAAATAATTGAGCTGAAAATATTGGGCTTGACCGAGACTGGCCCGGCCCGGACCGAAATTTTGGTTAACAGGAAGCCCGGGTTGACTGGCTCATCCGGGCCGGGCTGGGCTCGGTCCTTAAAGTTTGGGCTTTAAAAATTCAGTCCGGTCTTCGATTTAGGCTGCACGGTGCGGTTAACCGGCCCACCCCTAGAGAGAGGATAGCGAGTTTGTTTGATTGTGAGGAAAGGAAGGCTACAAGGCCCAAGTGAGAGCGAGTGAGAGAAGGTATGATTATTCAAGCCACTCTCCTGCAACCTCAACCCCAACCCCAACCCCAACCCCAACCCCAACCCCTCCGCGCATCTCTGAAATGGATGAACCGTTCCTTCTGTGTAAGTTGAGTCGCCGCTTTCGCTTAGGATTCAAGTCTTCTCCATCAACACCAACCTCCTTTTCTTCGCTACGACCATGATCTCATCTCTTCTGCCTTCCTTGGATCTCAACCGCAGATCCACCCCCACCTCTCATGGACGCCGCTGCTTCTCGCCCTGCTATAGTGATCGACAATGGCACCGGGTAAAACCCCAACACCAATTGTTTGATGAAATTCATATTAGAATCCCTTTTTCCAGATTTCACAGTTTTCTGTCATAATTTCTCGCAATTTCAGGTATACTAAAATGGGGTTCGCCGGAAACGTTGAGCCATGCTTTATATTCCCAACTGTTGTTGCTGTAAACGAATCTTTCTCAAACCAATCTAGAAGTTCTGCAAAGGGCAGCAATTGGCTTACCCAACATAGTGCAGGTGTTATGGCTGATCTCGATTTTTTCATTGGAGAAGAGGCTTTAGCTCGATCTCGATCCAGTACTACTTATAATCTCAGTTACCCAATTCATCATGGTCAGGTCGAGAATTGGGACAGCATGGAGAGGTTTTGGCAACAGTGTATTTTCAATTACTTGAGGTGTGATCCTGAGGATCATTACTTTCTTCTCACTGAAAGCCCACTCACCGCCCCCGAGAATCGTGAGTACACGGGAGAAATTATGTTCGAGACGTTTAATGTTCCGGGCCTTTACATTGCTGTTCAACCAGTGCTTGCTCTTGCTGCTGGATATACCACTTCTAAGGTTGGTACCAGCTCTGTTGCAATTTGTTTTTCTTTGTATTATACTCTAATACTTAATAATAGTTAATATATTCCCAATGTTTCAAATTTTTGGCTCGTAGCTGTTCAGTTTGCCCAATTACTCTATGTTTGTGCTATTATTATTAAGTTCACGTTCTAAGATGAATAAGGACAAAGTGAGTTCTTAGCCGATTTGGTTCTGCATCAACATCTTCACAATAATATGTTATCTATATGTATAAAGTCTCATTGATATCGTAGAGCGCTCTTGGGAAAGAGACAGAGGGAGAGAAACGGGAGGATGGAAGACTGCATAGTGTTTATGGTACCTAGTTTTTATTTTTTATTTTTTATTTTGAGATGTGGTGCCTTAATCTATTTGAGGATGATAGGATTGGGTATTATTCCTTAAGGTTAGTATATTTAGAGCTAATGAAGTTGGATTGCAATCTTGCCTTTAATTTTCTGCTTTTCAGTACCCAGAGTCTCAGCAAACTCATCCAATAAGATATTTTAAGTAGTAAGTAAAATAATGATTGTTTACCATTTAAGCTGCGAGAATGACAAAAAAAATGAAGGATAACATCACTAAGGTCTCAGTTTGGGTCAGATTCAATAGTGTTCCTAAGCAATATTGGACATCAGCATGTCTGAACTTCCTTGCTAGCTACCTTAGTTCCCCTAGTTGTATAGAATGGAACAATGGTCAAGACCCTCTCATTGCAACCTCTTTATGGAGATTGAACTAACAAATACCCTACTTAATTCTTTGGGCTCTATTTCTAATGATGGAAGTGAGTTTTTAGCATGTCAGACAAGGCCTTGCTCTACATGCAGAACCTTTGGTTACTGGATAGATAAATGTGGGAAAATCGAAAGACCAATTCTCACCTAAATGGCAATGCTCAAAGGCAGCAGCAAGTCAAAGATACAAGAGGTGCAACTCGAATGGGTGGCAGAGGTACCGATAACTCCATGAAAGAGACAGGCCCCAAAAATAAGTAAAATAAAGGAGGTTATGAAGCTCACAAACTCATTCTGGGTTGAGGCTTGAAGATAGGGTTATTCCTCATCTAAGGAATGACCAACTTCTCGCATTCAAGGGAAACAAATTTGTGGTTTGAATCTTCTTCAAAATGTGGAGAACCAAGTGTAGTTTGATGATTTGACCAACCACGTGGACATTCATGAAATGCAAAGAATAATGACTACAAAGGAAAGGAGCGGTTTTTAATTTTTTTTTATCAATGATGTGATAACTGTGGATTATTTTTCCTATTTGTTTACGTAATCAAAGCACTGTCGTCCTAAGTTGGCAGTATCCTAATCAAGCTCAACTTCTTGAAGTGGATGTCTCAGAGAATGAAGTTTTGCAAGCATTGAAATCTTTGGCAGCTGATGTGTCCCCTCATATTCTCAAGAGGAACATTTAGCAAAAATTCAACAATGTGTAATATAACAACGATTGTCTTACGAATATTGTTTGTTCTGTTTCTTTCTCTTTCATGATGGGTATGCCTCTGAGTTCCTTGGGCACTATTGGAATACAACAAAAGGATATCTTATGAAGGTATCTGACTTTAGCAAAAATTCTTTTCTTGATTGGCGCTTGAATTCCACCTTGCTCCCTCTCATATCCAAAGTCAAAGGTGCAACAAGGGTTGAAGATTATAGAATCATTAGTAATATCACTTTGGTGGCGAAAATTATATCTACGCCCATCTCTAATCTAAATCATGGAGACTCTTGTGTCCTGTGTTATAAAATTGTCAATTAATCATTTAACGGGGGTAGGCCAATACGATTTGGGCAAATATCGTTTGGGTTTATTGGTTTGGGATAAATCGGCGATTTAGTGAGAAATCTGCTGGTCCGACTCACATGAAAAATTGGAATAAAAAGAAAAGGAAAAAAAAAACTAATCGATCACTGGTCTCCTCACCCCTGAAGAGAAGAAGAGAAGAGGGCGAGAGGAGAACAGAGAAAAGTTCCTTGACCTACTTTTGTTGCTTGTTGCTATTTGTTGTTGCTATGCCTTGTGATCATTTTGCTGGTGTACGGCTAAGCTGAGGTTATATTCCTCCAAGTATTTCTTCTCTGCAATTGTTTTGGCTTTGTTTCTCTCATACTCGTACCAACCAAAGGGTAAAGTCAGCCAAGCACATGGCCCCTTTTGTTTTGGCTTTGTTTTTTTTTTATTTAGATAATCAATGCCAACAAAGTGTGGTCATTTTCGCTTTGTTTCTTTTGATTTAGATAATCAATGCCAACAAAGTGTGGTCATTTTCTAAATACAGTTATGTTGTATTGAATATTGAATTCAACACAAACACTTTGCACCAACATTATTTTTACAAACTCCATGTAGGTATGTACTCAGGGGCGGAGCCAAGATTGCAGACAAAGGGGGGCAAAAAAATAAATCACAGATAATTTAATTCTTAAAATAAATAAATAAATATGATTAAAACAAAGTTTCAAAAGTAGTACAAGAGAAACATATTTTATATGTCAATGTTGTTGCACATTGGATTTTAGTAAAAACTCTCTGCGAATTCTCATGTTCATAGGGTTTACTAGGGCTGGGCAAGTTCGGGTAACCGACCCAAAATGTAAAAACCGAAAATCGGCCCGAGAAATTTAAGCTCGTGTTTATGAGACCCGAAACCGGACCGAGTTGACCGGTTAACCGAGGTTCCGGTTAACCGAATTTCGAGCCAATTTCGGGCCGGTCTCGATCTTAAGAGCAACATTCAAATTGAATTTTTTAAAGTCCAAATTTCAGCCCAAATTGAATTTTATAAAGCTCAAATTTCAGCTCAAAGTGTTGAATTTGATAAAGCCTAGTCAACACTCAACAATAAATTAATAGGTAACAATCACAGCATTTAGATATGGTTGCTGTGATTGTAATGCCCAAAGTTCAGCCAGTAATTTGCTATGATTGTAATGTTGAATTTGATAAAGCCTAGCCCACTAGCAGACACGAATATCACATTTAGATTTAGTCATTTAGATATGGTTGCATATTAATCAACAGTAAATTAATAGTATGCAACAATAAGTTAATCAACAGTAAATTAGTATGGTTGCATATTAATCAACAGTAAATTAATCAACAGTAATTTGAAATCAATAGTAAACTTTTCTATTAAAGTCTCACTACAAAAAAAAACATTAATAGCTACAGAAACTAGCGACGGTTTTTTGATACCGTCGCTAAATATTTTGCGACGGCTTAAAACTGTCGCTAATTCTTGTATTAGCGACGGTATCTTAGTCGTCGCTAAGATTTACAAATAAAAATCATTAGCTACGGTACTATCATAGCTAATGGATTTAAAAATATATATATATATATATATATAACATTTAGCGACGGCAGTGCCCCCCTTAGCGATAAATATTAGTTTGGTGAAGTTTCTTAAAATAAATAAATAAATATTAGTTTGGTGAAGTTTCTTAAAAAGCTAAGGATTGCCCCCCTTAGCTACAAGGTAGATCCGCCCATGTATGTACTTTACTATTTATACAATAAAATGACAGCATACAATATTTTAAAGACTATCCCCAAGTGAAGCTCCTTGATTCATAATCGTACAACATTAAGCCATTAAATAATAAGATCTTATCCTTATGTTACTTTCAATAGTTTAAAAAAGCGTTTTTCAATCTCGAGGCAGTCACGCTTTTTCTGAGGCGAAGCGGTGCTTCGAGGCATTTTTCATAAAAATTGATGAAAAATTATAAAAAAATAAAAAACGAAAGAAGCACTCATCAATATAAGAGATAACATGTATCCAATCATAAAAGTGGCTGAGACGGTAGATTCATCTAACTATAGTGTATATTCTGGAAGACGTGCAATCTCGTTTAATCCTTATTTTATGTTATTTTTGAAGACTTGTTGTCTAATTAAAAAAAATTTGAATTTCTTTTGCAAATTGCATTGACGCACCAAAATAAAATGAAAAATGAATTTCTGAATTTCGTCTAATCCTTTTTTTTTGCACTTTTGTGCTTGTTCTAAAAGCCCCATATTTAAACAATGTTTCTTTCTATGTTTACTTCTTATTTACGTTTTCCTTGTGCCACGTGGAGGCAATCGTGAGCATTGATCTCCAGCTCTCGAAAGTGTGTGATATTGAGATTGTAAATGGGACAAGTGTTAGTAACGTCATCTTGTATATGACAAAATTGATATTTTTGAAGTAGTTTGACTTGGGGGTTTGTTCGCTATATATTGCTTCATGAACAAGTTTTCTCAAAAACTTTATCTTTCGAGGAGGTGACTGTGGGGTAAAGAAAGTTCCAGAGAGAGGCTTCTGGTCAATTCGTCCGTGCGTCGAAGTGTTTTGGTTTATCAGGTTATCATCCTGAGCTTTCAAAGCAAATCAGAAGAAGAAGAATAGAGGGAGAGGATCAGAGCTACAAGTCGATTGAGCTTTCTTTTTCTTTCAACTGGACACTGAACAGAGGGAGAGGATCAGAGCTGCAAGTCGACTGAGCTTCGTCGTCTTCCCTTTCTTCTTCTTTCGATCATACACTAAAATTCTTGGGAGAGGATCAGATCTGCACTTGAACTTCTTCGATCACAACTGCAATGAAACTTCTTATTCTTCCAGATCGATCGGCTTTTCTTCTTCTGATCGATCAGCTGATCTGAAACTTCTTCATATAATCGATCGATTGGTTGTTCTTCTTCATCTATCAATCAATAGATCAACTGTTCTATCGGCTGTTCTTTTTCATCTCTATCGGTTGTGCTTCTTTGAATCGATCGATCGGCTGTTCTTCTTTGAATCAATCGATCGGATGTTCTTCATCTAATCTGAAAATGAAACAATGAAAAAATCAATCAGATATGATCCGATCAAATAAATTTGTTTTATTTGACTCGCACGCTTTACATTGAGTCGAGGCGAACAACTTAACTCGTACAAATCATACAAAAGAAGCGTTTGTTTTGCTAACTCCCTCTAACTCGTACGCACCAGTATGTTTTTACGTTTTTCCAGCAAGTCAAGGCGACTCGCGAGTCAAAATCGCTTTTTAAAACAATGGTTACCTTATCCCTTCATTTTTGTATAGTATTGCTTAGAGGGTAAAAAAATGTATACTTAAAAAAAAAAAAAAAAAACCGATTAATCCTGATTAATCTTATATCGATCCTGGACCGATTAACAATTTAAATACACAACTTGCGTCCCCTTTCCAATCACCTACCATTGAAAATAGGCATTGATTAATGTTCCTCTCATAACAAATGTGCTTATTCATTCTCTCGGGTACTAATAGTGTGGTTCTCAAGATTTGTTTGTTAAAAGCTTTTGACACTCCTTTCTCAAATCGATTTTGGAGCTAAGTTTTGCATTTGTGTTCAAATGTCACAAAGACGACGTCCTCCATTAATTTGATTGGTAGTCTAGCTTGTTTTTTCAATTCCTTGAGAGGAATCAGGCAAGGGGACCTAATCTCACCATTTTTCTTTCAATTGTGGGTGAGGCTCTCACCAAGATGACCATGGCTTCTGCTGAAAGATTTCACAGTCATATCAGGCAACACTCAAATTCCTATTCTTCGGTATGTTGATGATGCATTTTTTTAATTGGTGCTGATATCCCACAATTAGCATATCTAAAAGCAGGTTTAAAGCTAAACTTTCAAAAGACAGCTTTGTGTCCGATGGGAGGTGTCAAATATCATGTAAATAGATGATTTTTTTTTGTAAACATGGGAATCTCACAACTTCATATTTGGGGATTCCTCTTGGACATAAGTATAAGAAAAAGGTGTAGGATCAGATCATTGAATGCATCGGAGAGATTTCTCGAAAGCATGGGAGATCAACGTTAATCAAGAGTACTCGGGCCAATATTACTTGTTTTCTCCCTTTAAGCATTGTCACAATTTTAGTTGCTAACGCGATGGGAAAATTTTGCTGAGATATGACTTATTTAATTGGATGATGGTGTGTTTGCTAAAAAATAAAGGAGGCTTGGGGATTAGAAGTGTAAAGAAAACTAATGCAACGCTCCTCAGAGATGGCTTTGGCGCTTCAAAATAGAAAATCAAACTCGTTAGAGGAAGGTGATTGCAGATAAATATGGGATGTCTAGTTATATGGGTTCACCAACGATGTAAAAACAATGTATGGGTGTGCTATTTTGGGAGAACAATTATAAACTTTAAATTGTCCTTCATTCCTATCATATTTTACTAAGTAGGAAAATGAGATAGAATGGATTCCTGGCACGACAACTCCTATTCCTGAAGGTTTGAAAGAAATATATAACATCTCGAGGAAAAACATGTATCAATTGCTAGTTTTATTGACAAAAGCAATGGTAACACTGCATGGGATATAGCATGGAGTCGAGGAGTCGAAGACTAGATGTCTAAGTTGATTTGAGTTGTGGGATCTTCACTCATAATCATTGATGAGGAAGAGAACAAGTGGCAGGGAATGACAATAATTTCTATGAAAAAGCTCCTTCAAAGGGATCCTGTCGTAACAGTATAACAAATGCCCCTTCCTTTTAGCGAAACTTTATTTATTTATTTTAAGCAGTGTTCTAAAAATCGGTCTAGGCGGCCGCCTAGGCGCTAGAAGGTGGAAAACCGCCCAGATTAATGCCTGGGCGGGCAGTCTGGGCGGTCTGGGCGGGTCTGGGCGGGGGCTAGGCGGGCTAGGCGGTCTAGGCGGACTCTAGGCGGGGTCTAGGCGGTCTGGGAGATTTTATTTTTATTTTTATTTATTTTTATTTTTATTTTTTTATTTTTTAATAAGGTTGATTGTGTTCTTATTTTATTTTTCTTTCCTATTTTTTAGAAATAAACTATTTAATTATTTTTTTAGAAAATCTCGGGAATGGGCTTTGATGATGATGATGATCATCATATGTCTAAATGTAGCGAAAGATGATTACTTAATGGAATTCTCAAAGGATCTACCGGTACCAATTTTACTAATGTAGATTTTATCATACATAACTGAGGTTATTCATGCAATTTGAAGAAAAATAAAAGATTACACAAATTCAAATTTATATAAAGTACCCATCATGACCAACTTCAGTCATTTGAGTTTTAATAAATTTTGTTCACGATTGTTAATTTTTCATGTTTTTAAATTTTGCATATGTATATTGACATTAAATTGGATGTAATTGATAAGGTATTATGCTTAACTTTTGTAAATTATTAAAGTTATAATACAAAACATAAGACCGCCTAGGCCCCTGGGCGCTAGGCACCTGCTCGCCGCCCGCCCAGCGCCTAGCGATTTTTAGAACACTGATTTTAAGAGAAAACTCGCTCCTCGACATAACTTCTATCTTTGGATGTTTGCGCATGGGAGGTCTTAGCGGTCAATGATGCACGAACACAGACACAAATACAACACGGCGACTCAACAATTTTCAAAAACTGGGACTTGTCGACACGTCAATTTTTTTTTTCTAACTTTTTTTTATCCCTTAACCCCTCCCACCCCAAATGTCGTTGGCTGGGTTCGACCATGTGACCTAGGGGTGGGCATTTCAGACCGAAAACCCGAACCGAACTGACAACCGGACCGATCGGGTTTTTATTTATTATTAAATTTTCGGTTTTAAAACCCGGCCCGGCCCGATGTTTCTGGTTTGGGCCTCGGTCACTCTTTTTGAAACCCGTCAGGTAACCGGCCCGGCCCGGGTATGAATAAATAGATGCAGTTTAGGCTTTCTAGCAGCAGTCCTGCGAATCCTCTCCCTCTCCTCCTCGGCTACTTTCACTTTCCTTCATCCCCATAATCAGCCCCAGCAAGAGTATCCCACATTTCCTTCATCTCAGGATCATCTCTCTGATGCTCTTTCCCCCTTGAACTTCCCCCTTTCGACCCTCCGAACTTCGATGACCCCAAGGACCCTTTATCTGATTTCATCATCTTCTTCTTCTCCTTCCTAATCCCAACCCCATCCTTCCCCACCATCTTCCTCTTCTGCTAAGCTCTCTCCGCCTCCTCCTCACCGTCCTTCAATTCAACCCAAAATGACAAAATTTGCCACAATATACAGACGACCAAAAGAATCAGAGAGAAAGAAAAACCAGAGGCAACATGAAGTCAACCAAAAGATTAAAAATATAAAGCACGACGAAATAATTGTTGTCTATTGTTTGAGTAGTAGAGTTGATGGCTTTGCTTCATCATTGAGACCAAAATCGGGTTCATAGGTCTTAAAATTCTTCTTCACCAGCCTCTTCCTTGGCTTCCCCGGCGACTTACCCTCGTTTGTCGGCGTCCCTTGGCCCCAATCCTCCTCCAGATCGTCGACAGGGTCAACCTCTTCGTCGCGATCTGACTGCATGTCGTCAAGATCCATCAATGGCTCGGAGATGGAGATGAGAGAGCTCAATGTCGCTGAGATCGCGAGAGAGAGCTCGGTGAGTGAGAGAAATGAAAGAGCCGAGCTGAGAGTTGAAAGAGATGAGAGAGCTGAGAGAGCTCTGTGACCTGATCTCAAATTGATTTCTCAAAATTTGGGAATTGGTTTTTGTACCGAGACCGACCCAAGACTGGCTCGGAATTTGGTTAACCGGCCCAACTCGGTCCGGTCTCGGGCCTCAAAATTGCGGGCTTAAAAATATTGGGCCGGTTTTCGGTTTTTAATTTTCGGGCCGGTTACCCAGACCTGCCCAGCCCTATTGTGACCTAGTAATACCATCCGCCACTGCTCAATCACTGAGCCATCACACATTTGGCTATTTTTTATAACTCATATGAACATAGTAAATGCAATTGAATTAAAATATTACATTACGGTCAACCGGTCAAGCTCTACAAAAGACATCCATCCTGTCTCCCATTATCCACATAATAAATGCAATTAAATTAAAATATTACATTAGGATCAATCGGTCAAGCTCTAGAAAAGACATCCATCCTGTCTCACATAATAAATGCAATTGTATTAAAATATTACATAATGGTCAACCGGTCAAGCTCTAGAAAAGACATCCATCCTTTTCCATTGTCCACATAATAAATGCAATTGGATTAAAATATTTCATACTTTTACTGGCCTCACATTGTCCACATAATAAATGCAATTGTATAAAAATATTATATTAGGGTCAAGCTCTAGAAAAGATATTCATCCTCTCCCATTGTCCACATAATAAGTGTAGTTGGATACAATGAGACATGTTTTCAGGAAATAAAACACATTCATATGCAAATTAAAGTCGACCTCCCAAAATCTTTTAATCTCGTGTAATATATCAATATCAAGTATTTAAATCCAGTTGATTCTAAAACATTATTTCCTCATATTGGATCCAAAAAGTGAATAAAATCAAGCCACAGAAGATTGACGAAGTGGAGAATTTACCTACCAACGGATCGGACATCCAACATGCAGATCAGACATCCAAGGTTAGGACTAGGGGTGGGCAAAAACCGATTTAAATTCGGTTAATCGACCGAACCGATTTTCAAATTCGGTTCGGTAACCGAACCGAAATATGAGTAGAAAGAAAATAATTTAAACCGAACCGAACCGATTATAAACGGTTCGAAATCGGTTTACGGTTTTGAACCGACCGATTTATAACCGAACCGACCGATTAATTAGATATATATAAATAACTAAATAACAGATAGGTGTCAATACCTGATTAGTGCAACAAATGCACTGCAGTACACCCTGTTGCACTGAATCACCCCATTCTCTCAAAGTTTTCAATTTTGGGCTAAAAATTGGGTCTGTAAAAAAATTGGGCCTGTAAAAAAATTGGACATGTTTTAATGAAAGTCTTTCAAATGCTTGAGTCTGAAATTTCGGCCCAATCGAACCGAACCGATCCGAAATTCGGTTCAACCAAATTCATCGGTTTACAAATACAAAATTCGGTTTCGGTTTGAGTTTTGGGCAAACCGAATGAAATCGGTTCGAAATCGGTTCGAAATCGGTTTGGGGCTCAAAACCGAACTGAACCGACATTGCCCACCCCTAGTTAGGACGATCCTCTTCTTCTCTTTTCTTAGTCTCTCTTGATCAATCTGTTTCTTCCTCGATCTCAGCTCGTCTCTCCCTTGATCTCAGTTTCTCTCCCTCTCTGTATCTCTGTGTGTGGTCGATTGAAGCAAGGAAGAAGACTTGGGATGCTATTTGCACCCAAGCACAAAAAAAAATCTTGTGTCCGAACTGTGTCGGGCACGTGTCCAATTTGGTCAACGAGTCATATCTGTTGACAGCGTGTTGAATACGTGTCTGGCGCGTGTCCGTATCTGACATGTATTTGACTCGCAGCACGGAGGTTTTGTGAAAAGTCCGCGCATCCTTGTTAGCGATTGATAATCTTGCCAAGTGATCTATCATAGTCCCAAGTATACGTGTTCTTTGTGAGTGCTACTCAAACAATCATCCACGCTTTCCTCCAATGCCCCTTCTCTAAAGATGTTTGGTCATTAATAGTGGTGGAAACCGATTATAGGAAAGTGGAACCAGGAAGGACTAATTTAAATTATATAATAGTCTTTTGGGTCATTTTGGAAAGAAGGAAACAATAGACCCTATGGGAGAAACAAACCAGGTGTGACAAATATTTGGAAATTGATTAAAGTTGTGTCAATTCAATGGGCTATTGCTTGGAAGATGGTATAAGTGAAGCCCGAGTTCTTCTTGGATTGGGTTAACCTTAGCTTAGAGATTTAATGTTGCTTATTAATTTTTTTTGTTCCTTTCTTGTTATCAATGTTTTTTATTTTTTTTTGAGCTGCTCGCTGATGTAATTGTCTCTCATTTCCTTCGTTCTAGTGAGAATGGTTTATTTGTGCATCCTTAATGAGAAATATGTTTTTGAATAAGTCATTATGTGATGTAAGCGTGTAATTTTATGGGTTAGTTTAGTAATATTAATTAAGTGTAATTGGGCCTATTAAGTAAAGCCCATAATAGTTAGGGCATTATTAGCCAATTAGGGTTAGGTTAGTTAGCTTGCCTAAGAAGTTATGAATATTATAAATAAGGCAAAGCATTGTTCATTATTCAGGTTGATTGAATGAAATAATTATTTTCTTATTTGGTTTTCAATTATGGTTTATCATAGATTTATTTAATTCTTGCTTAGTTTTATTAGTTAATATCAAAGCCCAAGCGATTCTAAATTGGTTTGTTTGAAAAAGAAGATGGAGAAGAGAAAAGGAAAGAAGAAGAGTAATTGAAGAACACAACATTTATAGAAGTCTGAGTCAACCACATCATCACTGTCCAGGTCCTTTAGTCACTGCCGATGTCGACAATCAAATCCCAACCCACCGTTCTCACTGTCGGAGCCAACACCACCATCACCCTTGAAGCTACATCACATCTACACAACAAACCCTTTTTTGTTATGTTCAAATATGTTTTGGAGAAGAAGATAAGGATTAAGTGGCTATACACCCGCAGTTGTGGATTTCTTAGTTAATCTTGGGCAGATTTTCAAGCATTTTCAAAACAGTCCTTGGCCAGTCTAGCAAGTTATGTACATGCCATAAATTGTGAGAACACCTATCTTGTAAAAAAAGATGAATGCTCATATTATTCCCATTATTCATACTATTATTTGACCCATATTCATACTAGTCCTTGGCCAGATGAATTTGAACAGATGTGAAAAGAGCAAGACGAGCCATTTTGTTTGTTAGAGTTCGTTTAACATTTTATGGAAGTTAAGGGCACCGTCACAAGACAAGTACTCGATTTCTGACATGTGGTCTATTTGACTTTTATGATTTTTTCCTATTTTTTGTGAGGAGAGATGTTTTTACAACGACAAACACAGTAAGTGACGATGATGATGTTGAACCATATTGGGAATTCTTTGTGGCAAGAGCTTATGTGTATGAGTTTTCTAAGAAGGTTTATTGCAACTTTTGGTTCTTTGAGTCACCTTGCTCCATTTCTGAGTTGGTTCCTCTGTTTTTAGCACGTGTGTATCGTGTCAAGATTCGATGTCGACTACTTCGAATGCACTTTGCGTTGTGCTCCGTGACCGGTTGCTTGTGTTCATCGGACTTGTTCGACTTCAAGCTCAAGGACGAACTTCTTCAAACTGGGGAGGTTGATGTAAATGGGTAGTATTATGGATTAGTTTAGTAATATTAATTAATTGTGATTGGGCCTATTAAGTAAAACCCATAATAGTTAGACATCATAGCCAATTAGGGTTAGGTTAGTTAGCTTGCCAAATAAGTTAGGGATATTATAAATAAGGCAAAACATTGTTCTTGGGTTGATTGAATAAAAGAAAATATTTTCTTATTTATTTTCCAATTAGGGTTTGTCATAGATTTATTTCATTCTTGCTTCTATCATTATATAAAATAATAACAGAATATTTATAATAGCCAGACATCTATTGGTTATATGGATGTCCAACTTAGAATCAACATTTCAGACAGTGTTAGTATCGTATGATATGTAAAATCACAAGGTTGACACCACTCATGCTTCCTGAATCAGAAATTGAGTGAACCGTGCAAGTCACGTTATGGTATCATTTGATACGATACAACGATACACAAGCTCTAGCGAATAACAATTTGCTGTGACAGATTTCAAAATTTTCATTTAAACATTTTTTTAAGGTCACTTAAGGCTCTCTAAAGGCCATATAGAAACATACCACCTATTTTAAAACAACATTTAATCTTATTTCTTGGGTATTTTGGAAAAAAAGGGATTTGGGGGGTTTAAGGTTTTCATTAAAATTCAGTCTATCAAGATCCAAGAATGATTCCACTTTCGTAATGATTTCTATACACATGGAGGATCCAGGGAAGTACCAATTTTCAAGCTACATTGCCTTTTCATAAACTACCATTGAAGGGTGTAAATTTCTCTACTTCAGGGTTTTGGTATATGTTAGTATGGTCACTATGGTATAGTTTTACATGTTAGCATGTGAACTATATTATATCTGGACAGACTTCATTTCATATTTCTTTTTCTTCTTGCCCAAGGCAAAAGAGGAAAAAAAACTGCAAAGCTTGCCCTAGGGAAACCAAAGCAAGAAATAGTAGACATCTTCTTCTTCCTTTTTTTTTTTTTTTTTTTTTTTATGAGATGCACCATAATATTATTGATAAAAAAGAAAGGAAGGTGAGTGAGAAGTTCCCCATACAAAGAAACAAAAATTAGGAACATTACAGGAAAATAAGGTGATCCCACTAAAACATAAACCTATCAAAAGAACAATTATCAATGATATTATGAACTGAACTAGGATGTTGTGACAAACGTGACTTCTGGATTCAAGAGATGAACAAAATAAGAGGAGAGAAGGACTTGAAAGGGGAAATACACTTCCCACTTTGGATTCAAAAAGATAAGCCACTCATACAAATTTCTTGTCTGTTTTCTATTTCGTCCTCTTCTTCTCTATTTATACACACAGTCAGTAACAAAATTTCAAAAGTGACCAATCAACTTATAACATGTGTTGGTTCCATGTGCTAGTAACAAACATTTCATTATTACAAGTTTACCCTTCTCTTTGAATTTCAGCAGTTTTAATACGCGCCAATTTTCGCGCCAAAACTTCCATTGTTGATTGTCGTTTTCACTTCTAAAATTGGGGATGTGACATTACTTTCCCCTACGAAAGCATCATTGTCCTCAAGGATGAAAATTAGGGAACATAGCTCGAATATTTGTCCAATCTTCCCATGTCGCATCTTGAAGAGAAGAATTGGACTAGTGGATGAGGACCTGAGTGACGGCTTGGTTGTGGCGGGGAATGAGTCTGCGAGCTAATACGGCCGTTGGTTCAGCTCGGAATTTGCCAAATTTGTCGACCAATGGTAGCAAGGGAGAAGGAATCACTGTGGCACCAAGTTTCTTCTTCAGCTGGGACGTGTAAAAAACAGGGTGCACTTTGGAATTTGGAGGAAGCTGCAACTTGTATGCGACTGGTCCTATTCGTTCGACAACCATGAAGGGACCGTGGAATCGAGCCGAGAGTTTAAGATTTCGGCGAAGCTGGACGAATGTTTGTCGATACGGTTGGAGCTTCAACTAGACCCAGTCGCCCACAGTGAACTCTCGCTCTGTGCGATGTTTATCAACGTACGCCTTCATACGTTCCTGAGCCCTTTGCAACTTCTCTTTAACAATGGTACGCATATGTTCTCTGTCCATCAAGTATTAGTGGACCTCTGGAGTAGAATTTGTTGGAGTAGGAGGAAGGGCTAACAGGGGTGGATGATATCCATATAGAGCCTGAAAAGAGGTCGATTGCAAGCTTGTATGGTATGAGGTATTGAACCAATATTTGGCCAAATATAACCATTTGGACCAATGGGTGGGAGCATCGCCAGTCATACAGCGAAGATAAGTTTCCAAGCAGGCGTTGGTTCTCTTCTTTTGTCCGTCTGTTTGCGGATGATATGTTGAACTCAGGTTGAGAGTGGTACCCAATGTTGTGAACAAGTCCTGCCAAAATGCGCTCAAGAAGATTTTATCCCTGTCGGAAACAATGAAATTCGGAAGACCATGTAATTTGTAAATGTTGTGGAGAAATAAGTTAGCCACAGTGGTCGAAGTGAATGGATGAGTCAATGGCAAGAAATGGTTGTATTTTGTAAGTTGATCTACAACGACCATAATGACTGTGTAGTGGTTGGACGGTGGTAATCCTTCAATAAAGTCCATTGACAAGTGTTCCCAAGCTTGTTTTGGGATGGGCAAGGGTTGTAGAAGGCCCCCGTATGAAGATTGATCATTCCTGTTGCGTTGGCACGAATCACAATCATGACATAGTCAAGAACATCTTGTTTCATTTTGGGCCAAAAGAAGTATTGATGGAGGCGTTTGTAGGTGGTATTGATTCCCGAATGACCCCCTAGCGTTGAGTTATGCAACTCATGCATAAGCTGCTGTCTGAGACTCCCTGTAGTGCCAATATATATTTGACTGTGATGCTTAAGGATGTCATTTATCAAGGAGAAGGGAGTGGCAGGGTTACCTTTGCTGAGCAGCTTTTGAATCTGTTGCTGAGCAATTTGATCCTTGTCATAAGATGTTGTGACTTCTTGCACCCAGAGTGGGGAAACAATTGAAATGGCATTGCATTCATCTTCATCATCAGTACGTTGAGACAATGCATCTGCCACTGTGTTATCAACACCTTTTTTATAAAATATTTCATAATCAAAGCCGAGGAGCTTGGACAACCAACGTTGTTGTGTCATGGTGGTCACATTTTGAGCCAAGAAGTATTTGATACTTTGGCGATCCGTAAAAATGAGGAATTTAGATCCAAGGAGGTAGGATCTCCATCTATGTATGGCCATGACTATGGCAAGGAGTTCTTTCTCATAAGTCGAGAGAACTAGATTCCTTGGGCTGAGTGCTTTACTAAAAAAAGCAATGGGCCTCTCATTTTGAGAAAGCACAACTCCTACTACTCGTGAACAAGCATCGGTATCCATTGTGAAGGGCATGCTAAAATTTGGAAGAGCTAGAATCGGGGTTGAACACATAGCAACCTTGAGTTGTAGAAATGCTTTAGTAGCTGAATCCGACCAACAGAAAGAGTTTTTCTTGAGGAGATCAGTCAAGGGCTGAGCTATTTGGCCGTATTGTTTGTTGAATTTCCTGTAGTAGCCCGTAAGGCCCAAGAAACCACGGAGTTGTTTGATGGTAGTAGGCATAGGCCAGGTAGACGTGGCTTCCAATTTTTTGGGGTCAGCCTCTACACCTTGGGCACTAATGATATGACCAAGGTATTCGAGTTTTGGCTGATCAAATGAACATTTAGATAACTTGAGAAATAGTTGATGGTGTTGCAATATGCAAAAGACAGCATGTAGGTGTTCTAAGTGAAGGTTAAGGGAAGAGCTATAGATCAAGATATCATAAAATAAGACAAGTACATTCTTCTTTAAGAGTGGCTGAAAAATCTGATTCATGAGTGCTTGGAAAGAGGCTGGTGCGTTTGTTAGGTCGAATGGCATCACCTTGAATTCGAAGTGTCCATGGTGGGTCTTAAATGTTGTCTTGTGAACATCAGGGGGTGGACTAAAATTTGATGATAGCCAGACCTTAAGTCAAGTTTAGAGAAATTGGTAGCACCATAGAGTTCGTCTAATAACTCATCAATGAGAGGCATAGGGAATTTGTCTTTGATGGTTATCTCATTTAATTTCTTATAATCAACACAAAATCTCCAACTTCCATCCTTTTTCTTGACAAGTAGTATAGGAGCAGCAAATGGGCTTTGAGAATATTGGATAAGTCCTGACTCAAGCATTTCTTGGATAAGTTGTTCAATCACAGCCTTTTACATATAAGGGACCTTATAAGGGTTTTGAGAAGGAGGGTGATGACCTACTTTCAAAGGAATGTGATGGTTAAGGTCTCTATTGGGAGGGAGGGAATTGAGAGTTCTAAACAAGTCTTGGAACTTGGTGAGTAGGTGTTGTAACTCTAATAGTGGTGATGGACAAGCTGCAAGACACAGAGAATAAGTGGCAGAAAAAAGAATTTGCATGTTTTCTTATCAATTTTGAAATACCTTTGGCCTCCATCATTCTAAGATCTCTTGTGGCGGTTTCTCCTTGTAGAGTAACTCTTTTTCCATCAATATTCAAGGTTAACTGAAGTTTTTGTAGATTCATTGTGATGTCCCCAAATAATCTCAGCCAATCACCTCCTAAAACCATATCGTAGCCTCCAAGTGGTAGAACCCTTAGTCTTCCCTCAAATTGAATCCCTTGCATTGTCCATTTAAGCTGCCGGCAGACTGCTTTACTGATGAGTTGCTCCCCATTTGCAACCATAACAACCATTTGAGGGGTAAGACAAGTAGGCCAGTTAGTGACCTTAATAATTTGGGGATCTATGAATGAATGGGTGCTTCCCGTATCTATTAAAATGGTTATTTGTTGCTTCTTGATCAGCCCTTTGAGTAGTAGGGTGTTAGTGGACATACTGCCGTGGAGTGCATGTAGAGAGATCTCCATACCAGAAGGAATTTGTTGGAGTAGATCCTCAGTGATAATGGCTGGTTGCTCCTCCTCTCCTTCATTTGATTCCCCTTCTGATATCAGCATGTAAAGTTGTTGAGATTTACAAATGTGACCAAGCTTATATTGGTCGTCACAGTAGTAGCATAACCCCTTTTATCTTCTCATTTTCATTTGTGTGTAACTGAGTCTCCTTATAGGTGTATGGGTGGTGGATGGTTTGTTTGCATTGGACGTAGGTGGTGGGTATAGGTTCCTGTTAGGCTGAAAATTGTTGTACGAATTAGGTTGTGTTGTCAATGTGTTTGTGGTATTGGTTTTGTGAGGTATGAAGGAGGTGGTAGATAGGGGTGGGCATTTAAGACCGAAAAACCGGCCCAGACCGGGAACCTGACCGAAAAATTCGGTCTGGTCCGGGTTTTAAATTGGTATTATAAAAGTCAGTCCAAAGCCCGGCCCGGAATGCTCGGTCTGGTTGTCGGTTCCTAGTTCCAGAGCCCGACGGTTACCCGGCCTGGCCCGGGAATTAAAAAAATATTTTTTTTGCTATTTTTGGGCTGAATTTCAGAGAAGATTTGAGGGAAGAGATGGTGAATGAATTTTGGGCTGAATTTCAATTTGGGCTTTATAAAGTGATAATGTGGGATTTGAGGGAAGAGCTTTATAAAATTCAATTTGGGCTGAAATTTGGACTTTAAAAATTCAATTTGAATGTTGCTCTTAGGACCGAGACTGGCCCGTAATTCGGTTAACCGGGACCTCGGTTACCCGGTCAACTCGGTCCAGTTTCGGGTCTCATAAACATGGGCCCAAATTTCTCGGGCCGATTTTCGGTCTTTAGATTTTGGGTCGGTTACCCGTACTTGCCCAGCCCTAGTGGTAGAGTAGGTTGTTTGCTTGGGAGAAAAAACAGATGGAGTGGTTGAGTTGGTAGACGTAGTGTTGCTTTTTGTTTGACAAGAGGCTTCATCCATACGAGCTAGTGACAGTGCTTGGGTAACTGTAGTGGGTTTAAAGAGTTGTACTAATGTTGTAATTTCAGTTCTCAATCCACTCAAAAAGCTTAGGACAAAGTAGGTTTCGTCCAAATGGCTGTTATGGGCAAGCATGAGAGACATCAACTCCTCGAACCTGTCAAAGCACTCATTCACAGACCCTTCTTGATGTAATTTATTGAACGAGTCGACGTAATTGTCTAATACAGCCTCCTCAAATCTCTCACACAAGTCATGCACAAATAACTTCCATTGAAACATTTCCTTGCCTACTTGGTAGTCAAGAAACCACAAGTCTGCCCTTCCCGTCAGGTGGATGGATGCCATGCCACCTTACTTTCCTTATTTACTTGGAAGAAACTGAAGTAACGCTCACACTTCTTTACCCATGATCTCGGGTTGGATCCATCAAACAATGGAAAATCTAATTTAGGAAGACGAATGAACGTACCTTGACCCTCCCAATGATTTTGGGAGTTAGATCTGTGATCCATAGTTCCTGAAACAGGGGTAGAAGAAGAACTAGGTCCCATGACTCTAGATGGTCCAGATTGGTTCTAATCGAGTGTCTAAACGTTTGTCCTGAACTTCATTAGCTTGAGTTAGTTTTTTGAACTCATTCTTCAAGAATTCTATCTGACCAGCCATTTCGCTGTGATTCTTCCTCGTCTCTCTCATGAATTGTTCGGCTTCCTTAGCTCTGGTTTCCATGGTGTTTGTGATGGTCGATCGCTCCATAGATCCGAGAGAATGAACTGGCTCTGATACCAAATGTCACAAACGTGACTTCTGGATTCAAGAGATGAACAAAATAAGAGGAAAGAAGGACTTGAAATTGAACTTGAAAGGGGAAATACACTTCCTGCTTTGGATTCAAGAAGATAAGCCACTCATACAATTTTTTTCTGTTTTCTATTTCGTCCTCTCCTCTATTTATACACACAAACAGTAACAGAATTTCAAAAGGGACCAATCAACTTATAACACGTGTTGGTCCCATGCGCTAGTAACAAACAAACATTTCATTATTACAAGTTTACCCTTCTCTTTGAATTTCAGCAGTTTGAATAATGCGCTAATTTTCACGCCAAAACTTCCATTGTTGATTCTCGTTTCCACTTCTAAAATTGGGGATGTGACAGATGTCTTCTTTCAAAGTTAGAAAACAATCTTCATAGGACAGCTCTTTCCCTTTGAAAGTTCTTTTCGTCTATTTTATCTTCCATAAGGCCCATGAGACAAAATGAATGCCTCTTCTCCATATCCATTTTTTTTCATTCTGGAGATATTAATGTGCTAATATGTTCACTCCAAATCCATTAAGCAAAGCTATTAACACCTTCTTAGCATAAGAGACACTACACAAATTCATTAAGGAGCAGACTTCCAGTGAGGAGCTCGTAACGCGAAATTATCAAAGCCAAAGATGGACCAAGGCCAGAGACACTAAACAAATACATCTAGGTTCTCAACTGTAGTAAGTCAAATTTCATGTTTTTTGTTGTGCATCTTAGTTCACATTCGATGAGCCTCCAAGCTACAATATCCAATAACTATGTTGATCGATATCCACTTTTTTACCACTTTCTTCCTCATCATCTGCATGTTCACTGCCCACCTCCACTGGTTCTTATATCTGCATGTTTACCACTTTCTTCCTCATCACTTGCATGTTCACTACTCTGTCTATCCTTGATCATTCCCCCTCCTTGCTGGATGAAATCAATAGAATTTTAAATGTGACGATTTGCCATATTATGAAAGAACTTGGAGCAGAAATCCCCATTTATCCCTCATCGAATCCCTGTTTTCCTTTTCAAACTTGTGTAATCTCTTTCAAGCACTTGATCGAGATCAGTTTTCAGTGCCAACTATTTATCCCATTCATCATCATTCAAATGCCTCAACTCTTCAATCTTTGGAGCTCTTTAGGATTTTGTTCACAATTATTGATGAGAACTAGACTTCCAAGTTCCAAGCATTAAGGAGGGTTTGATAGATTTCAGCTTCTTCCACAAACAAAACAAGGGCGACCTCTTCCACGATTCATCAACAAAATTTCCAAAGTTTTTGTGAGTAAACCAGAGAACTTCCACTCTAACTGTTTGGGAAGACAAGAGACACCATTACGAAGCAAAATCGCATTGTGATCTGACCCACCTTTCTCAAGTAGAGTTTCATAATAAACGCCAAAAATGATCATCTTATGCATTATTTCCTGAATGATTAACTTAGCTATTGTAAGTTATAAAATAATGAAATCCATGCCCTCATCGCTTCTCTTGCCCTTCTTTGTGCAATTAAGCCTAATGGAAATGCACGAGGGCTGCTATGTTTCTTGAATAATCACACTAGTTAGATATTGAATCACACTGAATATAGTTGGATTAATTTTGTATCTTATTCATGTTACAAAAGTGACAAAGGGGGTGTGAGATTTACTAAGTACTTTAAAGAGCATATTTATTGAGTATAAAAGAAAATGTGAGGGAAAAAAACTGCCCTGAGCTGCTCGAGTTTATCTTGACATTGTATTCATTTGTTCCTTTAAGATTTCTGAGTAATGGTTTTATACAGCCCTTCTAGGCCCTCTTTTCTCTCTTTTTTTTTTTTTTTAAACTTTAGATTGACCAATGCTTTCATTCAGTGTGAAATGACAGGAGTTGTAGTTGATGTTGGAGATGGGGCTACACATGTTGTACCTGTTGCCGATGGCTATGTTATTGGTAGTAGCATCAAATCTATTCCTATCGCTGGGAAGGATGTTACACACTTCATTCAACAACTAATGCGGGTATGTTCTTGATTTTATTTTCTCTTGAACAATAAATATCATGTGTCCATCATTATTTGTGACAATAAGATGCTATTCCACATGAATAACATACAAACTAAGCCTTCTTACGATTGTAAGTGTTAGGTCTTAATTATCCGAAGTCATATGCTCTCAGTAACAGATACTATACACAAGAAATTAGGGATGGAAATTTAGCACTCCCCAAGATCTTGACATGAAGTTTGCAAGTTTGAGCCTATTCATGTTCTGGTCAGGAATGGTGGGCCATATTTAGGTTAGACCACTAAACCCATTTTGTCACGTTCTGTTGCCATGACGTATTAGGAGTCAAAATGGTAGGGCCTACATAATACCCAAGCGCCAAGCCTACCCAGCTTATACGTCACTCAACCCCACCTAGCATTTGGTACGAGTGTATTGGAAGCCAGTGAAAGATGTGAAAGAGATGCAGAGCTCAAAATGGATTGTAGATGAGGAGAAATTGGAGAAGAAGCAATCGAGAAATATAAATATGGAGAATAATTTATTTGATAATAATATGAAAATTTTCAAAACTGAGCAATCTCCATTTTTCCTAACCAAATTAGAAACAAATCTACTTTAATTCTAATGCCAATGTTTTATTATTAAAATTGCTAAAACTTAATCCTAATCAATGGAAAACCTAAAAGAATAGAAATTTCTTATCCTCATCGGACTCCCCTTATTGACAGCTACTAGCCCTTGGGTTTTATTTATTTATTGTTATAGCAAAACAAGGGAGAAATTTCTTTAATGAGAAAAAGGCAAGTGGGAAACCTGCAAAAGGGAACAACAGAAACCAAAAAAGAAAGAATAGTGTGAAGTGAACAGAGAACTCCAAGAAAATACAGTCAATAAAGCAGTTATCCTCTAGTTGCACATGAATAATAAAACATTACAAGCACTCGCACGAGATGATTGGAAAACAATGCAAACAATTTTCACATGTAGATATTGGCAAGACGATGTTATATAGCACACCTTTCTGGTTCTCATATAACCAAGAAGCCCATGAATACTCGTGCAATATAAAATTCCACCCAAATTTTGGATGCTCTTACCAGATGACTAAACTCTTCTAATTGGTATACTTGCCAGTTCGAAGTAGAAACATGCAGGTATTGTAGCGATAAAGATGATTTTAGGCATTTCTTGTTTTTGAATGGCTAATGCATGTACTGGTTTTGGAATTTCCTAGTTGTGACCCTGTATTATACTCAATCGAAACTGAAAATCGCTATTTGCATTTTGACATTGTTTTGTATAGGAAAGGGGAGAGCATGTACCACCAGAAGACTCTTTTGAAGTGGCTCGAAAGGTCAAAGAGATGTATTGCTACACTTCTTCAGATATAGTCAAGGTATTCTTTAGCAATCAGTTGGAAATATTTTGATTGATCTGTTTGTTTACCATTTATGTTTGTGAAGTTAGAAGCAAGCGTACGGCTTTAGCATTATTTTTCACAACCCTTCCATGGTTTCAGGAATATAATAAGCATGATCGAGAACCGTCCAAGTACATCAAGCAGTGGAGGGGGATTAAACCAAAGACAGGGGCACCATACTCTTGTGACATTGGCTACGAACGTTTTCTTGGCCCCGAGGTCTGTTTTTTTACCTGGCTATTTGATCATAATTGAGAGCATAGCTAAGCAGGTTAAGTATATGAGGTCATTATTTGGCCAAAAAATGGGGTGTATTGCTACTTCAGAGATGGTTGTGAGACCAGTCACACATGGTTCAGATGGGTGCTATTGTACCACAAAAAAACCCCTAAATATAAAATTTTATATGAAATCAGCTACTCAGGTTAACTGATTATTGTTTTGATCTCCACAGTCCAGAAGTCGCAAGTTCTAATTAAACTCCTATGCAGTTTTTTTAAAACATAGAATGGTCCATTAATGAGGACGAGGACTAGTGATTTTAGAAGTGGGATAAAGAAAATGCATTGTCTGTGAGATTTAGATGTGGGATAGTATATGATAGAGTGATATATTATCATCATCCCCTTCCCCCTTTTGGTATGGTTTGCCTTTTGCCCAAGTCCATTAAGCATCTTTTGAGGAGTTGGAGAAGATAGTACCTTCTTAGTCTCATTACGAGGCTTGTTTGGATATCACCCTTAATTTATATGTTGGGGTTTATGGAAAGAAAAAAAAATTCAGGACTTTTCAAGAAGGTAGTTTATACTAGGAGCGTTATGATTGAGATTTGAGTTCTCTTTTGGCAATGGAAGGCAAATTACACCAAGGTTTTAACTCTTTTCTCATGGAATTACATTCAAAGTGTGCTGAGCAACTTTGGCATTGGCCACAAATGGAAAAACTGGATTCAGACTGTACTCGACTGCTTCCTTCTCCATCACTGTCAATGGCACTCCTAATGTGTACTTTAAATCATCTAGAGGCCGTAGGCAAGGGGATTCTCTATCCCCCTTGCTCTTCACCTTAGCTGCTGAAAGGTTAACTGCCATGATCTGCTCATTAGCTTGGCTTCTTCCATGGTTTTTAGGTCTCCCCTTTGTCACACACAATCCCCATCCTGCAGTATGCTTATAATACTGTTCTATTCATTGATTCCTTTTTAAGTAAAGTTCAGTTGGTTAGAGACATGTTCTGGGCTCAAAATGAATTTTGCTAAGTCCAATATTTCTACCATTGGAGATCTGTCAGAGATTGAGAATGGGGTTTCTATGCTGGGTTGTAAGAAGGGTTGTTTTCCTTGTATATATTTGGGGATCTATCACAAGGGTGTGGGAAGAAACTGTTGAGAGAATTGAGGGAAGGCTGGCTTTTTTTTTTCTTTGTTTGTTTGTTTTATTTATTTATCTTAGGTCAAACACAAACTAGAATATATTGATGAAAAAGAAGAATACAAAGGTGAGAATTGAGGGAAGGCTTGCTATTTAGAAGGCGTACATAGCAAAAGCGCGACAAAACTGTCTAACCAAGGTTACCATTGCCAGTATCCTTATTCACTTGATGTCGGTGTGCACCATTCTCACTTGTGTGACAGCCAAAATTGAAAAATGCATGAGACATTAGAGAATGGGGAACCTCTCCCAACTCTGAAAAGTATCACTTATTCCTCTTGAAATGGATATGGATATATTTGGAAAGGAAACAAAAGCACTTTGAAGGCAGAATATTGCTTCCAACTATGGAGCTTCTCCAAATGATTGTTTACCAAAAATTTGCCTTCTACCTTTGGATGGTTTCCAGATAGGGAATTATGAAGCTTAAAGATAGTGTGGCAGACATCTTTTTTTAAGTGCATAGTGGTTATAGAATTTAGTTCTGGAATCATAAATGTGGGGAGAGACATCTTTAAAGACTTCCTTTACTGCAATTTACAACATTACTAGTACAAAAATGGCACAATCATGGAATTTTGGAATCCTAATGCATAAAGATGGAATTTTCTGCTTAGAAAAAACTTCAATGATTGGAAAATGGGGCAGATGCCAAATCTTTGGCCATCACAGATCATATGAGCTAGATGAAGAGCAAGACAAGTGGCTCTGGTCTGGTAAAGATGATTGCTACTCTTACATGACAGAAGGGTATAATAAGCTAGCTCTCACCCCTAGATCATAATATCTGCAAGCTCCACTCATGGATTTGGACCAAAGAAGTCCCTCTTAAGCGACTTGTGCTTCTTGGTAGAATCCTTATAGTGGATAACATTATCAAGAGAGGTCTTCTCATCCCTAATTATTGGGTATTGTGTTGTACGGCTGAAGAATCAATTGGTCATATTCTGATCTCTTGTTCTTTGGTGAGAAAATTCTGGCATAAGGCCCTAGGTGAGTTCCATATTGACATGAGACTTCAATCGTCTTTTATTTATTTGGTAGAATGCTTTATCGCTACTAGCAGAGCCCTTTCCAACCTCTCTGCATTTGGGATATGGACTGGGGGGAGGTTGTTCCATGTTGTGGTTTGGGTTATTTGGAGTGAAAGAAACAATAAGATTTATAGGAATCTACAGGTGCCCCGTGGATAGATACCATGTCACTTTGTGGTTGTTGGCCTTAATACTCTTGAATCAAACATTGTTTGATTTGCTTATTGTAATTTATGTCTGCAGCATAATTTTGGGAAAAATTACACCTATTTCAGAGTTTGTGGACCAATAAGCCCACCTTTGTTAAGTGACTTATAAAGGGTAGCTTGCAACTTCTGTGACCTATAAACATGGTCCCACAAAGCCTTTTATAACACAGAAACCAATCAAATCAACTGCAGAGACCATGGAAAGAAAAAAATCCAATGAATTGGTTTTGTGGAGGAAAGAAAAAAATCCAATGAATTGGTTTTGTGGAACCTATGTAACAACAACACAAATATATGGGTATTGGTATCCGACACAGATATGAGGAGTCGAAACACGTTGGCAAAAAAAAAACACAATAAGTCTATACATTTAAGTATTATTTACTTTTTTTAACAATAATTTTCAAATTATTAGTCCATCACATGTAGGTCAATATTGCCGCCCATAAAATAATTGAAAATATGTGAAAAAAGTTGATGATGTATGCATGGAGTGATCAATGGGGGCATCCGTGAGTGTCAACACGTGTATCCGACAAGATACGCGTTTGACACTTTTTTTTTGTGTGGAAATAGTGTCCTTGTTACATAGTGTAGGGCCAATATTGATTTTACCCTTTCAAAGAACATAGAATCATCATCATCATCATCATCAAAGCCCATTCCCGAGATTTTCGGGGTCGGCTACATGAATTTTGGTTCTCCAAGCAATGCGATCTTCCCACATTTCCTCACCTAATCCAAGCTCAATGATATCTTCATTCACCGTCTTCATCCAAGTTTTCAACGGTCGTCCCCTCCGTCTACACCCTCCATTAACTTGCCAATCTAAACATTTTCTAATTGGCGCCGTGCTCGGTCTCCTCCGCACATGACCAAACCAAGTTAAACGTCTTTCTCTAATTTTTTCCTCTATGGGCGCTACACCTAAGTATCTCCTAATTCTTTCATTTCTAATCTTATCCTTACGAGTTTTACCACACATCCACCTTAACATACGCATTTCTGCTACTGCCAGCCTATGCGTATGTTGTCCCGTAGTAGCCCAACATTCTGAACCATATAGCATGGCTGGTCGAACAATTGTCTTATAGCATTTCCCTTTTAGCCTTGCAGGCATCCTTCTATCGCACAATACTCCTGACGCCATTCGCCATTTCAACCAACCAGCTTTAATCCTGTGGTCTACATCTGCTCCAATAGCCCCATTCTTTTGAATTATAGACCCTAGATATCGAAAAGCCTCACACTCTGGGACCTCGACACCTTCGATCTCAATTGCATGACTTCTCCCTCTTGGTTCACACCCAAAGTTGCACACTAGATACTCCGTCTTCGAACGGCTAATTCTAAAACCTTTACTCTCTAAAGCCTCCTGCCACTTAACTAATTTCTGACCTAAACCTGCACTAGTCTCATCCATTAAGACAATATCATCTGCAAATAACATGCACCAAGGTACATCTTCTTGCAGATGTCTCGTCAACTCATCCATGACCAAAGCAAAGAGATATGGACTTAACGCCGACCCTTGATGTAGTCCTACTGTCACTGAAAATTCACTAGACATCCCACCTACTGAGCGAACACTTGTTACAACCCCTTCATACATATCCTTAATGATATCGACATAACATTGAGACACTTTCTTCCTTTCAAGCACCCACCAAATTAACTCCCTGGGGACCCTATCATATGCTTTCTCCAGATCAATAAAAACCATATGCAAACTCTTACGTGCCTCTCGATATTTTTCTACAGTTTGCCTAAGCAGGAAGATGGCCTCCGTAGTAGACCTACCTGGCATAAATCCAAATTGATTCTCCGAAATCGTGGTTAAATTCCTAAGTCTTTGTTCTATAACCCTCTCCCAAAGTTTCATCGTATGACTCATAAGTTTCAAAGAACATAGAATATAGGACCAAAAGTTGCCACTGCTTGTTGCCAATATATGTTGTTATTTCTTCACCGCCAACAAGTTTTGTAAACCTCCTCTTTTTCTGTAGGTGCATATGACAATATTGGTCAAGCAATGGAGTCGTTTATATTCAAATCCTTGAGATCACTCAGAAGACTTAAGGTTCTGAAGTTAGGGAAGTGCCCAATGAAATATTAAAAAATAAAACTTTCTTGAAAATGAGAATTCTTATCTGCCGCATCCACCTTGTTATGTGATTAGCTGAATCTCTTGATGCAAGATCAGAGTGTGTTCATTGTGGGCCGGCTGGTTGGAATCCCAGAAGCTTAAGGACCTTCGTATGATGATCCCTTCTACTGCACTCTGTCCAATTACTCTCAAGTCTTTGGTAGTGTATCCATCTTCTCAAATTGGGATTTGGATGCTCTAACTGAAAATGTAAATAAGTCGGATCTCGATCTTGGGATTTTGCTGTGTATGGCAATGCTTTTGATCTCTCAAAGGCATGTATCAAAACCTAGAGAGACTTGAGGAAGACCATGGATTTTGATTAGCTGATCATAACCAAAGTTTTTATAATAGGAAAGAGTAATAAAAAGGTCAAAATAGTCTAAAACGTATATAAAGATGTGGGATCTGGTTGATTGGTGACAAAATTTGGAAACCATCTTTTATAATTCATTTTTGAAATAGGTGGGCCTATTGGTCACAAACTCTAGATCTCATATGGGTAATTGCATCAGAGTGGAAGACAATTTTGTCCACACCAAAGGATGGTCTATAACCCTCCTTCCCTTTTTTGTTTTTAAATTTGTTTAATTTTTTTAATTATCGTTATGGTAATTATTGGTATTTCTGTTACCTTTGGCTGCCAAACTCGTTCTGATAATTACTTTTGTGTTCCTGTGCAGATTTTCTTTAACCCTGAAATTTACAGCAGTGACTTTACTACCCCTTTACCTTCTGTAATAGACAAGTGCATCCAATCAGCACCAATTGACACGCGAAGGGCTCTCTATAAGGTTAATGGTTCATTTTCTGGTTGATATTGTTATTTTATTTCATGGGAAAAAACTGATTGTACAATGCTATGATCATCATGCTGGGGTTGGAAACAACAAATTTATAAATTCTTGGGAAACTTCCTAGGTTAGGAATCCATTGAGTATTCACCAATGCCCAATTTATTCTGGACTGTTGCAATCTTTAAGTAGAAGTGTTGAAACATATCTCCTAGGTTTTAACCATCAAGGGATGGTTGACACCTCGTGTGGTATCCTGTGCCTAGCAATATGACCTCATAGTGTAAACTTAATTCTACTCTTTCTGCTTATCTCTTTTTCAAAACTCTCTGATTTTTACGTGTATGTCTCAGAATATAGTACTATCTGGAGGATCAACAATGTTCAAGGACTTCCACAGAAGATTGCAGCGGGATCTTAAGAAGATTGTCGATGCTCGAGTTCTTGCATCTGATGCCCGTCTTGGTGGTGACGCCAAGGTATTTATCTTTAGGGATGAATGTCTAAAGTGAATAAAGAAAAGACCTACTGAGCGCAAAAAATAATAGAAAAAGTAAAGGAATTAAAATACAATAAAACAAAATAAATAAATAAAAATTACTTGTTAAACTATTAGAGGCTGATGATCTACTTTTTTTTTTCATGCAGACACAGCCTGTGGAAGTAAATGTAGTTAGCCATCCCATCCAAAGGTTTGCAGTTTGGTTTGGAGGCTCTGTACTTGCATCAACACCCGAATTCTATGCAGTAAGTTCTTCATTATCCTATCCTGAACTTTCTTGAACCACGATTTAGAATTTTTCTTATAATGCTTATGGCATTCAGACCTAAAACATTAATATGTTGACAGAAAAAAAAAACTTTCTGAGGAGAATGTGGTTACACTTGATCCCCACATCAATTATTGGAGAAACAGGAAAAAAAGAAAACACGCACACAATGAAAAATTAACCAAACTTACAACTTAACCGGCACCGATGCACATTATTTTATTAAAATAATAATAATAAATAAATAAATAAATAAAAAATATATATATATATATATATTTTTTTTTTTTTTTTTTCAGGGGGCGGGGACTATCTGACAAACTCACAAAAATGACAAGAAAGTATTCTATCCACTTGCTAACATTCTTGGTATTTTCTCTTTCATCGTCATTAAACTGATTTGTAACCATTGTGCTCTAATAAAGTGGATTTCTAGTACTAAACTCAAACATTAATTGCGACAATATGAAAGCCTCTTCCTTTTAGGGAAATGAATCAAAAAAACAATACCGAAAGTGACTTTCAAGAATGATAAGATTTGTGTATCAATGAACATACCAGGGAAGCTTATAACGTGATTGGTTAGTGTGGGAAACTAGCGAGGTAACATAATCTAAAATTGAAACTTCAACAAGTCACTCTCCAAATGCATCTATTGAGTATATTAATGAGCGTAGACTTTGTGTTAGGGGTTGAAGATCTTCAAAGTTGTGATAGCGATAAGTTCCATACCAGGGGGACTTCCCTTTGGGCTCATGAGAGGCGCTAGGACTTGTTACGTGATGATGCTTTAAAAGTGGTCAAATTTGGCATCTATTGTCTACAAGGATACTTGGACATGGACACGTGTGTCGTGTTGGACATGGATATAACACGATGACTTGACAATTCCCAAAAGCAAGAACTCGAGGACACGTAGACACGTCATACAATTTTTTTTAATAAGTCACATAAACAATAATCTAATAAAGTGCCTTTTCTAGAGTGTTTTCATCTTTGTTGCAAATGGAAAAAGTAGAAGAAGAGGTGCAAAAGCGAAGAAGAAGATTATACTATGTTGCAAGAAAAAAACATAGTATAGAAGAAGTAGAGGAGATGAGAAGCAAATGAGGGAAGAAGCATAGACTATTTTTATGCTTAGGTGGCTTTTCATTGCCCTATTTGTCTTGAATCGCAATTGAAAGGTCCGTTTACTTTAGATGGTTCAATGATTAAGTGGTTATTTGCACACATCTAAAATTAAAAAAATAAAGCAAAGTTGTTGAGTGTTAATTGTGTCCTGACTAAGTTCCGGGGGTATCAGTGGCGTGTCCGACACATTAACCATATTGCCCATGTGTCTGACACTTACCGACAAGTTGACCACGTTCCAATGAGTGTCGGTGTCGGATACAGATACGACAAGTTTTCCAAAGAGTGTGTGCTTCCTTGATTGTGTAGAAACTCGCAAGGTTTATTACATTAATCCTTCATTCCCGTCAATGGTGGTACTGGTGATATCAAGGATATCGAGCCCATTATTCTTGTTTGTGGTCTTTATAAGACCAAATAGGCTTGGAGAGGATCATGTAGCGATTTTATTCTTGAGAAATGCCTTGTTGTCTCCCAAAGTGAGTGCATATGTTGGTTTCTATGCTACCATATTGAGAACTTTCAGACCTGAACATGCCTAGGATGGTATTGCTAAAGTATTGGTGTTGGAGAAAAAAGTGGGAAAGGGGCAAGAATACTACCAGGGTCAGGTTGAGGAGTTGCCAGTTTTCTATTTGGGACTTCCATTGGGGGCTAAGGACATCAAGTAAGCATTTGTGAGACTTGGTGGTGGTTGCAAAGAGACATACTATATGGAAGGCCAAACAACTGTGGTAGATTGGTGTTCATCAGCAAACATATTGATATATTGTAGGTTGTTTCATGTGCTGGTTTCAGTTATTAAACGAATAGAGATGATGCATAGAATTTTTTCTTGATGCAACGAGGAGGAAGATATAAGTGTTTCATGCGTTACACTCGTAGTTGGTATTCATATACCGGTAGTTTCTTATGGCATCATGAATTGGAGAACAATCTTTAATTATAAAGAATATTTTGTACTAGGTGGTGACAAGCATAAGTTCTAAGATGTTTGGGTAGGGGGCTATCCTTCAAAGATAGATTCACAAAACCTTTTACTTTATTTGATAGGCAGACAGGCTAAGGCAATGGTTAATATGGCTCATTGCAGTGGGATTTTCATCTTCGTAGAAAAGATCTTTCACTTGGTGAGGTGGATGACTTTGCTATTATGTCTGGTGTCTTGGGGCGGTGTATGCTTGGGATAGGTGGCCTTAAAAGGATGACTGGGAGAAAGGATTCTCATAGCTATGCTTGAAGGTACATTTTTCAAATTTTCCAATGGTGGTGGTTTGACAAATGGGGGTAACTTCGAGGGTCTTTTTTTTTATGTTGGTGGCAGCATGGAGGCTTCCAACCATGGTAGAGGTAGATCTGGAAAGTCATACCAACTCATTGTTGTCTTGTGGATGGGTCAAAGGGGTTTGGATGCATTTTGTCGGGTTGTTCGGTATGAGTTGGGCAATGCCTAGTTCCATGGAGATGTTGCTGAGAAATTGGTATGCCTTTGACCCTGAATCACTTTTCTACTAAAAGGAAACACTTATAGAAATTGCTTCCTTATGCACGTGTAAAGAACAGTAAAGATTATTTTGGGACAAGATATCTGTCATCTCTAAGGTCTTCATTACTCTTTTCGGATCAGCTTGGTCAACACTAATGCTTTTAAGGTCATCAATTTTGTAATACCAGTAGCTTTATACATAAATGTTTTTACCTATTGAAAAAATATATCGAGAACTTCCATTTCTCTAGGATATGCCTAGCTAGCGATTAAACAATTATGTTCTTTCAAACAACGTATATTATTTTGGACTAAGGGAAAACTTTAACCTCTTAATGGTAGACTCGTTACCTCATCAGGATTTCAGGAATCGGGCTCCAAATTTTTATTTGTTTAGGAACTAAGAGTGGTCTTCTCTCTCCATAGGTGAAACTGCAGAAGTTCCTGTTTGGTTCACGGAAAATCTGCTGCAAACAGTTTTAAAAAGTAATTTTGGGTGCTTGGTAAATTGTCCATTGAAAATCATTAATTTTTCCAAAATCTCGTTCTTAAGAAGTTCAGCAAATTGAATGCAGCTCTGGAGATTCGGTTGACAGAAAAAAGAGGTGTTTTTGGAGCCAGAGTGATCTAGCATTCCTTGTCAAGTGTCTGGTTTTCTTATAGGGAAGATGAATAAGGCTCATGACTGTACTTGTCCTGAGCCCTGACCAGAAGGTTTATATAGACATGAATTAATAATTGACAGATGAGATCGGATGAGCTTTACCTTGCCTCTTTATATTTGTTTTGTTTTCCTTTTAGCACTCAGTGTTTTGGTATCAGAATGTCTCACATCTATTATACCTTGCTGCTTGTACATTGTGATAACTTTATGCAATAACTGGCTTAACATTTCACTAGGATGAAATCAGATGAACTGAACTGGCGTTTTCTGCACAGGCTTGTCATACAAAAGCAGAATATGAGGAATATGGAGCGAGCATATGCCGCACGAATCCCGTCTTCAAGGGTATGTATTGATATGGGGAACTGGCTTGTTGTATACCATTCATTCCTGGGCACATACCAAAGATCACCTTTAATCAGTCATTACCAATGAGACCAGAATGTGTATCGTGGTTCGCATCTTCATTTGCACTCGTCTGTGTATAATAGGTATATGTCTCACATATAAGCAATGGGTTTGGTGCTGTCAACCCCAGCCACTATTCTTTCCACATCTTCCAGACCCAAAGAGATAGCTACTTGTAGTTCGATTAGTTTAGGCAGTAGAAGGCATTGGATTAGTGAAAATGTACTAAGCTGAAGGCATTTTTCGTATTCGGCTTAGTGAATCCATAAACATTTTGTTCTTTTGTTGGCAATGATTACTTCATTAGAATTCTCTAGTTAGGAAGATTGATTTCATTGGTTTCGTACTATTCAGTGTAATTGTTGTAATATTGTTCAATAGCGTATCTGTTTTAGAAAAATATGGATGGAAATGGTTATTCTTATGTGGTGCAGAACTTGTGTGAGCAGACTATCACTTTCAGAAATTGTTCACCCAAAATAGGCTCACTTATATTTAGGCAGTTGAGAAAGGCACCCATCAAATTTATGGTTGCTACTTCAAAAAAGGGAAAAGAAGCATCTCCCTTCTGAGTAATCCTATACCATGGAGATTTGACAGGACTGGTTCAGATTGAACTAACATCCCTTCTGAGTGAGTGCCATCCAGACATAATGCTCCCACACAAAACATACTACGACAACACACAGTCTAGTATTAGATTAGTTGGATGGTATTTGTTTTTTGTTTGATGATCTCTTCAAGTTCCATGTCCAATGGAGGGAGTTCGAGCAGTTAGGAAATTTTCTGCTTTGTTGCAATATTGTTGTCTGCCTAATATTGATAACAATCAGCAAAGCATGTACTGAGACAAATTCTTAAAAAATTCGAATCTTTCTAACAAATGCAACAAAGTGAATCAGTGATAGAAAAGCAACAAACTTTATTGTTCTAACTATGGTTAAGTGTGGCTTTTGCTGGAATATGTAAAAGCTCATTGGTCTTGCTTATAGCATTGAAATTATCTCAGCTCTTGGAATTTCTATGGAATAAACTTTCAACTACCTGCCAATGGCATGACAACTCAACGGTTAGAGCTTGACGGATGGTACCACTAGGTCATGGGTTCAAACTCAGCTTGCCTTGATAATGAACAAAGGTGAATGGACTCAAACTGAGAACTATTTGTGACATTATGTTGCACCAGTTTGTTGTTAATTTTTCGGTGGTTTTGATAGAAATGACTAAACCATAGTGGATATTGTAAAACTTTTCTTCACTGAAGTTGCTAAATTTGGAATAAATAAATAAATAAAATACAGTTTCTGGTTCTAATGAGTATGAAGACCAAACCCAAAAACCGAACCTACATCTTACAATGAAGAAAAATAAGAGAGTTGCACTCATTACGGGGACTCTGATAAATAGACCTGATTTTATTTTATAAATTATTTTATTAACTTATTTCATGTCCAACAACTATATTACAAATTTAGAATCCCATAAAGTATAATCAAACACTGCCAGAAGGGTACAGTTATTCCCTGTACAATAACCAAACATTGCCCATCTTTCAAAACTTCTTTTCTTCCTCAAAGTCTTACTCCACAACTTCGTCTCACAGTATGAGTATCTATCCCAAATCCATCTACCTATTGCGAAGAGTATCATATTCCTCCTGTTTTTCCATTGCAAAATAAACATCACTAAAACCAGTCATGTAGCATTCAAAACTCTTCCAATAACCAGTCCCAAATGGCTGTAGTGAACTAACTAGAAGAGAAGATGGTTAACTGATTCCTCGCAGCACCACATAAGAGAGATGGTGACATCCAACTTCGTGTTGTCAACAGTGAGCACTCTTCCACAGACAACAGTTTGAAGCCGAAAACATGATTGCGATGAAATTTGCTTCAGCCAAATTGATTTGAAGTTTATGCCCCCTCACCCTCTTTCTAAAGGCTTGCAAGGTCGTCTAAATTACAAATACAAGAATGCAAAAGAAAGGGTGTACATTCTTAGAACATAAATGAATGGGAGTAAATTTATTAGAACAAAAAAAAAATTAGGCAGGCCTCAAAAGGGCCTCTTCAATCAATACCCATAAATAGCTCAAGAACATAAATGAATGGGAGTAAATTCCCGTATGTAATAAAGCCGTACATTTCTTTTATAAGCTCACAGTTTAGTTGAGAAAACAAATGAAAAAGCAGACAGAAGTATTAAAAACATGTCCTCAAGGAGCTCTGTCAAAGGGTTTTGTGTCCTCGTAGCATATATCCCAAACATTTTCCATGGCTAACTTTGCAGCCTCTTCTGAGCAGTATGGATTGCCAATAAGCGATTTCATTACTCTTCTTCTCATGCATTCCTTCAAATATCAAAATTATAAAGAACCAGAAATTAGTACAACCATAACTTTGGAATGGATTAGAATAATAACTTCAACATAATTTTCCGTTATAGAAGATCCAATTGGAAAACAAAGCTGGAAAATGCAGTTAAGCACTAAATTGCTCCATCCTTAAACCATGTGTTCTTATCCTAAACCATGTGTTATTATCCGTATATACTAATAACCTTCACAGTCAGTACCTCAATGTAATTGGTTCAAACAGTTTTTTCCCCCATTTCCACAAGTTAAAACTAGAATTAATTCATTTTCACTGTTTGGCATCCAGTACTTTTTGCATAAAATAAACAGGATACAGTGATCAAGGGCAGAATGTCACTGCTCAAGAGAAAAGTAGACAAATGGAAAGCTTAAGCGACCAAGCCCACAAATAAACTCAGACCAACGACACGAGCAAAAGAAAGCAGTATATACCAATCGAAGATGCTTTACGAGGTACACAAGACCCCTGTAGAAAAATATGCATCAAATTTCCATGATAATGTAGGGAAGGCACCCCCTCCTTATTCTTGGCATATCTATAGTTTCTCTTTACTTTTACGCTCTAACTCCCACACCTCTCTGGATAAAGCTCACTGAATAAACAAACTGAACCGATTTCTTGTCTATTAAGTGTGAATAATAATAATTCATCAAAAGAAAAGAAAAAATCCCAGCAAATAAAGGATAGTTTTTAAGCAAAAAGGAAAATCAAAAAAGTTTCAAGGGTTACACATCCAAGAATTTTGTGCAGGAAAACCAAATATGGCCTGAAGTCGAGGCAGTGTTAGAAAAAATAAATAATAAAGAAGATACCCTTCAAGTGTGCCCAAAACCAGCTAATTAGCTTGGATTCCCCCATTTCTAATAATGTTGAGACTGGTTCTAATGCCCAATGATTGGCATTCCACCTACAAGACTACAATCAAAATACCAGAATATTTCTTTCCCTTCTGTTCGATCATGTCTATCCTGTGACCAGTGACCAATGACCAATTAAAAATTTTTTTTCAGTAGACGAGCACCTGAAAATCCTATGCACTTTCCTCCTGACCCCATTTGACCTTCGAAAATTCACTTCATCCCCCCATACTAACCACCAATATTCTCAGAAAGGTCTGTTGAACCTCTCATTAGTCCTTTTCCACATGCATTTATCTAATCACATCACAGTCATCCCAATTTGTCATTCACAATAAAATTTTCAAGTCACCAGCTCTCCCCAATTTCTGAAACCATTTCTGTGGAGCAAATTTTGCTTTGCGATGTTGAGATGTGCAACAAGCACCATTAGCATTAGGAAGGCATACCACTCCCTGCTTGACCAAATGATACTTGGCATTGTTCTTTCTCATTTTCCAAGAGGAATTCCTAAATAGCCTTTCCAATTATATGTATCAAGCTACAGGGTGCTCTCCATCAAGTCGCCTACCTTTAAAGATATATCCCTTACATGAACCCTGTATAGCCAGATAGATGGAAAATGGAAGGGCATGCATAAAGCATCATAAAATATCCGCCAACTCTTTAACAAACACTCCCACCAAAAACAAAAAAACCAAACAACGATAACAAAAACCACAAGACTTTGCACTTTTGCAAGGATGTCAACATTTAATGAGCATCCAAACGGTGATGAGCATACACTGTAATGTGATGTCAGCCTTGAATGAGCATCAAATTGCAGCACATGAACTTAGAGTGCCTTTTTCCGTGAGTTGTGTGCACGTGGATAGAGAGGGTAAGGGACCCCAAGCTCCAGTCTCAGATTTTCATCTTTCAAAGCACCTCTTTCATTTGTTCTAATATTGAAGGAGCATAAACAGGTTTTTTTTTTTTTTTTTGGATTTGATAAAACAGAGAAGCAGAGAGAAGATGATATATTAATAAAAAGGCCGAGTGAGTGACTTGTGAAACAACAATGACATAATGCTAGGAGCATAATCGGGATTTAAAGGAACTAATGGGTTGGTGTCTTGTGTGCCCGTGCCACTCCCACCAAAACACAGAAACATGACTCTTCCTACTAATTCACTTCTTTGATTGTACATCCCTATGGTAGGCCTCTTGATAAGATATAAAATGTAACAAGTTTAGTCTAACGAGGAACCAATTGTCCCCTCTCTGATTCATGTAATGTTCTCATTGGTAAGTGTTGGCCATTCTGTGAGGAGTACACCCATGCTATGGCCTGTCATGCCACACGACGCTATAATATTATCTCCATGAATTGTTTGTCTTGAATGTGTTTTTCCTTGCATGTGCTCATATGTCTGTGGTCTGTCCTCAAATGGGTGCCTGCAATCTTTGTATTATCTCCAATGTATTCACGTCCATCCATCTTGCAAGCCATGGTTATGTTCGCAACTTGTTTTATTCTTTCCAGTTCATTGATTATTGGTCTCCTGTGTTCTCTACAGCTCGGCCTCCCCTATATCTGTACAGTCGTGGTCCCTTTGAGTCCCCTTGCTTTTGAGTGTTTTGACCAGCGGATCTCAACGCATGGCAAGATGTGATCCATTCATCTCCTGATGCATGGACAAACCCAGCACAGATCTGATCAGGTATTTTGGTACCAGCACGTACCCATAATCCCAACAACCACAACATTTTTTTTATTTTCCTAAATCTGTACTCCTAATCCATTAATTTTTCTCCTTTTGCAACCAATCATGGAATTATGGGAGTCCCATCCGTTTTCCATCAGAGATTCTCTTGAGGCGCTTCAGTGGGGGGAACCCTTGATCGAGGTTGTTGAACAAAGGAGGATAGTTATAATCATAGTCACTGTTTTCCACCTCCAATGAACGACGATTTTGTAGGATGTTGTCATGGATATGTTATGGTTGTTATCATTCCAACAATTAAAGGTCATGACTATTCAATGGGCAAAGGCTTGGAACATGGCATCTGACAAGCTTACTCCAGAGCTCCTCCATCGTTGGATAACTTGATCTTAGGAGATTAGCATCTTTTAGTTGTTCTGTTTTTGCTGTTGTTTCTCTTTAAACCTTGTATTCAGTTTCTTTTAAGCTCCTTGTTCAGTTGTTTCCCCATCTTTCTCTTTTTCTTTAATTTTAATGAAAAGTAGTTTATTCATCAATATATATATATATATGCATATATAAATTCACCAACTGATTGTTCACCATCTTCATTTGTCTCTCAAGTATCCTTCGCCCATTTGTCTTTATGTTCCAGTCACTCCAACAATTGAATCATCCATCATGTCACCCATCCATTGGTGGATTTCTCTTTGGTCTCATTGCAAAAAATGGGTGCCATATGAATCACTAACTAATATAGAAAATAAGAGAAGGACCATATCTTGTAGATATCATAGGGCCATGATGAATACCTCGCAAACTGGGTATGAGTTGTCTACCCTGAGCAAGTGGGAGACGAAACTCAAGTGAATCCATCTTCTTAAGCTTATTGATCTTGGACTAATCCAACAAAAGAACAAAAGGGAGAAACAATCTAAATCGAAGCAAACTGCAGTTTACTCTGGTCTTTTACTTCTTTTAAGCTTCCTGTGTGCGCGAGTTTTCCTTCTTTGATCTCTTGGTTTTACTAAGCACCCCATATCACTCTCACAGGCCTTTTTGCATGCATTGCACTTTATTTTTGTTTATATAGATAAAAACACCTTTATCTCATGAATATCCCAAGTTATATGTATTTCAACATACAAAGACTTGTTAATAGTATTGATGTTTTCAATCAATAAGGCAGGAAGTGAGGCGTTGAAATGTCTAAGCCACTAGGCATAAGCCTTGTATCCATGATTTATTTAACTGTAATTAAATAAAATAAATATTTTTGGAAGAATATACAAACACAGTTCCCACTAAGAATGTTAAAAAAACTCAATTATTTGTTACAAAAGCTAGCCTTGTGACGGGACAAAAAGATAAGAGAAATGGTCAATCCTATACTTAGGCGTAAGCCACCAATGCACCTACACTTTTAAGAGCATTATAATATAATACATGTCATTGAAAGTTATAAATTACCTGTGGAAAGACATCTAATCTACTTCAAATTTTTAACTAACTGAAATGAAGTATTAAAAAATAATAATAATAATAATAATAATAATAATAATAATAAAAAAAAAACAAAAAAAGAAGAAAAAATAAAATAAATTGGGTATCTTGAGCTCCATAAGGAATCAAAACTCACTTGTTCATGACCTCTCATCTTTACAAAGCCACGCAGCAATTCGCGCTTGTAGTGGCAATCACCACTTAGATGGCCAGCACGAATCTGACAATAAAAAGCAATACCAAGTTTAGTAATTAAACATACTCTTTGATAACTTTCAATATCATCATCATCATCATCAAAGCCCATTCCCAATATTTTCGAGGTCGGCTACATGGATTTTGGTTCTCCAAGCAATGCGGTCTTCCCACATATCCTCGCCTAATCCAAGCTCAATGATATCTTTATTCACCACCTTCATCCAAGTTTTCAACGATCGTCCCCTCCGTCTACACCCTCCATTAACTTGTCAATCTAGACATTGATAACTTTCAGTATATACAGAAAAAAATAATAATAATAAAAATATCAAGTAGTCCACCTCACTGCATGCATGATGAGCGCAATTTGTCCAATCCAAGTTTGCAGCCCGGCAATCATCATAAACATGTATCAACTCATGAATAAGTGTTTGAGACACATTATCTTGAATTTGCATATGGTTACTACAAATTGTTATCTAGCAGCCAAAAGAAGAAATATATTTTGAATCAGAACTCATAAATCAAGAAATCTGCACATGGATATTTTAATTCAAGCTCACAATCGTATATTGACATTGTTCAGAAAATTCTTATCTATTGATAATTGTTGCCAAACAGACATATTTGCTCTTTTATCATATCAAACACCTGCATTGGAGTATATCGCTACATGCCCTAATCTATTTACCCATCATAAGAGACCATACACACCATATGCCCTAATCTATCACCACATTGCTTTTGTTAGTCTCAATCCTAAAAAGTGAGACTAAAACTTCATATTTTCTAGATGGATTTGTTTGTGTGTGTGTGTTCTACTGAGAGAACAATTCAATCTTACCCCTTCTCCTGGTGTATAACCGCCACTGACATGCTTGTCACACGGGATGGCCTTGATGAAATTGTCTCCCACAAAGCATCCAGCCTTTTGTAGATGCTCTCTCAAAAATTTCACAGTTGGATCTATAAATTAACAAACAAAGCCTCAAATAAGTTCATAGAAACCTAAATTTGAACAAAAGAAAAAAAATAAATGGCTTCTTTATTAACTTCTGAGACTTCTTCTGATCATGTCTTCGCACTGCTTCACAGTCATCCCATCATTGACTTCCGAGGCAAAGCTCTTTAAGTGGTCTTCCTCTGCCATTTCAACTCACTAGCTGAGACTGGCGCGTGATCTATAGATCTGCTTGATTGCTAAGAAAAAGATGTTACTAGTATACGACGTGACAGTGAAAACCGACCAGTTCTGGAAAGCTGTAAGAGAGAGCAAAGAAAAACTCAATAACAATATTCCTCAAAACTCTTCACTCAGCAAAAAACCAAAACCTCATAACATTCTGAAAGTTCCATTTTAAGTCAATGAGATAAGATGAGCCCCAAGTTCTACTATTTGAGACATTTATCAATGAGATTCATTCAATATGAGTGGGGTTTGGGGGTCTACTGATTGATGCACGTTACGTTGAATGCAAATATGAGTTAAATGAGAAAAAATCACAAACAAGCAGAGCGCAAGTTTGCAACATCAAAGTTTTATAAACATATAGCCGTAAATCAATCAATAAAATACCCAACAAAAAAAACCCACATTAAACTAAATTGATAACCCAAATTGATGAAGTGATCAGAAACAGTGAGAGGGGCTTAGAAAGCAATTAAGGAGCAATAAGAAACGGAGAGAGACGGAAGAAAGTTGGGGTTTTAGAGGAGAGGATGCGAAAGAGAGAGAGAGAAATAGAGTTACTTGACGATGGACGATGCAGAGACACAGTGCTGAGAGGGCCAGCCAAGAAGAGGGATGCCTGGCGAGAAAAGAGGCTCCTATTTTCCCTCAATTTTGAATCCCCTCCAATTGCCAATCCCAATCCCAATCCCAATCCCAATCCCAATCAGAGACAAAGCTCGCAGTTTTTGGTAGGGCAACAAGCTAACAGTCAAATATGAGTTTTGTTTAAGCTTTGAGAATGCAAAACCCAGATAAACGTTATTTTGCCACCCAAAATTTTACATTTTAGACTTTTGTTGAATGTACAATCACCCTCAACCTTTTTGAGCTTGAGGTTGAGCTCTCCGTTGGAGAAGCTATGAAACAAGTGGTATACGGTTTTGATACAATATTTTTTATGTAGTCAATTCATACTCTTATTCTTTACCTTTACCTAGACCTGCACAAGTAGCACACGTAAGCCAAAGACCACCATGTGGCTGTCGATGACACTCCGATGCTTAAGTTCGATAATGCTTAAGAGAAATTTAAAGTTGTAAATTAGGATCCTATAGCGTACATTTGCTTATCGACCTTATCTCCCTTTTATAGTATGAAAGTCCTTGTTCGGCTCGGCTTTTGGTGGGAAGTTTAGGAAAATCGATCTTGCTAGAGATCATTGTTGGAGTTTGTATAGCAAATAACCAACATTAAAGAAAAAATATGTGTCTTTTGATTTAAAAAATGTGTCTTTTGTCTTTTAAGAAATGTGTCTTTTGCACTTGAAGACAAAAGATGTGTCTTTTAAGAAATGATGTGTCTGATCAACACACCATTTTGTTATCTATATATTGAAGAGGAAATCAAGTTCTTCAAGTACATTAATTTTCTAAAGTTATTCATTTTTCTTCACTTCTGAGAGAAATTGCATTCGGTAAATTCGTCAGAGCCAACACTTTTGTGCTACGGTGTTGGTATTAGATAGTTGAATCTTGGTAGTCAGACGCCTAAAGAACTACAGCACCGAGTAGAGGTGAATTATGTCTATAGGACATAGCGTATCCGCTAGCCTCTATCTATAAATCAAAACGTACCAACTTCGTCAATTCAAGATAATGATTTCGCAAGTCTCTATCTGCAATACAAGTTAGTAGATTTATTTCTTTTATTTGATTTTGTTGTAATCAATTTATAATACAAATAGTATTTGTATTATTACATTACTTATTTCAAACAAATTTATTCATTGTTCTGATTGTTCTCCAACAATCTATAGACAGAATTCTGGAACAATCAGTTAATAATGTCAAACCCCATGTTGAGAAACCATACAAGTTCAAGGATATGAATTTCAAACACTGACAACAGAAGATGTTGTTCTATCTAACAACCTTAAACCTTACTCATATTATCAAGGAAGATGTTCATGTCATTGAAGGAGATTATATTTCCACATATCAGTTTAATGCAATTGATGCATGGAAACATAGTGAGTTTTTATGCAGGAACTATATCCTAAACAGTCTCGATGATACGTTGTATGATGTGTATAGATCATACAAAACATCAAAAGAATTTTGGGATTCCCTAGAGAATAAATATAAAATTGAAGATGCTGGTGGTTCAAAGAAGTTTACCATTGGAAAATTTTTAAAGTACCAAATGATAAACTCGAAGACTGTTGTGAACCAAGTGGAAGAACTTCAGATTATGATTCTAGAACTTGCTTAAGAGGAAATGGAATTGCCACACCAATTTGCAGTCGGGGTTGTCATTGAAAAATTACCTCCATCTTGGAATGATTTCAAGATTCATCTCAAACATAAGAAGACTTATATGACAATGGAGGATTTGGTTATCAAATTAAGGGTTCAAGAAGATCACCGCAAGAGTGAGGGAATGAACACTTATGAGTTTGACGCCAAAGCCAATGTTGTTGAGAATGGAAACAAGTCCAAGCCTAAGTACAACATTCAGAAAAAGAAAAATTGTGAAATCCACAAGTGGATATGTATTTACACTTGGTGGGGCAGCAGTGTCGTGGAAATCACAAAAACAAACGTGTATACCACGTTCCACAATGCAATCTGAATTTATAGCCTTAGATCAGACTGTTGAATAAGCATATTGGCTGATAAATTTTTTAGAAGATATTCTGTTATGGCCACAACCTGTGATTGCTATATGTATTCACTGTGACTGCATGACAGCCATTGCGCGAGCAAAAAAATAACATTTACAATGGCAAGTCTAAGCAAATAAGACGGCGGCATAACACAATAAAACAATTGCTCAAAACTGGGATCATTTCAATTGACTATGTGTGTCAAAGGAGAATATTGCGGATCAACTTACAAAGGGTATACCAAAAGAGCAAATGTTAAAATTATCGAGGGGAATGGGCTTAAAGCCAATCCAATGAGGAGTATACCTGGCGAAAACCTAACCTAGCCAAATGGAGTTTCAAGGCCTAGGTTCAAAAAGGCAAACTAGTTAGGTGAAACTCAAAGAATAGAGTGTACACGCTTACTCATTCCTATGATAAGAAATGTATACTACCTGTGGGTGAATATTTATTTATTCTTAATGACACTAATCTCTAGAGAGATAAGATGAATACAACAATGTATTAATAATCTAAGTGTCACCTATATGGGAGTAAATGTGGGGTCGCATTTATGAAAATGATATGGCCGAGTTCTCTAAAGCTCTCATGAATCCGGGATTTGTTCAAGACCAAAATGAACACAACCGTATGAATTGAAAAATGTGAAGATATAATATGTGTGATGCTCATTGTCTTGGTTTACTAAACATGGTGAACAGTTCAATGTCTCCTATACACACTGCGTCATCGGTAAATCCGATAAGTATTCACTAAGGAAGGTTCAAGTCCAAAAGACACCTCTCCCGTTGCATATCATGTCTAAGTTTCTCTCCAGAGGACAACTTTGTATATTTACTATACAAATATGGGGTATTGTTGGAGTTTGTATAGTAAATAACCAACATTAAAGACAAAAGATGTGTCTTTTGTCTTTTAAGAAATGTGTCTTTTGCAATTGAAGACAAAAGATGTGTCTTTTAATAAATGATGTGTCTAATCAACACACCCTTTGGTTCTCTATATATTGAAGAGAAAATTAAGTTCTTCAAGCACATTAATTTTCTAGAGTTATTCATTTTTCTTCATTTCTGAGAGAGATTGCATTCGGTAAATTTGCCAGAGCCAACACCTTTGTAATTTTTTTTTAAAACTCTACCCTCACCAATCCCAATCCCACTCAATCTCTCTATTTTTTTAATATCTATTTTTTTTAATTCCCACCCCCTCTATTTCTTTCTCTTTTTTTAATCTCTCTCTTAATTCCTACCAACTCATTTTAATCCATTCACCCCCTACACACGCAGAGAGCAACAAAGAAACCAAAAGAGAGGTACCATACATGGTGGGTTTGCTTCCCATGCGATTATATTCATATTAAAAATTTTAATTGGGTTGGGGACCGGCCGAGGAAAATTTACATCGTCATCATCATTGGTTTTCTTTTGTTTTGTTAAAAAAAAGAAAGAAAAGAAAGAATTAGGATTATCTCACCTCTGACTCAGCTAGCATATGGTGGTAAGAGTGATAAAAGATTAGTTAACACATTAGATTAATTGGGGGTTGGGATCTGATCTGCTTTGCTTTATCTCTGATCTTTCAAAATTAAAAGTAATCATTTGGGTTTGGGGCGGTTAGAAAAACACGATGGTCGTAGATCGATTAAGTTAAGTTGTTGTTTGTATGCTTCACCTGAGCTAGCTCAAAAAAAGAAAGCTCTCTCTCTATACACACATATATTCACCTTTCGAGAATACAGACAAGAATAAGAAGACAAAGAGAGTGGGTTGGTTGTGTAAGTGTTATCCTCGGAGGCTCTGACTCAGGAGTGAGTTTCAAATAAGAGGAGACAGACAGACAGATAAAACAGGAGGATAAGAGGAAGAAGGATTCCAAAAATAAAATTGTTGTCCGACAAATTCACTTGAATCCATACAGTCCAGTCAAGCTACTGCTGCTACTACTCCTTGGACTTGGACTATACCGTCCTGCTACCTCAAAGCCAGAAAGAAAGCCAGAGGTCTGCTCCTCACCAACTCTCATCTTATACCACTATGTCTGCTTTTGTTTTCTTCAAGTAAAAAGGGAAGCTCTTAATTAGCTAGCTACAATTGAATTAATCATGTCATGTATATTGTTTGTATGGTTGAATTAATCATCATTTTTTTACGATCACGCCATATTACCCTGATTGCAAAATATGATTGTAAAAATCCATTTTTTTAGTATTTTCATAAATAGTTATGTACTGTTTCTGTTTGCCCCCCTTTATCTGCAATCCTGACTCCGCCCCTGGGTGACTATGAGTCCACCTAAGTATATGCATTTATGACTTTGTATTGCGGACATTCTTGTGGATAATTCAAAATAGAAAAAGTGGAAGATAAAAGATATAGATATTCAATTCGCTACATGGATACATGTATTCGTAACTAATTTTACTATAAAATTTCTAGTGCAGCATCACTACTTATGATTCCACATATTAGTAGGGATAATTAAAAATATGGGAAAGAAAGATTAATTTTGTTTTCTTTAATTCTAAGTTATTCACAGAAAACAAGTATCTCTTTTGATTTATCAAATAAATTGCATTTTTGTACTAAAAAATTAGAAATTTTATTGAACCATCAGATAAATGTGAAGTTAGAAAGCTCTGGATTTGATCCAGAACAGCACATCCGGTGCTCCCGGTTTCGAAATAACACATCCAACTTCATTTTCCTTCGTGAACTCTGTCAAACATGTGAGGCTTATGATTGGCCATCTTGGACATTCGCTAAGACATAACCAAACTTCGGGTGCACCAGATCTTCAAAGAGAGAGAGAGAAAGAGAAGAAAAAACTCGTCTTTGGGTGGTGTGTTTGTTTGGAAATTGGAAGACCCTGCCTGGCATCTAAAGAGTAAAAAGAAGAAGAAGAGCAACGAAGGAGACGGACGTCTTCGAAAACCTTCCTTCCTTCCATCTGTCAATCTCTCGAAAATTTGGTCGTTCTTCGCTTTCTCTTTATGGTGGTGCCAGCTTTTCCTGGTAAGAGATTTTTTTTTCTTCCATCTGCGTAGTAGTAGATCGGTCTTTGTAAGTAGCTCAGATGTTGTATCTTTCATGATTTCGATCTCTTTATTCGCTGTCTTGTTGTTCTTCGTTAGCTATTCTAAGCTCTTCGTCATTATTTGTAAAATATGTGATGTGGGTGTGAGAAATTTATATGTTTCATTGATTGTGCCAAGTGCGTATTGTGAGATGGGTATTGAAGATTTTATGTTTCTGATGTTAATACGTTGTGGGTATTAGAGATTTGGTGATTTTTTTGTCGATGTTTCCAGTGTTGGAGAGAAAGTGTGTATTACTAACTGTTTATTTGTTGATGAGCTTTCCTCTATGTGGATGTGTTATGTTTATTGGTAGGTGATGCCGATCTGTATTTTATGTGAAAAATGAAGGCATTTTTACATATGGTGGTGTTTTTTTTTTTTTTTTTTTAATTATCGTTGGTTTTTTTTATTGGTGTTGTTTTGTACTCTTGTTTATGATGTATTTATTGTCGTTTACTGGTTCAGGAAGCTGTTGAGATCCATAGAATTTGATTAATCTGTAGCTAGCAGAAATGGATCCAATGGGCGAAGAGCAGTTGGACTACGGAGATGAAGAGTATGTTCAGAAAATGCAGTATCAGGGTGGTGGAGCAATCCCTGCACTTGCAGAGGAGGAGATGATGGGGGAAGATGATGAGTACGATGATCTATATAATGACGTGAATGTTGGTGAGAATTTCATGCAGGTGCATCTATCTGAAACGCCTTCCTTAGGTGGTGTGGGGAATGGGGTGTCGCAAACTCAGAGGACTGATGCTCCTGCATCAACTGTGCCTGAACATGGTTCCGCTCGTGATGTAGCTGGCCCTAGAGTTGCAATGGAAGAGAAAGATTTGAATGCTGGATCCAGCTTTGTTGAGCATAACAAGGGAGGGGTTATCCTTTCAAAAGGATTGGAAGAGGGAGCTGGGGTGTATCCTGAAGGGGTTCAACAAAGAGGGAGATTACCTGAAGTGGTTCCTGATGTCCAAGCAGGAACTGGGTTTCGAGGATCAGCACCTGGGCCGTCTAAAGTGGGGTTTGATCCTAGCCAAGCACCGGGAAAGTTTGCTAGTGGGCCATCTTCAGTGCCTAATCCTGGTCCTGGTGCTCCTAGAGCTGCCCCACAAATGCCAGTTAATCAAACAGGCATGAATGTTAATCATCCCATCGTGAATGAAAATCCCACTCGGCCAGCTATGGACAATGGTACGGCCATGCTTTTTGTGGGAGAATTACATTGGTGGACTACTGATGCAGAGCTTGAAAATGCCCTCTCACAGTATGGTCGAGTGAAGGAAATCAAATTTTTTGATGAGAGGGCTAGTGGGAAGTCCAAAGGATACTGTCAAGTTGAGTTTTTTGAAGCAGCTGCTGCAGCTGCATGCAAAGAAGGTATGAATGGCCAAATGTTCAACGGAAGAGCTTGTGTTGTGGCTTTTGCTTCTCCTCAGACTTTGAAGCAAATGGGAGCTGCTTACATGAACAAATCCCAGGTGCAGGCTCAATCTCAGCCACAAGGAAGGAGGCCAGTGAATGATGGTGGAGGTAGAGGTGGTGGAATGAATTATCAGGGTGGAGACAACGGGAGAAATTATGGTAGGGGTAGTTGGGGTCGAGGTGGGCAGGGGATGATGAATAGAGGTCAAGGGGGTGGAGGACCAATGAGGGGAAGAGGAGGGGGTATGGGGCCAAAAAACATGGTTGGTGGTGGTGGTGGAGTTGGAAGTGGTGGGGGAAACCCTTACGGACAAGGCCTTGCAGGTCCCGCTATGGGGGGTCCTCCAGGTGGAATGATGCATCCTCAGAATATGATGGGTGCAAGCTTTGATCCAACATATATGGGCCGGGGAGGTGCTTATGGAGGCTTTGCAGGTCCAGTTTTTCCTGGGATGATGCCTTCATTTCCTGCAGTTAATACAGTAGGCCTTCCTGGTGTAGCACCTCATGTAAACCCTGCCTTCTTTGGCAGAGGAATGTCTGCAAATGGCATGGGTATGATGGGTAGCACTGGGATGGATGGAAATCATGCTGGTATGTGGACTGATGCAAGCATGGGTGGATGGGGAGGAGAGGAACATGGGCGAACTAGAGAGTCAAGCTATGGTGGAGATGATGGTGTGTCTGACTATGGCTATGGAGAAGCAAACCATGAAAGAGGAGGAAGATCAAATGTTGCTCCCAAGGAGAGGGATAGAGGTTCTGAACGTGACTGGTCTGGGAATTCTGAAAGGAGGTATCGAGATGACAGAGAACAAGGCTATGACAGGTCTGATAAAGATCGCCGGTACCGAGAAGAAAAAGATGGGTACAAGGAACATCGTCAAAGAGAGCGTGATTGGGATAATGGAGACGAGTGGGACAGGGGGCAGTCGTCTTCAAGGTCTCGTAGCAAATCCGGTATGGTACAAGAAGATGATTACAGGTCTAGATCAAGGGATGTGGATTACGGGAAGAGGAGGCGCCCACCATCAGAGTGACAGTTTCGTGGTGCTATTATTCTTCCTCTAAGGGAAGTGATATACTAGGCCTTGTAAAGGCTCCGGCTTCCTGTTGTCACTCTTTACTGGTGACTGCAACTGCTGGTGCGTTACTTTCTGGTTTTTGCCCCACAGACAGGCGTGTGGCTTTAGATGGAAAGAGTAAGTTCTTTACTTGTGTGGTAGAAAGAGGGACATATATCCTATGCTTTCTTGCTTCCTACTGAACATCATTAGATGCTACAATTAAATATTGTGTGCTTAGAAACAATTATTAGCTTTAGTAACTCACTCACAAGGTTTCTCAGTGGGGGGGATTGAACTTTTTAGCATGCTGCAGCCTGGATTTTCATATTGTTTTTACTTTTTATCCACTTACTACAGGAACAAGTTGGGGCATATATGACCTAGACTGCTTGTTAATGCAGTTGTTGTATGTGAATTTGTACAATTTATGTACACCTCATACAATAATCTACTTTCTAGACAAATCAATTCTGTTATTGGTAGGTGTAGAGGGACTGATATATCACAGATCTTGCTGTGCTTTTATGCTTTGACCCTGAGTTTTCTTTATTTAATATATTGTTGTATTGTTAGTATTTCTGTGGCAAGGGCCTGAAATCATTTTTAGTGATGGTGTTTTTGATAGAGTTCATCATACCATGTCACATTTCATTCATAAATTAGTAAAGGTTGAGATCATGTGACTTCAATTTGTTAGATCCATTAGAAAGTTCAATATAGGTTGTTTTTGTGACAGAAATCCCCTCACATTTAAATCATGCATACAAAAAAAGATACTTTTGAGATTCTGAACTATCAAATATAGTCTCAGACTTTGTGATAAGATAGAGTAGTTATAAACTCGTCGATATATCGATGCTATATATGAATTATTTTGGGAGTAGCATGTGGTATTAAGATCATGTATATTATAGATCAATATGGTCTGAAATTTCTACGTGGCCAAATTTCAAGTATGGTTTTTTGGTGTAGGTTTGTAAACCTTATTTATATGTTTGTTTATTTATCATTGTTGTTGTTGTTGTTATTTTATTTTATTTTTATTAAAGGTGATTCGGGTTTCTAATGGATCCCAAAACCATATAAATGCCTTTGGCTGGGTTCAAACCCTGAAAATTTTGATACGTTCACCACAAGTCTTATCAGCACCTGGTTGCAAAAGCAAATTTTTTTTCATGAGCGAACAATGTTTTTAATGGATCCCTGAACCATTTAAATGCCTTCGACAGGGTTCGAACTCCAGACTTGTGATATGATCCCTGAATCATTGTTGTTACTTTTGTTGTTTTTATTAATAGTTATAGGTACGTGTGATTTCCAAACTAATCAAGCATGTTGTTTTGGTGAATTTTAAATCGTCAAGTTATGATCACAAGTTTTTACCTTACATTACTAAGAAATTGTTAAGAAGATTTTAACTTTGTTTGGTTTGGTGTGTTGAAATTATAATTGCAGAGGCATTTGGTTCTTTGCTGCTTGTGCAAAGAATAAAAAAGTCACTAAGCATTTGTGTTGGCATGAATAGGTTCTGTGCATACTATACTACCTTACCGAGTTGTTGCATTTTATATTCTATAAGTTGGACAATATGGTTATGAAATATAGAATATAGGCATGAGGATTATTTTCCTTTTTAAATGCTGAATCTTGCTCAAGAGGATGATCACTTAGAAAGTGATGCGACAAATGTTCGTATGGTATACACTACTCAATCGGTCAATCCTTATACTCCACTCCTCACACCACTATGATGATAGACTAGCAAGATCTAAAAATTGTGAATTGAAAACTGAACCTGGATTTCCACTGTAAACTTTAAAGTTGAAATCAATCATTTTTATCAGATCCAGATTTTTAAGGATATGATAGTATATATGGTAAAATAGGGCTATCATTAGTGACTGACCAAAAAATATCCTCATCTGCCGTGGTACTATAAAGTGGAGGCGGTATGACATTTTCATCAACTTGGTTGTCTCCAATTTCATGGCATTTCAACCTGTCATATACTTGTGCTCCAAAATCTTGTCAATTTCACCCACCCAATAATAAGTACTTTCAGTATCTATATTCTCACCAAATTTGTGAACATCAAGTTTAATAACACCGATTGATACCTCTCCATCTCCATATACCAAAGCGTTATGCTCACATTAGATTGCCCTCCCTCATCCTGCAGGTTATTGTCACAATCATCAACATTGTTATGAAAATAGGGAAAGCTAACCATTTGCATCTAGGGGGTGGATGTTGGATTTGTCGGTTTGGAAGGTAAATAAGTACCCCGCTAAGGTGGTCCAAATCTCTTCTTTGCAGTTCAAAGTCTCCTGTTATTACACCCACATTCCCCTCTTGTAGGTTCCCCAAATTTAGTCTGTGGGATTAGGCATACGCGGACGGAGGCACGTTTGCCTCTGATTGTGAGGAACAGGTGTCAACCTGATCTGAAGTGCAAAGTATACCATTCTTAGACTTGTGATTGTTACGGATGGTTTCCACTTGGTGTTTGACCCCAAAAAATTAATTGGCAAAATCTTGTTTTGGGTGATCTGCGATAGATTGGTAGGAGCAAACATCAGGTGGAGTAGAGTTAGTGAGGACTCTGCTTTGACCAATAAAGTTCACTCTTTGACAGTGTGAGAAGGAAGGTAAGGCAGGCGTGCCGTGAGGAGGGGGTGAGTTGGATGAGCTGAAATGTCACGGCCACATGGCCCAGACGACTGGTGGTTGTTCTCCTCTGGTTGGTTGGTTGGGGCTGTGTAGATCAACCTCTGGTAACACCAAGTTGGAGCATCCCCCCTTGGGAGTTAGCCTTAATCCTTGGATTGAGTGTGACGTCTTGTAGCAACTTTTCATGACTAGCATCGATTGTTGACTGCAATCTCTTTACGTCAGCAACAAGTTCATCCTTGCAAAACAACCACATTGTGGATGTCTTCGAACTATTTTTCGGTTTCTTTATTCTAGTCACCATGGGATCATATTACTCATACCAATTCTTGATAGAAATAGTTATAAAAATTTAATGATTATCAAAAATTAAATCAAGTCTCAGTTCAATTGCAATGACTAAAAGCACTCTGTTATTCTTCTTCAACCCAAGATGAAGAATTCAATTGTAAGAGTTATGCTTTATTGGAGGGGTTCCGTATATTCTTTTGAACAAGAGCAAACAAGAGTAAAAAAGAAAAATACGAACTGACCGTATGATGCTGTTGAGGTTGAAAGCTAGAAATGTTAGTATAACAAGCTTTGAACCTCACGAGAATTGGAACACGAATCTGGTTGTGTCTCGTTCTACTGGGCGATAGTCCAGTATGGATCATGACCTAGCCGTGACAACTCTTTGGGCTGCCCATTCCCTTTGGCATGACACACTGTCCTTATTTCAACCGTGACCTAGTGGATACAAACCATCACCTTAGCAACTTTCCACACATACTCTTGAATTTGTTGGAATACCAATTGTGACAACTGGGTAACAACTCTTGAATTTCTTGAAGTAGTTTAGTCGGTCTGCATAAGCTAAACTTTTAGCCCTTGTAAGTAACAACTGAGTATAGGGGAGAAGGAAGCCAAGCTGCGAGTCAGGTCTTCTATACTGGTCTTGCAGTGGATAGTTGGTCATAGACCTGTGTTTAGCCCATTGTTTTTATTTTTAAAATGTGATAATTTGTTTACTTATTATTTGTATAATTATTTATTTATCTATTATTAGTATGGATATCTTTTATTTATTTTTTATTTTATTTTACAAAGGCTGGCATTATCAATTCCCCTTTCCATTTTTGTTGTTGAATATCCTATTATAATTGTTTTATGGTTGCACTTGAAAGCAATTCCAAGTCTCATGTTTGAATTATCTAATACTTTCTCGACTCTAAAGGTTTTCATGAGAACATCCTTAAATGTTGGCTTGATTACACATGTAAATTTAATATATGAACTTATTGTTTCCTTGTCTCCGTGAAAATTTTATTTATTATGGGAGGGGGAGAAATTATTTTCCCACACCTTGGTAGCAAAAACAAACAATACCTTCTGTTAGTGTCCTGTCCCATTTTGAAAAAGGACTTCATTGCAATCAAAACAAACTTATAATGCTTTTCTCATAAAAAATATTTTGCAACCGAAAACCTGAGCTTAGTTTACAGTTCATGGATTATAACTCTCAACAGTGCAACTCTTTGTAGAAGTTGAGACTCTCAAGAACATTGAAAGTTTTCTTTTGCAACAGTTAAGAGTTTGTTTCCTTTTAAATCTTGTACCCGGGGGTTTGTAATTAGGTTACTTTCATGCCTGCTTGTCTGATGTTCTAAGTGATGTTATATGAATGGTAGACAAATAGCGGGTTGATGACACTTAGCAGACTGATTTTACCGTTTTTAATTTGAGTTTGTCTTTATCAATATATCCAGGGAGTAAGACGGGCGAGTTTACAACACACTGATTTTGCATATTTTGGTTACCTGAAGAATATGACTTGGGTGCCAGAAGTGGATAGCTTTGATGATGGCTATGTTATTGCTAGGCCTGAAATACTTTGGAAGTTGTTAGCTCATACTGATTACAGCAGAAGATCTCTAGTCTTTGTCTTTGTCTTTGTTTCAGCGTCTAGTCTGTTGTAGTAAAATGACGGTGGTTTGAAAGAAAATCTTAGAAAATGGTCAAGTGTTGTAGAGTTGTTATTGGTGTAGGATATTGGAGTAAGCTTTGGACCCTTCTCTTTGGGCTAGCATATTCTATTCACTATTGTAGTGTGTTATGGAGAGAATCTGTTGGGGAAGGGGGTGGGGGAGGAGGGTGCAACATGTAATTGTCATTTTCTGCTCCTATTTCATCAGAGAGCTTGTACTTTACGTTTCCTTGTATTGATATCTCATCCAATTAGTAAACCTCTTCAAATTTCATCTGTTGTAAAAGAGTTCAGTTCACATCCCACGAGGAGCAACCTTTAAGTTGTTCGGTGCGAGCTTCTCTTCATTGTAGATAGCTTTAGCAAGTATTGGAGAGAGAAGTTTATGTTCAAGTAGCTTGTAAGAACTGAAGTTTTAGGAACAAGTGAAGTATCCCGGAGTTGAAAGTGTTGAATATGTTGTAATTAGTTCTGGACACTGCTCATGTCCAAATGCCTTTCATTATGTATTTACGCTTCGTGTATTATGCAGTCTCTCATGTCTTTCACTAGGTTTGAAATATGTAATACATCTTTCTTGCAATCACTTGATAGCTTGTAAGAGGGTGCTGTATGAATATATCTTGGGAATGATCATGTAATATCAGCATGGATCATTGTGCTGTTCAGATATTGTAACAGGGGTTCCCCTTTTGATATAAATGGTTATAGCAAGTTTTGAAGAGCTAAACTACTGCTAGAGGAAGTAGTTAGGAGATCTTAGGGAAACAGTCAGGCATAAGGAGTTTCAAGGTGTTGAGGAGAGATTAGAGTCGGGTGCTTCCTACTCTGCATGTCAATGGTCAACCTTTTTTGTTGTGTTTCTGTGTATTTTTTTTTTTTGTTTTTATCTCTAGGATTGAAACGTGTAATAAGTTTCTTGAGTTTTAATTGTGAGTGCCTGTGAAAAGGGCCTTCTGCTGTTATGTGTTTCGACTTTATGTTGTAAAAGTTGAAGCATCTCTCTTCAGCGGTGAGCTGCAACAGATTTTGAAGTTTGTACAGAGTTCTAGCTTGGTTACCAAGGTTGATGGGCATCACATAAAGGTTACGGAGTAGTTTGAGCATCTAATTGTGTATACTATTATTAAATTTTTTTTTTTAATTAATTTGTAGTTTGTGATGTTTTCTCAGTTTGCTTAGGCTGGAGGTAGAAAATATAATTTTCAATTTTCAGCTGGTAATCCAATGTATTCTTTCTGGGTTGGGTTGTGTTGTACTCAATTGTAATGATTTTCTAGATTCTGCTCAGTTTGAAGGGCTGCGAAGTTGCCATTTAATTGAGGTGCTTAATTATGTGATTTGTTTGTTGGCTGTATTCTGCATGTAAATGTAAACATGTTTCTGTTGAGCATAAAAGAAGTTCCTAATTCAATGCCTTGTTGACAACGGTGCTCAGTTTCTGTGCTCTTTGTTTGTTCACTGTATTCTGCATCCAAACATATTTTTGTTGAGTGTAAACAAACAGTTGCCTGTAGAGGTAAGTCTATCGGTCTGCAGGGGAACCTTGCAGTTTTCGAATTGATGACAGATACTGGAAATTATTGTTTTCGTATTGTTATGTTCTAGTGTATAGAATTCTGTAATACGTTGTGAGGTAACTTTTAGCTCTTATTCTGATGTGATTTGTATGTTTGGTCATTGCTATTGTTGAATTAGCTGCAGATGCTTTGCGTGCTTGGTTAAGTGTCTTATACATCTACACCCGTTTTACTGAATAATAGGTGATTTTGTTGTTTGAGATTGCTTTCATTGAAATTTGATCTGGATGAGGTAAGCAGCATTCCTGAGATTCAATACTCAATGGACGACATTGTCTTGCAAAGATGGAAGCTGCTTTGGGGCTTCTCACGACTTTCCAGTTTTTTGTTTTCTGTGTGCAATCCTCTTTAGCTGTTTGTTACGTTTTTCAAGACCTTTTTATTTTTATTTTTTATTGTGGAATGATTGTTTACATGCTGATAAAAGAATAGATGTTCTTATTCTCGGCCGATTTAGGGTACTTTGTCTGCCTATTTTTCCATTCCCTTTTTAGAACTTCCGTGGAAGAATGGGTCTCAAGAATTGAAGAAAACTTGTTTTAATTGGCATTTTACCATCAGATGGCCTCTCAGCTAGGATTGTTGAGTTTGGTCATCGACAACAGTGACTGTGTGTCCAAAAAAAAAGGTCCTTAAATTCTCACGTTTTCCCTCCTACTTCCCAACTCGATTAGCTTGAAGGCATGAAAAATGGGTAATCTCATTGACCAAACCTTTTCCTTCTCCCACCTTATTCTCATGTTCTCGCCCTGTTTTCTCCTCTTCTTCGTCCTCTGTTCTTCAACTCCAACTCAATTCCCTTAGACAACCAAATGGTAAGTCACAAGATTAGGAGTAAGAAAAAGAAAGAGTTGCCTGTAAAGACATTGCTATGCAATTGCAATGGAATGCGTAATCACACGAAACTGTAATAAATAAGTCACAAAGTTGTGAGTTAAAAAAAAGTTGTCTGTGACAGCATAATGTCATGGGATGCGTAGTCACCTAGTTATGATTATGCAAAATCACGAGCTACTTGATGATATGTGCAAGTGAATCTACTACTTATTGCAACACGATTTCTTGGACGGGTGTAATAAAATTTTTTCTTCAGAGTTCCAACTTTCAAAAAGAAAAAAAATCCTTTAATGACTTCACCCTATGGTTAGTTAATACCTGGACTTCTTTGTGGAACAAAAAAACTTAAACATGTACGGAAGCTTGAGAGGGTAACATAAACATCTTCAACAAATCCACCAATGTTGGTGTCATTTTCTACTTTTAATGTAACCACCGTGAGAATGGAAAAAGGTTAAAAATGAAACTAAGGAGACTGTACGTCAGTAACAAAATTTTTATTGCCCTATATGGGTAAGCTCATCTAGAGTTGCTTAGTTCTTCTCCAATGGGCAGAGCTCAAAAGTTACTTGAATTTCATGCTCCAATAGAAAGTTCAAAACTCAGTGGGCTTGAGGTTTTAGCTCAAACATTTGTCATGGATCGGGAGCCAAGCACGCAAAATAATCGTACGCATCTGACTTAAATGACCATTTTGAATTTTTATATAAAAGGGAAATAGTATATTTTTACCCCCTAAAAAGAACCTTTTGACAATTTTTTAAGGTTTGTTAAATGACTCATTGGAGTACTCCCACGCAAGACTTCAACGGCTTCGGTTTCAAAAGTCAAAATTCTGGAAACATTTGTATGTGAGGAAACCAAATTTGAGGAACTTCATTAGTATGTGTTAGGGGTGAGCATCCCATCACATCCCGTGGTTTCGATCCTATTTCGGTCTCATCCCGATTTTTTCGGGTATTTGATATTCACATAATTATTACATAATATATCCCTCAATTTATATATGTTAGTGTTTCAATTATTATATTTTATAGTAATTATTTCGTTTTCATGTATTTGTAGGAATTTTAGCGTAAACAATGAAATCATATTAAGGCGACAAGTTAAGGAACGACGATTAGTTGATTCTAGCGGTGATACAAAGTAGAGGGTCACACATCTAAGCCCATAACCTAAACCCAAAATCTAACCCATAAACCCAAAACCTAACCCATAAACCCAAAACCAAGCCCATAACTTAAATCCAAATCCAATGCTAAGCCCAATCAAACCCTAGACACATTCCCTAAATTATTCAAGATTCTGATTTATTTTTGCCTTAAATCACTCATTGAACCTTCCCTTGAACTTGTCCATATTCATTTTCTCCTGATTATCTATAAATACAAAAATTCAATGGATGAGAAAGGAGAGGAAGATAGGGGAAAAAAAAATTACAGAAAATTAAACCCCCTTCCTCACAAAGTGATTTTCATCTGACCAGAGCCACCACCGTCACCACCACGAATCAGGGAAGTGACAACCCTGTTTCGCATCAGACATCACCTTGCCACTGAGCCTCGCCATCGCCACCATCACCCGGGCATCTCCCTGTCCCTGCTCCTCTCCTCTGTCCACACAACCGCCACCACCACCGCACGAGCATCGCCACCACCACGAAACAGGGGAGTGACAACCCTGTTTCGCGTCAGACCTTCACCTCGCCACAGACCCTGCTCCCCTCTCTCGGCCCTCCTTCCTGTTTTTCTCCCTCCTCCACCTCGCTCTCTCTGGTCCTGCATCACAACAGACCGAGAGCCACCACCACGCCGCGAAACAGAGCCTCACCGCGGCTCTGTTCCGCCTCGCCGCCGCCACTGTTCCTCCTCTTCTCTCGGCCTCTCTTCGTCTCGAGCTCCTTCCTTCCTCCCTCTCTCACGACTACCTTCGCAAGCGGCGCTTCAGCAGGCGACACAAATCACCGCGACAGCAGAAACAGGGAGTGCACCTGTCATCCTCCTTCGCGTTTTTTTTTCCTTATCTCAGTGTTTCTCACCCTCTCTCTGTTTTCTAGCAGGTCCGGAGCAGGTTGGAGGACGACGAAGCTCGCGAGGAGCAGAGAAGCAGCACCGCGAGCGGCGCTGGAGACGAAGGAGTACCGCAGGGGTACTGTAGCTCTGGCGGGAAATAACAGAATTCTAATTTTTGTTATTTGCACCCCCGGTTTCTTGTGTACTTCATTTTATCGGGATTTGTGTTCGGACCAACTGCTGAGTACCACCACATCGAGTTTGCGATAAACTAAATGGATTGTATAACTTATTGTGATTGATTTTACTGAATTGTGTGCTTAATTGTTAATTACAATTTATTTCTGAAAGTTTTTGATAAATTTCTTTTGCTTGAAATACTTTGTTAATGTTTGATAGAAACATGATATAATTTAATTGGATTTTAACGATCACATATTCGGTGTAAGCAAGGGATTCTCATCCCTAAAGCTTCTCGTTTTTAAATTCAATAATTTAGATTTAAATAATTTTTACTAACTCATTGGTGAGTCCAAGCCCACAAAATTCACATTTTTCTTTTATTTTACTTTTCTTATTTTTAAATTTATTTTTAGTTTAGTTTTAAAATGCTGTAACCCCATTTTCCATTTAAATTAGTTTAAATTAAATTATAAATTTCAATTGCATCCACTTTCCTCGTGGGATCGACCCGTACTTGCTGTTGTCTACCAGTTAGGCACCGTGCACTTGCGGTTATTACAAGTGGATTAAATTAGCCTATTAATTTAGGTTGATAAAACTCGCATCATCCTTTTGGATTTGATCAAATCCATCCCATCATGAACTCATTTATTTACTATTTATTATTATTATTATTATTATTATTATTATTAATTTTAATATTTTAATTTTATAACTGAAAGAGAAGTCATTTGATATAAAGTTTGGAATTATTATTCCTACAAAAAAAAGAATACCCTTTATTTAAATGTACGTTATTGAGTTGTGGACATTTATATTTATGAAATCATGACACTTCTCGTCATACCCAAATGAAAAGCATGATCGCTCCACTGTTAGTTTCATTTGCCAAAAGTAAAAAAAAAATAGTTATTTTAATTTGGGTATTCAATAATAAAATAAATTTGTATTCTTAATTTGGATATTTAGTCACTTTGGAATAAAAAGTTCTACTCTAATTTTTTAATATAAAGTTTTAACAATTTTTTTTTATGGTATTTGAATCATGCTCATTTCATCCCGTCTCGAACCTGTTTGGGATGGGACGAGGTTGGGATGATGTCTATTCCGTCCCGATCCTGTCCCGAAGATAAAGCAATGGGATGGGATAGGGATGGGGTCCATCCCATCCCATCCCGTCCCGTACCCACCCCTAGTATGTGTTATAAAAAGAAGTGCAAATGATATGGGCATCAACATTGAGGCCATGGACATGGTAACGTCCTGCTTCAATGTGATGTCCATATTCAATCGTGAGTGTGATTTTGTTGACCTACTTATCATTGGTCCAGTATTCATGAGACAATATAAGTAAATAATTGGGTCTCAATGAGATTACAAGGTTAACAAAATAAAATTCTTCAATCACAAAGGTAGTAAAAAAAATGCTTTATTTTGGATTTAATTCATGTTGAAGTTATTCGAAAGTGTTCCAAATATGGACTATATAACGACAGAAGGGTACATGACATTTGGATTTTTCCATTTTGCCTTCCTAAATTCATTTTGGAATTTTTTGAGTTTGACTCTCATTAGTTTATACCTAATTGAGTCTAGTACTCGTTTTAAAAATTAAATGAGTCTAACCCCTAAACTAACATTGACTTTTCATGACTGTTTCAATATTAATAAAATTAAAAAAAATAGCCTTTACTTAGACTGCACATACAAAGCACATGCTGGGTCTAAAATAACAACAAAATTCATCCAACGGCTGAAAATCTCTTTACAAATTATGAGGACATCCAACAACTCACCTTCATCTCCTTCACTCTCATCGAACCAAACCCAAAATCTGTACTACCCACTTTAACAAACATCCTTCTACATACAATTAATAATTTCGAAATTAGAAGGGATGGGTTGGGTATTTAGTTTACTCATCACTCCCACTCATCATGGACCTAATCAAAATGACATATTTAGTGAATACTCAATCATCTTGCCTTCATCAAGAAAATGAAGTTTTTCCAGCAAAGTTTTTGTGAGGATTTCACTGTAGGTTCAAAATGATTAAGCTATGTGTACTTAATTAACTTACCAAAAGAGAGATTTTTTATCATTGTATTTTGACAGGTGTCTATCTAAAAAAGGTTTCAAGCTTGATTCTATCTTCTATTAGAGCATCTCCAATCAACCCCCTAAAATAGCCAAAAAGCTATTTTAGGGGAATGATTGAAAAGAATAGCCCTCCAACCATCTCTTTAACTACCCCCTATAATAGCTTTTGGCTCAACTTTCCCCTAAATTTAGGGGAAAATTAACCATCCCCTAAAATCCATTTAATAATAAAATAAACCCTCAACTACTTTTCCCCCTTCTTTAATTTGAAATTAATAATATTATATTTAATAATATTTAAGTTAATAAATATTTAATAATATTTAAGTTAATAAATATTTAATAATACTTTCTCCTCTTATATATTTAATAATATAATTGAAACTAATTAATATAATTATATTAAGTTGAAATTAATAATAGTATAATTGAAATTAAATTGGTATAAAAAAGTTGAAGATATATTAAAATAATGATGAAAAAGTTAAAATAGGGGATGTGGTTGGAGTGGAGGAACCCCTAAATTTAGCTTTTGGTTAAAATGGGGGATGATTCATCCCCCATTTTAACTTTTACCATTGGAGATGCTCTTAATAATCATATTTTCAATTATCTTTGTTTTAGATGTCAGAGTATCAGAGTAGAAGAGCCAGATTGTTGTTTTGAATATCATGAACACTTTTAAAATGATGAGGCGGTTTTGTAATGCTTAACCACTCTAGATTTTCTTTCATCTGCAAATGTGGCATCTAAGAACTAATGTTACGATCAGGTTTTGTTAATAAGGGAATTCAGAGCCAGAATGTGTGATGGCTTTTATGCCAGTTCGTTCATCTCTCCTTTATAGAATGTGTCATGTGGAGTTTCTGTTGCGCCTTGCGAAAGCGTAATAGATTGCGGAACACAATTGATAATTGTAATAGAAAGTAATAAATCAAAATTATAAACAAGGCAATGTAAAGTAAATGAAAATTAAATAAAACACGTATCATTCAAGCAATTTAACGTGGTTCGACAATTTTGCCTACGTCCACAGGCAAAGAGAAAAAACTTTACTAGTGAAATCGAAGAGTACAAATGGAGAGAGATACACAACGTCTATGACGTTAGATACACACGTGTCTAAGTGACACCACAGTTATATGCGGGGTGCGTATATCCTTCACACACAAAAGAAAGAATTTTTTTTGTTCTCCTCACGTCTCTCTTTTCCCTCACATACAAACAGAGGATGGGTTGAAGAACCCTAACCTCTTACAACTCACAAAGCTCTCAAGGCTCACAAGGAAGGATGATGAAGAAAGGGGGGAACCTCCTTTTATAGCCACCTAAGGCGGTGATGGAGGGTTCCATCACCTTCCACCGCCTTCTCCTTTGTTCCCTTATCTTTTAGCAGTTTCATCAATTCAGCCCAGACCCAACAGATTCAGAGCAGATTCTAGCTGTCCTCTTCATGATCCAGCAAACAACTACGCCGACATGCTGAAATCCCTGCCGACGTGCCGAAATCGTGCACTCATAGCTATGCTTGTATTCAACTTTGTTTGTTTGTTCCCTGTATTTCAAAAATTTTCCACCTCGGTGAAGATTTCACAAATCTGAGCCGATTACATGAGCAATATCCGTCTTTGCCCTTCACAACCATAAAAGGATTCAACACACGCAAAGGATATTGATCAAGCCCAAACAATGTTGGAACTTGATCCTAAAAACTATCTTTGTCAACATATCTACAGGATTCTCTTTGCTGTCAATCTTCTTCAGTAAGATGTCAACTTTTTCAATGATTTCTCGCACAAAGTGAAAACGAACATCAATGCACTTCGTATGTGCATGATGAACTTGATTCTTCGCCAAATAAATGACACTCATACTATCTCAAAAGACATCTATATGGTCTTGTACTATCCCCAAGTCATCAAGCTACCCTTGAAGCCAAATTGCTTCCTTAACAGCTTCTGTGACTGCCATGTACTCAACTTCAGTTGTAGACAATGCAACTGTAGACTGCAATGTAGATCTCCAACTTACTGGTCCTTTAGCAAGAGTAAAGACATAACCAGTAGTTGATCGTCGCTTATCCATATCTCCTGCATAATTTGAATCCACATAACCAACACAATGTTGACCATTACTCATATCCTTCTCAAAGAGTAAACCAACATCTACTGTACCCAGGATGTACCGTAGAATCCATTTCACTGCTTGCCAATGTCCTTTGCCTGGATCATGCATGTACCGACTTACCATACTGACTGCCTGTGAAATGTCGGGCCTCGTACACACCATTGCATACATTAAGCTTCCCACTGCATTTGCATATGACACTTGAGCCATGTACTCTCGTTCCTTATCAGTGCTAGGAAACATAGAAGCTGAAAACTTAAAGTGAGGGGAAAGAGGTATATTAACCGATTTTGTGTTGCCGTTCATCCCAAATCGTTGTAAAACCTTCTTCAAATATGCTGGTTGTGACAAGCTCACAGTTCCCTTCACCCTGTCTCTTTGAATTTCCATGCCAATGATCTTCTTAGCTTCACTAAGATCATTCATCTCAAACTGAGTTCTCATCTGGCATTTCAATTTATCAATTTCATATTTGCTCTTGGAGGCTATAAGCATATCATCTACATATAAGAGCAAATATATAAAGGAACCATCACGAAGCTTTCGAAAGTAGACACAATGATCATAATGGCTTCGAGTGTACTTTTTCCCTAGCATAAACTTATCAAACCGCTTGTACCACTGTCTTGGAGACTGCTTCAACCCGTACAAGGACTTGTTCAATTTACACACACAATCTTTATTCTCTGCAACCTTATACCTACTTGGCTGAGTCATATAGATCTCCTCCTTTAATTCACCATGTAAATTTTTTACATCTAATTGAGCTAACACAAGATCAAATTGTGCAACCAAGGCTAGCAAAATTCGAATGGAAGAATGTTTCATAACTGGAGAAAAGATTTCATCGTAGTCTATACCTTCCTTTTGAGCATAATCTTTCGCAACTAACCTTTCCTTAAAACGCACACCATCACTAGAATATCCTTCTTTATTTGTGTATACCCATTTGCACTCAATAGCTTTCTTACCTTTTGGTAAGTTACACAATTCCCATGTTTCATTCTGATGAAGAGATTGCATCTTTTCATCCATAGCCTTTTTTCCATTGTTCACAGTCGGTACTTTGAATTGCTTCTTTATAGGTAGAAGACATTTCATCCTCAACTACTGGAAGTGCATAGGCGACATAGTCACTAAACCTTTTGAGGACGTTTTACATTCCTATTTGGTCTACTTGTTGCAATTGATTCCTCAATCGGAGTCTCTGGAACATCATCAACTGTATCTACTGCAATCTCACTATTTGTGTATTCATCTGCACCCGCTATGGAATCAGTAGGTACTACATCTGTAGATTCAGAACTAGCTGGAACACGTAGAGTAGCATCAATCTCCACCTGTTGTGAATTCTCTCTGGTCAAACTCTCCACCTGCTGAGAGTTCTTTGGCTTTAGCATAAAAGCCTCATCAAAAGTCACATCTCTGCTAATAACCGTCTTCCTGGATTCAGGAACCCACAACTTATAGCCTTTTACACCATCCACGAAACCTAAGAAAATAGCTTTCTTGGCTTCGGGATCTAACTTACTTTCTTGAACATGAAAGTAAGCAGGACAACCAAAGATATGCAATATATCATAGTCATTAGCGGGATTTTTAGACCATACCTCAATAGGGGTTTTTCCATCAATCGCAGCTGCAGGCCACCTGTTGATGAGATGGCAGGCACATGGCACAGCCTCAGCCCAAAATGCTTTGTCCAATCCAACATTGGACAACATACAACGAACCTTCTTTAGCAATGTACGGTTCATGCGTTCTGCCACCCCATTCTGCTGCGGAGTATCTCTAACCGTGAATTGTCTGACAATTTTCTCAACCTGACATACTTACAAGAACGGATCAGCTTTATATTAGCCTCCATTATCTGAACGAAGCCTTCTGATCTTTCTGCCAGTCTGAGTTTCATTCATCTTTTTCCACTTCGGGAACACATTCAAGACCTCATCTTTATGCTTCATGGTATACACCCACACACGTCTTGAAGATGAAATAGCGCATACCTCCCAATGAGGCTTGCTTGGCAGGTCCCAAAACGTCCAGGTGAACATAATCAAGAGTCCCATGAGTACAGTGGATAGTGGTGCCAAACTTAACTCTTGTCTTCTTGCCCATTACACAATGTTCACAGAATTCTAACTTGCAGGTCTTAGCACCTTTTAACAAGCCTTGTTTCACAAGAGTTTGCATACTCTTCATACCAACATGCCCTAAATGCATGGGCCACAATCAAGTCGTATCACAAGAAGTACTTGCTGTCTCAGTAACTGCAACTTCACCCGTAATTGTATTCTCGGTCAAGAAATACAAATTACCTCTTTTGATTGCCTTCATCACCACCATTGCACCAGACACAACCTTGAGAACGCCATCTGACACGGTTATCTTGTAACCTTTGGTATCCAAGGAACCCACTGAGATGAGATTCTTCTTCAAAGCAGGAACATACCTTACTTCTTTCAAATTCTGAACTATACCATCAAACATCTTCAGCCGGATTGTACCCATCCCTTCTGTTTTGCATGTCTGATCATTACCCATCATAACAGCTCCACCATCTAGCTTTTTAAAACTAGAAAACCAGTCCCTATGGGGACACATATGATAAGTGCAACCCGAATCGACAATCCACTCGTTAGTGGAACACATCAACGCTGATGTAGATAAGGAATACTCATCAGAATCTTCATCACTACGCTCAACAACATTCACACTGGTGTGTTTTTTCCCTTTCTCTTTGGCTTTGATTTTCAGAAAATCTTTACTCAATGCCCTTCTGATGACAGTAAGCGCATTCATTTATCGCCAGAGCCTTTGACCCACTTCTCGATTTGGATCGAGATTTATCTCTTTTCCCACCACATTTTCTACTTTTCGATCTTCCCCTCGCAGTTAATGATTTAGACGCTGCATCCCTATGGACTTTGAGGTCCATTTCCTGTACTCATAATTGAGTAGCGCTGTAGCATTCTCATTATAATTTAATAATTCTTTTTCGGTTAACAAAGTTGTCACGAGATGCTCATATTCTTCTGGAAGGGAATTCAAAAGGCACGAAGCCTTATAATTCTCTAGAACAATTTCTTCTAAATTCAATAGGTCGGCAATCAACATATTGAATTCATCCAGATGCTCAGACAAAGTGATACATTGTCTCATATTCTTCCGAAAAAGTTGTTTCATGAGGAAGAGTTTATTTTGAATACTCTTCGTCATGTACTTGTCTTCCAACTTTTTTCACAATACTTTAGCAGAGGTTTCCTTCATGACGAAATATTTTTGTTCTTTCGCCAAACACAGTTGGATAGACCCACACACTTGCTGATTCAACTTGTTCCAATCTTCTTCTCCCATGGCGTCCGCCTTATCTCCCAAAGCATTCTTCAAATTTTGTTGTGCCAGTACATCCAATACTTTGCATTGCCACATGCCGAAGTTGTTCTTGCCGTTGAACTTTTCGACATCAAACTTACTGACTGTAGCGGTAATCATTTTCAAACTGGAACTTGACATCTCCGTCATGTTCTTCAATACTTTCATACAGAACTATCGATTCACACACAAACGAACGAACCCATGGAAATACCTTCGGCTCTGATACCAATTTGTTGCGCCTCGCGAAAACATAACAGATTGCTGAACACAATTGATAGTTGTAATAGAAAGTAATAAATCCAAATTATAAACAAGACAATGTAAAGTAAATGGAAATTAAATAAAACAGGTACCGCAAAAGCAATTTAACGTGGTTCGGCGAGTTTTCCTACGTCCACGGGCAAAGAAAATAGCTTTACTAGTGAGATCGAAGAGTACGAATGGAGAGAGATACACAACGTCTATGACGTTAGATACACACGTGTCTAAGCGACACCACAGATATACGCGGAGTGCGTATATCCTTCAAACACAAAAAAAAAGAAATTATCCTTTTATTCCAATCTTCCAGCAGTTTCATCAATCCAGCCTAGATCCAACAGATTCATAGCAGATTCAAGTTGTCCTCTTTATGATCCAGCAAACAACTACGCCAACATGCCGAAATCTCTGTCGACGTGCCGAAACCGTGCACTCACAGGTATGCTTCTATTCAACTTTGTTTGTTTGTTCCCTGTATTTCAATAGTTTCTTCATATTTCATGACTGAAACAGTAACAGAACTCGAAGAGGTATGGTGCTATGCGATTTAAGTAGTTTTTTGTATGTTTTGATCCAAACTCTTTCAACCTTTCTAAATAAACCATGTTTTGACCCATCCCTTATAACTTCAAAATTATTTATTGTATGTAGAAGGATATTTACTGAAGTGGGTAATACAAATTTTGGGTTTGGTTTGATGAGAATGAAGGTGAGTTGTTGGATGTCTTCATGATTTATAAATAGATCTTCAGCCGTTGGATGAATTTTGTTGTTATTTTAGACCCAACATGTGCCTTGCATGTGTAGTCTAAGTACCGTTGGATGAATTTTGTTGTTATTTTAGACCCAACATGTGCCTTGCATGTGTAGTCTAAGTAAATGTATTTTTGAATTTTATTCAAATTGAAACATTCATGAAAAGTCAACGTATTTGACTAACGTTGATTGAGGTAGTCAACATTAGTCTAGGGGTTAGACTCAATTAATTTTTAAAATGAGTACTAGACTCGAGTAGGCATAAACTAATGAGGGCCAAACTTTTTTTTAGAATCAAAAGCAACTTCTCTCAAACATTGATTAATTATACCCAAGTCCCTAACATAATTTATCTGAGCTTCCTAATTAGTTTTAAACAATAAATAGGCCCTTACATCTATCTAACTTTTGGATTTCCATTTCTTCTTTCACATTTCATACTTTTTACAATCAAAACCAGTCTCTCTCGATCATTGATTAATAAATCTAAGCCCTTAACATGATTTATTTGAAGTCCCCCCAAATATAGGGTTGACAGTGGAGCGGATTTAGATAGATACCCGCCCCGCCCCAAATGGAGCAGACTTGGATTTGCCTTAATGGATTTCGGGGTAGATTCGAGGATCCAAATTGTATCCGTCACAAATTCGAGGTGAATACAGATTTGGCTATATCCGCATATCTGTTTACACATGTATTTTACTCAAATATCCTTATCCAAGTCTAACACTGGAATTGAGTTGTCGGTGTACACAAATGTGTCACACCTACGATGTTTCGATTTTGCCCCCACCCATATGTCATAAACCCCAAGCCATCCTCTCCGTCACGCCACTTCTTCTTTATCTCCACCCCTTTCATCTATGCATGATTACGAAACTCCCAACCCTTCCCTTACGTCTGTGAATAAGCCCTCCATGCCACCTCCGTCACATCTCCCTTATTCTCCTCGACGCCACCTCCCCCTTCTTTCCTCTTCGTCGACGCAACCGCCCGCCTCCATGCCTCCCTCTCCCACCTGTATCATAACTTAAGCCCTTCTCCTCTGAATAAGATCTTAAACATTTCTCCGATTTAACATATGGGTATCTCTTGAATCAATAAATTGAGTGAGTTTTGCTCATATCTCAATTTTTCTCCTTAATGGGTATAATTTCCTGATGTTGGATTTGTAAGTTGGATTGTTCGATTTCAGGAAATTGGGGGTTTGGGGTGATTGATGAGCTTATCTATTTTGCAACATTGGTTGACGAACACTAGGAGGACAACTCTTTTTTTCTGCACTGGAGAAGATCAAGGATGGTAAATAATCTGATTTCAAGAGATGGGGTTTCTTCAAAATTTGGTTTTTGATTGTTTCAAATCTTGGTTTTGCCTTGCAAGCAGAGCTGATGCTATTTGGACTTATGTCATTGCTGATGGGTCATTTTTCGGTTTGGGTATGGAAATTTTGAGCCAAATTGTGAGCTTCGAGTGGCAAAGTTCATCCCTGCTTTGCAGAGGGCTACCATAAATAAACGTCTAGGCCCCCGCCTAGTCTTCTGGGTGCTAGTCCTTTGATCGCCGTCCGCTTATTGCCTAGCGTTTTTTAGAATATTGATTTTGTTAACCCATAATTTGTTTTTATATTCAGTAATTTAGTGATCTATTTGGGGAGTGCCAAAAGTGTACGACGGTTGGTACACTAGTTCAGTTTAAGACAAAATCCCTAGCGAAAATTCTAGCTAGCCTGGTATTCACGCCTGATTTGCATGCCTGATCGGCTAGAATTACTCTTTTGTCCATCTTCGTTAAAGTGTTTGTGATTATGTTTTAAAGAAGATGGACAAAAAATGTAAATCCGTCGACTAGATATGCAAATCAGGCCGGCTAGAATTACTCAATCCCTAGACATAAGCCACCCATTTCCATCCACGCCTTTCTCCAATGAGTTAGTCTCCACACGCCTCTTCTTATTCCTTTTTTCGTCCATTCTAGGGAGCGAGGGAGAGCTCCCTCCCTAGAATTACTATTCTGTTTTTTCGACGTCTGACACCATCTTCTGAGTAAGATCATCTTCTTCTTGGGGAAGGGGATGGGAGGTGGTTGCTGGTGAGCAGTTTTGCCACTTCTGGAGGAAGAACCACGTGCCTGAAAAACACAAGAAAAGGTTCAAGAACTAACGAGCGAACGATTGTGATCTCAAGAACAGAAGGGAGAATCGGGAGAGGTTTCATTACCTGTACTTGAAGGTGTCATCAAAATGCTTCTCAGATTCAGTAATCTGACCCATTTCATTCTCTAGGCTCCGATTCTTCTTCTTTCAACTCGATTAAAGGATGAAATCTCAAGGATTTGTTCGCTTTTCAGTAAATCTGCAAGAGAAATCAAAGAAGAAATTAAGACAACATGACGAATGAAGTTGAGATTTCAAAAACCTAAAATCGAAATTGGGAAAAGATAGAGAGAATGCCTGGAGAAGGAGTGAAGAGAGTAGTGGTGTTCGTTTTAGAGGGGGATGGGGCATAGTGGCGGTGGTTTCTCCTATTTCTAGGTTTAATGGCAGAAACAGAATCAGTGAAAAGGTGTTTCGATTCATGAAACTATTTCTGTAAGCTTCAAATCGAACAGACTTTTGAGTTTCTTTGTCTAGTTTTAATGACGGAACGAATTTTGTGTGGATTAGTTGCAGAGATGGTGAAGTGGGGGATGATTAAAGAACACGGGTTTTTAACGGTTAATTGGGGTTTATATCTATCAGAGTTTGCTTTCGTTTTGAAAATTATTTGAGTGTAATCCTTAAATATACAATAAAATCATTAAATTTACGTTATTGATAGATTAAAATTAATTTTCAAATTCTTTTGCTCTTATCTTAGAATAAACATAGTTAAGACCAAAAGAGACGATCCATATAGAAGGGATGCAGCTCTAATTTAATTATTTCTTTTAATTTCTTATAATTTCACCCAGCTTCACTGAAATTTGATATACCCAAATCACAAAAAATATCATTAATCATAAAATGAAGTGTTAGTACGAATGCAACACAATGCTCTTTGAGCCAAGCATCTGCAAAAATTTATCATATTCTGAGGTAGATACAAACATCCAGTTATCACTCTTGATTTCTTATTTTCGAAATGTCCCATTGGAGAACTATTACTACCAAAATTCGGATGATTTGAAAATACTCTAGGTCTAATTATAAATATGAAGCATGACAAAAAATCAAACTTCACGAGTCTAAACATTTAGAAGCAAACCATGTGGAGTATCTTCTGCAAGTTGTACATATTAGTTGAAAACATGGGCTAAACTTGAAAGTTGACATAAATGACCACCTGAAAGAAATCAAATAATTATTCCTATTTGCATCCCTACTGTTACACCCACCAATATTCATGAACAAGAGCCACTAAAGTACACAGATCTCAAGGAAAAATCAACAACCACCGTCAAAAGAATGACGTCGTCTTCGATTTAGAAAATGTGGCCTATCATCTCCATTGCTGAGACTTCATGTCAAATCAATCAAGCAAAGAGAAAGAGTGTTCGATGGTGAGCTATGTTTGTCGCTGCTTCGCAACTAATTCACACTGTGAATGACTCCGCATTTCAAGAAATTCAAGTCACGAAAGTGTGCAAAAATTCTAGGGGTCGAGGGAGGGAACGAGGGAAAGGGGCGAGGGATGGGTGGACCTATTCGCCTCGAGATGAGTGACATCGCTCATCTCGACTCCAATGCGCTCATCTCGAGGCAGATGGGTGGTTACCACCCATCCCTCGCCTTTTCCCTCGCTCCCTCCCTCGACCCTAGCAAAGCTCCGAAAGTGTGAGTGCCAAACTAAAAAAAACCCAAAAATTAATCAAGTATTCAGAGTAGATTTGGGATCCGCGTTCTCAGGCGAGAAGGGGCGGATTTTCCAAATTTCGCTCCGTTGCCATCCCTACCCAATCATCTATAAATTATAAGTAGGCCTTTACATCTAACTTTTGAATTTTTTTTTCTTTTGCCTTCCACATTTTATACTTTTTTACTAGGGGTGGGCATCCCATCCCACGATCCCGATCCTGTCCCAATTTTTGGGCTATTTGGGATTGATCAAACTCATCACAATCCCGTCCCGATCTAGTTTGAGATGAGATTGAGATGAAATATAATTTTGATTCGAAAGTATAAAATTATTTCCATGTCTTTTAGGATTTTTTCAATGAAAAACATAACCAAAATCTAAAGATGTTTTAGAAAGAAAATAATGGATTTTATTAAAGGTTGAGGAAATGAAAAAACTTTTGCTTCTTAAATCCCACAACTCAAGTCATGTAGGTTGAAAAACTATGTGATTTGAGTATTTTGGGAGAAATTTAAATTACACTCTACAATATCATTATGTTGGAATGGGTGATTCTCATACACTTGAGATTTATCTATATTTCATGTTTGTTACAAGTTAATTATTTTTTTTAAATCATATCATCTCTCAACATTTCACCTTCTATTATTGTGTTATTTTCTCTATTTTTAAATTGAAATTCAAATATTGTCCTCTAATCCAAGTGAAGTCGTCGATAACCCCTACGTCCGTTATGCATTGTTGAAGTGTATTGTAGGTTGAAAGAAAAAAAAATTAAAAAAGAATAAAAAAATGTAATTCTTTGATTGATATCGAAAATCATGCAATGACATTAATGTTGGTTTTTGGCATCAATCACCCACCAATACTTTTTACAACCAAAATCAACCCTTATTAAACATCAATTAATTATATCTAAGCCCCTATTATAATTCATTTGAGGGGCCCTCAGTTATTTATAAACTATAATTAGGTCCTTACAAAAGTGAGACTGTAATCTTTGGTTACAATATCGTACTTCATAATAGTCTGTAACTTTTAATTAATTAGATTAATTAAATTAAAGTATAAATAATTTTTATGATTATCTTGCTTCGAAATCTTTAGTCAAATCTACTAAAATTTTAATTTTTACATATTATTGAATTTTTTGAATAAAATAAAAAATACTGAACATGCGCTCAAATAGAGCGCGTCTACACCCTGGTGAGTACTAAATTAACTAAAATTTTATTATCATAGTACCGAAAGTTGCATGAAACAGTTCAAACCCAAACTTATCAAATGTACATCTGAATCTAACTTGTATACAACCCATATTAACAAGATACAAGTGTTTCCTGCAATGAAAGTTAGATATAGTTAGCTATTCAATGGTTGTCCCCAAATTAAGCCAATTGACTTACCTTTCCCAAACCATTTAAAAACATCCCCACACTCACTTCTTCATGCACCATTTTCGTTGTAATTGGTCTCACAGGATTTGAGAGGAACTACACTTTCCATCAAACGAAAATAATTTTACGCAATGACACGATATGGCACTGTTGTCTTTGCTCTCATCTACATTGCTATGGTAGGCTCACTTTCTGCACAAGAATCAACATTGCCTTCATTAATTGAGAAGGCTAAAGCCCATGCTCCGACGACCATGAATTATGATGGTAACGGTGTTTTAACAACTTCTTTCGATAAATAAGCTTTTCTAAAAAAATTTCAATGCAAAAACTGTACGTGGCTCCCTATCTCCAGAAGGTGCACCGACATCTATGGATCTCATATCCACTTCAAGTTAACCCACATCGACACCCGCATCCAGCCCTACATCTGTAAAAAGTAGTGCCAATGCATTGGAAGTTTGTGGAATTATTAGTATTGCTGCTAGTGTTGGATTTTTGTTTTGAGCAAAAATTAGTCCTTGTACCGAGGTATAGGTATTGAACACATGTCTTGTTTTTTTATTTTTATTTTTATTTTTTATCCCTAACCCCTCCCACCCCAGATGCCGCCAGCTGGGTTCGACCCTGTGACCTAGTGATACCATTCGCCATTGCTCAACCACTGAGCCATCACACCTTTGGCCACATGTCTTGTTGTTGTAGCATGTAATTCCTCTTTTTGTAAGGGTTTCACTCTCACCTCTCTATGATTATTTTGTAAGTTGTATAAATATTTTTTAAAAAAGTAATTCCTCACCATAGTAGTTGGGTTGTAATTTGTAAGAAACTACATATATTATCACGTGTACAATATATTTCTCTCAAACAAAGCCATCTAAATCTATATATACACACACACTTAGATGGCTTTGCTTGAGAGAAATATATTGTGATCTATGGGATTACGTGCATAAATCCATCCGAAATTGCCAGCCTTGAGATTTGTTTCATTCTGAGCTTGTTAAGGAAGTGGGACATCATGTAAAAAGCAATCCAATATTACGATTGAATCTTGATATGATAATTTAGAAAACTTGGACATATATTATATATGCGCCAAATTTAGATTCAACCCTCTCAAGTTCGATTTATTAGTTTTTTCTATTAACTTGTAAACCTAAGCATGATGGAAAGAAAAAATACATAAAAAATAAAAGAAATTTTAATTTCAAAAGAATGATTAGACCAAAAAGTATACTAATTAAACTTCAAGCAGAAAGTAGAAAACAAGGTCTAGTGTGAAGGCATCTAAAGTAGCCAACAAAGTTTACCTTTGTTGTGAAGATTGTTTTTTTTTTTTTGTTAAAGCTTTAAGCATAATAAGATATAAATAAGACCTAGGTCTGTGTAACGACCCGATCCGCACAATAACAATATTGTCCGCTCTGGGCCCAACCGGCTCGCACGGCTTTAAAACGCGTTGTTACTATGGGGATCCGACCTCGCACATATATAACACATCCCCCTTCCGCACCCAGGCGATGTGGGACTATGTCCCCCTTTGTAGCTTGTCTAACCTCTCTCGGGCCTATTGGGCCTGTTGGGCTCCAACCCTCACCCCCTCCCTCAGGTCCGCCCACTCCAGGGTCTCATAGTGCCCAACGTCCTCGTTGGCCACACAGGCCCAACGTCCACGTCGGTACACTTCCGGCTGGGTCAGGCTCTGATACCATTCTGTAACGACCCGATCCACACAGTAACAATATTGTTCGCTCTGGGCCCAACCGGCCCGCACAGCTTTAAAACGCGTTGTTACTATGAGGATCCAACCTCGCACATATATAGCACATCCCCCTTCCACACCCAGGCGATGTGGGACTATGTCCCCCTTTGTAGCTCGTCCAACCTCTCTCGGGCCTATTGGGCCTGTTGGGCTCCAACCCTCACCCTCACCCTCAGGTCCGCCCACTCCAGGGTTTCACAGTCTGAATACACATCATTCGGCTAGTTGTTGCTGCCAACTCATGAGCCTCTATATTGATGTATCTACCAATATAGTTACATTTCCATGAAGATAACAAAAGGAAAATACGTCTAATATTCCAGATAAGCGGACGCCAAACCCAATCCAAAGCAAAAGTAGGGCTTGAGTGCTCATCATGAAGCGCCTCAATCATATTCGCAAAATCACCAAGAAGGAACGCAGTCTTCCACCTTTGAGCCTGGATCAAGAGCAGAGCCATCTCTCCCCGTAGCACTCTACCATAGTGTTTTCCAAAACCTTTTCCGTGATCGGGCTGGCGATAATAGCGAGCACATGTCCATGGAGACCCATCGCTATAACTCCTATAGCTTCGTGTTTGGCGTGAACAAAAAAAACAGGTGTCAAAATTGACTAAGATCATTTCCAGGTGTTAACTGATTGGATCGAAGGTTAAGTCTATGGTAACGAGCAGAATGGAGTTGGGCCTGGATTATTGCAATTCCTCCGGACTCCATTTCCAAGAGAGGGCCAAACATAATGTTAGAGTGAGATGTTGAGGTGTTAGAGGTAGTATGAATGCCCATTTTACTGTGCTAAGGATGTGAGAAATGGAAGTGACACCTAGAGGTGTCTCCTCGGAGTGAGTGTTGAACCAGTGGTTGTGCCAGGCTGACCAGGTATGTTAAAAGGAGGATATGAAAGATTGGGTACAAACTTTGGCTTTGTTAAAGATAGTCTTGTTGCAGATCTGCCAAACGAAGAATAAAACAACCGTAAACTGAGAAAGCATTTCATCTGACACCTCAGGATGAGCATTGGCTATATCCCACATGAACTTAAAGAAGCTTGGAACCGATGGATAGTTAAGATTGGTATTGTGCCAATCAATGGGGAGAAGCAAGCACATCCAAAACCTATTGATAATAGGACAGAGGAAGAAAGGGTGCATGACATCCTTCGTATGATTGTGACAGAAAATGCAACATTCATCAATAGGCATGTGAAGCTTCACTAGGTTTGTTATGGTAAGGAGAATACTCTGACTGATTTTCCATAGAAGAAAGAATACACTTGGTGAGGCTTTGATTTTCCATAGGGAGTGAAACTACTTGGGTCCCGGGGGGGGGGGGGGGGGGGGGGGGGAGGGGAAACTAAAGTGGAGATTTTGGATTGTTCTAAAGTAAATACTTGGGTAGTATAAAGAATGAGCATTTCTTGTCAAAAATCCAGATAAGTCTGTCAGGGTTACGAGTAAGCCTGAGTCAAATATCCTGGATATCTCTTGCCACTGGGGTGGGAAAAAGGGAATGGATTAAATCCAAGTTCCAGGTAATGGTGTGATCATGAGAAAAAGTTCATAAATCATGGATGGTCTTAGGTAGGCGAGGATCCAGGGGATTGGAAATACAGTCTGCCAACACCAGACCTGGTTTTACCCAAGAATAACTCTAAAGGTCAATCTGATCACCCGAGATACTTTCCAAATAAGACGACTCTTCATTTTGGTCAAGGCAGTGAGATTACCATTCCACATGTTTTTTTGCCATTAAGGCAAGATTCTTGTTCCAACATGGAAATCCGGTCACAAGTGCACAAATGTTTCCACCAAAAGTTTCTAGCAAGTTGATCAATTTTGTTGGATATGACACAAGGAAGGAGGAAAATTTGCTTAGTGTAAAAGGGGATAAAATTAAGAACAACTTTTATCATCATTGTTCTATTAGCCTGGGAGAGACCTCAGATTTCCAGCTAGAGAGTTTAGCATTAAATTTGTCTATTATGAAAGTTTAGCATCATTGTTCTACCAGCCTGGGAGGAAATCACTAGCTTTATTTTTTGAGAAGAGCAGATGTAATCCCAGTTATTTGTCTTTGGGATTGTGGTACTTAGAACATAGATTTATGTTTATCATTTTGGCATGCCTCGAGTGCCCGTTTGAACTGTAAAAGACCGAGGTTTTGTCATAGTTGACTCCTTGACCCGAGGAAAGACAGTACTGTTGGAGAATAACTTTAACTAAGTGGGCTTCAGCTAAAGAAGCTCGACAGACCAACATGAGATCATCTGCATACAACAGGTGGCTAATGGAAGGGGAATGTATTTTGAGCTTGATATCCTTAATAAGGCATCAGCTTCCACCCGAGAGAGGAGCAGAGAAAGTGCCTCCGCAATTAGGATAAGGAGATAAGGAGAGAAAAGGTTTCCCTGTCGAATGCTTCTGGAGGGCTTGAAAAGAGGAAGGGGGAGCCATTGAGAAGCACTTAGAGGGATGAAGTGGAAATACATTTTCAATCACAAAAATCCATCCCTCCACAAAACCCAGTTGTTTGAAATTTTGGATCAGAAAAGACCATTCAACTATGTCATAGGCTTTAGCCATGTCAATTTTGATAGCCATCCAGCCATGTTTTATTTTGCCGAAATGTTTCATTTGATAAAAGGTTTCATGAGCCAGACCGACATTGTCAGCAATAGATCGACTCTTAAGGAAAACTCATTAATTAGGAGATATGATACCGTCTAGCACCAGAGTGAGCCTGTTAGCAAGGATTTTGGATATGACCTTGTAGATGACATTGCAAAGACCGATGGGTCAAAATTTATCAAGCAAGATAGGGTTTTCCACCTTGGGAATCAAAGCTATGAAGGTCTCATTAAGCTTGGGGTCTAACTGTTTTGTGGAGAAGAAGTTTTGAACTACTTTAATGACATCAAACTTGACAATTTCCCAATAACATTGAAAAAATAGAGCATGAAAACCATCTAGGCCAGACGCTTTGTGGGAATGGTGGCAAAAATGGCAAAAATGGTGGCTTGGATGTCTGCAGTACTGGGAATGGACAAGAAGGCCTCATTGTCTTCCAATGAGATGACTGAGGTGAACAGGCTAAGAATATCTGGGTCGGGGATAGGGCTAGAGGATTGAAAAATATTAGTGAAGTAATTATTGATCATATGGCCCACAATTGCCTGATCGGAGTGCCAAATATTTGCAGCATCCTTAAGTCGTAGAATAAGATTCTCTTTCCTGTGAAACATCATGGTGAGATGGAAGAATTTGGTGTTTTTATCACCCTCACCAAGCCAGGAAGCACCTGATTTGTTGCGCAAAAACATTTCCTCTCTAACAAAGAGTTCAAAGAGTTGATCTTCAGAAAGAGATAAAGCAATGACATTGTCTTTGGAAGGATGGTCGTTTTGGAGATTATCTAAGGCCTATTGGGTTTTTGAAAATGCACAACTGAATGTTCTCAAACTCGTGCTTGTTCCAACGGGCTAAACTATAGCTAAGCTTCTTAGTTTTGAAACAAAAATTATAGGCAGGAGTGGAATGTCTGCGAGGAGCCCAAGAAGAATGGACCAGCCTGTGGCAGTAGGGGTCCTTTGTCCACATGCGAAAAATTTGAAAGGTTTGGGCTTTTGATTTAGTTGGGAGACCAACTGTAACTGTAAGGATAAAGCTCTATGATCAGAGGAAGAAATGTGGATAATACGGGCTGTTGCAGAAGGGAATAAGTCCATCCAATCGTAGATACGAGAATCCGATCCAGTTTGGCTTTGATCCCGTTCCTATCTTGACGCTTATTGTTCCAAGTGAATTGGGAACCATTTAAAAGGAAATCCATAAGATGGTGGCTATCTTTAAAATTCCTAAGATGGCTAAAGTTTGAGCAGGTTGGTTTATTTCCCCCCATTTTTTTAACTAGAATTAAGAATGACATTAAGATCCCCAATGATGATACCCGGAAGTGGTTGAAGATCATAAAATTGTGATATAGTGTTTCAGAAGTGAGCTCGATGAGCTGGATTGGGTTCCCCATACACAAAAATAACCGACCAAGTAACAGTAGCATAGTAATCATGGATAGTATAGTTAAATTAATATTTACAGAAAGAAATGATGGTAAGATGAATACCTTCTTTTCAAAAGAGAGCAATTCCTCCAGACTGTCCTTGTGCTGGTACTGACGCCCTGTTTTTGAAGCCTGGTTTTCGGCGTGTGCGATCCATCTTGGTGGAAGAAGCCTTGGTTTCAGAGAGGAATATGATGTTAGGGTTGGAATGATTGCACATGGTATTTAGAATTTGGAGCGGATCGAGAGACCCCATGGCCCTTGCATTCCATGAGAGAATCATGCGCACTTTGGCGACCCTTCATCGGCGGTTGCTAGTACCATCGTTGGATATGTGGAAGTAGACGTAGGAAGTTAGCATGTATGTCTGATCTAATAACATGGACATGAACAATAGCTATTGGGATGCTGTGAGTGAACTCTGTAAACTGGAAATATTGAGCTTGATTGACTGTGGTTGAAGTGGTCCAGGGAGAAGCCCATGATTGATTCGCCAGATATGGTTCAGAAGTTGCTTGATGCTTTTTCTTGAGTACAATACTAGGGTTCGTTTTATGACTTGTGACTCACTAACTGTGAGACCCTAAGTGGGCGGACCTGAGGTGAGGGTAAGGGTTGGAGCCCAACAGGCCCAATAGGCCGAGAGGGGTTGGACGAGCTACAAGGGGAATCATAGTCCCATATCGCCTGGGTAGGGGAGGAGGACGATCCTTATATGTGCGGGGTCAGCTCCCCATTATATCGAGGCCTTTTAAAGCCGTGAGGGCCGGATAGTAGCCCAAAGCGGACAATATCGATACAGTGCGGGAGGGGGTCGTCACAGTTTGGTATCAGAGCCTGACCCAGTTGGAAGTATGCCACGAGGAGGTGGCCCCTCGGGCAACGTGGACGTTGTGCCTGTGTGACCAACGAGGATGTTGGGCCTTAAGGGGGTGGATTGTGAGACCCTAAGTAGGCGGGCCTGAGGTGAGGGTGAGGGTTGGAACCCAACAGGCCCAATAGCCCGAGAGGGGTTGGACGAGCTACAAGGGGAATCATAGTCCCATATCGCCTGGGTAGGGGAGGAGGATGATCCTTATATGTGCGGGGTCAGCTCCCCATTGTATCGAGGCCTTTTAAAGCCATAAGGGCCGGATGGTACCCCAAAGCGGACAATATCGATACAGTGTGGGAGGGGGTCGTCACATTAACTGTCTAGTGATTCATAGATTTCATTTTCCTTTTGCCCATCCTGAGAGCCTTCTCCCTTCTAGTGCTAGCTTTATTACTAGCCTTGATGACTGCCATGTGTTTCCTTTCAATAGAGAGAATCAAAGTTGGTGAGGTCATGTTGTTTATGGCTAATGAGATTTGAGAGCCCTGAATGGAAGCCACTGACTGAGTTTGAGAGTCCTAAGTGGAAGCCACTGATTGAGTTGATACCCTTTCAGTTGTGATGAAAGTATCTTGTTCAGATGTGTGCGCCCCGGAAGGAGTAAAATCTGTGAGTATTGGTTGAGCAGTGACCGTTGTAGCCAAACCTTCATCTGGCAATGCGGGTGGTGGCACCCAAGTCCATAGAGCACCAGGAAAAGCATCTGTTGCTAAGTTTTCATCTTCAAAAAGTTGTAGGTGAGGTTTTTGGGTGACTGATGTGAGCCAGTAGTATAAATGGATAGAATGGGTTGGATCTATTATCGACAGGTGGTATGAAGGGTGTGTTGCTACATGGGAGATTAGGGTTGAGGTAGGAGAGAAATTGCTCCAAGTTGGAGTATTGTGAGTCTAGTAGAGGTTGGTGTAAATGGTGTGTGAAGTTGAGTGAAGAAGCTGAGTTGAGATGGGAAATGGATGAGGGAAATAATACAGGTGTCGTGGTGGAGAGAATGGTATTATGGGTAGGAGAAGGTGGTGGTTGGAAAGTATTCAGCGAAGCGTACTGTGAGGTGTGAACATAGAGGGTGTTTGTTTTTGCTTCTGAATAGAGTCAGAAGTCTTAATAAGAAGTGAACCACCTTGTTTGGAGTGCTTGTTTTTAGTTCTGATCAGAAGTTCTGCTTCTTATTGGAGTAAGCAACAGAGAAGTGCTGATCACTTAGCACTGAGTGCTTAGTAAAAAATTATTTCAATAATAACTTTAACATAATTTTCTAATGACAATTGCTGCCCCCATCTTCTTAAAAGTAAGTAGGGCTAAATTTTGGCGGCACACATTCATTCTCTTCACCAAACACTGTGGTTCTCCTTTATCTCCTTCATCTTTATTTTATTTCTATGTATTTTCAAGTTCTTCTTCATCTCTCAAACTCTCTATCTCATGTATATTTTCAAGTTTTTAGCATGTAGTTTTTGTGCCTTATGTGTATCATAAGATATCAAATCAAATAACCCATGTTTGGATTAATGATTTCATCAAATAACTAATTAAAACGCCACAGACGTATTGCTTAGATTCAACAATAACGCCACAGTGGTATTTGGTATGATTTTAAGCACAATATTTATGTCATAAAATTTTTCAGTTCAGTGGGACAAAATTGTCAAACAGTTCACATCCAACACCTAAAAACAAATACCTTTTAATTTTACAGCTTCTAATCAGCAGAAGTAAAACAAACAGTTCATTCAAAAGCTTGTTCAAAACTTCTAACTCCAAGTAGAAGTTAGCTTCTAAACACTTAAAAAAACACGAACACACTCATAGTGTAATAAGGGGGTGAAAAAAATGGAGTGAGGTGGTTCGTATCCAAGGGTGTGAGAGAGAAATTAGGGTTGGGTCCACTAGTTTGGAATAAAAGTATTGGGGGTCCAGTTCAAAACACAAGTTACCTGGATCAGGCCCAATAGATTGCATGCATAACATTGGAGCTGGCCCAGCTGCCCGTACCCAAGGAGCTCACTCCACTCCAGTGGAGCAGTAGTCACGTGGATTGAAATGTGGGTATTGCTCCTTGTGGCGTTTGGGATGAGTGAGTTCATCAGAGAGATTTGCCACACAGCGAGACAAGGAGCGTCATCAAGAAACGCCGGTGGGCAACCATGTGGTTGAGTCAGAGTTTGATCAGATTGAAGAGGCTCTTTCAGTCGATTTTGTTCCCCATTATTCTGTCTCTTGATTAGGAGGAGGAGGAGTTGGCAAAGTGAGGATTTGAACCCGTTCGCCCCTCCGATCTCGCCTCGATGCGAGAGTTTCTGGAGAATGGAAGAGAGAAGGTTGCAGAGTCTTGGCGGAATTGAAGGTGTTTGATGGATTGTGAAGGAGGCTTGGAGAACATCGGACAGACTGTGGCCTACTACATACAAGTCCGCAGCAAAAACAGAAGTTCGGTAGTGTCGGCCCTTCTTGATGCCAAAGTCTGTTACCATCGAGTAAGGGAGTGGCTTGGCTTGGCCATATTGAGCCAGACCTTGAATCGTATGAAAGGGATCATAGTATCTTCCATTCCACCACAGAGTGGGTGTCAATTTCCATTAGGTCTCCAGTGCAAGCAGTCAATGTTGTTTGTGAATCCAGTGACTCTGATTTTGTTGGCTGGGTATTCATGGATTCTGATCCACCAAGGAACCACCGAAAAATCAATGCCCAAATAGTCATCCTTCCAAATAAAACCCACGGCCCAGAATAAATAAATCACCTTAAACGCATATCAGGTAGTAAGTAGTTGCTTCCTGAATCTTGCTTGCTATCTAATGTTTCCATATGGAATAGGTAATTTGTCTCCCACTGGGGAACCCATTCATTCTGTGGGCGGTATAGATCTCTTTGCGCAGTATCATCAAGATAGATGTTAACTCCTATATCGATGCAATCCTACGGTGTCTGGTAGCAACAGGTATAAAACCAGGCACTGAGGCCAGACACCGTAGTATCACTCCTGAAAATAACGTCTCAACTGATTTTTCTTCGGGGGGCATGATCCAGTTTTGAAGCATTTTTAAGGTACGTCTCTTTACACAGGATGATACTGCGCAAAGAGATCTTGGCCGCCCACAGAATGAATGGGTTCCCCAGTGGGAGACAAATTACCTATTCCATGTGGAAACATTAGATAGCAAGCAAGATTTAGGAAGCAGCTACTTACGAGTGATACTACGGTGCCTGGTATCGATATAGGAGTTAACATCTATCTTGATGCAATCCTACGGTGCCTGATTTGCACCAGGTACAACACCAAGCATAAGCCCGGTGCACTTAAAAAAAGCCCTATTTTCAGTATAAGCTTGGCCTGACTAATCTATTTGTTTAAACATCTAATTTAGTGCCAAAAAATAAATTTTACTCTTTGAGAAGTGTAAAAGAGAAAGTAAGTATTTAATGAAAACTTTTAATCAAAACTTCCGATATCATCAATGCTTCCGTCCGTGAATACTCACTTTCTCACGCCACTAGTGTATACGTTTTGTGATTTAAAACCCTTATTTTATTGGGTCAGGTTTTTTCAAGGTTTGTGGCAATTTTGAGGGCTAGCTAGATTTGGCTACCCATAATTTTACCAAATCTAAATGCAAGTGACATGAAACTCAAAACAATATATATTCTCGGAACATAATCTGTATATTGAGGGCTTTCTAGGTTTGTCATTTAAAAATTTTAGGGGGAAGGGGGAGGGTTTTATTTTTCTTGTAATTGGCCTGATTAAAAGAGTTACCTAGCACAAGTTCAAAAAATCGTGTGACCTATATGAGTTATATTTCATGAGATTTTATATGGATTTTTAATATGAGAAATCTAAACAGTGTAACTCGCGTTCGTCCAAATGAACAGTGGGGAACAGTAAACATGTAATCAACTTGATATTCTAGTTGCCCAGAAATGCCCTCTCAACTTAATATTATTTACATTTAAACCAGACCCTCTCAAACATTATATAATTATGTGTAAGTCATAATAGAACTTATTTTAAGTCCCCAATTATATATAAACTATAAATAAGTCCTTATAGTATTTTATGCCTCATATGTTATTCATTAATTTTTAAGCCTCTTACATTATTTAATTTCCTATATATAAACTACGATAGCGAAGATTTTTAATTTCTTTAATTTTACATTTTCTTTAACATTTTTATCATCTTTATGTTTTTTGGGATAATTTTCAGCATATAACGAAACCAACACAATTGCAGGCGGTGCTCAAACAGTGTAGATTCACCCAGGTAATTTTACAGTAAATTCAATGACAGGCCCTTGAATTTCTATAATTTTTTCAAATTTTATTGAGGCCGATTGCGTGTTGAACAAATTAGTTTAGAAAAGTGTGTGTGAAAGCTGCGAAATTGCCTAAGACTTGCTTGAAGACATTTTTTTTATTTGTACTTTCTAGTGAGGAAGAGAGTTTAATCTTTAATAATTTTTTTAATATGCCTCGAATGGTCGAATGCAAATTGTAATAGTTAGACATTATTTTAGTATTTGGTTGATTGTTAGTAATATGTTAGAATTAATTTACTTTCACAAAAAAAAAAAAAAAAAAAATTCTGGCATCTTGACCAAAACCATTAAACATCTTTGCATATGTAATTGATTGATAGTGTGTTTATTTATTTAGACAGCAACCGAAGTCAGAAAATATAATAATAATAATAATAATAATAATAATAATAATAATAATAATAATAATAATAATAATAATAATAATAATAATAATAATAATAATAATATGATTATTATTTGAAAATGACTAACTTTTTTTTTGTAGTGGTGTTGTGCGGAAGAAACCAATTGTGTGAATCAAAGAGGAGTAGCTCTCAAAGAACACTTCTCTCTACCCCCACGGTGGAGACCCTGTGTCCGAGCTCACAAGTTAGTAAGCATCACTTTCAGACACATTGTTTTAGTTGCTTGGGTAGTGAGTGAAATTTGATTTGACAATGCTTGGTGTTTGTTTATGTTTTTGCATCTTAAAGAACTGCGTGGTTGCCTACGTTAATAAACTACCATAAATTGAAATGGCAGACCTAGCCCTGTTTTGAAACTGGTGGGATTTCATCACCTACCTTATCACTCCAGTTGTGTGAAACTAAGGCACATAATAAAATCAACTAAGATTAGAGCCAATTAGAACGGTGTTCGTAGGACAACTAAGACCAAGGTGAATTTGCTAAATTTTGTGTTGAGCAAAGCTAAACGTGATGTTGGGTTTAATCATTCAATGAACTCTGGGAGGTCGCTGCCACATGGGTAAATCACCCGGTACGCCGAGTCACTAGTAAGCTGCAGACCACAGAAGAACATAGTACAACTAACAACTTTGGCTAGGAACACACACCCTAAGTACGTATTTAAAACACATTGTTCTCATATCAATCAGTTTACAGAGCGGTAGCACAGGTAAAGTTCTTAATCAGATCACGTGATCTCCTGTCAGTTGCGCAACAATTCGGCTTCTAGCAAGCGTAATTCCGACCTTCTATTTTCGGACTTTATACTGTTGGATACAAGCTTTTAGGATCATCCTTTAGCACCCTATCTAATTAGGCAACAATAGATAACAACATGACGCCCGCTGTTTTCAATCAATCTTATCCCTCACATATTACCAAGATCAAATCCCATTAAAAAGTGGTTTGCTTAGATTTGACATATGTATATGTTTTCTTAGCAATCGTCTAGGGATACTCGATCTGTATGTTTTTTCACTGTCATCATTCTATCTCACTTTTCTCCTTTTATAAAAGTTTGGGAACGACCAAGCAAATGCTTGGTTCATACCCAAAATTTTTCTAACAACCCTAGCAATTGTTTTGTTCTCTCAGGTTTTTCTAGCCACCCTAATCCACTATTTACCTCTTCACCACACTCACACTCCTCTCCACCTATCTCCCTTCACTGTCAAAACAACATTGAGATGGCATGACGTCCAATTTGGTAATACAATTCCCCTTGCTGTTAATGTGAACAGATGCATTGAGCTGCCCCCTATCACAACAACTCAATTTGATATCCGACCAGCTATTATCAATATGTTGTCGACATTTAATGGGTTTGACCGAGAAAGCCCATATGTCAATCCTGAAAAGTTTCTTGAAGTTTGTAGTACTTTTAGGAACCAAAACATCGATGAAGAAAATGTTAACTTCGCTTGTTTCCTTTCTCTCTTGAGGATTGGGCAACCTCACGGCTAAACTACGTCACTGCCAATTCCATCAAGTCATGGGAGGATTTATTTAGAAAGTTTCTAGCGAAATACTTCCCCATGAGAAAGACCCTAGAAATTAAAAGAGAAATTGAGGAGTTTCACAAACACATGATGAACTTTTTTTCCGAAGTATGAGACACTTTCAAGATTTACTCATCAAGTGCCCCATCATGGCTTTGAAAAACGAGTGCTAGTGCAGAGTTTCTATAATGGATTGACTGTCGAATCTAGAAAATGATCAAATCCATGCATCAAGGGAAATTCATGCGCAAAACTAGGGGTGGGCAAAATCGATTTAAATTCGGTTAACCGACCGAACCGAAATATGAGTAGAAAGAAAATAATTTAAACCGAATCGAACCGATTATAAACGGTTCAAAATCGGTTTACGATTTTGAACCGACCGATTAATTAGATATATATAAATAAGTAAATAACAGGTAGGTGTCAATACCTGATTAGTGCAACAAATGCACTATAGTACACCCTGTTGCACTGAATCACCCACCTTCTCTCAAAGTTTTCAATTTTGGGCTAAAAATTGGGTTTGTAAAAAAATTGGGTCTGTATAAAAAATGGGTATGTTTTAATGAAAGTTTTTCAAGTGCTTGAGCCCGAAATTTTGGCCCAACCGAACCGAACCGATCTGAAATTCGGTTCAACCGAATTCAACAGTTTACAAATACAAAATTTGATTTCGGTTTGGGTTTTGGGCAAACCAAATAAAATCGGTTCGAAATCGGTTTGGAGCTCAAAACCGAACCGAACCGATATTGCCCACCCCTACGCAAAACTGGTACCGATGCTTATACCTTTCTAAGTGAACTTGCTGATGATTCTCGACAATGGACTGCCCATAGAGACTTGAAACCTAGTTTTTTTAGAAATTCACGTCTATTTGTACCGAAGGAAGATTTCGAACTAGACATCAAAACCTTTCTCAAGGACTTTGCTAAGGAAATTAAATCTATTGTAATGAAGTTCACCTCCCAAGCTAAAGAGCAAATTTCTAAGCCTTGTACCTTTTGCCTCAAAGGAGACATATAAATTCTAATTGCCCTTTAATTTCGGGTGGCAATGAACCTCCAGAGGACGTGTGTATATTTAACAGTACACATAAATCAAATACATTCAATCAAACATACACATCTGTGAATCGATCTCACTCTAACCTTTCCTATGGTGGTGACTTTATGAACAACCACCCATAAGTTCAGGGAATCCTCATTGGTTTCAACACCCTAGGCAACCTAGTGGACAAACACTCACCACATGCACATATCCCATACATGTTCAATGTGGACCTCAATCTAACCAAGGGCAACAAAATTAATATCCATCGCAGGGAGGACCTCTTCCATACCAACAAAATTAGCATGTGAACCTTTTTATGGTACTTCTCCCTCATAATTTCTACGGTCAAGCTCAACTTAGCAACTCCCACGACTTGGTACCTCAAACTCAATATGCTGCTGCTTTACACCTCCAAAACCATCATTGGAGGATATGATGCACCATTACAAGAAAAATGCTCATTAATAGCGTTTCAAAAACGCTATGGTAGGATACCATAGCGTTTTAGCAAACGCTGTGTTTGCCGGAGCTATAATAGATACTACTTATTTATAGTGTTTTAGAAACGCTATTGTAAGTAGACCATTTATAGCGTTTTTGAAACTCTATTGTATATTATACAATAGCATTTCAAAATTGCTATTGTACAGTTACTATAGCGTTTCAGAAACGCTATTGTCTTCTCTCACGTAGCATTTAACAAATGCTATTGTATTAGTTTCTATAGCGTTTCTCAATGCCCTTTTTTTCTATAGCACTCATCAAGTGCTATCAAATGACTTTTAATAACATCTTATAAGTTTTATTTCTAGAAAATAAAAATCTAAATGTGCCAAACACTTAAACATTTCCATGAATGGAGGCAAAGTAATGTAATTAATAAGATAATGTATTACATTGAGTCACAAAATCTATCAAATAATAAATATAATGTAATTAATAAGATAATGTATTACACTTAAACATTTCTTAACTCTCTTACAGTACGTATCTCTCGTATTTCTGCTTGCAACTTGGCAATAGTCTCAGCTGCATCTTGATTACCTAGTCCATGACAAGCAACTTCTTTCTGTAGTACCTCCAGAGCCCGATCTGCTTCTTTTCCAAGCTACTTCTGGAGGTGCTCAAGTTTATTGATTTCATGCATAAGTGTGAATGGAGTAGTTGATGATTGCCTCATTGATTGTCTCATAGTCTGCCTCCCCATTGTACTCCTTATTTTATCAGTGTGAGTAGGTTTTTGAAAACTATTGCATCCCACAAAACTTTTTCAAGTCCCCAGGCCCCAAACCAACTCCCTTCTATAGCTGCCAATTTCCGATTGAATCCAATGTTGAATAGTTTCTTAGCTAGTCCACCCTTCTCATCGACCTACAGAACAAAGAAGATGAAGAATAGGCAAATTTGAAAATCCCAAACCATGCATACAATAGGGCATAATTTCTATTAAACATTGCCAAGATTATTCAAACCTTTTTCAGCACACCCTCTCGGACACGATCTAAAATAGCAGGAACTGCAGTCATAATGGCAGGCTTTAACATGGACGCATCTCCAAGGGTTTCTTTCTTACTCTTATTTGAACTGTCAGTCAAAGTCAAAGCTGAACCATAACCAATGGAAGCACCAACACAAATCATCACAACCTGGCTACCAGAAACATAAGAAAGGAGTATGAGATAAACAAATAAGGTATTGTTTGTATTACATGTATACCTAAAGAGTTGTAGTCAATTACCTCAGCTGCTAGTTCAAAAACATGAGCTAGTGGCAAATAAGCTAAGTAAGTATCACTACTCCCTACTCCAGAAATGACTGTCATAACTGCTGCAGCAGTCGCTACAATGTTCCCCTGAGTTATCATGACTCCCTGCATTAATAAGGTCATCACTATGTTAGAGCATAGAGGGAAAAACGATATGTTGAGATAAGACATCATCAGTGCAAGTTTTCTTTCTTGCTGCAAAACAAAAAAGAAAAAAAAAGAGCGAGTTCATTTGGCTTTGGAATGCAAACGAAGGCATCCACTTCAAGATTCCCGTCAACTACAGAAGTCGTGTTTCTTATGTTCAATTACATCCAAATAATTGATTTTTAAGAAAAGTTCGTAGTTAGTGCTGTTGCTAAAGTCGCAATAACAACCTAGGTAAGACATCCTAGATTTGTTTGCTCGCCTGCATAAGGTCAGAAAAAATCCATTGTTCCTAAATTGGACATGAGTGTTAGACAATTAACCAAGAATGGCTGATACATGAATCCATCAAGTGCCAGGTCCCAACTCATATAATGCACCACACATCAAGTGATACCAACAACAACAACGTAGTTCAGAAAAAAAACCTATATTTTTATGCAAGAGGTTGCATATGAGAGACCCTGGACAGATACAGCTACAAAAATGGATCACAATTTACAACCACTGACACATATGTATCCATGTATACTGTATTATATTCCACAACCATTTCCATTTCATACCATATCAAGGAGGTACCAAGGCTAAAAATTTAGCAAAGGTATCATAGATTATAAGAAATCCCGATTTCTGCAGATATAAAGATTCTATATACTTCAACAAGGTAAGGTTATAAAATCTTGACAAGTTTCTTTAGTCACCCTATCATTAAATTCCAGGAGAGCTCATTGAGAAATTAAAAGAACCGATAAACCATTATAATATTCAAAAACCTAGGCAAGATCATGCCACTAAACATCAGAGAGCCAGAGACATTGATTTGATGATATTGTACTAGGATCAGCTGTTAATACATGCACATAATAGATCTACCCACATTTTTGCCTTGCATTTTTGTTACAACCTTCACTATATGTGTGTTTTTTTTTCAAGGTTGCCATGTCATCATCTGCACGTGCCTGGTACCATCCAGGCATCGTGGACCAGGCAGCGAAGAATTTTCATTTTATGTATCATTAGCTATTCCCCCTGAGTTAGTGGGCCGTCACATCGGTTCGCTAAGTCAATTCTTGAAGGGATACGCCGGTCTTGATGATTGAGTTTGAATCGTTGCTAGAGCCAAGTGCTGCATTAATTGAACGTGCGTTGGTACAGCGGAGAAAAGGCGGGAAGCCAACCTCTATTTAGGTCATCCGCTGTGTAGAGTCTGATTCTTCTACTTTCCTTGCTTTCGAAGCTACCGCTCTGATTAGAAAAGATTGTTCATCTTCTTCATGGCTCAAGAAAACCTTCTTGATGACGCTATCTTGGCCGAGGGCCTGGAGTTTTTCGAAGACAGATTATTGTTCGAACCTGGTCTCGCCAAAATTCGTATGAAGTTTGGGGTCCCCGAGGACCTGTCGTTGCATCTCCTTACAGGCGACCAAACGCCAATGTCACCTCCGGCTGGTTTTATCTGTTTACACCGCAGGATGCTTCAAACTGGAGTGCCTTTTTTGGTTTTGGATGTGATCTGGGAGTTTTTGGAGTTCTTAGAGATTCCTCTGGCTCAGTGGATATAGGATCATCCTAATGATTCTGCTCAGTGCTAAGGAGGTCGGTGTTAGCATGACTCTGCGGGTGATTCAATTGCTGACATCTCATCGGCTAAAGTGTAATGTTGTTAGTAAGATGAAGTTGCCGAATTATTTCGTTAAGCTGCCCGATGATTTCAAGTTCTGGCAGCAAGCTGCCTTATGATTTCAAGTTCTGGCAGCAAGCTGCCTGATGATTTCAAGTTCTGGCAGAAGTATTGCTTCCTGGCCCCTGCGGATTCAATGTATTTTCAATGCAAAGGTCGTCCGCTTGAGCGACAGTTCAGGCCGTTTCGTAAGTTCATATCTTTCTTGTGACTTTGATATGCTTGATAGTGGGTCGATTAACCATCGTTTGCATTTTTTTACAAGAAGGTTTTCCACTACTCCTCTAACCTTAGAGGAGCAAAACACCAAGGAAAAGTTTTGCTTCCTACCGAAAAGAAAGGCTGTCAATGTCATAAGGGTTTCCAACTTCATCCGTAGTGGGTTGTGGGACAACTGGCACGTCGCCCCCCACTCTGTATCGAGAGTTTCACATTAAGTTGGATGATGAAGCCCATTCCAGGAAGAGGAAGGCTACTAGAGCTAAAGCTTCTGTTCTGTCTGATGTGGAGGAGTTGTCTGAGACTATTGCCTCATTCGTGAGAAATAGGTCTCGCGTTAGAACTGGCCTGTCTTCGGCACGACCCACTCTGGTGATGAGGGAACGCGAGTCTGCTAGGCCTGTTGAGGAGGAAACTAATGTTTTCTGCTTGGAGAAGGATTACCTGCGATTGGCAGGAGTTGTAGACAGGTCAAATCTTAGTGACCCGCAAGTCAATGCTCTGAATGACCGTCTGGTGCGGGTTACGATGGCAGCTTCCGCTGGTGCTGATTCGCGTGTGACCACTCCGGTAGAAGGCTCTTGTGAGGATTTGCCTGAGGTGGTAGAATCTAATCGCCCCATAGTTGTTTCGCCTGTTAGTGGCCGCGGTACTGGCTGTGTCTTTTGTAGTTCGCATTGCTCATCGTCCTGTTCTAGGCCTCAGCTAGAGAATGTTGCATTTTCTCTCTCCGGATCCCCTTGAGTCGTCTCGCACAAAAGGGGCTGCTGTTGTTGACAAGGGAAAGGCCACAGAGGAGAGCTTGAGGACGGTGGCGACTGTGAAGGGAGGTGCCGACATAGTTCGCGATTGGGGAAAGCTTCATCTGGACGCACGGATAAGCCTGTTTGCATCAAATTTGGTGAAGCTGAGTTCATAGGTCTAGCACCAAGAGGTTCACGTAGAGTATGCTTCGAGTAAGCATATAAGTAGGCGTCTTAGCTGGCTGATGGATCATGTTAAGAAATCCGACGAGGATTTGTTGGAAGGGTGTATGGATAAGGGTTTGAAGTAACTTATGATGGGTATGTCTCATTTGAGCCACGTGGCCATTGCTGGGACTGAAGTTGAGGCGGCTCGTGAGAGAGTATACACCTTGGAGCTTGTCTTTTCGCATATGCAGGCACTGTATTCTGATGCGCTCCATGAAATTGAGTGGCTTAAGAAGCAGGCCGAAGAGAAGAGGTTGGATCAGTCAACCGTGGCCGCTGAGGCTCAGAGGGCTCGTCTGGAGGACCTTGAGCTTAATCTGACAAAGTTGACGTCCGAAAGGGACGAACTTAGGCAGGAGTTGAGCCGTATCCGCCAAGAAGTTGGGGTTGCACAGGAAGCTGTGGCTAAGGCGAGTTCTGAACTGCTGTCTTTCGCTGAAAAGAGTGCTTCGAAGGAAGCCAATTGGGCTGCTGAGAAGCAATAGTTGGAATCCGATGTGGAGTTCTTTGCTTGAGAAGCGAGGAAGGCTGAGGACCAGGTCGAATTGGGGTGGCATGAACTTAGTGTCATGAAGAGTAGTCTGGCCACAGAGCAGTCTCAGGTCGACATGCTGACTGGCAAGTTGGAGCTACTGGAGCGTGAACTTGTTAATGCAAAGGTGCGAGAGGAAGAGCTTCTCCAGGAACAAGGCAATCAAGAGTTTCGCTGGGTTGTACATGGACGACTGGAGCTGTTGGTGCCGATGAAGGAGGAACATCCAGAGTGGGATCTCAAACGTTATAAGTAGATGTCGTATGTGGACATGTCTGTTACCTCGACGTCATCGAGCGAGGAAGATAGTTTGAGCTCTGATGTCCAAGCTGCGGTCTGTGAATACGCAACTCCTGCTCCTTTTTCCACTAGGCTTAAATTTTACATTTCCTGATAAGGAGTGAACTTTGTGTGCTTGTACTATTTTTGTCTTTGACCAATAATAAAACAATTTTATCCGTTTCCTACTTGTTGTCTCTATTGCATGTTTTTAGTTTTGCCTTGTCGTCTTGCTTTGGCATAGGCTGGTTGAATCAATAGGACGATGACTGGTCTGTCTGCGGTAGAGAGCTTGACCGCTTTGTGTTGTGAATGACTTGGGGTCATTGCTGTGTGGTCATGTCCCATAGTGGGCGTGTTACAAAAAATTTAGCTGGGGGTTGAGTCATCCGAGCTATGCCCTGTCCCCAAGGTAAGCTGTTTGAGGGTTACTTTTTCTGACCGGTCAGCTGTAGCTGCTGCTGTGAGCGAGTTGTGATGGCCGAGTATGCGTGTCAGAGCGTTCATGCCAAGTCAGGCGTCGTAAGCTCGGGTTGGCATCCTAAGTAGCTTTTATCTGGGCACTGGCCGTATGATCTTTGTATTGGTGCGAATAGCCTTTGCTTAACATTAGAATGTCAATCCGTTTGAGCATAAAGACGCTGACTCAACTAGATTCATGTTCACGTCCGCTGTTTTGAAGGCAAGCGGAGGTCGTGTGGTTTATGTTCGATCCATGTGGACTACAGATTCGAGGAGTAAAGGTTTGGCAACTAGGCTGAAGAGCAGTGGTCCCATGGCAAACAGTCAAAATCAGTTCAGGACTAACTAGGATCCCACCTTCCAAATCATTTATGTCCGACCATAGCGAATTATAGATTCGATGAGTAAAGGCTTGGCGACCAGGCTGAACAGCAGTGGTCCCGTGGCAAGCCATCGAAATCAATTCAGGACTGACTAGGCTCCCACCTTCTAGACTATCTACACCATCACAGTGCGAGTTACAAGTCCAGGTTTGGTGATTTGGCGGCCATGCTGAAAAGCAGTGGTCCCGTGGTGAACCATCGAAATTAGTTCAGAACTGGCTAGGCTCCCAAGGTATAGACTATCTACACCATCGCAGTGGGGGCTACAAGTCCAGGTTTTGATCAGAAGCTTTCGTTGCTACTCTTCACCAGCTAGGCTTACCTGATTAGGTTCTGCGATCATTGATCGCGAAGGAGGCAATGATCCCTGATAAGTCATCATTACCAGGCATGATACCGCTGATTAGACTTCTACTTCCCAAACAGTCGATGACAGCGCTGAGCGGACTAGGTATCGGGATGAACCAAAAGCCATCGTCATCAGTTTTGGCTGACTAAGCCTGCCTGGTTTGAATAGAGGTTCCGCCTAATAGGGGGCGTGCGAACCTAATCCATCAGCATGTTTCATGGGGTGGATGAAATTACCTTAAATCAGCTGGTGATCTGTAGGTAAAATCCGTATTTTAGGGTTGACTAGGATCTCTAGTGCTCATGCCAAGTATATGACAAAGTGTTGTTTGAATAATAAGCTGAACCCATGGGCCCGCAGAGGAAGGGCGAGGGTTTCCTGCACGGTGTGTTGTGTGTACGGCGAAGATTGCACAGTGATGTGTGTACGGCGTAGGCTGCGTGACGGTTGAGTATCGGTTACTCCCCTTCAATTGATGGGGTTGCATGTAGTGCCATTAATTGATTGACGTGGTCTGTGCAGCTTCCTTGGGAACCGTCGCTTTCCAGTTTCCCGTATGGTATTCAATGCTTGAGTGCCCGCTCGGTGAACATTCATGTCTATATAATGGTATTTTTCAATCGTTGTAGGCACTATCTTTCGCAGAGCTTATCTTCTATAATGTCCATGCTTGAAGAAGACGCTTTGGGTTTTCCAAAGGTTGAGGAAAATGCTTTGGGTTTTCCAAAGGCTGAAGTTGAATCGCCGTCTTTGGAGTCTCCGAATGTTCTGACATTTGTGATGATCAAGCATAAAGATAGTTGTTGTTATGCGTGGTCACCTGATACGAGTGGGCACGTAGTTGATCCGCTGAGGTCTCGTAATTTCTTTTCATAGCACGGAGAAGTGGTACAAATTTTCTACCAAGGGAGATGCCTTGGTGTTACACCGTACCACTTGTGTCATCGTGTGCTCGGATCCCGCTGCTAACCAATGGCTGATTGAAGTGTTAGTCGACGTGCGATATCTCCGGGTGTGGTAGCTCTCAGTCACACCTGCCATCGCATATGGGAAAAGTGGTCTCTATTGGTAGCATTGTGAGACCGTAGCTGCGTTGCTGCTTGTGGCCATCCTCAGCTGCCTTCTTCTAACCTATTTGAGGAAGTTAGAAGAGGAGTCAAATGTCTCTTGAGGAAATCAGCAGCCCATTGTGAGGTCGACAATGCTGTAGTATGAACAGATTTTCGGAGTGATTTGATGGAGCAATCTGACTGCTCAGCCTTTTTAATCCCTTCTTTCACTGTCTTTATCTTGGGAAGTGGTCGAGCGTATCCCGTTCGCTTACCTTTGCTATCACTTGCAGATTGCTCGCATCGGAGGATTTGCAAGTCTTTGGCGGACGCTGTCCGTAGAAGAATTGTCGAAGCGAGTCTTTTATTTCAGTTCGCATTGTATTCAGACGCTTATAGTGCTCAGTCTTTGTACCCGCCTCAGGGTATTCGTAATATGTAGCCTTTTGTATTTGCCTCAAGGTGCTTCTTGTTACATCTTTTCAATAATCAATAGAGTTTGTTTTTCGCAATTCTTCATTTATTTCTTAAATGATTTCAAATCACATAAGTCTTTTAAGAACTAAAACTCAATATCGACTATGGAAAGGGAAACAAATAACTAACTGTTAATGGAGAGAAATTGATCCTGGTCTTGAAGTGAATTCGGGTTGCTCTCGCGGATCATTCAGCGGATTGTCGAGGCGTTACATAGGTTACTGAAGAGTAAACCTTGTAGAGTGGCGAATATCTGCGCCGACGGAATAACGGGGGGATGTCTTCCCGCTTGCCATGGCCTTTTCGACTCATGTGACGAAAGAGCTTATTGCTCATGTACCGCCTGAAAAAATGTCTTTAACATCTTTTGGCCTTGCACTGGGTTAGGCTGCTCTGCATGATGTAGCTGAATCTGGGAACACTCTATCTGTTTCAGTGCGGTGAAGTGGCAACTTCGTGCCGTAGGTTGGTATCCCTGTATTGTTCATTCGGAGTAGTTAGCAGTATACTTAACACACTGGTGAAGGGTGGAGACCACTGCTTCCATCTGGTGGAGCTAAGGTCTTCCCAGGATAAGGTTGTAGGACGATGACGCGTCTACCAGCATGAAGTCTAGAAATAGGATCTTCCTCAGTTGCGGTTCTCCAGCTACCGTAGCTAACCTTATCCTTTCGACGAGGAAGCATTTCTCCCCACCGAACCAGATCAACGGGTGCACTGAAGGCGTTAGGTTTTCCTTATTGAGGTCCATGCTGCGGAAAGCGTTGTAGAATAGAACGTTGAGCGAGCTTCCTATGTCCACTAGAGCTCTCTTCACTTCCCACCTTGCGATGGAAACATAGATGACCATGGCGTCATTGTGCAGTGCTCGGACTCCATCGAGGTATCTGTCCATGAAAGTCAAAGTGGGAATGGGGTTCTGAATTCTTGAATAGCAAATGCGCCAGTCCTCACCCGTGGGTTGTGTCCGCATATCCAGCAGAGTTCGTTTGCGGGACCTGTACGACTGGTCATCATTCGGTCCAACCCCATGAAGAACGTAGATTATCCCCGGAGTCTCTTTCCCTATCTCTTTAACCAACTCCCCCTGTCCCTGGTCTATTCTGACTGCTTATCAGATTTCACGAATTCTTTCTGCTTGCCTTTGTAGATCCAATACTCAACTTCATACCTCAGACTCATGCAGTCGTTGGTGTTGTGGCCGCCCTTCTTGTGGTACGCGCAGTATTTGCCATTTTCCATCTTGGAGGGGTTTTTGCCTGTCTTCGGGGGCCACTTCAGTTCCTCCCAATTTTTCATGGAGTTAAGTACGTCTGATAGGCTAGCGTTTAGGGATGTCACGGTTCTGGATCCAACGTAGTTGGATGATTTCTTCGGCCTGGGCAAACCAGGGTTCGGCCTGTTGTCAATGCGCTTCCTTTTTTTCGTTCCTCGTCCTCGCGTCTCTTTCCATCCTTCTTGTCCCTAAGAAAGGAGGGATTTCTGCCGCCTTCGATTTCCCTTTTAGCAGTCCTTGACTCCTCCATAGTGATGTGTCTCTGGACGCTCTTGAGGAGCTCCGCCATGTCCAGAAAGGGCTCCAAGTTAAGGTCCTCAAAGAGCTTTCCCTCTCTGAGGCCCGCAGTGAAGGCTGTCGCGGCTGTATCGTCGCTGCACCCGTCGATGATGGTCAGTTCGTTGTTAAAGCGCGTGACATACTCTCAGAGTGTCTCGCTGGACCTCTGCCTGAGAAAGAGTATGTAGTGCAAGTCTTTTTTGAAATGCTGGCTTTCGACGAAACGTGTCAGGAATTCCTTCGCCAGTATTTTGAAGGAGTCGATTGACTTAGATGAAAGGCTATGGAGCCATGTCAGCGCAGAGCTTTTTAGACTGGTGTGAAAGGTTCTGCACATGACGGACTCGGATCCTTCTTTGAGGGCCATTACGTGCTGGTAATGGCGCAGATGATCGAAATGATCGGTGGTCCCATTGTAGGAGTCGAGCTTCAGAGGAGTGAACTTCCTCGGAAGGGCCTCATTCATTATCAGGTCCATAAATGGTGGGACGGAGAGGTGATATAGTACGTCTGGATCATGCGCCCCTCTGCGGAGGGGGTTCCCAGGGCCAAACTTCTTTGTCCTGGTGGTGAGCACAACGTTAGCTGCGCAGTCTCCCTTAGTCCAATGAGAACTAGCGGGGGTCTGACTCTCCTGCGCTTGCTCCTTATCATCTTCTGGAGGCAGAGGTCCATGCTGCTCCTTGTCTCCGTTAGCAGGTGGTGGATTCTATTGCATAAAAGTCTCCACTACCTTAGCGATCTGTTGTATTTGAGATGCCAGCACATCGATTTTGGGGTCCATCGTTACTGCCGTTGGCGTGGGAACTTGAGTTGGTTGCCCGTGCATGACATGAACTGCTGAATGAGGTGGTATAGGGACAGCCTGAGCGTTGGACGTGTCCCATGGTTCTCTGTTGTTGCGTGACCTGGTTGTCCCCATCTCTCTTGGTTTTGATAGGAGACGATGATTAGTGTAAAGTTAAGAACTATGTTGTCCCCACGGACGACGCCAAACTGATGCAATCTTTTTTGGCTCCTTGCTTCGACCTAGTCTTGTTGACCTGCACAAGTAACGCATGTGAGCCACAGACCACCGTGGGGTGGCCGATAGCACTCCGATGCTAAAGTCAGACAGGGTTCTGAGGAAGGTGTAATGTTGTAATAGGGAATTTGTAGCGTACCTTAGCTTACTAACCTCATGTATTATTTATAGTGCAAAGAGTCAGTCTTATTTATAGTGCAAGGAGTCCTGGTTCTACCAGGCCATTGTAGGCGTAGTTTAAGAAGGAGATCTTTGTGAAGATCCCACCCTAATTAGGAGTCGTGCTGTAGGAGGGAAGTTTCCTGTGAGCTCTGCGCTCTTAGATACACGGAGATAGTTCCCAATCCAAGAGCAATTCGTAGAAGGGAGTTTCCCTGTGTGGAAGATACTCTGGCGTTTGCTTCCTAGTTGGAAGCAGAAAACAACTATAGTTGCCCATTCGAAGCTGATCCTCGAAATACTTTCTTGAAGAAGGCTTACAGGTATTGAGGATAGATGTGAGGCGTGTGGGCCTAGCATGCTGTGAGAGTTCGGGTCCGCCTGGCGGGCTGCAGCAACTTGAGTTGGATCAGTGCTGGGTTGGCGCTTGAGGTCGTAATTCCTTGAGATCATCATGACACGTGTGCGGCTCTGGGATGTTACCATTTTTATGTATCATTACTATTCTAGTAGTTGAAGTCTTTGATGTTTGGGGCATTGATTTTATTGGACCATTTCCATCCTCCCTTGGGTATCACTACATCCTTCTTGTAGTGGATTACGTCTCTAAATTGATAGAGGCTATTCACTAAGGCCAATGATCACAAATTTGTTGTTTCATTCACAAGGGAGTTTATTTTTAGTAGATTTGGCACCCCAAGGGTATCATTAGTGATGGGGTAAACATATTTGTAACCGTGTCTTTGAGCATCTTGTAAAAAAGTATGAGGTTAGTCACAAAGTTGCCCTTGCTTACCATCCTCAAACAAGAGGTCAAGTTGAAGTCTCAAATCGTCAAATCAAGAACATCCTCAACAAGACTATCAATCCTAATAAGAAAGATTGGTCTTTGCACCTTTTGGGTGCCTTATGGGCATATCAAACTGCATTCGAAACCCCTTAAGGGATGTCACTCTATAGATTGGTCTTTGGTAAACCTTGTCACCTTTCTGTCGAACTCCAACAAAGAGCTTATTGTGTTACAAAGAGTCTAAACTTTGACCTCAATATGGCTGGTGAACAACAAAAGCTTCAACTTGACGAGCTAGAAAAACTGAGATATGATGCTTATGACTTATGCAAGAACTAAAAGATAAAATGACGTGGATACATGACAAAAACATCATGAGAAAAGAGTTTCATCTTGGTCAGAAAGTCCTACTCTACAACTTTTGTTTTCACATCTTTCCATGTAATTTAAAAGCTTGTTGGTCTGGTCCATTCATTGTTCATGATGTCAAAGAGTATGGTGCCATCACCGTAGAAAACCCTACTAATGATAGACTCTTTCAAGTAAATGGACAATGGCTGAAGCTATACCATGAACTTCCCACAAGGTGATGCACTATTTAGTAGCACACAACTTAATATTCTGCTTTGTGATTGTAGTATAGAATAAGTAGGGATCGTTCTGGACCAGGTATTAGAGGGCTTGCCAATTAACACTAAGAATAGCTAAAAGACAACTAACAACCTAATTAAGTAAATAATGGGGGATTTGATTTTCTAAGTTAAACTATGAAAATAACTACGAAAATTACTGTAAAGATAATAGAACTAAAGGGATGGCAAAGATGAAAAATAGCTAAGGGTTTAACTCCACGCACAAAACATATGCTCATAAATCAATCTTCAATAACCACTTGCTAACTCGTGAGAGACAATGCTCAAGATTAACCGTGATCAACACTGCATTAATCTTATTATTTTCCCAAGTTTGTTGAATTAAACTTAGCGTCGTTTTCAAACTATTCTTAACATGCTATCTAATCAGGAATCACAAGTTAAATAACAATCTAAGATCATTAAGTTTTGTGAAAAATATGAACACTTCCTAGGCAATTACAAGTATGATCAACATCTTGTTCTTACCTAGGCTTTTACTTAACCTTACCAACGTTCCTTGGTATTTACTACTTGTGAGTACATGATTATAACAATTAGGTGAGACTCTCATATACTCTAGCCCCAGATCCTATCATGCTTACTAAGTTGGCCACCTTAACAAACATACAAAGAAAAGTTCTCTATAAAGCAGTTAAGCAAAACACAATCACTGACAACAAGGAAGATTGAATTCAATTAATTTATAAAACACATGTTCGGGGCTTCGAATTCACCCCTAGCTAAGAAGAGTTTATCTAGATATATTAATCATGTTTGAGTAGAAAAATATAATTAATAATCAAACTAAAAATAAGAGAAAGAGTGGTTTAGAGGTGAAACAAAACACTGTCGCCGAGCGTGCTGGTACTGAGTGGACTGATGGGTGCAGATAGCGCAAAGAAAACAAAACAACTCCTTCTTTCTGATATCTGCTCTGTTGCTTGAGAAAAGACTTCCAAAGATGAAGGCGACGAAGAGAGATTAAGTGGTAGGCGATTGACAGGAGACGAGATCAGTCAAAGTGAGAGAGATCCGTTAACTGACGTCGTGGAAGGATTTGGCGAGGTTGATGTTGTTTGGTGAAAGGTGGACAATGGCTACGAGAGAGAGTGGCTATGTGGTTTTGATGATGCTTGATGATGGGTTAGGGTTTCTGATTTGCAATTGATGGGTGTGATGGAGGCGAGGAAGAGGGTCGGCTGAGATGGGGTCTGTGAATGGGTTTGATGGTGATGATGGATGAAGGGTTGTATCTAGGTGTTGTGAAGGAGAAGAGGATAATGGTGGTGTTCTGTTGGCTGTGATGGCGAGGGGGAGGAGGCTTGCGTTCTGTTGCTGGGTGCTTGCTGCTACGAGGATGAGGAGGCTGTGCATGGATTGTGCAAGGGTAGTTGGCGACGATCAGGGACAACAAGAGAGAGGGACTAAGACGAGGGTGTGGAACGATGGAGGTTGTGGTCGATGTTGCTAGGGTTTCCGTGCGTGAAGGTTTTGATGGAGATGGCGATGGAACGATGGGGTTGATTTACTGCTGTGGTGGCCTGTGCTTGCGATGAATTGCGAGGAGCGGGATGGGTCTTTGCGGCTACGTTGAGGATGCTGTGGATGGATCTTTGCGGTTGCGTTGAGGAATGTGTGGCTTGCTGCGGTTGTCGATGAGGAGGGTATGGATGGATGATTTTTCCAAAGCAAGGTATCATCCTTTTTATAATTGTTTTCAGCTTGGTTTCCTTTTGCAATCAATATTTGTAAATTGCCAATTTGCTTCACTTAGCTTCTATTTTGAAATCTTGTAATTGGAAACTTACACAAACACGAAAATAGCAATTCGTACCATAATTAACAAGTAATAGCCAAAAATACATATAGAAATATGGTACTAAAAATAGCCTTATTATGCTCCTATCACAAGGTCAATGGAAACCATTCAGTTGATTGATCCTGACTATGAGGATTAGTCACACCCACAAATCCTACTCCACTAAGCCTGTTTTGGGGTGGTATTCACCACCCCCATTGCGTCCATCCAATGACATTAAACTTAGTATTGGAAAGTAGCCCAGTCAGCTTATGCATTCAATCATTTATAAAAATAATAAAAAGATTAATAATACCGCTAATACCTATTTGGGGGTGATGTATTCCCACAAACTCGATTTTTTTCATTGCAGGGACGGTACAGATGTTCAACAAATCACCTTAGGTAATAAGTTTCAATTTTTATTTCTCATTTTCAATTATATTTGTTTAACAATGGGGACAATGTTTTTTTTTGTATGGGGGTGGGGAGATTTATCAAAATTCATACCTGTTTTGAAAATCTTAATCTAAAAAAAAATAAAAAATGGTGTGATATCCTAGCTATGATGAGATTGGATTACTTGATTCACTACATTTAGGCAAAAAGATGTTGGAAGTTTATTACTATAGTAAACATTGCATTTGAGTTTAACCGTGATCAACACTGCATTAATCTTATTATTTTCCAAAGTTCATTGAATTAAACTTAGCGTCGCTTTCAAACTATTCTAATCATGCTATCTAATTAGGAATCGCAAGTTAGATAACAATCTAAGATCATTAAGTTTTGTGAAAAATATGAACACTTCCTAGGCAATTACAAGTATGATCAACATCTTGTTCTTACCTAGGTTTTTACTTAACCTTACCAACGTTCCTTGATATTTACTACTTGTGAGTACAAGATTATAACAATTAGGTGAAACTCTCCTATACTCTAGCCCCAGATCCTAGCATGCTTACTAAGTTGGCCACCTTAACAAACATACAAAGAAAAGTTCTCTATAAAACAGTTAAGCAAAACACAATCACTAACAACAAGGAAGATTAAATTCAATTAATTTATAAAACACATGTTCGGGGCTTCGAATTCACCCCTAGCTAAGAAGAGTTTAGTTAGACATATTAATCATGTTTGAGTAGCAAAATAATCAAACTAAAAATAAGAGAAAGAGTGGTTTAGAGGTGAAACAAAACACTGTCGCCGTGCGTGGTGGTACTGAGTGGACTGATGGGTGCAGATAGAGCAAAGAAAAGAAAACAATTCCTTCTTTCTGATCTCTGCTCTGTTGCTTGAGAAAAGACTTCCAAAGATGAAGGCGACGAAGAGAGATTAAGTGGTAGGCGATCGACAGGAGACGAGATCAATCAAGGGGAAAGAGATCCGTTAACTGACGTCGTGGAAGGATTTGGCGAGGTTGATGTTGTGTGGTGAAAGGTGGACAATGGCTACGAGAGAGAGTGGCGATGTGGTTTTGATGATGCTTGATGATGGGTTAGGGTTACTGATTTGCAATTGATGGGTGTGATGGAGGCGAGGAAGAGGGTCGGCTGAGATGGGGTCTGTGAATGGGATGGTGATGATGGATGAAGGGTTGTATCTAGGTGTTGTGAAGGAGAAGAGGATAATGGTGGTGTTCTGTTGGCTGTGATGGCGAGGGGGAGGAGGCTTGCGTTCTGTTGCTGGGTGCTTGCTGCTGCGAGGATGAGGAGGCTGTGCATGGATGGTGCAAGGGTAGTTGGCGACGATCAGAGACATCGAGAGAGAGGGACTAAGACGAGGGTGTGGAACGATGGAGGTTGTAGTCGATGTTGCCAGGGTTTTCGTTCGTGAAGGTTTTGATGGAGATGGAGATGGCGATTGAACGATGGGGTTGCTGGATTGCTGTGGTGGCATGTGCTTGCGATGAATTGCGAGGAGCGGGATGGGTCTTTGCGGCTGCGTTGAGGATGCTGTGGATGGATCTTTGCGGCTGCGTTGAGGAATGTGTGGCTTGCTGCGGTTGTGGATGAGGAGGGTATGGATGGATGATTTTTCCAAAGCAAGGTATCATCATTTTTATAATTGTTTTCAGTTTGCAATCAATATTTGTAAATTGCCAATTTGCTTCACTTAGCTTCTATTTTGAAATCTTGTAATTGGAAACCTACACAAACACGAAAATAACAATTAGTACCATAATTAACAAGTAATAGCCAAAAATACATATAGAAATATGGTACTAAAAATAGCCTAATTATGCTCCTATCACAAGGTTAGTGGAAATCATTCAGTTGATTGATCCTGACTATGAGGATTAGTCACGCCCACAAATCCTACTCCACTAAGCCTGTTTTGGGGTGGTATTCACCACCCCCATTGCGTCCATCCAATGACATTAAACTTAGCGCTATTGGGAAGTAGCCCAGTCATCTTATGCATTCAATCATTTATAAAAAATAATAAAAAGATTAATAATACCGCTAATACCTATTTGGGGGTGATGTATTCCCACAAACTCGATTTTTTTCATTGCATGGACGGTACAGATGTTCAACAAATCACCTTAGGTAATAAGTTTCAATTTTTATTTCTCATTTTCAATTATATTTGTTTAACACTGGGGACAATGTTTTTTTTGTTTGGGGGTGGGGAGATTTATCAAAATTCATACCTGTTTTTAAAATCTTAATCTAAAAAATAAAATAATAAATGGTATGATATCCTAGCTATGATGAGATTGGATTACTTGATTCACTACATTTAGGCAAAAAGATGTTGGAAGTTTGTTACTGTAGTAAACATTGCATTTGAGCATTCAGGAACAAAACAATTTTTGCACAATGACCACAGATTTAGTTTGGAATAGAGAAGTAACTTCCTGAGAATTTAGATTCTTGAGAATTTAGAGGAATAATAGTGGAGACTTTAACCTTGTGGGCTATCATACATTTCATTTATTTAGATGGTTTTTACACAACTCGGAGTCATAACTTAATATTTTATTGGATCCCACATTAACTTGTTGTGAAGTCTCATTATTCTTTTTTTTGGTTGATTACTGAGGATGACATCTTTTTCGAGTTAAGAGAAACATAGGTATTGTAGTCTATTTGAGACTTATAACCATTACCAAACCTTAGAAGGTTAATTAGGCATTTCTTATCCATCCGAACCTTCTAAAAAATCATCTTGCTAACCATTCCATCCAATACCAATGTGAGCCTTCGTCTTGGGTTATTAGACATATAAAAAAAAACCCTTTCCCATTATGTATCTGAAAAGTGTTACGAAGTTTTATGAAGAAAAATGGAGTGCAAAGTGAAAATCCAAAGTCCAAGGTATTTCAAAAAAAAAAAGTTGTGAAAAAAAAGGAAAGAAAAAAAAAGAGGTTTCGAAGAAGGAAACAAATAAAAAAGGGCGTGAAGAAGAAAGGAAAATAAAAGGAAATAATTGATGTGTTCTCTATTAAGCTACTTGAATACCCTACCTTTTCAGAAACATGTCTATATATATATATATATATTCATTTTTTTTTTTAGGAAAAATGACTTATAAGGCCTACTTTTTGTAATTCGAGATTATTAAAGGCACAAACCTAAACCATGGCTAAAAGATATGTATAAAGACAAATATACCCATATTCCTATAAACATTGATGCGGTGTTGTTATTTATGTATTCAAATTCTAGTTATATTGAAACAAGAAAAATATGCAATTTTTAACGCAATATGATATTTTTTTCAAAGTTGTTTCATGTCACTAAAAAAAGTATTTCAAAGTTGTTTCATGGAAGTAAAAAATTAAAAATAAAAAGTTTGGAAGTAAACTTATGATTGATTTTAAAAAAGTGAATTAATTTTTAAAATTGATCACTTAAGTTAAAGGGTAAGATGTCTTTCTAATTATTTTTAAGCCACAAGTTGGGCTTGTGGCTTTTAAGAGTATGTAATTATTAAAAAATGAGCCCTTTGAGGCATTTTCAATTGTTAGAGTATGATGTGGTCTATAATTATAAAAAATAGGCCTTATAAGTCATTTTTCCATTTTTTTTTATCCCACTCTTTACTTACCATATTCATTTTTTTCTTGGAGAAGTCCTAATTAACCTTATGGTAAGAAATGAAAAGTAGATGAGATGGCGTTATGGTGGGTAACTCGACATTCTTACAAGTGATCAAAACTCCCTCCATGAGACTATTATTCTCTTTCATGTTCGTTTATTCTTATAAACATGTGAGAAGTTTGAATTTTCGCATTTACTCTTTTCCTCACATGTAAGAGAGAAAATATTTTTCCCAAACTCAGAATGTTCATTTAAGAGATATTAATTGGTGAGTTTTGAAGTTAAAACGACTATTTCAAATGTGGATTAGGATGTACATTACTTTGACACGAAAAGTTGCATTTGTTGGTTATTGACACCTTGTTCCAAAGTTGCTAACTTGTAATGTGCATTTTAGTAACTAGTTACATGTCTCTTGTCTTCTATGTGGTTGAATAACAAAGATATTCTCTGAGAAAAATAGGGGACATATCAATTTTGTTTCTTAAAAAAACATGTTAGTGGGTGTCATCCGGGATAACACTCAGGAGGTTAAAATTTCTCCTTTAGTGTCATGCTAGAGTTTTAAGGCGTTGTTGCATATTGTAAATACAATCGAGTCATACCAGCAAAAGTGGCATTGACTTCTTTGTGAAGTTTAGGACGAACAAAAATATTTAGTTTTGTGTTCTTATCTTTCCTTTTGTTGTTCTTTGCTAGAAGACTAAGAAAATGTTGTTTGGTGGTGGTGTGATAAGCACCAAAAACATTAATTTTTACATCCTAAATATACAATTGCTAAGTCCAATTATCCAATAAAAATATCTATTACGTGTAATTTGTAGAAATTCAAGTACTAATATGAAATCATACACAAAGTGAAACAATAAGGCCGAATTCAACAATTAAAAATATCATTGGGAGTTCACATACATTGATAAGGACCAAAGATTTTCAACTCCAAGACCCATGAAGTCAAGCCCATAAAGCATAAAAAACTACGAGTCTCGAGAAAATCAACATGAAGATTTTGACATCCATATGGCCAACTTTATCATAACAAAAAAATCTGTACAATACATATTTCCTTATTTCACTCTAACACATTTTCTTATTTCACTAAAACACATTTCCTTACTTCACTAAAACACATTTCCTTATTTCACTCAAACATGTCTCCTCATTTCACTCAATTACATTTCTTTATTTCACTCAAACACGTGCTCTTCATCTTTCCCTATTTTACTCCACTCCATTAGCATTGAGTATTCTCACCCTTTTTACCTATAAATACCCCATCATTGGAGTTCATAAAAAATAGTTTTGTTTTGAAAGAGTTTATTGAGTAGTTTTTGGTTTTGGAGAGCTTTTTTCTTGAAGATATTTTTTGTTGGAGTTTTTGGATTTAAATTTTTGCTTGGTAGAGAATGAAGTATAGAGAAGTGCATATACTACTTTGTTTCCAACATTTTTAATTTTTTTTTATTTATTGAAGTAGAAGTAAGTTCCATTTTTATTCAAGCATTTCTTGTCTTTCATTCTATCCATTTTTAGCAATTGTTTATCTTTCTCAAATATCTCCTTTAATTTTTAGTTTAGTTTCATTATTCATTGAGAGCTAATCTCCCCTCTCATAGGGAAAATATTGAGCCCCATGAAGATATAGTGATAGTTAGATTGTATTTCATTTAGGAAGTAAAGTAGAACAATGAATTGTAAGTACTTCGAAAGAAGGCTTCATTTGTTAAATGGATAATAATTTTGATTCGGAAGAATAAAATTATTTCCATATTTTTTAGGATTTGATTAAAGTTTGAGGAAAATGAAAATACTTTTACTTCTTAAATCCCACAACTCAAGTCATGTAGGTTGAAACGATTTGAGTACTTGGAGAGAAATTGAAATTACACGCTATAAGATCATTTTGTTGAAAGTTAGATATACTTTGCTATTCAATGGTTGTCCCCAAATTCAGCAAACTGACTTACCTATCCCAAACCATTTAAAAATATCCTCACACTCACTTCTTCATGCACCAGTTTCACTGCAATCGGTCTCACAATATTTGAGAGAAACTACAATTTCCATCAAACAAAAATCACTTTACGCAATGGAACGATATGACATTGTTGTGTTTGCTCTCATCTCCATTGCTATGGTAGGCTCACTTTCTGCACAAGAATCAACATTGCCTTCATTAATTGAGAAGGCTAAAGCCCATGCTCTAGCAGCCATGAATTCTGATGGTAATGGTGCTTCGACAACATCTTTCGATAAAAAAGCTTTTCTAAAAAAAATTAATGCAAAAGCTGTACGTGGCTCCCTATCCCCTGCAGGTGCACCGACATCTACGGATCTCATATCCGCCTCAAGTTCTCCCACATCGACACCCGCATCCAGCCCCACATCTGCAAAAAGTAGTGCCAATGCATTGGAAATTTGTAGAATTATTAGTATTGTTGCAATTGTTGGATTTTTGTTGTGAGCAAAAATAAGTCCTTGTATCGAGGTATAGGTATTGAACACATGTCTTGTTGTTGTAGCATGTAATTCCTCTTTTTGTAAGAGTTTCACTTTCACCTCTTTATGATTATTTTTGAAGTTATATAAATATAAAAAAAAAAGTAATTCCTCACCATAGAAGTTGGGTTGTAATTTGTAAGAAACTACATACATTCACATGTGTACAATATATTTCTCTCAAGCAAAGCCATCTAAATCTATACACACACACACTTAGATGGCTTTGCTTGAGAGAAGAGAAATATATTGTAATTTATGGGATTACGTGCATAAATCCATTCGAAATTGTCACTCTTGAGATTTGTTTCATTCTGAGCTTGTTAAGGAAGTGGGACATCATGTAAAAAGCAATCCAATATTATTATTGAATCTTTATATGATAATTTAGAAAACTTAAACATATATTATATATGCACCAAATTTAGATTCAATCCTCTCAAGTTCGATTTATTTGTTTTTTGTATTAACATGTAAACCTAAGCATGTATGGAAAAGAAAGTATAAAAAAAGAATTAAACTGAAATAAAAGAAATTGTAATTTCAAATGAATGAAAAGAAAAAGAACGATTAGACCAAAAAGTAAACTAATTAAACTTTAAGCAGAAAATAGAAAACAAGGTCCAGTGTGAAAAGGCATCTAAAGTAGCCAACAAAGTTTACCTTTGTTGTATGAAGAAGATTGTTATGTGAAGGAGACTAAGGTGAGCTAAGACTTCCAGAAAACTTAAACCCCAAGACAAATACATTCTGCCATGTCCCAGTGAGAAACTAAGTGTGCATATATCATTGAATACTTGAAGTTACTACACGTGAAAAAATGCTCCTCTTGTCTGCTTCAAAACAATCCGAATTGATGAATTTTACATCATCATAACTGGTGCTAAATGAACTCAAAAAATAATGAATGGTGAAGCACGTAGCTTAAAATGGTTCAAATCTGGATCATGGCGAAGAAAAGCTGAAATGTTATTTTTAGTGTAAGCTTGGCCTGACAAATGTATTTATTTAAACATCAAATTTACTGCAAACAATAAATGATATTCTTTGAGAAGTGTAAAAGAGATAGTAAGTATTTTATGAAAGCTTAATCACCTTCTACATTATCAAACTTCTAACAACTGATAATTTTTGTGTTTTTTGGATAATTTTCAGCATATAATTGAAGCAACAATACAGCAGATGGCTCAAACAATGTCATTTCACCCTGGACATTTTACAGTAAATTCAATGTTAAGCCCTTGAATTTCTATAATTTTTTCATATTTTATTGAGGTCGATTGCTTGTTGAACAAATTGGTTTGAGAAGTGTGTGAAAGCTGCGGAATTGCCTAAGACTTGCTTGAAGACATTTTTATTTTTTATTTGTTTATATGTACTTTTTAGTGAGGAAGAGAATTTACTATTTAATAATTTTTTTAATATGCCTCGAATGGTCGAGTGCAACTTGTAATAGTTAGACATCATTTTAGTATTTGGTTGATTGTTAGTTTTAGGTTGTGGTTAATTCACTTTATCAAAAAAAAAAAAAAAAAAAAAAATTTCAAACTTCTTGACCAAGACCATTTTTTTAAAAAAAAAAAAAAAAATTGGGTCGTTGACCCTTTTTATTTATTTATGAATCCATGCCCGAAGGCTACATGACTGACCCAATAGGGTTAACCAAACCAGACCCGAAGGCTACAATATTGTTGCCACTTAATGTCCTCGTCGCCTCCATCTCGCATAGAGACTTGCTTTCGCTCCGGTCCATCGCCTCCACCTTGCATGAAGACTCGCTTTCGCTTCTCTCCGATCTAGTCCATCTAAGCAGCTGCATTCAATATCCGAAGGCTTATCAACGACGGAGCAAATGTGCTCCTAATAATCAGACGAAAACTCACAAAATCCTAACTGGTGAGTCTCGAACCCGCGACCTCTCACAAGGAGAGTGGATGTCCGACCAACTGAGCTACAATTGGTGGACACCAAGACCATTAAACATCTTTGCATTTGTAATTGCTTGATTGTGTGTTTATTTATTTAGATAGCAACCAAAGTCAGAAATAATAATAATAATAATAATAATAATAATAATAATAATAATAATAATAATAATAATAATAATAATAATAATAATAATATGATTATTCTTTGAAAAGGCCTGACTTTTTTTTTTTTTTTTTTTGTAGTGGACAACCAGTGGTGTTGTGGGGGAGATAGTAATTGCTTGAACCAAAAAGGATTAGCTCTCAAAGAACACTTCTCTCTATCCACCGTTCGAGCTTTCAAGTTAGTATATATATATATATATATATATATATATATATTGTTATCATTTAACAATTTTAGGGGGAAGGGGGAGGGTTTTGTTTTTCTTGTAATTGGCATGATTAAAGGAGTTACCTAGCACAAGTTCAAAAAATCGTGTGACCTATAGAGTTATATTTCATGAGATTCTGTATGCATTTTTAATTTGAGAGATCAAAACAGTATAACGCGCGTTCCCCTAAATGAATAGTGGGAGAACAATAAACATATAATCAGCTTGATATTCAGGTTGCCCAAAAATGCCCTCCCAACTTAATATTATTTACATTTAAACCAAACCCTCCTAAACATTATATAATTATATCTAAGTCATAATATAACTTATTTTAAGTCCTCAATTATATATAAACTATAAATAGGTCCTTATATTATTTTAAGTCTCCTATTTTACTCATGAATTTTTAAGCCTCCTACATTCTTTATTTTCCTATATATAAACTACAAGAGAGAATATTTTTAATTTCTTTAATTTTTTCATTTTCTTTAACTATAACCTTTCTTTAACTAGTGGTGTTGTGGGGGAGAGAATAATTGCTTGAACCAATGAGGAGTAGCTCTCAAAGAACACTTCTCTCTACCCACGGTGGAGACCTCGTGTCCAAGCTCACAAGTTAGTATCTCTTTCATACACATTGTTTTAGTGGCTTGGGTGCTTAGTGAAATTTGATTGGACAATGCTTGGTGTTTGTTTATGTTTTTGCATCTTAACGAATTGCGTGATTTCCTACATTAATAAACTACCTTAAACAGGGAGGGCAGGCCTAGCCCTGTTTTTGAAACTGGAGGGATTTCATCACCCACTTCATCACTCCAGCTGTAGGAAACCAAAGCACATAATAAAATCAACTAAGATTAGAGCCAATTAGAAAGGTGTTCATAGGACAACTAGGACCTAAGTTAATCTGCTGAATTTTGTGTTGACCAAAGCTAAACCTAATGTTGGGTTTAGTCATTCAATGAACTCTGGGAGGTCGCTGCTACATGGGTAACTCACTCGGTACGCCAAATCATTAGTAAGCTGCAGACCACGGAACGACGTGATGCAACTAACAGTTTTAACTAGGAACACACACCCTAAGTACGTATTTGACACACATCGTTCTCATATAAGTCGGTCTACAGAGCGGTAGTCCAGGTACAGTTCTTAATTAGACCACGTGATCTCCTGTCACTTGTGCAATAATCCAGCTTCTAGCAAGCGTAACTCTGACCTTCTGAATTTAGACTTTGTATTATTGGATACAAGCTTTTAGGATCATCCTTTAGCACCCTATCTAATCATGCAACAATACATAACAGCGTGACGCTCGCTGGTTTCAATTAATATTGTCCCTATCTAATTGAAAGTTGTTTGCTTGGATTTGGCATTTGTGTGATTCAAAATTAATTGTTGCTTGTGTATGTCTTCTCAGCAATCATCTAGGGATACACGATCTGTGTGTTTTGTCTCTGTCATCCTTCCATCTCACTTTTATCCTTTTATGAAAGTTTGGGAAAAACCCAGCAAATGTTTGTTTCATACCCAAAATTTTTTTGACCACTCTAGCGATCGTTTGATTCACTCCTTAGGTTTTTCTAGCCACCTTAATCCGTTCTTTACTTCTTCACCACACTCACACTTCTCTCCACTTATCTCCCTTCACTGTCAAAACAACATTGAGATGGCAGGACGTTCAATTTGGGAAAACAATGTCCCCCTTGCTGCTAATGTGCACAGATGCATTGAGCTTCCCCCTATCACGACAGCTCAATTTGGGATCCGACCAGTTATTATCAAAATGTTGTTGAAGTTTAATGGGTTTGATCGAGAAAGCCCATATGTCCATCTTGAAAAGTTTCTTGAAGTTTGTGGTACTATTTAGGAACCAAAACATAGAAGAGGAAAATGTTAGACTTCGCTTATTTCCTTTCTATCTTGAGAATTGGGCCACCTCATGTCTAAATTCCCTCACTGCCAATTCCATCAAGTCATGGGAGGATTTAGTTAGAAAGTTTCTAGCGAAATACTTCCCCATGAGAAGGACCCTAGAAATTAGAAGTGAAATTGAAGAGTTTACTCAAACACATGATGAACTTTTTTACGAAGCATGAAACGCTTTCAAGATTTACTCATCAAGTGCCCCCGTCATGGCTTTGAAAAACGAGTGCTAGTGCAGAGTTTTTATAATGTATTAACTATCAAATCTAGAAAATGATCGAATCCATGCACCAAGGGAAATTCATGTGTAGAACTGGTACTGATGCTTATACCTTTCTAAGTGAACTTGCTGACAATTCTCGACAATGGGTTGCCCATAGAGACTTGAAACCTAGTTTTTTTGGAAATTCAGATCTATTTGTACCAAAGGAAGATTCCGAACCAGACATCAAAACCTTCCTCAACGACTTTGCTAAGGAAATTAAATCTATTGTAACGAAGTCCGCCTCCAAAGCTAAAGAGCAGACTTCTAAGCCTTGTACCTTTTCCCTCAAAGGAGATATATAGATTCTGATTGCCTTTTAACTTCAGGTGGCAATGGACCTCCACAGGAGGTGTGTATATTTAACTGTGAACATAAATCAAACACACTCAATCAAACATACACATCTGAAAATCGATATCACTCTAACCTTTCCTATGGTGGTAACTTTTATGTACAACCACCCAGAAGTTCAGGGGATCCTCCTTGGTTTCAACATCCTAGGCAACCTAGTGGACAAGCACACACCACACGCACCTATCCTAGACGTGTTCAATGTGGACCTCAATCTAACCAAGGGCAACAAAATTAATATCCACCGCAGGGAAGACCTTTTCCATACCAACAAAATCAGCGTGTTAATCTTTCTATGGTACTTGTCCCTCATAATTCCTATGGTCAACCTCAACTTAGCAACTCCCGGGACTTGGTACCTCAAACTCAATATGTTGCTGCTTTACACCTCCAAAACCATCATTGGAGGATATGATGCACCAATTAATGACAACGAATGCTATTAATTCCCAAGCCATCCAACAACTTCAGCAACAGTTGCAACATTTGACTGAAGGAAAAAGGAATATTCCCCAGTCAATCCATCCCTAATCCAAAAGGTGCTCACCAAGCCCATGTTTATGAAATTGGAAGTAGTGTTGATTCACATGGAGAAATTAAAGTGGTCACCACCCTTCATTATGGCCGAGCAATTGATAATGGCATAGAACAACAAAAAACAACTAATGTGATTTCCAAATAGAGCATTCCTAAATCAATTGAGATTGCTAAAGGTTCTTCTCAAACCAGTTTAGACTCACCCTTACAACTTCCCATAAAGCCAAGAAAATATATACCTAAGGCACTTTTTCTAAAAGCCTTTTTAGGTAACAAAAAGATAAGCAATTTTAACAAATACTAGAGGTTTTTAAAGGAGTTCACATCAACATCCCTCTTTTGTTAGCTATCCAGCAAGTACCAATCTATGCAAAACTTTTCATGGACATGTGTACTAAAAAGAGAAAAATAGAAGTACCTGAAACCGCATGCCTTGCAAGCGATGCCACATCGCTTATTCAACAAACTGGAGTGGTTAAGTATAGGGATCCAGGAACCCCTGCTATACCATGTTTCATTAGGAAAGACTTTGAAAGTTATGCCTTAATCGACTTAGGACCTAGTATGAATCTCTTACCTTATCATATATATATATATTTAAACTTGGGTTAAAGGAGATGCAACCAACAAAGATAGTTCTTAAGCTAACAGATGAGTCAAAATGATACCTTAGAAGAATAGTTCTGGATGTGATCGTCCGAGTTACAGATTTTTATTATCCACTTGATTTTATCATCCTAGACCCTAGCCCGGGCCCAAATAATCAAACTCCGGTCATCTTAGAGCGACCTTTCTTAGCAACTGCGGATTCCAACATTCCACCTTTTTAGTAACTGTGGATGTCAATATCAATTGTAGAAGCGGTAGCATGTCTGATTCCTTCGGGAACCGTAAAACTAAATTGAATATTTTAAGGCCTTGCAAAGGAGAGAGGATCTCGATATAATTGAGGAAGAAGAAGTGTGTATGATTTGATTTTTTGAGTCTATGACTCAATCGTCATCAGATGACGTATTGCTTCGTTGTATTTCACACTTTGGTGTGGACCTAGATATGGACGAGGCTATTGAAGAGGTCAAAAATATGTTGGATGGTGTACCCATAATGCATATACTTGAATCTGAGCCATTATCACTTTATCAATATGAGGAAGAGTTGTATTCCTCATCTTCCTTTATAGAATAGTCACAAGAGAGTGACTCATCCACAAGCTTTCAGAAATCACTAGAACTTAAGCCTTTGCCAAATGAATTGAGATATGCATTTCTCGGTCCTGAGGAGAGTTATCCAGTGATTATTGTCTCAGATCTCTCTGAGGAACATAGTGATAAGTTGTTGAGAGTCCTTAAATCTCACAAGTCAGCCATTGCTTGGAGTATCCATGACATTAAGTGTGTTGACCCTATTATCTGTGAGCATCATATTTATTTCAAAGATGAAACCAAAACCTCTAGAGAGCCACAGCGACATCTAAATCCCATTTTGAAATCGTAAAAGAAGTGTTGAAACTTCTGGATGCAAACATCATCTATGCTATCTCTGATAGCCAATGGGTTTACCCACTCCATGTGATTCCTAAGAAGTAAGAAATTATAGTTGTTGAAAATGAGAACAATGAACTTGTGCCACAAATAGTGAAAAGGGACAGAGAGTATGCATTGGTTATCACAAACTAAACTCTAATACTTTAAAGGATCACTTTCCCCTTCCCTTTATTGATCGGATGCTTGAGAGGTTAGCGAGCCATTCTTACTATTGTTTCTTGGATGATATTCTGGATACAATCAAATCCCTACTGCATAGGAGGATTAAGAAAAAACCACATTATCTTGTCCTTTTGTTACCTACATGTATCGTCGCATGCCTTTTGGGCTATGCAACGCACCCGGGACATTTCAAAGGTGCATGTTTAGCATATTTAGTGATATGGTGAAAAACTATCTTGAGATCTTTATGGATGATTTTTCAGTATTCGGCTCATCTTTTGACCAATGCCTACATCACCTCTCACTTGTCTTAGAGCATTGTGAAGAAAAATGTCTTGTTCTAAATTGGGAAAAGTGTCACTTCGTGGTAAAGCAGGGTATTGTTCTTAGGCACGTTGTCTATTCAAAAGGCATTGAAGTGGACAAAGCTAAGACTGATGTCATTTCATTTCTTCCAATTCCAAAATCTTTTAAGATGTGCGATCTTTTTTCGGGCATGCTGGATTTTATCGCCGCTTCATTAAAGATTTATAAAAAATTCGCATGTCATTTGAGCAGTCTTTTATCTACATTTTTGCATTTTAAATCTGATGTAGTCTCAGCTCCTATCATCCGAGCTCCTGATTGGGCGCTACTTTTTGAGAATATTTGTGATGCCTCTGACTACGCTGTACATGTAGTTTTGGGTTAGAAAGTTAACAAGATTCCTCATGTCATTTACTATGCTAGCAAGACTATGAATGAGGCTCAACTCAATTACTTGGCCACGGAGAAAAAAATGGTAGCCATTATTTATGCATTAGATAAAATTTGTTCCTATCTCATTGGAGCTAAGGTCACTGTTTACACTGACCATGCAACCCTTAGATACCTTCTCAATAAGAAGGATATCAAACCTCGTTTGATCTGATGGGTCCTTTTGCTTCAATAATTTGATCTTTAAGTACGAGATAAGTCAGGTACAGAAAATGCGATCGTCGACCACTTGTCTAGGCTAATATCACATTCATCTACTAGTATCTTGCCCATTCAAGAGGATTTCCCAGATGAACAACTTCTCTTGGTAGAGCAAGAGCTTCCTTGGTATGCTGACATTGTCAATTTTTTTGCAACTGAGGAACTCTACCAGATCGTGACAAGTTTTTGTCTAGGGTCAAGTATTATTCTTGGGATGAGCCATATTGAATGCTGCCCTGACCAACTTATTAGAAGATGTGTTTCAGAAGTTGAACAATTGAGCATCATTTCCTTTTGCCATGATCAAGCTTGTGGTGGGCATTTCACTTAAAAAAAACTGCCGAAAAGGTCCTCAATTAGGTTTCTATTGGCCTATACTTTTTCGAGATGCCCATGAGTATTATAAAACATGTCACAATGTCAAAAACTTGGGCGAATATCTCATCGACACATGATGCCTCTGAATCCTATTCTAGTAGTTGAAGTCTTTGATGTTTGGGGCAGTGATTTTATGGGACCATTTCCATCCTCCCCTGGGTATCACTACATCCTTCTTGTAGTGGATTACATATCTTAATGGATAGAGGCTATTGCCACTAGGACCAATGATCAAAAAGTTGTTTTGTTCACAAGGGAGTTTATTTTTAGTAGATTTGGCACCCCAAAGGTATCATTAGTGACGAGGGTAAACATATTTGTAACCGCGTCTTTGAGCATTTTGTAAAAAAGTATGGGGTTACTCACAAAGTTTCCCTTGCTTAGTAATGCAGTCATTTTTCGCTGCTTTGACCTTGACCTGCAAACCTGCTAGCCTGCACAAGGAATCCATATGAGCCACAAATCACCGTTGTGGTGGCTGATGGCACTCCGATGCTAAAGTCAGACAGGGATATGAGGAAGGTGTAATGGTGTAAACAGGGAATTTGTAGCGTCCCTTAGCTTACCAACCTCATGTCTTATTTATAGTGCTGGAGTCCTGGTTCGACCAGGCCATCGATGGCGTAGTTTAGGGAAGGAAATCTTCCTGAAAATCCTTCTTTAATTAGGAGTCGTGTTGTGGAGGGAAGTTTCCTTGTTAGTCTTGTGCTCCTAGATACGAGGGAGATAGTTCCCGTTAGAGAGCAGTCTCTTGGTAGAAGTCTCCATATGTGACATATACTCTGGAATCTGCTTTCTGGTTGGAAGCAAAGAGCTATTGTACTTACCCATCCGAAGCTGATCCTTGAGAAACTTGCCTTAACAAAGCTTACGGGTATTGAGGATAGCTATGAGACACGTGGGCTTAGCAGGTTGTAAGAATCCGAGTTCGTTTGGTGGACCGCATGGGCGGGCTTAAAATCGCTTGGGCCGGATCAATGTTGAAGTGATGCTAGGGCATGTTATTCTTCAAGAATATCATGACACGTGTATGGCGCAGAGTTGAGACCATTTTGGTGTATAATCAGCTACTCCCCTTGAGTTAGTAGGCCATCACATCGGTTCGCTAAGTCATTTCTCGAAAAAATACGCTGCTCATGATGATTGAGTCTAAATCTTACTTGAGCCGCACGCTTCATTAATTAATAATGCATCGGTTTAGTAGAGAAGAGGCGGGAACCCAATCCCTATTTAGGTCATCCTTTGTGCGGAGACTGACTCTTCTATTTTCATCACTCTTAAAGATTTCGTTTTGTTCATCTTCTGATTGAAAAGATTATTCATCTTCTTCATGGCTCACCAAAACCATCTTGATGACGCGATTTGGGCAAAGGGCCTTGAGTTTTTCGAAGACAGATTGCTTTCTGAATCCGGCCTTGCAAAAATTCAGATGAAGTTTGGGATCCCTAAGGATCTGCCATTATATGCTCTGAAGGATGATCATACCTCAATGTTTTCGCCGGCGGGGTTTATATGTTTGCATCGGGGGATGCTCCAAACTGGAGTCCGCTTTCCTATTCTTGACGTGATCTGGGACTGCTTTGATTTTTTTGGGATTTCTCCTGCCCAATTGATACCTAATGGATACAAAATCATTCTTCTCATTTTGATTAGAGCGAAGGAAATTGGCGTTCGCGTGACTCAGCGGGTGATCCAAATGCTGACTTCTCCTTGGCTGAACAATCACGTCGTTTGTAAGATGATGTCGTCAGCTTGCTTTGAGAACTTACCCGATGACTTCAAGTTCTGGCAGAAGTACTGCTTTTTGGCTCCTACGGATTCAAAGTACTTCCAGTTCAAGGGTCGTTTGCTCGAACTAGAGTTCAAGTCACTTTGTAAGTGTAGATTTATCTTCTGGTCCCATTGCGCTTGATTGTATGCTAATTGTTGCTTGTGTTTCCTGGAAAGATGGTTTCCCACTACTCCTCTTACCCCAAAGAAGCAAAACACTATGAAGAAATTTTGCGACTTGCCGACGAAGAATGTGGATGAGGTCATATGTGTTACCAACTTTATTCGCAGTGGGCTGTGAAACAACTGGCATGAGGCCCCTACTATTTACTGATCGTCGAGAGTTAAGTTTGAAGGTGGGGCCCTTTCTAAGAAAAGGAAAGCCGCCGGAGTCAAGGTTCCTATTTTGTCTGACACGGAGGGGCTGCCTGAGACTTTTGCCTCCTTTGTAAGTTCTAAGAAATCCCATGTTAGAATTGGGTCGTCTTTCAAACGATCTACTCCAGTAAGTGAAGATCATGAGTCTAATCGGTCTGTCAGGACGAAGGCCGAAGTGTTCGGCTGGGAGATGGACCACCTGCAATTAGCAAGGGTTAAAGATGCAACGAATCTTAGTGCTGCACAGGTAAAAGCTTTGAGCGAGAAGCTGATGTTGGCTGCCATGGCGGCTTCTACTGGTGTTGATCCATTCGATTCCGTTCTACTAGAGAGTCCTGATGAGGATTTGCTTGAGGTTCTAGAGTCCAATCGTTTAACTAGTGGGTTGTCCGATAGCGGCCGTGGTGACACAGGTCAAGTTTCTCGCAGTCTGCATTGTTTCCCTTCTTGCTCCAGGCCACATCTCAGGGTGATAGAGGGTTCGTTGGACAACTCGCTCCCTCCTCTTCCTCCGAATTTCGTTAAGTCGTCTCACATTTAAGGGTCGGCTATTGGTGACAAGGGAAAGGTTGCGGAGGAGGGCCTGGGATTAATGGTGACTACGAAAGGCGATGTTGGCGTAATTCCTCATCTAGATGCGCGGATAAGTCTGTTTGGCCCGAACTTAGTGAAGATGAGAAATCAGGTCTGGCACCAAGAGGTTGATGTGGATTATGCTTCGAGGAAGCATATAAGCAGGCGTCATAACTGGCTGATGTATCACTCTCCAAAACCCGAGGAGGATAGACTAGAAGGGCATATGGATAACGATTTAAAGTACCTTACGCTGGGAATGTCTCACTTCAACCAGGTGGCCGTCGCTGGGACGGAAGTCGGGGCGGCTCATGAGAAGGTGTACACCATGGAGTGTGTCTTCTCGAACATGCAGAGGATGTGTTCTGACGCGCGCTTTATGAAATTGAGCTTCTAAGGAAGCGAGCTGAAAAGAGGAGGCTGAAACAGTTGGTCGTAGTCGCTGAGACTCAGAGGGTTTATCTGGAAGCCCTTGAGTCTTACCTAGCAGAGGTAGTGTCAGCGAGGGATAGATTCAAACAGGAGTTGGATCTGACCCATCGCGACCTGGAGATTGCGCGGGAAGCTGCGGCTGAGGCGCGTTCTAATTTGTTGTCTCTCATTGAGGAGGATGCCTTGAAGGAGGCTGATTGGCCTATTCAGAAACAACAGTTGGAGTCCGGTGTGGAATTCAACTCTTGGGTGGAGAGGAAGGCCGAGGACCAGCTTGAACTTGAACAACATAAGCACAGTGTTGTAAAGAGCAATCTGATTACAGAGCAGTCTCATGTCGACGCACTGAATGGCAAACTTGAGCTATTGGAGCGTGAACTTGCTGAAGCGAAAACGCATGAAGAAGAGCTTCTCCGGGAAAAAGGCAAGTGTGAATTCTGCTGGGTTGTACTCAATAGATTGAAGCTGCTGGCGCTGATGAATGAGAAGCATTCTGAATGGGACCTCGATCATTATAAGAAGATGTCGTATGTAGACTTATCAGTGGTTTCTGCATCATCAAATGAAGAGGGCGATCCGGATCAAGATGCTCAGATTGAGACGCGTACGAATGCGACTCCTGCTCCCTCCTTTGTCAAGTTTAGCTCTTCTGTCTCTGTACCCCTTCCTAATAAGGGGCAGACTTTGTACACTTGTACCTTTTTTTGTTTCATCTGTTAATGAAAACAAATTCATTTTGAGTACGTTTTGTATCCATTTTGCGATCGCTTTCCCTATTGCGTGCTTTCCATTTTGCCTTGTCGTTTTACTTTGGCATAGGCTGGTTGGGTCAATAGGAAGTCGAGTGGTCTGTTTGCTGTTGAGAGTTTGACCATTTGCATTGCGAGTGACTCGGAGTCACTGTTGCTTAGTTACATTCAATAGTGGGCATTCCGCGAATGGTTTAGAAGCTGGTTATGCTACCCAGCTGTAGTACATCCTTAAGGTAAGCCACTGGGGGCTTGTTTTGCCTATCTACTGTCGGTCGCGGTCAGAATCATTTCGGGACTGACTAGGCTCCCACCTTCCAAACCATCTACACTCGCGCAATGGGGGCTACAGATTTGGGCTTTGATCAAAAGCTGTCATTACTAGCTAGGCTAACCTGATCGGGTTCGGCGACCGTTGTTTACAAATGGAAAGTCTTCGTCACCAGGCGAGACAATGCTGATTAGACTCCCACTTCCTAAACCATCGGCATCCGTGCTGGGCAGTCTAGGTGTCGGGATGAACCGAAAGCCGTCGTCAGCCAAGACTGACTAAGCTTGCCAAGCTAAGTGGAGGCTAGACCAGCTGCGGGCGTGCAAACCTATATCCGCGAGCGCAGTGCATTGTGCGGACGAGTTATGAAGAGACATGAGTACCTTGAATTACTTAGCGATATGCAGGTGTGATCCGTGTGTCAGGAAGGACCAAGGTTTCTGCTGCTCGTGTCAAGCACGTGGTAGAATATTGTTTGAATAGTGGGCCAAGCCCATGGTCCGTAGAGTGAGAGCTAGGGTTTCTTGTACGAAATACGCTATGTGTACTGCGTAGATTACATGGTAACACGTGTACAGTGTAGATCGCGAGACAGTTGTTACCCCCCCTCAATTAATGGGGTTGTGTGCAGCCTCGTTGATTGGATGAATGTGGCCTTGTGAAGTTTCCTTGGGAACCGTCGTCTCCTTGTTTCCCATACAGTATTCAATGCTGACAGTTAATGCCAAAACGCCCGTTTGGTAAACTATTATGTCTATATAATGGTGTTTCTTCATCGTTGTAGGCATTATCTTCTGTAGAGCATATCTCCTATAATGTTCTTACTCGAAGAAAATGCTTTGGGTTTTCCAAAGGCTGAATGGAGATCTCCATCGTTGGAGTCTGCGAATGTTCTGACATTTGCGCTGATGGGTCATGATGAGAACTGTTGTTATGTGTGGTCACCTGCTCTGGGTGAGCACCTAATTGGCTCATTGAGATCTCGTATCAAGGTGTTGGCAGATGCGTCATTGCTTCCGGGGGTGGTATCTCTGAGTCACCCCGAGTATCGAGCATGGGAAAAGTGTCCTCGCTTGGCAGCACTGTGAGACCTTAACTGTTTCGTCACTTGCGACCATATTTGTCTACTCTCTTCTACCTCCTTCGGGAAGCCGAAAGCTGTTTAAGAAAGTTTGCAACTTGTTGCAAGGTCTGCATTGTTGTTGTCGGGTCACTTTCTTGGGGTGATTTGGCGGAGCAACCGGCTGCTCCGTACTTTCAACCCCTTTTCTCACATTTGTCCTTCATCTTGGGACAAGTTTCTCGGAGAAGTCGTTGGGCAAAGTTTACATGGGGTACCTTTGTTATTTCTTTCGAGTCTTCCTGTGTAGTCGGACTGTTTAAGCAAGTCTTTACATTATGTCGCATCGGATTCAGATGCTTGTAGTATGTAATCTTTTGTACCCGCCTCAGGGCGCCCATTGTTACATCTTTCTAGTAATTAATATAGTATGTTTGAGTAATTCTTTCTTTATTTCTTAAATGATTGCAAATCACATAAGCTTCTAAGAACTAAAATTATACACCGACTATGGAAAGGAAAATAAACAACTGAAATTGAATAACTGTTAGCAGAGAGAAGTTGATCCGACCTTGAAGTGAATTCGCATGGCCCTTGCTGGATCGTTGGTACTTTCAGCGAACTGCCAAGCGTCGCTTTCGTCTCTAAGGCTATTGAAGAATAAACCTTGCGTGGGAGTTAATTTTTGTGCTGATGGAATGTCGGGGGGGGGTTGTACTTCCGTCTGCATTGACATCTTCATTCTATTGGGTTGAAGAACGGATTGCTCATGTATTGCTTGACTATCCCCTGTTTATGAAATGAGCCATCATTGTTGGGATCTTGTGCGAGTGGTGTGATGTATCCACAGTCACAGGGTCTGACTCTATTTCAGATTGCACTATGGGATCCAGTCGAATCTGGGAACATTCTATTTGCTTTAGTGCAACATAATGACAGCCTCGTGCCATAGGCTGGTCTCCACGTATCGTTTCTTCAGAGTGGTTAGCAATATACTTAACGCACTGGTGAAGGGTGGGGACTAATGTTTCCATTTGGTAGTTGCAATCCCAAGATAAGGTTGTAGGTAGACGGGGCGTCTACTACCAAGAAGTCCAGGAAGATGACTTTTTTCACTTGTGGCTCTCCTGCCACCACTGGTAACCTTATCTTTCTCGATCGGAAAGCATTTCTCTCCGTTAAATCCAATCAACGGGTATTATGAGGACGTCAGGTTATCCTCCTTGTGGTCCATACTGCGGAACGCGTTGTAGATCAGGACGTTGAGTGAGCTTCTTGTATCTACCAGAGTTCTCTTTACCTCCCACCTTGCAACGGAGGCCGATATGACGAGAGCGTCATTGTGCGGTGCTCGAACTCCTTTGAGGTCCTTGTCTGTAAAGGTTAAGGTGGGGATGGGGCTTTGCACCCTCGAGTAGTAAACCCGTTTGTCCTCATCTGCGGGTTGTGTCCGCATCTCCAGTAGAGTCCACTTGAGGGACTTGTTCGATTAGTTTTCATTCAGTCTGACTCTATGAAGGACAGATTATGCCCATAGCCTCCTTCTCGATCTCCTTGACTGACTCCCCTGGTTCCTGGGTTGTTCTGGTTGCTTCTCAGAACCCAGGAATTCCTTAAGCTTGACCCAGCGGATCCAGTACTCGATCTCATACCTTAGACTCTTGCAATTGTTGGTATCATGGCTGGCCACCTTGTGGTACGGTCAGTACTTGCTATTGTCACGTTTGGAGGGATCTCTGCGCTGCTTCAGGAGACACTTCAGATCTTCCAATTTTTCATGGAATTTAGGACATCTTATAGGCTTGAATTGAGAGGGGTCGCGGATCTGGATCCAACATAGTTGGAAGCTTTCTTTGGCCTGGCCCGGCCAGGGTCCGATCTGTTGTCATTGCGTTTTCGCTTGCTCCTTTCTTCATGCTCGCGCCTCATTCCTTCTTGTCCTTAGGAACGGAGGGCTTCTTTTCACCCTCTGTTTACCTTTTCACAGTTTTCAACTCTTTTAAGGTAATGTACCTCTGGGCGCTCTTGAGAAGCTCCGTCATATCCAAAGGGGGTATCAAGGTGAGGCATTCATAAAGCTTTCACTCATTTAGGCCCGCGGTGAAAGCCGTTACGGCTGTGTCGTCGCTGCAACCATCAATGAGTGTCAGCTCGTTGTTGAAGTGCGTGACATACTCTTTGAGTGTCTCATTGGTTGGTTGCTTCAGAGATAATATGTAGTGTGGGCCCTTTCGGAGGCGTTGGCTTTCGACAAAATGCGCCAATAACTCTTTCGCTAGTGTGTTGAATGAGTAGATTGACTTTAGCAGTAGGATGTGGAACCATGTCAGTGCTGACTTCTTTAGGCTGGTAGGGAAAGTTTTTCACATCACCGACACATATCCTTATTTGAGTGCCATTACATGCTGGTAATGGCGTAGGTGGTCGAACGGGTCGGTGGTCCCATTGTAGAAGTCGAGCTTTGGAGGTGTGAACTTCTTTGGAAAGGCTTCGTTCATGATACGATCCACATATGGTGGAACAGAGAGACGGTACAACACGTCTGGGTCGTGCGCCCCTCTGCGGATGAGGTTCTGAGGGCTGAGCCTCACTGCCTTTAGAGTCAGTTCTGCGTTGGCCGCGCCGCCTCCTCTAGTCCAATGCAAACTAGCAGGGGCTTGACTCTCTTATGCTTGCTCTCTGTCATCTTTCGGAGATGGAGGCATGTGCTGCTCCTGATCTCCATTAGCGGGTGGAGGGTTTTGTTGTACGAGAGCCTCTACTGCTTTGGCGATTTGTTGTATTTGAGATGACAACAAATATATCTTGGGGTCCGTCATTGTTGTTGTTGGTGCGGGGGTGTGAATTTACTGCCCGTGCGTTACCGGCACCAATGAGAGCTGCGATATAGTGCCAGTCTGAGCGTTTGACATGTCCCCTTGTTCTCCATTGTTGCATGATCTAGTGGTCACAATCTCTTTGTATTTTGAAGAGAAATTATTCTAGTGAAATGTTAGGAACTTTGTCGTCCCTGCGGACGGTCCCAAACTGATGCAGTCATTTTTAGCTCCCTGTTTTGACCTTGACTTGCAAACCTGCTGACCTGCACAAGGAATGCACGTGAGCCATGGACCACCGTTGTGGTGGCCGATGACACTCCGATGCTAAAGTCAGACAGGGATCTGAGGAAGGTGTAATGCTGTAAACAGGGAATTTGTAGCGTCTCTTAGCTTAACAACTTCATGTCTTATTTATAGTGTTGGAGTCCTGGTTCAACCAGGCCATCGATGACGTAGTTTAGGGAAGGAAATCTTCGTGAAGATCCTTCTCTAACTAGGAGTTGTGATGTGGAGGGAAGCTTCCATGTTAGCCCTGTGCTCCTAGATACACGGAGATAGTTTTCGTTAGGGGTGGGCATCCCATCCCGCGATCCCGATCCCGTCCCGATTTTTTCGGGTCTTAATGGGATTGAATAATTTCATCCCGATCCCATCCCATCCCGATCTACAATGGGATGGGATGGGATGAAGATTTTCAATCTCGCCAATCCCGTCCCGAGCTAATTTTTTAATATTTATTATTAATATTTTTATTTATTTATTTATTTATTTTTATTCATATAAACTTACAGATGACTGACATAAACTCATGGTGTTTACAGTGGTAACAGAAATGTTACTTCAAGAAATGTTTGAAGAACCTCTGTTGTTGTGACCACACCCAAGTATGAATTCTGGAAAAGCAATAGACTGACCACTTGCCAAAGCAATGATCAAAGTATCAGCTAGAATTGTTCCAGAAGTGTGTGAGTTACCAGAATATGATGTTTGGTATACACAAGGCTTGCTTCTATTGTCTATACATGAGTGTGGACATAAATTGGAACAGCAAGGCACTTCCTTATAAGTAGAAGATTTTTTGGGGGCATTCTGCTTGTAACAATTTTGACAAGGCTGATATTGGATCCATGACAGCATAGTCTGTGTATCCACAGCAAGTAAGACTTGAGAAGGTGGATTACCAATAAAGATTTTTACCAAGTAGATTCCTTGACCTAAAGACGACCCACGAAGGCCAATGGTTCGCAACATTGCATTTCTTAACCAGTTTGACTTTGTATCTGAAGCACTGTAAAAAGGAAAAAGTGGTGAATCTCGATGGAATAGATCGATTCTCAAACTTTCTTGTTGGTAGCCAAGAGAAAGATTGGCCAAGTGAGATAGGACAGCCAGGATCATAAGAAGAAAAAGAAATGGAGATTCAGTTGACATGCTAGCCATGGTTGAAGAGGGGACATGCAAATGGAGCTGAAAGTTGAAGTATTTGTAGAGAGGAAACAAAGCTTAGATTGTAAATGTGAACTAGATATTGCACTCACAGGCAGCACGCAGATCCCGTCTAGTCCCGATCCTGTATGAACGGGATGGGATAGGGATGGGTATATCTCGTCCCATCCCGTCCCGTGCCCACCCCTAGTTTTCGTTATGAGAGTAGTCTCTATGTAGAAGTCACCATATGTGACATATACTTTGGAGTCTACTTCCTGGTTGGAATCAAAGAGCTGTTGTACTTGCCTGTTCAAAGCTGGTCCTTGAGATACTTGCCTTAACAAGGCTTACGGGTATTGAGGATAGCTATGAGACACGTGGGCTTAGCAGGCTGTAAGAATTCGAGTCCGCTTGGCGGACCGCATTGGGTGAGCTTAAAACCGCTTGGGCTGGATCAGTGTTGGGCTGACGCTAGGGCATGTTATTCTTCGAGATCATCATGACATGTGTACGACGCAGAGTTGAGACCGTTTTGGTGTATCATCACTTACCATCCTCAAACAAGCGGTCAAGTTGAAGTCTCAAATCGTCAAATCAGAACTTCCTCGACAAGACTATCAATCCTAATCGGAAAGATTAGTCTTTGCGCCTTTTGGGTGCCTTATGGGCATATCAAACTGCATTCGAAACCCCTTTGGGGATGTCACCCTATAGATTGGTCTTTAGTAAACTTTGTCACCTTTTTGTCTAACTGCAACATAGAGGTTATTGGGTTACAAAGAGTCAAAACTTTGACCTCGATATGGCTGGTCAACAACTAAAGCTTCAAATTGATGAGCTAAAAGAATTGAAATATGATGCTTATGACTTATCCAAAAACTAAAAGATGAAGTGGATACATGACAAAAACATCATGAGAAAAAAGTTTCAACTTGGTCAAAAAGTCCTACTCTACAACTCTCGCCTTCACCTCTTTCCATGTAATTTAAAAACTCGTTGGTTTGGTCCATTAATTGTTCGTGATGTTAAAGACTACGATGCCATCACCGTAGAAAACCCTACTAAAGATAGTCTCTTTCAAGTAAATGGACAATGACTGAAGCCATGCCATGAACTTCCCACAAGGTCAGTGGAAACCATTCAGTTGATTGATTCTGACAATGAGGATTAGTCACGCCCACGAATCCTACTCCATTAAGCCTATTTAGGGGTGGTATTCATCACCCCCATTGCGTCCAACCAATGACTTTAAACTTAGCGCTATTGGGAAGCAGCCCAGGCAATTTATGCATTCAATCATTTATAAAAAAAATTAATAAAAATAGTAAAAAGATTAATAATACAGCTAATGCATGTTTGGGGTGGTATATTTTTTAATACATCACCCCCACCAACTCGAATTTTTCATTCCAGGGACGGTACAGATGTTCAAAAAATCACCTTAGGTAATAAGTTCCAATTTTTATTTCTCACTTTCAATTATATTTGTTAATACTGAGGACAATGTTTTATTTTTTTTTTTGGGGGGGGGGGGGGGGGAGATTTATCAAAATTCATACCTCTTTTGAAAATCTTAATCTAAAAAATAAATAAAAAATGGTGTGATATCCTAGCTATGATGAGATTGGATTACTTGATTCACTACATTTAGGCAAAAAGATGTTGGAAGTTTATTAGTCGAGTAAACATTGTATTTGAGCATTTAGGAACAAACCAATTTTTGCACAATGACCACAAATGTAGTTTGGGATAGAGAAGTAAGTAACTTCCTGAGAATCTAGAGGAATGATAGTGGAGACTTTAACCTTGTGAGCCATCAGACCTTTCATTTATTTAGGGGGTTTTTACACAACTCCGAGTCATAACTTAAAATTTTATTGGATCCCACATTAACGAGTTGTGAAGTCTCATTATTCTTCTTTCTGGTTGATCATTGAGGAGGACATCTTTTTCGAGTTAAAAGAAACATAGGTTTTGTAGTCTATTTGAGACTTATAATTATTACCAAACCTTAGAAGGTCAATTAGGCATCTCTTATCGATCTGAACCTTCTCAAAACCATCTTGCTAACCATTCCATCCAATACCAATGTAAGCCTTTGTTTTGGTTTATTAGACATATTAAAAAAAACCTATTTTCAAATTTATGTTTTTGAAAGGTGTTAGGAAGTTTTATGAAGAAAATGGGAGTACAAAATGAAAATCCAAAGTCTAAGGTATTTCAGAAAAAATAATTGTGAAAAAAGAAAAAAAAAAAATTCTGAATAAAGAAACAAATAAAAAAGGGTTGTGAAGAAGAAAGGAAAATAAAAGGAAGTAATTGATGTGTTCCCTATTAAGCTACTTGAAGACCCTACATTTTCAGAAACATCTCTTTACTTACCATCTATCCCTACCTTTCCAAATTCATTTTTTTCCTGGAGAAGTCGTAATTTACCTTATGGTAAGGTATGGTAAGAAGTGGAAAGTAGATGAGAAGACGCTATGGTGGGTAACTCGACATTCTTGCAAGTGATCAACATTCCTTCAATGAGACTATTATTCTCTTTCATGTCTGTTTATTCTTATAAGCATGTGAGAAGTTTGAATTTTTGTATTCACTCTTTTCCTCACATGCAAGAGAGAAAATATTTTACCAAAACTCAAAATAATCATTTAAGAGAGATTAATTGGCGAGTCAACTATTCCAAATATGGATTAGATGTACATTACTTTGACAAGAAAAATTGCATTTGTTGGTTATTCACACACACACATTGATCCAAAGTTGCTCACATGTAATGTGCATTTTAGTAACTACTTACATGTCTTTTGTCTTCAATGTGGTTGAATAACAAAGATATTCTCTGAGAAAAATAGGGGACACATCAATTTTGTTTCTAAAAGAAACATGTTAGTGGGCGTCATCCGGGATAACCCTCAGGAGGCTAAAACTCCTCCTTTAGTGTCATGCTAGAGTTACAAGGCATTGTTGCATATTGTAAATGCTATCGATTCATACCAACGAAAGTGGCATTGACATCTTTGAGAAGTTTAGGACGAACAAAAATATTTAGTTTTGTGTTCTTATCTTTGTTTTTGTTGTTCTTTGCTAGAAGACTAGGAAAACGTTGTTTGGGGGAGGTGTGATAAGCACAAAAAACATTGATTTTTACATCCTAAATATACAATTGCTAAGTCCAATTATCCAATAAAATATCTATTACGTGTATCTTGCAGAAATTAAAGCACTAATCTGAAAACATACACAAAATGACACAATAAGGCTGAATTCAACAACTAGAAGGACCAAAGATTTTCAAGCTCAAGAACCATAAAGTCAAGCTCACAAAGCATAAAAACTACAAATCTCGAGGAAATCAACATGAAGATTTTGACATCTACATGACCAACTTTATCATAGCAAAAAAATATCTACAATACATATTTCCTTATTTCACTCCAACACATTTTCTTATTTCACTCCAATACATTTCCTTATTTCACTAAAACATATTTCCCTATTTCACTAAAACACATTTCCTTATTTCACTCAAACATGTTTCTTCATTTCACTCCAACACATTTCTTTGTTCCACTCAAATATGGTTTCCTCATCTTTCCCTATTTTACTCCACTCCATTAGCATTGAATATTCTCACCCTTCTTACCTATAAATACCCCATCATTGGTTCATAAAGAGTAGTTTTGTTTTGAAAGAGTTTATTGAGTAGTTTTTGGTTTTGGAGAGCTTTTGTCTTGAAGATATTTTTGGTTGGAGCAGTCTTTGGCTTTAGATTTTTGCTTGGTAGAAAAGAAAGTACAGAGAAGTGCATGTACTACTTTGTTTCCAAAATTTTAATTTTTTATTGAAGTAGAAGTAAGTTCCATTTTTATTCAAGCATTTATTGTCTTTCATTTTATCTATTTTTAGCAATTGTTTCTCTTTCTGAACTATCTCCTGTAACTTTTAGTTTACTTTCATTATTCATTGAGAGCTAATCTCCCCTCTCAATGGAAGAAATTGAACCCCATAATGATATAATGATAGTTAGATTGTATTTCATTTGGGAAGTAAAGTAGAACAATGGATTGTAAGAAGTACTTCGAAAGAAGGCTTCATTTGTTAAATGGATAATAATTTTGATTCGAAAGAATAAAATTATTTGCATGTCTTTCAGGATTTTCCAATGAAAAACTAAACCAAAATCAAATGACATTTTAGAAATAAAACAATAGATTCGGTTAAAGTTTGAGGAAAATGAAAATACTTTTACTTCTTAAATCCCACAACTCAAGTCATGTAGGTTGAAAAGATTTGAGTATTTTGGGAGAAATTGAAATTACACTATACAATATCATTATGTTTGAGTGGGGTGATTTTCATACCGTTGAGATTTCTCTATATTTTGTTTTTGTTATAAGTTAATTATTTTGTTATGAAATCATATTTTCGCTCAACATTTCACCATCTATTAATGTGTGTCTTCTCTTTATTTTTAAATTGAAATCCAAATATTGTCTTATAAACCAAGTGAAGTAGTTGATAACCTCTACTTCTGCTATGCATTGTTTTAAAAAAAAAGGAATAAAAAAAGTATTTCTTTGATTGATGTCAAAAATCATGCAGCGACATTAATGTTGGTTTTTGGCATCAATCACCAACCCCTACTTTTTACAACCAAAATCAGCATCTATCAAAAATTGATTAATTATATCTATGCCCCTAATATAATTTATGTGAGGGGCCCCTCAGTTATCTATAAACTATAAATATGCCCTTATAATAATGAGACTGTATTCTTTGGTTACAATATTTTACTCCATAATATTCTTTAACTTTTTAATTAATTAGATTGGTTAAATTAAAGTATAAATGATCTTTATGATTATCTTGCTTAGAAATCTTTAGTCAAATCTTATAAAATTTTAATTTTTACATATTATTGAATTTTTGAATAAAAAAAAATACTGAACATACTCTCCCGTAGAGCGCGTCCACACCCTGGTGAGTACTAAATTTACTAAAATTTTAATATGATAGTACTTAAAGTTGCATGAAACGGATCAAACCCAACTTACCAAATGTACATATGAATCTAACTTGCATACAACCCATATTAACAAGATACAAGTGTTTCGTGCAATGAAAATTAGATATAGTTAGCTATTCAATGGTTGTCCTCAAATTGAGCGACCTATCCCAAACCATTTAAAAATATCCCCACACTCACTTCTTCATGCACCATTTTCACTGCAATTGGCCTTACAATATTTGAGAGAAACTACACTTTCCATCAAACAAAAATCACTTTGCGCAATGGCATGATATGGCACTGTTGTCTTTGCTCTCATCTCCATTGCTATGGTAGGCTCACTTTTTGCACAAGAATCAACATTGCCTTCATTAATTGAGAAGGCGAAAGGCCATGCTCCGGCAACTAAGAATTCTGATAGTAATGGTGATTCGACAACTTCTTTCGATAAAGAAGCTTTTCTAAAAACATTCAATGCAAAAGTTGTACGTGGCTCCCTGTCCCCTGCAAGTGCACCGACATCTACAGATCTCATATCCGCCTCTTGTTATCCCACATCGACTCCCGCATCAAGCCCCACATTTTCAAAAAGTAGTGCCGATGCATTGGAAGTTTGTGGAATTATTAGTGTCGCTGCTATTGTTGGATTTTTGTTTTGAGCAAAAATAAGTCCTTGTATCGAGGTATAGGTATTGAACACATGTCATGTTGTTGTAGCATGTAATTCCTCCTTTTGTAAGGGTTTCACTTTCACCTCTTTATGATTATTTTGTAAGTTATATAAATTTTTTTTTTTAAAGTAATTCCTCACCATAGTAGTTGGGTTGTAATTTGTAAGAAACTCCATACATTCTCATTTGTACAATCTATTTCTCTCAAGCAAAGCCATCTAAATCTATATAAATATACACACACAGTTAGATGGCTTTGCTTGAGATAAATATATTGTATTTTATGGGATTACATGCATAAATCCATTCGAAATTGTTAGTCTTGAGATTTGTTTCATTCTGAGCTTGTTAAGGAAGTGGGATGCCATGTAAGAAAAACAAAACCCTCCGCCTCCCCAATTAAAGGTTTGTGACAATTTTGAGGGCTAGCTAGGTTGGGCAATTGATCATTATACCAAATCTAGATGACAAATAACATGACAAGAATGTCGAGTTACCCACCATAGTGCCTTCTCATCTACTTTCCACTTCTTACCATACCTTACCATAAAGTTAATTAGGTCTTCTCCAAGAAAAAAAATGAATCTTGCTTGACATATATATATTTTGTTGCCATTTAACAATTTTAGGGGGAAAGAGGGAGAGGAGGGTTTTGTTTTTCTTGTAATTGGCCTGATTAAAGGAGTTACCTAGCACAAGTTCAAAAAATTGTGTGACCAATATAGAGTTATATTTCATGAGATTTTGTATGGATTTTTAATCAGAGAAATCTGAACGGTATAATGTGTGTTCCCCTAAATGAACAGTTGGGGAATAGTAAACATGTAATCAACCTGATATTCAAGTTGCCCAAAAATGCCTTCCCAACTTAATATTATTTACATTTAAATCAGACCATCCCAAACATTATATAATTATATCGAAGTCATAATATAACTTATTTTAAGTCCCCAATTATATATAAACTATAAATAGGTCCTTATATTATCTTGAGCCTCCTATATTACTCTTGAATTTTTAAGCCTACTACATTCTTTATTTTCTATATATAAACTACAATAGAGAAATTTTTTAATTTTTTTTTAATTTTTTTTAATTTTCTTTAACCTTTTTCTTATTTTATGCATTTTTGGGGTAATTTTTAGCATATAACTGAAGCAACACAAGATGGCTCAAACAATGTCATTTCACCCTGGACATTTTATAGTAAATTAATTGACAGGTCCTTGAATTTCTGTAAAAAAAAAATCCAGATTTTATTGAGGCCGATTGCTTGTTGAACAAATTGGTTTGAGAAGAGTGTGTGAAAGTTGCGGAATTGCCTAAGACTTGCTTGAAAATATTTTTTATTTTTTTTATGTGTACTTTCTAGTAAGGAAGAGAGTTTACTGTTTAATAATTATTTTAATATGCCTCGAATGGTCGAGTGCAACTTGTAATAGTTAGACATTATTTAAATATTTGGTTGATAGTTAGTTTTAGGTTGGAATTAATTCACTTTCTCAAAAAAAGAAAAAAAATTTGACTTCTTGACCAAAACCATCAAACATCTTTGCATCTATAATTGTTTGATTGTGTGTTTATTTATTTAGTTAGCAACCGAATTTAGAAATTAAAATAATAATAATAATAATAATAATAATAATAATAATAATAATAATAATAATAATAATAATAATAATAATAATAATAATAATAATAATAATAATAATAATATGATTATTCTTTGAAAAGGGCTGGCTTTTTTTTTTTGTAGTGGACAACCAGTGGTGTTGTGGGGGAGAATAATTGCTTGAAACAAGGGAGTAACTCTCAAGAACACTTCTCTCTACCCCCACGGTGGAAACCTTGTGTCCGAACTCACAAGTTAGTATATATATATATGTGTGCGTGTGTGTGTGTGTGTGTGTTCTGTTGTCATTTAACAATTTTAGGGGGAAGGGGGAGGGGGAGGGTTTTGTTTTTTCTTGTAATTGACCTGATTAAAGGAGCTACCTAGCACAAGTTCAAACAATCGTGTGACCTATAGAGTTATATTTCATGAGATTCTGTGTGGATTTTTTATTTGAGAGATATGAACAATATAACTCATGTTCCCCTAAATGAATAGTGGGGGAATGGTAAACATGTAATCAACCTGATATTCAGGTTGCCCAAAAATGCCCTCCCAACTTAATATTATTTACATTTAAACCAAACCCTCCTAAACATTATATAGTTATATCTAAGTCATAATATAACTTATTTTAAGTCTCCAATTATATATAAACTATAAATAGGTCCTTCTATTATTTTAAGCCTCCGACATTCTTTAATTTCCTATATATAAACTACAATAGAGAAGATTTGTAATTTATTTAATTTTTTCATTTTCTTTAACTTTTTTCTCATTTTAATGCAATTTTTGGGTAATTTTCAGCATATAACTGAAGCAACACAGCAGCAGATGGCTCAGACAGTGTCATTTCACCCTGGGCATTTTACATTAAATTCAATGATAGACCCTTGAATTTCTGTAATTTTTTCAGATTTTATTGAGGTCGATTGCTTGTTGAACAAATTGGTTTGAGAAGTGTGTGTGAAAGCTGTGGAATTGCCTAAGATTTGCTTGAAGACATTTAAAAAAAAAATTATGTGTACTTTCTAGTGAGGAAGAAAGTTTACTGTTTAATAATTTTTTTTAATATGCCTCGAATGGTCGAGTGCAACTTGTAATAGTTAGACATTATTTTAGTATTTGGTTGATTGTTAGTTTTAGGTTGGAATTAATTCACTTTCTCAAAAAAAAAAAAAAAACAAAAAAAGAATAAAATGGGAGTTTTTCTGTATTAGTGTTTTAGGTTGGAATTAATTCACTTTCAATCAAACAAAAGAAATTCATTTTACATTCCCAAACGCACAGTTGGCAGTGACACACGTGTTTCACTGTTCCAGCAGTGGATATTCGTTATATAGTCGTACATTTATGAATCTGTCCACACTCCGCAAACCAATACGTTGAAATTTGAATTTGCAAGTCAAGCTTTTTAGCAACACCATTTCTATAGAAAGGTACTTAGTGTTTTAAATTTCTTCAATTCAACAAAAATACTCTAGCAGAGTGGGAGGTTAGACTAATCCTGACGAAACTAGAATGCATGTAAAAATAAATAAAATAAAAAAGACCTCATATAAAAGCAAGCACCCATGAATCACAATGCAATATCTAAGAAAAGGGAAAATATGTCATATATGTACGACATCGTGTCTCATTAGCTTCATAACCAATGATTTGCCACAAGGTTATTAAATCCAGCCAATTGTCATCCTTGGTATTACTTCCATTCTTCCCGAGCCAAAAAATGAAAGCACCCTAAAAGGGTTAATTTTTTATACTACCCTAGAATAAATAACTAATTAAAGATTCCCCCTATTTGATATTGTATTATGGTCACCCCTTGGACTACCAGTCAACGTCCCTTAACCGTTAACTGCCTCTCATGCGACTTTCGAGGTAAAATTAAGGGGGGAGATTAAACAGGACAAATTAAAAAAAAATAGATTTCTTCCCCAACCATCCCTTCTCTCTTAGGGGTTGTCTGGCAACCAAAAGTACATGCATTTCTACTTATTCTAGTAGAACTTATGTTGCAAATTAGGTAGTTATTTTTATAGTTAGTTTGGTTAGATTACATGAGGAGGAGAGATAAAAAGTTTAGGATACATGTGACATCATAAGAGAGTGGGTAGTTATTTCCATAAGTCAAAATATTTACAAGTCAAAAGCAAAAAAATGGCATTAGATTTAAGCAAAAAAAAAAAAAAAATCCTATAAAATTGAAAAGTTTGAAAGTCTCCAACTTATTTAGATAGTGTTTGGCGGTTATATAAGCAAATAAATTGTTTGTGAGTGAGTTCCCAAACACCCCCTTAATCAATTGACAAAGCCTTCACCACCAGCTACCTCATTTTACACATCTCTCTCTCACTCTCTTCCTTCCCATTCTTGTATTTCTCTCCCACTCTCATTGTCTCTTCACAGAGGGGGTGGTGTTTCGGTTATGATCCGAATAAGACGTGTAAGCGGGTGGGGATGGCAATGGGGGTGGTTACATCAATTCAAAAGTTGGCAATGACACACGCGTTTCACAGTTCCAGCAGTTAATATTCGTTTTTAGTTTTTAAATCCCTTAACCCCACCCCAATGACACACGCGTTCCATTGTTCCAGTAGTGAATATTCATTTTATTTTTATTTTTTAATCCCTTAACCCTCCTACCCCAAATGTTGCAACATCATTCGAACTCCGGACTTGTAATAACATCCGCCACAAGTCTACCGCTGAGATGGTACGCCATTGGCGCAAAATATTTGTTATATAGTAGTAGATATATGAATATGTCCATACTCCTCAAATGCTGAGGGCAGTTGCAGCGATTCAAAAGTAGGCATGACACACACGTTTTACTGTTCCAACAATGAATATTTATATAGTAGTAGATATATGAATATGAGTACACTCCGCAAAGGCTGAGGACGGTTGCAGCAATTCAAAAGTTGGCAATGACACACGCTTTTCACTGTTCCAGCAGTGAATATTCGTTATATAGTAGTAGATATATGAATATGTCCACACATCTCTAACAAATACGTTGAAATTTGAATTTACAGGTCAAGCTTTTCATCAACACTATTTCTTTAACAAGGTACTCAAAGATTTAATTTTCTTCAATTAAACCAAAATGCTCTAGCAGACGAAAGTAGAACGCATGTAAAAATGAATAAAATTAAAAAAAATCTCATATAAAAGCAAGCACGTACGAATAACAATGCAATATCTAAGAAAAGGGGAAAATATGCCATATATGTAATAGATCGCGTCTCATTAGCTTCATAACCAATGATTGGCCAAAAGGTTATTAATCTCGCCAATTGTCATCCTTGATATTCCTTTCATTCTTCATGAGCTAAAAAATATGAAAGCACCCTAAAAGGGTTAATTTTCGATACTACCCCAAAACAAATAGCTAATTAAAGATTCCCTCTATTTGATATCGTATTATGGTTCCCCCTTGGACTACCAGTCAACGTCCCTTGACAGTTAACTGTCGTACATTTGATTTTCAATGAGTAAAAGGCCCTAAGGAAATTGAACCACAAAAAACCTCAAGATATAAACTCGAATCTCGAGGTAATATTAACGAGGAGATTAAATTAGACAAATTAAAAAAATACAATTCTTTCCCAACCACCCCTCCTCTCTTAAGGGGTGTTTGGCAACCGAAATTACAAGCACTTTTACTTATTTTAGTAGAACTTATGCTACAAAATAGGTAGTTATTTTTATAGATAGTTTGGTTAGATTACATGAAGAGGAGAGATAAAAAGTTGAGGATACATGTGAAATCATAAGGGAGTGGGTAGTTATTTCCATAAATCAAAATATTTATTAGTCAAAAGGAAAAAAAAAATGGCTTCGGAATTAAGCAAAAAAATAACTCCTTTAAAGTTAAAAAGTTTTGGAGTTCCCAAACTTATTTAGGCAGTTTTTGGCGGTTAAAAGCAAATAAGTTGTTTTTGAGTGAGTTCCCAAACACCCCCTTAATCAATTCACAAAGCCCTCGCCACCAACCACCTCCTCTTATACATCTCCTTCTATAAGTTGTCTCACTCTCTTCATTTTCCTTCTTTTATTTCGGTCCTACTCTCATTGTCTCTTCACAGAGGGGGCGGTGGTCCGGTTAAGATCCGAAGAAGATGTGTAGGTGGGGTGGGCAATAGGGGTAGTTGCAGTAATTCAAAAGTTGGCAATGATACGCGTTTCACTGTTCCAGTGGTGAATATTTGTTATATAGTAGTAGATCACACTCCGCAAAGGCTGAGAGTGGTTGCATCATTTCAAAAGTTTGCAATGACACACGCGTTTCACTGTTCCAACAGTTAATATTCGTTATATAGTAATAGATATATGAATATGTCCACACTCTGCAAAGGCTGAGGGCGGTTGCAACAATTCAAAAGTTTGTAATGACACACGCGTTCCACTGTTTCAGTAGAGAATGTTTGTTATATAGTAGATATATGAATATCTCCACAATCCGCAAACAAATACGTTGAAATTTGAATTTACAGGTCAAGCTTTTCACCAACACTATTTCTATAAAAAGGTACTTAAAGATTTAATTTTCTTCAATTCAACCATAATACTCTAGCAGAGCGAGAGGTTAGACTAACCCAAATGAAACTAGAATGCATGTGAAAATAAATAAAATTAAAAAAAATCTCGTATAAAAGTAAGCACCTACGAATTGCAGTGCAATATCTAAGAAAAGGGCAAAAATATGTCATATAAGTAAGATATCGCGTCTCATTAGCTTCATAACCAATGATTGGCCACAAGGTTATTAAATCTAGCCAATTGTCATCCTTGTTATTCCTTTCATTCTTCTTGAGCTAAAAACCGAAATCACCCTAAAAGGGTTAATATTTGATACTACCCTAGATCAAATAGCTAATTAAAGATTGCTCCTATTTGATATCGTATTATGGTTCCCCCTTGGACTACCAGTCAATGTACCTTGAGCATTATACTGCCTCACACGTGACTTTCAATGACTAAAATGCCCTTAAAAATTGTACCACAAAAAAACCTCAAGATATAAGTCGAATCTCGAGGTAATATTAAGGGGGAGATTAAATAAGACAAATTAAAAAAATATATAATTCTTCCCCAACCACCCCACATTTTTTAAGGAGTGTTTGTCAACTAAAACTACATGCACTTCTACTTAATTTAGTAGAACTTATGCTACAAAATAGGTAGTTTTTAGTTTGGTTAGATTAGATGAGGAGGAGAGATAAAAAGTCGAGGATGCATGTGAAATCATAAGGGAGTTGGTAGTTATTTCCATAAGTCAAAAGCAAAAAAATGGCTTTGGACTTTTAAGCAAAAAAAAAAAAAAAAAAAATAAATTAAAAATCCTTTAAAGTTAAAGAGTTTGGAAGTTCCCAAACTTATTTAGGCAGTTTTTGGCAGTTATAAGCAAATAAATTGTTTTTTAATGAGTTCTCAAACACCACCTTAATTAATTCACAAGGCCTTCACTACCAGCCACCTCTTCCTAAACATCTCTCACTTTCTTCCTTTTCCTTATTTTATTCCTCTCATACTCTCCTTATCTCTTCATGAGGGGGTGGTGGTTCGGTTAAGATCTGAGGTAGATGTGTTGGTTGGGTGGGGTGGGTAATGGGGGCAGTTGCAGCATTTAAAAGTTGGCAATGACACACGCGTTTCATTGTTCTAGATGTGAATATTCGTTATATAGTAGCAGATATATGAATATGTCCACACTCCACAAAGGCTAAGGGCGGTAACGACAATTGAAAATTCGGCAACGACACACGCGTTTCACTATTCTAGTAGTAAATATTTGTTTTATAGTAGTAGATATATGAATATGTCCACACTTCGCAAACAAATAAGTTGAAATTTGAATTTACAGGTCAAGCTTTTCAACAACACTATTTCTATAAAAGGTACTTAAAGATTTATTTTTCTTTAATTCAACCAAAATACTCTAGCAGAGTGGGTGGTTAGACTAATCCAGACGAAACTAGAATGCATGTAAAAATTAGTAAAATTATAAAAAAAAATCTCATATAAAAGCAAGCACCTAAGAATCGCAATGCAATATCTAAGAAAATGGGAAAATATGTCATATATGTAAGAGATCGCATCTCATTAACTTCATAACCAATGATTTGCCACAATCCAGCCAATTGTCATCCTTGATATTCCTTTCATTCTTCTTGAGCTAAAAAATGAAAACACCCTAGAAGGGTTAACTTTCGATAATACCTTAGAACAAATAGCTAATTTAAGATCCCCCTTATTTGATATCATATTATGGTTCCCCTTGGACTACCAATCAACGTCGCTTGACTGTTAACTGCCTCACATGCGAATTTTAATAACTAAAATGCCCTTAAGGAAATTGGACCCAAAAAACCTCAAGAGATAAACTCGAATTTCGAGGTAAATTAAGGGGGAGATTAAATAAGACAAATTAAAAAGATTTACAATTCTTCCCCAACCACCCCTCCACTCTTAGGGAGTGTTTGGCAACCAAAAGCACAAGCACTTCTACTTATTTTAGTCGAACTTATGCTACAAAATAGGTAGTTATTTTTATAGTTAGTTTGGTTAGATTACATGAGGAGGAGAGATAAAAAGTTGAGGATACATGTGAAATCATAAGATAGTTGGTAGTTATTTCCATAAGTCAAAAGTTAAAAAGTTAAAAAAAAAAAAAAAAGGTCTTCAGTTTTAAGCAAAAGAAATAATTTCTTTAAAGTTAAAAAGTTTGGGAGTTCCCAAAACTTATTTAGATAGTTTTTGGGAGTTCCCAAACTTATTTAGATAGTCTTTGAGTGAGTTCCCAAACGCACCCTTAATCAATTGGGATTTTTTGAGTTTAACCCTTGTTTTCTGATGGAACCATTAAGTCCACGTCATTAATTGATCAAAATTAATTTTTGGATCCTTTTACCCTTACCTTCAGTTAAACCAATTTTCATAGCACCAATTTTTCCCTTCCATCATCATGGTCGCCTCCATCCTCTCACTCATTTCCATCTCCACCCTCGAATGGTGCACGTCTAGCATCACATATGCATTGATTGTGCTAATCATGAACATCCTAGTATATTTCTCAATCTTCTCAAATAATTGAACAAAACGTCTTGATTTTATAAAATTTAACACCAATATCTTAGTACTTTGTTTGAAGCAGAAGAGGTTGAATTTTTAGAGTGGGTTTAGACCAACCAGTAAACAAATCTACTGGAAGTTTGGAAACTCTTGCATCAACAGTCCCATTCATCTTAACAGACCTCGCGTCTCTTAGCTTTGATGATGCAGATGTACCTGCAGTGAAAACATTAGGCTTTTTACTTTCAAGTAAATATGCAGTGCCATTTGGACCACATGAATTCAATGATACATCTTCTTATCAATACCAAATAAGAGGTTGTGGGCATCCCAAAGGAAACCTGAGCTATACATTGCCCATCAACACCAACCAAACTCCCTGTAGCATATGGGTTTTAGCCAGATGTAATGAACATGAGAGGCATCATTTGAATGCATACCTTGAATAAACCAACATCATAATTTGAGAGCACATAAGTTTCAGTATAACCAAACTTTTATTGAACAGGTGATTATAACTAAAGAAAATTAAGAAATAATAATCAAAGATCCTAACGCTGTCAAGCGTTAAGTAAAAAATGAAAAAATAAATTTAATTAGTAAGTAACTCACTGGGAATGACATCGGAAGCATTCCCATGGTGCCTGCCCTGGTTTAGCTCGACCCCAGAGTACCGGATCTTGTCGATCATTGGGAGAAGTTAATTTATGTGGTGGATCACCCACGAAGAGGTTTGTTACCACCATTGGAGGTGGCGGTGGCTTAGTGTGGAAGCTTGGTTGAGATACGAGACAGAGAAGTGATTTGCATTTGAATTTAAATAAAGAAGAGTGCGACCAATTAGTGTTTAGTACTCATCTTCCCCAACATATATTTTGGGCTTAACTATGGTTTAACCTAAAGTAAGGGTAAAAGGGTCTAAAAATTAATCTTGACAAGTTAATGATGTGGACTTGACGATTCCGTCAGAAAACGAGGGTTAGACTCAAATAGTTTTCAAAACGATGGCCAAACTCTAATAGGTATGAATTACTGAGTGTCAAACTAAAAAAACCTAATCAATTCACAAAGCCTTCACCACCAGCCACTTCCTCCTACACACATTTCTCTCAATATCTTCCTTATCCTTCTTGTATTTTTCTCCCACTCTCCTTGTCTCTTCATAGAGAGGGTGGTGGTTCAATTAAGATCTGAAGAAGATGTGTTGGCGGGGTGGGGTGGGCAATGGGGGTGTTTAAACTAGTCAAAAGAAGTATGGGTTGGAGGTGGTGTTGGCAGTATGGATGTAGGTTGTTGGTGGTGGTTGTGTTGCAGCTTGCAATTGCTGCAGGTGGGTAGGATTATGTAAGTTTCAGAGAGGGCCAGGCTTGTTGAGGTTGATTGGGGGTGGGATGGGAAGGTGGTGTCGGTGGTGTGATTGACGATTCGCAGGGTCGATAATGAACCACCGAAAATGAAGAAAAGAAGGTAAGGAAGACGTTGGTTTAGGGGGGGGGGGGGGAGGGGGGAGTGGTGGCAAGCTTGATTGTGGTGGTGGTGGTAAGGAATAGGGTGGCTTAGGAATGGTGGTGGTGGACTAGTGCTTTGGGTTGTTGGTGTTGGAGATGGGGTTCCAGGGTGTTGCAAGAGAGAGATCGGAGAAAATGAGGTTGTGATGAGTTTTGTAACTATTGGATGTGTCTTGAGACACACATTTAATTTTAATTTGCAATTGGAACCAACAATATTCCTTGAGATTCATATTGTTAATTGTTTAACATCAAAATTTCAATCTTAGCCCTTCGATCATTCGAGGGTATTTTACTCATCAAAACCTTATCCATTTGAAGACAGGGGCGATAACAAACTACTCTAAAGGGGAAACCACAATAAGATATCAAATAGGGAGGATTCGTAAATTAACCTTAATAATAAAAAAAAATCTGAGTATATGAAATGAATGATTAGACAAAAAAAAAAATTTAATTAAAATTCAAGAAAAAACAAGTTCGAGTGAGACAACGTCAGAACCAAACGACAAAGCTTACCTTTGATTCCTTGTATAAATTAAGAACACCCAAGAGCTTGAGATTAGACTTCCAGGAAACTTTAACCTCAAAACAAATAAATTTTACCATGTTCGATCATTGTAAAACCATTGTACATAATATCTGATGATACACAAAAATGGTCACACCCCGGAGTCGTTCACGTGTCGCGATGATCTCGAGGAATTACGGCCTCAAGCATCAGCTCAACACTGATCCGGCCCAAGCGGTTCTAAACCCGCCCAACTGCAGTTTGCCAGGCGGACCCGAACTCTCACAACATGCTAGGCCCACACGTTTCACAGCTATCCTCAATACCCGTAAGCCATCTTCAGGCAAGTATCTTGAGGATCAGCTTCGGACGGGCAACTACAGTTGTTATCTGCTTCCAACTAGAAAAGAAACACAAGAGTATCTTCCACACAGGGAAACTCCCTTCTACGGATTGCTCTTGGATTGGGAACTATCTCCCACGTATCTAGGCGCACAGAGCTAACAAGGAATTTCCCTCCTACAGCACGACTCCTAATTAGGGAGGGATCTCCATGAAGATCTCCTTCCTAAACTACGCCTACGATGGTTTGGTAGAATCAAGACTCATTGCACTATAAATAAGACATGAGGTTGGTAAGCTAAGGAACACTACAAATTCCCTGTTACAACATTACACCTTCCTAAGAGTCCTGTCTGACTTTAGCATCAGAGTGCCATCGGCCACCCTACAGTGGTCTATGGCTCAAGTGTGTTACTTGTGCAGGTCAGCAGGACTAGGTCAAAACAGGGAGCGAAAAAAGACTGCATCAATTTAGCGCCTTCTGTGGGGACGACATAGTTATTAACTTTACACTAATCGTCGTCTCCTATCAAAACCCAGAAAGATGGTGACCACCAGGTCACGCAACAACGGAAAACCAGGGGACACATCCAATGCTCAGGTTGTCCCTATACTGCCTCATTCAGCAGTTCCTGTTGTGCATGGGCAACCAACTCACGTTCTCGCGCCAACAACAGTAACGGTGGACCCAAAATTGATGTGTTGGCATCTCAGATACAACAAATCTCCAAGGCAGTGGAGACTCTTCTGCGACAGAATCCACCCTCTGCTAATCGAGACCAAGAGCAGCACAGACCTCCGTCGTCAGAAGATGCGCAGGAAAGCCAGGCCCCCGCTAGTTCTCAATGGACTAAGGGAGGCTACGCGGCTAACATTGTGCTCACTGCCAGAATAAAGAGGCTAGACCCTGGGAACCCCTTCCGTGGACGGGCGCCTAATCCGGACGTACTATATCGCCTCTCCGTCCTACCATTGTAGACCGGATAATGAACGACACCTTTCCGAGGAAGCTCACTCCGCCGAAGCTCGACTTCTACGTTGCGACCACCGATCCTTTCGATCACCTGAGTCATTACCAGCATGTAATGGCCCTCGAAGAAGGATCTGAGTCCGTCATGTGCATAACCTTTCCCACCAGTCTAAAAAACTCTGCACTGACATGGTTCCACAGCCTTCTACCGAAGTTAATCGACTCCTTCAAAACACTGGCAAAAGAATTCCTAACACGTTTTGTCGGAAGCCAGTGTTTCAGAAAATGCCTGCACTACATATTCTCTCTCAGGCAGAGGTCCAGCGAGACACTTCTGGAGTATGTCACGTGCTTTAACAAAGAGCTAACCCTCATCGATAGGTGCAGCGACAATACAGCCGTGACGACCTTCACTGCGGGCCTCAGAGAGGGAAAGTTCTTCGAGGATCTCACCTTGGAGCCTCTTCTGGACATGGCGGAGCTCCTCAAGAGCGTCCAGAGACACATCACCCTGGAGGAGTTAAGGACTGCAAAAATGGAATTCGAATGCGATAGGAAGCCCTTCTCTTAGGGACAAGAAGTAGGAAAAGAGACATGAGGACGAGGAACAGAGCAAAAGGAAGTGCAACGACAACAGGCCGTACCCTGGTTGGCCTAGGCCGGAGTAATAATCAAAGATCCATGACCGTGACACCCCTAAACGCTAGCCTGTCAAACGTACTTAACTCCATGAAAATCAGGGAGGAACTGAAGTGGCCCAAAGACAGGCGAAAACCCCTCCAAGCGCGACAACGACAAATACTGCGTGTACCACAAGGAAGGCAACCACAACACCAACGAATGAAAGAGTCTAAGGTATGAAGTTGAGTGCTAAATCCGTAAAGGCAAACTGAAAGAATTTCTGAAATTTGATAAGCAGCCAGATAGGGAATGAGACTCCAGGGATAATCTACGTCCTTCATGGGGTCGGACCGAATGAAGACCAATCGTATAGGTCTCGCAAGCAGACTCAGCTGGATATGCGGACACAACCCGCGGATGAGGACAAACGCGTTTGCTATTCAAGAATTCAAAACCCCATTCCCACTTTAACTTTCACGGATAGGGACCTCGATGGAGTTCGAGCGCCAAACAACGATGCTTTGGTCATCTCTATTCCCATTGCAAAGTGGGAAGTGAAGAGAGCTCTAGTGGACACTGGAAGCCCGCTCAACGTTCTGTTCTACAACGCTTTCCGCAGCATGGACCTCAAGGAGGAAAACCTAATGCCTTTAGAGCATCCGCTGATCAGGTTCAGCGGGGAGAAATGCTTCCCCGTCGGAAGGATAAGGTTAGCTACGATGGCTGGAGAATCGCAGCTGAGAAAGGTCCTATTTCTGGACTTCATGGTGCTAGACGCGCCATCGTTCTACAACCTTATCCTGGGAAGACCTTGGCTCCACCAGATGGAAGTAGTGGTTTCCACCCTTCACCAGCGTGTTAAGTATACTACTAACCACTTCGAAGGAACAATACGGGGAGACCAACCTACAGTATGAGGCTGCCACTACGTCGCATTGAATCAGATAGAGTGCTCCCAAATTCAACTACATCATGCAGAGCAGCCTGACCCAATGCTAGGCCAAAAGACGGTAGAAACATATTTTTCGAGCGGTACAGAAGCAATAAGTTTTTCTGCAGGCGGTACAGAAGCAATAAGTTTTCGTGAGTCGAAAAGGCCATGGCAAGCGGTAACACATCCCCCCGACATTCCGTTGGCGCGGAGATCCACCCCTCTGCAAGGTTTACTCTTCAGTAACCTATGTAACACCTCGACAGTCCGCAGAATGATCTGTGAGAGCAACCCGAATTCAACAGTTAGTTTGCTTTAAGTTTTTTATTTTTCTTTCCATAGTCGATATTGAGTTTTAGTTCTTAAAAGACTTATGTGATTTGCAATCATTTAAGAAATAAAGGAAGAATTACGAAAAACAAAATCTATTGATTATTATAAAGATGTAACAACAAGCACCTTGAGGCAGATACAAAATGCTACATATTACGAACACCCTGAGGTGGGTACAAAGACTGAGCACTATAAGCGTCTGAATATAGTGCGAACTGAAGTAAAAGACTCGCTTAGACAATTTTGGTACAAACAACATCGGCCGAAGACTTGCAAACCCTCCGATGAGAGCAATCTGCAAGTGACAACAAAGGTAACCGAACGGTACACTTTGACCCCTTCCCAAGATAAAGACAAAATGAAAGAAGGGATTGAAAGGACTGAGCGATCAGATTTCTCTGTCAAATCATTCCGGAAAAGTGCTCGTACTATAGCATTGCAGACCTCACAATGGGTTGTTGATTTCCTCAAGAGACATCTGACCCCCTTTCTAACTTCCTCAAATAGGTTAGAAAAAGGCAGATGAGGATGGCTACAAGCAGCGACGCAGCTACGGTCTCACAGTGCTACTAAGAGATACCACTTTTCCCATATGCGATGGTAGGTGTGACTGAGAGCTACCACACCCGGAGACATCGCACGTCAACTAACACTTCGATCAGCCATTAGTTAGTAGGAGATCCAAGCACACGAAGACACAAGTGGTACGGTGTAAAACCAAGGCATCTCCTTTGGTAAAAAATCCGTACTACTTCTCCGTGGTATGATAAGAAATTACGAGACCTCAGCGGATCAACTACGTGCCCACCCATATCAGATGATCACACATAACAACAACTATCTCTATGCCCGATCAGCGCAAATGTCAGAACATTCGGAGACTCCAAAGATGGAGATTCAACTTTAGCTTTTGGAAAATCAAAAGCATTTTCCTCAGCCTTTGAAAAATTCAAAGCGTCTTCTTCAAGCAAGGACATTACAGAAGATAAGCTCTGCGAAAAATAGTGCCTACAACGATTGGAAAACACCATTATATAGACATGATGGTTCACCAAGTGGGCACTCAAGCATTAACTGCTAAGCATTGAATACCGTATGGGAAACTGGAAGATGACGGTTCCCAAGGAACCTGCACAGACCACGTCAATCAATTAATGGCGTTGCATGCAACCCCATCAATTGAGGGGGAGTAACCAACACTCAACTATCATGCACCCTATGCCGTACATGTGTCGCCGTGCAATCTACGACGTACACACAACGCACTGTGCACGAAACCCTAGCCCTTTCTCTGTGGGCCCATGGGCTCAGCCTATTATTCAAACAACACTCTGTCACATGCTTGGCACGAGCACTAGACCAACTAATTTAAGTTAATTTCATCCACTCCATGCAACATGCTGATGGATTAAGTTTGCACGCCCCCTAGCAGGCGAAATCTCTATTCAAACTAGACAAACTTAGTCAGCCAAGACTGATGACGATGGCTTCTAGTTCATTCCGATACCTAGTTCGCTCAGTGCGAGCATCGACGGTTTAGGAAGTGAGAGTCTAATCAGCGCTATCACGCCTAGTGATGACAACTCACCAATGATCATTACCCCATTCGCGGTCAATTCTCGCCGAACTAAGCAAATCAGGTAAGCCTAGCTGGTGACGACTAGCAAAGAAATCTTATGATCAAAACCTAGACTTAGCCCCCAATGCGAGGGTGTAGATAGTCTAGAAGGTGGGAGTTTAGTCAATTTCGAACAGATTCCGATGGCTCACCACGGGACCACTACTTTTCAGTATGGCCGCCAAATCACCAAACTTGGACTTGTAGCCTGCGCTGCGAGGGTGTAGATAGTCTAGAAGGTGGGAGACCTATCAAACACGACCTGATTCCAACGGTTTGCCATGGGATCACTGCTCTTCAGCGTGGTCGCCGAAAAACTTTCAAATTTGTAGCTTGGTGCACTCAGGTGTAGATAATTTTGATGGTGGGAGCCTAGTCAGTCCTGAACTGATTCCGTTTGTTTGCCATGGGATCACTGCTTTTCAGCTTGGTCGCCAAACCCCTCTCGAATTCGTAGCCCCCACCGCTCGGGGAGGGTGTCAATGGTTCGAAAGGTGGGAGCTTAGTCAGTCCTGAATTGATTTCGACTGCTTGCCACGGGACCACTGCTTTTCAGCCTGGTCGCCAAACCTTTACTCCCTGAATCTGTAATCTGCTCTGCTCGGACATAAATGATTTGGAAGGTGGGAGCCTAGTCAGTCTCGAACTGATTCCGATGGTTTGCCACGAGACCACTGCTCGTCAGCCTGGTTGCCAAACCTTTACTCCCCTAACTTGTAGTCCACATTGCTCGGACATAAACAATTCGGTAGGAGAGGAGCTCAAATAGCCCGCCACACGACCTCCGTTTCCCTTCAAAATAGCGGACGCGAACATGAATCTAGCTGAGTCAGCGTCTTCACGCTCAAACGAATTGACATTTTAATGTTAAGCGAAGGCCACTCGCGCCGATACAAAGATCGTACGGCCAATGCCAAGATAAAAGCTACTTAGGATGCCAACCCGAGCTTACAACGCCTAACTCGACACAAACTTTCTGACACGCACGCTCAGCGATCACTACTCGCTCACAGTAGCAGCTACAGCCGACCGGTTAGACAAGTAAGGTAACCCTCAAGCAGCTTACCTTGGGGACAGAGCATAGCTCGGATGACTCAACCCCTAGCTAAAATGTTAGTAACATGCCCACTATCGGACATGATTACACCGCGATGACCCCGAGTCATTCACAACACTAATCGGTCAAGCTCTCAACCGTAGACAGATCAGTCAATGTCCTATTGATTCAACAGGCTTATGCCAAAGCAAGACAACAAAGTGAAACGAAAAACATGCAATAGAGACAACAAGTACGAAACGGATAAAACTATTTCATTATTGGTCAAAGAAAAAAAGAGTACAAGCACACAAAGTTCACTCCTTATCAGGAAAGGGTACAAAGATGGAAGAGTTAAGCCTAGTGGAAAAATGAGCAGGAGTTGCGTCCACACACGCCGCAGCCTGGACATCAGGGCTCAAACTATCTTCCTCGCTCGATGACATCGAGGTAACAGACAAGTCCACATACGACATCTTCTTATAACGGCTGAGATCCCACTCCAAAGCTCTTCTTTCATCAGCGCCAGCAGCTCCAGCCGTCTATGTACAACCCAACGGAACACACATTTGCCTTGTTTCTGGAGAAGTTTTTCCTCTTGCACCTTTGCATCAACAAGTTCACGCTCCAATAGCTCCAACTTGCCAGTCAGCGCATCGACTTGAGATTGCTCTGTGGCCAGACTGCTCTTCACGACACTAAGTTCATGCCACCCCAATTTGAGCTCTCTTCAGCGAAAGACAACAGTTAGATCTTGCCTTAGTCGCAGCTTCCTGTGCAACCTCGACTTCTCGGCAGTACGGCTCAACTCCTGCATAAGTTTGTCCCTTTCGGACGTTGCCTCTATCAGATTATGCTCAAGGTTTTCCAGATGAGCCCTCTGAGCCTCAGCGACCATGGTTGATCGATCCAACCGCTTCTCTTCGGCCTACTTCTTAAGTCGCTCAATTTCATGGAGCACATCAGAATACAACGACTGCATATGCGAAAAGACGCGCTCTAAGGTGTATACTCTCTCAGGAGCCGCCTCAACTTTCATCCCCGCAACAGCCGCATGGCTTAAATGAGACATACCCATCATAAGGTACTTCAAGCCCTTATCCATACACCCTTTCAACGAATCCTCATCGGGTTTTGGAGTATGATCCATCAGCCAGCTGTGATGCCAGTTTATATGTTTCCTCGAAGCATACCCTACGTCCACCTCTTGGTGCCAGACCCGTGAACTTAGCTTCACCAAATCCAGTGCAAATAGGCTTTTCCGTGCGTCCGGATGAAGCTTTCTTTGATCGAGAACTATGTCGGCACCGCCCTTCACGGTCGCCACCGTCTTCAAGCTCTCCCCCGTGTCCTTTCCCTTGTCAACAACAACAACCCCTTTTTTGCAAGACGACTCAATGGGATCCGAAGGGAGAGAAACATTCAAAAGACCCTCCAACACCTCTAGCTGAGGCCTAGAGCGAGACGGTGAGCAATGCAGACTACAAGAGACACGGCCAGTATCGCGGCTACTATCAGGCAAAACAACTATGGGGCGATCATATTCTACCACCTTAGGCAAATCCTCACAAGAGCCTTCTGTCGGAGCGGCCCCACATTAATCAGCACTAGCAGAAACTGCCATCGCAACCCGCACCAGACGGTCATTTAGAGCCTTGACCTGCGCGTCACTAAGGTTCGACCTGTCTACGACTTTTATCAATCACATGTAATCCTTCTCCAAGCCAGAAACATCAGTCTCCTCCTCAACAGGCCTAGTAGACTCGCACCCCCTTCACCGGAGCGGGTCGTGCCGAAGACAACCCAGTTCTAGAGCGAAACCTCTTCCTCACGAAGGAGGCAAGAGTCTCAAATGACTCCTCCAAATAAGACAGAACAAGAGATTTGGCCCCACTAACCTTCCTCTTCCTGAAAGAGGCCCCATCTTCCAACTTAATGCGCGACTCCCGACACAGTGAAATGGGACGGTACAAATCGGGAAAGCAAAAAAATTTTAGCTAACCCGGTTGGTCCCTGACCATTTTAAATCGGGATGGTCCGGGTCGAAACCATGCCATCCAAAATTTTCACCAAATAGAAGCCCAACCAAACATCACTAGTTACACCTGCACACCCACCCAATTCCTCAACCCATGTAACACCTATGTCTACCTAACCTGACTGACAATACTTGATGGATTTGTGTAGAGAGAGCTCCATAGTCAACGACGTGAAAATGGGTTCTGAATCAAAAGACCCAAGACATTCACCACTCTTCTACACACAACATTTATTGTACCTCATTGAAGTGTTTAATTTGTAGATGAACGAAGAGTTGATTTCACATATAACCTTTGTTGAATTGATAAAAGAAATGTGCAGTTGTGGATCTCTAAACCCTTCTAATGTAGACATGTTGTTCGACACAACTCATGGTGTAGCAGAGCATCTCAGTGTTGTCACCATTGCTAGCTACTAGCAACTTGAATCACCAATTACTATACACAAAACACAATTAGGGGAGATTCAAGCTTTAAACAAGGAAAACAATCACAATCACCAAACCCAATAACCCAACTGAAAAGTCAGAAGTGAAATGGTTCTTCTTCACTTTGGAAAATAGAAGAAGAAGAAGTCAACATCACCTCCAAATTTCTTTCTTCTAAAACAAATCAAATCAGGGCACTCTCTATCTCTTCAGTTTTCATTCATTTTTTATTTTTTTATGCCAAGCAAAATTCCCACCATTAAATTCCTTAAATTTAGAACCCACCCACCATTTATTACACCCCACCAGATCCTGTATAGAGAGTTGTTGAGCCTGCTAAATAACACTCGCATTCCTCAATTCACACAACCGAAAAAAATTAACATAAACCGATTGGACCCAGTTTGAACCGGACAAAACCATTATGGTTTGGGTGAGTATGAGAATTATTGCCCACCCTTACACTTTATACAGGAAGTATTAGCATCTTGCCAAAGATATTGAAAGTGTCTGGTGTGTAATAAAATATTTAAATGTGATATAACACGTTTATTTTGTACAATATAAAAATGGATATGTTTGTGGGTTACATTTTGCAACTAACGCTAGCCACAGTGTTGCAGGTAAAAAAAAAATATGTATTTTACATACCAAAAAGTAGTCTAAGATTTTCACAAAATTTTCTAAATGGTTTGATTTGATCATAGATAATATTAAAATATGCTACTCACTAGGTTGTGTAACTCATGATTATACACTTAACACTGTTCAGGATGAAGAAGGCAGAAGAAGCCTTTTGAAAAAAAAAATTGGTGATGACTTACGAAATAAATATCTTCTAAATGTTGTATTTAAGCAATGTAGTCTTTTGGTTTGAGAATATAATGAACATGAGGCAACGTAGATGATGGAACATCTTAAAGACTATAATTTCACTCTTCAGTATTATCTAAAAAAAACAACCATTGTTGCAGATGCTCTAAGCCGAACCCCTAAGGGCTACATTGCATCTCTCATGGTAAATGAATGACAAATGCTTGAAACTCTAGCAGAATTTGAATTTCAGATTAGAATTCATAAAGAAAATGTCCATCTCTACACTATGGAAGCTCAACCCACTTTGATTAGCAAAGTTTTAGATGCGCAAGCCAAAAGGCCTAAGATGCAAATCAAGTTTACAAAAATGATTGCAAAATACCCTTTGAATTGGAGCATAGGAAATTATGGTGGATGTAAATATTGCAAGGGATTATGTATTCCTAATGATAATTACTTGAAAAATGAAGTTCTTCAAGAAGCCCATCTTTTCCGATTGACAATACACCCAAAAAACACTAAGATGAATATGGATTTGAGCCATTTTTTTAAGGGCAGTATGAAGAGGGATATCACATAATTTGTATCAAAATGTTTTACTTGTCAATAAGTGAAGGCAAAACACCAAAAGCTAGGAAGACTTCTACAATCATTACTTATCGCTTAATGGAATGAGAACACATAACGATGGATTTTGTTATCGGGTTGTCCAAGTCTTGTCTTGTCAAGGACATGTTGCTATATGGGTAGTAGTAGTAGATCGTTTAACAAAATCTGCATATTTTCTCCCTTATAACATGTCTTGTACGGTAGACAAGCTTAGTATAATGTATATTTAGGAAACCGTTTGATTATATGGGATTCTATTATCTATAGTTTCATATCGAAATACATGTTTCACGTCTAGATTTTTGGAAAGTTTTCAAAAATCTCTTGGGACTACTCTCAATTTAAGTACTACAAATCACCCTCGGACAGATGGCTAAACAAAACACGTCAATCAAATAATGGAAGATATGTTAAGAGCACGTGTCTTGATTTTGAAAGTACATGGAAAAATCATTTACCTCTCATTGAATTTGCCTACAATAATAGTTATCAGTCCACTATCGGTATGACACCATTTAAAGTTTTATATGAGAGGCCAATCCAATATCGCTATGACACCATTTAGTGTTTTATATGGGAGGCCATGTAGTTGGGAAAAAAATAAGAAACAAATAACTATTGAACCAAATTTAGTCCGGGAAACCACTGAGAAGATTGCCCTTAACAAAAAACTTGCAAACTGTGCAAAGTATACATAAAAGTTATGTTGATTGTAGAAGAGGAGATTTAGAATTCATGGTTGGCGATAGAGTGTTATTAAAAATGTCACCCACTCAAGGAATTATTCGCTTCGGGGTAAGAAGGGAAAATTATTGTTCATTGGTCCATTTGAGATTTTAGAAAATATCGGGAAAGTGGCATATCAACTTGCGTTGCCACCACATTTATCTGGAGTTTACAATGTTTTTAATGTATCAATGCTAAATAAATATGTACATGATAAGTCTCATATTATTGACTTCGACGATATCAAGTTGAATCAAGACATCACCTATGCATAACAACCCGTGCGTATTAGACAAAGAAACTAGGGACAAAGGAAATCGCCCTAGTCAATATGCAGTAGGGACACCATGACTAAAATGAAGCTTCATGGGAGCTGGAAACAGAAATGCGAGATAAAATTCTCTTTGACAATTAGGTATGTTGATTTTGAGGACAAAATTCTCTTTTAGGTGGAGAGAATGTGATAACCTAAAACAAATAAATAAAATAAAATTTAATAAACATAAACTATAATTGTTTTAGGTATTGCACTTGTGTATAAGTTGTAGTTAATAAGGTTGAGTCGTAAGAAGGTGTAAATAAAGGTTGAGGTGGAAGAAGGAACTGGAAAGAGGAGTTGGAAATGAAGCTCATGTTACTGGGGTACCAGCTACACTACACCCAATTGGCATATTTGTAACAAATTAAAAAATAGTAACACTTTTGAGCTATTACAATCCACCAAACAATTTCAATTCAAAACTAAATTTTGTCAACAAAATGAAAAATAGCTACACAAAAAAAGTGATACAATAAATTAGATCACCATGAATAACATCACTTGTAAGCCCATACTATTCGTGGTGATACAATTATTGAATCACTTTGTTTGTGAAAATGTGTAAAATTGCTTTGTGGATTGTTATAGCTCAAAAGTGTTACTATTTTTTGGATTGTTACAAAAATTAAAATTTGGTGTAGTGTCGAGGTCGAAGAGCTACATCTTTATGATTTTAATTTGTGTCACATAGGAACTTATGTGTCCAAATTTGGATAACATGGATTATTCATCAATTTCTGCCCCTATAAACAGGTTATATCCTCGTATAACCTGTTTATATTCAGGTTATATTCATCAATTTCTGATCATATGAGTTCATTGAATACTATTTTGCATTTCGTTTATTTTTTTTTTAACTTTTGTGTGGTATCGATTGGGTGTGTTGAATTCATGTTGGTTATGAATCATTTGAATGAAGTCAGACCGGTTGTAGAGTTGTAACTCAGAAACATAGTAGAATTGTGAAATAAAAATGAGTATGAACATGTGTATATGGGTAGGTGAGCATGTAATTACTTTAAATTGTAGAGTTATAAGCTTTCTATCGGTATTACGAACATAAATTTTGGTGAAGAAATGAAGCAGTTATGACAATTTGAAAATGACTCTGTTAAAATGAACTTAAGCTAGGTCTGATTCTGTTTTGGTAAGATGAAGATATTATGTGGATGTCATATGTTTTACCATAATTTGATTTGTTTGACCTGGACTTTGACTAGGTCTAAAAAATAGTTGGTAGCTCCGATTTTGATGTCATTATCACCGTTGTGATCCTCGCGTTGAGATTTATACAATGAAATTATCGTTTTAGAATTTTGATAAAAACATGAATATGCCCTTTTCAAATTTCTCGTTATACGTGTTTCAATATATATTTTAATTATTGAGGAGTAAGTCAAGGTAAACATCTCATCGGTTAGTGCACTAATATAATCATACTTTCATAAGAGTCTGGGTATTATTATATGCGTTTGGAAGTGGCATGAGTGTTGGACTGAAAGCAGTTTATATCGGAAGTGTCTAATATCTTTCCAAGGACACCGGAAGTGTCTAATGTGTAAGAAAATATTTATGTGATATAATACATGATTATTTAGTACAATGAAAACAAATGGATATTTTTGTGGGTTAATTTTGCAACTTACGCTAACCACAATGTTGCAGTTAACGAAAAAGATGTATTTTATATACATAAAGTAGCCTAAGGTTCTTACAAATTTTTTAAAATGGTTTGATTTGATCGTAAATAAGATTAAAAAGATTCTACTCGCTAGATTGTGTAACTCATGATGATACACTTAACACTTTTTGGGATGAAAAAGCCAGAGAAAACCTTTTGTAAAAGGCATTTTTTTGTGAGGACTTAGGAATTAAATGGTGTACTTCTAAGTTGCATTTAAGCAATGTAGTCCATTTTTATTTGAGAATGTAATGAAACTAGCTACACTAGCGTTCGTAGATATTGGTTTTCTTATTCAGGTTGCGACGAAAACTTCATAATGCCCTCCCTAACAAATACATTGAAATTTAATTTATTGTTCAAGCTTTTAAGAAATACTAATGATGCAGTCACTTTCCATTCTTTGTTTTGACCTAGTCCCACTGACCTGCACAAGTAACACACGTGAGCCACGGACCACCGTTGTGGTGGCCGATGACACTCCGATGTTAAAGTCAGACATGGATCTGAGGAAGGTGTAATGATGTAAACATGGTTTTGTAGCGTACCTTAGCTTACCAACTTTATGTCTTATTTATAGTGCAGGAGTCATGGTTCGACCAGGCCATCGATAGCGTAATTTAGGAAGGAGATCTTCGTGGAGATCCTTCTCTAATTAGGAGTCGTGCTGTAGGAGGGAAGTTCCCTGTTAGCTCTGTGCTCTTAGATATGCGGGTGATATATTTTAGGGTATTCTATAAGAAGAAGTTTCCCTGTGTGATTTGTACTCTAGTATTTGCTTCCTAGTTGGAAGCAGAAAGCTGTTGTAGTTGCATGTCCGAAGTTGATCATCAAGATACTTTCCTTAGTGAGGCTTTTGGGTATTGAGGATAGTTGTGAGACACATGGGCCTAGCAGGCTGTAAGTATTCGGGTCCGTATGGCGGACTGCACTGGGCGAGCTTGGAATCGTTTGGGCCGGATCAGTGTTGGGCTGACACTGGGGCCGTAATTCCTCGAGATCATCATGGCACGTGTATGGCTCTAGGATGAGGCCGCTTTGGTGTATCATCAGCTACTCCCCCCCCCCCCGAGTTAATGGGCCATCACATCGATTCGCTAAGTCATTTCTTGAAAAGATACGCCGCTAATGATAATTGAGTCTGAATCAATTGCTTGAGTTGCGCGCTGCATTTATTGAACGTGCGTCAGTTCATAAAAAAAGAGGTGGGAAACCAATCCCTATTTAGGTCATCCGTTGTGCGGAATCTGACTCTTCTATTATCTTTGCTTTTGAAAATACTGCGTTGTTCATATTTTTCATGACTCGACCAAACCTTATTGATGAAGCAACCTTGGCCAGAGGCCTGGAGTTTTTCGTAGACAGGTTGGTTTTTGAGTCTGGCCTTGCTGATATCTGTACAAAGTTTGGGGTCCCTAAGGACCTGCCGTTGTTTGTCTTGAAGGGTGACCAGACGCCAATGTTGCCACTGGCGAGCTTCATCTATTCGCATCGTGGAATGCTTGAAACTGGAGTGAGTTTTCCCGTTCTGGACGTGATTTGGGAATTCTTGGACCTCCTTGGGATTCCTCCGCCCAGTTGGGGCCTAATGGGTATAGGATTATCCTTCTTATTCTGATTAGGGCGAAAGAGGCTGGTGTTCGCTGGACTCCGCGAGTAATCCAGTTGCTGACTTCTCCTCGACTTAAGAGAGAATGTCGTCTGCAAGATGACGTCGCCGTCTTGTTTTGCGAATCTGCCTGATGACTTCAAGTTCTGGCAGAAGTATTATTTCTTAGCCCCTGCGAATTCAAAGTACTTCCGGTTCAAGGGGTCGTTCTCTCGAGCGGGAGTTCAAACCACTTCGTAAGTGCAGATTTTCTCTTCGATTTTGCTGTACTTGATTGCATGCTAATCATTGCTTGTGTTTTGTTTTACATGAAGATTTCCAACTACTCTTCTTACCCTATAGGAGCAAAACACTATGGAGACGTTCCACGGCTTGTCAACAAGGAACGTAGTTGATGTCATATGCATTCCCAACTTCATCCGTAATGGGCTGTGGGACAACTGGCACGTAGCCCCCACTATCTACCGAGCGTTGCGGGTCAAGCCTAAAGATGGGGTCCCTTCTAGGAAAAGGAAGGCTGTTAGGGCCAAAGATCCTGTTTTTTTCGACACGGAGGAGTCGTCTGAGACACTTGGTTCTTTTGTGAGTTCGAAGAGGTCCCGTATCAGAACCGGGTTGCCTTCAACATGACCCACTCCAAAGAATGAAGAACGTGAATTTGATCGGCCCGTCAGGGCGGAGACTGGTGTATTCGACTGAGAGAAAGACTACATGCGTTTGTCGGGGTTAAAGATAGGTCGAACCTTAGTGATGTGTAGGCCGAAGCTTTGAACGAGCGGCTGATGTGGGTTGCCATGGCGGCTTCTGCCGGTGCTGATTTGCATGGGACTGTTCAAATAGAAGGTCCCTGTGAAGATCCACCTGAGGTTGTGGAATCTGATTGTCCCATTGGTGTGCTGTCTGATAGTGTGTTTGTAGTCTGCATTGTTCACCTTCTCGCTCCAGGCCACAACTCAAGGTGTTGGAGGGCCCTTTGGATAATTTGCTTCCTCCCTTTCCTCCAGATCATGTTTAGTCGTCACGCAGTAAAGGGCTGGCTGCTTGTAACAAGGGAAAAGTTGCGGAGGAAAGCCTGAGGACAGTGGTGATTGCGAAGGGTGTTGCCGGTGTGATTCCTAACCCGAGAAAGCTTCATCTGGATGCGTGGATAAGCCTATTTGCACTGGACTTGGTAAGGATGAGAACTCATGTCTGGCATCAGAAGGTTGACGTGGAGTATGCTTCAAGGAAGCATATTACCAGGCGTCATAGTTGGTTGATGGATTACGCTCCAAAACCCGAGGATGATACACTAGAAGGGCGTATGGATAAGGGCTTAAAGTACCTTATACACCATGGAGCATGTCTTCTCGCATATGCGAGCACTGTATTTTGACGCGCTTTATGAAATTGAGCGGCTAGAAAAGCTAGCTGAGGAGAAAAAGCTGGAGCAATCGGTCGTGGCTGCTGCGACTCAAAGGGCACATCTTGCGGCCCTTAAGCGTAATCTGGCGGAGGCTGTGTCTTAAAAAGAAAGACTTGAGCAGGAGTTGGGCCGGACTCGCCAAGATTTGGAGGTCGCGCAGAAAGCTGCGGCTGAGGCAAGCACTGCACTACGGTCTTCCGCTGAAGAGAGTGCTTTGAAGGAGGCCAACTATGCTGCTCAGAAGCGACAACTAGAGGTCGATGTGGAGTTCAACGCTTGAGAGGCGAGGAAGGCCGAGGACCGGCTCGAATTGGAAAAACATGAGCTCGGTGTTGAAAAGAGTAGCTTGGCTACAGAACAGTCTTAGATTGAAGCGCAGGTTGGCAAACTGGAGCTGTTAGAGTGTGAACTGGTCGACGTGAAGGCGTGGGAGGAAACGCTTCTACAGGAACAAGGCAAGTGCGAGTTTCGTTAGGTTGAACATGGCAGACTAGAGCTACTTGCGCTGATGAAAAAGGAGCATCCGGAGTGGGATCTTGGCCGATTAAGAAGATGTCATATGTAGACTTGTCCGTTGCTTTTGTGTCCTCGGACAAGGAGGGCAGTTCGGACCCTGATGCTCAAGTCGTGGCGTGTGTAGATACAACTCCTGCTCCGTCAATGAAAACAGTTTTATCCATTTCGTGCTCGTTGTCTTTATTGTATGTTTTCCGTTCCGCCTTGTCGTATTGCTTTGGCATAGGCTGGTTGATTCAATAGAATGTCGAGTGGTGTATCTGCAGTAGAGAGCTTGACCGCTTGCGTTTTGAATGACTCAGGATCATTGTTGTGCAGTCATGTCCGACAGTGAGCATGTCGTGGATAGTTTAGCCAAGGGTAGGGCTGCCGAGCTGTGTATCATCCTCAAGGTAAACTACTGCAGGCTTACCTTGCTTGTCTGATTGGTCGGCTGCACCCATAGCGAGTCGCGATAGCCTAGCATACGCGCTAGAGCGTTTGTACCTAGTCAGGTGTCATGAGCTCGGGTTGACACACTATGTAGCATTTATTCGGGAATTGGCCGGACGATCTATGTGTTGGTGTAAGTGGCCTTAGTTAATAATAAAATGCCAGTCCGTTCGAGCGTGAGGACACTGACTCAGCTGAGATTCATCTTTGTGGTCATTGTTTTGAAGGAGAGCGATGGTCACGTGGCGAGCTACTTGAGGCTCCCACCTTCCGAACCATCTATGTCCGAACAAGGTGGACTACAGGTTCGGGGAACAATGATTTGGCGACTATGCTGAAGAGCGGCAGTCCCGTGGCGAGTTGTCGACATATGTAAGGGACTGACTAGTCTCCCACCTTTCGAACATCTATACCTGCACAGTAGGGGCTACAAGTTCGAGACGAAGGGGTTTGGCGATTAGCCTGCACAGTAACGGCAGTCCCGTGGCAAGCTGTCGGAATCAATCGGGACTGACTAGGCTCTCACTTTTCAAATCATCTACACTCGTGTGCATCAAGATACAAATTTGGGGGTTTGCGGTGGCTAGGGGTGGGCAAAAACCGATTTAAATTCGGTTAATCGATCGAACCGATTTTTAAATTCGGTTCGGTAACCGAACCGAAATATGAGTAGAAAGAAAATAATTTAAACCGAACCGAACCGATTATAAACGGTTCAAAATCGGTTTACAGTTTTGAACCGACCGATTTATAACCGAACCGACCGATTAATTAAATATATATAAATAACTAAATAACATGTAGGTGTCAATACCTAATTAGTGCAACAAATGCACTGCAGTACACCCTGTTGCACTGAATCACCCTATTCTCTCAAAGTTTTTAATTTTGGGCTAAAAATTGGGTCTGTAAAAAAATTGGGCCTGTAAAAAAATTGGACATGTTTTAATGAAAGTCTTTCAAATGCTTGAGCCTGAAATTTCGACCCAACCGAACCTAACCGATCCGAAATTCGGTTCAGCCGAATTCATCGGTTTACAAATACAAAATTCGGTTTCGGTTTGGGTTTTGGGCAAACCGAATGAAATCGGTTCGAAATCGGTTTGGGGCTCAAAACCGAACCGAACCGACATTGCCCACCCCTAGCGGTGGCCACACTGAAGAGTAGTGGTCTCGTGGCGAGCCGTTAGAATCAATTCGTGACTGATTAGGCTCCCACCTTTTAAACTATTTGCAACCGCGCAATGGAGACTACAAGTCTAGGGTTGGTAATTCGGCGGTGACCACGCTGAAAAGCAATGGTCCCGTGGCAAGCCGTTAGAATCAGTTCGGGACTGACTAGGCTCCCACCTTCTAAACTATCTACACCCCCGCAATGGGGGCTACAAGTCCAGGGTTGGTAACTCGATGACCACGCTAAAAAGCAGTGGTCCCGTGGCGAGCCGTCGGAGTCAGTTCGGGACTGACTAAGCTCCCACCTTTTAAACTATCTACACCCGCGCAATGGGGGGCTACAAGTCCATGTTGGTAATTCGACGGCCACGCTGAAAAGCAGTGGTCCCGTGGTGAGCAGTCGGAATCAGTTCGGGACTGATTAGGCTCCACCTTCCAAACCCTCTACACTCGCGCAATGGGGGCTACAGGTCTGGGCTTTGATCAGAAGCTTTCATTGCCAGTCGTCATCGGCTAGGCTTACCTGATCGTGTTCGGTGATCATTGACCACGAAGGGGGCAATGATCCCTGGTGAGTCATCGTTACCAGGCGTGATAGCACTGATTAGACTCCTACTTCCTAAACCATCTGGATCTGCGCTAGGTGGACTAGGTGTCGGGACGTACCAATAGTCATCGTCATCAGCATTGGCTGACTAAGCTTGTCTGGTTGGAGAGAGGTTCCTCCGGCTTGAGGGCGTGCAAACTCATGTTCGCTAGCATTAAACAGAATATTGTTTGAATAGTGGGCCGAGCCTATGGGCTCTCAGAGGAAGAGCTAGGGTTTCCTGCACGGTTGCACTACGTGTACGACATAAATTGCCTGGTAACACATGTACGACGTAGGCTGTAGGACGGATGAGTATTGGTTATTCCCCCTCAATTGATAGGGTTGCGTGCAGCGCCATCAATTGGATGAACGTGGTCTGCAAAGTTTTCTCGAGAATCGCCATCTCCTCGTTTTCCATACGATATTCAATGTTTGACAGTTAATGTTGGGGCGCCCGTTTGGTGAACCATCATGTCTATATAATGGTGTTCTTCTATCGTTGTTGACACTATCCTTCCCAGAGCATATCTCCTATAATGTTCTTGCTTAAAGAAAATGCTTTGGGTTTTCCAAAGGATGAAAGGGGATTGTCCTCTCTGGGTCTTCGAATGTTTTGACATTTACACCGATTAGGCTCGATCATTATCGTTGTTATGCATGGTCACCTGTTGTAGGTGGGCACGTAGTTGATCTGCTGAGATCTCGTAATTTCTTTTCATATTGCAAAGAAGTAGTATGAGTTCTCTTCCAAAAGAAGAGTCTATCGTTTATGCGCTGGTTTTTGTCGTTGATTTATAGCGTTTAATCTCAGAGATAACACTAGCGCCCAACTCCGGAGTGGTTGTTTCCACCACTTCTTGATTAACCCCGTTATTCGATTTGCGCTGGAATTCGAGATCTCGATACGGAAAGGACTTGGACATGGTCCACTGGAATGGGCCATTGACTTCTGGACGCCCCTCTCATCCCTGCAGCCGGGAGGTGCATGCGATCTGTGTCATCCTAACACTTGTCCCAAGTTCATGTGGTTGGGCGGATCGAGCGTGTGAGTCGGCCGTGAATTTCTGCGATACCCCTGGTTGCCGATTTTGTACCACCTCATACCATATTTGAGGGGAGCATGTTTGTCGAGGTGTTGAAGTGAACGTGATGTTTCATCTTGCTTTTGCTCATGGCAATATGCTCGGAGAGGTTGCGGAGCGAAATCTTCTTTCGGTACCTTACGTAGTTGGATCGTCTAAGCGAGATTTTACTGGCGCACTGAATTCAGATGCTTGTAATATGTAGTCTTTTGTATCCACCTCAAGGCGTCTGTTGTTACATCTTTCCAGTAATCAATAGAGTTTGTTTTCGTAATTTTTTATTTATTTATTAAATGATTGCAAATCGCATAAGTCTTTAAGAACCAAAACTCTATATTGACTATGGAAAGGGAAATAAATACTAACTGTTGACGAAGAGAGATTGATCTTGGCCCTGATGTGAATTAAGATGACCCTTGTGGATCGTTAGTGTTCTCAGCGTACTGTTGGGCTTTGCTGGTGTTACAGAGGTTACTGAAGAGTAAACCTTGTAGGGGGTTTATCTCCTCACTGACGGAAGGTCGAAGGTTGTGTTCCCGTTTGCTTCGGCCTCTCCGTTCCGCTTGGCAGAAGAACAGATTGCTCCTGTACCGCTTGACTATGATGCTTCCACCGTCATTTGATCTGGCACTAGTTCAGGCTGCTCCGTAGGGCTCAGTTGGATCTGAGAGCACTTTATTTATTTTAGTGCAGCGTAATGGCACCCTCGTGTCGTAGGTTGGTTTCCACGTACTATTTCTTCGGAGTGGTTAGAAGTGTACTTAACGCACTGGTAAAGGGTGGAGACTACTGCTTCCATCTGGTGAAACCATGGTCTTCCCAAGATAAGGTTGTAGGTAAACGATGCGTCTACCACCATGAAGTCTAGAAAAGAGACTTTTCTCAGTTGCGGCTCTCATGCCACTACTGCTAACCTTATCTTTTCGATTGGGAAACACTTATCTTCCCTGAATCTGATCAGCGGGTTGCCTGTAGATGACACGCTCTCCTCTTTGAGGTCCATAATGTGAAACAAGTTGTAGAGTAGGACGTTGAGTGAGCTTTAGGTGTCCACCAGAGCTCTATTTACCTCCCACCTTGCAATGGATATCGATATGACTAGGGCATCATTGTGTGGTGCTCGGACTCCTTCGAGGTCCTTGTCTGTGAAGGTTAAGATGGAAATATGGCTCTAAACCCTTGAGTAGCAAATGTGTCTATCCTCGTTCGTGGGTAGTATCCGCATTTTCAGCAAGGTTTGCTTGTGAGACCTGTACGACTGGTCTTCATTCGGTCCGACTCCATGGAGGCCATAGATTATGCCCGGATTCTCCATATCTATCTCCTTAACTGACTCCCCCAGATTTTTGGTTTGTTCTGGTCGCTTCTTAAAGTTCAGAGTTTGCCCCTGTGGATCCAGTACTCAATCTCATACCTCAAACTCTTGCAGTCGTTGGTATCATGGCCACCTTCTTTGTGGTACGTGCAGTATTTGTCGTAGTCATGCTTGGAGGGATCTCTGCACTGCTTTGGGGGGCACTTTAGATCTTCCCAGTTTTTCATGGAGTTTAGTATGTCCGACAGGCTATAATTGAGGGGTGTCACAGCTCTGGATCCAACGTAGTTGGAGGCTTTCTCTGGCCTAGACCGACTAGGGTCTGGCTTGTTGTCACTGCGCTTTCTTTTGCTCTTTTCTTCATCCTCACATCTCTTTCCCTCCTTTTTGTCCTTAGGAGTGGAGGGTTTCTTCTCACATTCGGTTTTCCTTTTTAGGATCCTCAGCTCCTCTAAGGTAATGTGTTTCTGGGCGCTCTTGAGGAGCTTCGTCATGTCAAGAGGGGGTTCCAAGGTGAGGTATTCGTAGAGTTTTCCCTCATTTAGGCCCGTAGTGAATGCTGTAACGGCTGTGTCGTCGCTGCATCCGTCAATGAGTGTCAACTCGTTGTTAAAGCGCGTGACATACTCTCTGAGTGTCTCATTGGACCTCTGTTTTAGCGAGAGTATGTAGTGTGGGCCTTTTTGAAAATGCTGGCTCCCTATGAATCGCGTCAGGAACTCATTTGCCAGCGTCTTAAAGGAGTCGATCGACCTCGGCGGGAGGCTGTGGAACCATATTAGTACTGACTTATTCAAGCTTGTGGGAAACGTTCTGCACATCACCGACTCAGATCCTTCTTTGAGAGCCATTTTGTTCTGGTAATGGCGCAGGTAGTCGAATGGGTCGGTTGTTCCATCGTAGAAGTCGAGCTTTGGAGGAGTGAACTTCTTCGGAAGGGCCTCATTCATGATTCGATTCACGAATGGTGGGACAAAGAGACGACACAACACATCTGGGTCGTGTGACCCTCTGCGGACAGGGTTCTATGGGCCGAGCCACTCCGGCCTGGTGACGAGCTCCGCTTTAACCGCTCAAGGGGGCTTGACTCTCCAATGCTTGTTGTCTGCCATCCTACGGAGACGGGGGCTGTGCTGCTTCTGGTCTCCATTAGCAGGTGGAGGATTTTGTCGCACGAGGGCCTCCACTGCTTTTGGCTATGTGTCGTATTTGAGATAAAAACATATCTATCCCGGGGTCTGTCATTACCGTTGTCAGCACGGGGGCGTGAAGCTACTGCTCGTGCATAACCGAAACCGCTGAATGCGGTGGTACAACGCCAACCTGAGCGTTTGACGTGTCCCCTTGTTCTCCGTTATTGTGTGATCTAGTGGTCACCATCTCTATGTATTTCAAAGTGAGACAATGCTAGTGAAAGGTTATGAACTTTGTCGTCCCCACGGACGGTGCCAAATTGATGCAGTCATTTTTCGCTCCCTACTTTAACCTAGTCACGTTGACCTGCTGACCTACATAAGTAATGCACGTGAGCCACATACCACCGTTGTGGTGGCCGATGACATTTCAATGCTAAAGTCAGACAAGGATTTGAGGAAGGTGTAATGTTGTAGACAAGGAATTTGTAGCGTATCTTAGTTTACCAACCTCATGTCTTATTTATAGTGCAGGAGTCCTAGTTCGACTAGGCCATCGATGGCACACATCCCGAGGGAAGTGAACGGTCACCACCCCGCCACCTCCCTCCCCTCGCTCGTTTCCTCGCCCACTTCCTCGACATTTAGAATTCCTGCTACCCAAAAACACTCTCTGTAGAACAAACCCATAGCTCTCTCCCCATTTCGTTCCTAAAATCTCTAGAGAATAAACCCTAAAGAGAAGAAAAGCTAAGTCCGGAGAAAAGCTCAAAAGCTCTCTCTACAGAAATCGTTCCCCATTTCGTCTTCGATTTCGTCCCCAAGTTCAAAAGATTTCTGGTTCTCTGGTTTGGTTTTCACAGTTACAAGTTTGGTTATCTGGTTCTCTAGATCGAAGAAAAGCTAAGCCTTCGATTTCGCCTTCGAAACCATATCTAGTTTCGTGTTGATTTCTGGTGGTGGGTTTTCAAATCTAGGGTTTCTCAGTGATTCAAAGGCGTCGTGTTCGATTTTGATGATCATTGAAAAACCTTGAAGAGAAGTCAGTAAATAAGCAAAACCAAATCTAGGGTTTTTTCCCAACTCTCTCAGGTAACACCCTTCTTCTCCATGTTGCTCATACTCTTGATGTTCTTCATGTTTTTTTTTCCACTTCTTATTCTCTCCAATTTTTTTCACTTTATTGGATTATGTGGTGGTGGTGGTGGTGGTGGTGACGTTGATTGGGGATGTGGTGGTCGGTGGGTTGGTTTAGGGGTGGTGGCAAGGTCGAATGGATTGGTGGTGGTGAGCTCGATTGGGAATGAGTGGTGGTGGCCGGTGGGTTGCATTATGAGGAGTAGGCTTAGCTGGACAGATCAGTTCAGGTTCACGTCGACGAACTGTGAAGACTAAGGAGTATGTTGAGGATGACATTTGATAAGGGAATATGGATGAGAAAAAAACTCAAATGTGATGAGAGAAGGGTGTTTATGTTCAGTATGGTTATGTACAAGGCCTAAGTTCTTGTTAGTATGAACTCAAATTGGTTAGTTCGGGTCAGTATGTGAAGGTGTGTTATATGTTCATTTTTAAGTCCCTTTTTTTGGTAACCATTATTTTTTAATCCATTGGTTGTTTATCGCGGAATTTGACATAGATCAGTACATCGTTATATTTTTTTTGTTCACTCTGTCGGATGTTTTTTTGGTTCACTTTGATGTTTTTTTTTTGTTCACTCTATTCAATCTGATGTTATTTTTTGGTTTGTTCACTCTGTTTGATGTTTTTTTTAGTAACCATTATTTTTTTTGGGCCACTCTATTCAATCTGATGTTATTTTTCTGTTAACCTAGGAATGGCATATAAAGCCTATGTTGTGTATCGCAGCCGTATACTGGGAGTATACATGACTTGGCCATGTTGTCGATCACAAGTAGATGGGTACAAGGATAATATCTACAAGGGATTCTCATCAGTTGAAGAAGCATATGAAAATTACAGCCTTTGGGTGCGCTCAGAAGAGGTGAGAAGAGAGCACCAGGCAAGAAGAGACCACAATGAAGATATGAAATCCAACCAACCAAACAACGATCACGAGGGTCGTGGCGAAGAAACTCACGATCAAAGAGATGAAACCCAAGTCAACGATCCTTGGGCTTTTACAAGGGATTTGATCAACAATATGTTAGTGGTAATTATAATGATTTTTGTACTTGGCTTTCGAGTGAATGATATGTGAGCTTTTATTATGTAATGTACTTATGAAGAGATTTTGTAATGAACTTTTAGTATGTAATGAACTTCTTGCATTGATTTAAACTGATTTTACAATTACTTGATGGATTGAATGATTCTCATTTGTTTACTAGGCTGCGCTCTTTTCTTTCATTCTACATGATGTTAATGGAGCGTTTTGACAAAAGTGGGGGGTATTTAAGTCTGCCAAAAGAAGAAAATGGTGAAACTAAAGGGCAAGCAAAGATCCATTTTTCTCTACATCCTCCACCTATTTTCGAAGTTCTTCCTTTGATGTACATGATAAACAAACACTCTAATTTGATGCTTCTCTCTTGTCTACATAACATTTATCTATCTCACCCTATTGCATAAAGGCATGCAAAACAGATTCTTCAACCAATCCCTAGAGATTATATGTTCTTCACTGATTCATATAGCAACCTTCTTGACAGATACATTCACTGATTCAAGAATTTCATCCAGCAAATTCAAGTAGCAATTTACAACCTGATTCATATCTAAACTCAGCACCGTATCTGTAGCAAAAGATGGAGCCAATGCAGTTGGAAATCTGGGGAGTGTATCTTGTGACCAAAAGGTCCTAAACTCAGCACCATATCTAAATGATTTCCATCCCTTTTGCTAGCATTTTGATTGATAGTATTAGGAGGCTTATTAATTTCAACAGTGAATGGATTTGTAAAAACTCTAAGTGGGAATTTAAATGTTACATGAATCTAGTGTCATTTTTCACGGAGATGAGTTCAACTTGGGAGGAGACAAAGCACATACAACAGGATGGTCAGTAAAGAAAATATTTAAGGAACCCCATGCTGAATGTAAGAGGCCAAGGTGGTAACATGTACACATCCTGAACTGCACGCATCAACAACGTGTTCAAATTTGCATGTTACAATAATACTAATGTTGCAACACCTAAACCTTCATTGGATGATTCATATAGCAATTACAGCAGCAAGTTACAGCAGGTACTGATTAGCCAGAAATTGATTCATATAGCAATTACAGCTGCAAATTTATAGCAATTTACAGCATCAAATTTACAGCAATTTACAACCTGATCAAGTATTACAGCAGCAAATTCATATGGCACTGAACAACCTTCACAATCACCAAATTAACACAACCTGATCACAATCACCAAATTTACAACCTGATCACTGAACAATTCACTAAACATTAACACAATTTACTTCTTTTTCATCCACTGTCCACAATCACCAATTTATGCTTTCCCAATTCATCATTTTGGGCAGAATCTTCAAATCAACTGACTGAAGGTTAGATATTACTTGCTCGACACCATCCAACTTCTGTAGGTAAAAAATCATAAGATAAATTAAATACAAAAACAAAGAAGGTGACCAATATTATGATTTTAATAGTGACCATTTTAAAACCATATTCAGACTGTAAACTGAGTAGACTGTAAACCAACCTGAGTTCATAACCTATAGCTTGTAAAGTCCATTTCGTTGCTTGAACCTGGCGGCTGCAAAAATAAATAATAAAGGTTATAAAATAAATAATAGAGACGACAAACGTACAAATTATATACTTGTGAGAGAGTAGCGAGTAGAAATGATCAATTCCTCCAGGTTGTGAATAGTGTGACCCCGTATTATCATCCTTAACGATAACAAACATACAAATCATAAGTGGGCAAGCATACTTAATGATTCATACCTTGTAAATAAAAAACAAACACGTGTATTGTTTTCACGAGGCATAACGTAAGGCATCACATTGCTTTCACGAGGCATAACATAAGGCATACGCTGTGAACCCTACAAATGACATGTGTATATAAAACTTAATATTCTTGACTTAAGAAAATATATATTCATAAAACACATATTGTAAAACATACCAAATTAGTCTCAATGGCCTGATCCTTATGAGTTTCTTTTCATCATCAGCGGCAAAGTCGGCCATTTCATAAAAGGCATTGCACATCTTATCAAACCGTTCATTTTCAGGCTTCATTCCCCAATCTAAATAAACAATTTTAACTTTTGTATAAGCCCTCTTAACATCTTTCCTCCTCCTCCAAAGAACATATTTATCTAGTACAACATGAATCCCTCTTTCAAGCAAGACTTTCAATACATGTTTGCATAAAATCCCCCTGAACTCAAACAATTGACAATTACACTTGATATTGAAGTTGGCGACGTTAAAAGATACTATAAACTTGACCGATCGTTGCCTATCATTTATCACCAAGTCTTGTCTAACAGTATATACCTCAAAGCCATTCTCATCCATAATTTCACTGACAATTCTACAACATACATTCCCTGCTATCTCTTCTTGGAACTCTCTAATTTTTTTGTAATGTAGGCATCTCGAAAATTTATCTATATTGCATAAGGAGTAATGCAAGGAATCCTTCGGTTAAAAGATTTATAGTCCTCTTCATCTTCCTTTTGAACCTTACTTCGTAGTGCAATCTCATATTGTTCTACGAATTGCTTCAAAGTGATATTCAAATTTACATAACCATAAAAATAAATAAATAAAAAAAATAAATAAAAAATTCTTGTTTTCACTCCTTTGAGTTGAAGACATCCCTGCCCAAAAAGTATTTCTTTGAAATGTTGGCACCCAACGCATCCTTTCAAGGTATAATCCACTCAACCAATCATTTTCATACAGATTATATTTATCAATAAAACAATGACAATTTTCTTCAAACTCTTCATGAGACAGGGAATCATAAACTGCTCTTTGCATTGTAAACTTGATCGCTTCATATTCATTGCAACCGGACAGCTTTTCGGGCAACTTCTTCATAATATGCCACAAGCACCATCTGTGTCGTGTGTTGGAAAATACAATTTCAATGACCCTCTTCATTGCCCTATCTTGATCTGTGATTATAGCAGTCGGAGCATTGTCATTCATACACACAAGCCAAGTTTGGAAAAGCCAAACAAATTCTTCAACGGTCTCACCACATATCAATCCACATCCCAAAAAATTGACTGACCGTGATGATTCACCCCAACAAAATGAGCGAATGGCATCTCATACTTATTTGTTAAGTATGTAGTGTCAAAAGTAACAACATCCTTAAACTCCTTGTAAGCTGTTCTGCTCTATGCGTCAGCCCAAAAGACATTTCTCAATCTCCTTTCATCATCCAAATCCATCAAATAAAAGAAATCAACATTATTAGTTTGCATTTTTTTGAACTAGTTATGAAGTGTCATCGCATCCCCCTCACCAAGTCTCAGCTTCCTCATTTTGTCCAGATAATTGTAACAATCTTTTTGGGAAAATGGCAAAATATCATGCCCACCAACTTCAACCACACATGCCGAAAAACTCTTATTTGGTCTAATACCTTCCCTATCATTATAATCAAGCTTCTTCTTGACATACGAGCTCATAGTTCTATTCTTTGGGTAAAATCTTGATTTTTCGGGGCTTAACTCATGATTGTGATCAAGTGTTACTCTTGTCACTAAAACTGTTCCATCCGGGCGTATCTGACCTCTAATCTTAGCCAAACAACCACATTTACTCGTACCACACAATCCCAAGACATTTTTTGCTTTACTTTTTTGTTGCCCAGACCGACTATATGAAAGCTGAATGAATTTAGGTTTTCCATCTGCATTTTTTTCAGTAGTCCTTACTTTCACTAGAAATCCCTTTTTATTACCATAATCATGATAATAACGTTGGAACTCATCAAGGTTGATGAATTCCATCCCTTCTGTAGGTTCCCTTAACTCTTCTAAATTTTCTTCCATCAACATACATTCGTTATCTCTTACACTATCAATTCCTGAAATATGTATTATAATATATAACAACGGTTATAACATAGAGGCACATATAACAACCCTAGTACAATTACCATGTATAGTCTATTTTGGAGAACAATGCTGCAACTAAGGATCCACCAGAGTTGTTATACAGGCAGTTCCGGCAAAATAGATTATGCAATAGAAGTAACAAAAAAGTGATAACTAAAGTAACAAAACGAACCTAACATTACCCGAAAGCTTTGAGTAAGAAACAATCCTAATACAATTACTTTGTATAGTCTATTTTGGAGAACAATGTTGCAACTAAGGATCCACTAGAGTTGTTATACAGGTAGTTCCGGCCAAATAGAATATACAATAGAAGTAACAAAATATAACTTTCAACAAATATTGTGTGAATTGTTTGCATCTTTTAATACCTGCATGTGGCTGACCAAAGTTACCGGATGGCTGAAAGGGAGTTGAAAGACAAGCATGCGCATTGAGAAACAACACAAAAATCAGTACTGTTAGTTTCTTCTCAAGCAATTCATAAATGCAAACATAGAGAATGTTTGTAAGATTCGAAGAAATCTCTAGCAACACTAGATAATGTTTTTTTTTCCTTAAACAATAAATCAAATCAAATCCTTGTTAAACAACTACAAAAAAAAATGTAATTTCCTTGAGACAACTAGCGAGAGGTTGTTCTCGAAGACATTCAACTCATCTTAAGTTTCCAATATGTAAAGTCTGTAAAAGACCCTCTAACCCTTCGACTAGTTTTTATACAACCTTATTTTAGGTATATGTTATGAACTACAGTGCAAAGGAATAACACAAACAATATGAAAAACTACATAATCAAGTAAAAAAATTCTAATTTTCCGTTTTCATCCATTAGAAGTGAAGAAAGAGACAGTGTATACTGTTGTTTCAATGGATTTTTCCTTATTTCACAAAACCAAGCAAAACAAAAACCTGCCAAAATACAGGAACATGATTGAACAAAATGAATGGGCCTTGAAACATGAACTTTACATTCTCTTTTTTCTTTTAGATGACATATTGATTTGAAGCCTTTTTACTCAACAGAAGTTTGTTTTTGTCTGATTAGGCCAAATATGGAATCAATCATGAGAAACCGTGAACTAACAGCGACACGAATGATGCAGGTATCTTTTATCATCACACTTAAACAAGTATCTTCTTTCTATTTTGAAATCTTACAAGCTTTTCGTATTATACATTTTCATAATAGATTATCACACATTACTAGGCTGTGCGGGAAGAACTGCTTGGCTCTTCGTCTTCGACTGAGAAAAACAGTGAATCTAGGGTTGGCTTTTCTTCTTCGACTGAGAAGCAAAGTGAATCTAGGGCTGGCTCTTCGTCTTCGATCTGAGAAAGGGTAAGAAAGATAAGGCTTTTTTCTTTTTTTTTGATCTGAGAAAGCGGAGGAAACTTCGAAATCTAGGGCTTTTTTATCCGAGGAAGGGGGAGAAAAGGGCTGACTTTTCAAGCTTTTTCTTGTTTTTCTTGAGAAAGGGGAAAACTCTTTCTGGCTTTTTTGATCTGAGAAAGGATAAAATTGCCTTTTCTCCCTGACTTTTTCTTCTTTTGGGGAACACGTGAAGCTAACACTGTGAGAGGGCTGACTTTGGTGACAATTTGGGGACGGCTGATTTTCACGTGCAAAAGAGTGTCCCTAGTGTCGTTCTGGCACTAGGACCTCACTCCCTAGAATTTTCGCTAGCCAATTGTCATCCTTGATATTCCTTTTGTTCATGTTGTGCTACATACAAGAAATTTTCATCTAGGATACTTCGTAGTGCACTCTGCGAACAGAAATTTGTTTTTGTTCTGCGCAACTTTACTAAAACAACCATAACTTGCTCATTTCAAAACATTTTCAAGTGATTCAAGTTGTATTTATTAGATAACTGAGAGACAACTTTTGTGTTTGACCAACTTGAGAATCGGTCTCGATCGAGCACATAAGTTGGCCAAAAGTCAGGAACACTATCCCGTTTTTTTTTTCAGACAGATTTGCGCGACTTTAGTAAAATGACCATAACTTGCTCATTTCAAAACATTTGTAAGTGATTCAAATTGTGTTTATTAGATAACTCAGATCACTACAAATTTTGGGTTTTTATGAGATTGAGAATCAGACTCAATTAAGGGTTTAAATTGGTTTGAAAGTTACCCTATTTTTCATTTTTTCGATTTGAGTTTGAATTTGTCTGTTATGTTAAGTTATACATATTTATTTAATTTGGGTTTAAGGGTTTCAACGTTAAGGAGATTTTGAGAGTTTTCGAGGGAGATGGAGGATATTTATAAGAAATTTTAGTGTGGGGAGAGATTTAGAAAAGATTTCGAATGGGGGAGGGAGGGAGGAACCATTGTAGATTTGAATGGTGAGGGGGGAAAATGAAGGTTTTTGTTTATATAGGTGGTGTGAGAAAGTAAGTAGGTGGTGTGAGTGAAATATGGGGTATGTTGCATGCACTACCATCAAAGTTGTTCATCCTCAAGATCATGAACCTAAGTAAGAACTATTGAATTTCACCTACAAAGTTGTTTTGCATGCTTTCAATGATTGTAATGAGTTCCATGACTATCATTGTAGTGAACATTAGTGCTCTGAATGTGGTACTTTATTATGATGGGCATGGGCTTGACTGAGGAGCGGTATTAAACAATAAGAGGTACTGTAACAATTTGTGGTGCTGAATGGACGAGAGGTATGTGTTTGATTTGCAGGAACAAGTTTTGTGAATGAGACGATGTTAGTAAGACTATGCAACCATTTCTTACATTCTACTAGAATTTTCGGCGTTCTGTTGTATTTAATATGGAGTATGCAACCATAGTGGAGACAAATGGGGGTGAAAAGAACAATTTTTTTTTTTGAGATGGAGAAGACAATGAGTTGACTCTCACGTAGAAGAAATTGAAATCAAACAAACACAACCAGAAGGAAGGTTGACTTGCAGAGCTCGCTTTCTCTCTTGATTCCATCCAGATCAAGGTAACTATCCCTCCACTACTCGATCTCTCTTCACTGAATCATTGAGATTCTTTGCTACATTTTGCGTCGGTGAGTGAAAGAATTTTGGGCGGATGAAATCAAATTGATTTGGTGGTTTTAGAGGGAAAGGGAAGGGGGATTGGGGTAGTTGATTTGTGATTTGGTGGCTTTTGGTATCCTCATCATGGGAGCAGAGCTTTTGGTTTTGATGGGGTTGTTTGACTTCAACACCAACTACAGTCCATTCCAAATTACATCCCACCAGAGCATAATCGTGGAGCCGAGTACAACAATTTTTTCGAAGTCATTTTCACAAAAATGGAAGGTCTGTTGAGAGTCATCAGATACTCCAGTTTTCTCTAACAACTTCAAGTCTCTCCTATTTTCCTCAAGATATCTTTAGAACATAGGTAATTTAGAAGCTCTAGAATTATCCTAACAATTGAAAAAAATGTGTAGCTCTCTAGAAATCTTTTTAGAAATATCTAAGATTCTACACACTTCTTCCACCTCCTTAGAACTAGTATAAATAGGGGTGAAGGTTGAGTTGTGAAGATATAGGAGCAAATAAGCTCAATTGTGAGTTGTGAATTCAATCTAGAGTGGGTGTGAGTTTGTAGCTTTTTTGAGAAATCAATAAAATCCAGTGTTTTGTAAGTCCAAGTTCTCCTTCAAATACCAACAATTTGGTATCAGAGCCGGAGTAGTACTGTTTGTCGGATTTACAGTATTATTTAATAGAAGACGACATTGTTCAGCACTGTTCACGAGTTGAATACTATTCAACACTGTTCACAGTTTCCTTTGGTGAGACTCTGCTTGTCGGAGATCGTTCGTGCACAGTTTGAGACTGTGAAGCAGATTGGTCTGGGACCAAGCTTACTCGGTAGCACAAAAGAGGTTGCACTTTGTCACGATGTGAGATCTCGTTGCCACAACTAGTGGGCTTATAAAGCTCAACCATAACAATTATAAGAGCTGGCAGACAAGAATAAAGTCTTATTTACAAGAACAAGATTTGTGGCAAGTTGTTGGCGGTAGTGAGACTGCGCCACCGCCAAGGGAGAACGCTGCTGAATTTAGGAAATGAGAAATCAAAGCTGAAAATGCACTTTATGTGCTCAAGATGACAATCGAGGATGAGATACTTCAACACATTGAAGACGAAGACACACCCAAAAGAGCATGGGATATATTTGCATCCCTATTCTTAATAACAAACGATGCCCGCCTGCAGTTCTTGGAGAATGAATTGATGAACTCTAGACAAGGAGGTATGTCTATTGGAGAGTATTTTTTGAAAATAAAAAATTTATGCCGTGAAATTTCAAAACTAGACCCATCTTAAAAAATTAACGAAGATAGGATGAAAAGAATAATCATCCACGGATTAAAGCTCGAGTATACCAGGATTGTCACGGCAATTCGTGGTTAGCCAACTCAACCCTCCATTGTGGAGTTCGAAAGTTTATTGGCCAATCAAGAGAGCCTCGCTAAGCAAATGGCATACGTCTCTTTGAAAAATGAGGAAGAATAGACATTTTTCAATAAAACAAAGGGTGGATATAAAAAGAAGAAATTTGTAAAACAAAATAAAGAAGAAGATAACAGGCCCAAGAAGTCCCAAGAGAGGAGTCATAAGAAAGGGGGAGCTAAGCAAGGCATGAGCAACAGTGGTCGACCAAGTTATGGTTGCTACAATTGCGGTAGGAGAGGACACTACGCAGTAGACTGTCAGTAAAAAAAGATGATAACTGAAGGCAACTTGGTGACGTCTTGAAATCACCAAGACAGTAGTGAAGAAGAATGAGACTTCCAAGCATCCTTTGCAACTACTCATCCTGTTCGTGAAAATTCTCTAGAAGAAGAAGTAAACTTCTCTAGGAATGAAGTAACTATGGACTGTGAAGATAAAGTACTAGCAATCAACTACAACAAAGATTGGATCGTTGACTTAGGCCACTCCAATCATATGACCGGAGACAAGGAGAAGTTGTCCAACCTCTGTGAGTACAAAGGAGATCGGGTCGTGATAACTGCTGACAACACGAGATTGTTGATTGCTCATATTGGAGAGGCTGCATTCACCCCTCGCTTCAGCCCCAATCAAGTTCAACTGCTGAAAGTCTATCATGTTCTAGGTATGAAAAAGAACCTATTGTCAGTATCACAATTAACAACATCTGGCAACTACGTGGTGTTCGGGCCGGAAGATGTTAAGGTGTAACGAAGCCTAAAGCCATCGGGTACACCCATTATGGAGGGATGTAAGTTAAGTCTATTTACGTGATGTCTACGGAATCAGCATATGTAGATAAGACTCGATGCGGTAAAATTGTTGATTTGTGGCATGCTAGGCTAGGGCATGTTAGCTATAATAGGTTGAAGGCGATGATGAGCAAGTCCATGCTAAAAGGATTACCTTACTTGGATATAAGAAGAGAAACAGTCTGTGCTGGATGCCAGTATGGAAAAGCTCATCAACTACTCTATCAGGAGTCGGAGTTCAGAGCCAAGGAACCGTTGCAACTCATCCACTCAGATGTGTTGGGTCGAGTAAAGCAAACATCAATTAGCGGGATGCACTACATGGTGACTTTTATTGACGATATTTCAAGGTACGTGTGGGTTTATTTTCTTAAGGAAAAATCAGAAGTCCTTAATATATTTAAGGAATTCAATAAAAAAGATTGAAAGTAAAGTAGGAAAGAAGATTAAATGCCTGCGTACAGATAATGGCGGAGAGTACACATCGGATGAGTTCTCCATTTACCTGAGGAAATGTAAAATCATGAGACAATTAACATGTCCAGGCACTCCACAACAAAATGGAGTAGCTGAAAGGAAGAACCGGCATTTGGCAGAGACATGCCGAAACATGTTGCATTCCAAAAATGTGCCAAGTCGATTTTGGGCCGAGTGTATGAAGACTGCAGCCCATGTTATCAACAAGTTTCCACAAGCAAAGTTAGGGTTTGTTTTACCTTATCAGAAGTTATGGAATACTAAACCCACAGTGAGTCACTTCCGAGTTTTCAAATGTGTGTGTTACGTGTTTGTGCCTAATCACCTGCGAAGCAAGTTCGATAAGAAGGCGATTCGATGCATCCTTGTGGGATATGACAATCAAAAGAAAGGATGGAAATGTTGTGACCCTACAACTGGGCGCTGCTACACATCAAGGAACGTGGTGTTCGATAAAGCTTCATCATGTTGGTCTGCACAACAACTACTGTTGCCGGATTCCAAAATTCTAGAAGAAGAAATGTAGGAAATTGAGTCAACACCTGCAAAAGGTGAAGAAGAAAGCGGACTCAACTCACCGAAGACACAAATGCGTCTAGTAACCCATGGCAAACTGGTGTACATGAAAGAGCACCAGAAGAATATCAAGGCAATTAGGAAGATTTGGGTCAACAACTGAGAAGGTCAACCAGACAACGCAAACCCAATCCAAAGTATGCAAATATCGCGCGGTCGAAGAAGACAACAATAGAAAACCCACAATATTTGAAAAAGCATCTCAGAGCATGGAGTGGCAAAAGGCGATGAAAGAAGAAATCCAAGCTCTAAAGCAGAATCAAACTTGGGACTCAGTACCAAAACCCAAGGATGTGAAGCCTATATCATGCAGATGGGTCTACAAGATAAAGACCCGTCCTGATGGCTTGATAGAAAGGTACAAGGTTCGATTGGTAGCCCGCGGGTTCTCACAACAGTATGGATTGGACTACGATGAAACATTCAGTCCAGTAGCTACGATCACTATAGTCAGGGTCTTGCTTGCCCTAGCAGCAAGCAAATCTTGGAAATTATGGCAGATGGATGTGAAGAATGCCTTCTTGAACGAAGAAGTTGACCGAGAAATATACATGGAGCAACCTAGGGGGTTTGAGAGTAAAACCCAACAAAATTATGTGTGCAAGTTAAAGAAGGCTTTGTACGGATTGAAACAAGCACCAAGAGCCTGGTATGGGAAGATAGCAGAATTCTTAGTTCAAAGCGGGTACACAGTTGCACATTCGGACTCAAGCCTATTCATGAAATCTCAAATAGGCAAACTAGCAATAGTGCTAGTATATGTAAATGATCTAATTATCACTGGAGATGACAAAGAAGAAATAGAATAGTACGAAGAAACTTGGCAGTCCAATTTCAGATGAAAAAATTAGGAGAACTAAGACACTTCCTGGGGCTCGAGATTGAACGAAGTGACAACGACTTATTCCTTTGTCAACAGAAATATGTTAGAGATCTTTTGAAGAAGTACGTGATGCTCGAGTTCAAGCCGATCTCAACACCTATGGAAGCTAATGTTAAGCTATGTGCTGAAAAAGGCAAAGACTTGGAAGATGCAACAATGTCTTGCCAGCTTGTCGGGAGTCTAATCTACCTGACGCTCACACGGCCAGACATAGCCTATGCAGTTGGAGTAGCAAGTCGATTCATGCAAAAGCCAAAGAAGCCTCATCTCGAAGCAGTCCAAAGAATGTTAAGGTATGTGAAAGGAACCACTGATCTTGGTATCTTATACAAGAAGGGTAAGGAATGTAAAATAATCGGCTACTGTGATGCTGACTATGTTGGAGATCATGACACGCAAAGATCAACTACCGGGTATGTGTTTAGTCTTGGTTCAAGAGCAATCACTTGGTGTAGCAAGAGACAACCAACTGTATCTCTCTCGACTACAAAAGCAGAGTATAAAGCAGCAACTATGGCAACACAAGAAAGTACTTGGCTAGTGCAATTAATGAAGGATTTGCACCAGCCAGTGGATTATGCAATACCATTGCATTGTGATAATCAGTCTGCAATACGCCTAGCTGAAAATCCAGTGTTTCATGCAAGGACAAAGCATGTCGAGGTCCACTACCACTTTGTAAGAGAGAATGTACTTCAAGGAAAGATAGAGATGCAATCAATCAAGACAGACAACCAAGTGTCAGATATTCACCAAAGGACTCGATACTACAAAGTTCGAATAATTTCGAAGACAACTTGGAATGACCTTAAAGGGAGTCAATGATGAGGGGGAGTGTTGAGAGTCATCACAGACTCTAGTTTTCTCTAGAGACTTCAAGTCTCTCCTACTTCCCTCAAGATATCTCTAGAACATAGGTAATCTAGAAGCTCTAGAATTATCATAACAATTGTAAAAAATGTGTAGCTCTCTAGAAATATTTTTGGAAATATCTAAGATTCTACACACTTCCTCCACCTCCTTAGAACTAGTATAAATAGGGGTGAATGTTGAGTTGTGAAGATATAGGAGCCAATAAGCTCAATTGTGAGTTGTTAGTTCAATCTAGAGTGGGTGTGAGTTGGTAGTTTTTTTTAACAAATCAATAAAATTCAGTGTTTTGTAAGTCCAAGTTTTCCTTCAAATACTAACAAGGTCCATTCAACGAGCTCCTTGATAAGTTTGATACACCACTTGGTTGCATTATTGCTGACACTATATTGTGGTGGGCAGTCCGAGTAGGAAACCAGCGGAACATACCAATAGCTTCACTTTTTACTCGAGCACCTATGGTGCCGGCTTTGTGTTATCACTCAGATCTACTTGCAATACATGGGCCTTATCCAATTGACAATACTACTGGTGCGTGCACTTGAGAGTTATATCCTTGAACACCTTTTGGTTCCATTCTTTACTGAATAGAGACATTTACGTTCCAAATTATAAAATTTGCTATGCTTGGCATGATTAAAGTTTATTGATCCTACAAAACATTTCAATGTAACAGTCCAAAGATTTCTTCAACTACTGCAAGTAATTTGGTTAGAAAGACAATGGTTGCTACTCATGATTGCTAAGCAAAGACAATGGTAATTGGCCTTTTTCTTATTTGATCAATCAAAATGGTAATTGCCTTCAATAGAGACAATTGGGGGCATTTGTAGCCATTTTATTTAATTACAGGTCTGGATTTTGTGAAATATAATACATTTTCATTCAAACCTCTTACTAAATACAGTGGTAAAAACAACTCCATGGAAAGATTAGACAGCGCGAAATTCAGTGGAGCTTGCGATGGTAATTATTATGTTTATGATCATTCATGATTGTTCACTGATAAATGGTCTTTCCCATATGATACTATTGTCTATAATGCAACGATTAAATGATTATTCATTAGTTTTGCTAGCATCCAATTGTCGACTTATATGTCAATACAGTTTTCCATGCTAGCGAAACATTGGGATCTTTCTGCATCAATGTTATGGTAACCAAAGTAATAGTTAGTTTACTGATTCTTTACACTGCAAGTATGCTACACCTCTCTATATCTATCATCTACTCCTTTCCATGTGAGAGAAGCAGGGGAAGAAAATTTGTGGCTTAGAGAAATGGTTTATATGAAGCAATATCCATCGTACCAAACATAGAAAGCTAAATTTTGTGACGGCTAATTGCAGAAACCAGTAAATTAGTCCTTTAGATTAGTGAGGTTGGAAAAAAAAATATTCTACCCACGCCAACGCTATGTGAAAAGTGTACGGCCACGTAGGCATGGCTGGTAACGAAAATTGGGCAGTTGCTTCGGATATAATGTCGTATTTTGATTTCCAAAAATGCCCCTTTCTTTCATTGTTATTTACAAAAGATCTCTTTCTTCTTGACGAAGATGATGAAGAGACCCTGCTCTCACCGCACAGAAGCAAGTTGATCCCCATCAAGATAATAGAGACCTTGACCTTTGATTGGAGATCAAACCACCTAGATCCTTTGATTGGGGATCAGCCACCAATAAACTAAAATAAAACTTGTATTGCTTGCCTAAACTCTATTACATCATATGTATTTATAACTGAAAGCAAAATAATACTTCATAATTGAATTCAAACCTAATTCTAATCAAACAATAACTCCTAATTCAAAAATAGAATATTGTTCTAACTAAGACATTCTAATCTCAAGTAAATACTAAATAGGATTGGTATCCTAACATCCCACGCCGCCTGAAACAAGGCTTGTCCTCAAGCCTGAATATCTGGAAATGGACACGAAATTGCTCGTAGTCTTCCCAAGTAGCTTCCTCCACAGGTTGGCCAGTCCACTTGTTAACCCAGCGTGTAACAGGCTTATTATTGCGTTCAAATAATCCTCAATCAAGTAGTTTATCCGGCGCTTAGTTGATTGGGAATCGTTTGACTTTTGCTTTGCCAAACAAGAGAGACTCCCAGTTCTAGGTTCAATAAAATCAGCAGTTTCAACATCAGATCTTATACGGAAGTTGGTATTGAACTTCCCAGCATGTTCCCGAGCAATTAATTTAGTTGAATATTTGTTTAATGCAGACATAAATTTGGTTTCAATCTCTAAAGCGTCAAATTTTGAACCCACGGAATTGACTATATTGTCTGAATCCCCATTTTCTCCATGGCAAATTTCAACTATTCTGTCAGTCAAGACCTGCTCATTGTCATATTCTGAATTTTTCAGGCAGTCAAAATCCGAAACTCCTTCATTTGATGGTAAGTCGTTGTTTGCATCCTTATTTAAAGAAAATGTGGTGTGTCCTCCGGTGATGTCATTTTCACTGTTATCATTGCACTCACTAAGCCTTGTCATAGTAGCCTTTACATCGGCTTGCATCGTCTGATCATTTGAAGATGTATTCTGTCCAGAAGCCAAAAGCCACTTCGACCAGCCATCACGCTTTCGTACTCTGTCATCCTAGACTTCTACCGTACTGGAACTATGCATTACATCTAGAATTAAAGGAATGTATGTAGTCATTCTCTTCACTCTATTAAAGTCAGCAATGTTGGTTATCGGAACCCATCCTTGGTCATCCATCAAAGAAATCAAATGGTTGTCCTTTTGCAAATTCTCAGTACTGAAATAATATTCAATTTGCTTAACAATATTAGCCCTCAAAGGCAACGTCTCCGAGGCAGTTGCTGAAATCCAAGGATGTTGAATAACGCAAAGAGGAGGACCTCCTAATGCGTTTGGATGATGATACATACGGGTAGGGCCAGAAAACAAGGGCCCCCCATAAGCCCTGGACTAGGACCAAGATAGGGAGGAGGCCACACAAAAGGCCTTGGTCCACTTTGTTGCATGCTAATATTTTCTCTCGGATTGAATGCTCGATGATGGCGCCGTATTTTATTTAAACGACCAGCATGTTCTTGTACAACTTGTCGTCGATTAGCTAAATTGTCAGCATATGCATTGGGCTCTCTCGGTGGGGGCTGAAAGCTTCTATTATAATCCATAGCACCAACATGACCAGGTGGTGCACCAAAAGTATGCGCGGGGTTCCATATGGAGATCTTAACATATGAAGATCGAAGTTTCCAGGATAATGTTGGTAAGCATGAAGAACTGGAATGTGTGGAGCAGGTACAACTAGTTGAAAAACAGGCAGCATTGGTGGTAGGTGATAAGGTATGGTTACAGGAAAGGGCGGCATGCCATTTGAAGGAGGGGTATGCTTATTAATACCCGCTTTCTGATGATGGGGCGGTGGATGTTTATGGTAAGGATTATTGCTACCAAGCCCATTTGATTTGTGTGGCACGAATGGTCCCTGCACAGGATTGCGCCCTGGAGTGGCGGGCACTGTTGGTGATGCCTTGGAAACAACAACATTAGAAATAGGAGATTCCTTGCCAGAATTAGGAATAATTGGCCGTTGTTGTTCCGGGTGAACGTATGGGGCCGGGCGATATGGTTGGAGATTCCTTAATGCCTCAAGAATAGCGACATTAGTGGTCTCAAGTACGTGGAGGTGGGATGAAATCCCGGTAACTTGAGCAGTAAGCGCATAGACTTTATCGTGTAATTCAGCAACAGTCATTATAAAGAGGGTGGTTAGTGTGGTGTGAATATCCGAAAGAAGATTAAGGGATGGACTGGGGAGAATCCCTATGGGTGCAAATAGCGATGAAGGGACGATCTCTGAATTGGATGGCTGCGATGGTGGCGATGAGGATGAGGGTTGCGATGGGGCGATGAGGACGAGGGCTGCGATGGGGCGATGAGGTGGGTTACTGAAATTGGATGGCGTCTCGGGTTGCTGATTGGTTGCTGAATCGATGAAGGTGGTTTCGATTGAAGATGGTTTTATGAATCGATGAAGATGGTTTGATGAATCGATGAAGGTGGATTGCTGAAGCGATGAACTGTGCTGAAGCGATGAAGGTGGGTTGTTGAGGTGATGATCGATTCTGATTGCGGAAGCGATTAAGGTCGGTCGATGAAGGTGGGTTTCTGTGATCTGCGATGGAGGCGATGAAGAAGTGGAGACTGGACGACGGTTGCTGTTGCTATTGCGAGGATGGCGACTAGGAGTTGCTGACGACGGTGAGTTTTTTTTTTTTTTTGACAATGGTGAAGTAACAAAAAAAAATAAAAATTTGGCTTAGAATCGATGATGCTCTGATACCAGATAATAGAGACCTTGACATTTTGATTGGAGATCAAACCACCTAGATCCTTTGATTGGGGATCAACCACCAATAAACTAAAATAAAATTGCTTGCGAGTCCTGACAAGATTTCAACAAGTTATGCAGTTCTTTATAAGTTCAAGCATAATACTAAAACCAACACAAGAAACAGGAGAAAACTTGAAGACCTTGACTGAGATAAACCAAACCACATTTTCATGTGTATGGCACAAATGCCATGTGTTCATGAACATCGAATCAGCTAGCCTGACTCTACGGTAATCAACATCATAATCTATACACTCCTACACCTGAAAAACAACATAATAATGCACAACTCCTTAATCCATCCACTACTACACCTGAAAAACAATGTAATAATGCACAATATAATGAACACACAAGATAGACTCCATCATGGTAATTAGATATCTACCCTGACTTACAGTTTATGATTGAGAGCTATATGTAACTAAACATAACTCGGGAACTAAAACATTGGAAGTAATGATTTCCCTACTCACTCAGGATTACCAACATAATTCTGAGTCTCAATGTCATCCATGTTTCTATTGACAACAAACTAATAAGAAAATTCATTTGGGTGATCTACTCGGAGAAGAATAAGGAGAAGAATAAGTACCATTTGATTCATGGGAGAAGTTGCAACCCAGTTGATCAAGGAGGTCTGAGATTTAGAAAGATGAGGTAAAACTAACACTACTTGGAAAATGGTTGTGGAGGTTTGGCACAGAACAACAACAGTACTGGATTGAAATCGCTTACTATCATATCATATGAATTGACATTAGCAAACTAAAAACATACAAATGGATGAAGATAATTAAGGTCAAAATAAAGATTCAGTGATTGTCTCACTGAATAATAGTTACATGGATTGAAACCACTTCTGGTAGTGTCCTCGCTGTACCTCTACCCATTTTTTATGCAATTTATGTACTACATAACAGAGGCTGAAGCTTAAGATGAGGGCCTGAGTTTGGTTATGAGTTTGTATTTTATAATGACTGTTCCATAAGCTGTAAAGTATAGACGGTTTAGTTATCACAGAAATAAATGTTAGAATGGTTCTACAATTATATGAAGATTGTTGGGGATGAAATATGAATCCAGGTTTAGATATCAGTATCACAGAAATAAATGTTAGAATAGTTCTAATTATATGAAGATTGTTGGGGATGAAATATGAATCCATACACGAATATTGTAGTTGTTTCATTCCCATTTTGTGTTTACTATATCAACTCAGAGTTACTGACACTTGACATATTTTCGCAGGCCAAACCAGAGACTGTTGATAAGGTCTGTCAGTTGGCTTTACCAGCTGATTCTGCAGTCACTGGTGAATCAAAGTTTTCTGCTCTTGGAGCTGATTATCTGGATACAATATTGTTCAGAATGGAGGTATTTGATGTTTAGGATGAATGAGTTTATCAGGTTTGAACCATTGGTTATTGTTGTTATTAGCAAACCGAATCTGAAATTGCATCAATTTTGGCAGAAGGAAAGGTTCCAATTGGTGTGGGACAAAATACCAAACTCATGTAACTTCTAAAATACTCTACACCATCACAAATAAATATGCAAGTATGACCAAACTCATTGTTGTCCTTCAATGAGACTCCATGCAAGTGCAAGCAACATTTTAACAATCAAATGCAACATGTATTTATTCGGTTGTATGCCTCAACTTTTATAGGGTGTTCAAGAAGCAGACAGGCCAAATGAAGGATTCTACATTTGATCTGGGATACCCGTATAAATTGTTGCAACAATCAAAGATGGTACAATCGTATAAATTGTTGGAACTCTTCCACAGAATATCCTCTTGAAGATGACCTTAGAGCGGAATCAGATTGATATGCACACCGTTACAGATGAAGCAAAGAGGGGGTGGTTGGAACCCTTTTTTTTGTGTGCTATAGCTTGCATTAGAGGAAGCCTATCAAATCAGCTGATGCAAATGAAGGTTTGTGATTAAATGATAAAATTTTAACGTTGTTAAGCGTCTACTACTAATTCCTTCATATCCACATACTGGTGCTCTCGCCCTCTCTATCATGTACATAGAACACATTCAAATTTGCTTCACTTCTAGCAAGTATTGCCATCCCATAGAAGTGTATGTTGTTCTAATTTCTGGTATTATCAAATTTATTTCAGGGTGAGAAGCTTCTTGGTAGTCTTGCAGGCATTTCTCTACGACTTGGAAGCCAATGAAGACCCATTCAATTCAAGGACCAGTTAGTACACATGGGAATGACCGAAATAACTTCTATTTTTCTTGAATAATTTGCCGGTATTCGGTTTATTGATTTGACGGATGAAGGAAAACCAAAGCAGCTCAATTTGAAGAATTGAATTTCAATCTAACATGATTTCTCTTTTATTTATTCATTTTTCGCCGTGTTATTGCATGTGTTTTGCAATTTGAGCTTGATCAGAATATGAATTTCGTTTCGTTGTTTTATCTTTATTTGAATAGGCCAGAAAGCCTTACACAACTATAATATGAATTTCGTTTTGCATGTGTTTTGCAATTTGAGCTTGATTCCAACCCCACCCGTTCTTTATGTTTCATCTGTCTGCCAACAGCCCCCACTGTGCGTCATCTCTTTTTGAATAATGCATTGTTGTGCACTCCTTGATGCCAAATTGATAGTTTCTACTTTTTCTTGCTGTTTGAGTTGTTTTTAGTTTTATGTTGACTTTTTTGTTTCCAACTGATAATTGATTTATAACAATCATGGAAGCTGCATTTGATATATTGGAGTAATCTGTGGTTCTTCTGGTTTGTATTTTAGATTAAGCGATTAATTATGTCTGTGTATGTGGGAATGATAAAAATGTTTGGCGGATTAAGTGTATATTATAATGATGTTACATCCCTATGTTAATAATATGTTCGTGATTTATGTGTAGGTTAGGACAGGTTGACAATGCACGAAGACGCTTATGCTTCCCTGGGCAGCAGCCAGATCCAGCTGAGTTGCCAAAGTTGCAGATTGTTGAAAAAACTTTTGAGCAGGTGCATCGATGCTAGGAAAGTAGAAGATTGGAAAAACACATTGAGAGAAGGTGATGCAGCCACTGCTGCTGGAGCAGATTCTTCTCCTCAGGTGAAACTATGTGAACTTGATTTGCTTTGTTTAAAACTGCCTAGTTAGAGATAAATGATTTAATCAAAATTTGAATTTACAGATCTTGGCATGTGTAGAAGCTCTATGAAGCTCCATCAACTGAAGGAATCTGAGTTTAGCCTAGCTAATATCCTGAAATTTGAGCAATCTTCTACCTCTTTCTCACAATACAAGTTCAGTGGGAATCATACGTCTTTTATGTTCGAGCCCAAGTTGAGATGGCATTAGGAAGGTGGGTTAAAACATATAAAGTTCCTTGAAATAAATAGCAATGGGTTTTGGAGTGAGTGAGAATGGATGATGGATGTTTTGCAAGTTTGAGAATGCAGTAACTGCTGCTATGAAGGCTGGGCAAATTGATTATAGAAATATTGAAGTCGCTGTAATGCTTAACAATGTGAAGTTAGTGGCAAGATCCTGTGCTCACGGAAATGATCTCTTCAAGTCTTGAAAGTTTGTTGAAGCTTCCTCGGCTTATGGGGAAGGCCTGAAGATTGATCCTTCAAACTCAGTTCTTGATTGTAACAGAGCGGTTTGTTGGGCTAAGCTTGGACATTGAGTATGAGAATGGATGATGGATGTTTTGCAGGTTTGAGATTGCAGTAACTGCTGCTATGAAGGCTGGGCAAATTGATCGTAGAAATATTGAAGTCGCTGTAATGCTTAACAATGTGAAGTTAGTGGCAATATCCCGTGCTCACGGAAATGCTCTCTTCAAGTCTTGAAAGTTTGCAAGCTACATCGGCTTATGGGGAAGGCCTGAAGATTGATCCTTCAAACTCAGTTCTTTATTGTAATAGAGAGGTTTGTTGGTCTAAGCTTGGACATTGGGTATGAAGACTGCAGTTCAGATTAGAAGTTACGTTCAAAATTTATTTTCCAAAGTTTATTGCCCTCATATCAAACCCCCTTTCTACCATAGAAATTTGAAGTAACTGAAAACATTCATGACCTAGATGCATGCACAAATGTTAATATATCATTAAAATTTGGCGTGGAACCATATTTGATGATACATAAAAATGGTCACACTTTTGAGCCGAACATGTGTCATGATGATATCGAGGAACTACGGGCTCAAGCATCGCCCCAACACGGATCCAACCCAAGCGGATTCAGACTCTCACAGCATGTTAGGTCCACACGTGTTAAGCCATCTTCAATACCCATAAACCCTATTTAGGCAAGTATCTCGAGGATCAATTTCGGACGGACAACTACAGTTGTTTTCTGCTTCCAACTAGGAAACAAAAATTAGAGTATCTTTTACACAGGGAAACTCTCTTCTACGGATTGCTCTTGGATTGGGAACTATCTCATGCGTATCTAGGAGTGCAGAGCTAACAGAAAACTTCTTTTCTATAGCACGACTCTTAATTAGAGAGAGATATCTACGAAGATCTCCTCCCTAAACTACGCCTACGATGGCCTGGTTGAACCAGAACTCCTTGCACTATAAATAAGATATGAGATTGGTAAGTTAATGTACACTACAAATTTTCTGTTACAGCATTACACATTCCTCAAATTTCTGTCTGACTTTAGCATCAGAGTGTCATCAGCCACCCCAAGGTGGTCTGTGGCTCACGTGCGTTACTTGTGTAGGTCAGCAGGAACAAGGTCAAAGCAGATAGCGAAAATCAAGTGTATCAGTTTGGCACCGTCCGTGGGGACGACATAGTTCTTAACTTTACACTAAGCGTCGTCTCCTGCCAAATTTCAGAGAGATGGTGACCACCAAGTCATGCAACGACGAACCAGGGGACACGTCAAACTTTCCGGTTGTCCCTATACTAGTTCCTACCATGCATAGGCAGCTTACTCACGCCCCTGCACCAACGCCAGTCACGACGGACCCCAGAATCGAGGTGCTGACGTCTCAAATACAACAAGTCATCAAGGCGGTGGAGACGCTCACACGACTGAATCCGCCCGCTGTTGATGGAGACCAGGAACAACACGAACCTCCACCTCCAGTGGATGATAGGGAGCAAGCGCAGGAGAGTCACGCCTCGGCTAGTTCCCATTGGACTAAGAGAGGCTGCGCAACTAATGCTGATCCAGCCGCCAGGACAGAGAGGCTCGGTTCTGGGAACCCTCTCCACAGAGGAGCGCACGACTCGGACGTACTATATCGCCTATCCGTCCCACCATTTGTGGATCGAATCATGAGTGAAGCACTTCCGAGAAAGTTCATTCCCCGAAGCTCGATTCGTATGACGAGACCACCAATCCTTTTGATCATTTACGCCACTACCAACACGTAATGACGCTCAATGAAGGATCTGAATCCTTCATGTGCATAACATTTCCCACCAGTCTCAAAGGCCTTGCATTGACGTGGTTCCACAGCCTTCCACCGAAGTCAATCGACTCCTACAAAACATTGGCAAAGGAATTCTTGACACATTTCGTCGGGAGCCAACATTTCAGGAAAGGCCCGCACTACATACTCTCTCTAAGGCAGAGGTTCGGCGAGACACTCCAAAAGTATGTCACACGCTTCAACAACGAGCTGACCCTCATCGACGGGTGCAACGACGATACAGCTGTGACGACATTCACTGCGGGCCTCAAAGAGGGAAAGTTCTTCGAGGACCTCACCTTGGAGCCCCCTCTGGACATGGCAGAACTTCTCAAGAGCGTCCAGAGACACATCAGATTGGAGGAGTCAATGACCGCCAAAAGGGAGACCAAGGCAACAGGAAGCCCTCAGTTTTTAGGGACAAAAAGGAGGGAAAGAGACACGAGGATAAGGAGTGGAGCAAGAGGAAGCACACTTACAATAGATTGGATCCTAATCGTCCCAGGTCAGAGAAATCATCCAACTACGTTTGATCCAGAGCCGTGACACCCCTAAATGCTAGTCTGTCGGATGTACTCAACTCCATGAAAAATTGGGAGGAATTAAAATGTCCCCCGAAGACGCGCGAAGACCCTGCCAAAATGGACAATGACAAGTATTGTGCGTACCACAAAGAGGACGACACAACACCAACGACTACAAAAGTCTGAGGTATGAAGTAGAGCACTGGATTCGCAAGGGCAAACTGAAAAACTTCTTGAAGTCTGAAAAACAGTCAAAACAAACCAGAGACAGGAGGAGTCAGTCAAAGAAATAGAAAAGGAGGCTCCTGGGATAATATACGTCCTTCATGAAGTTGGACCGAATAAATACCAATCGCACAGGTCCCGCAAGCAGACTCTGCTGGATATACGGACACGATTCGCGGATGAAGACACACGTTTGCTATTTGAAAATTCAAAACCTCATTCCCACTTTGACTTTCACGGATAAGGACCTAGATTGAGTCCAAGCACTGCACGTCGCTTTGGTCATCTTTGTTTCCATCGCAAAGTGGGAAGTGAAGAGAGCTCTTGTTGACACAGGAAGCTCGCTCAACATTTTGTTCTACAATGTTTTCCACAGTATGGACCTCAAGGAGGAAAACTTAGTGCCATCAGAGCACCCGCTGATCGAATTCAGGGGGGAGAAATATTTTTCCATTGGAAAGATAAGGTTAGCCACGGTAGCTGAAGAATCACGGCTGAAGAAGGTCCTGTTTCTGGATTTCATGGTAGTAGACGTACCATCATCTTACAACCTCATCCTGGGAAGACTATGGCTACACCAAATAGAAGCAGTGATCTCCACCCTTCACCAGTGTGCTAAGTATACTGCTAACAACGTAGAAGGAACAATACGTAGAGACCAACCTACTGCATGAGGCTGCCACTACGCCGCACTGAAACAGGTATAGTGCTCCCAGATTCTGTTATATCATGCAGAGCAACCTGACCTAGTGCAAGGCCAAAAGACAGAAGATAACATTTTCGAGCGATACAGGAGCAATCAGTTCTCCCGTTCAGCGAGTCGTAAGCGAACTCCCTGAGGCGGATACAAAAGGCTACATACTGCAGGCATCTGATCAACATGGAGTGAGGACTTGCTCAGACTTCCTGGTCTCGTAAGCGACACAAACAGTCCAGGGCAGCTACCTGCAAGCGAAAGGACGCTCCACGGAACGCCACCTTCAAATATGGTATGTGAGGGTACAAAATCGACAATCAGGAGTAGGGCTGAAAACCGAACCGTCGGTTCGGTTTTTTACCTAAACCGTAACCGAACTGACTTAGGTCGATTTTAAAATTTTCAAACCGAAACCGAACCGACCATTAACAAAACCGATCCGAAACCGAACCGATTCTAATTTATGCAAACCGTAACCGAACCGACTAAAATCAAACCAAAACCGAAATAAAACCGAACCGACCGACTATTTTAAACATATTGTATTATTTATATATAAAATATGTATTATTTATTATATATATTCGGTCGATTCGATTTGGTCGGTTAAAATCACATAGAAACCGAAAACCGAACCGACCACTTCGATTTTGAATTTTTTAAAACTGAAACCGATCCGAACCGAATTTAAACTGAATCGATTGGTTCGGTTTAGATCGATTCGGTCGGTTTAATCGGTTTGATCGATTTTTTGTTCAGCCCTAATCAGGAGTACTTGCGAAAACTCAGACTCAATTCCCACACTTCGCGAACTTGGGACAAATATCAAGTAAACTCGGAATGCGCACACTTTCCCACGCAGAGGGGAATGCAATATCTGGGAATCAAAGGCCCACTCCAACAGGCCATGCCTAACTCCACCTTCAACCCGAATGTCGATTTGCAGCGCAAGGGAGGCGACAATGTCAATCGAGAAGTGGTGAAGGCAACCACCACGAAGTGGGACGCATATGCTATCTCTGAGATCAAATATCCAGGAACAACGATAAGGCACCTGCACATAAAAGACAAACCTTCTTTTGGGAAAGTACCCGCACTACTTCTCTGTGATATGAGAAGAGATTATGAGACCTCAGCGGATTAACTACGTGCCCACCCACAACAGGTGACCATGCATAACAAGAACTATCATCATGCCTGGCTGATGTAAACATCAGAACTTTCGAAAACTCCAGTGATGGAGATCCAACGTCATCCTTTAGAAAATCCAAAGCATTTCCCTCAGCCTTTGAAAAACCCAAAACATCTTCTCCAAACAAGAACATTATAAGAAATAAACTCCGCAAAAGATGGTGCCTACAACGATTGGAAAACACTATTATATAGACATAGTGGTTCACCAAATGGGCACTCCAACATTAACTGCCAAACATTGAATGCCGTATGTGAAAATGAAAGACGACGGTTCCCAAGTAAACTGCGCAGACCACGTCAATCAATTAATGGCGTTGCACGCAACCTCATCAATTGAGGGGGAGTAGCCGATATACTCAAACGTCATGTAGCCTACACCATACACGTGTCACCGCGTGATCTACGCCGTACACACAACGCGCCACACAGGAACTCTAGCCCTTCCTCTGCGGTCCCATGGGCTTAGCCTGTTATTCAAACAACGCCATGTCGCATGCTTGGCACGATCACTCGAGGATCCTAGTCAGCTTTGATGTATGGACTTTATCACTCGCTGAGTTAAGGTAACTTCGTCCACACCATGAACCACTAGGTTCGCACGCCCCTCAGTAGGTGGAATCTCTAGTCAAACCAGGCAAGCTTAGTCAAATGATAACGATAGCTTTTGGTTCACCCCGACACCTAATCTGCTTAGTGCAGGCATCAACGGTTTAAGAAGTGGGAGTCTAATCAGCGCTGCCACGCCTGGTGGCGACGACTTACCATGGATCACTGCCCCATTCACGGTTAGTGTTTGCCGAACCTAATCAAGTAAGCCTAGTTGGTGACGACCAACAACGAAAGCTTCTGATCGAAACCTAGACTTGTAGCCCCCAATGCGAGGGTGTAGATAGTCCGGAAGGTGGGAGCCTAGTCAGTCCCGAACTAATTTCGATGGCTCGCCACGGGACCAATGTTGTTCCGCGTGGCCACCAAATCACCAAACCTAGACTTGTAGCCCGCGCTGCGAGGGTGTAGATAGTCTAAAAGGTGGGAACCCAATTAGCCGCAACCTGATTTCGACGATTTTCCACGAGACCACTACTTTTCAGCGTGGCCGCTAAACCCTTCCAAATTTGTAGCTGGGTGCACTCAGGTATAGATAATTTGGATGGTGAGAGCCTAGTCAGTCTCGAACTGATTTCGATGGCTTGCCACGGGACTACTGCTCTTCAGCGTGGTCGCCAAACCCCTATCGAATATGTAGCCCCCACCGCATGGGGAGGGTATCAACGGTTGGAAAGGTGGGAGCCTAGTCAATCCCGAACTGATTTCGATGCTTGCCACATGACCACTGCTCTTCATCCTGGTCGCCAAACATTTACTCCCCAAATTTATCGACCACTTTGCTCAGTCATAAATAATTCAAGAGGTGGAAGCCTAGTCAGTCCCGAACTGATTCCGACGGCTTGCCACAGACCATTGCTTTTTAGCCTGATTTCCAAACCTTTACTCGCTAAATCTATCGACCGTTCTACTGAGTCAAACGATTCGGAAGGTGAAAATCTCAAACAGCTATCCACATGACCTCTGCTTTCCCTCAGGACTGTAGACGCAAATATGAGCTTAGCTAAGTTAGCTCCTTCATGCTCAAATGGATTGACATTCTAACATTATAAAAAAGCCACTCGTGCTGATACAAGGATAGTACAATAAGTGTTCGGATGAAAGCTAATTAGGAAGCTAACCCGAGCTTACGACGCCTGACTTGGTGTGAACGCTCTGACACGTACTTTCGGCCACCAAAGCTTGCCCGCGGCAACAACTACAGCCGACCAGTCAAACAAACAAGAAAAAGCTCAAACAGCTTACTTATGGGACAAGACACAACTCGGGCGACTCAACCATCAGTTAAACTGTTCACAACATGCCTACTATTGGACATAACTACACAACAATGACCCTGAGTCATTCACAATACAAAGCGCTCAAGCTCTCTGCCACACCAGCCTATGCCAAAGTAAGGCGACAAGGCAAAACGAAAAACATGCAATAGAGATGCCAAGTATGAAACGAAGAAAATTATTTTTATTAATGGTCAAGACAAAAAGTGTACAAGCACACAAAGTTTGATCCTAATCAGGAGAAGGTATAGAATTGGAAGAGCTAAGCCTAGGGGGAACAAGGGCAGAAGTTGCATCTATACGCGCATCGACCTGGATGCTAGGGATCGAACTGTCATCCTCCCCTGACGACTCAGAGGTAACAAACAAGCCCACATGCGACATCTTCTTGTAACGGCTAAGATCTCACTCCGGATGTTCCTCCATCAGCGCCAACGGCTCCAGCCGGCCATGAACAACTCAACAGAACTCACATTTTCCTTGTTCCTGGAGAAGTTCTTCCTCTCGGACCTTTGCATCAATAAGGTCACGCTCCAGTAGCTCCAACTTGCCAGTTAGCGCATCGACCCGAGACTGCTCTGTGGCCATACTGCTCTTCACAGCACTGAGTTCGTGCCATCCATGTTCGAGTTGGTCATCGACCTTCCTCGCCTCTCGAGCATAAAACTCCACATCGGATTCCAACTGTTGCTTCTCAACATCCCAGTTAGCTTCCTTCGCAGCACTCTCTTTAGCAAAAGACTGCAGCTCAGAATACGCCTTAGCCGCAGCTTCTAGCGCAACCTCGACCTCTAGGCGAAGCCGGCTCAACTCCTGCTTAAGTCTCTCCCTTTCGAACACTGCATCGGTAAGATTACGCTCAAGGTTTTCCAACTGCATCTATTTGGTCTGCTTCTTAAGCTGCGCAATTTCATGGAGCGTATCAGAATACAACGTTCGCACGTGCGAAAATACACGCTCCAAAGTATATATTCTCTCGCGAGCCGCCTCTACTTCCGTCCCAACAGCGGCTGCGTGGCTCATATGAGACATACCAAGCATAAAATACTTCAAACCCTTCTCCACACGCTCTTCCAGCGTATCCTCCTCAGGTTTTGGAGTGTGGTCCATTAGCCAGCTGTGACCCCTACTTATAAGCTTCCTCGAAGCATACTCAACATCCGCCTCTTGGTGCTAGACATGTAAACTCATCTTCACCAAGTCCGTTGCGAATAGACTTATCTGTGCATCGGGATGAAGCTTTATCTGATCAGGAACTATTCCAGTGCCGCCCTTCACGGTCGCCACCGACTTCAAACTCTCATCCGTGGCTTTTCCCTTGTCAAGAATGATCGACCATTTATTGCGAGACGGCTCGACAGGATCCGAAGGCAGAGGAGGGACCGAAGTATCTAAAGGACCTTCCAATAGTTCTAGTTGTGGCCTAGAAAAAAACGGTGAGCAATGCAGACTGCAGGAGACACGGTCGGTACCACAACCACTTTCAGGCGAGTCAACGGTGGGGTGATCAGATTCCACCACCTCAGGCGAATCTTCAACATAGCCCTCTACTGGAGCGGCCCCACGCGAATCAATGCCAACGGAAGCCTCCATTGCAACCCGCACCAGACGGTCATTTAGAACTTCAATCTACGCCCCACTAAGGTTCGACCCGTCAACAACTCCCGCCAACTGCAGATAATCTTTCTCCAAGGCAAGAACATTAGTCCCCGCCTCAACAGGCCCAGTGGACTCGCGTTCCTCTCTCACCAGAGCGGTTTGTGCCGAAGACAGACCAGTCCTAACGCGAGGTTTCTTCCTCACAAAGGAAGCGGGCGTATCAAACGGATCGTCCACATCATACAAAATGGAAGTTTGGGCCCTAGTAGCCTTCCTCTTCCTGGAAGGGGCTCCATCTTCCAGCTTAATGCATGACTCTCGATGCAGAGTGGGGGCAACGTGCCAATTGTCCCACAACCCACTACGAACAAAATTGGAAACTCTTATGATATCAACCACCTCCCTTTTTGCCATGACGTGGAATGCTTCCATGGTGGTTTGCTCCTCTAAGGTAAGGGGAGCTGTGGGAAACCTTCCTGCAAAAGAACACATGCAATAATCACTTAGATCGCTATCAAGCACATCAAAGTCACAGAAAATGAGTTGAACTTACGAAGCGGCCTGAACTATCGCTCAAGCGAACGACCCTTGCACCGAAAATATTTCGATCAGCAGGAGCTAGAAAATAATACTTCTGCCAGAACTTGAAATCATCCGGTAGGTTAGTGAAGCAATTCAGCTACTTCATCTTACAAACATCATTGCTCTGTAGTTGAGGAGCGGTCAGCAACTAAATCACTCGCGGGGTCACACTTACGCCGGCCTTCTTAGCACCGAGCAGAATCATGAGAATGATCCTGTACCCGTTGGGTTCCAACTGAGCCTGAGGAATCCTAAGAACTCCCAAATCACGTCCATAACCAAGAAACACACTCCAATTTGAAGCATCCCTTAATGTAAACAGATGAAACCAGCCGGAGGCGACATTGACGTCTGGTTGCCCGTCAGAAGGTACAACGGCAAGTCTCCAGGAACTCCAAACTTTGTACAGATTTCAGTGAGACCAGGCCCGGACAACAGCCTGTCTACAAAAAAATCTAGCCCCTTAGCCAGAACAGCATCATCAATAAGGTTTTCTCGAGCCATGAAGAAGACGAACAAACCTTTCAGAACAATATCTTCAAAATCAAGTAAATCAGAAGGTTCAATCACCTTTCAAGTAGCCAAAGGGGCTGTGGTCGATTGGTTAAGGCGTTGTGGACTTGATCCACAGATCCTTGCTTCGAGACCCACTGGAGGCATCTTTATTTCGGGGTGGTGTTCGACCCGTAGGTCGCATCTCGGGACTAGGTTACGGATCCTAGGCTAAAAAACCGGCTTGCCTTTCAAAAAAAAAAAAAAAAAAAAAAAATCTTCAAAAGCAAGTAAAACGGAAGGGTCTCAGCACTGCAGACGACCTATATAGAGGATAGGTTCTCACCTCTTTTCTGCAGAACCAACGTACGTCCAATTAATGCAGCGTGTGGCTTAAGCAACGATTCAGACTCAATCATCATGCACGCCGCATCCCTTTAAGAGATGACTTAGCGAACCGATGTGACGACCAACTAACACGGGGGGAATAGCCGATGATACATAAAAACGGTCACACTCCTGAGCCGAACACATGTCATGATGATCTCGATGAACTACGAGCTCATGCATCGGCCCAACACGAATCCAGCCCAAGCGGACCCAGACTCTCACAGCATGCTAGGCCTACACGTCTTACAACCATCCTCAATACCCATAAGCCCTCTTTAGGCAAGTATCTCTAGGATCATCTTCGGATGGGCAACTACAGTTGTTATCTGCTTTCAATAATGAAGCAAACACCAAAGTATCTTCCACATAGGGAAACTCCCTTTCATGGATTTCTCTTGGATTGGAAACTATCTCCTGCGTATCTAGGAGTACAAAGCTAACATAGAACTTTCCTCATACATCACGACTCTTAATTTGAGAGGGATCTCATACATCACGACTCTTAATTAGATAGGGATCTCCACGAAGATCTCCTCCCTAAACTACGCCTACGATTACCTGGTTGAAACGAGACTCCTTGCACTATAATAAGACATGAGGTTGGTAACCTAAGGTACGCTACAAATTCGTTGTTATAGTATTACACCTTTCTCAGATCCCTATCTGACTTTAGCATCAGAGTGTCATCGGCCACCCCACGGTGGTCTGTGGCTCACGTGCGTTACTTGTGTAGGTCAGCAGAAATAGGGTCAAAACAGGGAGCAAAAATCGACTGCATCAATATTATTCCGAACCCTAAATTGGGAAAGCGCCTCCTTGGAGGAAATAGGGTGCGCTTTGGCGGAATTCCACATAAACTTGAAAAACCCCGAAATGGAAGAAGGGTGAAGATAAGGATCATGTCAGTCAATGGGAAGAAAGGAAAGAAGCCAAAGACGTCTGGTAATAAGGCATAGGAAGAAAAGATGGAGTGCATTTTCGTCATGATTCTGATAGAAGACGCACCGGTTCTCAATAGGAACATACACCCTAACCAAATTGGAAATGGTAGGCAGGATGTTTTGAGTAACTTTTCAGTGGAATAAGATGGCATTGGGGCTTTAAGGCGTCAGAGATGGCGAAGAATTTTAGGCCCCAGGTAGGTAGAAAAAGTGCCCGATGAAGAGCTTGCTCCTTCAACAGAAGAGATAGCTAGAGTAGCACTCTTAATTGAGAAGATATTTTTTTGTCTCCGCTCCAGATGAGACGATCAAGCCTAGAAGTGGCTCTGATACAAACATTTGAAATATTCTGAGCTACTGGGGTGGGAAAAAAGGAACAAGTGAGAGCCACATAATATAAAATCGAGAATGAAATAGAGACTGACCAAAGGTCCGGGAGGAGAGATCGGGTGCTAAAGGATCTATAACACACTAGGCAAAAAGTAAACCTGGTTTGACCCAAACGTCGTGCCATAGGTTAATCTGATCCCCCGAGAGAACTTTCCAATGAACAAGCCGTTTCATAACAGCTAGTGCTTTATTGTTGCTTTGCCAGGCAAATGAAGCATGCACATGAGGTTCGACTAGTTGGAACATGGTTTTAGAATTGTAATAAATGGCCTTGAGCAACTGGGACCTCAGAGAATGCGGGGAAGTAATGACTTTCCACACATTTTTTCCATAAGGGCAAGATTCTTGTTCCTGAAAGAATGAATATTGAGACCCCCAAGGTGACGGGGTTTGGTAATTTTATCTGAGGTACATAGATGCTTAGCGCGACCGTTCTCTTGGACATTCTACCAGAAGTTGCGAACTAGAGCATCTATACGATTAGTTAACCTCAAAAGGAGAAGAAAAATCTGCATGGTGTAGACTGAGATAGAATTGAGAACCTTTTTTATCATCACAATTCGCACTGCTCGGGAGAAAACCTTTGATTTCCAAGTCACCAGCCTGTTCGAGATTTTGTCCATAAGGAATTGAAAATTCGCAACTTTATGCTTAGAGAATAACAAGGGGATCCTAGGTATTTGTCTTTAGGGTTGAAAAGCTTAGATCCCAAGATTCTGTTTATCATCTTTGCATGCTTGGGGTGCACATTGGAGCTATAAAAATAGAAGATTTATCAAAATTAACTCTTTGGCCTGAAGCAAGGCAATATTGATGAAGAATGTCTTTAACAAAGTGGGCTTCGGCAAAAAAAACCCAGCAGAAAAACAGAAGGTCATCAGCATAAAGATGGTAGCTGATGGAATGGGAATGACGTTTGATTTTAATACCTTTGAGAATGTCAATAGCTTGTGCATAAGCCAACAAGCGAGAGAGAGCTTCGGCAACCAGGATAAAAATATAAGGAGACAGAGGGTCCCCCGAAAGGCTTTAACGAGGGCATATGAGAGTCGTTTAAAAGGATCCAAAGGTAAGAAGAGGAAATGCATTGCTTGATCATCTCTATCCATTCAATCTAGTCATAGGTTTTGGCCATATCTATTTTAATTGTCATTCAGCCCTGAGATTTTCGTTTAAAATATTTCATCTAGAAGAAAGTCTCATGAGCTATACTAACATTATCAGATATGGATCGCCCTTTCAAGAAAGCTGATTGGTTAGGGGAAATTATGTTATCTAAAAAAGGTTTAAGCCTATTGGCCAGAATTTTTGAAATAACCTTGTTGTTAACACAAAGACTAATGAAACAAAATTTGTCCAGAGTAACGGGATTACAAATTTTAAGCAACAAAGCTATAAAAGTTTCATTTAATTTTGGGCGCATCCGTTTGGTACAGAAAAAAATTTAGACCACCGCAATAACATCCTTTTGACAATGTCGCAATAATGTTTAAAGAATAAAACATGAAAACCATCAAGTCCCGAGGCTTTCTTCCTAAGGAAAAAATTGTATCCTTAATGGACAACGAGAAGAGACTCATTATCCGTGTCGGAGATAACCGGATGAAAGAGCTGAAGGATAGTAGGGTCTAGCTGGAATTGGGATGATTAGAAAATGTTGGAGAAGTATTCAGTCAAAACCAGACCAATACCTGTAGGTTCAGATTGCCTGGTCCTTAAGTCTCAGAATAAAATTGAATTTTTGACACATCAAGGCTGAGAGGCGAAAGGATTTGGTATTTTTATCAACGTCAAAGAGCCAAGAGATAACAAATTTATTGAGCCAAAAAACTCTTCCCTAACTAGGAGTTCCGCTAAACGGGATTCTAAGATAAAAATGGTTGTAACATTGTTCCTAAAAGGGGGGCATTTTGAAGTTCATCTAGAGCGGCTCGGGTCTCTTAGATACAGACATGAATATTCTAAAAAATTAAATTTGTTCCATCTGGTGAGAGCTTGACTAAGGCTTTTTATCTTGTTAAGGAAAATGTGAGCTGAAGAACCTTGCTGTCAAGGGGACCAAAAGTTAGACACTATTTGACGACAACACGGGTCCCGAGTCCATGTGAAAGAATTTGAAAGGTATTGGTGAAAGATTGCAATGAGAAAAAACTAGTTGTAAAGAAAGAGCCAGATGATCTGAGGATGGGGCATGGATAGATCGGCAAGAAGCCGAAGAAAACAGGTCCATCCACTGCATAGTAGCCAGAACTCTATCCAGTTTAGCTTTGTTGCCATGTTTATCTTGGCGCTTATTGAACCAAGTAAACTGAGAACTTTTGAGAGGTAAATCCATGAGTTGATTAGCATCTACAAAATTCCGAAAATCATTGAGAGTAGCAAAGGTGGGAGTAATGCTGGCCAAATTTTCTTTGGGATTGTAGATAGCGTTGAGATTCCCAATGATCACCACCAAGAGGGGCTTACAGTTATAAACCTGTAGCATAATCTTCCCAAAGTGAACCGACGAGTCGGGTTTGGTTCGCCATAGACAAAAAGAGTCGACCAAACATTAGTACCATAGCATTCATAAATAATACAATTAAAATAGTATTTATAAAATGAAAGAACGGTGAGATTGATACCTTCCTTCCAAAAAAGAGTTATTCCTCCAGTTGTCCTATCGCGGGAACTGAAAGTCCATGTCGAAAGCCCAGTCTCTGGCAAGTATGGTCCATTTTAGTAAAACTAGCCTTAGTCTCAGAAAGAAAATGTATATTTACATTGGACTGACGGGATAGGGTTATTATATTTCGGAAGCCCTCGAGAGACCCTGCGCCTCTAACGTTCCAAGAAAGGATCATGGTGAAGGGGGCGACCTATCTGAAGTAGTCGTTTGAACCTTAGGAGAAGAAGCTGAAGCAGGAATAGGAAGAGTAGTGTTGACATCTAAGCCGACAACATGCACATAGACTGTAGTAGTGGGAATGTCGAAACATAAGGAGTTGTCCATACCAAATGTAGTAGCCACTGTTGGAGGAATAGAATGACGAGTAGTGTCCTCGGCTTGGACTGTCGAAAATTGGGTAACCCTGAATGGCTGAGTTTTTTATTGCTACCCCGATCAGAAGGACATTCATTACAGGAAACCAACTTACGTTTGCCCAACTGCAGGGCTACTTCGCGGCGAGCCTTTGCCATATTACTTACTTTAACTGTTTCTTTGTGAATCATTCCCATAGCCAGAGGAACAATGAAAGAAGTAGCATTAAACCCTGAAGTTGAAGAAGTTTTAGCAATCTGGCGAGGTCCCCGTGACTTTGAAGAAAACATTGAAGTGCTTTGAAGCTGGAAGGGACTCCTTGGAAGGAGAGAGAGTCTGGACAGCTAATGCAGGTGTTTTTGCTTGCATCGTAAGTGATTCTACCTGAGAAACAACTTGAATAGAAGAAGAAAAAAAAAAAGAAAAAGGGATGTTTGGTGCACGAGTTGCAGCACCCGAGGAGTAGAGAATCGCGCAGGTGGTGGCCAGAGTGTAGATGGGGGACGTAATATGAGATATAGTGTAAGCCGGAGAGTTGTAGTGACATCAGAGCTTTGCGTTGAGGATGAGTTTTGATTTGTTGGGCCTGCTGAGACTGAAAATGCAGTCCAACTTGTGGAAAGAGGATCTGCTCCTGAAGAACCCACTATTGAAACAAGCCCAATGGAAAAAACAAAAAAGCCTGATTGCTGAATTCGAGAGGCCCAAGAGAAGCCTGAAGCTAATAATCGTTGAAATGGACCCAACGCAGGCACACCATTAGTAACATTAGGCCCAAAAGAGGGAAACCCAAGCGTTGTGATCCGATGCTATAGAAACAACTTGCTTAAGTGACGTCTATCCAACATGGCAATAAATGGTGAAAAGTGAAACGTGGGCCTCAGTGTCAGAAACAATTATTTGATTTTGTTGAATTTGCTGGGTTGACTGAGAGTGAGCAGATGCATTAAATGCTTGAGAAAAGTGGGAAGATTTTTCTCCCTTGAGTTGACAGGTGGCAGTTATTGGGGTTCGCGTAGAGCCTTCGTTTCCCACCTGAAACGTCGGCGAGAGAGTAAGATCGGTTACCGGAAACATCAATCATGGACTTGCAGACAATGGGGGGGGCTGAGAGTGTCCGAGACTCTGAGATCCCAGCGGAGTAGGCAACTACAAGACTTGCTCTAAACGGGTTTTGATTCGAGATCTTCGAGAGAATGGGAGTGAGATGGACGCCAGTGACCGGCCGGGCTCCAGGAGCTGAAGTGTTTCATAATAGAGAGGGCAGTGCTTCCCAAACACATGACCAATATAACCACAACAAAAGCAAAAATTAGGTGGATCTTCACAACAGAAATGCACTAGAAATTGCCTCCCATTCTAAATCCTAAAGTCAGTTTCCATATAACAGGGAAGAGCTTTAGTAATGTTGAGCCAAACTTTGAACCGTATATATGGAATGCTTGGATTTTGTAGTGAATTTGAATCAAGCTCCATAAGTTCACCAAAACTGGACGCTAAAATTTGAATGTCAGATTTCCTCTATTTCGTTAATAGGGAACTCGTGGAAGCAAATCCAAGAAGGATCCTCCGTAAAATCCACGTTTAGGTAGTTCGCATGCCACGGTTTGGGGATTACAAGCCATCCAAACAAGACCCATGGCTCTGAGAACAACACTTTAAGCATATCTGACATACCGAGAACTGTACCAAATAATGTGTTATCCAAATCCCATTTGCGAGCCAGAATTTCCACTTCAAATGTATGCTTCGTTTCCCACTGAGATGCCATCCTTTTAGCAAAGTCTTCTTGTCGCAGGCGTCGATGATGGCAATATTTCACCACAATATGAAAGTGAATGGCTTTCCCAGAGCAGACATTAGACGAGTAAAAGGGGGAGTAGGTAGAGTCAAATCGCGTTTGAGGTGTGTTTCAAGACTGTGAATAGTGGGAAGAGAAAGATGATGAGTTGCGGATGGTATTTGGGAAGACGTGGAAGAAGGTGGAGGTGAGTCTTGTGAGGGATGAGGAGTTGTGTTGGATGTTTGTAAATGAGGAGTAGGAATCATAGTTGGGGAAGGTGAAGGGAGGAGAAGATTTGAAGGAAGAGGTGCAAGTGAAGAACCTGAATAATCCATTTGACTAACCCTGAAACAGAAATGGGTTTGCAAGATGGAGACTATGCGAAGTGATGTGCGTGGAGTAATGTTCATCAAAATTGAGAGAGAGGTTGGGATTTAGAACAGAGGATCTTGATGTATTCAATATAAGATTTGAGGATTTATTATCTGTGGGTGAAAAGGGTGGCGGATGACTCATGGAGATGAAATGCGATGTGATGTGCAAGACGGCAAGAGGAGGCGAAAAGACTGAGGATGAAGCTCAAGGAGGGTGAGTAATGGCTATCTAATGATGAATTTGAAGATTAATGAGACCGTACTATGCCAAAGACCTACAAAAGAAAACAACAAAATTAACTTACAAAACCCTTACTAAGAGCAGATGTGAGGAAAAACATCCTAATGAGAGAGAAGGGATATGGGGGAAGAAGAGAGCAGGAAGATCGAGAAAGAGATTGGAGATCAATTTGAGAACAGGTAAAAGAGGGAGAAGAAGATGAGCTAAGGGGTAAGTAGATCGAGTGAAGAAGATGAGCTCAGTTCAATGTGATTTGGAACCAGAAAACTTTTTTGACATAAAAAAAAATCATCAATGATCCGATGTTGATGCGCCACTTTTGAGTTATTCATGATAAAAAAATATATGAAAAAGTGTAAAATCTAAATTTCATTGAACATTGATGCATGTATAGTTTACACTTTTCACCTAAAACCTCCCGTATTTTTTTAAATAATTGATATTGTTACCTGATATTGCACGCTTATTCATTCATTGTGAGTTTGAGCGCCATTTTGTGTAGATAATTTGTCCATGAAAATGATTATGTTTTCCCAAAAGTTTTTGTGAATTGATTTATGATGGACAATGTGTCATTATGTAAGAATTGTGAGATACACAATAGGCATTACAAATAACCTTGAGTTTATAAAATTTAATTACGTTGAATTGTACCACTTAGAACTACCACATCTCTTATTGTTGATTTTTTTCTTCTTCTATAGAGAAACTAAATAACCATCGGGTTAGGTCTTGATGAGTAGGACACATCTTTCTTATACAGAAACTAAGTAACATTCATGTTGGTTTTGCAGAAAAGAGGTGGTTTTAAAGTGCCTAAAAGAGACTTGATTCTTTATCCGTAAAAATTGTGACGTGACTTATGCGCATTGATAGCCCATGAGTGGCTTTTATGTTACTCGTGTAGTTAGGAGTATCTGGTGATGCATACCTATATGTGATGTGTCCTCACTTAGGCATGGATGACAGAGAATTTCTCCTTCATATGAGAGAGACATACGGGGATGTATGTTATACACGGAGATGATACGAATGTGGTATAGTCTGAGGCGATCGATTCTAAATTACTGAAACTGAATAACCTTATTTAAAAACACTAATACATTAATCCAACTGATCTAACTGATGAATTTTAGTTTTTTTCAGATATTGCAATTATTGTCTTCTAATCATTTTGTGCAGGATGACAAGTCTAATAATGTTTCTGCAGGTCAGACTTGCCATGATCAACTTCCACAGGGTAAGTATATGTAAGGTAAATAGCTACTAAAATATGCTAGAATTATAGTTAGCCTTAGGCATTTACCTTGTGGAGGAACTAGATGTTTTGGTTTTGTTGTTTTTTTTATTGTACTTTATTCCATGGTATTTTTTTTAAATGAAGAATTTTCACACTAATTTAATTGCTGACCTAAGTGGGCTTTGTCTTCTTTGGTATATTCCTTTGCGAATGTAGCCGACTAGATTTGTTTCAGGATTAGTAGTTTCAGACAAGGTTAGAGATGTTGGTTCTTACAGGACAAGCCTTGCTGGGGAGTTGCACGCTACCCGAGAGCCTAAGTTATTTTGTTTGCTAGGTGACAATTTATTCTATTGTAGTATAACTATTAGTTGCATTTTTATTTTTTGGAGAGTTATATTCATGTTCAGTTAAACTTGTAAGAGTTGGCTCTACGAGATTTTAATATTAATTTCCTCCATTTCGATGGACTATTTAGATTAATTATTATATTTCATTCTATTATAGTAAATTGTGCATTTGACTATTTTTTGTGGATATCAACTGTTACTTTTAGTGAATGGATTTCATGTCTCGAATTTGGAGGAAGCGGATAATCCTATGTGGATGTAAAGATTTTGTTGTCTCAAAAATTGGGGCGTGATATTTTAGGTTTGTGATTTAAAGCCCTTATTTAAATGGGATCGGACCATTTTGGAGTTTAGGGTAATTTTTAAGGGCTAGCTAGGCTGGGTTTTCAATCATTTAACTAGATCTAGATGACAACCAGATCAACTCAAAGGGTCATATCACATTGCCATTCAACCATTTTAGGGGGAGAGTGAGGGTTGTGTGTTGTTATTAGCTCGATTAAACGAACTAACTAGCACAAGTTCAAAAAATCATATGACCTATAGAAGTTATATTTTCAAGAGATTGTGAATTGACTTTTAATTTGAGAAATAAAATTAACATGGAATCCAGGGACCTAGAAATTAAATGTTGTATCCCATTAAACGGGACCTAAATCCCAACTATTGATTTCAACCTATAGTTTGTTTGCACTGGAAAATAAATAAATTAATTAATAAACTCTTGAAGTATTATTGGGTATGCAATATTTTGTTTACTGATTTGGTGTAAAATGAGTGAAAATTAGTTTTTTGTGGTTGACTCTACTACAACTCCACCTGTCTCCCCTCACCAAATACTAATACATAAAAATTTTCATCCCCAACTCCCCTCCCAAACCATTTAAGAATCTCCCCGCCACCTCTTCTTTCTCCATCCTTCATTTTTCACTAAAATCACATTTCTCTATATTTGAGAGAAACGACACTTTTAATCAAACAAAAGCAATCCATTTTACCTTGCCTACAAATACACAATGGCAAGACAACATACCGATGTCTTTGCTCTCTCATCTCTATTGCTATGGTAGGCTCACATTCAGCACAAAATCTGCACAATTACCTTTATTACTTGAGAAAGTTAAAAGAAAATGCTTCAGGCAGGCATGAATTTGGATGGTGATGGTGCTTCAATAAAGAAATTTTTCTCAAACATTTCAATGCAAAAGCTGTACGCGGCTCCCTATCCACAACCACCTTGGGTGTCAATACGGATACCATCATTGCAGCAAATGCAATTCCATCATTGAGCAAATGCAACCCATCATGTGTTCCATCATTACAGCATGCAATTCCTATTTTTGTAAGAGTTTCGTCGTCCTTTCTAGATATTTATTATTAAAAAAAAAATGTAACTTTTAACTTGATCAATATGTTCATTTTAAAGTCCAAGGTATCGGGACATGATGTAAAAAGTAAAAACCAATCAATTAATAAGAAATTAAAATTCATACACGTACACAATTACATTTTGCCATGGAAAGTGAGATTAGACTTCCAAGAAACATAAACCCCATAACAAATACATTCTACCATGTCCAGGTGAAGAAACATTGCACATGCATACATGTATATACCAATGAAAAAAATGTTCTTCCTAACAGTTTCAAAACCGATCTAATTACTGAAATTTACATCATTGTTCCTAAAATGAGCTTGAAGAACATCAAATGAGGAACTAGTACAAGACATATTCTAATGGATTCGAAACAACATCATTGCAAGTACAAGTTAACCAGTTATTTCAACAAAATCTTAATGTATTTGATCAAACATCTTTGGAAAAAAAATCTAACATTCAAAATCTACATTCATTTTGACATTTCATCTTTTCATTAGATAACATTTTGACTTTTCAAAAAGTTATCTGATGAAATAAACTCAACCAATGAAAACACGCCACATTACTAAATGTCAAAATCAATGTCAAATTACAAGGACTCAACATCAAATTTCACTCAAAATATGAAATATTGTCTTCTACATTAAACAACTTGTAATAAAATAAAAGCTTTCGTTGAATACTCTTTCAAGCCCATTAATGCATTATAGGTTGTTGTGATTTAATTTGAAACCCTTATTTATATCGGGTCAGACATTTTCAAGGTTTGGGTCAATTTTAAATGGGTAAGTTGGGTTTAAGGTCAGCTCTAGATGACAAACAACACAAAATCCAAAACATAAAAAAGTCCCATTGGCATTCAATAATTTTAGAGGAGAGCGGCCCGGCAGGGAAGTACTTCGTTTTTGTTATTGACCATATCAAAGTTTGTAATTCAGCAATTTCATAACTTGTAATGCATTTTGGCCTTATTTAATGTAAAACCCATATTTATGAAGCATGGTGAACTAGTTAGCACATGTTGGTAAAATCGTTCATTTGACTTTTAAAAAGTATATTTCATCAGACTTTGTATTGATTTGCGATTCTAGAAATAGAATTTGGGCTTGAAGGGATCCATTTTTTTTTTTGACTTTCGTTTGCACTTGAGGACATTATATATATATATATATATATGACCAAATTAAATGAAAACTATATTATTTTAGCTCCGTTTAAGTTGAATTTCTTAATAAATTACAAATTGACGTAATAAATTACGTGTTAAAGTTTCAGAGCTTTTAGACTTATGCACCTCGATATGCATTAAAAATGTCATATAGTGGATTTCTCTATCATAATCACGAAGTCAATGAGGGCCCACCTTGCATGTGACCCAAGTCGACCAGTGCCCATGTTCAAAGGGGTGGTCCTTAAACAGTTGAGGAATTGTGTAGCAATTGATTGAAATTTTGACACGTTGTTTCAAGTGTTAATATATATAGTTTTCTAAACTTCTAGCTCAAATAAGACATATATATATAGTTTAGTAGTGTTCTTAAGTGTAAACAATAACTTAGTGGGCCCTAAATGAGCATTCAAAATTTTTCTTCTGTCCCTAAACTGTTAATGCCCCAGAAAGAAATAAATATAACACGAAACTCATAGACCTTTAATGGAAGGAGAAGTGAAACTGGACCTAAATCCTAATTTTGGATTTCAAACTAATCTAACATATATGCTAGTTTTAGTTGAAACAAGAAAAACTTGTTCTTTGAAGTTTGTAGTTGGGTAACTTGGGTTAGTATTCTGTTTTTGTCTTTAGGCGTAAAATGCGAGAAAATTAGAATTTTTATGGTTGTCGGTCCTCCAACTACACCTGTCTTCCCTCACCAAATACTAATACAAAATTTTCTCCAATGTTTTTCTCTATATAGAGATAAACACTCTTAATTTCAAGAAGGACCACCTAAATATCTTATATACTTGCCTTCCCTAAGACCATATCAATGCCACAACAAATCTTCTCCTTCTTTTTCCTTACTCTCATTTCCTTCGCCATAGTCAGCTCATACTCTGAAGATTCACCGACATTGTCATCTCCGTCATCCAATGATACTAAACCATCCGTTGATGAAGTTTATTATGCAAATTCAGCGTCAGGGACAAGCTCTCTGCTTTCTCCACCTACTCTACCTTCCCTATCAGAGCACATGTTCCATGCTCCCGCACCCATTTCTTCTTACAAGGGAGAATCAACCCCACTAGGACAAACACCAAATGGTTATGGGTTTTATTATGATTTGCCAGGTAATCAAGGGAAAGCACAAGGAGGTGCAGTCGTCACCCTAGGAAAGAAAGAGCCAACAAAGAAGGAAAGTGATGGAGATGAGGAAGAAGATGATGAGAGTGGTGCAAGCGCATTGATGGTGTCTTTTCTCGTCATTTTTATTGTTGTTGTTATTGAATTGTTGTTATAAGATTAGCACCCTTGTGTATTTACAACATAATGGAATGTAGTATATTTAAAAATGAGATTTTTATTTTGTAACATGGTGATCAAATTGATCCTACCAGTGAAGAGTATATTAGATATAACAATTTCAACTTAATCCGCAATAATGTCGTGAAGTGGTTAGCTTGCGGCAACCCTATTCATTTTCTAATTAAAAAATATGTTTGAGTTACATGAAAAATGAAACTAATTTATTGAAATAGTTGTGTTTGGGTTTTTAGACGTCTTATGACTACATTGAGAATCATGATTCAGTTAACTCGTGAAATTGGATTCCATACAACCAAAGATGCCCTAAGAATGAAATACTACTTATAGTTGACATGATACTTGTACCACAACATCGCTCCAAAAATAGAGTCGTCTCAAGCCAATTCAACTCAAAATTAATATAATTGAAAGGCACCATTTTATTAAAAGGGTTGTATGTGGGTCTTCTTACTTTGCCTTTAAAGCAAACAAGATTCGAAAGTTTCTTGAATAAGCAATGTTTTGAATGGTATATCAGATTAATAAGAAAAACATCCACCATTTTATTAAAATATTCAAAATCCTTAGAGAATATTAGGCAAATGATATAAAAAAAAAAAATTGTATCTAGAGACTGTTCGGATTATCAATCGATCAAAATCCTATGGTGTTCAAGATGGAGTCAATATTTATGTTTATTTTGGAAGGTGAAGGGTTCTGTATTAGACAAGTGAAAAAGCCCAAAAAAGAGATGTTAAGGTTTTTCTTTTTTTGGTAATGCACCATGATTTCTTTTCTCTCTTCATTTTTGTATTCAACTATCTTACTTTTATAAAAAATTTAATCATATTTCGGGCCATTTATTTAAAAATTTAGTCGTATAAGATTTAGGTAGAGAAAAACAAGAACTTGCTAAAAATGACGAGTTGTCTTTCCACTCCACGATTATGATGTACTTTCAAACTACCGACAGTAAAACCTCCACATATTATTGTTAGTTGTTATCTATTACAGTTTTTCTAAATGTCGAGGAAATTGGCGAGGGAGCCTCCCTCGCATGTGCACGAGAAAAAAAAGAGGGAAATTGAAATTGAGGGAAACTTAAGAGGGAGGAAATAGTTTCCCTCTCCCCAAACGAGAAGAATCTCCATCGCCACAGAGAAGAAGAGAGAGGGAAACTCGACACAGAAGAAGAAGAGAAGAAGCTCCATCGCCCTAAACTCCTTTTCCTGTTTCCCAGCCTATGTTTTCTTTCAATTTTAATGGGTATTAGTTGTTTGATCTCATTTCTCTCTGGTTCTCTTTGGGATCTGGCTTGATCTCGTCATATTGTTGTAAATTAATGGGTATGGCTTTGCCCTGTAATTTGCTTTGGGTTGGGTTCTGTGTTGTTGATCAGATGGTTTAGGGTTTTGTGGTTTTGAAATTTGGGGTTTTTTTTTTAAGGATTTTGTGCTTCTGGAATTTGGGAATTTTAGGGTCTTTTGTTTGTGAAATTAGGGATATTTAGATTTTTATGTTTATGAAATTATGGCTTATTCTACTTTGATGAATTATGTGTGTTAAATGGGATTTAATGTGCCTCCATTTTCTTGCAGACTGTTGGATGTGAACAAGCACATAACAAAGAAGGGAAGACCATTCTCTATTTGGTTTTTGAGTACATGGACACTGATCTCAAGAAGTTCGTTCGCGGTCATCGCAGTACCGGGCAAGATATTCCGAGTAAAACTGTTAAGGTAAGAAAATTTGACATTCAAATGTCCATTTCTGAATTCATTTGAGACCCATATAGTCACTTCTTGAAACTTTGGAGCTGTAACCAAGCAAAAAAATAAATAACAATCATATTAAAACGATTAAAAATCATAAAATGATGCTCTTTGTCCTTAACCAGAAGCTCATCCCTAACAAGATCCTTAAATTTCCCCCTATTTTGCTAACAAGGTTGGTTCATTATGTTTTTTTTCTCTCTCTTTTGTTGATATCTGTGGCTAAACCACCGTTAATTTCATCACAAAACCATTGTTTTTCATATTCTCTATTCGATTTGGTGTTAAAAATCAAGTCTTTCATCTTCCCCTTCGGTTTTAGCTTGGGTCAACTTGCTCGAGTCTGATAAAAAGCAAGCTATGAAAGGGGTATTAGGGTTGGTTGGGTTTGAATGATTGTGCTTCATCTTGTGATTTTGAGGATTTTTGCTTCATCTTGTGCTTCTCCTTCTATTGTGCTTCATCTTGTTCAGGATTTAAGGTTTTGTGATTTTTTGCTTGAATTGTTGGATACATCGGGTAATGGAATTACTTGCGGTTTAGTGTGGAATCAATGCGAAAAGAGGTGCATTTGTGATTTTTTGGTCGACAAATGAAATTTGCAGACTTACTGAAATTTGCTTACTTTACTGAAATTGCATATTTATCAGCTCTGTTGTATTGGTGGACAAATACAGAATTTGTTGCTATGTTGTATTGGTGGACAAATGAAATGGACATGCTGCTATAGTTTCAATTTATCAACTCTGTTTCAATTTATCTGCTCGAGATGACTAAACAAGATGAAGGCTGTGTGGGTTATGTAATTAGGAATGTAGCAGAAATTTATAGACATTGAGCTATAGTTTTAGAATGATTGTGAAGATTTTCTAGAATTTTTTGTTACTGTAAAAGGAAGTTATTTTGTATTGAACTTTTTGTTACTGTGAATGGAAGTTCTTAATATGGTCTGTGTCAAATTGATTGCTATGATTCAAGTGATTGTGGAAACTATGAAATCATATTGGGTCTTAGCTATGATTCAATTGATTGTGGAAACTATGGTCTCTAGAAAAAAGAGCTTTTACGTGTTTCCCTTCACAATCAGAAATGTGCTTACTGTCAGATTTCAAGCAATATGAATTTGCTCACTATAATATAAATTTTACTGTCAGAATTTGCTCATAGGGATCATTGCTGGAAAATTTGCTGTGGCTTGCTAGAAAATTTGCTCCGTGGCTTGTGTTTGTATCTCTGTAGTTTCTGCACTCTCATGAAAGATAGCATTCACAGTTTGTCCACCATCCATATGTTTTATTGTATTTCACTGGGAGTGTAAAGGGATAAACATGTTGTATTTGAAATGCAATGCAGAGCCAAAGTTTTTGGTTTAATACTTTGAATGTTGAAGATTGGACTTTGAATCCAACAAAAAAAGGCACCTACAGGAATATCACTAACAATTACAAAGGAGTAGGAGACTTATCAATATTAATAGCATAAAATTGCGATTACAACATAAGTGTGGACACTTTGCCTAACAAATATAAATTGTCTTCACTGATTCTCCAACCAAAATGATTCCAATTCTACTTGTGACATGCTTAACAAGTACCAAAATTGCAACCTGAACAACAACTATAGTAACAACTTGAACAAGTTCTATATCAGCAGTAACAACTTGCACTAACAGTAAATGCTTCTTCATGGGAACAGTAATTGCTCGAGCAAGTCCAAGATCTACTATTTTCAGCATCATTGTCTTGGGATCCATCAGAAGATTGTGAGGCTTCAAGTCCCTGGTTACAAACAGTACACAAGATTGAGATTGCAGAAAGCAATACGTCTATGCAAAAGGAACGGGTTTTCTACTAAACCCTCAGACAAACAAAGCGACCGTGTTCATAGACATACGAAAATGAATAATACCTGTGCAACACTCCATGCCCATGGCAGAAAGCCATTCCTTTGTAGAGTTGGTACATCAAACATTGCAATAAAAATCAATAATATGAAAATTACACTAAGCACCACATCTTCCAGATTAAATTCAATTTAAGAAAAGAAGGAAAATTACGAGCATAATGGGTCTCAAATGAACTCAGAAATGAACATTTGAATGTCAAATTTTCTTACCTTAACAGTTTTACTCGAAATATCTTGCCCGGTACTGCGATGATCGCAAACGAACTTCTTGAGATCAGTGTCCATGTACTCAAAAACCAAATAGAGAATGGTATTCCCTTCTTTGTTATGTGCTTGCTTCACATCCAACAGTCTGCAAGAAAATGGAGGCACATTAAATCTCGTTTAACACACATAATTCATCAAAGTAGAATAAGCCCTAATTTCATAAACATAAAAATCTAAATATCCCTAATTTCACAAACAAAAGACCCTAAAATTCCCAAATTCCAGAAGCACAAAATCCTTAAAAAAAACCCCCAAATTTCAAAACCTCAAAACCCTAAACCATATGATCAACAAACAGAACCCAACCAAAAGCAAATTACAGGGCAAAGCCATACCCATTAATTTACAACAATATGACGAGATCAAGCCAAATCCCAAAGAGAACCAAAGAGAAATGAGATCAAACAACTAATACCCATTAAAATTGAAAGAAAACACACGCTGGGAAACAAGAAAATGAGTTTAGGGCGATGGAGCTTCTTATCTTCTTCTTCTTTGTGGCGATGGAGCTTCTTCTCTTCTTCTCGTTTGGGGAGAGGGAAACTATTCCCTCCCTCTTAAGTTTCCCCCAATTTCAATTTCCCTTTTTTTTATTTTTTATTTTTTATTTTTTTATATTTTTTTACTCGTGCACGTACGAGGGAGGCTCCCTCGCCAATTTCCTTGACATTTAGACAAAGTGTATCTATTATATATAATCTACTATATCTATTATATTAAAGCTGAAGGAGAAGAAAATTGACCCCTATTTCACGTGGCATCTCTATTTATAACTACAATTCAAAAGCATTAGTATGTGCATGGTTTCATTGAAAATCCCGAAAATATTCTTTTATGTGTTTTATATTGTATGAGATATGAGCATCTCTTGATGGAATATACTATGAGGAGAAGTTGGGGGGGGGGGGGGGGGGGGGGGGGTGTTCCACATTGGTTACTTGACTTATAAAGGGGATTATATTGGATTATCTCCATGAAACTATTTCGGATTGGTCCAATTTCCAAAATTTAGCATGTTCCAATTTGAGAATTCAAAATATGAATTCTTTATGCCCGTGGTGTCTTTCGAATTCCTGAAAAAAGCCCTCGTATAATTTGTGAAATTTCGAAATTGCCTCTAATTCTACTCAAAGCTCAATTGAACCCAAACCCTAATTCAACCCATATAAAACACCAAGCCCAATGTTCAACCAAAAAAATATAACTTGATGATACGTCAAACCGTCCTCTGATCAGCACCATACACGTGTCATGATAATCACGTCAATAAAACGAAGCAGACCCGATTGCACGCTCAATCCAACGAGGCCCAAATAGCACTGAGCCCATCATTGGCAGAATCCAGACAGTCGGGCCCAAGTTGCAATGAGCCAGTAAGCCCACACGTCACGCGGTCAGGCCCAATACTAGTAAGACCTCTAAGGAAAATATCTGAGAGATCTACCCAAGACAGGAAGGGCAGCAAAACATTGGATCCGACTAGGAAACATATAATTAGAGTATAAGTTGGACAAGAAAACTTCCGTGCATGGATAACACTCAGAAAGGGAAACCTCTCCCGCAGATCTAGGAGCACGAGTCGTGTACGAAAACATCCCACATGGATAGCTCCCAATTAGGAAATCGTTTCCACAATAATATCATTTTCTCTAAACTACGACACCAAAGGCCTAGCCGAACAAGGACTTCATCACTATAAAAGGGAGATAAGGTAGATGAACTAGAGGTATGCAATACAACCCAGTTTACAATTGTAAGCCTCTCCTAAGTCTTATCTAACTTAAGCATCGGAGCGCCATCGGCCACCACACGGTGGTCTTTGGCTCAAGTTTGATACCTATGCAGTTCTAGGTAAACAACTAGGAAGGAGAGCAAGAATCGACTACATCAGTCTGGCATCGTCTGTAGGGAGCGACAGAGTTCCTCAGGAAAAAAATTGTAGTTCCACCTTTCTTAAAGAATCAGCGAAATGGCGACAATGAGGTCTCGAAACAATGGAGATGTTGCCGAGCCTTCGAATGCTCAAACTGGCAAAGCACCACTAGTTCCACCACCGCTACGGGATGAACCTTCTCAGATCCCGTGCCGGTGGCGGCCGCATTAGACCCGAGGGTGGACCTACTCTCAACACATACAAAAAATCGCAGAGATGTTGCATGATCTCAAACAGCGGAATCCTCCACCTGCAGAGGGTGACCATGAACAACAAAGGGTTTGTTCTCCAGAATGTTTCAGAGAGCATGTTTAGGAGAGTCGCACTGCCCCAACAACTTCTCAATGGATTAGAGGTGGAAGCACGACCAATAAAGACCCGGTCCCAAGGCCGACAGACATGTCTCGCACAATCCCCTCCGCAACGGGCCACAAACCCAGACGTGTTGTTCAATCTCACGGTCCCTCCATTCATGGATCATACCATAGACGAACCGCTGCCAAGAAATACACCCAACCAAAGTTGGAATTTTACGACAGGACAGGAGACCCGTCCGACCACCTGCACCACTTTTAGCATTTTATGGCACTTAAAGAAGGGTTCGATGCAATAATGTGCCGATTCCCTGCAAGTCTGAAGACGTCGACACTGACGTGGTTCCACATCCTTCCCTCTGAAATCCATCAATTCATTCCGGACGTTGGCATTCGCGTTCCTTACACGCTTCGTGGGCATCCAACGGCTCAGGAGGGTTTCGCATTATATGCTAACCCTAAATCAAAAACAGAATGAGATGTTGAGGCAGTACATCACTCGTTTTAATGATGAGTTGACCCTCATCGACTGTTGTAGTGATGACACCACCATCACGACTTTCACTTCGAGTCTGAGAAGAGGCAAGTTCTATGACTTCCTTACCCTGGACCCCATCCAATATGACAGACTTTCTCAGAGATGCCTAGAGATACATCACTCAAGACGAGATACTGGCCGCCAAGAGAGAGACAAAATCAGAGAAGAAATCCTCTGTTCCAAAGGACATGAAAGAGGGGATAAAGAAAGAGGTTGATGACAGTAACAAGAAGAAGCGCGTAGACAGCGAGATCGACTTGGGCTGCCCCAAGCAGGACAAGGCCTTGAATTATATCGGGTCTAGATCTGTCACCCCTCTCAACACCAGTCTGTCTGACATCCTAGGTTTCATCAAGGATTGGGAAAAGCTGAAGTGGCTGCCTAAGCAGCGAGGGGACCCTGCTCGGCGCAACAACATATAATGCGCCTACCACAAGGAAGGTGGACATGATACCGAGGATTGCAAAAGCCTCAGAGGAAAAGTCGAGTACTGGATCAGGAAAGGCAAACTCAAGGAGTTCCTAGGCTTGGACAGGATGCAGGGCCGAGCAAAGGAAAAAACAGATGTTGTTAAGGAGATTGAAAAGGAAGCTCCTGACATCATTTACAACCTCCACGGAATGTAGGGCCGAGCAAAGGAAAGAACAGAAGTACCGTGTCGAGTTCATGGTAGTTGATGCCCCGACCTACAACATCATTCTGGGAAGGCTGTGGCTTCATCATATGGAAGTAGTGATATCCACCTTGTACCAATGCATAAAACACACAACCAACCATGCCTAAGGACTATCCAAGGAGATCGGCAAGCAACAAAAGACTGCCATTATGCAGCCCCGTAACAGCTGAATTGTTGCCAGTATAGCGCGGGCCCACATGACCAACATGTTAGGCATCGAGCCTAGACAAAAGAGGTTAATCACTCTATGAAGGTGGAAAAGCCCAGGTAACCAAGGTGCAACTATGTAGAGATCCATAAGTCAAAGCTAGCAACGCAGTCGAGACTAATAAAAAACTAAGTAACGATACTTCAGCAAATGTGCACCAACTCCAAGAGTTGTTAATCAACAAGGAACTGTTCGCCAGCATGAAGTCTATTATTCAGTAACTTCGTTAGCTTTAAAAAAAAATCGCTAGAGGGACAACGCAATCCGAGCCAGGACCACTTGCGCCTCATTCAGGGCTGGATTAGCTTAGTCTCTGCTCGGAGTTAAATTATTTGTTACTTTGATTTCGTTTCCTGTTTTCTATTTTTCATTTTAGTTAAGGAGAATTGTTCGTACAAGACATGTTCCAGAAATAAAACAGATGTTATTGATTGCAATGAGAGTATTATAAAGCTTGCCGACCAACTAGTACATCAGTTTATACACTACAAGTATCTAAGTCCGATGCAAGCATCTATCCGCTGAAACAAGGGTAGAGACTCCGATCTGCTAATCCGCCTCTAGAAGAGAAAGTGGTGAAAGTAAAACACCTGAAATAGAAGGCGAACGAACACACTCAATTCATTACACCGTCGAATCACCCCACAAAGATGATTTGAAAGTCGCAAGCAAAGTACTTGAAGAGGGTTGCGAATACTCCCTCAATTTTTTTCCCCACCAGTCTACCTCATGAAGAGGAATAGAATGAAGCGACAGAAAGCTGATGAGAATGTCCCGAAGCAACGAAATCGTTGAGGTTTCATAATGCTACTAAATGGAGACGTCTCTCAAGCGCGTAATGCCAGGAGTGACGCAGAGATACCACCCCAGGAATGAAGGTCACGACCTCCAACACTCCCATCAACCATAAACTAGCTACAAGGACAATCCCTTGATAGCAGTAAACAAATGAGAGAGTCCTTGAGAACTGGAGGATGGAAAACAGACCTGACCCCCGAAACGAAATCTGTAACTCTTCTTCAAAATGTAAAAAGATATTACAAGATCTGATGGGATCAACCAGATGCCCACCCAGATCAGGTGGCACCACATAATAGCAAGTCTTATCAAGACTCATTGGCGCTAATGTCAGAACATTCGAAGACTCCAGTAAAGGAGATCTAGGAGATCTTCCTTCAGCCTTTGGAAAACCCAAAACAAACTCTCTGGTAAGATGATTTTGATTAACATGCTCTATTATTCTCATTGTTGTGCTTGAACGCAGAACAACAAGCCAATATATAGGCGAAATGGTTCACAAATAGGCTTCAACAAGCAGTTACTTCAGCATTAAATGTCGTATAGGAAATCGTGAAAACGATTGTTCCAATTGCAACTGCACATGTCCACATCCTTTGAATTAATGACCTTGCAATCTGCCCCGTTAATTGGGGGGAGTAATTGATATTGAACCGTCTCGTAGAATGCGTCATATCCTTGGCACGCTGATCCATAAAAAAAATTTAATTCGGTCCCTCAACTAATGGGCCCAAGCTTATGCTCTGTCAGATTCGGCCTAGCACACGCAAAGGAACAAACAGCAGAGGCCCTGAGCACCCACAGAATAAGGAGCGCGCTTACAAAGTTTTATCATTAAACCCAAGGCATCAACTCTATTATTATTTCGCTACTGTTCATTAAAACCGGTTGATATATTATTGGTCCGATCAATCAATCCGACGCTGGAATCAAACCGCCAGACGAGTTAAGTAAGTCAGGACACCCAAGTCAAACTTACACGATCAAAATTTTATAGGCTAGTTAAGTAAGTCAAAACACCCAAGTTAGATTTACATGCCTAGAATCTTATAGACGAGTTAAGTAAGTCAGGACACCCAAGTCAAACTTACACGACCTAGAATTCCATATGTGAGCTAAGTAAGTCAAGACACCCAAGTCAGACTTACACGCCCGAAATCTTATTATAATCAAAGCTTAGCCGGTTTCGACCTATGACAATAGCTTCTGGTACGCTCTAACGTGCAATCCATTAAATTAAGCAGGTGTCAACGGTTTAAAGAGTGGCAGCTTAGTCAGCACTTTGATGCTTGATCGAGACGGCTTGCCAATGATCATTGTCCAAACATGGGCAATAGAGACCAAACCCGACCAAAGCTTAGTCGGTGACTACCGGCGAAATTGGCTTATGGTCTGCTCAAAGCCTAGTCCGAAAATAACGGATTCCGACGGCTTAGAAAGTGGGAGTCTAGTCAACGCTCTCGACGTGTCATTAAGATGGCTTGCCAGGGGTCACTACTCATACGCAGGTAATGATCGCTTAACCCCGACCAAAACTTAGTCAATGGCCACGGATGACGATGGCTTTGGTCTTTTCGAAGCCTAGTTTGCTGCGCGCGGATTCCAACAGCCTAGAAAGTGGGAGCTTAGTCAGTGCTCATGTAGCCTAGTGAAGATGGCTTGCCAGGGATCATTGGCCAACTCAGATAATGATCGCTGAACCTGGCCAAAAGTTTAGTTAGAACGACTGACGATGATTAACTACTAGCTTGCTCCAATTCCTAGTCTGCCACGAACGGATCAAGATGGGTTGGAAAGTGGGAGTATAGTCAATGCCCTCGATGCCTAATCAAAATGGCTTGCTAGGGACCACTATGGTCGTCGAAACCTGACCCTGGTTTAATCAGTCATGACTGGCGATAACAATCCCCAGTCCAATTAAGCATATTCTACGAATAGCAGACAAAGACGAGTCAAAAGTCCAGTCAGAGTTTTGAAAACTTGACCCAGATGACTCGCAAGGACTACTGTCTGATCATTTACAAGGGTGCAAGCACTGGGCCATAATCTGACTAATATGCTCACAACAACAACAGCAAGTGCTGGTCCAACAGATAGCCAAGCCGCCAAACAGAGGGTGTACTACACTCCCCTATCTCTGAAAATGAGTCTGACCAGAACTGCACAAACTATTGCAGCACAAGAAGTCAGGGCTCCCAACAGCGAATCAAACATAAAGCTTCCTTGCCCAGCAGAGTTCCTCGTCTGACAATTAATGTCGAAATAAGACAAAACAAGTAAAAGTTAGCAGGAAAAGCAAAGGAAGACACATAAGTGCAAAGTACTATTCATTTGCAAACTTGAATACAAGATTCACTCCTTATCAGAAGGAGAGTTAGATACAACGGAACTAGACTTAGCAGGGGAAGAAACGGGAGACACATCCGTAGGTGTTGCCTCTCGATCCCCCTCATCAAGGCCAACTTTTTCTTCAAACGAATCAGAGGGCGCTTCGAACTCTGCATATGCAATCTCTTTATAATAGGAGAGATCTCAGTCAGGATGCTCCTCCTTCATCAGTTGCAACAGCTCCAGCCTTCCATGCACGACTCTGCTAAATTCAAACTTGTCCCGGGCCTTGAGAAGTTTCTCTTCGCGCCCACTTGACTCATGGAGCTCCTGTTTCAATTGCTCCAACTCGCCTGACAGAATTTCAGTCTTGGACTGCTCATCATTCAACTTATCATTGGTGATCTTCAGCTCACTCTGCGCCAGAAGAAACTGTTCTCTAGTGGTCCGCGCACTCTTGGCATGAAACTCAGCATTGGCTTCCAACTGTTGACATCGAACAGTCCACTCGGACTCCTTTTCAACCTTCTCAGCATGCATAGCCCACAGTTCAGTCTGCACTCCATCCACAGAATCACGGGCAAGTTGCAACTCACGATGGACAAGGTTGAGTTCATTTTTTAATCGATCCCTCGCGGACAGTTCCCCCACCAAGTTGGACTCAAGCACCTCCAAGCAAGCCTTCCGAGATTTCGACCCAATAAACCTAGACTCCGCTCCAGTATTTGAGAAAGCTTCAAGTTGCTTCCTCAAAGACTCAATTTCGTGGAGGGCGTCAGATTATGACTTTTGCAAGTTTGCAAAGACTCGTTCCATGGTATACACTCTATCACGAGCGACCTCAACTTCATTTCCAGATGCGGCCACTTGATTCATATATAGCATCCCCAGTACAAGGTGTTTCTGCCATTTATCTAAATGCTCTCCTAGCGTTTCTCCCATTGGCTCCGGGGAGCATGCTGATATGCTTCCTCACAGTGTAAGAGATTTTAACCTCCTGATGCCAAGCTTGGTTGCTCATCCTTATTACATCGGGAGCAAACAAATTGATCTGAGCATCCTTATGCCATGCTTCTTCAATCCTTGTGGGATCGACCCGTTTTTGCCATTGTCTACTAATTAGACAACCGTACACTTGCGGTATAATAATCAGGAGAAATTAACCTATTAATTTAGGTTGATAAAATATGCATTAATAGGTTAATTTCACCTGATTATTATACCTCAAGTGCACGGTTGTTTAATTGGTAGACAATAGAAAATACGGGTCGATCCCACGAGGATTGAAGACACAATCGAAAATTAAGATCTATTCAAACTAATCTAAAGTGGGGGTTATATTAAAAATTCCTAAGTTAATAAAACTAAATTGAGCAACGAAAATTTTATATAATAAAATAATTAGAAAGTGGACCAAAGCATCAAATCCACTACAAGTTCTCCGAGAATTGTTTAACCTAAATTACTATTTTCGAGAAGCACTACGATTAATCTAAGGATTAATCCAAATTCACAATTAATTTCAACAAAAGTTTAAACCCCTAGCATTGAGTGTCTTTCTACGACACACACAATCATAGGTTTAACATATTTAACCAAAACAGGCTTCAAATATCAGCAAATAGTACTCTAACTACCGACTAGTCTAAATACTATACCATATATAATCGGTGAAAGCAATTTATCAATATTTAGAAATTAATTATATCGAACACTACACCATAGAAAAAAAAAGTAATTTAAATGCAACAACTCTAGAAAACCATGGTTTAATCTTCACCTCGGTGAAGGGTTTAAAAGATCATGGTGGAGGTGGTCGCGACAACAACATGGTTGAAATCCATCAGTTCCTGCATGTTGGATGTGTGGTGGTACAAAGTAAGTAGGCATAGTGCAAATAGCAAAACTATGTTGAAAAACAGTTTCTCCCTCCATAATAGGTCGTATTCTCCACGAGAAGCTCTTGCTAGTCCGTCCATACTCTGCTACGTGATTGCGTTCCATCACATGTAAGATAGCAACTAAATAGATAATGAGTGAGAGGTGGGAGGGGGAGACGAGGGATGAAGGACGCGATATGAAGAGGGAGAGTTGATGCTTCATCCATGTTCCTACGTCTTGCTGCTTTGCTATGGGGCGTTTGGTCTTGAACATGCGAGAGAGAATTTAGGGAGAGAATGAGGGAGAGATGATGATGAAAAGGGGTCATGAAGTGAGGTTCAGAAGATGTGAGGTGGGGGTGATGTTTGTGAAAAAAAGAAAATAAGAGGATGAGATGGTACTGCTGACGATGAAGAAAATATGGGGCGAAGTCTGCGATCTCTTAGCTTTTGGTTGGGGATGTGATGAAGATAAAGGAAGGGAGGATAATGATAAACAGGGAAGGAGATGGTCATGAAAATGAGGCGGTCTATTTGGTGAGTTGTTGTCAAAAGGTAGCTTTGTGAAGAGATCGTGAGGAGGCGACAAGGGTGGCGAGATGGTGGCTGCTGGTTCTTCTATCGAGCAAGAATCACCAACAGGGTGAATGATGAGATGGTGGTTGTGGCTGGAAAAATGAGAGGAGAAAGAAGAAGAGAGGTGTAAAAAGGCAGAGAAGTGGGGTTGTGATTGCCGCTCAAAGAAGAGGGGAAAAGAGAGAGAGTCTGGTTGGTAAGGGAGAGATAGAATAAATAGGTTTTCTTTAGGGATTTAGGTTGGGCTTGGGTTTAGGTTAAAACAAAGGAGGATTTGGGTTTTCTCTGAGCTTGGGCTCAATCATCGACTTCACCGTCCGCGCCACTTTGGGCCAGCTCTTCAAAACTAGTCGCGCTAATGTGATTTCATCGTTTAATCTCCAATTCCTGCAAAAACATAAAAATGAAAATAATTAGAATAAACTACAATATTTGAAACACTAAAAATTATAAATTAGAAAATATTTTATGTTATAATTATGTGAATATCATATTATCGTCTCTCCTACTCTCTCAACTTGTTTCTTGCGTGATTTGGTGCGATTTGCTTAGGTGTGCAACTTGGGGTCATTGAACGAAGGCAAACCCAAATTGTAGAGAGGTAATTTTGATCTTAAACCCTAAATTAAACTAATACCATCGCCAAAGGTAGCCAAGTTGTGGTGGTTTGACCCCCACGTCTTGGGTTCGATACTTGCCAGCGGCATGGGGTGGGAAGGTTTAAAGGTAAAAAAAAAAGAACTAATACCATGTCATGTGTGATTACGGAACTTCGAACACTGTAAATTATTATGAATATTTTTTAAGGATTATTTAGCACCCTAAATAGGCATTAATTTTTTCAAGGATTGTTTTTGCAAGTTTGAATTGATTGTGTAGTATGGCAAACACGACCAAAGACATTGTGTCTTCTTTGGTTGGTGGTGGTGATAGTGGTGGGGATGATCTAGCTGATAAAGGCGATAAACGTCCAATGACGGTGTCTAACCGGAAGAAGATTGGAGAAAAGCGTAAAGAAAATATGGAAGATAGAAAAAAAAATGGAATTAAATATAGAGAAAGAAGTGAAGAATAAAATGAGAAGATGAAATGGGGAGTAATTTGATAAACGCAGAAGCAACGGCGAGACTACTAATCCTATCGCAAAGTCAAGCCAAATCACAATCCCAAGCATATAGTATTGGACATGAGCGTGAGGTTGTTGGACATGAGGGTGAAGATGTCAAACGTGAGGGTGTCGGACATGAGGGTGAGGAGTTAGAGGAGGGTGACCAGGTTGTTGGTGATGATGATGAACCAATTATTTCTGTTGAACCTTGACCTGATGAAGCCGAAGAAGATGTAAATGTTTCGTATTCTGGGGGTCCCAAGGATGGCTCTATATTAGAGGATTACTACGGCCATGTGTCTCACTCCATTTGGGATGGTGACGAGGTAACTATATACTTACCATCTTTTGAAATATATAAGTTTATTTGTTTTTTATATTACTTGGACATTGATTTAGTTTTTGTTATTTAGGAACGAGTGAATTGAGATGTTGGCATCAATATAATTTTTTTTTAATTTGGCAGTTGAGATAGGAGCCCAAAGAAGTGAGACAAATGGTATATAATAGCAGTCTCCGTCCCTTTATCACTTATTGTAAGGACCATATCGATAAGGTGACGATTTGTGCTTTCGTGGAGCGTTGGCAACCTGAGACCAACACTTTTCACCAGGGGTGGGCAAACGGGTCGAGGATCCGCGGGTTCAAATCGAACCGGACCGTTTTGCTCTAAACGGTCCGGATTATAATTTTGTGTTTTTAGATACGGTTCGGATCGGTCCGGGTCTGTTATAAAACGGTTCAGTCCCGGTTCCTATTTTTAAAAAAGAAACGGTCCGGGTTGGACCCGTTTCAAATCACATTTACTAAAAAGTAAAAACCTAAATATGGAACTATGGAAGTAAAGTAAGTTAAGTAACTAAAGACTCTTTAGCCGCACCCGCAGCCGCAGAGGAGAAGAGAAAGTGAGCACCCGCAGCCCGCCTCCTCCGCAGAGTGGATGAATCTTTTGTGTCGAAGAAGAGCTCCTTCTTAATCACTTTCATTTCTTTTCACTTTAACTCCACTCGCACCCGCTAAGGTTTCTCTCACTCTCCTTTCTAGGGTTTTAGCCTCCCACCACCAGATCTTCCCCTCCAGATCCTTTTCTTCTACTGCAACGATGTCGGGCGTCGAACCACAGACGAGTAAGTGGCCTGCCAGCAGAGTGAGAGGCTAAAGAACACGTCTTCTGGAAATCAAGCCCTGTTGTTCCCGTCAATGACCCCACTCTCCTCTCCGCTAATGCTGGTTCGTTCCTTCAATTTCCCATCTTCTTAATTGATTTATTTTTATTGAATTTGTTCAGATTAGTTTAATCGATACGAATTCGAGTGTTTCGCCGTTGTTTGCACTTTGATTTGATATCTCAAGTATACAATAGAGTAGTGCAAATTTTTATTAGTATTTTTTATTTTTGTTTATAATAGTTTGGTTGCTTTTTTGAAATATTGGATTCATAATATATTTGAAAACTTCATTACACCAAATGAAATAGAAAAGTAAAACCCAGTGACCGCATGCAACAAAGCAGAACTTATTTGCTTAGATACTCTCTGGTATTCTTTTAATTCATCAGTTTTCAGAGGTCATAACTCACTAGCTTCTCTATGATGATATGAAAGAACTCTGAATCACTTAACATGTCAGCAAATAGGATGATCAACTTAGATTTGGAACCGTTTGGAACCGTAGGAACCAGACCGTTCCAAATGGTTTGAGTTAGGTTCGGTTCCAATGTTAATTTTAAACGGTTCGAGTTAGGTTCCTCCAAATTTGGAACCGATCCGGACCGTGCCCACCCCTACTTTTCACCTCCTTTTTGAGAGATGACCATCTCCTTCGACGTCTACCGTATAACACAGCTGTCGATCATTGGTAAGCCGCTTACTGTGAAAAAAAAAACTCAAATGAAGGCAAAGAAATGTGTGAAATTTTTGGTTAATGGTTTGGGTATTCAAAAAACTGAAGTAAAGAAGCATGCACACAAGAATCTTAGTTTTGTTGAGATGAAGTTTATTAAGAACAACTGTTATGGTAAAGCAAGGGCAACTGATTCTCTTCAAAGGAAACAAAAAGTGGTAGGGGGTACTTGTTATTTCTCCTGGACATGACTATCTTTGCCAATAAGACTGGAACTAAGGTCAGACTGAATATTTAAAGTTGCTAATGAAGGTCGATGATATTGGAAAATTTGCTTGGAGGTAGCAACTTTGGCGTTCTTGTATCGTCAATTGGGGTATGCTAGCAAAGTTGGTACCAAGCAAATATTTGGATGTTTGCCACTTTTGGAGGTATATTTACACTTGGTTATTCAGTTAATTTCGCTTCAATTGTTTATGATTTTTTATTTAATAATTTTGTTTTTAGGGTTGGATATACGATCATTTCAGGATTTGGGGTAACGCAAGTATTTCGTCGAATGATAATCTCCCCCACCATGGCGAAATGGGAATGCCCCCAACTTGTAGGGGTTATGAATGGAGACATCATCATTCTTAAGGAGCATCTCGACGACCTATCTCATGAAAAAGTAAAATTGCGCCATTAAGTAAAAATATTGATCTCATTTTACTTTCTCATTAATTGTTCTGATTTTTCATTGGGCAATTTTATTAAGTTTCATGTTTGTATGGCCAGGTTATTTGGGACCCTTCTATGAAATCCAAACAAAATACTCCCCTTCATAGCATCACATGGTTCCATGGTTGGTTGTTATGCCTAGACATCGAAGAACCGTATCACCCCAATAGAGCGATGAGACAGATGGGAAATGTACAGGTCAATCCAAACCCACCTATTCGAGCAAAAGTCAAGAATACATGTAGATCTAGCAAGAACTACTCGGTCAAGCACGAGATATGGTCATTGTTCGCTGACAATTGGCAGAATCATCTCTTGTCAAGTGACAACCGAGGTGAACCAGTAAAGCTTCCATGGGATTGCAACGGTGACTACTTGGAGTGGTTTCATGTCATTAGCCATCCTATTGTCCAACCATCGAAGAATAGGAAAACTCATCCCCTAAGAAGACAAATGTTTATATCTCACAATAAGGTAATTTAACCTTACTTGAACAAATTTGCAAACTATATGTCTTGACATTTTTTCATGGTTTTTACTAACATCAAATGTTTTATTGCAGAACAAGGCAGTTGATGAGGCTTTTAAGTTGCTCGATGCCTTTATTGATGAAGGCAAGAATGTTGACAAGGTTTTGTTACTCTTGAGGCAAAAGAAAGTATGTGACTTGCTGCACGGAATGTCTGTGTCTGTGACCTTGGACGATGGTAGATGCTGATCATGATAGTGGTAAAGTTGGTAGTGGATCAAGCGAGCTTAGAACAAAGAAGATTCATAACCTAAGAACCAAGAAGAGGCATGACCAAAAAAATCTTCTGATGTAATATCAAATGTAAACTATTGAATCTTCTGTTGAATGACATCCAATTTTATTATGCCATTTTTATGTTGTTTCATTGAGTTTTATGGAGGATTTGTGATTGCTAAGACTCTGTAAATGTATGCTCATCTGAACCTTTAAAATTTCAAATTAAGAAAATACTTTCAATTTAAGATACAAAATTTATGAAAAATCGCAGACAATCAGTTTTTGCACCCAAACACAAAGGATACTGCGAATAGAAATTAAATTTCTTTTGCAGAGGCTCATGTGAATGTAGACCTCCTATTTGCATGAACCTTGAGAATGGGAATGTCGAACATATTTGGATGGTGGATTCTTCCTATAAACATTGCTGTAAAACCATAGAAATTTCAAAATTTTAGAAAAAAATTGCAAACTCCAAATTTCAAATTTGAGACCAAGTCAAGAATTGGAAACTATCGCAGCGAATCATGCGATCCTGGTATAAGTGGTCGCAAAGGATTATGCGACTATAGATCTTGTATTCGCACTATTTTTAAATTGTGGAATCTGAAAGTATTGTTTGGAAGGTGGATTCTACCTATAATCCTTGTTTCAAAACCATAGAAATTTCAATTTTTTTTTTTTTTTTGCAATTACTCCAAATTTCAAATTAGGCATAGAGTCCAGTTTTTTTTAGCCAACGTAGAGGATTGTACGAGTAGGAGTTAGTCTATTGCAGTGGCTTGTGCGATGGCTGAACTCCTCTTCGCATGACCCTCTACGAATGTTATCGACGGTTGTTTCCTTCATCGAGATTGGTTTTTTCATATAATTTGGTCAGACTTGTGTCTTCCCCATGCATTACGTTCTGATTTTCAACGTACCATCAGATCTAACCGGTAAGGGGTTTGCATTGGTAATGGTTGACATGTGAAGCGTCATGTCTAATCGGTGAGGGGTTGTGGATGGTGCTGTTTGGAAGGAGTAAATGGAGGGGTTGTTCTTCATCTTCCACTATAAATTGGGGAGATGAAACTTCATCTTCTCAAACTCCCTCAAAGAAAAAATGTCCAACTTTTCAGGGAACGATGTGCCTCTTCCTCTTCCTCCTCCTCCTCCTGTGTACGATTTGCCCAATCTTCCTTCTCCTTTTGGGAACAACGTGCCTCCTCTTCCTCCTATTGGGAACGACGTGCCTCCTCTTCCTAGGAACGATGAAAGGTATGTTGATCTTGAAGGGCTAACCGAGTAAGAACTCGACTCCAATGCTACTTGGGTTGTTTTTGTTGCTCCCACTAGTAGTGGAGAGCTTTTTGATGGTCCAACTGTTGACGAGGAAGATGAAGACTCTGAAGAGGAAGATCACTCAAACCGTAGGGAGCGTCTTGATGACAAGCGCCCAGACCTCGATATGGACTTTGATGACGATGAGGAAGATCACATCGACCTCCATGATTAGGACTTTGATGACCCAAGGGACGTCTATGATGACTTCAAGGGTTATCACTCCGATTAGTGGATGCTTATGTACTTTGTTTGTTTGTTATGCATATGTACTTTGTTTGTTTGTTATGCATGTGTACTTTGTTTGTTTGTTATGCATATGTACTTTGTTTATGCTACAATGAAATGAAATGTTTGTTTCCGTACATGAAACTAAAAGAAATTGGCAACAAGTTACCTAGCATTAAAATGTTGTTTAAAAAAATCAAAATAAATGGAGACAAAGTCAGCCCGAGAGAAAATGAAACTAAACCATTCTTGCAAAACCACAGAGTCATGCAAAAAAAAAAAAAATTTAATTGCGCACACATTGCAAACTGTACATTGCAAAATTCCAAATTACTGTTAGACTCAATTTTGGACTATGTCGCATAGGATAATGTGAACAAGAAATGCCCAGTCAGAGCGGATCATGCGCTTACTGGCCACCTGTTCGCAAGTTTATCTAATATGGGACATTCAAAAATGTGGATTTTCTTTCTAAACATTGTTGCAAAACCGTAGAAAAATTTTAATTTGAAAAAAAATTCAAAAATCCACAATTCCAATTTTTGGACAGAGTCAGTTGTGGACTCTGGCGCAGAATATCCTACGAACAGCTAAAGGCGAATCGCAGAGGATCTTGCAATTACTGGACACCTGTTTGCAGGTTTCTCCTCACTAATTCAAAAATATGTTTCGAATGTGGATTTTACCTCTAAACATTGTTGCAAAACCATAGAAAATTTTTAATTTTGAAAAAAATATCAAAAACCCATAGATCCAAATTTTGGACACAGTCAGTTTTGGACTCTGGCGCAACGGATCCTGCGAACGTAAAATAACATGTCGCAGAGGTTCATGTGAATGTTTTCCACCTGTTCGCAGTGACCTCTACGTTGGTGTTTATTTCTATACTTTTGTAGTTAATTTTTATCTTTAAAATTGTTCCCTTTGATGCTAGTTGGATTAATGTTAATATATGTTGGATACATCATAATCAAGATGGGTATTCAATTCAAATATTTCAATGTAAATTGGTAGAGTGCATATTTATATTGACATTTAATTACAAGTCATCCATAGGTACAAAAGCGGTGACTTTTATAACAAAAATATCAGCCTATGTCACCAAAAAAAAAAATGATTTTCATGTCAGTGTATTGGTTTACATGGCAGTTACAATATGTACATAAAAAGTGCAGGCGTGCATCAATCCAATACGACAATGACCTCATCCGAGTTGTTCATCTTCTTAGCATTCGTGGCATTGTACTTCTTCAACATCACGTCACCAATGTGGAGGTGGGCATCAAATAAAATCTTTCAATAAATTGCTTTTGGGAATTGGCGAGAGGGCCAACTAGCAATTGTATGAGGCAACAAGGGTTACGGGTGCATATGGAGCAAGACAAAGTGAGAACTCTGGGCAAGGTGTGCCAAGAAACACACCTTAATGTCGTTGAACTGTGATGGAGGCTGAACATACAGAAACATGTAGTGTTTGATTCTCATAACTCACAAACACACACTGGTATTTGTTGGCCGCAAGCTCTAATATATTAGGGTCAATAAGCCAATTTTGCTTGCCTACGCGTACCTTGGATAAAAGAATTACCAAAGCAACCCTTACCATCTTCACCCCTAACTTGTGCCACATTCAAAGCCAAAATTCTTCATTAATTTCTAGCTTCATTATTAGCTCATTCCTTCTTTTTTTTTTTTTTTTTTTTTTTTGGAAGGCAAGCGTGGGGGTTTATATGGGCTCCCCGGACCACTGAAAAGGGAAAAAAAAATTAGAAAAGTTACATTCGTGCGTATTGCCTACCACTAGCGTCGGCAAATATAATCTTCTTAATATCTTCCGCAAAGGAGCTAGGAATTATCTCGACAAACTCATGAGTCGGTAATAGTTTTGCTAATTTATCCGCTGCCTGGTTTGTTTCCCGTACTTCATGCATAAGCCTGTACCTGTCAAACTGTGTGAGGGTTGCCTTGATCCTTCTAATAATATGCACGGCTTCCCATGGGGGGCTTTGTCAGTGGTAAGGAACTTCAGTGCATTGTTGGAGTCCATGCTAAGCTCCAGTCTGTGTAATGCGTGTCGCTGGGCGAGTAGGATTCCCAATTCAATCCCCCGGAGCTCGTGAAGTAGGACCGTTTGCGCTCATTGGCTCCCTGCCCTAGTTGTCACCACTACTCCATCATGATCCCTAATGAGGGCTACGTATCCCCCTTTAGTGCCTGTGAGTGATCCATCAGAGTTTACCTTAAACCGGCCTAGTTCTGGACGTTTCCAAGCGTGTAGAGTGAATTGTCGGGAGTGATATTGAACCTCAATTCTCCAATTGTCAAAGAGCTTCCTATTATCTGCATTATCTGTAACTCGGAGGTCTAGGACTGAGGCACGTAATCTGACACCCGCTATGATCTTAGCCTCCGCTTCAATGGCTGCCCGAAATTTGGACTGAAAAAGTCTGCAATTCCTCTCTGTCCATAGGTGATATGTAGTGGCATTGAGTGCCAGCTTCCTGAGTACACTGTGTGGTGAGGTACCAGAGAGTTTCAACTCACACCATCTCCACTCATCAGCCCAGTCCATGACTTGGCACTTCAGTCTTAATTGGAGTAGGATGCGTGTCCATATAAAGCTGGAATATCTGCATTTGAAGAACAGGTGTTCTTCACATTCAGGTTGGTCACTGCATAGAAGGCAAGAAGACCTGTCCAGAACTTCCCATTTCAGCAGTTTATTCTGTGTTTTAAGGCCTTTGTGCATTGCTAACCAAGTGATGAAACTCTGTCTGGGTATTCTCCCAATGAACCACACTAGCTTGGACCACAAGACTGATGGTGACCTTGTTCTCATTGAGTGATAAGCGCTTTTGTTAGAGAATTCACCATCTTGGCCGCCCATCCAGGTTATAACATCTTTGTGTGCAGTGTCTAGTTCCACCATCTCCAGGTCTTCACAAATGTCTGTAATGTGCAATCGGTCATGCCTTCTGGTGTCCCAGTGGTCAGTGTGTATCAGGGCACTGGCTGTTGCATTACGGTGGAGAGTGGAGTGGTATGTGAGGTGCTGTGGGAACCTTGGTAGGAGAATACCCATAGGGTGCCAAGGATCATGCCATAGTTTAGTGTCTTTCCTGTCGCCAATAGAGTGGACAATGAGTGAGCTAGCCTGACTTCTGCATTTGAGGATGTTACACCAGCACCAGGAGGTCTCATTTGGTATAGCCATAGTCCAGAAATGCTTGGTTTTGATTAAGTGAGCCTTAGTCCATCGAACCCATAGGTTGTCCTTGTTTGAAACGATATTCCATACATGCTTCATCATTGCGACCTTGTTTGTTGTTTCTATGGATCTGATTCCCAGGCCTCCCTCATTGTAGGGACTGCAGATGCGCTGCCACTGAACCATGGGGGTCTTTGTATATGTATCAGAGCCTGACCAGAGAAAGTTCCTCATTATTGAGGTTATATCGTCACGAACACTGGTGGGCAGGATGAAGCAAGAAGTCCAGTAGACATGGAGACTGTTTAGCACTGCTTTTATAAGGGTGACTCTGCCTGCATAGGATAGTGATATGTTCTTCCATGAATGAACCCTCTTCCTAACTCTGTCTATCAGAGGTAGGCACTGGTTGTAGTCCAAACGAGTAGAGATCAAGGGAAGGCCTAGATACCTTACTGGAAGCATCTGTAAGTTGAAGTCAAGGCAGCTGGTTATCATTTGGAGTTCTTCACGGGGGATCCCAGATGCAAATAAGTTGCTTTTAGTGCAATTGATAGCCAGGCCAGTGCACATCTTAAATGTCCTGAGTACCTCAGTTAGTGCCATTGCAGACCTAGTGTTTCCCTGAAAGAAAGCGAGCAAGTCGTATGCAAAGCACAGATGTGTGACTTGGGGATTGGTACACTTGGGGTGCAGCCCGTACTCGCCTGCATCCACCTTCTCCTTTAGCAGTAGATGAAGAACCTCCATGACTAGAACAAACAAGTAGGGTGACATTGGACACCCCTGTCTGAGGCCTCTCTTGGCCTTAATGAATCCTTTAGGTGACCCATTAATAGATATGGAGAATCTAGGTGTTGTGATACAGGCCTTCACCCAATCAAGAAACAGGCTTGGGAATTGCATTCTCCTCATGACATGCTCAATCGTTTCCCACCTAACTGTATCGTAGGCCTTCCTAAGGTCTATTTTAGCAGCGCATCTAGGTGCTCCCTGGCCTCTGTGGTAGTTCCTGACTAGCTCATGAGCGAGCATCACATTGTCATGGATATATCTTCCATGGATGAAGGCTGACTGATCTGAACTGACCAGCCTATGAATTACCTTCTTCATTCTGTTTGTCATGACCTTGGTAATGAATTTGTATAGGACATTGCAACAAGAGATAGGTCTGTAATCAACTAGGTAGGAGGCATTAGTAACCTTAGGGATCAATGTAATACTCGTAGCATTTACTTCCCCAAGAAGTTTCCTGTTTGTAAAAAAATTATGAACTGCTTTTGTAAAATCAGTTCCTATGATTCTCCATGCTGACTTGAAAAAAAGAGAAGAGAAGCCATCAGGGCCCGGGGCCTACTCAGAGCCTATGGAGGCTAGTGCTTCAATAATTTCATCTCTAGTGACCTCTTGGATCAGTTCCATTGCCTCCACTGTATTGATAGTCCTTTCAGGTTGTAGTCCATCGATGGTTGTGGTATCATAGGCGCTTTGTTCACCAGCAAAGAGCTCTTCAAAATACTGGATGCACTCCTCTTCGATGTCCTGCATTTCTTCTAGTTTGTCATGCTGAGAGTTGTATATGGCTAGGATTTTATTCTTGGACCTCCTAGCACGTAAATGCTGATGAAAGTAGGTGACATTTTCATCACCTGACAGCATGTGCTTAATTTTTGCTTTTTGTACCACCTCTGATGCTGCATTACGGGCTGCAATTGCATACTTCTTAACTGCTAGTTTTTCAACATTTGCAAGAGTAGAATTCAGAGGGTTCATCTGTAATGAAGTTTGTGTCGACATGAATTGCCAAGCTGCAGTGACGCCACTATGGGCATTGACAAAGTTGTTCTTCCTCCACTCTGTCAGTAGTCTTTTAGCATTTTTCAATTTCTGGACAAAGCAATATGTTGCATTACCACTGACTGGCCTGCCCCATGCAGTTTGTGTCACGTCCATATAGCCCCTCTCATGCACCCAGTAATTATAGAACTTGAATGGGATAGGTCCTGGGTTCTTGTGCTCATAGATGGTAAGGATAATATGAGAGTGGTCCGAAACCCCAGGGTTGAGGAAGTCCACCTCAGAGTTAGGCATGTCAGTGAGCCATTCCTGATTAATCATTGCCCGGTCGAGTTTTGACATGACCCTGTGCTCTCCAATCTGCTTATTGCTCCATGTGAGGAAACACCCTTTGTACTGGCAATCAAATAAGCCAGACTTTAAAACACATTCTGCAAGATCTATAAAATGCCCAGGCCTTATCTCCTCCCCGCCGACTCTTTCCTGTGAGTTCAGTATAGAGTTGAAGTCACCCAAGACAGACCACGACAGTTTGTTGTGGACTGAGAAGGATTCAAGTTCAATCCATAACTCCTTCCTGGTTATATTGTAGTTGCTACCATATATGAATGTTAAGATGCATGTGAAACCATTCGGTCAGATAGCATGCAGAAAAATGGCTTGTTCTGACTATGACACTACGCTGATGTTGACTGCTTGAGGGTCCCAAATAACCCAGATACGCCCGCCCTGAACTAGGTCATTGTTGTCCACTGCTAGCCAATCTCGCATGATGTTCTGCTGGATCCTGTCTTTTTTGTCACTGCCAACTTTTGTCTCCACCAAGCCTATAATATTGAGTTTTTGTTTCTGGATTAGCTTGCAAACTTCACTTTGTTTTAAGGGGTCATTAAGACCCCTAACATTCCAGCAGGCGGACTTAATCATCTAAACCTGCAGCTTGTGAGTTTCCACCCCCCCCCCCCCACTAGGTTAGTTGTATTTGCTCCTGGTACACTCTTGGGAACTCTATTGGTGTGTGCCCGTCTTGCAAATGGATCAGTCTCCATTGCTTGCAGGACCTCAAAAGGGTTTCTTTTGCTTCTGAGATTGTGTACCCTAGGCTGAGTTTGAGCTTGTTTCATGTTGCCTCTGTGACTACTCACATGTTCCAATCCCCTGATGGTAGCTCCTTGATTGGAACTTGATGCTGCCTCCTTACTACGGCCAGTGATAGGTGCAAGTGATACAGTTGCATTCTGTCTAGTCTCACTAGTGGGTGGAGTGTCCCTCGCGTCCTGGGTGACTGCCGCCTGCACACTGGGTGCGACATCTTTCTCATTGGGTGTCAAAACTCCTTCTACTAGTTGCCTAGGTGAGACTTGAGCTTTGGTGTCAGCAGTAGCTAGCACAATCTGCATATCATTATTTGGTACTGCAATCAGCTGTCCTAGAGTGGGTCCCACAATTTGTAGAGCAGTTGGAACTGCCTCTACTGGCTCGACAGTCAGCATCAATTCCTGGCCATCTGTTGGTGCAGGGTGCACTACTGCATTCAACTTAGTAATCTGCTCACCATTGGGTGCCTCAGTGCTTAGTACGTTTGGATCATCACTTGGCATGTCGTGCATATGTTGAGGATCTTGCATGTGTGATGGCATATCCCTGGGCCTTAGGGATTGCTCCTCAGTCTGATTCTTGTACTGAGGTTCACTTGGGTCCCGGGGTCTGATGTTTGTCCCCTCATTCTCACCTTGTCTCCCTGTGTTCTTGCGCCTACTAGCAACCGTGGTCCATTCATCCGGTGGTCCGTGAGTGCTCTTCCGGTCCTGCTGCTGGTGCGACCTCCAGTACTTCGCAACAGGTTTTGGAGTAGCCTGCTATTTGGGGCATTTAGTGGAGTTATGCCCAAAACCCACACAGTGTTTGCATCTTTCTGGTCTCCAAGAATACTCAACATCCACCATGGTAGTTCTCCCATCATCAGAAACCACTCGCACCTCAGTTGGGAACTTGTTGTTTGATGCCAACTCAACGCATACTCTTGCAAAGGAAAGTCTAGTTCTCCGCTCGGTGGCTTTGTCCAGCATGATGGGAACCCCGATTGCACTAGCAATGGCTTGAAGCCCTTCGGGGCTCCAGAGAAACAGAGGTACTTTCCGTAGGTTGACCCAGATAGGAACTGAATTGAGCACCTTTACATCATCTTCCATATAGGGTTGCCAAGGCCTGATTAGAAATAAACGACTTGCTATGTGCACAGGTCCCATTTCGAGGACCTGTATTTTGTCAGCCTCAGTTAGGAACTTGAAGACAAAAGCCTTCTCACCATAAACAGACATCTCAAATCCATATTTTAATCCCCAGATTCTTTTTAAAGATTCATTAACAAAACTAAAGGATAGTTTCTTACCAACGAAGTTGCCAATGATATATTGTTCACATTCAGCGAGTCGTTCGTTGTGTTCTGCAAGCTTGATCTGCACCACGGCATGACCATCAACCATTGAAGGAGGGATGTAGGACAACTTGGTCGTGCCTGGTTCTTTGCGGCTAGTAAACAAAGAAGCCCAACTGACTGTCTTTGGTTTGGTGGTGATAGGCACAGGGTGTGCATGGTGTCCAGACGTAGGTAGATCTGCAATGGGATCAGATCTAGCAAAGGAATTAGATCTAGGATTGGGAGCAGACGTAGGTAGATCTGCAATGGGATCAGACGTAGGTAGATCAGATCGAGCAACATTGCAATGTTCCTGGGTTGTTCCAGGGTCTGTCGTATAGTCTGCATGGCCCTTCTCGTTCACTGTTGCAACTCCACGAGGGCCAATGGAGTTACAAGTATCAAGGGGAGGGGTTGACATCATCCATGAGAGATCAAATCAGCAATCATTATGAGCTAACCCTAGATCTCCTAATGTTCAAACCCGAGCTCTCCAAAATCGCCTAGCTCTCCACTCTGGTGGTCGTAATCTAGGAAATTGATTATGCATCGAAATCAAAAATTTCCATTGCCTTCAATGTTCTCAATGTTATCAACATAGTCCCAAATCCACAACGGAATTTGCTTCATCCAAATACTGTGGGATTTTTTGGGCTTTTGTTTTTGGTTGCAAACACTTTATTGACTTTTTAGCTCCTCCTGAGTCTTGGCATACGCGTGACCCGATGGGTCCTTTTTAGTCGACCTCTCATGCTTGGACAACTTCTTCTTCTTAGGTCTTCCCTTGCCCGCCAAAAGTTCGGATGGTTTGATCATTATAGTTGAACCAGGGCAACTCAACTCTAGAAGTTTCATCTTCAATACAAATATCTGATCAGGAGTGGATTCATTAAACCTTTTCTTAAGAGCGTCGACCACCGGGTATATAATCACATTTGCGCCTTCATAAATAAGTATGTTGCCAAGTGGCATCCAATACTTATTTAAGGTATCCAATGGAAGTTATCCAATAGAGGTTAGATATGTTGTCATTTCATGAGCACAAGACAACCCATGAGTGGTTTGAATCACACATCCACACTTCACAGGATCATTCCCCACAAATTCACACCTACGCATTTCCAAAAGCATCAAATCAATAACCCTTTGCGCCACGAACCCATGAAGTTTTCCAAAAACTTTTAACACATGCTCAGTCTTCACCTTCGCCAAACTTTGTTGAAATGATAATTCAATCTCTACGTGTTGTATTTTGATCATTTCATGCATTACAGTCCATACATTGATAAACATGCCTTGTGAATTTGCCAACATATTCTTCAACTTGGAGTGAGCACCCTCAGCATGGCCGATTGTCTGTTACTCAAAATTCATGAAAGTATCGGTCCATGAACTCACAGAGTATTCCTTCTGCGGATACCATTCCGTCCTCAAATAATCCAAACACTTCGAGTGCGATGCCAATTTCGCTCAATCTCAACAGTTGTCATATTCCATTATTTCTTTGTACATGTTCTATACAAATCCCAGAAAGAATCTATAAACTCATACCACGCCTCATTATCCTTAAAGTGTTTTTTGCAATTCTTATCAACATTTGTATTTATGTGCCACTTGCACAACAGTTTCCTTGTTCTGGGAAATACTCGCTTGATGACCTTTTATCAAACTCAATTATCTATCAGTGACAAAGACGGTTGGCAACTTGTATGGCTAAAAAATTCAAACAAGTTTTTCCAGTGCCCAAGTGTATGAATCTTCCTTCTCATAAGACATAAAACAATATGCAACATTGAACGCATTGCCAGTCGACCACTACACCAAAAGGCCTGTTTAGCTACGGGGAGGTGGCCACGGCTCTAAGCCGTTGGTTTACTTGCCACGGCTAAAAACCGTGGCTATAACGGCCAACGGTTTAAAACCGTGGCTAAAACATTTACACCAAAAGGGTTGCCACGGTTTTAAACCGTGGCTATAACTGCCAACGGTTTATAACCGTGGCTAAAACTGCCAACGGTTTAAAACCGTTGCTAAAAGAATTTCACTTTCGCGCTTTTTGGCGAAAATATTTCCGCGGTTTGGAGGGAGCAGTTTCGCGCTTTGGCGAAAAAAATTGGGGAAAAACAGATTCTCACTCTCTCCACACCTCCTCTTCACAAGCAGTATTTTGATTCTCGAAGCAGAGAAGAAGAAGGATGAAAGAAGGAGAGGATGATAGAAGAAGAAGAAGAAAAAGAAGAAAGTTTGAGAAGGTAAGATCTCCTTCTTCTTCTTTAGATCTTGAGAGAACCGAACTGAAGAAGAACATGAAATTGGTTCAGATCTCCTTCTTCTTCATCTTTCATGGCACCCCCAAATCTCTCTCAAAAGCTCCTATCTTCACAAATCTCTCTCAAAAGCTCCTCTCTTCTTCATCTTTCATGGCACCCCCAAGCATGATTTCTTCAAGCAGAATAGTCTATTGTTCTCATCTCTTCCTCTCCCCATATGCAAAGTTGAAAATTTAGGGTTTCCTCTCCCCATTTATCAATCTAGAAGGGCTCAAACTCAATATCACCAATTTATCAATCTCTCACCCACAATTGACGGAGAGATATCTCCAACAGATCCGGAAACCCATTGAAGAGACCAATTGATGGCTATGATCCTGACACTAGACACTGTCTGTATGGTTTGATATGAACAATTTCCGACATTTTGTGCCTTTGTTCTGCAATGTTTTTCCCCTTTTATTTTGTTATTTAAACATAAAACTCTTGTTAGTTTCACGTGCACCATTTGATTTCAATCTCTTCAATGAGCTGTTCTGCAGGATGCTGATCTGATAATGTTGGCACTTGCAACTCACGAACTACATTTCTCAATCCTAAGAGAGGTTAGTTTAGCCATGTCTCCCTACATCATTTGAACGGGCAACTCTAAATTTTCATTTGTTTATAAAAACTTGAATAATCAATTATCTCCATTTGTTAGGACACCAAGAAGGGATCAGAACGAGATGTAGCTTTTGAGGTATATATATCTTTGTCCTTGTCATAATAGTTATGCTTGTTCAATACTTTTCTGTAAGCTTTCATACTTGATTTCGGCTTATATTTCTTCATTTGTCATCTTTTTTTTTTTGGAGGATGCAGTTCTTAAACTTATGGACATTGAGAGAATATTTGGAGTTGGACCTGAAAATCGAGGAACCCCCATTTCAACTTGATCTTGAACGCTTGATAGATGATTTCATATTCATTTGCTTCTTCATGGGGAATGATTTTCTGCCACATATGCCTTCATTGGAGATAAGAGAGGTTAATTGCTTTGCACCGCATTCATGGCACATTTCTTTTTATGACTTTAGTATGTTTTGCATAAAGAGTAAACTAGTAGAGGATTTGATTTATCCTGAAACTGTATATTTTCATAATGTTATTGATTTGTTGATGGTTGTGTACAAAAATGAATTCAAGAGTTTGGGAGGATACATGGTCGACATGCAAAGGGTATGAAAAGGCTCCATAGTTTTATGCTTATGAATCTGTAAATCAGAGGTGTAACAGAGTAGTCGTTTTGTTTCTTCTGTTTTTGTAAAGGTGGAGGACAAGAAAGCTGGTTATGTGAAGTTAAAGAGAATTGAGAAGTTCATCCTATCTGTGGGCACTTATGAAGATGTGATATTTAAGAAAAGGTTAATTTTACACCAGCAGATGAAAAAAAAAGATATTGCGAGAATTGGCACAAGATACAAATGATTTGGAGACTGAGGTAATGCTACATCTGGTAAAGGTTATATAGGATATGGGATTCTCTTGGATAATTGACTTAACTAATGTTCTCTCTCTTTTTTTTCCTTGTTTTGTGCAGCGAGATGACATATTTGTTCAGGCTCCAATAAGTAAATTGGAGCTGAATGCAAGGAAGGGTTATAATGAAGATACTTTCTTTAAAGGATCTTGTCCAACATTGGGCAAATTTGATGATGATGATGATGATGTATGCTAATTCTTATATAACTATAATGCTATATTTGGAATTTGGAGTTGAAACGACAGCTAAAGGATATGATACGTGAGAAGGGTGATTTATTCAAACATGGTGGATTATTGACAGACAAGGTCTGTGCTTTCACTTTTTGAATTTCTCGTGTATGTAATAGTGAAGTACTTCCTGCTTCATGTATACAGAGTACTGCTCTGAAAGGATGAAAATAATTCTAATTTGTAAATCTGAGAGGTTGTTTGCACATATTTTATGCAGGTCAGATTGGGTTTACATGGATGGAGGGAAAGGTACTACAAGGAGAAATTCAAAGCAGAAGGCTCGGAGAAAATGGAAATCATTCGCAAAGAAATAATACGTCTTATTTTAGCAAAAAAAATTGTCTTTTTTTTATATTGGATTTTTTTTTCCAGTCACATTTGAATTTTCCCACCATGTCTTCCTGTGTTTCAATAAGTTATATTCCCCCATAAAAGCTGATCATAAAGTTCCAGAGTTTGAAGTCATGTTGATTAGTCGTCGGGTGATAGTGTCATCCCGTAAATTTTTTATGATACTTTTTGTATCAACTTGTAGGTTAAAAAGTACGCTGAAGGACTTTGTTGGGTGCTTTAGTATTACTTCTATGGAGTTCGATCATGGACGTGGTGAGTTTTGTTTATGAAAATTAGTTTGTACCAATCTACACTTTTTTGTGTGATGAATAACAAAATCCCTTTTTGGTGCAGGTTTTACCCATATTATTACGCTCCTTTTGCTTCCGATCTGAAGGGTTTAGCAAGTGTTCGCATAAAATTTAACATGGGGGCCCCATTTAAACCTTTTGAACAACTGATGGGAGTCCTCCCTCTTAGAAGGTATCCAGTCATCTTTTTTCTTTTTTTCTCATTGATGTAATGTATCATTCTTCTTGAGGTAGTGTTCAAAATTTTCTTATGCAGTGTCCATGCTTTACCGAAAGTTTATTGGCATCTAATGACTTCAGAGGAATCCCCTCTCAAAGAATTCTACCCCACAAGTAAGAACCAAATTTGTCTAGATTAGTGTAAGTAATTCATGACGAGAACTGATTTGTAAGTTGTACGATGGTTAGGTTTTGAAGTTGATGCAGATGGAAAAAGACATCAGTGGCAGGTTCATTGATCTTTGTCTTCAAATGGGATCACATTTTATTGTTTATATCAGATTTTATTCATTATGAAATCTGTTGTTGATATTGAAGGGTATTGTTAAGCTTCCTTTTATTGAAGAAGAATTGCTTCTCTTAGAGACGAGGAAATTACAAACTGAACTTTTGACAAGATCTTTGTAATAAAATCCCATAGTATGGGTGGTCAAATTGAGTCTATAAGATCTTTATTATACATGTTTGTGAATTTTACTTGCAGTGGAGGGATGAATGGTTTTATATCTGTCTGTTGTGAGGATTCAGGATTAGCCAATTTTGCTCTCCATAAGGGAATGGAAGGCATTATGGAGGACCATGTATTGTAAATTTGAATAGCATTTAAAACTTTTTGGTATGTATTGATAGAAAATTGTTCTTTCATTTTGACAGATGTGCATTGTATGAATGTCCCACAAGCTGCACACACATTCCGTGTTTGCATGAAAATGTAACAATTCCTAAGAAGGTATGTTTTGTTCCCTTTGCATTTGCCTGAGTACTCATGTTTTTCACCACAAGAAGTTTTGACATTTTGGTGCCTCTGCAACTGTTGTGTAGAAAAAGCTAGTCTGAAATGTGGATTAACTGTTTGTTTGTGTTGATGCAGAACCTGGGAGACATTTCTGGTTCTTCTAGTCCTATATACAGCGTGGGTTTCGCCCTTTGAATTCGGGTTCCTTGACAAACCGAATAGAGCTCTAGCGATTACCGATAACGTTGTTAATGCTTTTTTTTTCATAGACATCGTCCTCACATTCTTTGTAGCTTACCTTGACAAGAATACTTACCTACTTGTTGATGATCATAAAGATATTGCTAAGAAGTACGCAAGTACATGGTTGGTTTTTGATGTCATATCCACAATCCCCACAGAACTGGCTATGAAGATATTACCCAGGAGTCTCCAGACGTATGGCCTGTTTAACATGCTTAGTTTATGGCGAGTCCGAAGAATTAGTGCTTTGTTTGCTAGGTAAGACCTGAGCATTTTATTTCCACTTTCCAATTGGTCTATATGAAATATTATACTTACCTATTTCACTTCTCATTTGGCAGATTAGAGAAAGATAGGAACTTCAACTATTTTTGGGTTCGAGTTGTGAAAGCTCATTGTTGTAAGTTTCTATGTGAAGAATTCCATTGTTTTCACAATATGTAGGGTTTTATTAGCAATAGGTCTCTGACTCGGTTGAATTGATCTTGTAGGTTGTTCTATTTTATGTTCACTGTGCTAGTTGTTTCTACAATTTTCTTACGGATCATTACCCCGACCATTCAAAGACATGGATTGCTACATACATGCAAGACTACATTACTGCAGACGTTTGGTCCGTATACATAACAACCTTTTACTTTGCTATCACTACGGTTACAACTACGGGCAATGGTGATTTGCACCCTGTCAATTCGTGGGAGATGGTTTTTGACATCTTCTTTATGCTCTTGAACCTTGGATTGAATGCATATCTTATTGGGAACATGACCAATTTGATCGTCCATGGAACCAGTCGAACTAGGAAATTTGTGAGTACTTATCTCGTAAATCTTGACTATGTTTTTTTCTGTGCTATAGAATTATTTTTTCATACCATGATGGTATTATTCATTTATGTCCTGTGCCTGGGATGGAATTACAGAGACATACAATTCAAGTAGCCTCAAATTTTGCTCATAGGAACCAACTCCCGGTCCGGTTGCAAGATCAGATGCTTGCACACTTGTGTTTGAAATGCATAACAGATTTAGAAGGGCTGCAACAGCAAGAGACGCTTGACTCCCTCCCTAAAGCCATCCGGTCAAGCATTTCACATTTTCTCTTCTATTCTCTTGTTGACAAGGCATACCTGTTCCGTGGGGATGAAGTGAGTTAATAGAGCTTACTTTTTTTTTGTGGATTTCAAAGTTCTCCTTTTTTTAATTTTTCAATATTTTTACTAGCTTTCTACTTTTGCTTGCAAAGGGTGACATTACTGACTTGGCTGTGAGTTCAAACAACGCTTGGGTGGTATTTTTTTTGAAGTACTTTATTTGAAATGGGTTGTGTTGATAATTCAGTTATTCTTCTTCTAAAATTCTCTAAACTAGGGTTCTCTTATAGGTCTATAATGAGCATTATAGAAATGGTTGCGGTTAGTTTTCACATGGTCAGAATTCAACATTTGATAGTAAAATAACTAGTAATGTTGATTAACTTTTCGATGTACTGTTGCTTCATTGTTTTTCCGAAATCCAAGTTTTCTTTGATTTTAAATTAGGTATTGTTCACAATTTGCAGATCAATGCATGCAATGGGATAAACTGTGGATCAACATTTATAGGCCCCAACTCACCTAACAAGCCTGCAATTTGGACTGAGAATTGGACCTCATTGTATCTTTTCCATCCTAACTCACTATTAAATTTCAGTATGGTTCCCAAGGATGATGCAATTTCGAGAAAACAGTCTCAAAGTCAGGAAGCACAACTGCAGAACCTGCTGCTCATGTCCATGCTTCCCAAGGATGATGCAGATGAAAGGGACTGCATTTTGGAGGTGAGAGCAGGTAATACATGAGCATCTTAATGCAATGTCAAGAGCCTGCTGCATTTTTAAAAATTCCTGTTTCAACCGTTGAAGTTGTTGTATGGACAATGACTTTATTTGTGTTATCTCTCCTTTGACAGATTGTTGCGACGAGGTATTATTGTTTTCATTCTTGGGTTTGTTTGAGAGAGATGTTTTGATTTCTGGTTTGGTTTGTTTGATGAATTTGATTTGGTTTGTGTAGGTTTCAGGTTATATTTGATAGGAAAAGTGCAATAAAGATGAGTGGGATGTCGGAAAAGGCGTATAATCGGTCGTTTAGTGGGTTTCCAGGGTTATGGTTTTGTATGGAGTTTTTGGCTCACATGGAGGTATGGGGATTTTTATAAAGGGAAGTCCAAAGTGTTCTCAAAGCTGGTACCATATGCAGTATGTTGGTGATATGGTGAGGAATGTCATTACCTACTCTCTCATCGTAACCAATGGATTTCAAAATTTATTTTTTTATTTATTTATTTTAAAAAAAAAATTTGGGGGGGGGGGGGGGGGGGGGGGGGGAGGTTAAATAATTCTGCTCCATTTGGTGTTTTATTTTAATTTTTTTTTTTAAGTACTATTGTCTTAGTCATTGATGGGTTGTGCTTTTACTCACAGGTTAGTCAGCTCGGAGCTGCGGCTCAGAATGGGAAGGTGACGATGAGGTACAAATGGAGTTTTACCATCAACATAGGTACAAATGTGTTGTTGATTATCAGTTCCTTCAGTGTCAAGGAGCTGTTCAAGCCGATACTTTGACGGTGGATCGCCTTGCCTCCTTGCAGAAGGTATTGAGTTAAATGATGGAGTAGGAGAGTAAAAAGATGTTATTCAATCATCAAAAAGCCGGTGTTGCTTCTCAAGTCATAAGTTAATTTCATTTCAAGATCCTCATATGGGTTCATCTCACTTTTAAGTTTCATTTTACACATCTGTCATTTTCAGCATATTTTTATGCTATAATTTTCTTTTGTATTTCACGCTCTGAGTTATATTTCTTTCCTTTTGTTGGCATAGTATTCCGAGACAGTTGTTGCGCCCCGTGCCTCTATTTTGGAGACAGAAGTAGAGTGGTTGAACTCTATAAAAGCTGACTTAGTGGTAATTGAACGTTTCTCTCATTGTTGGTTATTGCAACTTAAACTTATAGTTGAGTCATTTTGAATGGAGTCATCCACATAAGATGCAATGGGACTCTTCTACATCAAATATCATCTCGCTACACCATGAAAAAAAATTCCTTTCTATTTGGAATTACAAATTGCACCATAACATAATGTTACATCTCTTGACGCTTTAATTAAACAGGTTTCAGACGTTGTCCCTGTTGCATGCTGAGCAGCCGCTGATGCTGGAATTCGCTCCATTTGTGTCACCAATTTCAGGTTACTTGTTATTATTGGCTTCTTTGTCTATTTTCTTCCTGAGCATTGATATTCCAATTATTAACTTCTTCCTAATCATATCATATTGCATGAATCTATCATATTTTGTATAGATGACAAGCTTCCATTGGTCAAAAGCCATTTTGCTAGACATATTGGATATTCTTCTTTTGTATCCATGAATGTCAATGAATAACAACTTAGCTTCCACATTATTTAAAGTTGATATGTTAAAACAAAGAGGTAATACAACAAAGGTCGAGAGAACCTCAAATACAAAAAAAAAAAAAAAAAAAAAAAAAAAAGTCTGACTAAAGAACCAATACAAATTTACAAGGAGACTCTTGCACTTAATGTAGTCACCAATATGCAGTCTCCTAAACTGCAGGAAAACTCAATAGCACTTGAAGCTGAAGTTTTGACTCCAATTTACACACACACACACACACAAAATAATGCGCAAAGGGATGAGTTGCCAAAGCTTCTTCCCAGTGGAAGTGATATGATCATGTTTACCTCTTAAGTTTTCTCAAACTTTGTTTGTTTTACTTTTTCAGTTGGGACTTCATCTATGTTGAGTATGTAATGGCTGCTAGTCATCATCATCGATCAATAGTTTGGCAGGTGAAATTTTTATTTATTGATCAATGCTGAGTATGTAAGGAAGTGATCAGTGCCCAACAATTTTTCAGTGAAAGGGGCTTGTTGTGTTTGATGAATAGATTATAATTAGATATATATATATATATATATATTCTTTCAGTCAGTTTGTCATCTGAATATTTGCTTTTCCAAGTATTTGAAATACTACATATATACTAGTTAGCTAGAACTTAATTTTCAGTAACATGGTTTAATCCCCATTGGATTTATTGAGCACTTTTCATTTGGACCAACAATTGCCTCCATCTATCTGTATACCTTCAGCAGAGTCGATCTAAACTGTTTATCAATGGCAGTCTTGCTGATTGACGTGCCACCAATTTCAGCTTGCTGGATGCTGGCCTTCGGGAAGGAAATCTGCAGCAATCCAGGCTGCCAGAGTACCGTAAGTTTATCTTATTGTAGCATCTTTGTTAAGTTTTTCTATTGACATTTTGTGTTGTAAATGTTATTTTCAGTCTGCTGATATGTTTGTTGCTGTGATATGTTCAGGGTATTGGAAATGGCATTCCGCTTGGTGCTGTTGTTACAACCCCTGAGATTGCACAGGTCTTGACGCATCGTAGTTACTTGAACACCTTTGGTGGAAATCCCGTATGTACAGCTGCTGGCCATGCAATTCTGAAAGTAATTGAGAAAAGAAAAGCTCCAGGAGGATGCAATGGATTACACAATGTCGAATTGTAAATGTTGTTGTTTCTGCTGTAATGAATTGTGAATGATCTAAATTTCTGCTGTAATGAATTGCTTGAAAGCAATTGCTGGAATTTGCTGATCAGAGGTTGTAAATGCTATTTTTAAATTTAATCAAAAGTCATATTAAATTTTATTTACTTGATGCACGTGCTGAATTATACTTACCTATAAGATGTAATCAAAAGTCATTTGATAGCAAAAAAAAAAAAAAAATTTGCAACGGCTTAAAACCGTGGCTAAATATTGCAACGGCTCAGAACCGTGGCCATGATTTGCCACGGCTTATAACCGTGGCTAGGACTGGCCACGGCTTAAAACCGTGGCTAAATCTTTTGTAACGGCTTAGAACCGTGGCTAGGATTTGCCACGGTTTTAAGCAGTGGCTATTCCTGGCCACGGCTTAAAACCGTGGCTAACATGTTTGCAACGGTTTATAACCGTGGCTAAATCATCAACCGTCCTCGAGCATAAAACCGTTGCTAACATGTTTGCCACAGTTTTTAGCCGTTACTGGGGATTTAGCGACGCCTCTACAGCCCACGGCTCTAAGCCGTGACAATGGGTTACCCCCACGGTTTAAAACCGTTGCTAATGGGTATTTTTGGTGTAGTGGACATGACACACGCAATCTCAAACAACGACATCAGATAATGATTAGTTTTATAGGTGCAATCCATAATCATGACTGATGAAAATATTTCACTAATTGAATTGAGTCAAGATACATCTAAAAAATGTTTGTGGCTCTATTGCCCTCATCCATAGTATGACACTCTATGTAATTATAGTTGCTCAAGAAGTGCATAATCTGTTGCAACATTGTTCGGCCATTAAGTTGGCTTGTCTTTATCCGACAAATGACATTGCGAATGTTTTTCAAATTCGACATATTATTGGGATACAACTCTTTCAAATCTGCTAAGATATATTGATGAGCGACACTCAACTTCGACATATTCGGCACATATACGATCTCTTCGTCATTCAATCTGCCAACAAGTGATATTGTTCATGGATGATTGGGGGTTCCACATGTCACGTGCAATTTTCAATGGTCATTACTTTGTGGGATCCTCTCAACTGAAATGGGACAGACACACTTCTTTGTACCGCTTGATCGAAGCACATTCTCTACCCTACCGTCTACATTCTCTCCTCTCTTACATCCAAAATGGATCCTATACGGTTGTGACGAACCAGTTCCGATTTAGTGATAACAACAACTATGTTATTATTCTTACCGATGTCTTGGCATCAAGATATCAAAACCGACTTTGATGTGAATACCTACAAAGTACAAGACAAAAACATGTTAGGGATGCCAATAAACTTGTAACCAAGAAACAATAAACTTGTAAGAATAGTTATACATGAATTAATCTAACCTCTTCAGTAAGAAATAAGTCGTCATCGTCAAACACCTCTTCCATTGTTATTTCCTCATTGTTCACGTCATCATTACTATCAACATTGTTGTGAACATGATCGTTAGTAGGTATTTCGAAGCTTAATTATTACACCCATGAGAAGGGACTACTCACAAAATAATAATGGAACTTATAAGTAAAATCGACAAACAATAGCAACAACAACAATAGCACCACAAAAAAAAAATTAAAATGCAAGTTCATCTCAAGTTGAGAGTGTTACCTCAAGTGGAGTGATAAAAAGTTCATCTTCCTCTTCAAATTGTTCATCTTCTTCACCCTCACGTCCACCGTTGTAATCCACAAGACTATAATCATCAACTGCACTAAACCCATCCATTTCAACATAAAAGTTCAACCAAACTCCTTACAAACAAATTTGAGAAACTATAAATTAGAGAAAGCAGTCGACTGTGTCGAGAGGGGACAATGGCAAGTTTCGGCGACAATGGCAAGTTCCGGCGAACTTGGTGAGAGAGAAAAGACAACTAGAAGGAGGGAGCTTGGTGAGAGAGACATCTGCGAAGGAGAATATACTTCTCGCCCAAGGAGAGAGAAGAGTGTTTGTATTTTGGTTTGGTGGTGTGGAAGAATAGGTAAAATGAAAATTTTGGATGGATGGTGTGGGTGAGAGTAATTAAGTTGTGGTGCCAAATAGTTGCACCCAAAAATATGTTTGAAAATTAGAGAGATTCTATTAAAAAGAAATAACTTTGGAAATCTATTTAGATTCAGAAACAATTTCTTCAATAGTAGTAATTAAGTGACTTTTTAAGAGTTAGCTATCTATACACTCTAAGAAATCTTAAGTTCTATATAAAAAAATAATAATAATAAATAAATAAAAATCACCTTACCACGGGGTTTAAGCTTATTTTGACATGGTATTAGGGTTTTACCTTTGACTTTTACCTTTTCTATACAAATTGAACTGAAATGCCTAGAATGCATGCAAGGTTGTCCATAGATGTAGTTAAACAACAAATATTCTCCACAAATACCAAAACAAAAACTCTCTATTCTTGCTCCCAAACCATGTTTATAAACACTTCGAACCTTGCTTCTTCCAAACATTGTCTGCAGCCTCTTCTCTTCTTCTCTATATTTTATATAGAGAGAAATCGTTCAATAAAGTTCCTGCAGAACAACAAATAATAATAAGAATAATAATAATGGCTCGCCAAGTGCTTGTTGTTGCTCTCATCTTCGTTGCCTTGGTTGGGTCGGTTTTCGCTGCAGATGCACCCGCAAAGAGCCCTTCATCTAGCCCATCTCCCAAATCATCCGCTAATGCTCCCGCCCCATCCAAGAACGCTTCTGCTTCTGCTCCCGCTCCCAAGTCTTCTTCTAATGATACAGAATCTGCTGCACCTACACCTGCCCCTTCCAAATCCAAGTCTCCTACTTCATCCCCTGCTCCTACAAAGAGCAATAGCACAACCCCCGCGGCAGCTCCCAGCAAGAGTAACAGTACCAACTCAGCCACCTCATCATCATCCCCCTCCGCCTCCCCTGCTTCTTCTCCATCCAGCTCAAAGAATGCACCTACCACCTCCCCAGCCTCCTCCCCTGATGCTTCATCTCCAACCTCTGACGCTTCCTCCTCCTCCGACTCCCCCGCCTCCTCCCCATCTGATTCAGATGCTGCCTCTCCTCCATCACCCACAGGTGAAGCCGAAGCACCTGGACCCGATACTGCTGCTGATGGACCTGCTGCTGGAGGCCCCACCGCTGCAGCTGACGCACCTTCTCCTTCTGAAAAGAAAAGCGATGCTTCAAGCTTGAAGGTTTCGGCCTTTGCTGCTGGTGTAGCTTCCATTGCTTCTTCATTCTTTTTCTGAGGATGATGATTAGAGTATCATAAACCCATGATTATATTGAACGAGTGAGTTTTAGGAGAATGGAGCAATGAGATACCCACTTTTTAATTGAGAGAAGAGTTGTTTTTTATTATTATTCCTTTATTGAAGATTTTTTTTTAGCAAAAAATGTGATAATATATTATATTGGGGTTGTTTTACAAAATTTTACCCCTTTTCTTCTGTTTTAATTAATTTCCATCTTATTCATATGGATGATGTTCATGCTTGCTGCACAGTTTCTTTGATTCAATGCATTAATTCGTATATTGCTCATTAATTAAAAGGGAGAAGAAGGGGGAAAAAAAAAATCTAACTCGCAGTTAATATGATATTAAAAAGGTATACGATATGTATATACTAATTAATCATATTTTCTTTCTCGGTCTCCTTGACAAATTATGTATTAGTATATCAGGAAGTCCTCATTTCAATTTATTAAAATCCAAAATCTTCATGATCTTGAACCTGCTAGGTTTTCCTATAAACAAATGTTAAACTTTAAATAAATAAAAATTTCATTCAATGAATTTATTGTTGTTGTTGTTATTATTAATGAAACACCAAAACAGTCCCAACTCCGTGTCGTATACGTGTCATGATGATCTCGAGGAATAACAAACATTAGCGTTAGCCCAACACTGATACGACCCAAGTGGTTCTAAGCTCGGCCAATGCAGTCCGCCAGACAGACTCGGATTCTTACAGCCTGCTAAGCCCACGTATCTCACAACTATCCTCAATACCCGTAAGCCCTACTAAGGCAAGTATCTCGATGATCACTTTCGGACGGGCAATTACATCTGCTCTTTGCTTCCAACTAGGAAGCAGATTCCAGAGTATATATCACATATGGAGACTTTTACCTATAGACTACACTCGGAACGGGAACAATCTCTCGCGTATCTAGGGGCACAAGGCTAACATGAAAACTTCCCTCCACAGCGTGACTCCTAATTAGATAATGATCTCCACGAAGATCTTTGTCCCTAAACTATGTCGCCTGGTCGAACCAGGACTCCAACACAATAAATAAGACATGAGGTCGGTAAGCTAAGGTGTGCTACAATTCCCTGTTTACAGCATTATACCTTCCTGAGATCCCTGTTTGACTTTAGCATCGGAGTGTCATTGGTCACCACGATGGTGGTCTGTGGCTCACGTGCATTCCTTGTGCAGGTCAGCAGGTCAAGGTCAAAGCATGGAGTGAAAAATGACTGCATCAGTTTAGCGTTGTCCATGGGGACGACAAAGTTCCTAACCTTTCACTAGCATCATCTCTTTTCGGGATACAAAGAGATGGTGAACATCAGATCACACAACAATGGAGAACAAGGGGACACGTCAAACGTCCAGACTAGCGCTATACCACCGCTCTCAGCGGTGCCGGTGGCACACGAGCAACAGACTCATGCCCCCGCGCCACCCACAACAACAACGGACCCCATGATAGATTTGTTGTCGTCTTAAATACAGCAAATCGCCAAAGCAATTGAGGCTTTCATACAATAGAACCCTCCATCCGCTAATGGAGATCAGGAACAACGAAGGCCTCCATCTCCGGAAGACAACAGAGAGCAAACACATGAGAGTCAAGCCCCTACTAGTTCACATTGGACTAGAAAAGGCGACATAGCTAATGCAGAACCGACTCTCGAGGCAGAAAGTCTCGGTCCTAAGAACCCCCTCCACTGAGGGGCGCACGACTCAGATGTGTTGTACTGTCCTTCTATTCCACCGTTCGTGGATCGTATCAGGAACGAGGCTCTTCCAAAGAAGTTCACGCCTCCAAAGCTCAACTTCTACGATGGGACCACCGACCCATTCGACCACCTACGCCATTACCAGCATGTAATGACACTCAAAGAAGGATCCGAGTTGGTGATGTGCAGTACTTTCCCTACCAAACTGAAGAAGTTAGTACTAACATGGTTCCACAGCCTCCCGCCGAAGTCGATCGACTCATTCAAGACACTAGCAAGGAGTTCCTGATGCATTTTGTCGGAAGTTAGCGTCTCCGGAAAGGCCCACACTACATACTCTCTCTGAAACAAAGATCCAATGAGACACTCAGAGAATATGTCACGCGATTCAACGATAAGCTGACACTCATTGACGGATGCAGCGACGACACAACCATGATGGCTTTTACCACGAGCCTAAAGAAGGAAAAACTTTATGAATGCCTCACCTTGGAACCCCCTTTGGATATGATGGAGCTCCTTAAGAGTACCCAGAGGTACATCACATTAGAAGAGTTGAGAACTGTGAAGAGGGAAACAAAGGTAAGAAGAAGCCCTCCGCTCCTAAGGACAGGAAAGAGGGAAGGAGGCGTGAGGATGAAGAAATGAGCAAGCAAAAGCGTTATGACAACATATCAGACCTTGGCCGGGCAAGGCCAGATAAAGCATCCAACTGCGTTGGATCCAGATCCATCACCCTCTTCAATTCTAGCCTATCGGATGTTCTGAATTCCATGAAAAACTGGGAAGATCTGAAGTGGCCTCTGAAGCAGCGCGGAGACCCCTTCAAACGTGACAACAGCAAGTACTGCTCATACCATAAGAAGGGTGGCCATGACATCAACGACTGCAAGAGTCTAAGGTACGAGATCGAGTACTGGATCCACAAGGGCAAGCTAAAGGAATTCCTGGGCTATGAGAAGTGACCAGAACAACCCAGAGACCAGAGGGGGTCAGTCAAGGAGATAGATAAGAAAACTTCAAGCATAATCTATGTCCTTCATGGAGTTGAACCGGATGAAGACCAGTCGAATAGAACCCGCAAGTGGACTCTACTGGAGATGTTGACACAGCCCGCGGATGAGGACAAATGCATTTACTACTCATGGGTGCAAAACCCCATACCCACTTTAACCTTTATAGACAAGGACCTCGAAGGAGTGTGAGCACCGCATAATTACACTCTTGTCATATTGGTTTCCATTGCAAGGTGGGAGGTAAAGAGACCTCTGGTAGATACGAGAAGCTCATTCAACGTCCTGTTCCACAACGCGTTCCGTAGTATGGACCTCAAGGAGGAAAACCTGATGTCCTCAGACTACCCGCTGATTGGATTCAGCGGAGAGAAATGCTTTATAATCGGAAAGATAAGGTTAGCAGTAGTGGCAGAAGAGTCACAACTGAGAAAGGTCATGTTCCTGGACTTCATGGCAGTAGACGCATCGTCTACCTACAACCTTATCTTGGGAAGATCATGGCTCCACCAGATGGAAACAATAGTCTCCACCCTTCACCAATACGTTAATTACACTGCTAATCACTCTGAAGGAACGATACGTGTGGATCAGCCTATGGCACGAGTCTGCTATTATGCTGCATTGAAACAAATATAATGTTCCCAGATCCAACTAGAGCCCATAGTGCAATCTTAACTAGAGCCATACCTAGTGACTGCGGACGCATCACTCCACTCACACGAGATCCCAACAGCAGTGGCTCGTTTAAAAAAAAAGGGACAATCTAGGGGTACAAGAGCAATCCATTCTTCAACCCAGTAGGGTGGATAGGTCATCGCTCTTCAACATACCATTATCGCCGAATCTTCGCTCCTCGAACCTGTAGTCCATTCTGCTCCAACATAGACGGTTCGGAAGGTGGGAGCCCTAGACGGCTCGCCATGCGACCGCCGCTCTATTTCGAAACAACGATCGTAGAGATAAATCACAGCTCAGGCAGTGTCTTCACGCTCACACGGGCTGACATTCTATTATCAGCAAAGGCCACTCATGCCAACCCATAAATCGTCCCACCAACACGCAAACGAGTACTACACAGATTGCCAGACCGAGCTTGCGAAACCTGACTTGGTACGAGCTTTTTGGCTCAAAGACAACGCATGTGCTCAACTATCATAGTTCACTCATGCCAGCAAACCGTGACCGACAGTTAGGTAGGCGAAACAAGCCCCCATTGGCTTACCTAAAGGATAGGCTATAGTTGGGCAGCATAGTCCGCTTCTAAACCATCCGCGGAACGCCCACTATTGGATGTAACTAAGCAACAGTGACTCTGAGTCACTTGCAACGCAAATGTTCAAACTCTCAACAGCAGACAGACCACTCGACTTCATATTGACCCAACCAGCCTATTCCAAAGTAAAACGACAAGGCAAAACGGGAAGCGCGCAATAGGGAAACCGAGCATAAAATGGATACAGAACATACCCAAGATAAATTTGTTTTCATTAATAGCTGAAACAAAAAGGTACGAGTGTACAAAGTCTATTCCTCATCAGGAGAGGGTACAAAAATAAAAGAGCTAAGCTTAATGGAAGAAGAAGCAGCAGTCGCGTCTGTACGCACCGCAATCTGAGGATCGGGATCCGGATCGCTCTCTTCATCTGATGACGCAGAAACCACTGATAAGTCTACGTACAACATCTTCTTATAGCGATCGAGGTCCAATTCCAGATGTTCCTTCTTCATCAGCGCCAGCAGCTCTAATTTACCGCGTACAAACCAACAAAATTCACACTTGCCTTGTTCTTGGAGAAGTTTTTTCTCACGCGCCTTCACTTCAGCAAGTCCACGCTCCAACAGCTCCAGCGTGCCTGTCAACGTATCGACCTGGGATTGCTCCCTAGTCAGACTGCTCTTTACAACACTGAGATCATGTTGCTCCAATTTAAGCTGGTCCTCGGCCTTCCTTACCTCCCAAGCACTGAACTCCACATTGGACTCCAACTGTTGTCTCTGAACAACCAAATTAGCTTCCTTCATGGCGTTCTCCTCAGCGAGCGATCGCGCCTCAGCCGCAGCTTCCTGCCCAACATCCGGATCACGGTGGGTCAGATCCAACGCCTGCTTGAATCTGTCCCTCGCGGACACCGCCTCTACTAAGTAAGACTCAAGGGCTTTTAGACGAACCCTCTGAGCCTCAGTAACAACGGCCAACAGTTCAAGCCTCTTTTTCTCAGCCTACTTCCTCAGCAGCTCAATTTCATAAAATACGTCAGAATACAGTCTCTGCATATTCAAAAAGACACGTTCCATGGTGTACACCATCTCACGAGCCGCCTCAACTTCCATCCCAGCAACAGCCACCTAGCTCAAGTGAGACATTCCCAGCATAAGGTACTTTAAACCCTTATCCATACGCCCTTCTAGCATATCCTCTTCGGGTTTTGGAGCATGATCCATTAGCCAGCTATGATGTCTACTTATATGCTTCCTCGAAGCATAATCCACATCAACCTCCTGGTGCCAGGTCTGATTGCTCATCTTCACTACGTCCGGGGCAAAAAGACTTATCCGCACATCCGGATGAGGAATTACACAAACACCACCCTTCGTAGACGCCACTGATCCCATGCCCTCCTCCATAGCCTTTCCTTTGTCACCAACAACCGACCCTTTAATGCGAGATGCCGTAACGAAATCCAGAGGAAGAAAAGGACGCGAGTTGTCCAATGGACCCTCCATCACACTGAGATGCGGCCTGGAGCGAGACGGGGAACAATGCAAACTATGAGAAACCTGGCCTGTGTCACCACCAGCGGAACGATTGGATTCCAGAATCTCAGGCAAATCCTCATCAGGACCCGCTAGCAGAATGGTCCCAGATGGATCAGCACCAGTAGAAGCCGCCATAGCAGCCAACATCAGCTATTCGCTCAGAGGTTCTACCTCTACGACACTAAGATTTGATGCATCTTCAACCTCTGCTAATCACAGGTGGTCCCTCTCTCAGTTGAACACTTCGGCATCCGTCTTAGCGGGTCGATCAGGCTCACGCTCCTGACTTACTGGAGCAGAACATTTGGAAGACGACCCAGTCCTAACAAGGGACTTCTTCGAACTTACAAAGGAGGCAAGCGTCTCAGAAAACCCCTTTGTGTCATACAAAACAGGAGCCTTAACACAGGTGGCTTTCCTTTTTCTAGAAGGAGCCCCACCTTCGGACTTAACTCGCACCATTCGATAAATATTGGGGGCCTCATGCCAGTTGTCCCACAGCCCACTGCGAATAAAGTTGGTAGTACATATGACTTCCTCCACATTCTTCGTCAGCAAGTCACAAAATTTCTCTATAGTGTTTCACTCCTCTAGGGTAAGAGGAGTAGCGGGGAATGTCCCTAGCGAAAAAACACGAGCAACAATTAGCATACAATCAGCGCAACGGAATCGAAAGATAAAGTTACACTTACAAAGTGGCTTGAATTCTAGTTCGGGCGGATGACCCTTGAACTGGAAGTACTTTGAATCCGCAGGAGCCAAGAAGTAGTACTTCTGCCTGGACTTGAAGTCAGCAACTGAATCACCCGCGGAGTCATGCGAACGCTAGCTTCCTTCGCTCTAGTCAAAATGGGAAGAACAATTTTGTACCCATTGGATACCAACTAGGCTGGAAGGATTACAAGAAAATCCAAGAAGTCCCAAATCACGTCAAGAACAGGAAAGCATGCTCCAATTTGGAGCATCCCGCAGTGCAAACAGATAAACCCTGCCAGTGGAAACATTGGCGTCTGATCATCCTTCAGAGCATATAATGGCAGGTCCTTAGTGACCCCAAACTTCTTCTGGATTTCAGCAAGGCCCGATTGAGAAAGCAGCCTGTCTTCGAAAATCTCAATGCCCTTGGGCAAAGTCTCGTCATCAAGATAGTTTTGGTGAGCCATTAAGAAGATGAACAATCTTTTCAATCAGAAGATGAACAGTGCAAAATCTCTAAGAGTAAAGAAAATATAAGAGTCGGTCTCTACATAAAAAAGCCCTAAATAGGGATTGGGTTCCCACCTTTTCTCCACTGAACTGACGCACATTCAATTAATGAAGCGCGAGACTCAAGCAACGATTCAGACTCAATCATCATGAGCGGCGTGTCTTTTCAAGAAGTGACTTAGTGAACTGATGTGATGGCCCACTAACTCGGGGGAGTAGCTAATGATACAACAAAATGGTCCCAACTATGAGCCGTACACGTGTCATTATGATCTCGAGGAATAACATGCCCTAGCATCAGCCCAACATTGATCCAGTCCAAGCAGTTCTAAGCTCGTCCAATGCAGTCTGCTAAACGGACTCAAATTGTTACAGCCTACTAAGCCCACGTGCCTCACAGCTTTTCTCAATACCCATAAGCCTTGCTAAGGCAAGTATCTCGATGATCAGCTTCAGACGGGCAATTACAGCAGTTCTTTGCTTTCAATTAGGAAGCAGATTCCAGAGTATATATCACATATGGAGACTTATACCTATAGACTACTCTCGAGATGGGAACTATCTCCCGTGTATCTAGGATCACAAGGCTAATAGGGAAACGTCCCTCCACAGCACGAGTCCTAATTAGATAAGGATCTCCACAAAGATCTTCTTCCCTAAACTAAGCCATTGATGGCCTAGTCAAATCAAGACTCCAGCACTTTAAATAAGACATGAGATAGGTAAGCTAAGGTACACTGCAAATTCCCTATTTACAACATTACACCTTACTTAGATCACTGTCTAACTTTAGCATCGAAGTGCCATCGGCCACCAGAACGGTGGTCCATGGCTCACGTGCGTTCATTGTGCAAGTCAGCAAGTTTGCAGGTCAAGGTCAAAGTAGGAAGCAAAAAATGATTACATCAATTATTATTATTATTATTATTATTATTATTATTATTATTATTATTATTATTATTATTATTATTATTATTATTATTATTATTATTATTATCATCATTTGGTGCAGTGTTTCTATTATGGCCTTCTTTTTCAATCTTAACTCTTTGGGCATTTCTCAAGGGAACAATCTTAGTCAATTGTGAATGTTTGGTATAGGAAAATTGAGTATTAGTGGATGTTAATAAGTTATTTTATGACTATTACGTTGGAATTATCATAACTGACTAAGGGACCTAACAAGTAACCCTAGGGGTGGGCATCCCATCCCACAATCCTGATCATGTCTCGATCCGCGTGTCCCCATTTTTTTGGGTCTTATTGTGATTGATCAATCTCATCCTGATCTAGAATGGGATGGGATCGGGATGAAGATTTTCAGTCCCACCCATCTCGTCCTGTCGCGAACTGATTTTTTATAATTATTATTAGTAATGATGCGTCCAAATCTCATCATCCTGTGAATTTGATCTGCAAAACAGATGTTAGACTGCCAAGGACCACCTTTTTGGTGGCCAAAGGCACTCCGATGCTTAAGTCAACAACTCTGTTTGATGAAGTAAATATGGACAAAACTTAGTTAAGTTGCATACCTTTGTCGAATGTTCCATTTACCTGTTATAATGGTCGTGGTTAATTCTCTGCGTGACTTAAGCTTGTGAGGTGCAACGGAAGGAGATGTTTCTCGTAACAGTCTCCTCCTTTATGGAGATGAGTCTGTAGATGCATAACTCTCTCCATGATTTTTTTTTGTGCATCACTCATCTTCTTTGTGAGAGAACTCGTGTCGGGTTTGATTTGGGCTTTGATTTGTTCGGGCCTGGATTCGGGCTTTGATTATGTCTTCTTATAGTGGACCTTGTTTGGGCCTCTATAGTTGTCTTTAACCTTCTTGGGTTTTAGGAGCTAACCCAATAGATGGGACCCCAGATCCTCGTGATGGATGTTCGCTGTAACGTGTTTGGCTTTGATGGCAATCTATTTTGATGTATCATCAACTAATCCCCCCTAGTTAGTGGGTATGCTCACATATCCACTAATTGTGTGGCGGTTTTATTTTCGATTTCAACATTACGGCTCATTTAGTGCTTTTACTATCTGTTGTTGCTACTGTCTCTCCGATGTTCCGTCAGCCTGTTCGTTTTAGCGTGATTTCTGGGATTTCGTGTGACTATCATATCTTGCATGTTCTCTTAAGAGCGGACCTTTCGCTGCTCGTCCTTATAAAAAGAGAAGTTGAGTACGGGTTTACTTTCTTTTGCACCCCTTCGATTTCCAGTTGTTGATTCCTTGATTTCTTGTGTTTGCTTTGCAATCATGTCTAGCTTCAGGGTTTTGAGTGGCGATGTTTTTTATGCTTGTGAAGCTTTCTTTTCGCATAAGCGGGTGACACATGCGACTTTGGATAGTATCCGTCATGATTACTCATTGTCGGCCGACCTGGAAATTGTTATCCCCGAAGAGGGCGACGATTGTCGTCCAAAACATGGGTATATCACTCTATACTTTGGTATGTTCCATTATGGACTCAGGGTTCTGGTTCTTGCAATCGTATGGCATCACCCCCGTCCAACTGGTTCCTAACGGTTGGAAGGTCATGATTGCAACCTTAGCGGGAGCTACTGCATCCGGTATCCCAATGAATGTCAGGGTTTTGCATTCCTTGGTGGGGTTTAGTGTAAATGCTAATCGCACCTGTTGTCTTCGTTTTTCGTCTTGTTTCAAGGGCATGCGAGAGGAGTATGAGGATTTGCCGAGGTTCTGGTTTTATGCTTCCCTTGCTTCCAATTATTTCAAGCTACGGAGAAGTCAAATTTTACGGTCATTCTGGGAGCCTAAGAGAGTCGAGTAGTCAGTGTCGTTAGAAAAATAGAAGTTATGCAGTCGGTTTGGCAGTCTTCCCGAGTCTCTATGGAATATTTTCTTACTACGGATGGCATTATATGTAGTGGCTTGTATTCGTTGGGTGAAGGGGGTCGCGCGGAGCCTATTGTCGGTTGCGCCTTGGAGGTGACTGTTGCACGTGTTGGTGATGTGGATGTTAGCCGCAGAGAAAGCTATGTTGATAAGCCTATTGGCCGAATTGCTTCAGCCACTGTCAGAGATTTTGGGAGTACCGGCTCCATTGTTAGAAAAAGAAAAGTTCCTTGGCCTCCCTGCCCTTCTAATATATTGGATGTTAGTTCTGGCCTTGTTTTGAAGAGGAAAAAGCTCGCCACCTTGGTTCTTGAAGCTGCTAGGGCTCCTTCTTTTCAAAAAGGAGATTGTGGTTCAGAGGATGATGAAGTGAATTGAGTTCTTGAAATGAGCAAGGAGGTTTCATGTCCTCTAGATGACTGTGAGAAAAGTCTTGTTGCCTCGTATAGTTTGCCAGTTTCTGCTGGTCTGATGGTTGATGACTTTCGCATTATTGAAAACAAAATGCTTCAACTTGGTATTTGGCAATCTGAGAATCCAATGGATACTAAGATCTTAGATGATTTCGAGTACGATCCGACACTAGAGGATCGAGTTGCTACTCTAGCTCGAGGCTTCAAACTCTCTATTTCTTCTGTTGTTGTTGGGACCTCGGGATCGCTTACTACGCCCTCCGCTTCTCGTCCTGTTTTGACTACGCCCGGGGAGTTTTGTTGGCCTTATAAGATTATTGTACAGAACAATGCTTGCAACCTCATTGTCAGTTGTCATGGGCGGTTGGCTAATAGGAATTTTATACCCGTACACACCATGTCATCATATTGATGAGGCCTCTGGAAGAGATGACTCATCTTACTAATGCGATTGTGATTGGGTCGGAATGTAAGGCTGCCCGTGATCAGGTGGCACTCATTGAGCGAAAGTTGGCGGAACATATCTTGGTCCTTTCTCACGTTCTCTGCCAACTTGATTCATTGAAGGCGCAATGCATAGAGTAAGCAAAGGCTGCATATACTGCTTAGACGTTGTTAAGGGAACTCAAGGCCATTCGAGACATGTTTGCTTCTGATCTTGCAATGTCTGAAGTTGAGTTGGGTAAGTCGCGATCCCGTATGGACGCTGCTGAGAAATAATTGTCCGACCGAAAGGCTGAACGTGACGAGGTCATTTGTTTTGCTGAAGAATGTGTTGCCATTCTTAAGGTTTTTGTTATTCTAATTGCTCAACTGAATTCCGAGTTTGTCGCGGCCACGTCTGCAGTTTCCGCTAGACTTGCGATCGTTGATAATGAATTAGCATCGACCCGAGCCGAGCTATCATTTATTACCGAAGGGCTAAAGGCAGCAGATGTCGCGGATTGGAAAAAAGTGGTTGATGGTCACCATGGGTTCTTGGATTTCTTGGAGACGCAAGCTTTAGACATGTCGGAATATCGTTGCTTTGCTGAGTAGAAATTTGATGATGTCGAGGAAATCGTTCCGGATTCACTGAGTGATCCCATTGTCTGAGCACCTGTCTGAGCCTATACCACCTAGAGATGCTACCAATGTCAATGTCCTTCCTTAATTTATTCTTTTGATTATCTTGTAATCTCAATTTTAAGAAGATTTTTGGAAATTTTATACTTCGCATTTGTTGTGTCTAGTATGTCTAGTTTATCAGCTTTTAACTTACGACATTCCTGGCAGATTTTCGACTCATTCGTCCAGATTTTTATGAATGGCTTCAATAATCGACATTCTAGTCATGTAGAAGCTCTTAGTAAGGAATCTGATTCTATATCTGGATTATGATGTCGTACATTATAGTTGACGAGAAAAAGTTTGACTCTTACGTCCCGGTACTTGATTACTTCATGGTTGATCAGGCCAGAAATTTTTGTTTTTATGTCCGACTTATTCGTCTGTTACGTATTTTGTTTTTGCTTGATAGCCTAGCCGTGCTAAGTATTTTTCACGAGTTGAGTTTTTAATCTAACTTCCTTGTCCTGACTGAATTTTTGGTCATTTTAAATTCGAGATGGAAGATTGAGCGAAGAAGTTCATTGATAATATCTTTTTAAGTGTTCTACATTACATGGTCGACGTAGCTTTTCATCATCTTTGTTTTCCAACCAGTATGTTCCTGGTCTGTTGATCCTTATTACTCTGTATGGTTCTTCCCAATTTGGGTTTAGTTTGCCCTCACCAGGTTCCTTGGTATTGAGTTGGACTTTTCGGAGTACCCAGTCGCCAATGTTAAAAGTATGGATTTGCACCCTCTTGTTGTAATATCTGGCCATACGCTATTGATATGTCGCTATTTTGATAGAGACCGCTTCTTGCTTTTCCTCGATAAGGTCTAGCCCGACTCTCAGTGCCTCGATGTTATCTTCAGCGCGAAATTCTTCAGTTTGGAATGTCGGCATTATTGCTTTTGATCCGTACATGAGGGCAAAAGGGGGTTCTCCCGTCGGAGTTTGTTTTGTTGTTCAATATACCCAAAGGACGCCAGGCAACTCAGATGTCCACAATCTTTTTGTTGCCTCGAGCCTTCTTTTGATTGCTTCCAAGATTGTCCTGTTGGTGACCTCGGCTTGTCCGTTTGCCTGTGGATGAGCGGGCGCAGAGAAGTGTTGCTGGATATTCAGGTTTTCACATAGTTCCTTGACCTTCTTGCCTTTAAACTATTTCCCATTGTCTGTGACAATTACCCTTGGGATCCCGAATCTGCATTTTATGTTTCTCCAAAGAAACTTCTCGACTTGAGTTTCTCCTATCTTTGCGAGGGGCTCTACTTCTACCCACTTAGTGAACTAGTCTACTGCTATGAGGAGAAACTTTTTTTTGTCGGACGCGGGGAGTGGTCCTACGATGCCCATTCCCCATTGTGCAAATGGCCAGGGGTTACTCATCGATATCAGGTTCAGTCCTGACATGTTAGTGTACGGGGAAAATCTTTGGCATTTGTCACATGAGCGAACGAGCTTTTGATCATTTGTTTGCATCATTGGCTAGTAGTAACCTAGCGTGAGTGCTTCATGGGCCAGCGTTCTTCCCCCTGAGTGATTTTCGCATGTACCGTGGTGGATCTCTGTCATGCCCCGATTTCGAGAAAAAAAATTCTAATATCCACGTAAGATTATCCATTTCCCTAAAACTTGGGACGTGAAAATTCAATAACAACAGAAATATTTAGCAGCATCAACAACTGAGATATTTAGAAAATTGAAAAAAAAAATACTCTAACCATGAACTATTTGACATTCGCCCCATTCAAGAAACTTCAATAGTACTGCTCAAGAATCTCGAAACCTTAAAGGATAATTGGCTACATTCCCAAAGGAATGTACCCAAGAAGCAAAAGCTCACTTGGGTCAGCAATTAAGCTGGTATGAGTAATCTTCATCCCAAAATCATTACATCAGCAAGTGATAACATAAAAATTAAACACAAACGATGAATCACACAAACAGATAGTTCCTCAATGAGGTAAAGGTGTCATGAAAAAAAATCACAGTTCAAAGAATTTAGTTTCTCAACGAAGCAATCATGACATCCTAATAAGTTCTTAGCATTATTAAATTTATTTATTTTACCTGTAATTACTTTGTAATTGTTAATCATGGCAAGTCAGACCTGCAATAATGTTAGTAGACTTGACATCCTGCATGGAAAGGGCTAAAAACAATATGAATGTGACTTCTCAAATAGTTGGTATTTTATCAATTAAATCAATAGTGTCCATACATTATTTGACTTAATTATATTATTCATATTTATTGGATTGATCCCTTAGATGATACCACATTTGCACCACCTCCGAGCCGAACATACATGTTCGTATGCCTCTCTCATATAAAGGAGGACTTTTTCGTCATCCATGCCCAAGTGGGGTCACATCACATACAGGCATGCATCACCAGATACTCCTAACTATATGAGTAACAAAAAGCCATCTTAGGCCAGCAATGCACATAAAGTCACGTCACATTTTTTACGGATAAATATCAAGCCTATTTTAGGCATTTCAAAACCACATTCTTCCGCAAGACCCAACCCGAAGGTTACTTAGTTTCTCTATAAGAAAGTGATGCCCTACTCCGCAAGACCCAACCTGAAGGTTACTTAGTTTCTCTATAGGAGAAGGAAAAAATAAACAATAAGAAATGTGGTAGTTCTAAGTGATACAATTTCAGGTGATTAAAGTTTAAGGAATCATTGTTTATTAATATCATTTATTGTGATATCTCAATTTTCTCTCACAATGACACTTTGTCATTTATAAATATATTCACCACAATATCCACCCATACTTTTGGGGAAACATAGCATTTTTGTAAACAAATTTTATATAACAAATTATTCATATTCCTATGAGTATGAGCGGAGATCAAACCTATTCAATAAGAGGATTCATATTCCTCTGAGTATGGGCAATATCATACTTTCAATCATAGCTCCTTATCGAGTCTAATTCAAGCTATGAAATAACACATCATTACTTAATAACATTGTTAACCATATAAAAAGCCAACATATGTATATATATAACCATACTCCAATTCTCATTATCATACATTAACGCATATAGCAAAGGAGTTCAAAATGTTCATCACAAGAGTTGTACTTATACCAGCCCATCCTGTAAGGCAAAGTAAACAAATAAAATGCAAGATAATTGCAAAGAGGTTTGCATTTTAGATCCATCAAATTGTAGAAATCAAAGTATCAAACTCAATAAAAAAAAAAGAAAAAAAAACTCTAAATTCATACAACAATGTATATCAACTAGAACATCCCCCTAAACTCAACTGATTCGAACATCCAAAACCCAGCTGAAACGCCCGTTTAAATTAACTGAAAATAACTCCTAAACACAGCTTAATCAACCATCTAAACCAACTGAAACACCCGCTTAAATTAGCTAAAAATAAGTTTTAAACATAGCTACAAACAACCCCCCAAAATCAACTAAAATCAAGCTCTAAAGTCAATCGTAACCTTCCCCAAACTCAGCCGGAAACATCTTAGTTGCGGCTCGTAACACAGTCCCCAAAAAAAAAATCATGTTTCAGTCTACACAACAAAACCAATACACCCTAATTTTGGCTACCACAATAATCCCATTACAATCCAATTTCGATGTCGAAATAAAATCAATTTGTCCCTGCAAGCATCCCAGCAACCAGCCTTATTCGGGCAATAAGTTGTAACTCCATTCGGCTCCAAACAAAATTTTTCATTTACATCACAGACCCTAAACAACCATGTTTCAATCCCAAAATAGTCAAGTAAATAACCCTGCCAACAATATCAAAATGAACAATCTATTTTGACCGGATAGTGTGACCAATCATCACTCAAATGTACATAACTCCCACATTAAAACTCCAAATTGCATACCATTTTGGACAATAGAAAGTAGATACAAAAAGGTTTCCAACCATATAAGGCATACCCCATGATTATGTCTGTAACAGTACAAATTTTACAAACAAAACAGGTCATCTATCAGCCTTGGGCTGATTTACCTCTTGTCACTAAAATGAGTATATCTTCCTGTACAAACTTAGATTGTCATATCAACAAATCCTTTAGAAACTAGACTCAAACCGAAAACTTTTGGTATATCTCATGATACTATACCTACTCAAAAACCCAATCAAAACTCCGGGAAAAAAACTACACAAGATCAATCCAATTACCGGACAAATTTCAGTTTCAGCTCACATTGAGCCCCAAGCCCCAAGCTCTACTAGATATGGAAATTCAAACTCAATTCATTTCTCCTGACCATACACTCTTAGTAAACCCACAAATACTAATATGAAACACCATAACATCCACATAAGTTGATTCAAGATAAGTACATCACCTATTCAAGTTTCAATCCAAAATATGAAAAGGATCATTTTCAAAAGGAGACAAAAAAAAAGTCGCATGATAAATTTGTCATAGAAAACATGGAACCTAGTTGGCATACTTATTCGCATCAAACCAAATCTTAATAAGTAAACATAAATCACAACAAAAAAAAAAACCCCTAACTCTAAAATTTAAGAGCAAACCCAAAATAAAAAATTATTAGCATAGAAATTATAAGAAGAAAGAGGATCAGATATATAGAGCATACTCTATTCGGTTCACTAGTAAGAATTGGAAGTAGCTCTAAAGAAAAGATTGGAGTGGTATTCTCATAATCAACTCAAAACAAGCTAAGCTAACATTTTCCATTACAAATACAGTGCAAAACACAAACTTGAAGAAGACCCAACACACGAAACCCGAACTAACCCTCCATTTGGAACAACAACAGATATATGCTTTATCTACAATTTGCTAACATGGGTATCAATTTGATATACCAATAGTAGGTTGTTGTTTCATTAAGGCATTCCATCAAACATTTAACAACAACATGGTAACAACAGCAAACAATAGCTTTGTGATCGAAGAACAAAAGGGGCGAGAGGAGAGAAAAAAAAAACTCAAATTTCTAGATCAAATCAACACTTCCAACTTTCTCAACTTCATAAAAGAAATTAAGGAGTATGAAGAAAACTCACTGATCAGTCGCACACAAACCTCGCCACATGAGATCTTCACGAAGAGCTATCTCTCTCGCCGCCATCCCCTTACATACATATACACAACAAGCCTTCTCTGTCGCAACACCACACACCACACTGTCCAATCCCTTTCTCGCTTGTGAACTTATTTTTGGCATTGAAATCAAACGGGGAGGAGAAAGGGAAGATAAAGGAAGAAAAACGGAGAATAAGTAAGGAGGTTTGGATGAAGGAGTGGGTGGAACAACTCAGATACAAGCTGAATTCGCTGGAAAATAAGAAGTAGATCGTGCAGTGGGGAGGATGAGAAGAAGAAAGAAGAAAAAAAAATTTCTTTATAATGTGGGTGGCTATTCGCCCCACAAATTCTAAGGGAAGTTCACCCTAAAACTCACGAAAATAAAACCCTAAAATTGAAATTGAAATTCAAATAAATTGAACTCTATTTTAATTAATTTAAAATAAATTAAATCAGCTTTATGAAATTTAGGGGTGTTACATCATACACACGTTATGGAATCTCATCCCGATATTTGGAAGGTAAGAGAGTTTGGTGAATTTCAAAAAAATACAACTTGGCAAACGAAAATAAGATTACAAATACAATTTCAAATGAACTTTAGGTGCATAAATTTTTATCGTCAATTGAAAAAGTACGGGTGTTACAATATATACAACTCAAAAGGAATCTCGTCCCGAGATTCGCAAAAATAGCTAACTGAACACTACGGATAGCAAAACCACAAAATAGAAAATTGGACGGAATAACTCCACCCAAATATTGACATTAAAAATAAATATATAAATAAATATGACTACTTGCGCACACAAAAATCAATGAAATATCATCATTAGATTCACGAAGAAAATGAAACAATACTTAAGGTTTTCCCTTGTCACTTTAACTCAATACTTCTACACTCGTACTCGCCATATCCACATTCCGAGGATCACCTAGACTTTACCTCATCCTAGGCTAACCAAATGCTCTAATACTAAATTGTCACGCTCCGATTTACGAGAAAACGAAATCCTAATATCCACGTAGGATTATCCGTTTCCTCAAAACTTGGGATGTGAAAATTCAATAACAATATAAACATTTAGCAACATCAAAAACTGGGATATTTAGAAAAAATAAAAATAAAAAATCTAACCATGAACTTTTTTACGTTCGCCGCATTAAAGAAACTTCAATAGCGCTGCCCAAGAATCTCTAAATGTGAAAGGCTAATCAGCTACATTCCCAAAGGAATGTACCCAAGAAGCAAAAGCTTACTTGGGTCAGCAATTAAGCTGGTATGAGTAATCTTCATCCCAAAATCATTACATCAACAAGTGATGACATAAAAATTAAACACGAACGATGAATCAGACAAACAGGTAGCTCCTCAATTTGGCAAAGGTGTCATGCAAAAAAATCACAGTTCAAAGAATTCAATTCCTAAGTGAGGCAATCATGTCATCCTAATAAGTTCTTATCATTATTAAATTAAATATTTGTTTACCTGTACTTACTATGTAATTGTTAACCATGGCAGTCCGACCTACAGTAATGTTAGTAGATTGCTATCTTGCATGAAAAGGATTAGAAATAATATGAATGTGCCTTCTCAAATAGTTGGTATTTTATCAATTAAAACAATAGTGTCCATACATTATTTGACTTAATTATATTATTCATATTTATTGGATTGGCCACTTAGATGATACCACATTCGCACCACCTCCGTGCTGAACATACATGCCTGTATGTCTCTCTCATATAAATGAGGACATCTCAGTCATCCATACCCAAGTGAGGTCACATCACATACAGGCATGCATCACCGAATACTTCTAACTATTTGAGTAACAAAAAGCCACTCTTGGGCTATCAATGCGCATAAAGTCACATCACATTTTTAACAGATAAATATCAAGCCTATTTTAGGCATTTCAAAATCACACCCTTTCCGCAAGACCCAACCCGAAGGTTAGTCATCTTCTCTATAAGAAAGGGGTGCCCTACTCCGCAAGACCCACCCCGAAGGTTACTTAGTTTCTCTATAAGAAAGGGAAAAACATAAACAGTAAGAGATGTTGTAGTTCTAACTGATACAATTCCAGGTGATTAAAATTTAAGGAATCACAGTTTATCAATATCATTTATTGTGATATCTCAGTTTTCTCTCGCAATGACACTTTGTCATTTATAAATAGATTCACCACAATATCCGCCCATACTTTTGGGGAAACATATCATTTTTGTAAACAAATTTTATATAGCAGAGTAGGGATCAAACCCTTTCAATAATAGGATCCATATTCCTATGAATATGGATAATATCACACTTTCAATCATAGCATATTGAGTCAAATTCAAGCTATAAAATAACACATCATTACTTAATAACATTGTTAACCATATAAAAAAGACAACATATATATATAATATAAACATACTCCAATTCTCATTATCATACATTACCACATATAGCAAAAAGTTCAAAATGTTCACCACAAGAGTTGCACTTATACCAACCCATCCTTTAAGGCAAAGTAAACAAATAAAATGCAAGAGAATTGCAAAGGGGTTTGCATTTTAGATTCATCAAATTGTAGAAATCAAAGTATCAAACTCAATAAAAAGAATACTCTAAATTCAACTGAAACAAACAGCTTAGACTGATTCATACAACAATGTATATCAACTAGAACATCCCCCTAAACTCAACTGATTAGAACATCCATAACCCAGCTGAAACGCCTGCTTAAATTAGGTGAAAATAACCCCTAAACACAACTGAATCAGCCATCTAAACCAATTGAACCACCTACTTAAATTAGCAGAAAATAAGCTTTAAACATAGCTACAAACAACCCCCAAAATCAACTAAAATCAACCATCTAAAGTCAATTGTAACCTTCCCCAAACTCAGCCAGAAACATCCTAGTTGCAGCCTGTAACACAATCCCAAAAAAAATCATGTTTCAGTCCGCACAACAAAACCAATACACCCTAATTTCAGCTACCACAATAATCATTACAACTCAATTTCGATGTCGAAATAAAATCAATTTGTCTCTGCAGGCATCCCAACAACCAGCCTTATTCAGGCGATAAATTGTAACTCCATTCGGCTCCAAATAAATTTTTCTTTTACATCAAATGCAACCCAAGACAGGCCCTAACAACCATGTTTCAATCCCAAAATAGTCAAGTAAATAACCCAGCAAACAATACCGAAATGAATAAGCTGTCCTGGCCGGATAGCGTGACCAATTATCACTCAAATGTACATAACTCTCACATTAGAACTCCAAATTGCATACCGTTTGGGGCAATAAAAAGTAGATACAAAAATGTTTCCAACCATATAAGGCATACCCCATGATAATGTATGTAACAATACAGATTTTACAAACAAAATAAGTCATCTATCAGCCTTCCGCTGATTTACCTCTTGTCACTAAAATGAGTATATCTTCATGTACAAAACTCAAATTGCCATACCGTCATATCCTTTAAAAACTAGACTCAATCAAAAAGCTTTTGGTATATTGCATGATACTATACCTACTAAAAAAACACAATCAAAACTCCGGGAAAAAAACTACACAAGATCAATCCAATTACCGGATAGATTTCAGTTTCAGCTCACATTGAGCCCCAAGCTCTGCTAGAGATGAAACTTCACACTTGATTCATTTCTTCTGACCATACACTCTTAGTAAACCCATAAATACTAATATGAAACACCATAACATCCACATATGTTGATTCAAGATAAGTACACCACCTATTCAAGTTTCAATCTAAAATACGAAAATTACCATTTTCAAAAGGAGAAAAAAAACACGTCACATGGTAAATTTTTCATAGAAAACATGGAACCTAGTTGGCATACTTATTCACATGAAACCAAATCTTAATAAGTAAACAGAGAGCACAAAAAAAAACCCTAACTCTGAAATTTAAGAGCAAACCCAAAATTATAAATTATTAGCATAGATTTTATAACAAAAATCCATAAGAATAAAGAAGATAATATATATAGAGCATACTCTATTAGGTTCACTAGTAAGAACTGGAAGTAGCTCTAAAGAGAAGATTGGAGTGGTCTTCTCAAATATATGGAGCTTCTTTGCATCATGACGAGCGGATTATCATTTTCCTTAGTTGTCGATGCTTCTTTTGCTAGTTCGTTGACTCTTTTGTTCTCCATCCTTGCGCGTCGTTGAATGATCACATTTTGGAAGCCTTCTACTAGTTCTGTGGTTTTTTGGTGGTAGGCCTTCATTCAGGTGTCTTTGACTTGAAACTCGTCGTTTATTTGATTTACCACCAGTTTGGAATCAGTAAAGACACTGAAGTCTTTTATTCCTAAGTGTTTTGCTAACTATAGCCCGACTATCACAGCTTCGTACTCGACTTCATTGTTTGAAGCTTTAAAGTTGAATTTTATTGTTTTCTCCAATGCGATGCCTTCCAAGTTGTATAGGACAAATCTAGCTCCGCTTCCCGCCTCGTTGGATGTTTCGTCACAGCGGAGGATCCATCCATTGGTGATTGGTTTGGATTGTTCTCCTTCGTTCTTGTTTTTCGTCTATTGGTTTTTTATTCTTTTATGATTTCCACGATGAAATCCGCTAATGCCTGAGCTTTGATAGTGGTTCTGGGGGCATAGCTAATATCGAATTGCCCAAGTTCTATTTCCCATTTCACCATTCTCCCCAATAGATCTGGTTTGTGCAATACTGACTGAAGCGGTTGTTCGGTCATAATCGTGATTGGATGCGCTTGGAAGTACGATCGTAGTTTTCTTGAAGACACGATCAGGGCGAGTGTCAATTTATCTAGGGCTGGATAGTTGATCTTTGCATCCGCAAGTGTTTTGCTAATGTAGTATATTGGTTTTTGCATTTATTTTTCTTCCCGTACTAGCGTTGAGCTTACCGCATGGTCGAACATAGATAGATATAGATACAGTGTTTCCCCTGTGTTTGGCTTCATTAGTAGCTTTGTGCTCCCCATATATGTTTTTAGACTTTGAAAAGATTCCTCGCGTTCCGTATTCCATTCGAATGTCGTGTTTCTCTTCAGAATTTTGAAGAAAAGGTAAACATTTGTCCGACGATCTGGAGATGAATCTGTTAAGGTCTGCTATTTTTTGATTAAGACCTTATACACCTTTTATGTTCATTGGTGACTGCATGTTGAGAAGCGCTTGTACTTGCTTTGGAATGGCCTCGATTCCTCTTTGATTGACCATGTACCCGAGGAATTTTCTTGATTCTAACCCAAATGTACACTTCTTCGGATTCAGTTTCATCTTATACTTTCGCAGTTGGGAGAAAGCATGTTCGAGATTCGTGATGTGGTCTGCTCGGTGTGAGCTTTTGACAAGCATGTCATCGATGTAAACCTCCATTTTTTTGCCGATTTGATCTTTGAACATTTTGTTCACCAGCCATTGGTACGTTACTCCCGGGTTATTCAATTCGAAGGGTATTACCCAATAACAGTATGTACCCATTTTCGTTATAAAAGATGTTTTTTTTAAAGGCAAGCAGGGTTTTTATAGGATCCCAGAACCCACTAAAGATGTCGCAAGCTGGGTTTTAACCCATGACCTAGTGGTACCATCCACCAAGCTCTAACCGCTGAGTTGTCATGTCATTGGCAAAAAGATATTTTTTCTTGGTCGGGAGGGTACATTTGTATCTGATTATATCCGGAGTATGCATCCATGAAGCTCAGCAGCTCGTGCCCGGCGGTTGCATCCACTATCTGATCTATTCGAGAAAGTGGAAAATTGTCTTTTGGGCAGGCCATATTCATATCAGTGTAGTCCTCGCATACCCTCTGTTTGTCCTTCTTCTTCTTTATTAGCACCGTGTTTGCAAACCAGTCTGAGTAGTGAAATTCTCTTATCATCCCCGCAATAAGTAGGCGGTGCACTTCCTCATTTATTGCCCGATTACATTCTGGAGCCACCAACCTTCTTTTTTGTCGAACCGACTTTTTGTCTGAGTTCACATGTAATTTGTGAGAAATGACGGATGGGTCTATTCCTACCATATCCTTCAGTGTCCATGAAAAAACATCTTGGTTATCTTTCATCAGTTGGATCAGTTCCTTAGCAACTTCGGGATGAATCTTTGTGCCAATCCGAACTGCTTTCTCCACTTCGTTGTCTAGGTAAATTACGATCGTTTCTTCTTTCGGTTATCCAGTGTTAGGTCAATCTCGTGGGCTGGTTGGAGCCATATTATCATCCGGAAAATCGGAACTCGTCTGACCAAGTTGTTGTGAAAGCTCTTCCGGTCATTGCAATAATTGCTATTTGTAAGGAATCTTTATCATTGCGAAATGACACTCACGGGCTGCTAGTTGATATCCTTTGATTCTCCCGATACCATTGTTGATATGGTACTTTAAGCATTGGTGCATAGTTGAGGAGACTGCACCCATTTTGGGTATCCATGGTCTCCTGAGTAGCATGTTTTACGTGGAAGCAGCATCTACGACAAGGAAGTCTGTTAATAACACTCGTTGTTTTCCTGGTTCTCCTGATTCGATCGGTAGCTAAATCTTCCCTAATGGACGACATTCTTCCCTGCTGAAATCCACCATTGGTTGATCGTTAGGTGAGAGCATCTCATTGGTGAACCACATCCTTCGAAAAGTTGTCAGGTATAGGAGGTTGGCCGAGCTACCTGTGTCGACCAACACCCTCTTGATTTCCCACCTAACTATCATGACCGAGATTACTAAGGCATCATTGTGCTAGAAATTAACTCTGTCTACATCTTCGTTTGGGAAGGTCAGAGTCCTCTGCGTCATCATCTTTGCGCGCTGTGCTGACAGCTCTTTGTATCTGATCTTTGCTCGTAGGTTTCTGACTACTCGCTTTCGAGATTGGTTGGATTGCTCTTTTTCTCTAGCTGCACCATGCAAGACGTATATTGTTTCTTTTGGTCGTTCTCCTGATGTGATTTGTTTCATCCTCGAGCTTAATGAATTATCTTAGTCATCCTTTTCTGACATGGTGTTCGATCTCGTCCCTCAAGCTATGACAATTTTCGATATCGTGGCTGTAGTCACCGTGAAAAAGGCAATGTTTGCTTTTGTTCTGTCTTTCTTGATCTCCTCTCATTTTTTGTGGCCATTTGACGTCTTTCCTTATTGATATAGCTTTAAGGACCTCGCTTCGACTAGCTATCAAGATTGTGAATGATTTCTTCGCTGGTTCACATTTGGGCTTCTTTAATTGTAGTTTTCCAAACTTTTGTTGGTTAAATTTGAAACTGCTACTGATCCAATGTCTCTTAAGCTGGGTGATTTCTTCTTGAGGTTTGTTGCCCTCTAGGTCTTGAATGAGTCTATTCACAATTTCGATTACGTGGTTCATCTGAGCCATGAGCATCTCTACACGAGGGTCTGAGGGGATTCCCCAAGATGTCAGAGACGTCTGAATTGTTTCCTGTTGAAGCTCTCTTCTTTTTGGCACAATTGGTTCGACGGTTGTTGCTGGGTTGATATTATGAGACATGGCGTATTGTCTATCGCCAGTTTGAGGATTTGTAGAGTGTTCCATTAATTTCTTGATTGTTAATCATATTTCAATGAATTTCGTAACTGTGAATTTTCTTTTTAGAAAGGAAATTCGTCATTCCCCACAGACGGCGCCAAACAGATGCGTCCAAATCTCGTCCTCTTGTGAGTTTGACCTGCAAAACAAATGTTAGACTGCTAAGGACCACCTTTTTGGTGGCCGAAGGCACTTCGATGCTCAAGTTAGCAACTCTGTTTGATGAAGGAAGTAAATCTTGACTAAACTCAGTTAAAGTTGCATACTTTTGTCGAATGTTCCATTTACCTTTTATAATAGTCGTGATTAATTCTCTGCACGACTTAAGCATGTGAGGCACAACGAAATGAGATGTTTCTCGTAACAGTCTTCTCCTTTATGGAGATGTGTCTGTGGAGGCGTAACTCCCTCCACGACTCTTTTTTGTGCAATGTTCCTCTTCTTTATGAGAGAACTCGTATCGATCTCGATTTGGGCTTTGATTCGTTCGGGCATGGATTCGGGCTTTGATTATGTCTTCTTATAATGGGCCTTTTTTAGCCTCTATGGTTGTCTTTAACCTTCTTAGCTTTTACGAGCCGGCCCAATAGATGGGACGCCAAATTCTCGTGATGGATGTTTGTTGTCACGTGTATGGCTTTGATGACAGTCTATTTTGATGTATGATTAAATAGTTTTAAAACTTTGTGATCACGTCACAGATAGTTGCATTGGGTAATATTCCAATTTATATGACAAGTTTCAATTTATATGGTTGGTTTTGTTTGTAATGCACCTCAGTTTGCTATGTCTAGAATATATATTGTGAAAAGTAATGTGTACGACTTTGGAGTAATAGTTATGTTGGACATACTAAGCGGTCGAAAACCACAGGATATGTATTGGCTTCATATCTCCTTTTCAACCGGATCGATTCCATGTGTTTTCATTTCCTCATCTTGGTTTCTTCTGTTTTGTTTTTCTTCTCTTCCATGGGAATGCAGTTCAATAATGAGATCAAAGTTGTCTCGTTAGGTGGGCTACTCCCCAGTCATATGATATTGATGTCGTGGCAAAGATGGTCGATCCTTACTAAATGGCTTCTACCCACCAAATCTCTTTCACGCTTTGCTGATATCATTGCCTTGTGTGTTCAGATGTACTTCTTCACTGATGCCAATGAGAAAATTTAAATGTGCATAAATTCTAAATGGCGAGGAAAGGGGCGAGGAAACCAGCGAGGGGGAGGGTGTGACCGCTCATTCTCCTCGAGATGCATGTTTGCATTTTTGAAATGTGCAGCAGTGCGAATCTCGAGGGGGATGGGTGGTAAAACCCCTCCCCCTCGCTGGTTTCCTCGCCCCTTTCCTCGACAATAAGTCATGGTCATGTGATTTCTGTATATTTGTCTCAATCCTTTTTTTCCTCCAATCCATCAATTTATTTGTCTCCCCAACTTCTAGAAGTTGGATTTATGCTTATGAAGTTCCATTGTTAATCTCTTGTATTCAGTTAGGCATTATACTTCGAAGATCAACTCTGCATTATCTTATAGTTTATCTAATAAGACAATTTAGTTTTTAGATCCAAAATGCATTATCTTATAGCTAAGCTGTAAATTAGAATAGAATGCTAACTCCAATTATTATTTGTGATATTTAGCTCGAGCATTAGTTTTGGCCTCCAATGTCTGAAGTTGTACAAACACTAGTTCGGTTTGTCCTGATGTTGGTTAATTGGAAGGTAGAAATTGTTAACTTCATTTTTGAGCTTGATTATTACCTGTTGATCTCGTCTCATCCGAAGTTGAGATGAGGTCTATCCCATCCTGATCCAGAAGGAACGGGATAGAATCGGGAAGAAGTCCATCTCATCCCATCCCATCTTGTGCCCCACTCATAAGTAACCCTCACTTGTAGATTCAAAAATCTATTGTTCAATACTTCATTTCACATTAGATTCAACCTTATTTGACCCGAGATGGTAAGAGGTTTTCAGGCTAGGACCTAAGCCCAAATCAAGTCTTTACTAAGCGTACCAAACACAACCCTATTACACTCATGTGCTTAGTTAGGTTAAATGAACCTGACTAGCCAATTTACAAGTATACCCAGAAACTTTACTTGACAGAATAAATATGATAAAACATATGCAAATACGTAAAAACACCTTGAACCTCTGCAAAAATACATATAGCGTGGGGGTGTGTAAAAAATTGAGTAACCCGAGCGAATGAATCAAACTAAGCCTAATTGAACTGATGGAACTTATTTGAACCGATCTAGTCGGTTGGTAAGAAATACCAAGTTCGTTAAGTTGAGATTAAAATTGACAAGTGACGAGCGAAATCATGCACACGCCTAATACACCCTACACAATGAAGCAAACCAAACACAACTTCTACTTAATATTATTTTTATATATACATATCATACATGAAAAGCATGGGTTGGGAGACCTATACTCAGACCCGCTTCAGGTCGTGGCCCATTTCTAAAACCATGACATGATCCACTACGGACATGCTAGGTCGGGTACTCCTCGGGTTGGGCCATATTGCCATCCCCGTATTTGGCAATATAAATTACTAAACACTAGCTCGGAGTTTGAATGTTCCTTTTTATTTTATTTGTTGTTGGATCTTGGAAGTCATTGCCATAATATGTTTAAGTTCTCCTAACATAATGCTATGGTGAGAACTCAATTACAAGGTCTTAATGAATACTTTGACTCATATGTTACCGAAATAAACTACTTTTGTAGTGCACTTTTAACATACATCTTGTTAGAGTTTAAATTAGGTATTACACATATTTGTCAAGTTCGATAAAATCATGCTTATTGAAGACAAAGTTTAGTATGGTAAAGTTTGACTTCAGAATGATGATAGATAATGAACACTTCCACGCATGTTGATAATATTTCTTAGTCGTCATTATTATAGGATAAGAGAATTGTTTTCCTATTGGTGATTGTTAAAAAGGAATAAGAAAAATCTATTTTTTAGGAGAATATGTAACGAGAGTGGCCACTATGTCAATAGGATGGAAATGATGATTATGAACCAAGAAATAATCATCAGTTTTGTGGAGTTAGAAGTTTTGAACGAGCTTTTGAATGAACTGTTTGTTTTTCTCTTGAATGCCCTGCTGATTAGAAGCTGTAAAATTAATAGTTGTTTTTTTAAGTGCTAAATGGAATTGTTTGATAATTTTGCCCCACTGAGCTAAATAAAATTATGATTAATATTGTGCTTAAAATCATACCCAATAATTATCCAAATCCTAGAAAATGTTACAATGTCTTTCATTATAAGAATATCGAAATATAACCAAGTATATTTGAAAAATTATCAAACAAAATTTCTTACTAATATTTCGTTTGCAATACGATCTCGTAAATTAACCATATCGGTCTGTTCACGTGATCCAAAAACTTGGGACAATTATGGTTGTTTGGTATCAATTTGCTCGGGTTCATCGTGCATCAAATGTTCATTGGCCAAATAATTGAATAAATCATCATTTAATTTAACTCGACGAAGAAAGTTGTGCATCGCCATACATGCAATGACGATATTCCTTTGGGTGGGAAAACTATATGAAGGCAACATATTCAAAATGGGAAATCTTACCTTCAACTCACCAAAAGTTATTTCTATGACATTCCTTAGACGAGCATGTGCAAGGTTAAATTTCTCTTATTTGCTTCTAGCACGCTCTCTTTGTTGGATCCAATCTTTGATCTAATATCGAACACCACGATAGGGACTCATGACACCTCTAGTGTGTGAGTGGGCCACATCACATAATTAATATTTATCTACAATGATTGTAAAGACAAATGAGTAAATAAAACATTTTCAAATTGCCTTTCAAAAAAAAAAAGCATTTTCAAATTTATGGTCAAGTATATAAATAATAATTTACCAGGGGGAGGTACTGAAAATTTGAATTGTGGTCGACGCAATGCATCTATAAGTACTCTAGAGTCATGTGCAACTCCTTCCCAACCAGCAACCACGTAAATAAATTTTATGTCAAAATCACAAATGACCAGCACATTTTGGTAGCAAAGTCCACCACCCCTTCCTCTAAACGGAATTTGCTTATCGGTTGGAATAAACACACTGATAAGTGTTCCATTTAAAACTCCAATAGCACCTTTAAATGGCCCTTCTTGAAGATGTCTATGTGATTCTGAGACAATTTTCGTCATTGGTTCATTGAAGTTTTGAGGGACTATCATTTCAATGGAAAAAAATGCATCATTGCTAACAATACCTCATGAAAGCACTTGCTGATTGTTTGGCCAGAATGTTGGAATCAATGTGTGATCACTCGACTTCTCTCATTATGATTCATGGTCATAAAAAATAATCATATTTTGTTCCACATCTACATATTTTCTATTTGTGAGCCACCTATTTTCTCGAAAATGTTGACATAAAACAATGAATGAACTCTTACTCATCCTCATCAATTCATAGATTTGGGTTGAAGATCCTTCCAAAAGTTTTTGCATATATGTTTTTGCCATTAAGCGAGGAAGTGTTCAACTTTTGTCTTTCGACCCACTTTTTCTTAAAACGTATTGTCGCCCAAAGTGTTACGAGTGTCAAAATTTTCCATTTGATTCTCTTCATTTTGTACAATAACAATCGTATCCCCCGCTTAAATAACAATTACCACAATCAAATAAATATACTTTTTAGTTCATGACATGTTACATATAACCTATGAGCATACTTACATATAAGTCAAACATGAGAACAAATAAATTTTAAAACTAAACAAGCTAAAATAAACTGACACTCAATTATACTTTTCAAATTAAATAAGCTAAAATAAAGTAACACTAAACCATAGTTTTCAAAATTAAACAAGCTAACACAACCTGGCAATGTAAAACAATGTCTTCTAAATTAATTAAAACTATGACAACCAACCTATCATTCTAACAATTTTGAAAAGAATACAAAATAAACAACTTTTCAATCTCAATTTTCCTAAAATCCCGCAATGGTCCGAATAAAGTCATATTGTCATCAATCTCTGTCATCATCACAAAAGCCACCCTATAGCTTTCACACTTGCAAAACGCCTTTAATGCCTTGTGTTATACACCAAGTGTCAACCCGTATGAATCCCTCATTTCATTCATTAAAATCACACATTCATCAAGAGTTGGGACCTTTTCTTTTTCAATTTTTCTTATTGGCATGTTCTTACTCAGTTGTAATAGTCTTGGTGATCAACTCCACAATTTGGCTCCCAATTTTTTCGTCTCTTTTACAGCCTGTCCCACTCTTCTATAACTGTGCTTGTGTTGTATCACTTTGCCCAATTTTTTCCGAAGGGGTAGTGGGTACACTTTCATCTAACTCTTCAACCATCAACCATTAAAGTAGTCATCATTTTATGCCTGGGAGTCATGGATATCTTCTTCTTGAGGCACTTGCTCACTTTAGGGAATCCATGCATTGTCTCCATTAGCAAGAATTCCTTCAAATAAGGGCTTGCTTAGGTCAAGGTCCTTCAAATGCTTTTTTTTTTAATTTCCTTGCATCTGGGTATGTCTGTTTAAAATAAAATAATGAATAAAAAATATCTTAGCATTCAAACAAAAATATTTACTTAAAGTATATCTTTAAATTGGTTTAAGAAGCTTACGCTACAAAAAGCTTCCCATTGGTCGGGTGGGATTGAGAAGGTATGAGTTTCTTCATTGTAGTCATGACATGTTTTCGTTGTAACTACTCTCCATATCTGGTATTGTTTTTTACAATAATCCCAACGATTTTTTAATGTTTTATGTGGCCAGTTCACCTTCCACTTTTCATTTATCTTGTTCCTAATTGCTAGCCATGAGTTTGGTTTCAAGGATGAACCCACATAATCTTCTTTGGCTACTTCTTGGAGACATAACTCCAAGAATTCCCTCCTTAGCTCGTCATCATTACTAAAACTTATTTGATTGTTGGTAGCCATATCTATCAAAATGTACAATCATAATTAATAAATTAATATAAATTAAAAATTAAGAGATCTTGTATTTAATGTTTTTCTATCACATATGTGTGCTAAAAGGAATCGTAGGAGCATAAGTTCGCGGACATTTCATCAAGCAATAATACAACTAGCTAGCTGCTAAGTAAATGGGTTTTGTGAATAGAACACCTCCTGCCAATTAAATTTCATTCATAGAAACTGTGGATTGCAAAAACTAATTAGGTGATATGACAAATCTTCCATCAATTCAATTCCACCTTAAACTAGCTACAGAAGATGCCAACCACCAACCCTACTTTGACTCAACACAATACATACACGTTATTAACAACCACAACACATAAAAGCTAGCAAAGCAATACATAGTACAACAACAACACCATAAAAACATGCCAACCACCCAACCCCACTTTGACTCAATTACGGTACGTGTTGTCATTTGTTATTCTCTCTTCTTATGTGTGATCAATGATCACAATAGAGAGATTAGAATAAGAAACAAAAGATGTTTGTGCCGCCTCCTCGATCCGTGAATGGCGAGCGTTAAAGTTGCCTCTATATTTTTCTCTCTATAAAATTCATGTGATGCACTGCACTCCTGACTCCCTCCCCCCCCCCCCCCCCCCACACACTGTGTGCCATCTCCCAAAAGAGTCAAAACGATATTCAAACATTAGCCATGACAATCATATGAATTGTCACGATCTGATCCACAAAGTACTATATTGTTCGCTTTGGGCTCAAAGCCCGCGCACGACTTTAAAACTACCAAACAAAATAAATTTTATCATACAGTGTGAATTAGTATAAGACTAACCGGAAATATAAACAGATCCAAAGTGTTGTGAGGGCACCTAAAACATAGCTAAGGTGTTGTGAGGGCACCTAATACAAAATGAGAACCTTATATGGATTTGGGCTTCAGAATCTGACCAAGGGGGAATAGAAATGTCTTTCTCTCCATGGCCCTTTTAACAATGATGTAGAGAACAAGTATTCGACCTTTGGTTTGTCCATAATTTTTTTCTCTTACTCTCCTCTCTCAGGGTTCTCTTTGTCAATCCATCATATTTTCCTCTTTTTATCCTACACTAGTGTATCAATCGTGCCTTTTGCACGACCGCGCACTCTATAGGAGACATGGCCAGTGTCGCGGCCACTCTCAAGCAAAACAATAATTGGGTGATGAGACTCTAAAACCTCAGGCAAATCTTCACGGGAGCCTCCTACAGGAATGGTCCCACACGAATCAGTACCAGCGGAAGCTGCCATTGCAACCTGCGCTAGACGTTCATTCAGAGCTTTGACCTGTGCGTCACTAAGGCTCGAACTATCTACAACTCTTGCAAACTGCAAGTAATCTTTCTCCAAGCTGAAGACGACCCCCAACAGGCCTAGCAGACTAGCATTTTTCTCTCACTAGAGCGGGTCGTGCCGAAGACGACCCATTTCTAACATGGGACCTCTTCCTCACGAAGGAAGCAATCGTTTCAAATGGCTCATCTGTGTCAAATAGAACGGGAGTTTTGGCCCCAGCAGCCTTCCTCTTCCTCGAAAGGGCCCCATCTTCCACCTTAACTCGCAACGTTCGGTACAGAGCGGGGGAAACGTGCCAGTTGTCCCACAGCTTACTACGGATGAAGTTGGAAACTCTTATTACATCGATCGCATTTCTTTTCGACAAATCGCAAAATGTTTCCATAGTGTTTTGCTCCGCTAAGGTAAGAAGAGTAGTAGGAAACCTTCCTGCAAGTAAACACAAGCAATGATCAGTTTGCCTGCTATCAAGCATATCAAGGTCACAAAAAAATGGTTGAACTTATGAAGCGGCCTAAACTATCACTCGAGCGGACGACCCTTGCATCGAAAATACTTCAAGTCCGCAGGAGCCATGAAGCAATACTTCTGCCAAGACTTGAAGTGATCAAGCAGATTAACGAAGCAAGCCGACGATGTCATCTTACATACAACATTACTCTTCAGCCGGGGAGAAGTTAGCAACTGAAACACCGACTTCCTTGGCACCCAGCAGAATCATGAGGATGATCATATATCCATTAGGCCCCAATTGGGCCCGAGGAATCCCTAAAAGATTCAGGAACTCCCAAATCATGTCTAGAACTGGAAAACGCACTCTGATTTGAAGCATCCCACGATGCAAGCATATGAAACCGGCCGGAGGCGACATTGGCGTTTGGTCACCCGTTAGGACATACAACAGCGGGTCCTCAAGAACTCCAAACTTCGTACGAATTTCAGCAAGGCCAGGCTCGGACAACAACATGTCTTCAAAAAACTCCAAGCCCTTGGCCAAGATTGCGTCATCAAGAAGGTTTTGTTGGGCCATGAAAAGATAGACAATCTTTTCTAGTCAGAGTGATATCCTCAAAAACAAATAAAGCAAAAGACTCAGACTCTACACTACGGATGACCTAAATAGAGGTTGGGTTCCCGCCTCTTTTTTGCCGAACCAACATATGTTCCATTAATGTGGCATGCGGCTCAAGCAACGATTCAGACTCAATCATCATGGGGGGTTGATATTCACGTAATTATTACATAATATAGCCCTTAATTTATATATGTTAGTGTTTCGATTATTATATTTTATTCTAATTATTTCATTTTCATGTCTTTGTAGGAATTTGAGCGTGAACGATGAAATCGCATTAAGGCGACAATTTGAGGAATGATTAATTGGTTGATTCTAGCGATGGTACAAAGTAGTGGATCACATGTCTAAACCTAACCCAAACAAACCTAGGTCCACCTATTTTAACCTAAGCCCAAGCCCAAAAAGCTAACCTAGAAACCCAAGCCCAACCTAATAGGAAAAGGGGAAAACCCTATTTAGGTTTCCTCTCTCCTCTTTTCCTAATCCTTCTCCCCCTTCTGGAGGAAAACACTTCTCTCTTTGCAACGGCTTATAATCGTGGCTAACATATATTTTGCCACGGTTTTTAGCCGTTACTGAGGATTTAGCGACGCCCCTACAGCCCACGGTTCTAAGCCGTGCCAATGGGTTACCCCCACGGTTTAAAACCGTTGCTAATGGCCATTTTTGGTGTAGTGAACTCAAACAATTAATGTAATTTGAAACGGGTCCAACCCGGACCGTTTCAATTTTAAAAATTGGAACCGGGACCGGACTGTTTTATAACGGATCCGGACCGATCCGAACCGTATCAAAAAAGTCATAATTAAAATCCGGACCGTTTAGAGCAAAATGGTCCGGTTCGAGTTGAACTCGCGGATCGTCGACCCGTTTGCCCACCCCTAAATTATCTAGACTAATCGGTAGTTAGAAATACCCTTTATTGATATTCAAAGCCTGCTTTAATCAATTAATCTGAATTTGTGATTGTGTGTGTCGTAAGAAGACATGCAATGCTAGGGATTTAGGATTAGTTAAAATAAACCTGTGATTGTATGTGTCGTAAGAAAACATGCAATGCTAGGGGTTTATGACTTTTCTGAAATCAATTGCAATTGTAGATTAATCTTTAGATTAGTCGTGTTGATTCTTGAAAACAATAATTTAGAGTACATGAATCTCGAAGAACCTATGGTGGATTCGATGTCTTGGTATACTCTCTATCATCTTATCAGTTTAATTTTAGTTGTCAATTTCATTTTCTTAATTTAGTAATTTACATTTGCTATAACCCCTAACTCTAAATTAGTTCAAATAAGTCTTAGAATTCGACTGTCTCATCAATCCTCGTGGGATCGACCCGTATTTTCCACTGTCTACCAGTTAGACAGCCGTGCACTTGCGGTATTACAAATAGGGTTTATTAACTTAATAATTTAGGTTAATAAAAACTCCATCAATAGTGCATCCCTTCGGGAAACGAGTTAGCAAACCGATGTGATGGCCCACTAACTCGGGGGGGGGGGGGGTAGCTGATGAAACATAAAAACGGTCACCTCTCTAAGCCATACACATGTCATGATGATCTCGAGGAAATACAGGCCCCAACGTCAGTCCAACACTGATCTTGCCCAAGCGGTTCTAAGCCCGCCCACTTCAATTTGCCAAGCGGACCCGAACTTTCACATCACGCTAGGCCCACACATCTCACAGCTATCCTCAATACCCATAAGTCCCACTAAGGCAAGTATCTCGAGGATCAGCTTCGGATGGGCAAATACACCTACTTTTTGCTTCCAACCAGGAAGCAAATATCATAGTACATTCAACACAGGGAAACTCCCTTCCACGGATTGCTCTTGGATTGGGAAGTATCTTTCGCATATCTAGGAGCATAAGGCTAACAGGGAAATTCCCTCCTACATCACAACTCCTAATTAGTGAAGGATCTCCACGAAGAACTCCTTCCTAAACTATGCCTACGATGGCTTGGTAGAACCAAGACTCCGTGCACTATAAATAAGACATGAGGTTGGTAAGCTAAGGTATACTACAAATTCTTTATTACAGCATTACACATTCCTCAGATCCCTGTCTGACTTTAGCATCGGAGTGCCATCGACCACCACAACGGTGGTCTGTGGCTCACGTGTGTTACTTGTGCAGGTCAGTAGGAACTGGGTCAAAGTAGGGAGCGAAAAATGACTGCATCAATAACTATCAAACACACATTCATCCTCACTTAAAATATCAAATTCTAGCCACAAAGTATTGCATAAGTGAGCATAATTCTAGCCAAGTAAATTCAATATAAACATTGTTCAAGGAACCTAGTTGAAGGCATCATAAGGAAACTATGCATGACGTGTGCATTCACCTTAGTACTTGCTTAGGCACTTTAGAAACACGTTCTTGAAAAGATGTCCAAGATTTTTTGTCGCCATCTCCCTATTAGCAAATCCAAGTGATCATGTAAGTACTGAGCAACAAAGGAATAGTGTAAGAGACTTGGTATTAGATACTACTATCAGGCCAAAGTCAGTGGCATTTCATTATCAAGTCCTACAACCATTTTAACAACTAGAATAAAGGAGCTAGGAAACCGTCACCTTGCATGTTTGGCAATGTCCTATACTGTCGGCATGGAAACATATGGTGAAGACTCATCCCTACTGCCAAAACGGGCTTGTATTAAAAAAAAATTCATTATCGCCAAAATGGAAAGGGCATGCTTGAAGACATCTGCATTTGGAAACTCTTGACCCTTAACCAAATCTATATTTCCTTGCAATGGTGTTTGGTTTGAAGTATCATAATTCACACACAGTTCAAAATTCAAGGAACCATGCAAATTCACATCAGTACTTGATGAGGACAATGGTTTATCCCTATACAAAATTTATTTTTAGTGAACGACATCATATCTCGAGTTAGTAATGCTAGCTACTTTAATCATGCAAAGCAATATAGTTTGAACTCACATAGGTTGCAGAAAATTTCCTCTAGGATACATTTCATTTGGAGGATCTACCACATCACCATCACTACCACCTATGGTTTCCTTATCAACATTGGGCAAACCATTTGTTTCCCTGCCAGAAAGAAAGAAGTGGATAGTCAATGGATTTAGGTCATCTGTAGGTGAGATTTTAGTAATAATTATTAAAGAAATGTGTGTACTTTTGATGAGTGTTATTTACTGATGGTTGTTGTTTGATGATATATGCCATGATAAATTCAGGCTGGCCCAATTTTGAACTTAAGGATACATCGTCATCCACGTCAATGGCAATATGGATCTCCTTGTTCAAGTAAACACTTGATCCTGAACTCTGAATCATTTGGTTGTAATCCTAACATGGCTTGTAAATTTCCTTGAAGCCAATGGTCTTTGAAACTCTACTTAATTTATTCTTCCCCTCAACATTATTTAGATCCCGACTTTCTTTCAATATCATCAGTGTTCTTTGATGGATTAGCAGTCATGGTATTCTTTTGGAATGATCGAATTGGAGGCCATCCTACAACCCGTGCCTTGTTTGGTAAAATAAAATAGTTAGTGAGTATAAGCAAATTGGATATTATTTCCATGTTTTCCCGTAAACTTATCCTAATCAACTTTTTACTTGCAACTAATCATCCAAATGAAAATTCACATATTTCATTATGCACCCTATAAATCATCTAAAAGTATAAAGACAATCAAAATCAACTAAAAAATGGAGAAATTTTTACATCAAAGCTCAGTGTTTGAATAAAGTAAAACCTTTAGGAAGAGAGGCAAGAGACTTCTTTATCCATGGAAACATTAAAATCGTTAATTGAATCTTGGTATTTCCAAGGAAGCATTTACTTTCCATTTATTGTACCTATACGATGCCTACAATAGAAATGCTAAACAATGTTTATGCTAAATTGAACTTAAGAAGGAAAATTAAGAAGAAAAAAAATGAAAATATTAAAGAACATATTATTGTTTACTACATTAACATTATTACCTTGGAGTAGCGAGGAGTAAGTAGAACAACATGTTCACAATCTCGTAACAATTCCATATAGAGGCCCATTTTCTACAATGATGAGGTACATATGACGTTAACATTAGCAGCTTGCCACAAAGTGTTGATGGCAATTGCTATTCAATAGAACTTTTCAACATAATCTTTACATTAAGGGTCATAGTTTAAGGTATTAGGATATAATGCAGACATGAATTGTGGATATTTCTTCACCAGTCCCTAAAATGGAAACGACATATAGGTCAAAAACAAACTAACCACATCTAATATTATATCATTTTACGGACAATTTAGTGGGAAAACACAAAGTGTTGCTATGATGTAAGCCTTTCTAACTGACAGTAGTTGATGATTATAAGAAAAGTACCTTGGAACATTTGTGTTGTTGGATTAAAGAGCAAGTTGACATAGCAGAAGATGGAGATACACATCCATTATCATCTTCAACATATAACATACATGATCGGTATTCATTCTCTTTCTTTGGAGTTGGTAAGGTGTAAGGCTTTGCAAGGGCAGCAGAAGAAGTTGGTGATTGACAACCCGCCAAGCTCTGCCATGTAGCAGAACATACACTTCTGTGGGGTGGCAATACTTCATAGAACTGAAGCAAATTTGAATGTGTTCCATGCACATGACAGATAAGGCACCGATATGTGGATCTGAAGGAATTAGTGGTAGACGCATAATAATATTAAAATTTATTCATTTCCTCATCAACGTGTAATAATAGAAAAAAAAAAAAAAAAAAAAAAAAGGTTTACGTCACATACCTAGTTTGCAGATAATAAAGTTGTGCCATTCAATTTGATCATTTGAAGCCAACCAATTCACATCATATCTCCCTACAAATAACCTAAAAAAATTATTTAAGTAAATAAAAAAATCTTGAATAATAATTGAGTGATTTAAGAAATGGGTATTTCGATTTTCAGTTTGAATATATTTTCTAAGTAATATATTTAAAAGTAGTTTTTCTTTTTCATCAATATATTCTGACAAATCCTAATGCAACTACCACCCCTCCTAGTGTTTCACTTGGTGAAGTAGAAAGATAGATCATTGTACCATTAACTATTGGAATCCATTCTAGAGCTGCATGAATGGAGTACCTCAAGGTAGACAACATTTCTTGTACATGTTCCTTGGAGAGTATTGAGATGCCCCTTTTTTAATAAAACTTTAGTTTTATGCCTAGAATTTCCCCTTGATAAAGCAACATATAATTGGCTATGACTGAAGACATGCTCCGGCAGGTAAACTCCTACATAAGGTATTGTTTGGCCCTGAGCTTTGTTTATTTTTAAAAAAAAACTCAAGTGTACCGGAAAATTGCTTTCTTGCAAGTATAAATGGTGATTTAAGATCTTCGGAAGGCTTCATTGGTATTCTAGGCAAGAATACTCGTGTACTAGAAAAAAGACCCGTCATTATTTCAGCGCCAATCATATTTCTTTGAAATCCATGACACAACAACCTTGTCCCGTTACATAATCCATTTTTCGGATCAAGGTTTCTTATAAGCATGATTGGAGCCCATAATTTCAATGTTAATTTGTGTGGAGATAAACCACTAGGGAAAATTGAGTTGAGAAACTCTTGCGGGTATAAGTTTCTGGTATCATTTTCAACAGAGTCAAATGAGTAATACGTATATTCTTCACTAGGGAACATGTGAACCACTTCCTCATTGAGCCTATCAACATATTCATTTGTGGGGGATATCAGTGCCCTTTCAATCAAATATTCTTTATTTTTTGCATTGTCACGTAATGCTAGGAACACTTCACATATAAATCGGTTCAATGATTGATATTTTCCCATGGGATAACAATTTCACTTGGCAGTCTGATCATGTCTTCCATTATGCTTGGTTCAATTCCATCCCCTATGCTTAGCAATAAATCTAAGAATTGTAGGTCTTCTCTTGCTTGCATGTTTTCTTTGAGTCGAATGATATTCACATTTTCCTAAATATAAGAGTTTGTGATGCAAGCATTGATTGTATCTGTTCTTGAACCATGTGAAACAACTGGAAGTACCTATCAAAAATTCCCGCCCAAAACAACTATTTTTCCACCAAATTATGCATCGACATCAGTTACATCTCTGAGTGCTCCATCCAACGACTCAAAAGCATACCGATGTGTCATTGTGGCTTCATCCCAAATAATGATACTCATTTGATGAAGTAATTCGGCTGTATCAAATTGTTTGCTTATCTTACATGTTGATCATGCAAGAAGGGGCACAATAATTTTTAATCTCGAATGAGCTATACGGCCACCGGGTATCATTGTTGCAACAATCCCTGATGTAGCAGTAGCAATCGCGATATGACCATTACTTCTTAAGTAAGCCAAGATTGCACGATAAAGAAATATTTTTCTAGTACCTCCAGGACCATCAATGAAGTAGACTGAACTCTCCATACACATGACGGAATCAATTATTTTATCAAAAGTGTACTTCTGGTCGTTGTTTAATTTTTCTATTGATGATAAGTCTTCAGGAGGAACAATTGTTTGACATTTTTTCTGCTATCAACCTTGATACATGAAATTCCTGATTCAATTGTGACAAGTCATATTGGGATATGCTTTTGCTATGTTGAACTAGTAGATAGTTGATGTCCATAAGTAGAAGGTTTATCGCTGATTGATTTGAGGAACTTGTGGATGCATAATCGTCTATCATGAATTCATAAAACTCATCCCATAACTCACGAACCCGAGAAGGATTGCAAAATACCAATATCGTGACAAATAGTTTTCTCAATGCTGAAGGCATTCGTGTCGCGGATGCTTCTAATAAATATTCACGTAATGTTGAATGATGTGAATATTATGGAATTGACTATGAGTAAGTACTTAAATGAAATTGGACCTCTAACATGGTTCAATAGGATTCGTAAATAGTACTTTTTAGGATCAGAATGTGAGACTGTATGTATTATGTCGATGACTTTAATATGGCCTAGTTTATTGGCAGTTTGACGAAACATTGCATGATTTGAAATTTGATTTTGAACATTGCATGATTTGAAGTTTGATTTTGATATGTGCCTATCTTTTGGTTACTTATCTATTTAGTTCGGACTAATTGGATGTCATGGAAAGATCGGAGTAGATCGTAGGACTTGATGTTGGAATTTTCATGATCAATCAGTTCTTAATCATCTTATCTGATTCAACTATTTTTGTTTCATCTCTCTGTTTGGGATGTTTGATGCTAACCTCTTTGATGGCTACTTCAACTGTTGCAATGTTAATTGATGTAGATGTCATTGCTAAGATTGGATTAGGTGATATGATCTACAAGTTATTCTTTTTATGAGCTGCAATCAAAATTGGTTCTCGAGTCTTTTAGATTCTTTGTCTATATCATTTATTTTCTTTGCTTGTGTCATTTTTAATGGAGATGTGGCCCTGCAGAATTGGTAATGCTCATGAGAATTGAACATGAAGGGGTCATGATCTTTACGCTGGTTTGATCAGTTCTTATTTCGTCAAGACTTGCTTTCAATAGAAACATTACAATAGACGCCATCATTAGTTTTTAGTATGATTCCAAGGATTTTGCTTTCGGGGCTTATGATTTTACATGGTCTTTCGTTTTTTCTGTGTTTCCAGTCTTTTCTAGGGTTTTGTTTTTGTGGCTGAAATCTTGCTTCACTGTTTTAGTTTTTTACATATTTGATTCAATGTTTTGTTGCAAACGGAAGCAGAGATGATTGTCTTCAATATTGAATATAGATTGCAATTTCAATTCAGTTCTTTGTGTCTTTAGATTGAACTTTATATTCAATTTCTAGTGTTTGGTTTACATGGAAACTTGATTGATTTGTAGATACTCGGTTTCATGATGAAGCAAGATCGATCTTCAACGTGGTTTGATCTCGTTGATTGGTTTTCACTTGAAGTTTATGAAATATTATATGTTTGAAGTTTGATTTCGATCAATTTAAGCTTATCTTGAGGGTTGCTTTATTTGATGTGATTAGAAGCTCGGATTGGATCGGTTAAGCTACGAGTTGTTTTTTTTATCGTGATTAGGATTGTCTTTAGATTTAATGATTTTGTTATTTCAATCTCTATATAGGTTAGTTTTACATGGAAAACTGACTTGCAGGGCTATCGTTTGTGATATGGAGGAGGGGTGAGGAAGAAAAATGACTCTTGTGATATTCAAAAGGGTATTATTTGCAGTTTAAATAAACATTGCATGATTTGAAGTTTAGTTTTTATACAAACTTATCTTTTGGTTACTTATCTGTTGTAGTTCAGACTAAATTGGAAGTCATGGAAAGATCAGAAAAATTGGTGGGACTTGAAGTTAGAATTTTCCTGATCTGTGATCAATTGGTTCTTAGTCATTTGATTGGTTTTTAATCATCTTATCTGATTCGTCTATTTTTATTTCACCTCTTGGGACGTTTGATTCTAACCTTTTTTATGGGTATTTCGCCTGTCGTAATATGAATTGATGTAGATGTTATTGCTAAGATTGGTTTAGGTGACATGAACTACGAGTTGATCTACAAGTTATTCCTTTTATGAGCTACAATCAAATTGGTTATTTAGACATTTAGATTCTTTGTTGTTTTGTCTATATCATTTGATTTTTTTGTTTGGGTCATTTTTTATTGAGACGCGACCTTGTAGGATTGTTAATGCTCATGAGGAGGGAGAGAGGGGTTATGAGATGATTTATACCGTGGTTTGATCAGTTCTTATTTTGTTGAGATTTGCTTTCAATAGAAACATTACAATAGTATGATTTAAGGATTTTACTTTTAGGGCTTATGGTTTTACGTGGTCTTCTCTTGGTTATTTTGTGTTTCCATTCTTCTCTAAAGTTTTGTTTTTGTGGCTAAATCTTGCTTCGTTTTTTTTTTTTTTTTTTGCAGAGTTGATTCCATGTTCTCTCGCAAGCATAATCAGAAACGATCGTCTACGATATCTAAAATAGATCGTGATTTCAATTTGGTTCTTCAATTTTTTAGATTAAACTTTGTGTTCATTTTCTTGCATTTGGTTTACATGGAATGTGAGACGATACTATAACATCTACCATTCCACTTTTAACTTATGGAATGTGAGACGATAATATAACAAATAACCATTCCCCTTTTAACGTCTGAAACGTAAGACGATAACATAACAAATAACCATTTCGCTTTTAACGTCTGGAATGTGAGACGACAACATAGCAATTTTTTCCACAACAAATAAATAAATAGTATTTCTCAAATATATGATAGTTATACTCACATTAAACAAACCGATGCCTTACTTGATCTGCACTCTACTCTCTAGATGTTTAAGATGCAGTCGGAGCCTTCTCTGGACCTAAATGAAATGACATAGGCTCAAGCTCAACATGAAATACACATTTACTTATAGAATATGTAAAACACATGCTCATGAAATAAATGAACGCATGAACATGATAAAAGAGTAATCATGCTTCCTTGTGAAGCTCAAAACTCATAGACAACCCCTCCCTTCCTAACATAACCTGAATCATGGGTTCTAACCACCTCTTATTCTATATGCTATAACTGATATTACACTTTGAATTTCATAATAATTTTGGTTGTGTTCAAAAGTAGACATCACTAAACCATATATTATATGCTTAAATTGGGTCCCTGTGGAGGGAGATCCATTCAACACAATCCAACACAGAATTGCTGAAAATTCAGGACAAGACACAGTATATAGGTCTGATTGAAACTGATGGTGAGACCTGAATATAAGGAATTGGACTTCGAAATTTATATCCATGGAAATATCTCTGTCTCTAGTTTCCAACCCAACAAACCATTTATAATTTGGAACTGTGTGCAACAGATCACGCCAATTTTCGTAGACAATATGCAAATCAGTCCGAATTTGCATATACATCCATATATACATCGAATCATCTATACAACTCTCCATACCATCAACCGAATTCAATATGATTCTAAACAACATGATAACCCTAATTTCCTTGATCTTAGACAACATCAAACCCTAATTTACCTGATCTTACACAATATCAAACAAACTCGTACCTTAAGCAAAGCTTATAGTTCAAAAAATTAAGCATAAACGAGTACCTAATTGAGGATTGTTTCCAAACTCAGCCACCTTTCTTCAAGAGAATTGTTGTAACTTTTTCTCTTTGGGAGCTCTTTGCTTGTAAAATCAAGAGGATGAAGGTAAGGGACTCGTTGCCATGTGTTGCTTAAATAACATGAGGTGGCAATCATATCCCATATTTATGTTTTAGTCCTACAACTTCATAAGATTTTCACTAAGCACCTCAAGCTTTTCCAATATTTTCTAAGTGAGCTACTTGACGAAATTTTCTCGTATAAGTGTGTTATCAACATGTTTTATAAAAAAAAAAAAAAGACTCGTAATCAACCAATTAAACTCGCACGCACACTTAGAACCTGGCAGCAAAACAATTTACTCGTTCTCAAACTTGTGCTCTAAATGTGTTATGACATATTTAACAATGTATGAAATGCATGTTTTCAAGATTCAAATCTCACAACTCTTCCCTCCAAATTTGAATTTTGTCCCCGAAATTTACTTACTTGGCTGAAATAAATGAGGATACTGCTTCCTCATACTATCTTCACTTTCCCACGTTGTTTCTTCAATTGAATGACTACGCCACAATACCTTAACCAGTGAAATGGTTTTGTTACGCAGTACTTGCTCTCTTTGATCTAAATTTTGTACCGGCTCTTCAACATACGAAATATCTCTTTTCAACTCTATAGGTTGTGCTGTTAACACATGTGATGGGTCTGGTATATACTTTCAAGGCATAGAAACATGGAAAACATCATAAAGTTGTGCCAAGCTTGGGGGTAGCGCCAATCGATAAGATGTAAGACCCACGCGTTCCGTTATCTCAAATGGTCCAATGTACCGAGGACTTAGCTTCCCTTTCTTTTCGAATCTCATAACACCCTTCCATAGAGATACTCGTAAGAAAACTAAATCACCTTTGTCAAACTCTAAGTCCCTTCTTCTATTATCAACATAACTCTTTTGTCTGCTCTGCACTATCTTCAGTTTTTCTTGAATCATCATGATCTTATCAGTAGTTGCTTGAATGATCTCTGCCTAACAATTTCCTTTCCCCAACTTTAGTCCAACACACAGGAGTTCGACACCGTCTACCATATAAAGCTTCGTAAGGAGTCATATCAATACTAGCTTGATAGTTGTTATTATAAGCAAATTCTATTAGTGGTAGTGGACATCCCAACTGTCTTGAAATTCCAACACACATGCTCGTAACATATCTTCAAGGGTATGAATGGTACGTTCTGATTGACCATCAGTATGAAGATGAAATGCAGTACTGAATTACAGAGAATTTCCCATGGCTTCTTGAAAGCTAGGCCAAAATTAAAATGTAAATCTTGGATCTCTATCCAAAACAATTGAAACAGGTGCACCGTGCAATCTAACAATCTCATCAACATAGTTTTGTGCCAAATTACTAAGACTGAAAGTAGTCTTTACGGAAATGAAATGAGCTAACTTGGTAAGTCTGTCAACTATCACCCAAATAGAATCATGTCATGTTTGAGTGCGAGGTAAATCGGATACAAAATCCATTGTAACATGTTCCCATTCCCATTCAAGAATAGGTAGAGGTTTTAGTAAACTTGCAGGGCATTGGTGCTTGGCCTTAACTTGTTGGCAAATCAAACATTTTGACACAAATTTGGCTATTTATATTTTCATTCCCATCCATCAATAGTGTTCACGTAAATCATGATACATCTTGGTACTACCTGGGTGCATAGCATAAGCTAAACTATGAGCTTCCTCCAAAATTTCTCTTTTCAAATTATCATCATTCGGAACACATAACCGAGTCCTAAACATTAGTATACCATCATTTCTAACAATAAAATCTGATTGGAAGCCATTTTCACTTCATCATTGATCTTAAGTAGTTGTTGATCAGAACTCTGAGCCTTTTGAATTTTCTCAACTAGCATTGGACTCAAAGTAAGTGTAGCCAATATAGTTGTGTCATTTCTCACTGCCACATCAACTCTCAGAGATTTCAAATATGCAAATAGGTTCATTCGAATAGCTCGAATGTGTGCTAAACTTCCCGATGACTTTCTACTCAAAGCATCAGCTACTACATTAGCTTTTACTGGATGATAGTGAATTGCACAAACATAGTCTTCAATCAACTCCATCCATCGTTGTTGTCTCATATTCAGTTCTTTTTGTGTGAATATATATTTCAAACTCTTATGATCAGTATAAATTTCAAACTTCTCACCATAAAGATAATATCTCCATATTTTCAATGCAAAGATAATAACATCCAACTCAAGATCATGTGTAGGATAAAATTACGCTCATGAGTTTTCAATTGTCCGGATGCATAAGCATTAACCCTCCCATATTGCATCAATACACATCCTAAACCATGAAGAGATGCATCACTGTAAACACGAAACTTCTATGTCTAGAAGGAACGGCTAACACGGGTGTTGAGACCAATCTGCTCTTTAATTCTTCGAAACTCTGTTCAACTCATCTGTCCATTCAAACCTTACCCCTTTCCTGGTTAGTTGTGCCAAAGGCATAGCAACAGAAGGAAAACCTTGGACAAAACAACGATAATACCCAGCTAGACGAAGAACTTCGAATTTCAGTAATATTAGTTGGCCTCTCCCAGTTCACAACAGCTTCAATCTTCTTAGGGTCAACAAAAATGTCATCTCCTCAAATTACATGTCCCAAGAATACAATTCTATCTAGCCAAAATTCAGACTTACTTAGCTAACCATATAATTTTTCATTTCTCAAAGTCTGCAATACAGTGGACAAATGTTCCTTATGTTGCTATTCACCTTGTGAATAAATTAAAATATCATCAATGAACACTATCACAAAAGAATCAAGATAAGCTTGAAATACTCAATTCATCAAGTCCATGAAAGTTGCGGGAGCATTGGTCAGACTAAAAGGCATTACCAAGAACTAATAGTGGCCATATCTTGTACGAAAAGCAGTCTTAGGAACATCATTCTTTTTAACTTTCAACTGATGGTATCCAGATCTAAGATCAATCTTTGAAAACACTTTGGCTCCTTGTGACTGATCAAACAAATCATCGATACGAGGTAAGGGATACTTGTTTCTAACAGTCACCCTATTGAGTTGTCGATAATCAATACAACGTCTCATAGTGCCATCTTTCTTATTTACAAATAATATCAGAACTCCCCATGGTGAAACACTAGGCCTGATAAATCCCCTATCAAATAAGTCTTGTAATTGAATTTTTAATTCCTTTAATTCCAGAGGAACCATCCAATAAGGTGCAATAGAAATAGGTTATTTACCCGGAACGAATTCAATAGTAAACTCAATATCTCTGTCTACTGGTAGACCAGACAACTAATTTGGAAACACATCAGGAAATTCACATACAACATGTATCTCTGCCAACTTCACACCCTTAGCCATAGTGTTTACAATATGTGCTAAGTAACCCTGACATCCTTTCTTCAATAATTTTCTTGCTTTCATAGCGGAAATAAGACAACTTGGAGTAATATTGCGTTCCCCACTGAAACTAAATGGTGATTCCCCTGGTATCTGAAACATGACTTCCTTACGAAAACAATCAATAGACACATGGTAGGAAGACAACCAATCCATCCCCAGAATCACATCAAAATCATGTATATCTAAAGGCAATAAATCAACCCATAATTCATTGCCTCCCACTTTGAGAATACAATTTCTATAAATGATATGAGTTGCCACTACCTCACCAACAGGAGTAGATATGAACATAACATGATTTAATGGAGTAGGGATTTGATCTATATGCATTGCAAATGCTAATGATATAAATGAATGTATATAATCAAGATCTATGAGAACACGTGCATCTCTACCCATAATAGAGAGCATACCTAAGTTGTTGGTCTTAATGTTGAACCGGTACCTCTACCCCGAGAAGTACTAGTCATACCACTTCCTCCAATAGGTGCACTTCCAACTGATGATGTTGGAGCTTTATTTTCTGGACATGCCCATTTTAAGTGACCTTGTTGACCACAAGTGAAACACTTACGGTTATCTGTCATCTACTGTGTGCAATCTCTAGCATAATGCCCTTTCTAATTACAGTTATAACAAACCACATCTTCAACGCGAATATTAGTAAAACCTCTCCCTTGAGATTCAAATTGTTGTTGTTCCGAAAAGCTTCTTTTCCAACTAGAAGAATCATGCCCTTTATCTGATAAAGGTCTCACCTGTTGTGGATTACACATTCTATTTGATTGGGAACCCTGCCCTCTCCCACTTGAAAATTTAGAAGTTCTTGACTGTGAATTGTCAGAGCGTGCCTTCTTAAATTGTTCCCTCTTTCTAGCCGCTTCTAGCACATCCCTTTTAGCTACCTTCGCCTTATCAATCAACTATGCAAACTTGTCACACTAGAAGATAGAAATTCATTGTCTAATAGAAAATTTTAGCCCCATCTCGAACTTCTCACATTTACTTTGCTCCGAGTCTACTAACTTAGGTGCAAAATGAGGCAGAGCATGGAACTTTGCTTCACATTCTGAAACAAACATTTTTTCTTGCCTCAATAGTACAATTTCCTTGTGCTTTTCACGTTGCTATGAAACAGAAAAGTATTTCTCATTAAAAGCCTTAAGAAACTGCACCCATGTTACCGTAGAAGGAATTACTGGAGCTGGGGCATCATCTGGTGGAATAATTAATGATCTTTCAGTGGCCTCCCACTTGAAGTGCCTCAATAGTAAACATAAAAGTAGCCAACTTCACTTTTTGTTCCTCTCTTACCTCCATGACATCAAATATCCGCTTAATCCTCTTTAGCCAATCCTCCACTTCCACTTCTTCACTTGTTCCTGTAAATTTAGGTGGATCCATCTTTTTAAATTTTTCGATCAACACGCCTGCCTCAGTAGGTGCAACTACTGGGACTGGGTCTCTAGGTGGTGTTATAGGTGCAAATGGTTGGGTACTCTGCAACTCAAAGAATCTAGCCTAGTTCTCTGCCAACCTTGTTAGTGCATCCTCCAACCGCCTAATTCAATCATTATTTGGTTCTTCGGGAACTTGTTCTCCTTCCATATTAGGAACAAATGATGCTTCCTCTTCCATACGCTTAATTCAATCGATTAAGAACCTCTGCCAATAAAATTTGGTAAAACAAAAATGCAATTCCATTCAAAACCTAATATCTAGACTAATAGACTCATAAATACTCTAAGGTCCACTTGTACATCTTAACTCGACGAGTCTACAAAATCTAGCACTCTAGCTCTGATACGGGTGTCCAACTCTTGCTTCGTTTTGTGCGACACTCTGGACGACTCAAAGTCATTTCATCTGTTTGACTTGTTCCTCCAAATTTTACTACGTTAAGTCAACACCTCGGTTGATTTGAATTTTATGTTCTTAGTTTGACTCGGGTGTCTGACTCTTGCTTCTTTGGTTGATCAGACCAGAAGTTTATTGTTAATATTTGACTTGTGTCCTGATTTCTTTTGGGCTTTTTGCACCGATTGTTTTTTTATAGTTGTGCTATGAAGCTGCTTTGCTTTTGTGAGATGTCAATTCCGAAAATGAAACTATATTGATTATTCGACTATTTTAGCAGTCATTCTCCAGGAATGGTTCTGTTACACTGTGGACCGTTTCCTTTTTTATTCCCTGATCCTTGCGTTGGCATTCGTGCCTTTACTATTCCATCAAATTTATTACCTTGTTTGCTTCGGTCGTTATTGTTCCCCGTTTGGTGCTGCTTGTTAGGGCCTGATGGAATTTGCTAGTTCCTTTATAAGTGACTTTGGCCAAATTTGTCTATGCTGCTAAGGTCTTCCGAACGTTGATCTTTCGACCTCGATATAGGTCTGTTCGGGTGGGAGGTGCTTCTTGACCATTCTTTTGATCTCGTGGCTGTAGTGTCCACCTTTTCTTTGCCTTTGAACTGTTTGTCTGATATGCCGACAAACTCATCCTAGTTGTCCTCTCTGGATCCAATGTTCGATTTCTTCTTTCAACTTGTAGCAATCCTCGGTATCATGTCTGTGATCCTTGTGGAAAGAATAGTATATGCTCTTGTATCGTCCTTCCGGGTCTCCTTTCATCCTGGTTGGCCAGTTGACATTCTCCCAAGTTGATATGTGTTTTAAGATGTTAGTTTGGTTTTTTTTAGGGTTGTGTATGGTTTATACTCCTTTCTCATTACACTGGTTATTCACTCATGATTGGGTCATGTCGATTGTGATTTCCTGAATTTTTGCTGGTTGGACTTTGTGCGTCCGTCGCTTCGATGTTTCTTTAAATGACTAATGTCCTCCCGTGATCCACCATCTTGTCTTCTTTCATATTTTCTTTCTCACTTCCTTGAATGGTTCTCCCTCTCTTGCTCGTTCTTTCTCTTTGCAGCTTTCATTTCTTCGAGGGAAATATGTTTCTATGTTATTTTCAATAGGACCGCTATGCCTTTTGGAGGTTCCAAGTTGAGGGCATTGAATAAGGTGCCTTTCTTCAATCCGGCAACGAAAGTTGCAGCGGCCGTGTCGTCGTTGCATCCATCAATCATTTGTTAGCTCGTTGGTGAAGTGAGTAACATACTCCTGTATTGTTCTTCTGACTTCTGTAAGATGTGCAGAAGGTAGTGGGGTTTTTTCCTCATCCACTGGCTCCCAATGAATCTGGTAATGAAAGCAGTGGCTAAGGCCTGGAAAGAATCTATTGACCTTGGTGGCAGGCTGTTGAACCAATTCATTGTTGTGGATGTGAGGCTGGTTGGGAATGTGAGGCACGAGATCAACTCCGTAGTTTCTTTTAGAGCCATCCTGTGGTGAAAGTCTTAGGTGATCAATTGGGTCGGTGGTACCATCGTACACTTTGAATTTTGGCGGAGTGAATTTCTTTGGTATTGCCTTCTTCATGAGTTTGTCAGAGAATGGTGGCTTTCCAACTCGTATAGTACGTTGGGAGCCGTGACTCCGATCCTAAAAAGGATCCTGTTTACGTCTCCTTAGTGATGAGCCTAGTTCGGGCCTTTATAATTGGCCTCATTTTTTCTGGGCTTTATGGGCTGCTCAATAGGTTGGGCACTGTATTCTCATGATGGGTCTTCATGTTATGTGTATGATCGTGATGATCGGTCTTTTTTGATGTATCATCAATCATAATCACAGTAATTGTCTGCCAATGTGATCTTAACAATTGTAGAAATTCTACATTTGTTTGAAACAGAATCAAGTTTTTGCCCAAATGCAGCGGAACGTGCGAGGCTAAGAGACATCCTCGCATGAGCTGCTACATTTGGGTAAAAACTAGACTTTAGCCATTTTTTTAATTTTTTTGTTTGAGCCAAATTTTAATTTTTTGTAATTTCTATGGTTTAAATACTCTTAACAAATAAAATTTATTGCCAATCCACATTTTGGACAAGAAATATGGATGTATACCTAAACCATAGAAATTACAAAAATTTTAAATTTGGCTCAAACAAAAAAATTAAAAAAATGGACAGAGTCTGGTTTTCACCCAAACGCATCGGCTCCTGCGAGGATGTATCTTAGCCTCGCACGTTCCGCTGCGTTTGGGAAAAATAGGCGATGTTGGACAGGGTCGCATAAGCCGTTGTGATTTTGTTTATTGTATTCGCATTTTAGTCTGTGAAACTGCAAATGGAAGTGTTTTTGTTGTGTTTTTATATACTATACATGAAAATATTATAAGCAATAAAAATGCAATTGCAAATACTCATAAAAGGCTTTGACGTCTAGTCTAAATAGAAGACTAATTCACAAGCATTTACAAACTAAAGTTCCTATACAGTCGAAAATAATGTTTTCTGCATTCTTGGCTATCTACACAAGCTAACTGCATTATATAACCAGCATCCCAAAATTCCTATATATACAAACTAAACATATGGGCATCTCGGATCATACACCAACATTTACAATTGCCTATATTTACATTTACAGTCGAAAATAGTGTTTTCAACATTCTTTTTACAAACTGAGGCGGTAATTGTGTTCTTGCTACCATCGACACATTTCCTATATGAGAAATTTGGTGTGTCATTTGTTGTGCCAATCATTTGTGTTTTGGAATAGGACCATCTGTTTTCTTTACCAGACAAATTTGAGTGACTTTAAAAAATATGGGAACTCATACTCGTCCAAATCTCTGAGGGTGTGGGTTCCTCACTTGCAAGAACCTCTGCGAGGGACAAATTTTTTTTGCCCTCATGGAGGTTTCGGCGAGTGTGAGTTACCCACTCGCAGGAACTGCCGCGAGGCGAAGGAGAAAAAAGGGCAAAAAAAATGAGGGGGAAAAGAGAAAAAAAAATCAGAGAAGAAGAAGAAGATGGGAGGAGGTGGGATGAGAGGTGGTGGTGGTGGTGAGGATAATGAGAGGTGGTGTCGTGGTGGTGATTGAATAATAATAATAATAATAATAATAATAATAATAATAATAATAATAATAATAATAATAATAATAATAATAATAATAATAATAATAATAATAATAATAATAATAATAATAATAAGGATGAGGAGTGGTGGCAGTGGCGAGGAGGTGGTGGTGAATGGAAGAGGAGGAGGAGAGATGGTGGTGGCATGGTGGTGATTGAAGAAAAAGAAAGAAGGAAGGAAGAGGAGTGGCGACAGTAGTGAGGTGGAGGAGAGGTGGCGGTGGTGATTGATGGAGAAGAAAGGGAGAAAGGAGAAGAGGTTAGGGATTATTTTTATATAGTGGTGGTGTCCTTCAGTAGAATTGGTGGTGTTATTTAGTAGGGGCCATATGCAAAAGGCAACTCGTCAATTGTCCTACAACATTCAAAACATTACTAGCTAAAACATATCAAATTGTTTTGTAATAACAACATCTACGTATGTTTGATTTTGGTAAAGCAATAAATCTATCCTAAAAAGAACAATACAAATCGTCATCACTCCCACTATTAGCAAGGTAGTGTGTCACGCTCACTATTAGCAAGTTGATTTGCATGTGTCACAGGATTGACAACATCATTATAAAACCATAATAAAACACATGGTGAAACTAAATAATAACAATGTGACGTGAATGCAATAAATAAATATAGAGATTCGTTTATGCATATCACATCCAATAGTACTGAGAAACATAGAGGGTGTTTGTTTTTGTTTCCAAATAGATTCATAAGTCTTAATAAGAAGTGGGACACCCTGTTTAAAGCATTTGTTTAGTTATGATTAGAAGTTAAACTTCTTATTGGAGTAAGCAACATGGGATGTTAATCACTTAGCACTGAATGCTGACTCAAAAATTATTCCAATAGTAACCTTAAAATAATTGTGTAATGACAATTGCTGCCCCCATCTTCTTAAAAACAAGTAGGGCAAAATTTTTACGGCATGCCTTTATTTTCTTCACCAAGCAATACTCTTCTACCTACATTCACAAGGACTCTTCAACGACCAGAAACTTGTCTCGTTTCTCTCCTTCACCTTTGTCTTCAACATCATTATCTCTTCAACTCTCCCTCTCATCTATAATTTCAAGTTTTCATTATGTAGCATGTAGCTTTTATTCCATGTCTTTTAGTATGTCTTACATGTATGTTAATACCCTGTTGAAGATTCTAAATTATGAGGTTTGATAAGGAAGTATTGTGGAAAGCATTCATGTGACAACTTGTGTGGGTGGGCTCTGAAGCTGACGAGCTACCATGTGTGGGTGGGCTTTGAGGTTGACAGGCTACGATGTGTGGGTGGGCTCAGAAGCTGGCAGACTACCTAGGTGTTATAGTCTCATATCGCCTGGGTGATGGAAGGGTATGTGTTATATATGTGCGTGGTTGGATCCCCTTGGTATGACGTGTTTTAAAGCCGTGAGGGTGGTTAAGCCTAGAGCGGACAACATCGGATCATGTGGATCGGGTTGTTACATAATGGTATCAGAGCCGGACCCAGTCGGAAGTGTTTCAACGAAGACGTTGGGCCCCTGGGGGTGGATTGTGACAACCTTGTGTGGGCAGGCTCTAAGGCTGACAAACTATCATGTGTGGGCAGGCTTTGAGGCTGGTAGACTACCTAAGTGTTATAGTCCCACATCGTCTTGGTGAGGGAAGAGTATGTGTTATATATGTGTGAGGTTGGATCCCCTTGATATGATGCATTTTAAAGCCGTGATGGTGGTTAAGCCCAAAGCGGATAATATCGGACCATGTGGATCGGGTCGTTACAGACTGTGATACCCTTGTGTCGTCGAACCTGAGGGGAAGGTGCGGGAGAAGCCCAAGAGTCTATGGATATCAAGAGGTTTGACAAGCTACAAAAGGGAGATCACAGTCCCACATCGCCTGAGTGCAAGAGGGTGATGTACTAAATAGTTACGAGTTTGGATCTACAAAGTACTACGCATTTTAAAGTCGTGCGGGCATTGGGTCCAAAGCGGACAATATAGTACTCTGTGGATCGGGTCGTGACAGAATGGTATCGGAGCCGGACCCGATCAAAAGTATGCCAACGAGGAAGTTGGGCCCTTGGGGGGTGGATTGTGACAACCTTGTGTGGGCGGGCTTTGAGGCTGACGAGCTACGATGTGTGGCCGGGCTTTGAGGTTGGCAGACTACGATGTGTGGACGGGCTCAGAAGTTGGCAGGCTACCTAGGTGTTATAGTCCCACATTGCCTGGGTAAGGGAAGAGTATGTGTTATATATGTGCGAGGCTGGATCTCTTTGTATGACGTGTTTTAAAGCCGCGAGGGTGGTTAAGCCCAAAGCGGACAATATCATACCATATGGATTGGGTCGTTACAATCGAGTCAAACTAAAAACAGAAACTTCAAATTAACCGAGCTGTTGTGTTAATGAAGTAAAAGTTGGACGAACGAGTCAACCAAATGAAATGACTTCGAGTCGACCAGAGTGTCGCACAAAACGAAGCAAGAGTTGGACACCTAAGTCAAACTAAAAACAGAAACTTCGAATCGATTGAGGTGTCGAGTTAACGAAATAAAAGTTGAACAAACGAGTCAACCAAATGAAATGACTTCGAGTCGACCAGAGTGTCGCACAAAATGAAGCGAGAGTTGGACACTCAAGTCAAACTAAGAATAGAAACTCCGAATTGACCGAGGTGTCGAGTCATTGGAGTAAAAGTTTCAACTAAATGAAATGACTTCGAGTCGACTAGAGTGTCACACAAAATGAAGTAAGAGTCAGACGCCCGAGTCAAACTAACACGGAAACCTCGAATCAACCAAGACGTCAAGCTGACGAAGTAAAGGTTGAATGGACAAGTCAACTAGGTAAAGTGTTTTCGGGAAGACTAGAGCGTTGCACCAACGAAATAAATTGAACGAACGAGCCAATTGATCAAAACAACTCCGTGTCACAATGAGTTAGCAAAGTAAGAGACCAGGCAGATAATTCAACAAAGTAGAAGATAAGCTAACAAAGCAAATTTCCACAAAAATTCGGAGATAATAAAACACAAGATCAAACAATGACAGATGAACAAAGTCGATAAAGGAGCTAATTATTCAAAATCCGTTCGATTACAATGGAAGACTAAGGGGAAAGATTTATTACATCCTCAACAATACCACCTGCAGGAGCCGGATCAACAATGAGGACTCCCTCTTCAAAAGGAGGAGGCAGTTCTTCAACCATTAGGACACTCGAAGGATCTTCAGCGGCACCTTCCACGTCCTCGAAAGTCTGATGAACCAGCTGATGATATTGGGTCAAGTCAACACCAAGATCCTCGATATAATCCAAAAGTTCAGTCCGACCATCAACAACGCATTGCCAATCTGCCACCTCCATGACACGGAGTCTATTTTTAACAGAAGCAAACTCACTTCTTACCGCAATAAGTTGGCCCTCGGCATTAGTGAGCATCATAAAGGAGACAACCTTGACCTCGTCAAGCGAAGACAACAATTGCTCCATCATTTTCTCAGAAATATCGCGATTGTTAGAGTGTTCTATCATGGCTCGTGCGACCTCATCATGAAACGCATTCTCAAAAGAAAGTTTTTTCTCCACATCGAGCAAATGTGTGCAGATGCCTTCTAGGTCAGCTCTCAGGGATTCGAGCACGACCACAGATCGATCCCGTGCACCCTCCACCTCGGCCAACGACACCTGAGCAACCTCAGCCGCCTTGGTTCGTTCAGAGCATCACACTTTTAACGCATCATACTGGTAAAAAACATGGGAGAACACCAGCAGCAGCATGGAAAACTTCATTTCCAAAGAAATTATAAGACTGTGATTGACCTGATGACTCAAGCCCATCACTCCTTCATAGGCAAGCTGAGTCATCCCCTCCATTACAAGCCTAACACCATCTTCAATATGAAGGTTTGAATTCAAGAGGGACATCGAGGGCCTCTCCACCGACCGCCTATGCCATTCATTTATCAGCTAGCGTACACCATCCTACATGCCAAGACGAGAGAACCAACAGAACTTTCCATCCAATTTAACCCGGATCTCCTCAGAAGTAGGTTCATTCCAACTGACCCGCGAATGAAGAACGCGAGGATAAGGTAGTATGGAGGGACCACCACCACCCATGACCAGGAAAGACGAAGGAACGATGGGAGAACCTCTATCATCCTCTCGTCGCTCGGCAAGAACAGAATGAGTGGCAGCAGAAGGATTCAAGTAAGTTGCAAGTGGAGGAACCTCCATCCCTTCGTCAGCAAAAGGGGAAGAAGGAGGACAAGACTGCAACTCGGGAACCCGATCATGACTGACGAGCTCTTTAGATTGAACAACAACCAATTGGAGCATCTTGTCGTCCAAAGATCGGGGATCATCATCAGAACACTTAACAACATCAAGACCACCATAAACAAAGAAAAACTTTTTTCCCCGTTGTCCACCGGACGAACGGTATCCTTCTCAGTCCTCTCCAAAGCAAGCTTCATCTCTTATGCCTCATGCAGAGAGCAACGATCCTCCCTCGAAGGATCTCTATCCACAAAATCTGAATAGAGAATCGTGCGACGCATAGAATCAACAAGCCATTTCTTCTTCGGCACACGGTCAGAAGACGAAAACACCCGCTTCGACGGACTAACAGGCATGACTACTTTTCTTTTTTTAGGACCAGTAGCATTACGAACATGAGCATTGAGATCCGTAACATCAGAGCTCACTTTCCAATCAACGACCACTTCATCGCCGACACCACGGGTAACAATCTCCGCAGCCTGCCTCTCGGTCAACGAAGCCCTTTCAGTCTTATTCATGACGTATAGACCACTGCGCCTCACCTTATTATCAGTAAGGAAGGAGTCCAATGGAACTACCGGAAGCCCTAGAAAGCGCTCACTAATAATATGCTATTTAGCAATCAATTTCATATTCCGATGCTTAATAGGAAAAGGACCTTACTATCGAAAGACCCCGCAAATTAAAGTAGCCAGAACCAACAGACGTGTAAAACCAATCCCACGACTAGCCCATAATGTCATCATTAAGATTACTAAAACACGCAGAAGAAACATGTATGGTTGGGCCTCACGCTGACCCCCACCAAAGAGTGCAAGATTCGAGGGGTCAAAAAGATACCAGAAAGAATGGCCCTAGCATATGTGGAAACCATAACCCTCCAACCGTTCAAACCCATCTGAGTAGGAGGAATACCCAAAAAGTTCAGATATGACCATAACTGCTCCGAAACAGGGAATCAGAGATTGACGTAGAACATGCAAGGATAAAGTGCGATATATTTTTTCCTCGAGCAACAAGGACTGTCGTTTTCGCGAGAAATAATGATTTCAAGGTCGCCAGGCAAAGAATAGTTGGAACAGACACTATCCAGGGTATCTTGAGAGGCTTTGTTTGGAGAAAAATGAGCTTCACAAGTAGAAAACTAATTACCAACCAACATGTTGCCAGCAGGCATCGTAAACATGGAAGAAGGAATGAGGAAAAAGAGGCAATAGAGGAAAAAAAATAACACTAGCAGCAAAGATGGCGTAAATAAAAAAGAAGAGTGGGCACAAAACCTTTTAAACAATTGGGAAACGAAGAGATCGCTCACAGAGCGACGTATGGGACATAATGGCACACTAAAAATGTGCGTGAAAACGAACAGACAATGAAATAACCGAGACGATCATGAAACTAAAAGTTATTAAGCATCAAGTTCAGTGCAAAAGCACAATTGAAATACCAACCGCCACACAGTTAGTGGATATGTAAACATACCCACTAACTAAGGGGGGAATAACTGATGATACATAAAAAAAGACCGATCATCATGGCCGTACACGTAGCACGAAGACCCATCACGAGAATACAACGCCCAACCTATTGGGCCAGCCCAGGAAAAATGAGTCCAATTATAAAGGCCTGAACTAGGCCCATCACTAAGGAGACATAAACAGGATCCAAATTCAGGCCCAAACAAATCAAAGCCCAAGTCCAGGCCCGACACGAGTTTCCTCATAAATAAGGAGAACGTTGGACCAAGAAAGAGCCGTGGAGTGGTTTACGCCTACACGAACGGATCTCCATTAAAGAGGAGACAGTTACAAAACATATAATTTTGTTGCGCCTGACATGCTTAAGTCACACAGAGAGTTAACCACGACCATTATAAAAGGTAAAGGGAATATTCGACAAATGTATGCAACTTTAACTGAGTTTTGTCCAGATTTATTTCCTTTTTCCAACAGAGTTACCGACTTAAGCATCGGAGTGTCTTCGACCACCAAAAAGGTGGTCATTGGCAGTCGAACAGTGGTTTTTTCAGGTCAAACTCACAGGAGGACGATTTTTGGACGCATCAATGATTATTGAGCTCGCATGTGCCATTGCGTTTGGGTATCTCAGGGAAGGAATGGTCGTTATACTCCTACTATTTCCCATTTTTCCTTTGTCTATGAGATTCAATCAGCCTTTTAGGAAGTGCTAATGCATACATGGGAAAACCACCATGGTTGCATAATCACACAAATTACTTGGGAAGACAAATATAATTACTTGGGAAGACAAATGTCATTTAAGTTGAGCATTATAAAAGGGGAGAGTCTATTAGTATTCATCACCAATTTAAGAGAAATAAGATAAGATGAAGAGAAAAATGTCAATGTTCAAAGAAGAAAATTTAGACGAAGAATGTGGTGAAATGGGCAATTTGGAAGATGACTCTTTCTGTTATGAGGACCCTCACTCGTCATCGTCTTCAAATCATAAGGAAGAACAGTCAAAGGAGGAAGAAGACAGTGAATCATCATCGCCCTCTGATGAAGACGATGATGATGGTGATGGTAAGAATTCGTTAGTGGACCACTACTCCTTCGACGAAAGAGGACGATGATGATGGTGATGCTGGGAATTAGTTAGTGGACTACTACTCCGACAAAAAGGGTCGCCGGCGTCACCCCTTGAAGGACTTTGTAGAACGCCTCCAAGACAATTAATGTGTTTTTTTTGTATTTTGTTTTGTAATATTTAAAAATATTAATGCAAATATTAATGTTTGTTTTTGTATTGTAATATTTTTTTTGTAATTCTAAAATTCCAATTTGTGTTTGTTAATTCATGATATTTTGTTGCGTTGAAAATAAGAGAAGAAGAAAAAAGAAAATAAGAGAAGAGAAGAAAAAAAAACACATAAGATGAAAGAGGAGAAGAGAGGGAGAGAAGAGAAGGTGGATGAGAAGGCCGACAGTGTGGTGGTGCGGTTGATGTGGCAGGGTGGTGGTGCGATCGATGGTGACGGTGTGGTGATGGTTATTGATGGAGAAGAGAGGGAGAAAAGAGAGAATAGAGCTTAGTGTTTTTTTTTCCTTTTATTGATGTTGTCCTTCAGTAATGGTGGTGTCATTCAGAAATGTGGTGAATTTCTTCAAAAAGTAAGGGGTTGGTGGCAGGGGTGGACCTACTAAGGGGCGAGGGGCGAGGGGCGAGGGGGGGGGGGGGGGGGGGGCAGCTGCCCCTCCTCAACTTTTAAAATAATTTTATTATATACTTAACTTTTAAAAAATCAATTTTATAATGTATAATACAATATGTAAATTGTTCATTCAACTATTTTTACATTTTTCTATTGGTGTAGTGGTTGGAAATTTGCAAACTTTTGTAAACAACTCGAGTTTGATACTCATTGAGCACATATTTTTTTATGGTATTCACCATACAATTTTATGGTTATTGATAATTACTATTTTTATCATTGTTACTCGCCTAATTTTTTTTTTTTTCAATTTTCAATATAATTTTATAGTAATTGCAAACAATAAAATAATTGTTTAGTTTAATAAAAAATTATTTTTGGTCATCTTGGAGCGTATGATTTCTTTATATTTATACAATTTTGTCATTGTGACATTCCCCTATTTTTTGTTTTAAACGCAATTTTATATGTAATTGCAAACATTAAAGCATTGAATTGCTTGTTCACAAGTGGCGTAAAACCTCCAACCAAAAAAATATTTGAAATTAATAACTAAAATAATAACTAAAGAATTCAATGAAAATATATGTCATTAGCCAACTCGTAAAAAATTTGAGTCTCATATAAACATTTTTCGATGAAATTGTATTAGGATCTTATTATGTTCATAAATTTTTGATTTTTTTTAGCTTCAATTAGATATTTATCCTAATTATTTTGTAATTTTAGTTATATATTCTAGTTATTACTCTCATTTGCCCCTTGCTAAGGTTATTGATATTGTGACCTTATTTTGGCTTAAAATTGGATTACACTTAATTTAATTTGGTATATGCAATGTAATTTTATAGTTGTATTTTTCTTATTTTACTAACTCGGGTAGAATATATATATATTTTTTGCTTGCCATTTCGCCCCTCCTTGACTAAAATTCTGGGTCCGCCACTGATTGGTGGTGTCTATCAATAGAAGTGGTGATGTTATTTAGCAAGAGCCTTTGCATATTTCAAATAAAGTTATATGTTACTCGTACGATTTAGGGTTGTTCATGGTTGAATATGTTTGGACCCAAGTGCAAGGCCCGGTCCAAGCGATACCTGAGGGCGTCAATCCATTCCTGGTTACCCAGGAAGGCAGCCCTAAAACCCAGTTGGGTCAGACTCAATGAAGCGGGCGGGAGATGTGATGATTCTATTCTAGAAAGGGCAACTTGAGATTTAGGGCTCAGTGAGACGCACCTATTTCTACTTCATTCCTTGGCTTCGCTACGAGGTTCCAGGCGCTCTCTCTCTCCCTCACTCTTCTTCGATCTGATCTTGTTTGTATCAATCGAAAATGGCGTTAGCCTTTGATGAGTACGGACGGCCTTTCATCATCTTGAGAGAGCAAGAGCAAAAGAGCAGATTGAGAGGTTTAGATGCTCAGAAGGCCAATATATCTGCTGGAAAGGCTGTCGCTCGCATCCTCCGCACTTCGCTTGGTCCTAAGGGCATGGACAAGATGCTTCAGAGTCCCGATGGCGATGTCACCATTAGTAACTTCCAATCTCTTACCCCACTCTATCCATCACTTCAAATTTTTTTTAATCTTATTACCTCATCTTGCAAAACTTGTATTTCTTCTTCTTCTTCTAGTTTCTGACATTCTTCAGTTACTTTGAAACTCATCCTAGTTATTTAAATAAGTTTCACATCTTCTGCAAAGCATTTTAATTATGTATCTGTTTGTTTAGTTTCTTTCATGATATTCATAGTTGACAACTAGGGATCAACCTTGTTAAGTGGTAAAAGTTTGAATTTTGGACTTGGAAACCCTAGCTTTATTATTATTACTATTATTTAAATGGTTAATTGTCATGCAAGTATATTTGAGGTTATCGTGTACTTGAATACTCTGCTCTGCGTTTTATATCTTTGGCTGATACTACAATCTTGTATGAACGACTCTTGGATAGGTTTAGTATCTCATACATTAACCTGTACCATGACAAAGATAGTTGACATTGTGGTTCTTTTATCCAACTATTGTTCTGTGCCTTTGCTTGTTGGATCCTCAACCTTATGAGCTTACGTGAATGAATGGGGATGATGTTTTCTTTTTCATTTTTTCGAGATTGTGTGTTGTCTACTGATTACAGATGTTGGTACCAAGGATGAAGTATGGTTTTTTAAACTAACTATAAATAAAAATTCGTTAAATCTTCAAACTAATGATTCTAATGAGTTTATGCATTTATTTTTTGGTTGCCAGCTAATGACGGTGCAACCATCTTGGAGCAAATGGATGTAGGCAATCAAATAGCAAAGCTCATGGTTGAACTATCCCAGAGTCAAGACTATGAAATTGGTGATGGAACAACTGGAGTTATTGTCTTGGCTGGTGGACTTCTAGAGCAAGCTGAGCGATTGCTAGAACGTGGTGTTCATCCTATTCGTATTGCAGAAGGTTACGAGATGGCCTCTAGGACAGCGTATGACCATTTGCAGCAGATCTCTCACAAGTTCGAGTTTGATCTGAAAAATATTGATCCTCTAGTTAGGACTTGTATGACTACTTTATCCTCCAAAATGTGAGTATCTTAACAATTCTTGTTAGTTTTCTCTTTGTCCATATTCAGCACTAGGGCTATGTTTGGCTGCATTGAGTAAGAAAATGCTTAGATGTTGCCCTCATTGAAAGCCATTCACAAGCAATTCTTATTAGTTTTCTCGTATGTACTGAATCGATTTTTGACCACTTTGCATCAATTGTCTTTTAAAATAATGCATTTATCAACTTCCACAGTAGAAAATAGCTTTTCATGGAGAATTGGAGATCAGAATATCAAGTATATTTATGAGTCGTGTATAAGAGCATCTCCAATGGGCAAGCTCAAAAGCTAGATTTGGGGTTTGAGGGTCATTTTCATGCTCCAGTCGATAGTCAATGGCCCAAAGCTCAATGGGTTTGATGTTTCAGCCCAAACATTGCCGGAAAAGTTTTTGGGCTTGGTTCCTTTGATTGGAACTAGATGCTCCAAATAGTCCCGAGTTTCTGGTCAAAATGGCAATTAGTACAAACATGGTTACGTGCCCCTCAAAATAAATATTTTGACCAATTTATCATCAATAAAGTTTTGTTAAATGGCCCATTGGAGCACACCCATGCTCAACCTCAAATGAGTCCACCCTTTTGAGTTTGAGGATGATCTCTCAGTAGAGATGCTCTAAATGACTTCCAATTGGATTTGCATGTATAATGAATAGTTCTGAAGAAAATTTCTCATTCTTTCCGAACATGGCCCAAGTATAAATTGATCACACTTAAATGTTTCATTTTGTTGTGGAGTCTGTATCATGAATTTTTCTGTATCAAAGTTACATTCGCAACCTTATCCATGATCTGCATTAAGAGCTGAACGTTGGTAATATGATCACCTGAAAATTGTCCTTATAAGTTTTGATATTGCTACTTATGGATCATGAAAATGTTCTTTGCTGCTGTTATGCTAATTTTTGTTCCGTCTCTGATGACATTTTATACTTTGGCTGAGTTGATTTATTTTTCTTATGATTTGCCTGTTGTGGAGTTCAAAACTTTGAAATTATTTTGAGTTTCTTAATACGTTATACTTTATTTGTCCTTAGTAATTTAGAACCTTACAATTGAAATCGAGTAAAAAATGCTTTGTCAGTGTTACATTCATTATCATCGTAATCTTCAAAGCCCATTCCCGATACTCTCGGGGTTGGCTACATGTGTTTAGTTTTTCAAGCAATGCGGTCTTCCCACATGTCCTCACCTAGTTCAAGCTCAAGGATGTCTTCCTTTACCAATTTCATTTAAGTTTTCAACGGTCGTCCTCTCCATATAACCTTCCACTAACTTGCCAATCTAGACATTTTCTAATTGGCATCGTGTTTGGTCTCCTTCGTATGTGACCATGTAAAACGCCTTTATATAATTTTGTCCTCTATGGGCGCTATATCTAAGTATCTCCTAATATTTTCATTCCTAATTTTATCCTTACGGGTTTTACCATCCATCTTAACATACGCATTTCTGCTAACGCCATCCTATACGTATGTTGTCTCGTAGTAGCTCAACATTCTGAACAGTAGAGCATAGCTAGTCGAACAATTGTATTATAACATTTTCCTTGTAGCCTTGCAGGCATCCTTCTTATGCATAATACTCTTGACTTCATTATCCATTTGGTCCAACCAGTTCTAATCCTATGGTCTACACCTCCAATGGCCCCATTTTTTTGAATTATGGATCCTAGATATCGAAAAGCCTCGCACTGTGGAACCTCTGCGTCTTCGATCTCAATTTACTCTTCCCTTTTGATTCACAACCAAAGTGCACACTTTCTGGCTTGGTCTCCTCCACACGTGACCAAATCATGTTAAATGCCTTTATTTAATTTTGTCCTGTATGGGAGCTACATCAAAGTATCTCCTAATTTTTTCATTCCTAATTTTATCCTTACGGGTTTCACCATCCATCTTAACATATGCATTTCTGCTATCGCCATCCTATGCGTATGTTGTCCCGTAGTAGCTCAACATTTTAAACCGTAAAGCATGGCTAGTCGAACAATTGTAGTATAATATTTTCCTTGTAGCCTTGCAGACATCCTTCTATCGCATAATACTCCTGACTTCATTCTACATTTGGTCCAATCAGTTCTAATCCTATGGTCTACACCTCCAATGACCCCATTTTTTTGAACTATGGATCCTAGATATTGAAAAGCCTCACACTCCGGAACCTCTGCGTCTTCAATCTCAATTTACTCCAACCTCTTGATTCACAACCAAAGTGCACACATATATTCTGTCTCCGAACGACTAATTCTAAAACCCTTACCCTTTAATGCCTCCTGCCACTTATCTAATTTCTGACCTAAACCTTCACTAGTCTCATCAATTAAGACAATATCATTTGCAAACAACATGCACCAAGGTACATTTTCTTGAAGATGTCTCATCAATTCATCCGTGACCAAAGCAAAGAAGTATGGGCTTAAGGCCGACCCTTGATGTAGTTCTACTGATACTGGGAATTCACTGGACATCCCGCCTATTGAGCGAACATTTGTTTTATCCCCTTCATACATATCCTTAATGATATCGACATAACATTGAGACATTTTCTTCCTCCCAAACACCCACCAAATTAACTCTCCGAGGACTCTATAATCTACTTTCTCCAAATCAATAAAAATCATATGCAAACTCTTACATTCTTCTCCATATTTTTCTATAATTTGCCTAAGCAACAAGATAACCTCCATAGTAGACCTACCTGGCATAAATCCAAATTGATTAGTGGTTAAACTCCTAAATCTTCACTCTATGATCCTCTCCCAAAGTTTTATTGTATGACTCATAAAATTTATCCCTCTATAGTTCGAGCAGTTCTGAATATCCTATTTGTTCTTATAAATTGGTACCACAATGCTGTGCCTCCACGAATCCGACATTTTTTGTTTCCAAAATCTTATTAAAGAGTCTAGTTAGGAATTGAATCTCAACTTCTCTCAGACATTTCTACGCTTTAATTGGTACATCATCCAGTCCAACTGCTTTCCCTGTCATTTTTTTGTTTTTTAAAAGTTTCTCATACTTTGCTACTAACTCTGCGATGGAACACGAGATGCCTCCCTTCCTGTGAAGCATACTCTTCTAAGTTTAAGTCCCTTACATGTGTGCCATTGAGTAGGTTCGAAAAATAATCCCTTCATCTATCTAAAATAGCGTTATTCTGCATTAAAAGTCTTCCATCCTCATGCTTTTGCAATGAAATGGTCATAAATCCTACCATTCTCGGATTCATTTTCATTGCTAAGCGGAATATGGATTGAGCGAAACAAAAGGCTCTTCCAAGGCACACTCAAGATTGTAAGAAATGTAAGAATTGTTCTGGTGGGTGTATTATTCTTGTTGTGCCTTCATCTGCTTGGCTAAATGGCTAGTGATACATAATTTCCACACCTAGTTTTACATCTGGAGGATACGAGGAATGATTAAATCTATTTTACTGTTTTAAATTGAGATCCACCCTACTTTGTTTACATTTCATTATCAATTAATAGCAGTTTTACTTAAATTTTTGCGAATGAATGTTCTGACTTTTTCACATTTTCTTGCAGTGTCAATCGATGCAAGCGCACATTGGCTGAGATCGCTGTTAAAGCTGTCTTGAGTGTAGCAGATTTAGAGAGGAAAGATGTCAATTTGGACCTGATTAAAGTAGAGGGAAAAGTAGGAGGTAAGTTGGAAGATACTGAGCTAATTTATGGGATTATTGTTGACAAAGACATGAGCCACCCACAGATGCCAAAACAAATTGAAAATGCAAAAATTGCTATTTTGACTTGCCCATTTGAGCCACCGAAGCCCAAGACCAAGCATAAGGTTGACATCGACACTGTTGAGAAATTCCAGACATTACGCAAACAGGAAATGAAGTATTTTGATGACATGGTTCAAAAGTGCAAGGTAAATGATGCAGTCCCTTTGCATGAAATTAATCGGATTATCATACTCAATACGTGGGTTGTTGACTTGTTTCTTTAGATGCCATTAAATATGATCCAAAGCTTTGTATACCTTTTTTTGGCAGTCTTTTGGAGGACTACCTTTTCTTTTGGTACCTTTCGAACTAAGTCTTGCATGACCTCTAGCATGTGCAGGTTGGTGTTGTGTTGTGTGTGTGTGTGTGTGTGTGGGGGGGGGGGGGGGGGGGGGGGGGGGGGGGTGTCTAGGCATGCTTCAACGGCTGAATTACTATGCCACTTGATTGATGCCATATCCTATTTACATGCGCTGTTATCTTCGAACATTTAATTTGTTGGAAAAATATCAACTTGCCCATTTAATAACTCGCTGATAGCTCTTCATTTAGTGATGATGCTATTTTCCTTCCACATTTCCTTCATCAAGCGTTGATATGTTGACTGTGACAATCTCATTTAGTCCGTGTTTGTCATTCCCATTTTGGTTGTGTCAGACAACCTTCATTACCCCTTGTCACGACTAATACCTTTCTGATATATCCCAAACCAGCCAATGATATGTATTGCAACTTGCAACAACAACTACCGTACATCCCACTCTTTTGTTTTTCTTGTGTTCTGTTCCTGGAAATTGATAATGGCGCCACTACTCTCTCTTGAGCTCTCAACTGTCTTCACCCCTTTCCTGCAAGTTTTGTACAACTAAAGTACCATGTATGCTAACAAGGGTGGAGTTCATTATAGAGAAAGAGTGGTGAGTGGTGGGGTGTTGACTCGCCAACATGTAGTACTTGTCTGACTGAAGGATCAAGGGTTGTTTCAGGGATCTTTCCATTGATGTAGTTATTATTCTTTTTATTTTGTTTTCTGTAGAACAACTCTTGACTTGTCTGATGTTAATTTCTTGTCAGTTAGCCTGTGTTATGCATTAGTTTGGGACTTATGTTATTCAGTCATTTACATTATTCAGTCATTTACAGGATGTTGGCGCAACCCTAGTTATCTGTCAGTGGGGTTTTGATGATGAAGCAAACCATCTTTTGATGCATAGGAACTTACCAGCGGTCAGATGGGTCGGAGGAGTAGAACTGGAGCTGATTGCGATTGCAACAGGTTTGTGTAAATTCCGTTGTATCTGAGTTACTATACAAAAAATTTGGATGTCTCTATGTAGTAATTTACTTCTATCTTCATTGACTCCTTAGGTGGGAGAATTGTGCCAAGGTTCCAGGAGTTGACTCCAGAAAAACTTGGAAAGGTATTTTTCTGTTATTACAGTTACATTTTTTTAAATACTGACAGAAATGTGAATAAGTGATGTTAGCGAATGCGTTGGTTTCTTCTGAATCATCTGCAAGTCGTCTTTGGAAAGGAACTGGACTAGCACATGTATAACCTCATCAATACAAAATCTAGATGGCTGCCACCGCTTAAATTATTTGTGGTGTAATAAATTGGAAACCAGATATTTAATTGTTATTGTATCTCTTTTTTTGTGCCATTTTCTAGAAGGCATAAGCATCAGAACCTAAGACAAAACTCTGATTGGAACCCCATTGTTATGATTACAGATCGTGTGATTGGTAAAACTCTACAAATGAGTTTCTTATTGTTTTTACTTGTCAAAGGTTTGTTGCTCATTAATCACTACTAACCTGTATCTTATTTTGTGGGATAACTAGAATCACTGTTAACTTGGCAATTGAGTATGAATGTTCTTATATTGTCATTATCCCTCGACACTCGCTAAGATTTGTTTATGCTGTTTGATTTCATCCATTCAGGCTGGCTTAGTAAGAGAAAAAGCATTTGGAACAACGAAAGATCGAATGCTTTATATTGAACATTGTGCAAATTCAAGAGCTGTTACCATATTCATTCGTGGGGGTAAGGTTTCAAAACTTGGACTATGCTTTTGTTATTCTGTGTGTATCGTCTTCACAACACAGGCTTGTCATGTTGTCATTATTTGAAAGATGGTTTCTTGGACTATATGATAACTCATGCCATTTTTTTAGGTAACAAGATGATGATAGAGGAGACTAAGCGCAGTATACATGATGCTTTATGCGTGGCAAGGAATCTCATTCGTAACAACTCCATTGTCTATGGTGGTGGGTCAGCTGAGATCTCTTGCTCCATTGCTGTAGAGGCTGCTGCTGATAGATATCCTGGAGTTGAGCAGGTAATACAAGTATTTTTTTGGTTTTTCTTTTCGCATTTAAGTATTATGAACTTCTACTTGACTGTATATTTCATTACTGCAGTATGCAATAAGGGCATTTGCAGATGCTTTGGATTCTATACCAATGGCTTTGGCAGAGAATAGTGGACTTCAACCCATTGAAACACTATCTGCTGTTAAATCTCAGCAGATCAAGGTAAGCTGTGTGGCTATTAATCCCTACCCATATCTTCTTTGTTGTTTATAAATATTTTTATTCGCCAATGATGAAAAATAACTAACTTTTCTAATGGTGCTTGCAGGAGAACAATCCATACTGTGGGATTGACTGCAATGATGTTGGGACAAATGACATGCTTGAGCAGAATGTTTTTGAGACCCTCATAGGGAAGCAGCAACAGATCTTGTTGGCCACGCAGGTTGTAAAGATGATTCTGAAGATTGATGATGTGATTTCTCCTACGGAATTCTGATTGATGAGGTGGTGGTATCTATCTCCATGCAAAATTTTGCTAGTCTGGATAGAATGTCAGGATTCACATCTCAAGCGTTAGTTCATATTCAGTTATTTGAGCACTGGAAGGTCTTTCCCTGGCTTGAAAAATATGTTTTGCTTATGAAACAATTGCTGACTTGTAATGGTGTTTTATTACTGCATGTGCATTGTTTCAACTGACTATTCAGAAATGTATAAGGAATTATGAGTACGAGTGTTTTGGATATTTTACGTTCTTTTTGGATCTCAGTGGTTTTCTTTTAGTTTTTGGTAGATGTTAATCACGCCTTCACTGGCATTTATGAAAATTGTGTTAGCTGATTCATTGATTCAGTATATACTTGCATCTTTGACCAAGGATATGATTTCATTGATCGATGGACAATGGAAAGAGTATCTGAAAACTGAACCTTGGACTGTTGACAGAATTGGGCAATTGATATTCAATAGAATCAGTACTTGGCAAAGACGCTTAAGCTAGAAACTATTGTACATTTGTTTCATGATCAGAGCCTTTTTACTTCCATGGTCAGAGTTTACTATTTTCAGGAGATGCAAGCTAAAGCTCCCCCATTATGTTTTTAATGGGGAGCATGGTGCTGAATGCAAGTCTCCGAGCTGCACGATTCACTATTGTAAATGGGAAAGGCATGAACCTGATGTTATAGTCTTGAATACTGATGGTTCTATGGATTTGAACAGGGTCCAACAATCCTTTCTTTTAATGCAGGAGTCCACATGAATTGTATTCTCAAAGTGGAAATTTAAGCAATTGTGCAAGGACTTTTTTTTAATGCAGGAGTTCATATGAATTGTTTCCACTATTTAAAAAGGTAAATATATGACATTGTTTCCACTTTATTTAAAAAAGTAAATATATATATGTTAAAAAAGTAAAAATTTTGTAACTATTTAAAAGTATAAAAATGTGTGACATTGTTTCCACTTTCTCTCTTCTCCTTGTAACTATTTATTTAAAACCTGACACCCTAAAAGGTAGGGGTGGGCATTTCGGACCGAAAATTCGGACCAAACCGATCGGGTCTGATCGGTTTTTTATTAATTATAAATTTTTCGGTTTTAAAACCCGGCCCGACCCGAAGTTTCTGGTCTGGGCCTCTGTTTTCCTTTCTGAAACCCGTCGGGTAATCGGCCCGTTCTTATTGCAACTGCTCCTTGCTATTTCTGGCTTGGTGTGGTTCCTAACATTTTAACAATGATCAAGTCCAAATTGATTTAGGCTTATGGGTTTTAAGATGTCAAAGCCCAAACGTTATCCAGGTTTGTAAGTTTTGCCACCTGATTCAAAAAAATTATCATAAGATTATTTATTATTTTAATTATTGGAGGTAAAAAATTTCATTACTAGTTAAAATTAATTTACATCAGTCTTATATTTACACAAACGGAGGAAGTATATCCCCACACTAACAGCTAGCCGCAGATGCTGAGAATCGAAGGTTTAAAAGATCCAAATGCATTTTATTTGACGCTGTTTCGCTAGCCAGCCTACTGCTTGGTTCCCCTTCTCGCTATGTATGCTTAACCTTTATCTTCGCCAACACGGTTGAGTTGAGGATCGTGGAGCTAGTTATCGTTCGAGGAGGTGGTTGTTTTAGATATAGTTAAATAAAATAATAATAATAAAAATAAAAATAAAAACCCAATGGGCCTCCACTATTAAGCAAAAGATGAACCTGATATTGAGGGAAATAAGAATGGTTTTAGGATAAGCCCAATGGATTGACCCAATTATTTCCCTTCCTGATATTGCAACTTTATATTCTCGTTGTTTATATTTTTCAGGCAAATCTCGTGCTTTATTGACATTGATTCCTGCTCGTCCAGCTGGGTCTAATGGTGGTGTCTTAGAAAATTTTCAGTTCTTATATAATAGGCTGAAATAGACACTACAAAAAAAATTCAATTCAACAACGGCTAAAAACCGTTGCTAATTGTCAAAAAACCGACGCTAGTATTTATTAGCAACGGCTCAACAACTGTCGCAATACCGTGGCTATTTTAATTAGCAACGGAAAACTAACTCGTAGCTAATTCGCAACGGCTAAAAATCGTCGCTAACTCGAAAAATTCCGTCGCTAAAGCTGTTTAAAATTTCGGCTAAAACTGTCGCAAATTGAAAAATAGCGACGGTTTTTGCCGTGGCTATTTAGCGACGGTTTTTTGCCGTCACTAAATTGCAAATCCAATTGACAAAACAGCCACGGTATTTGATGTGGCTATTTAGCGACGGTTTTTGCCGACGCTAAATTGCAAATCCAATTGACAAAACAACCACGGTATTTGCCGTAACTATTTAGGGACAACTTTGTTGCAAATCATATTGACAAAATGAAAATTACAAATTACAAATTACAAATTACAAATGAAAATTCATTTTTTATAATGAAATTAGCTCTTATTGATTGTCCATTCTGAAAATTAATAGAAACTACCAGAACTAAACTTAATTGATCAAAAACATGACAGGAGACTTAATTGATCAAAATTATAACAAAAACTACACTGAATCTCTAGAATATCATACAAAAATTACAAAGAATCCATACAAAAATTACAAAAAACCAAAAAAAAAAATTTCGCTCTATAGAATATCTAATCTGATCTCCGAGATATGAGATTTCAGATCTCTTGCAATAAGGAAAGGCGGGGAAGGGAGGGGAGAGGGAGGTGGCCGGGAGATCTCTGCTGCTGGGGTCTCCTATGTGGGTTTTGGGTCATCGCTAATAAAAAAAATATTTGTAAGCTTAGCGACGGTTTTTTGTCCTAGCTAAATGTTTTTGTTTATAATTAAAAAAAAAAAATCAATTAGCGACGGTTTTGGGCGATCGCTAATAAAAAAAATATTTGTAAGCTTAGCGACGGTTTTTTGTCCTAGCTAAATGTTTTTGTTTATAATTAAAAAAAAAAAATCAATTAGCGACGGTTTTGGGCCGTTGCTAATAAAAAAATCTTTGTAAACTTAGCGACGGTTTGTTTGACGTAGCTAAATGTTATTTTTATATATTTTTTTTGTAAAACTTAGCGACGCCTCATTTATCGTGGCTAAATATTTTTTTGTATATATATATTTTTTTTCAAAAAATCCATTAGTTACGGTATTCTACCGTAGCTAATAATTTTTATTTGTAAAGCTTAGTGACGGCACAAGTGTCGTCGCTAGTATTTTTTATATATTTAAAAAAAAAATCCATTAGCTACGGTATTGTACCGTAGCTAATGAATTTTATTTGTAAAGCTTAGCGACGACACTCGCTAAATGTTTTATATATATATATATTTAAATCCATTAGCGACGGTATTCTACCGTAGCTAATGATTTTTATTTGTAAATCTTAGCAATGGCTAAGATACCGTCGCTAATACAAGAATTAGCGACAGTTTTAAGCCGTCGCAAAATATTTAGCGACGGATTTTTATAATTATGGGTTGAAACAGTATCAAAAACATTAGCGACGATTTTTTGCCGACGCAAATCTTATAATTAGCGACGGTATAAAAAAACCGTCGCTAGTTTCTGTAGCTATTAATGCTTTTTTTTGTAGTGAGACTTTAATAGAGAAGTTTACTATTGATTTCAAATTACTGTTGATTAATATGTTAATATGCAACCATATTAATTTACTGTTGATTAACTTATTGTTACATACTATTAATTTACTGTTGATTAATATACAACCATATCTAAATGTGATATTCGTGTCTACTAGTAGGCTATGCTTTATCAAATTCAACATTACAATTACAGCAAATTACTGGCTGAACTTTGGGCATTACAATCACAACAACCATATCTAAATGTTGTGATTGTTACCTATTAATTTACTGTTGAGTGTTGACTAGGCTTTATCAAATTCAGCACTTTGGGCTGAAATTTGAGCTTTATAAAATTCAATTTGGGCTGAAATTTGGACTTTAAAAAATTCAATTTGAATGTTGCTCTTAAGACCGAGACCGGCCTGAAACCGGCCCAAAATTCGGTTAACCGGGACCTCGATTAACCAGTCAACTCGGTCCGATTTCGGGTCTTATAAACACGGGCTTAAATTTCTCGGACCGATTTTTATTTTTTACATTTTGGGCCGATTACCCGGACTTGCCCAGCCCTACTAAAAGGTTTTGAAGTGCACAAATCACCATTTTGACAAAGATGCGAAAGCTGTGAAAAGAGTGAGGTTTGGGGTGGGTGTGAAATTTGCACACTCAAACAACCCCGGTAAGCCCAAAAAATGTATTATATGTGCACAATATTTTTAGTGGAATGTCAAAAATATGACACTTTGCTAATAGTATGTGTAACGGGATCACGCCATCTCAAATAGCGCGGAAAGTCTGAGCCACTCAATTGGCTAAACACATCCTAACCCTGGTAACTACACCCCTACCCACATTAGTCATTAATTTAAGAGCGCTCTTAATTTAATTCAAATTTTAATTATTTTAAAACACCACTTTTGATAAGAAATAAACCGTACCCCAAAGTCATATGTAAATAAATAAATATATCAACTTGAGAATTTTGCAATTATTTTTCAGAAGAGTTTGGAGGATGCAATAAATATTTCACGTTGTGTTTGGAGGGTGCAATCTTGGTGTATGTGGCACATGAGATTCGTTTGGTAGGTATTATCTACAACTCTTCTAGATGTGCACTGCATCTTCAAGATAGCAATGACTTCCTCTACTTTGTTATTCCCTGATCATTCTCACCTGCAAAACAATCATAAGCATGATTACCCCGTGTTATGAGCCTCCGACGCTCAAATCAGAAGACAACCGAGTGATAATCAGAGAAAAACACTAAAAGTAACGGAAAACTAAGTGATGTTTAGAGATTGAGAATTTCCTAGATCTCTCTTAGAATCCTACTCTTTCGTCGTTAGCCTAACAGATCTATTCATACTACTTTCCTTGCCTACTTGTCCATATCTTACATTTGATGACCTGACAATGGTTCTTGTAAAGTGTGATATGTTTCCGAGTACTGCAATTGTTGACTAGCCTACTTTCGGCTTCATTCCCTATCTTATGACGATAGAGCTGTGTACCGTAGCACCATTCCTGTCTGGTTGACGGAGACCCCCCATTTATCCTAATCCTACGTGTCATGTTTGTATTAACCAATTCTCATTGGATTTGTTCACAGGATGTTTCCATTCGCTATCCAACATAGTTGATCGAATTCCTTTTGTTCGATATGCCTTCGTGTCCGTCTCTGGTTGGTTGGTTCTTTTATTGAGTATGCCATTTTCCTTGCTTCCCACTGGTACTATTCCCTGTTTGTGGCTTTTTTTTTCGTTCGCCTGAGGTGTTAGACTCATTCTCCCTTAGTTGTCTTCCCATTAGTTTGTATTGAGGAATTCTAAATGTCGAGGAAATGGGCGAGGGAAGCGACGTGGCGGGGTGGGGACCGTCCACTCAGCTTGAGATGCACGCACCAAAAACAATGGCATGCATCCCGAGTAGGGTGGACGGTCCCCACCCCGCCACGTCGCTTCCCTCGCCCGTTTCCTCGCTGTGTAGAATCACTCGTTTGTATTTGCTTGGAAAAGAAGGAAAGGGATTTCATATGTCGAGCACGTGCACAAGTTTCCTTCCAAAACTTAAGTTCGCCTGTGAAGATCCTCTGTTGTTGTCGCACGTGTCGAGCATGTATGACTTTTCCCAACGTGTTGTGCATGAGATTGCTCCTTACGCTTTCCATGTGCTAATGCTATCATGTGTTTAGCACATGACAACAAACTAGGTACAAACATCTCTCCCCTCGGCCATATCTTTCTGCCAAGTTTGATGTGCCTGAGGAAGCACTCAACAACCTTTGATTTATCGAGCAAGGTAACTTCATATCACTTGACTTCCTTTATTAGATTATATTGACACTTGTCATCATACGGCTCGTCATGTCCACTCTTGCGAATCGTGCGTGTGAGTGGGTTGATGGAGTAATTTCCATCATTAACTGACAGACATGCGTCCTAAATAATGTGAAGTATTTTGGCGGAACCATTTTCGCCACGTTTAGGCAATCTATTGGATGTCATGATGTCTGACAGTTGGACTCGCGCGTATCAAGAAGCATAATCCCATTATGTGATTTCATTGCCTTAGTGTCGCCCCTTCTATAAGTAGTTGCACTTGAGAAATATGCAAGCTCTTCACTCTCTTGTTCTCCTACTACGTCTATGTAGAGTTAGGGTTTCTAGATTTCTTCCACTGATATTCTCTTTAATGGCGAAGGGTAAAGTTGTTTCCACATGTCCCACTGAAAGGTTCAACTCCCACAAAAGACCCATTGTAGATGAAGTAAGGGATGACCATAGTGACCCTAGAACTATTCACTTAGAGTTCCATGGTGAGGTGTCGTGGTGGTCAGAGCATGAACCTCCCCAACCCCATGTGATTTGCATTTGCCTTGGCCAGTTGAACGCTGGCTTCATTTTGTGTTTTTCACCTGACTGGGCAAGAAAAATGCTCAACTTCTACAACATCTATCCCAGTCAGTGTATAGGGAACTTCTGGCGGTTGTTGTTAATTGTGGAGATGATCAACCTCGAAGACATCAGGCCCTAGTATTATATTAAGGCTAACCCTAACAAGGAGAACTACTTTATGGCGATCCGCAAGGAGCACTACCATGGCTTCGTCGAGAAGCTGACCAATACTGATAAGTTATGGGTCGAATGGCTAATATTCGTCTGGGTCGAGTACGATCAAAGTACTGCCCTTCCTGGTGATCCTTCCCTTCGCAACCTCCGTTTTGTTCCTTCTTGGTCATCAAAGAAGGAACTATGCAGCTGTTAGAATATGTTTCCTCTTTGTTTCGCATCTTATTCAATACCATTAATGTTTGCATGCAGCTATTAGGAGTGACAATGCCAAGTTCCCCACCCACACCCAGACACCTGCTACGACCTACAGACATTGTGGATGTGTGACAATGCCGAGATACGACATTTGTACCTGCAATTAGTCTGTCTTAGCAATAGTGGTTATTTGGACGCGTCCCTTAGGCTGCCAGCCAGGGCTCAGTTAGAATATGCCCTGATTCGAGCTCCACCTCTGTTCCTCATCCGATCTGTTGTTATTGATCGAGTGTCCGCCCCAGCCAGTGAAACTCCTCCCTGATAGGCAAGAGTCTCCAATTTCTCCTCCAACTTGTTTCCCCAAGCTGAAAGTGCCTGAGAAGCAAAAGTCTGATCTGGGGAAAACAGGGTCTGCCTTGGTTGGAGATGTAGCTATGGTTGAACTTGAGACTATTGGTCTGTTTGGTTGCATGGAATCATATGTTATGAGAATCTATGAATGAGGGACCCCTACATTTTATGCTAAATTGATATATCACTCCACATTCACCATTTGACTACTATTTATTGCATGCATTTTTCGTTTGCTAGTTTGCGTTACAGGTTTGAGCGGTTCACCAACCTTTGCTAGCCATGAAACTGTGGGCGCCCTAGTGTAAGTTTACCTTAGCTGACACTTCATTATTATAGTCGTTAGGCATATGTATGATATTGGAAGCATGTTGTGGGATTAGTAGTGTAGACTCAATAATTTTAATAAAGATCCTCTTTGTGTTCATCTGTGTACCCCTTTGTGTTTTTGTATATGAGGTTTAATCGTGTTCGTTTTTTCCTTGGTCAATTTAGTGGGGGTGGAGCGTGCTCAGCTGGAGCCGTTTCGTTTCGCATTCATCCCACTTATTCATACCTCATTCTGACTGGACACGTGGTCTTCTTAGCTGATTTTAGTGCATTGCAACTTGTGCCGCCTTACTATACAACTCTTGGATTCCTCATTTTGGGTGCATCGCGGAAGAGGCCCCTTACTGTGCATCTCCCAAGTACATCATACCCGGTGAAAGATAAGTTTCACCAAGTCGGCCTTAGTGTCCTTTAGCTCGTGTTGCCTTACCATACAGCTAGTAGGCCATTTTCTAGGTTGTACTGCGACTATGGCCGTCTTATTGTACAACTCCCAAGTTTCCCATGATAGGTGCACTGTGACAAAGGTCGCATTATTGTGCAACTCTAGAGCTCCTCAAGTGTATTTTGGTACTAAGTGTAACCTCAATAGTTCATTAGGTCCTCATTCAATGCAAATGCAAGTTACATAGCATTTCGAGAAACTTGTGAAGTTGATAACAAAAACACAAATGACATTAGGCTCACATATAATCTTACAAACAAGTTGAACAATTATGATAAAAATTTTTAAGATTGATGATATTCCTTGGCTTGTCAACTATGGATCCAGACATGGTCTCTAGGTAATAATTGTCGCGATTTCCTACCGATGTCACTCTGTATTGCCTTCCCCAATTAGCTCTTAGCTTATCAGCTTTTTTCTAGGGTATTCAACAATATTTTCCTCAGCACCAGATCGTCTTAACATAATTTCCACTGTCTGACCTTCCTCTGATACTGAGCTTTCACCTTTACTATATAGTGCTCGAGGTTGACTCTGGCATGTTTCCTCTAAAGTATCCACTAAAAAGCTCATAACTACGGATCGAGGAGGGCTCCTGCGCGGGGTGTGCTGGAGCGCGTCCTGCACACCGTTGTGAACCGTTGGATGAAATCCGACGGTTCGTAGTGATGGAATTCAAAACCCTCTATTAATTAAAATGTTGGCAGGTTTAAAATCTATTACAGCCGTCGGATCTGATCCGACGGCTGAGATTTATGGAAAGAGAGAGAGAGGGTCTGCGTTTTGAAAAAGAAAAAAAAAAACCAGTTCTCGATCTAGATCTGAGGGAGAGGAAGAGGAAGAGGAAGAGAAAGGGGATCTGAGGGAGAGGAAGAGGAAAGGACATCTGAGGGTTCGCTCGAGAGGAAGAAGAAGAAGAAGAAAGGGCATGTGAGGGTTCGCTCGAGAGGAAGAAGAAGAAGTAGAGGAGGAGGGTTTATTTATCTGTTCGGAGCTTTTGTTTGGTGAAAAATCTCTTTGATTGATCTGTTTTTTCTTTGATTTGTTTGTTAGTTGTTGAATCCTTGATTTCCCTTGATTGGGGGGAGATTTTGATTGATTTATGAAAACCCCATTCGTAAAAATCTGATCTTGGGGGTTTAATTTGGAGTTCTGAACTAGATCTTGAATTTGAAGGAAAGCCCTCAATTTGGAAATTTCATTTTGGTGAATTTTTTTTGATTGAATCTCTCATTTAGGCTAAAAGCTTGGGTTTTTATTTTTATTTATTTATTTTTTTTTTGTTTCTGGATTCTGTTCAGATAATCTCTAGTGTTTATGGGCTATTCAACTCTTCTTCGCAGAATTCATCTTCTCCAATCGTTCTCGGTCGTCTTCCTTTACTGGTTTTATGTTGTCTCCTGAGCTGTTTTAATCTACAGACAAGTTTCAATCTTTGAGCACTCATTTCCACCCATCAAGACCATGGCTGCATCAAACCTGTCAAAGAAGGTGGAGGAGAGTATCACCAATGCGAAAGAAGTGTGTGCAGAAGACCCAGTGAGTGGGGAGTGTGCCGCTGCATGGGATGAGGTAGAGGAAGTAAGCGCAGCTGCCAGTGATGAGTGTCGCACTTATGAAGATTGATTTGGTATTGCAATGGAATCATGTTAGATCAGATGTTGTGATAATAGGTGTGAGATTGAGTGTTTTCGATGTTGAATGTTATGTGATCCTTCATGTGTTGAGAACATTGGTAGTTCATATCTATGGACTATTGACAAATAAGACTCATCTCAAGTTGGCTTGTTATGTGAATAATTTTATTTCTTAATCAAATTTGTTGATCAGTCTGAATCCATGAGTTTGTGATCGCTATGTGGTATTTGACAACAAATTCTTAGTCGAAAATCACATGCCGGGTTTTCTAGACAATTCAAGCATAGGAGAATCTGACAATACCCCGAGTCTCTTAGCCCAGAGGCTCCTTCAGATCATAAACAAAATCGTCAGAGGAAGATCAGTATTACAATTTTGAACATCAATATTTTCCTGATCACATATCAGGGCAACCCCTATATCGCAACCATATTTAAGTTAGTAATTAAAACAGATGTTAAGAGCCTTTGGTTGATTCTGAAATCTTACCAAGAACTAATGACATTCATTACCAAGAACTAAATTGTTCAAATAGAACAACAAAGCATAGAAACCAACATAACAAACTATGTTCAGACACTAAACAACCACTTCTACCTTAATGTTCATACCAGAACATAAACATCTAATAAGACCACATAACTAGAGACGCCCAACAACTTTCATCAAGAAGAGCACAATCATAGCTTCTCCAAGTGTAAACTTCGCCAATTCAATGCTGGAACATGTGTGCCGAAGCCATGATTGGCTGTGATGGGCAAGGAAGCTGCCATGGCTTAAGCAAAGGACCCGGAATTTCGGGTATATCCATAGCAAACCCGCTAACTTCCTCAATGGTATGCAGAACAGAGTTCAAAGATTGCAACCTATCACTTAATTCACTCATCTAAGCCCTTAAAATGTTGTTTTCAGATTCAGCATCAACATAGAGCTCGGTGGTGGCATTAATTTGTTGCATCACCTCATTGTTCTCTTTCTGAATTTGAGCTACTTGGTTAATCAATTCATCCATGTGTTGCTGCTTCCTCATTCGAGACCGCCTTGCTGATTCTTGGTTCGAGATCATCCTTCTCTTCTTCCTGTCATCAATAACCACATATTGGGCTCACATTCATATTTTGTTGCTGCATTTAAGCCATTTTCGCTTTTTTGCCCGTAAATTACTTAAGTTTGGATTGATTTTGAGGTAATCAAAAATTGACAAATGAAATTGTCGAAGCTTTGATGGGTGGAAATGAGCGCTCAAAGATTAAAACTTGTCTGCAGATTAAAAAAGCTCAGGAGACAACATAAAACCAGTAAAGGAAGACGACGGAAATGAGAGATTCAATCAAAAAAAAATCACCAAAATGAAATTTCCAAATTGAGGGCTTTCCTTCAAATTCAAGATCTAGTTCAGAACTCCAAATTAAACCCCCAAGATCAGATTTTTACGAATGGGGTTTTCATAAATCAATCAAAATCTCCCCCCAATCAAGGGAAATCAAGGATTCAACAACTAACAAACAAATCAAAGAAAAAACAGATCAATCAAAGAGATTTTTCACCAAACAAAAGCTCCGAACAGATAAATAAACCCTCCTCCTCCTCTACTTCTTCTTCTTCCTCTCGAGCGAACCCTCACATGCCCTTTCTTCTTCTTCTTCTTCCTCTCGAGCGAACCCTCAGATGTCCTTTCCTCTTCCTCTCCCTCAGATCCCCTTTCTCTTCCTCTTCCTCTTCCTCTTCCTCTCCCTCAGATCTAGATCGAGAACTGGTTTTTTTTTTTTTTTTTTTTCAAAATGCAGACCCTCTCTCTCTTTCCATAAATCTCAGCCGTCGGATCAGATCCGACGGCTGTAATAGATTTAAAACCTGCCAACATTTTAATTAATAGAGGGTTTTGAATTCCATCGCTACGAACCGTCAGATTTCATCCAACGATTCACAACGGTGCGCAGGACGCGCTCCAGCACACCCCGCGCAGGAGCCCCCCTCGATCCCATAACTACTGTATTCCAACAACTTTCCACATTATATGTGCGAGTTGTGTCTGACAGTTGCTCGGTTGGATGTTAGCCTACATGCCTTATGTCATGCTGAATGGCTTATTTGCAGTGGACATCTTGTCAGTAGTTGTTTTGTAGGCCCAGAGGACCCCAGAAAGTTCATTGACTCATTTTTCCTTCAACTCGGTTAGCCTTTTCTTTAAGTTGTTCAAGATAGACTTATCGGATGCCTCGACCAGGTCGTTGCACTGTGGGAGGGTAGGAACAACGAAGTATTGCCATATCCCTTGTTATGAATAGAATGATGCAACCTTCGTTCCTCTAAACTGAGTCCCATTGTTAGCAATGAAGGAGTAAGGAATATTGAATCGCGTGACAATGTGTGCTCAGAGAAAATGTTGGACTTCCTCTTCTCGTAACTTTTTCAATGCTATTGCCTCCACCCATTTGGTAAAATAGTCGTTTGCGACCAGAAGATATTCCTTTCCTCCTCGCCCTCGGATGAACGAGCCTAAAATTTCCAAACCCTCTTCAGCTATGACCGGGTCGTGGACTTGGCAACTACGACACTCCATGACATATGCATTTGCATCTGTCTACATGTATGGCCGTTAGTTTCCTTGAGTCTAAGCCTTGTGCGCGAACATCTATGCACAAAATGGTTGTCGCATCGCCATCATGTATTTAGCCACTATCCTCGCTCCTTATCCTTTAGTTATACATTTTAGCAAATGACCCTTTGTCGACCTCTTTGCCGATTAGCTGAAAGGTTCTGGCCTTTTGAGCCAATCTCCTGTGCTCTTTGGAGTCTGATGTACCTTCCCCCTTAGTTAGGAGTTCAATGATTGGAATCATCCATTAGTCGGGATCTTCCTTAGTTATTGCGTTGACTTGGTTCCAGAGCACTTGAATGCTTGGATGACACATGTACCCTACTTGTATGGATCTGGATTTAGTGTCTTCCAACGTTGCTACGACATATGCCAACGCATCGACATGTCTGATCTCATCTCGGCCAATAAGGAACAACTCAACCTTGATGAGTATTGTGATCCATAACTCCACGACTTTTTAATATTCAATCACATTGTCGTTCCTGGTCTGATACCCTTTGTTGATTTGGTTCATGATCAGTATGGAGTCACAAAATATTGTAAGCTCCTTTATGTCAAGTGTATTAGCCATTTCTAGACTGAAAAATAATGTCTCATACTCGACTACGTTGTTAGTTGTCAGGAAGCCAAGTTTAGTTGTGAACTCAATTCTGGCATTATCAAGAGTAACATGAACTCCGTCAACTCCAACCTCAAATGTCCATGAAGACCCACCCGGCAGTGACCACTAGCCAAATGGTCCTTCTAGCTACCTCCGGAAGTGACTCCTCCTGCAATACCTTTGTGCATGGCTCCCAGTCCTCCTCATCTATCAAATAGTTTGCTAAGAAATCAGCTAGCACTTATCCCTTGTGTACTGTACCTCAAACATGCCGAGAGTAAGAGCCTACTTTGCCATTCTCAGTAATTTCCCTAACCTTTGTAGAACCGAATTCAACAGTCAGTTAGAGGTCACAGTGCTTGGATGACTCTAAAAGTATAGTCTCAGCCTTTGTTCGAAAAAGACGAGTGCCAATGTCACCTTTTTTGAACGTGTATATTAACTCAACATCAAGCAGTATTTTGCTCAAGAAATACGATTGATGCTAAAAATCTAATTATTGTCATTGCATGATTTTCGGCATCAATCAAAATGAATTATTATTTGTTTTTCTTCCTTTAACAACCTACAATACTTCAACATTACATAGCGGAAGTAGAGGTTATCGACTTTTTACTTGGATTAGAGGACAATACTTGATTCACAAATTAAAGAAAGGTTAAATGAAACTAAAAAATAGTAGATGAAATGTTGAGAGATGATGTGATTTAAAACAAAATAATTAAATTGTGAAATAAGTTTGAAATGTGAAGTACTTAGAATTGGGATGGTTTTTAAGCTTGGTCTAGCTTGAATATTTTTGTACATCATTTCTCCAATTGCTTATTGACATGCAAATTAATGGTGGAATTTCTCGAATTTTGTGCATTTCATGATTTCCTACAAAAATCATGACAATAATCAAATTCGAGATAAATGGAAACACTTAATTAATTTAAGTACAACTCAAAACTAATAAAAAGCTAAATGGGGCGTAAAAATCAATGTTTTGGGTGTTTATCAAAGTACACATGTTTTTTTCACTCGGTTAACTACTCGAATTGGCACAGTTCTGATAGCATGACTGCTCACTGCTAGTTACAAAAACAATTCTTCACCTGCTCAAGTTTTGAAAAAATGGAGGCTGCCCTTGGTAATGTTTGAGAATATGAAAATCAACCTCACATTCCTCAATCCACTCGAATTCAACATGCTTCCTTAGCAGAGTAAATAATGGTATGCATTTATCTGAAGACTTGGAAATGAAATGGATAACGACAACGACCATACCGGTTAGCCTTTAAGCTCGTTTCTTGGTTACAGGGGATGGCATTTCCAACAATGCCTTGATTTGATTAGGATTTTCTTCAATTCCTCGCCCGAACCAACCCCAAAGGTGCACCTAGGATTCATCTACATGGAGAATGTTGGAGCACAAGCAAAGGTCGCCCCTAAGTTCGTGAGATGTCTTTCTTTTCCTTACTCTTCACCAACATGTCGTCTGTATATACCTCCATGGTTTGGTTTATCATGTGTTGAAGCATGTTATCTGCAATTCTAGCTATGATAAGTTGCACCAACATTTTTCAAGCCAAATGGCATTCATTTGTAGTAGAATGTCCCCTCTATCCGTGAGGAATATCGTTTTTTCCTCGTCATCTAGGTTCATAGCAATCTGATTGTAGCCGGTGTATCCATCCATGAAGGAGAGAAATTTATATCCTTTCATTTTTTCTATCATCGGCATAACATAGATGTCTTTTGAGCAAACCTTGTTTAGGTCGGTAAAGTCAATGAAGACCCTTACCTTACCTTTTTTTTAACTGCTTTTATGTTAGCCAACCACTCAGGGTAATAAACATATTTGATGATGCCGACAGTAGACGCTGCACTTCCTCGATCATTCCTTTTGCTAGCCTTGGATGAATCTTCCTCTGTTTCTGCTTGATTGGCTGATACGTCATATCCACATTTAGACTTTGTTGCACTACTTCAGAAGGGATGTCGACTATGTCGTACATACACCAAGCTAACACATCATTTTTTCTTTTAGAAATTTGATCAAAGTTAACTTCTCACATTCGGGAAGTTCACTACAACTTTAGGATATCTTTCATACAACAAGGTCCTCTTCCGCCAAATCTATTGCCTCCATTGCTTCAACTGTCCTCTAAGGATGGCAACGGGGCGGATTTGAGCAAATCCATCCCCGATCTGTCAGGAATAACGGATCCCCAAATCCGCCCCGCCAATCCGTTTACAATTTAAATTAAAAACCGTAACAGCCCCGTGCGAATTGGCGGATATCTGCCCCGCTCCGCCAATCCGTTTACGGTTTGCAGTTCAGTTACTGGATGTAGTTATTCCTCTTCCATCTAACTACAAACTATAGTAAATTATACTTCATTCCTCTTCCATCTAACTACGCCAATCCGCCCCTAATTTAGTTATTCCTCTTCCATCTAACTACAGTAAATTATACTTCATTCATCAGATCAGTAACACAAAATTATAACAAAAAATTACAAAGAATCCATAAAAAAATTACAAAAAAAAAAAATCAGATCTCGGATCTCAGATCTCAAATCTAAGATCTAAGGTCTCTCAAATCTCTTGCAACTAGGGTCCAGGGAAAGGCGGGGAAGGGAGGGGAGGGGATAGGGAGGTGGCCAGCTGGGATGGGTGTTGAGTGAGAGCTTCGAGTGTCCATGAGAAGAGAAGGAGACGACCCTTCGAGTGTCCGTGAGAAGGAGAAGAAGGGACGAAGACGACCGTTCGGGCTTCGGCCTCCGCCTTCGCTGTGAGAGAGAAGAAGGGGAGAATGTGAGACAAGTCCACCTCCGCCTTTGCTGTGAGAGAGAAGAAGGGACGACCGGGACGACCCTTCGGCCTCCGCCTCCGCCTTTGATGTGAGAGAGAATAAGGGGAGAATGTGAGAGGGGGAGAATGTGAGATGAGGGGGAGAATGAATCGAATGATATGTTTATCCCTTTATATAGTAAGAGTAATTTTGTAATTTCACTAAAAAAATTGAGGGTGTTTTTGTAATTTCACTAATTAAATGGATATCCGTGGGGCGGATATGGCTAAATCCGTATCCACCCCGATTAATATACGGATACAGATTGGAAATCCGTATATGCCCCAAGATCTAGGGACCCTTTACCAAATCCGCCCCAAACGGAGCGAGTGGGGCGGATATCCATGAAAATCCGCTCTACTGCCATACCTACTGTCCTCCAATGTCCTGGAGGTTCCTTAGGCCCCTACCCGTTCTGTGATTTATATTTTTCATGTGGGCTTTCATCAACCTCCCAGATCTGACCAGCCTCTCGTAACACTCCCGTATGGACACTTAGTCACCATGTGTTTCACACCATCTCTCCGCCGTGTGGAATTTGAAGAGTTGGTAATAGGTGGAGGTTAACGCTTTCATACAGTGAATCCAAGGATGCTTGAGGATGACGTTGTAGATTGATGAAATGTCAAACACTACAAATCTAACCATCTTGACCATTGGGTAGCAGTGACTGGTAACATAATATCCCCATCGGCTTGGTCTCGACTCCATTAAAACCAAACAAACTCCCTTTTGGTCATCTCAAGTCTGACATCAATGTTCATTTTCTCAAAAGTAGGCTTGAACAATAGATCAACAAAATTTCCGCTATCGACCAAAATCCTCCCGACTAAGGAATTGTTGATATGGAGAGTCACGAATAAATGGTCCTCATGAGTGAAAACAACTTTATGCAAGTCTTCTTCTGTAATATGACCGACCCCTCACCTCCTAACTAGCATTGTCAGACAGACTTGGGCTTGGAAAAGATACCCATGACTTGCATTCGCCCATCTATCTTATGTTTTTTCACCATAGCCATGACTTGCATTCGCTCACCTATCTACTGTCTTGTCACTTTTCTGAATTTTCTTGACTCATTCGGGATGCAATAGATGATGCTTATCATGTTTAGAGCTTGGGCAACAACCATTTTCTTGCTTTTTTGTTGCGCCTCTCTAGGAAAATCCTCATTGCTGATGTATTCATCCAACTTTCCTTTCTCGATGATACCCTGAACATAATGTTTCAAAGCATAACACTCGTCGGTTGCATAGTCTCTCTCTTTATGGAAATCGCAGTATGATCTGTCAGGTTTTTCCTATGTGATTATTCTTATCGGCCTTCAGTAGAAAGGCTCAGTTTTCAGCTTCCTCAACAGATTGGTGTGTTTGACTCTTAACTTGGTAAATTTCCTATCCGTCCATTCCCTTCTATCACTTGGTGATCGTCGTCTCTGCCATCGTACCGGGGAAATTTTGGCATCTGAAACTTGTCTGGAACCTCCGCATAACATATGCCTCCGTTAGGGGTGTTCTCCCTAGCCTCCTAATCACGTCCCTCGCGTCTATTCTCGTTACTTTCTCCTCCATACCCCCGTGTCCTAGTGTATCCTTCCAGATAAGTTCTAGGACCCATTTCATAATCAGCAACACTTCTTCCCTATTTCCCAATCTCATGTGAATACTGCCCATTAAAAACCTAATTTTTCCTTTAGCATGGCCTCAATCAAAGCCTGCATCTTTTTCAACACCTCAGCCACAACCTCGTTGTTATGAGTGGGCAAATCCCCAGGTTGAGTTAACGACTATGTTCTACTCTCCTCCATATCCTGTGTTTCCCTCCATTCCGAAGAGCTAGCCTTCTTGACATGATGCGTATCACGGGGCATTTTCCATGGACGACGCTAGTACTTGGTAGGTACTCTATAAAGCTCTTCAAGATCTCCGAGATAGCAACAACTTCCTTTCCTTTGACGTTCTCTAGTCCTTCTCATATACAAGGCACTCATAAGCAGAGGATGTCCCCGTGTTATGAGCCTCCGACACTCAAATTAGAAGATAGTCGGGTGATAATCAGACAAGGACACTAAAAACAGAAAATTAAATGAGGTTCAAAGATTGAGGGTTTACCTAAAGCTTTCTTACAATCCAACCCTTTCCTCATGGGCCTAAGGATTCTATTTATACTATTTTCCTTACATACTTGTCCATGTTTTGCATTTGTCCTGACAATGGTTCCTGTAAAGTGTGATATGCTGCCAAGTACTGCAATCGCCGAATAGCCTACTTTTGACTTTAGTCCCTTTCTTATGACAAAATTGTGCATCATAATACCACTTCTGTCTGGTTGACGGAATCCCCCCGATTGTCCTAATCTTAGGTGTTATGACTGTATTGGCCAATTCTCATTGGATTTGTTCGTAGAACGTTTCTTGTTGCCATCCGACATAATTGACTGGATTCCCTTTGTCGAAGATGCCTTATTATCCGTCTCTGGTTGGCTGGTTGAGTGTTCTACTTTCCTTGTTTCCCACTGCACTCTTCCTTGTAGGTGGTTGTTTTTTCCGTCCATCAGAGGTGTTAACCATTCTCCCTTTGTTGTCCTCCATTTTTAGTTTGTATTTCCTAGGAGAAGAAGAAAAGAGATATCACGAGCCGAGCACATGATACAAATTTCCTTCCAAAACTTAAGTCCCTAAGGTGAAGATCCTTTTTCGACGCACGTGTGACTTTTCGCACGTGTTGTGCATGAGAACACTCCTCACGCGCTCTCCATGCTGGGAAATTAGGTACAAACTAGATTCATGCATACTAAAATTTTTAGTTCTGTATTATAACAAAAAATTTTACATTGCCATATAAATTTACTAGAGAGAAAAAAATATTGAATTGAAATACACTACCTGCAATTCATAATAAGACATAGAACAATACACTAAAATCAAAATAAATCATTATCATCATCATTAAAGCCCATTCTTGATACTCTCGGGGTCGGCTACTTGTATTTTGGTTCTCCAAGCAATGCGGTCTTCCCACATATCCTCGCCTAATCCGTGCCTAATCCAAGCTCAATGATGTCTTCCTTCACCGTCTTCATCCAAGTTTTCAACGGTCGTCCTCTACGTCTACACCCTCCACTAACTTGCCAATCTAGACATTTTCTAATTGATGTTGTGTTTGGTTTCCTCCGCACGTGACCAAACCACATTAAACACCTTTTCTCCAATTTTGTCCTCTATGGGCGCTGCACCTAAGTATCTCCTAATCTTTCATTCTATTTTTATCCTTACAGGTATTACCACACATCCCTCTTAACATACGTATTTCTGCTACCGCCATCCTATGTTTATTGTGTCCCATAGCAACCCAACATTTTGAACAGTAGAGCATGGCTGGTCGAACAATTGTTTTATAGCATTTCCCTTTTAACCTTACAGACATCCTTCTCTCGCATATTACTTCTTTCTTTATTCTCTATTTTGTCTAACCAACTTTAATCCTATGGTCTACATCTTCTCCAGTAGCCTCATTCTTTTGAATTATAGATCCTAGATATCAAAAAACCCCACACTCTAAATCCTCCACGCCTCCGATCTCAATTGAATTACTTCTCCCTGTTGATTCACAACCAAAGTTACACACTAGATATTCTGTCGTCGAACGACTAATTCTAAAACCCCTACCCTCTAATGCCTTCCGCTACCTATCTAATTTTCGACCTAAACCTTCACTAGTCTCATCAACTAAGACAATATCATCTACAAACAACATGCACCAAGGTACATCTTCTTGAAGATATCTCGTAAACTCATCCATGACCAATGCAACTAGGTATGGGCTTAAGGCCGACCTTTGATGTAGTTCTACTAATACTGAAAGTTCACAGGACATTCCGCCTACTAAGCGAACACTTGTTACAACCCCTTCATACGTATCCTTAATGATATCGACATAACATTGAGACAATTTCTTCCTTCCAAACACCCACCAAATTAACCCTCTGGGGACTCTATCATAGGCTTTCTCCAAATCAATAAAACACATGTAAATTCTTACATTCCTCTCCATAGTTTTCTATAATTTGCCTAAGTAAGAAGATGACCTTTGTAATAGACTTATCAAGCATAAATCCAAATTGATTCTCCAAAACAGTGGTTAAACTCCCAAGCCTTCGTTCAATGACCATCTCCCAAAGTTTCATTGTATGACTCATAAGCTTTATCCCTCGATAGTTCAAGCAGTTTTGAATATTTCCCTTGTTCTTATAAGTTGGTACCACAATGTTGTGCTTCCATGAATCTGACATTTTTCTAGTTTCCAAAATCCTATTAAAAAGTCTAATTAGCCATTGAATCCCAAGTGGAATCAAAATAAATAATTAAACAAAAAAAACCAAACAAGCAAAAAAAATCTCATAATTTATTTTCATAGTTAAGTACAAAAGAAAAGCTAATGCAAGTAATTTATAATAATAACAATAATAATAATAACAATTACAATAACAATAACAATAACAATAACAATAACAATAACAATAACAATAACAATAACAATAACAATAACAATAACAATAATACTAATAATAACAGTAATAATAATAATAATAATAATAATAATAATAATAATAATAATAATAATAATAATAATAATAATAATAATAATAATAATAATAATTGATGCAGTCGTTTTCCGCTCCCTGCTTTGACCTAGTTCCTGCTGACTGCTAACCTGCACAAGTAACGCACGTGAGCCATGAACCACCGCTGTGGTGGCTGATGACACTCCGCTGCTAAAGTCAGACAGGGATCTGAAGAAGGTGTAGTGTTGTAACAGGGAATTTGTAGCGTCCCTTATCTTACCAACCTCATGTCTTATTTATAGTGCAAGGAATCCTGGTTCTACCAGTCCATCGTAGGCGCAATTTAGGAAGAAGATCCTTGTGGAGATTCTTCTCTAATTAGGAGTTGTGCTGTAGGAAGCAAGTTCTCTGTTAGCCTTGTGCTCCTAGATACACAGGAGAAAATTCCCAGTACGAGAGCAATCGGTAAAAGGACCATTCCCTGTGTGGAATGTACTCTTGCATTTGCTTCTTAATTGGAAGCAAATAGCAGCTATAGTTGCCCGTTCAAAGCTGGTCCTCGAGATACTTGCCATAGTAGGACTTATTGGTACTGAGGATAGTTGTGAGACGTGTGGGCCTAGCATGATGTGAGAGTCCGGGTTTGCCTGGCGGACTGAATTGAGTGGACTTAGAACCGCTTGGGCCGGATCAGTGTTGGGCTGATGCTAGGGCCCGTATTTCCTTGAGATCATCATGACATGTGTGTGGCTTAGAGGTGTGACCGTTTTTATGTATCATCAGCTACTCCCCCTAAGTTAGTGGGGCGTGAAGTCGGTCCACTGACTCTTTGAAAAGACAATTGTATCGTCGTGATGATTGGACTCGAAGCATTCGTTTCGAGCGACGCATGACATTAATGGATACGTGACTGCTCAATGAGGGAAAGTGAGGTTTGCCTTCCCTATAAATATTTACTGTTTTGAAGAGGATTTCCCCATTGTTATCTGCGCTATCTTTTTAAGCCATAATATTTATGTTTTCTTCTAATGGCTGACAACGTTAAACTTTCTTCCAAGGATTCGCTATCCCTTGCTTGTATCAATTTTTTTGAAGGTAGTCTGGGCGACAAGACTGAGTTGATTAGGCTTCGTAGTTTGTACCAAATCCCGGAAGATTTGCAAATTGTTCCCGCGTTTGGAGTTTTAGGTCTGGCTGTACCTCCTCATGTGTTCATAGGCTTGCACCAAAGCATGTTTGAGTTCAGGCTCCGTTTTCTAGTGTCGGATGATGTCTGGCACTTCTTTATCCATTTTCGTATGTCTCTCGCTCAAATGGTGTCAAGTGGGTTCAAGATACTGCTTGCAATTCTCCTGAGGGCTCATGATGATGGCCTCCGTTTGACTTCGCCGGTGATCCACCACCTGACCAAGGCTCGATTGGATTTCAGGGGTATCTGTGTGCTGAAATTTCCATCTTGTCTGCGACTATCGGCAGACAGTGCTGAATCTTGGGAGAAACAATGGTTCTTGGCTTCGGCGGATTCTGGTTACTTCAAGCTCGGTAGTCGTAGAGTGTCTCGATACTTTCAGTTTGATCTTGGTGAGTCTTTTGGTTGTCGGTGCAAGTATATTTTTGTATGTTCCTTCCGCGATACTGGCTCTGACGTTGTCCCTTTGTTTCAGAGAGGTTTGTTACTCCGTCTCTCAGCGAGGAAGAAAAACGGATATAAAGGGAGTTTCTCAAGCTCCCTATGACTTTCGTTGATGAGGTCATAATGCCAAGCAATGTTGCACGCTCTGGGCTGCTTCGATGTTCTTATGGTGCTTGCTCCTTGTCAGGTTCACCAGCTGAGGGGGTGGTCACTTGTCGCACGAGGAAGAGAAGTCTGGCCTTGCACAGCCCTTCTAGGCTTGCTGAATTGGAGGCGAATGTACCTCCCGTCGTCGTCCCGAGGAAGATGCAAACTTCTGTCAGGGCGTCTTCTCCCCTTAGTATGTTGCGGTCTGTACAGGCGACACCCTTGGGTGGTCATGGCCTTTCTCTAGATGCTCCGACTTCCCTTGTTGACTTGGAGAGGGAGGAAGTTGGGCTGCGTGTTGAGGTTTCACGTCATCGCGGTCTTGGGACAGCTACTCGTGCTCTAGATTCTAATAGTCTTGTCTTGCTGCACCGCGAAGCCCGTGGGAGGGTTCTTGCTTTGGCAAAGGCCTTCGCGGATTTGCGGATGTCATATTTGGACGCTCTCTATCGGGCGAAATCCCTGAATGGTTGGTTGCAGGATTCTGGCACTGTCGTGAACCGCGAGGGCGTGGAGGCCACGACCTTTGTTACCGAAGCAGAAGTTGCTGGTGTGAGAGCTCAGGTAAGGGCCGTCGAGTCCAATTTGGCATCAACTCGTGCCGAACTGAGGCGGACCATACCAAGACAAACTTACGTAGATAAGGCCGAAAGATCGAGTTCATTAAAGCCTGAAATGTCGCAGGAGCATTCGTAAGTCCGAATGGCATCACCAAAAACTCGTAATGCTCCTCGTGAGTTCTGAAAGTCGTCTTTGGTTCCTCTCCTTCTCTTAATCGAATCTGGTGGTAACCGGACTTGAGGTCTAATTTCGAAAAGATCACCGATCCATGAAGCTCATCTAATAATTCTTCAATAATCGGAATAGGGAACCGATCAGGTACCGTTTGTTTGTTGAGAGCTCGGTAATCCACGCAGAAACGCCATCCCCCATCCTTCTTCTTGACCAACAAAACAGGACTTGAAAAGGGACTCACACTGGGTCGCACAATTCCTGCTTCTAACATCTCATCAATCAGCTTATCTATTTCATTTTTCTGACTTTGAGGGTAGCGATATGGTCGGACATTCACCGGATTGGAACCTTCCTGCAATGTAATTGCGTGTTCGAAACCTCGACGGGGAGGTAATCCAGATGGTAATTGAAAAACCGTAGAATACTTATGTAGCACCTCTGATACTCCTACAGGCATGACTGATCTATCTTTAGACGAAAAATGATCATTCTCATGTCCCTCCATACTGCCCAACTCAACAAGAAAGCCGTGACCCTCTTGCTTCATTTCCCGCATCATAGTTTTCAAGGAGACCAAACTTCGACCCAATGTCGGATTCCCTTTGAGAGTAATGGTATCTAAGCCAGCCCTAAATCGAAGAACTTGATCTTTCCAATTTATAGAAGTCGTCCCCAATGTCTCTAACCACTGTATACCCAAAATCACATCCGAGCTTCCCAACATCAAGGGAAGAAAATCTTCTACAATTTCCACTCCTTGTAACATCAGTTTCACCCCTTTACATACACCACTCCCCTGAACCGAATCCCCTGACCCCATTGTGACACCGTAAACCCCAGTCGCTGTAATAGGTAACATTACCTTATCGACTAACTTCTGTGAAATGAAGTTATGCGTTGCGCCACTATCAATCAACACCACCACTGTCTGACCTTCAATTTCACCTTCAATCTTCATGGTATTTGGATTGGTCAGCCCCATGACTGAACTAAGGGAAACTTCAATGATCTGATTCATTTCAGCCGCCTCTACCTCTTTATTTTCATCACCCTGTAGATCCCCTTCTTCATCCTCGTCGCTATCAGCTTGAGCAATAAGGACACTCACCTCTTTTCTCTTGCACAAATGACCCGGCGAATACTTCTCGTCACACTTGAAACATAGTCCCCTCGCTCTCTTTTCTTGGTACTCTGCATCTGAGAATCGGCGAGTTTATTTCCTGTCGCCTCCATTTCTCTCGTATTCTCTGGAAGAATGTGAATAGGGTTGAGATCTGAATGGCTTGTGTGAAAAATCTCTGGAAGAGTTTTGATGTGGTTGACCTGCTGAACCGGTTGTAAAGGCCTTTGGGCCAGTCGTGGGCCGGTTACTAAAACTTTGAAAACCCGATCTGGCAAAACCCATAACCCTTTGTTTCTCTTCAACCCGTTGGGCAAGGTCCATGGCCCGACCCAAATGTTCTGGATCAAGCATTCTCACCTCAGCTCTAATGGAGGGTTTCAATCCATTTATGAATTTGCTAAGGTAGACTTCCTCTGTGACAGTCTCCAATGGAGCAGCCAACGAAACGAAGCCTCGACGATACTCATCTACCGATCCTTCTTCTCTAAGGGCAAGAAACTGTTCGCAAAGTGACCCTTCTTGCATCGATCGAAACTGTTTCAATAATAAACCCTTCAATTCCTCCCAACAAAAAATTGGCCTTCGTTTACTCTCCCATTGATACCACAACAAGGCATCACCTTCGAAAGAGATTACCGCTGCTTCCATTTTCTCTTCATTACTGTATCTCTGTAAAGAGAAAAATCTTTCAGCCTTTAGAATCCATCCATCTGGATTCGATCCTTCAAAGGTAGGCATCTCTAACCTTCTAGGTCTCCTATCATATGGATAACCTTGAGAAGAAGAAACTCCTCCTCCTACTCCGTTCAAGCTTTGTGCTTCCACATTTGTTGGATGCATCTGATCCTTCTCTGCTGTGGAGACTGGTTTTAGGGTTTCTTGTTGATTTTTCATCATCTTGAGCATTTCTTGAACATCTCCCCTCAAAGATTCCACTTGTTCTTGAACGTGTTCTTGAACCTTTACAATGCTTTCTTCTATGGCCTCAAATCTTGCCACATTACTTGTCGATGCACCCTTGCCAGCCATATCCACTCAAGATCGAGTGCTCTGATACCAATTGATATGAACTGACCTTTCTTTTGATTATTGCTTGCAGATTCGAAGGTTTGCTGCAACTTCAATTGATCAAGATCAGCACTGTACTTCAGAGATCTGATAATTGGCAATTGATGAATCACAATGGTAGACAATGATATGATATGGGAACAGACAAACTAGAAGTAGCAGATATGAAAGACAGAGAGATGAAGCAAAAGAAAATGTGGTATTGTATTCGAAAGATTGAATGGAGATAACAAGCAATGTACATAGCAACTTAGAGAGTGCTATTCTCCTTTTAGAGCTATTCGAGAAGCTCCAGAACTCCTAGACAGCTAGTGCTATCTGTACAATGAGTTTACAAATCAATGAATGAATTTCTCTCTTCTATTCTATTACTATTTATAGTCCACTACTTCAGCATATTATTCTGTTTCAACATTCTATTGTATTCAGCCATAGCACTTGTTCAACATTCTATTGTATTCAGCCATAGCACTTGGTCCCCATCTCAGCCACTTGCATTTCTCAGTAACAGCATTACTTCAGTAATAGCAGCCAGCAGTTATTCATAATCACACCTCAGTCACTTGCATTCATCAGTAATAGCAGCAATAACTTGCACTACTTCCATTCGTGTGACAGTACTTGCATTTATGTCAGCCCTTGCGCTATTTCCCTGTCGCATGTTTCCTCCTAGTATAAGTAAATCGAATAGGGGGCCTATCACTTCCCTACGTATATTTGAAATCAACTTGGATCTCGTTATCAGGGATTATAGTGGTTCTCATCCAATTCATATCTATAAAATCAAGTTGGCTTTGTGCCAATGAGGCTTACATAATACACTCTGACAAGTTGCCAGATTCCTTTTTTTTTTTTTTAGGTTGATATGATTTTGTTTTCCCCCGTTTTCATTAGTTAATTGAGACTATGATTTTTTGTGGTTCCTTATTATTGAATTTCATAGTAGATAGTTTTATTTAGTTATTTTCTACCATTTTTTTGGTCATTCAGCTATGATGGGGATAGTTACTGATTTTGTGAGTTATGCTACAACCCTCTCATTCGGATTATAAGGGATTGATTCCCTCGGCAGGTCAAGAGTGCAATTCTTACAACAGTATGCACCTTAATACAGAAAGGTGGATTGGCTCTTAAGCCTTTTCTTCCTCGGCAAAATTTAGATACATATTTTTTGCATACATTTGCATTTTGGGTTTATTAATGGATTATAGCAAAGGGTGGCTTTTCAACTTACATTAGTGTGATGTGTTTGGTTGTGTGTCTAGAGAAGGTTGTAGTAGGGTGTTGGATGAGATATAATCAGAGTTTGTTTGGACTAGTTTGACGTGAGGAGTGGTTTTTTTCTATTCTGTTTTGGTGCTTGGAACTTTCTAATTTTAAGACTGAAACACGGCATTTTATGATGCTCTGTTTTTGTGTAAAACAGGCTGGTTTGATTCAACCATTTGGAGTTGAAATTTCTCAATTTGGTAATTGCTTCTCCTAGCTAAAAGAAGAATAATTATAGTCAAGGAAAATGAAGAATGAACAGAAAGGTGGAATAATTAGGAGGACTGTATATGGTGTGACATTGATCATCAGGTAAAAAATCATTCCTTTTTGTTTCAATTTTTTTGTTTATTGTGGGTTTTTTTAATGGAAATTTGGATTGAATTGCTCGACTGTCTAATTTTCAGGTTATTGAAGAATAACTTACTGTCGTCTTCATCAACTGCAGACAGGTAAAAATTTGACCTTTGTGGATTATTTTAAGTTCACTGATTTATTGTAAAGGAGTTCATAATTCTGAAGAAAAAAAATTCACTTTTTTTTTTTGTTGGTTTGAAGGTCGTTGATTGTTGTATATGTGGTGATCCTAATTATGTTCTTCGTTTCGCTTTTATTGAGTTCACTAATAAAAGTATGTCGTGTGGTCTATTCCTTTCTTTTGAATGGACGTTTATTTAAAAAAAAAAAAAAACTCACAGCTCTTAAGTTTATTTTCCAATTTAGAAGGTGCAAGGACTGCGCAAAGTTTAGCAGGGACAATGCTCGGATGGCCCTCGAAAACAACAATTTCACCTGTTAACCCAACATTTTTGCCAAGGGTGAGAAAGTTTTCGTTTTCTTATAGATGGAAATGATTGATTCAATTTAGGTTTGGTTGTCCCTTGTAAATGTGCATATTCGTCTTGCTATTACCATTTTCTTGTGATCTTTGTAATTTTGTTTTGTTCTTGTTATAACTTTATGCTAATTGCTTAAATGGGCTGTAGTCTGAGGATGAACAAGAGATGTGTGCAAGAACCATCTACTGTTCAAATATTGATAAAATGGTGCATAGGTTGAACTGTTTTATCTTGGTATAGGTTACTCAAGCGGATGTTAAACTTTTCTTTGAATCTACATGTTCAAGTGTTGGTATCAACTTTGCTCCATAATTGATGTTTTATTACATGATGTATATGAATTGCGTTGTTCCATTTTTCCTTTATAATTATGTAGTAATATTATTTGTTTGCGTGTGATGAAGGTCATAGAAATTCAATGTTGGGTACCTGTATTTCATTTTTTTCTTTCAATCAAATGTGGGTATCCAATTTTCTTTCATAGTTGTACTGTTGTACTGCGAGTTTCTCTTATAACTATATTTGGTCATGAATTTAGTTATTGTGATGAAGTTTTGATTGGATTTACAGGGATACCTATGTGTATGCTTGTCTCACAGTCGTACTTCTTCTTTTACACATCTTTGTAGTTGCTAGACTTTTTTCCATAGCAGCTAGTTGCTTGAAGAAAGAGAATACATAACCAAATGACATACAAGAATATCAAGAATTGTCATGCTTTTTTAGTATTATGTATATTTTGATCATAGCTTTGAATTTGGCCTTCTAAATATATATTGCATGTGGTGTCTTTGTCTTGTAATAGTTTTAATATCCTTTATGTTTATATGGTAGGTGATGATGAGGAAGATGAACGTGACAGGAAAAAATATTTTATTGCCTATGTAAAACTGAATTTTCATACTATGTTTGAATGTTTTATAAGAACTAACGTGACTTATTTAGTTTCACATTCTATTTATAGTTCAACCATGTATTAAACTAGTATGATTATCAAGAAATGAGATTTTCTTAGATGGTTGGGTTTTATTTACCGTTGCACTTTTAATAGCAGGTAGAACATTGCAAATGATTCTAACATAGCTAAAAACAAAAGAGTAAAAAAAATGGCATAGACTTTTAATAGCACTTTTAAAGTGTCATGATTTACTAATTTTACAGCATTCTAAAAGAGTTGTATAAAACTATGTAATACCATTTTTTAAACATTATAAAAAAATGTTACAACAACATTTTCTAAGCTTTGTAGGTGTTACCACAACGTCTCAGAGACGCTATTAAATGTGTGTTTTTAATAGCGATCCAAAAACGCTATCATAGAGCCAGACTTTTAATAGCTTAGGTTGACATAGCGTGTTTGACAATGATATCATATCCAGTTTTGGCATGTTATAAATGAGGATTTTTGTAGTGTATCCCTCTCAAAGTTATGAAAGAGGTATTTTATTGATTCAGGGGTGCATTAATATTTGATTGTAGCCTGAGTAGACGTCCATGAAGCTTAGTAGGTTGTGCCTGAATGTGGCGTCCACGATTTGATCAATGTGGGGGAGTGAAAACTTGTCATTTGGGCAGGCTTTGTTCAAGTATGTGTAGTCTACACACACTCTCCATTTTCCGTTTTTCTTTTTTACTAAAACGGTGTTTGCCAGCCAGTCTGGGTATCGTGTTTCCTTGATCATGTTTGCGTTGAGTAACCGCTGCACCTCCTTATTTATGATCGTGTTTCTCTCGGGCACCACGGGTCTCTGCTTTTGCCGTATGGTTTTCCTCATGGGGTCCACCTCTAGGCGATGAGTGATTATTGACGGGTCGATTCCCACCATGTCTCACATGGTTCAGGCGAAGACGTCCTAGTTTCGTTGTAGCAGCTTCGTGAGCTGTTCCGCCAAATCTTTGCTCAAACAGGAACCTATCTGGACAACCCTACTGTTGAGAAGGTTGTCGAGGTAGACCATGATGGTTCCTTCTTCCGGTTGGCCGGCGTTGGGCCTGAATTAGGGGCTTACAGGAGCTTCGTCGTTTGGGATAGGTTGCTCCCCTGATTCTTGGACGAGATTGAAAGGCATCTTGGTCACGGGGCCAGCTGTTAATTGAGGCTCGTTTGGTGGCAGCGCCGTCATGTACTGGCATTCTTTAGCAATCGCCTGGTTGCCTCTTAACGTATCGACCTCTTGGTTTATCAGATACTTGATGCATTGGTGTAGAGTGGAGACCGTCGCTCCCATCTGGTGTATCCAGGGTATCCCCAGGACTGCATTATATGTTGAAGGCGCATCAATCACTATGAACTCTTGAAACATAGTTTTTTGAGTCGGCTTCTCCCCTTTTACCACTATTAGTTGTATTTTTTCCATCGGAAAGTGTTTTTCGCCGCTGAAATCGATCATCGGAACGTTGTCGGGGTCAATGTTTTTTTTTCCTTTAGTTGCATGCTGCGGAACGTGCGGAGAAACAGAACGTTCAATGAGCTTCCAGTGTTCACCATGGATCTCCTTACTTTCCAGCTTTCCATAGAGATTGTTATTACCAGGGCGTCATTATGTGGGAGTTGGATGCCCTGGAGGTCTTCATCTGTAAAGGCTAGTGGTACGAAGTGGCCACGCCTCCGGGCGTGCGGTGTTAGTTGTTCACCGCGTATTTCTTGGACCCTCATACCTCTAAGAGCCTTTTTCCTGGACATGTTTGATAGTTTAGACTCGGAGTGGGCCCCATGAAGCACGTATATTGCATCCGCCAATTCTCCTTTTTCCCTTCTATCGGGGGATTTCTCCCAGGGCCTGGCTTTACTCTCGATTTTTTGTTCTTTCTCTAGGGCGATGTAGCTTGTGCTTCCCTCGCCAGGTTCGCCATATTTGTTAGTGGGTCCAGAGTTAGGAAGTTATAAAACTTACCTTTTCCCATACCATCTATGAAGGCTGGGACGGTCGTCATGTCGTTGCGTACCTTAGCTTACCAACCTCATGTCTTATTTATAGTGTTGGAGTCCTGGTTCGACCAGGCCATCAATGGTGTAGATTAGGGAATAAGATCTTCGTGGAGATCCTTCACTAATTAGGGGTCGTGCTATAAAGGGGATTTTTCCTGTTAGCCTTGTGTTCTTAGATATGCGGGAGATAGTTCCCAATCAGATAATAGTCCGTAAACGGAAGTTTCCATGTGTGACATGTACTCTGGCATTTGCTTCCTAGTTGGAAGTGAAGGGTTGCTGCAATTGCTCGTCTGAAGCTGATCCTCGAGATATTTTTTTAGCAGGGCTTACGAATATTGAGGATGGCTGTGAGACACGTGGGCTTAGCAGGCTGTAAGAATTTGGGTCCGTATGGCGAACTGCATTGGGCGGGCTTAGAACTGCTTGGGCCAGATCAATGTTGGGCTGACGCTAAGGTTTGTCATTCCTCGAGATCATCAAGACACGTGTACAACACAGAGAAGGGATCGTTTTGGTGTATCATCACCTACCATGGGCTGATTAGTGAGTGTGAGTCCCTCTTCATATCAACAGTGCATCGTTGTGGGGGAAGTGAACACCATGCGCATTCTTGAGAGTTGGGCGTTCTATTCCGTGATCGATTAGATTGTTCCTAATTTTTTGTCACACCATGCAGGACGTATATCAATCATCTGGTCTACGCATCCGATCCTGTAACAGGGTCTACCTTTTCTTTTCCTCTGGATTGTTGTTCTTTCAATCCAATGAACTCACTGAGCCATCATTTCTGGATCCAGTACTCGATTTCATTCTTCAAGTTGTGGCATTCTTCAGTATCATGTACGTGGTCCTTGTGGTTTAATAGTCGTCCTTTGAGTATTTGTTTTCAACTTGTATAGCTGGATCTCCCCTCTGTTTGACGTTTTTCCAGTTCGCCATGGACTTTAGGACAATTGCCAAATTCGTTTTTAAAAGCGATGTATGATTTGTACTTCGTGTCAACTGAGTGGGTTGAACGTTCGTGTCTGGCTCTGTCGGATTGTAGCATTCCAAGCTCTTATTTGCCATTTTCGAAGCTGTTACTGGTTCGATGTCTTTTGTGTTGACCATTGTCTTCCAATAGACTGTCATGTCATTTATTGTCTTCCTCTCTTTCCCGGTTCGTAGGGAAGGATCTCCTGTTAGACTCATTGTTTTTCTTCATGTGCGCTCTTTAGTAGGTCTGCCATGCTCTTCGGAGGTTCCAGAGTTAGAAAATTATATAATTTTCTTCCTTTGAGTACGAAGGTAAAGATGGTCACTGCTGTGTCGTCACTGCATCCATCTATCATGGTTAACTCATCAGTGAATTGTGTAATGTATTATCTGAAAGTCTCATCAGACTTTTGTTTTATGTGAAGCAGATACGAGGGCATTTTCTGATCCATTAATCTAGTGATGAAGGTTATGGCCAGCGCTTGGAAAGAGTTTATCAACCGAGGCGGGAGGCTATTAAACCAATTTACTGTTGTGGACATGAGGCTTGTTGGGATAGTTATACACATGGTAGAGTCTGAGCTCTCCTTTAGTGCCATCATATGGTGAAAATGGTGCAGATGGTCCAACGGATTAGTAGAACCATCATAAGTTTCAAATTTTGGCGGGACGAACTTCTTAGGTAGAGGGGTTTTCATGATTTTATCGGAAAAGGGTGGCATGGCAAGTTCGTATAACATATTCGGACCTATGACTCTGATCCTGAATGGAATTTGTAAAGGAGCTCCACTAGTCCGGGACCCATCATCTTGCGGTTCATTTCTTTCAAAGTTCGTCTTCTAAAGCTCTGCAAGAGCTTCTTGGTTCTCTTGAAGATGGTTGGCAAAATTTTGCTGAAGCGGAACACTGATGTGCTCGATAGGTCGGACATGTTCTTTAGTTTTTCGACCACTTTAGTCAGATGGGCCATTTGAGCCAAAAGTTTATCCACACGAGGATCCATCATTATTCCCCTAAGAACATGGTCTATTGGGGTTCCAGCTGAGCAGTGTGCCACCATATCTTGTGGCGACAATTCACTACTTTGTGCAATTGCCTCTCCCATTGTTAGATTTGGGATGCGTCCACTTGGTAGTTGAGTTTCCCAATTGAAGGATTGTCTTGTTTTATTCCTAAGTTGAGAGCTTGCGAGAAGTTCCATTTGCACTGTATCTTTCGTTACTGATTTGCGCTAAGGAAACTACCTACTTTGTTCTGATTTTTTTTTTAGGAAACTGTCGTTTCCCCACGAACGGCGCCAAACTGATGCGTCCAAATTTGTTCTCCTCTAGATCTGACTTGCAAAACATGGTTAGATTATCAAAGACCACCTGTTTGGTGGCCAAAGGCATTCCGATGCTTAAGTCAGTTAATTGTAGGAAAGAATGAACTTTGACAGAGTATAGTTGTGTTGTGTCTGCATACCTCCTTCGTGAATCTCTCATTTATCTTTTATAATTAGAGTAATTAACTCAGTGCGTGACTTAAATGTGCAGGGGGTAACGAGGGAGAGCGTTTCTTACAACGATCTCCTCCTTCATCAAGATGCGTCCTTAGGGAAGTGATTTCCGTCATGACTTGTCTCCTTCGTAACATCTATTTTTCCTAATGGAAGAGGTCCATTAGCCTTGGATTTGGACTTGTAACTTTAGTTATGGTCCCTGCTAAATGACTCTTGGACTTTAGTGACTGAACTTGCAAGATGGGTCCCCTATGGATTTTACTTTTTGTTAAAATTTACTATAGAATTCAATCCTAAACCCAAAACCTACTATTTTATATGATAAAATGATTTTAAGGCCTATTTTTTCTCAAAATAGATCATTTAGATATCGTAGTTGATGTAAATGTTAATTTGTGTCTAATTTTATATTTTTATGACCAAGAAGGACTCTTATTAACTCAGGTTATCCCATAAAGTTATAAGACATTTTTACCCTTCCTAAACAAATAAAAACTTACTTTTATACTTTTATGACCAACAATGACTCTTTTATTAGTTATTTTAATTATAACCAACCAATTGCTAGTTAAGTTAGGCTATATAAGTTGATGTTTTTTGCCTGTTATTTCTATAATCAGTATCCAAAACATATCTAATGGAGCCAGAAGTATCATAACGTTCTTATTATTTATTTATTTATTTATTTATTTATTTATTTATTTATTTATTTATTATTATTATTATTATTATTATTATTATTATTATTATTATTATTGTCTGCTACAGCTCATTGCAATGATCAGTCATAGTTTTTTGTTATTCTTGATTTCCTCATCAACTTCAGTTGTCACTTGTTGAGAAACATTTGACAGCTTTGATGTATCTCCAATGACAGATAACTCAATCTCTTCACTGTTTCACAAATATTAATCGTTGTAAAAGACCAAAATCTTAAGTATTATTCATGAAGACTAATTTTCTTGATTTTTTTACTTCAAGTTTTGGGGCTATTAACGATCTGAGTTAAGAGATAAACATTGTGATCTTTTTTTAATTTTTATAATTGAAATCATGCAAAAAATTAAATAAAACAAGTTTGTGGTATTTTTGGCTCCATGAGATGTGTTTTGAAAAGTGTAAATTGACGGAAATCATGCGGTTTGCAATGTTGAATAAAAAGTTGATGACTCTGTATTTTAAAAAAAAAAATTGACAGTTTAAGTTTGAGGTTATTAATGAGCGCATTAAGATGTAATGACTATTATGTACTTAGAACTGAAATCATCCCCCTTCCCCACACACATAATAATAATAATAATAAGTCATTGTTAGTCAAAAAGTATAAAAGTATGTTTTTTATTTGTTTAGGAAGGGTAAAGATGTCCTATAACTTTATAGGTTAATCTGGATTAGTAAAATAGTCATTTGTCGGTTATAAAAGTATAAAAGTAGTCACAAATTAGTCATTACATCAACTACGGTATCTAAATGTTCTATTTTGTGAAAAATTATGCCTTAAAAGTCATTTTCCGATTTTGTATTCCCTATCGAGCACAACATTTTATATCAAGGAGTTTTATAAAGAAAAAATTATTAAGTCATACAATGTTTTTTCTTTTTCACAAGAATAAATCATAATCGATGCAATGTTATTTATTTGTATTTTCTCCTTTACCAAATTTAACTTTTTCATCACTACATATTGACATGGGTTTAACATCAATGCAATATGTGATCATTTTGATAACCAAACTTGAAATTAAATTCAGGAGACATTATCTTCTAAGTTACATTTTACATGGGCACGTTCAAGCATTGAATATGCAAGCATTGGCTATATATGGTTACAACATACCACTATCGATATTCATGCTCAGATGCTTCAGACATCAGGTGAACTTTGATGCATAAGCCAAAACACTTTCGCCATTATTTTATTATTATTATTATTATTATTATTTTGAAGGATGCTTTGGTGGCCCAAAATGAAACTCCTATATTATATATTTATTTTAATTCAAAACGCCAACCATTGAGGTTTGTATTTGAACTTTGAAGAGGCCCTAATGCAAAAGAAATAAAACTCTACCATGAAACATCAATTCACTTTCACCAATGGTAAAAGAGTTGTGAATTCAATAATGATAAATACGACATTAATAAGTTTACAGTACATTATTTTCAAATATCTGTAAAAATGTGGCACGAGGATGCAAGTATTTGTCACGAATCGCGATTAGTTAACTGATCTAAATGGTTGTTTCATGGAGTTTTAAAAAAAAAACACTCTTGTGGGGATATTGGTTACTTAATTATGTGAATGTGATTCCCGGTCCCTCAGGCACCAAATGTGTTGCATTGCATCCATCACTGTTCTAGTGGATCTCCCACCATTAGCATGAAATGTTTGTTACATGGTGGATCTCAACCAGTCTTTTGCCACGTGGTGGGGTTCTGTATGTTGACATTTCAACATGCATGCTTATCGCTTAATCACCAATTTTATATCATAGCTAGATTTGTTTCATACTGCCTCGCATATTGCCACAATGTTTTTATGCTGTCTTCTGCGCTTTAAGTCATAAACTGCAACCAAACACAATCCTTGGTTGGAATATGGGTGTTCATATTTTCTTAGCCTATCAACACAATACAAAAATAAAAGGTCTTCTTAATTGATTAGTGTCGCGGGCATTAAAAACTCTTAATTCGTGGTGAATAACTTTCTAAAATGAACAAGGTTGCTATACTGCTAGTGTCAAACAGAATCCGTTACTAATGCAACTCCATCCTTTTTGCTAATAGGGGCTGGAACGGTTCGGGATTAAGCTTGTCCCAGTCCCGATCCAATAAAATGAGACGGAACGACTTGGGATATGAAATTTTTTTGGACAGGCCTGATTTGAACCAAAACAGACCGATCCCAAATTTTCAGAATAGCCAAATCTCATCCCAAATAGAATAGTTCAAAGCCCTCAAGTTTCCTTTTGTCTAATCGGCCACCGTCCCTTTTTTACATAGATAATGAGATCCCCACCCGAAGAAGATGAAGAGTAGAAAGTGAAAGTGAAACATCAAAATTGAATTCATCAATTGTGAAGATCCTCTTAATTGAGTTCATGAAATTTGAATCCTCCATTCTCCGTCAATTCTTAATTTATCCTTTTAGTTGAAATATCCAATTTTTGCTCAAGTTGATATGAACAAACCATGCAACTTCATATCAGAGAAACTGGAAAGTAAAATATGAATATGTGGATTCATGGCTTAGCCCTAGGATTGAATAGAGAAATTGAGGGCGAAGTGAGATTGAGCCTTGTTCAATTTGGAATATTATTTTATGTAATCGAATTTTGTTCTCTTGAACTTTACCTCCACATGGACGTACGTGAGCCAAAGACCATCATTTGTGGTGGTCGATGAGACTCTGATGCTAAAGTCAGACAAGGTTTGAGAAAGGCTTAAAGTCATAAATTGAGTTTTGTAACGTATCTTTGATCATCAACTATGTGTCTTATTTATAATGCGAGAGTCCTTACTCGGTTAGGCTTTTGGTAGCGTAATTTAGGAAAATATATCTTGTTGAAGATCTTTTCTTTCTTAGGAGTCGTCCATGTAAGAGAGTTTCCCTATACGACTTGTGCTCGTAGAACTGCATAATTTTTTTCCATTTAGAGTGTTGTCCATGCAAAGGAATTTTCATACACGACTTATACTCTGATATTTGTTTCATAGTCGAACCAATGTATTGCTGATCTGCCCGTCTTAGGTCAATCCCCCAGATACTTGCCTGATTAAGCCTTACGGGTATTAGGCTTGACCATGTAACGTGTGAACTTAGTATGGCACTGCAATTCAGGTCCAACCTCTTAGAATCTACCAAAGTGGACTTAGTGTTGTATGGGCTTTGCCAAATTGAGTGAGCAATCAGACCCCGCTTTGTTCTCTTGATGAGATTATCGTAACACGTATACGGCGTAGCGCGAATGGCGATTTGGTGTATCATCATTGTTTCCACTTTCCACCACCAGAGCGAAATCAAACCAACATTCTATATCATGATTATCTTTAACCCCAGCAAGAACAAATAAATAATCATGAACAACAAACAAATCGTCGGGTTTCAAAACAGATAAGGAAGAGTCGACCACTTGGTCTACATAATTGAAATGAGGACCTTGGATCCCCCACCGATGTTCCCAGCTGAGATGATTCGATTGAGTGTTTGTGTTTGTTGTTTGGGTGAGATTGTGGGGTTTGAGCCCATAAAGGAGCAGTGTTTCTCGAGCAATTCTTCGAAGCTGACTACCTCGATTGGTCCTTCGGTTGTGTGGGGGTGCAGTGGGTGAGAATGGAGGGTTTTAGTGGGGAGTAGATGTGGTGGTGGTGGTGGTGAAGGGATTGTAGGAGGTGGAGATGAAAAGGAGGAGACTGAGTGAATGAAGAAGGGTGGTGGTGGAGGAGAGGAGAGAAGAAGAGGGTATTTCTGGTGATTTGGAGTTGTTTTGGGTTGGGGCTTATCCCACTTTACTTATTGTTGTGTTTACGGTGTGAATTGGGTTTAGGTAAAGGGTAGTGTCCCAATGCTACAGTAACCGGAATGGATTGCAATTGAATTTGTGGAATTAGTTCCATCGAAACCATATAGATCCAGTGTCAAGGATTCTTGCCATACGATATTGGTTTGAGTAAGATTTACCATTATCAAGGGATTGTAGGGCTTTGTAGTTTGTAAGGATGGGTGGGAGATGTAACAACAACTCAGTTAGTGAAGAGGAGACCAAAACTTTTGCAAAAACTCGTGTTTGGTGTTAGAAGCAAGATTTTTATTTTGTCAAAGTCGCAATTATGACTTTGTCCACAAAAAATATTGTTCCATTGAGATCAAATGCACATGCTCCCCTCACTAGCTTAAGCATCCACAGTGGACCCAATTAATGAAACAACGACATAATAAGGTCCCCATTTTCATTTTGCCAAAAAAATGATTTTAGCTGTAATTAATAATTTAAGAAAATTATTACGTTCACCCTAGTGAGGTCATTTCCATTTTCCACACCCTAGTCGTTTTTATTGATTTTCCTTTTCACACCTTACCAATCTCATTACACCAATATACACTGTTTTCTCTCCTGTAACCAACACCAATGCCAATCTCTCACTCTCTCTCTATCTACAACACCAAAAGAGAAGAACAAACTCTCCACCCTATTTTCTTCTTAATCTTTGATGAAAGATTTACAAACAAATAAGAGTTTCTTTAAGCGATTTTTCTAGAGTTTGGACCAAATGCACAACTGATTATATTGATATGGGTCAAATTGCTAAAAATATATATTTGTATTCCAAAGAAGATAAGTTTTGAAGATCAAATTGAAAAAATATATTTGATTTTTAACCATTTGTTGGTCGAGCAAAATCTTTTGTAAATGCATTGTATCGACAAGCGGCTATCTATTTGGAAATTTGAAATCGATTGCACCTTTTCGATTATAAAGTTAGAAATCGATAACATCTTATCAATTTATGTAATTTTCTATTCACCCTTAAAACCTAATTTGTAAACCCCATTAATTGACAATGTTGGATTGATTTCAAATTTTAGAATCAATAACAACTTATTGTTTTTATTAACAGATTTAGGCTATTCCCTTCTCTCATCTTCACAGACTGTCATTGCCTTGCCTCCTCTCCTCTCCTCTCCTCTCAATCAATCAATCAATCAATCACCGCCTTCCCCTCCCCTTCTATCAATCAACCACAATATCACCATTTCTCATCTTCATCCCTTATATCAATAGTGTCAATAGACCACCACCACCCACCCCAGTAGATCAGAGAAGAGAGAAAAAACTTACAGTAAGAGAGAGAAGGTGTTGGTTGGCGAGAAAAGGGGGTTGTATGGTGGGGGGTTTGAGAAGATGTTTTGAAAATAAAGGTGCGAGATGAATTTGGTGGAGTGAGTATAGCAATTTCCTAAATTATGCGATAATTGATATCGTTTTTATTTGGGTGTAGAGATTTTGATTTTAATTTTACATCTACAATAAATAAAAATAGTTTATTTGTTAAGATTTATGATTCTATACATAACTGTTCCACGGCTTGTGTGCATTCCCAACAATTCTTTTGAGTTTCATGCCTGCAACTTTGCACAGGTATAGCACACATATCTTTCGGTTAAAACTAGGATTTGTTATTTGCTAAAGTAAATAACTAATATCTAAACTGAAAAACCTTCAAGGAAGAACAAGAATTAAAATAAACAATTTTGTTTGTCGCTTTCCGGCTAAATTTTTTGAATTTTAGGGATGTGAGCTTAACATCTTAGGAGGATGAGTGCAATATTTATATTCTTTAAGAAAAAATTAACGATTGGAAAATCGTGCCTCCCATGTGTTGTTTTGGCTACGTTTGAACATCTTTTTTTTTTTATGTTTTATGATGACTTCGAGTTTTGGAATGTATGGGTGCAATGATATATTTTAGGTTTGGGGCATTTAGCTTTGAATACTTTTGTTGTAAAAAGATTGTGAGTGGTCATTTTATATTACCTTTAATTTGTTACAAATCTTATCCTAATCTCTTGAATTTATATACTTTAGTGATTATAGCATGTCTTGCTCTTAAGAAGTTGGAAGTCATTTTTTAATTGCTCTCTGCACTTTTTTTCTTTCTTTTGAGGTCTATTTTACAATTACTCCAAGACTTCATTTTCAGCCTTAATTTATTTATTTTATAGTCGAAAATGCAGTTATGTTGGTTAGTAATAAATTCCAAGGCTGATATATTCGAGAGATCTTTGAGAAGTAGCATATGCATTGATTTCAACTGATAACAAGAGTTCCAATCAGGTTCATATTTGGAACCCGAAGCTCTTTGGAACCAGAGTGAAATTAAACCCATTTAATATCTTTGCATATATGTTCATATAATAATTGCAAATGCCAATTCACAATAAGACTTCTGTAGAAAGAGAGAGAGAGATATACGAGAGAATTCAATTTATCAACAGGCTTAAAAAAGAAATTTGCGTTGAAGTATTAAGAAGCACATACATATTCTATCAACACTTCTGCACTTGTTTCTACTCTTTTCCACTTGGACTCCCATCACCACTCCCAAATGGGGTTCTTTTCAGTAAACATGCCAGAGGTTGTAACATTAGACCCAAAAAAAAAAAAAAAAAAAAAATCTTAAATTGTAGTAACAAATGCCCGTGTAAATACCGTTCTACCTCTCCCACTTCCCCGATTTCATGTCCTTTATCCAGCCCTTATATATTAGTAAATTATCGCTAATCACTAACTGATCAGCAACGAGAACCCTTTCTGCAGTTAAGTGCGCCGGATGCAGTTGTGATTGAACCAACCAGAGAAGAAGGTCTAGCACCGAGACTTGATGCCTTTGCATAACTCGATGATGCTCCTGCTCCGGATGGCGTAAAAAATGCCCCATTCAGATAAAGATCTCCCTCTGACCTCCAATTCCAAGTCTTCCATTCACTCTCTGGTGCATCCTCATGTTTGGTAATCTGGAATCAATTAACAAAATTATAAACTATAACCTATAAATAAAGATGTTTAGTTTAGAATTTGGAATTCAAAACAGGGTATAAAAATCTCACCTCTTTACTATCCATGTTATTGGGTGCAAGAAACCTATTTCCTTGACTGTTGATGGTTGGTGCTGCACTTCCACCAATGGCATACATTTCCCAATGTGTATAGTCATTGTTAACCACATGAAAGTATCCATGTCTACATCTGAAACAAAGCATACAACATGTATCATTCAAAAACCATGGTCCACCACGCACCTCTTAAAATAGAATAAGTAAAAAATTTGTGTTCAATTTGAAAAAAAGAGAGAGAGAGATTTTTTTTGCTTTCTTTTTACCTTGGCATCCTCTGAACAAGACCTTCTCCAAAGTGGTTGAAAGCAATGGTGACTTGCATGTTCTTGTCTTGAGTATAGGAATCACTATGGCCCAAGAGCATGACTTTGTCATGGTGGGTCATGTAGTTATTAGAGATAGTGATTGCAGTGGAGCCATGAATTGCATCAATCAACCCATCTCTGCAGTTTGAGAGTGAACAATGATCCACCCAAACATGACTTCCACCAAAGATGGACACTCCATCACCATCTGATAAAGTCCTCCATCCGTAATGTGTAGGAGAGTCCCTAACATTAGTATTCCCACCTTGTTTACAGTCATGAATATTCAATCCATGTATGATTATATTCGTAACAAATTGTATAGTAATACATGGCCCTCCGGCAATGTGTACACTGGCGCCGCGACCATCTATTGTCTTGAACGAGTTCATGATCAACTCCTCCTTCAACCTGATCACCATGTCTCGAGCAAAAATGATCCATAGTGGTTCACTCTGAATGACTGCATATCTAAGTGTACCTGGCTTAGGACTAACCACATCATCATCACTAGAGTCTGTGACCACGTAAATGCGACCATCACGCCCTCCTATGGCCTGTTTACCAAACCCAATCGCACAATCAGCTAATCGTTGCCGGTTCTTCTCCCAATTTGGGTCACAACGCCAGCAGTCATCAATTGGGTTCCCTGTACCGCATGAAAGGTACCCCAACTTCCTCCTTGATGCATTAATTTTCCTGCAAAACCATGAAACAAAAAAAATGTACATTCATTTCAGAACAACATGCATGGTTTGACAAGTGATGTTCACTGATTGATGAATAACACAAACATAACAACTTTGTACCACCACCTAGTGTACATTGAAAGTACAATGTGGGGAAGAAGAGAGAGAGGGTGTAAATAATGAACTTACATTGCAACTTCTTGTACCACCAGCTCAGGGTCTTGAACATGGGAGGAGGAAATGAGGGATGGAAGGAGGAGCAGAAGAGAGAAGAGAAAAGAAAGTGTGGAAACCATTTTTTTTGCTCGTCTTCTTCTTGAATTCAGTATTTGGGGGGAAGGAGAGAAGAGAAGAAAAGAGGAGGCTGTGAGGTAGAGTGAAGAAATGAGGGGGTGGGGGATTATAAAGAGAAATAAAGCCGGGAGAAAGGGCGTGATTAAACTAAACATGTGGGGTCCAAACACCTTTGTGATGAGCTGCTGTTTTACGGGCGTTAGGGATTCTCATAATGATATTGGTAGTTTAGTCTGTTAAGGCATGCTGTGGTGTGTGTTATTTCTCTCTATCCCTTTGATGAAGGGGGGTATAAAATGTAAGATATTTTAGATGGAAAACGTAGAATTTTAACCAAGTGGTGGTCCTCCAGTCCATACTTAAGCAATCGACAACGGGACATAAATCATGTTTTGCAATCAAGAATAATTAGGTTTACAACACAAATCTTGTTTTGCCCTTTAACCTCTCTGCATCCCGAATAACTGACTAAGCTAACAAACGTTCATTACTTACAAATTAAATGAGGTATTCCAAACTTTTTTCCAAAGAAAATAATAAGGTTATTGTCATGGGTAGATCTACTCTTTGGCTAAGGGTCAGTTGCCCCTTTATCTTTTTGAAAAATTCAATTAAATTATTCATATTTTTTTATATTGTCCCCTTTAAAAATTTAGATTGTCCCATTTTGTATACAATATTGACTCTTGACTCCACTAAAAATTAAATTATGGATTATTTTAAAAGTTTAGGTTTTTCCCCCCTTTCTATACAAATCTCTGCTACTGATATGTTTGCGTTTTAGGGTTCAATATAGCCAACTGCTACGAAGTTGAGCGAATTGGAAGTGAAAATATAAGAGGAATGGAATGAGAGACGGAGTTGAGAAATTACAGAGTGAGAAAAAATATAAGAGAAGGAGAAGAAGAGAGAGTGGGAGGGTTGGTGAGGGTGGGTTTGTTGGGAGTTAAAAAAGAAGAAGAAAAATCTTCATTTGGTTCGGAAACCTATGTTAAGAGGTAAGTTGGTCTTTTCAAACTTTTTTTTTTGTCCTCCATTTGTCAGCAATCCTGGATCCGCCCCTGATTATTGTCACCATGTCCAAGCAAAATATTCCAAGTAATTTTCAATTGCGGGAATACGAAATTCTCCGTCATTTTCTTCTTGATCCTTTTTGTCTATCTTCATCGCATTCCATTTCTTGAGTGCTCTCTCTTTATTTGCTAGTATACGTAGTCTACTTTAGAAACCATATAGACTTTATAAATGGAGATAATACATTGTATAATGTTCTAATTATCACATGAATGAATAAAGAGAGATTCTACACAGCGAGGAAATGGGCGAGGAAATGAGCGAGGGGAGTGAGGTGGCGGGGGTGGGAGCCGTTCATCCCGCTCGGGATGCACGTGCAAAATGTCAACGCACGCATCTCGAGTGGGGTGAACGGCTCCCACCCCCGCCACCTCACTCCCCTCGCTCGTTTCCTCGCTCATTTCCTCGACACTTAGAATTTCTGATGAATAAAATAAAAAATTATGATTATCATCAAAATAATTATTAATGAGGTTGTTTTATTTTTCTAATCATACCGACACTTTTATTTAGGAAGTGGGGGGGGGGGGGGGGGGGGCTCTCTCCACCCATTGCTTTCTTCCATTCTGCCCCTAATGCATCACCATCAATGCTAATCCCCACAGTTAATGCTGTTACACCTGTGTCCAAAATTTTGGATAGATCTCTATTTATTTTATGACTTTTTTTTTCCCTCTTTGTGTGCTTTATTTGCGGGAAAGCACATGGAATTACTAAAAGTGTCCTAATCAATACGCCACTTTAATTTTCAAACACCTCTAGGATGATAGATGGTGATGGACCGAATTGGTGTGAGTCTGACACTATCAGCTCTCTAAGGCTTTAAAAGAGGAGTTATTCTGGAGACCAGCCCAGCCATGCCCAACACCATCTATCATCTTAGAAATATGCATCTCGAAAAATGATGGATGTCGTTGGACCTGACCTGCGCGGGCCTGACTGATCTAGCTCTTTAGAAAAGTTGTTAAAAGAGAAGAAAGAGTTCATCTTCACCGCAAACTCTACTGATTCCCACCAAACAAAGAAGATCACTGATGTGGCGTTTCGAGGGCGACCCTGTCTGACAGCCACGTGTCTTGTTCATCCCACAACTTTCACTTTTTTGGCTTCCACCATTGGGTCCGCAAACTGCGCTCTACTATTTCCCACCAAACAAAGTAGATGACTGATGTGGCGTTTCGAGGGCGACCCTGTCTGACAGCCACGTGTCTTGTTCATCCCACAACTTTTCACTTTCTTGGCTTCCACCATTGCGTCTCAGTCGTTTGATCGCATCGAGATTGTACAAAGAACGTTGACGGGTCAATGGACTGATCACATGGTCCTCGTTGCAGTGTTTGAATACGCTATCCATTCCTCTGCTGACATGGACAGTTTGAATTGGAAACGGCACATTATCCCATGTGAGGTTTGTTCCCTCCGATGGGCCCATTTGTTTGTCTTCGCTTTTTTACTCGCTGAATCTCAGCCCTTGACTCAGGATTTTGAGCATTTTATAGAATCATCAGCCGTTGACTCTTGAGGGTTTTGCAACATTTTTAGTCTCTGGGTTGCCTTTTAATTTGCTTGGATAATCAGTGATAAGTACTTTCCATTGTTCTCAATTCCACTTGAACGTGTTGTGTAGGCGATTACACGTGTCGGGGCTTCTCACCTGATCCTTTATTTTCTCTATTTTTCTTTCCTTTTTTCATGTTTATTGTGAAGAAGAGACTCAAATTGTGGATGAGGTTTCGACCAACCAGTTTAGGATGTGGGATGACATTGTAGTGGGTTGTCTAGGGCATATTATCGTCATCCTGAACATGGAAAGGTAGGGTTGGCAATAGATCACAATCGGGTTTTGGAAATGTAAAAGTAAGGGTTTTCACTTAGACTTAAAATCCAAACCAATAAAGCCTAATTTGAGTAATTCTAGTAATTTGAGTAATTCTAGTGTTCAAAGTTAATCCGCTTACAACAATGTAAAAACACGGTATTTTACAATGTTAATGTGCCTCATACGACTTACTTCATGATGCAACACATTTGGTGAAAAGAACTTCAATGTGTTTTGTCTCTTTACTTTAGATATTCTTTTAGCTCTGTTGAGATACTATTAAACTAAATTTCAATCAACATTGTTATTTAAAAAATAATTAGTTTTTGCTATAAGATGATAACAAAATATACATAACAAAATAATTAGTTTAGCCTTAAAGTTACAAGTGACCAAAATATATAATTTGGATTTAAAAAACTCATGATCCTATTAAAAATGATGATAAGACAAAGAGGGGGATGCATCCAAAAACCTTACATGAATAAATGCATTTTGGTCTATAATTAATATAATAAGAACAATAATAAACATATAGTTTTATGTAATTAATTCATTAATTAATTGATGTCTTACAACAAAATGTAGGTGACCTGACACTATAGTTTCACATCAAATTTTACGCCAAAAATGAAAAAAGAAAGGGGTTGTTAATGAATATGGAGTGGCGAAGTAGCCATGGTACGTACATACAATACATTCATATGGGTTTGAACTTTGAAAAGATGGAAAAAAAAAAAGGGAGGTTGAGAAAGTAGGCAATTCGATTGCCATGTGCACCCCATGTGAGTGCCTATTTATTTTCGGAAAAACAAAAATGTAGCATTCAACCATCTAAGTTGTGTTTTTTAGGTAAATAATAATGCCATATGTTGAATTTCTGCATACTTCATGTACGGGAGTTGTATGAATCTTTTTGCTTTTCTTTTGTTGAAATTATATATCGGTGATTCTAAATGGCGAGGAAACGGGCGAGAGAGGGGGTGTGACCCTCCATCTCTTTCGAGATACGCGCCCATGTGAATCTCGAGGGGGATGGAGGGTCAAAACCCCTCCATCGCCGCCTAGAACGACTCATTATATATAATATCATATGGGAGTTGAATGAATCTTTTTGTTTTTCTTTTGTTAATATATATAGTTGTTTGAATGTAATTACTTTATTTAGAGTATGCTTCGTGTCGTTGGCACTCCATATAATTTTATTTTTGTTAAATATTTTGTACTGAACACCTCTTTCACTATCTCATTTTGGATCTGAATCATTATTGAAGTGTAAGCTTATTTTAAGGTAAATATATATATTATAAATTTTAGAGTTAGACTCGGTCAAATTTGAATCAGTTGGGGAAAAAATTTAAACGGTGAAAATGAGTTCTCCCCAAATATTTGAATACACCAAAATATGAAGTTTAGAGTTTTTGTTTAAATGTGCATTAAGATGCCCGACTTATTTTTTCTGGTATGATTGGTTCGTCTCATTGCTTTGAAAAATATTAAAAACGTGAAATAATTTATATGTTTTATAATTATAGAATATATATTTTTAAAATTTTAGCGCTCGTGTTGATCATTGATTTTGTTGGAAAGATCTTAAAAAATGTATTTCAATGATATTAACTTTACCAAAATCCGATAACGATGTAAATAGTTGTGATAATTTTCATTTTGCTAAAAGCAAAACACAATATTTTCTCTCTCCATCACATGTACATTCCACCAACTTTTTTCAAAAGTTTTTCATTATTTTTGTCCTTCTACATGTTTTATATTTACAAATATGTCATTATGAAAAATGAATCTCAACCCTCAAATTCAATACATTTCCCAACTTTTAATCTTAACCATCTTTTATCTCTAATTTATTCGATTTAATAAAACACCACTCTGAATTGTAATATAGATTTTTTTATCTGTGTCTTTTTTAAAATCACAAAATTTGAAAATGATTGTCATTTGTTATTATCTTTTTTTAAAAAAAAAAAAAAAAAATTGGATCATTGACACTTTTTATTTATGTATTAATCCATGCCCGAAGGCTACATGACTGACCCTATAGGGTTAACCAAACCAGGCCCGAAGGCTACAATATTGTTGCTATTTAATATCTTCGTCGTCTCCATCTCGAATAGAGACTTGCTTTCGCTTCGGTCTAGTCCATCTAAGCAGCTGCATTCAATGTCCGAAGGCTTATTATCAACTGCGGAGCAAATGTGCTCTTAATAATCGGGCGAAAACTCATTTTCTAACTGGTGAGTCTCAAACCCGCGACCTCTCACAAGGAGAGTGAATATCCGACTAACTGAGCTACAATTGGTGGACAATTCATTTGTTATTTTTTAACAATTACCCTGGAATACAATTTCACAATTTAAAAGATAATATATACTAAGTTGAAGTCCTAAAACCTTTTTCCTACAAAACTCCTCTTGATGACCTATCAAAGAACAAAAGTCGTAGTATTTGAAACCTGGATATTCTATCTTCTGCCAGAAACCCCTGTTGTTGGCCCTGTCAATCCAAACTCGATTTGGTAATTTCTCCGCCAAAGTCATCTCCACGCAAACACGGGCAAAGCCCGGGCGTGACAGGCAACGAGTATGATCATCCATCCGCAAAAAACCACCAAAAGAATTCACAATTGCTTTTAAAATAGGGGGATGAAATAAATGCAGAGGTAAGTTAGGCAACTCTACCCATAACAGCACCGAGATTGGGTCCTCCTTCAAACTGAAACCATCATGCCATCGAAAGGCTTTGAACCGAACTCCACGAATAAAAAAGGAGTCTCTCGACAGAACTTTCTTTGCTTCCACCTCAGATTGAAGTCGGACTAACACGTGTCGTTGATTGAGTAAACCGAGCGAAAAATCTCCTAAAATGCCCCAAGTTCTGTGAATCAAATCTCGAATATCTGCCAAAGTTGGTCGGTAACTGGAGAATTTTAGTACAATCACGTGTTTTTCCATGAAAGCTTCTCCACGTACTTCATCCGTGGCCGTGATTCCGATTGCTGGTGCCCCCTCTTTGCGGAAACGGGTTCCTTCGACCGTAGTATCCGCAGTGTCATCAACCAAAAATTTTCCCAAAATCTGGCAAAAGACGGCTTAGAGGGCGGCACAATTTCCCCATGACCAGGTCCCGTGGGAGGAGGGTTGGTGGTTGGGGCCATGGCCATCACATCCAGATGTCAGTCCTGGATCCAGCGTCAAAAACGGTTGGGCGAAACAGGGGCTGAATCGTATCGGCGGCGACTGGCGGCTAGGTCGCACCGTAATGTCCTGGCGGCTACAACCTGTCGCTGTCTCCCGTGAGTCAACGCCTTCGGGACACGCGGTGAAAGTTCTTGGCGGCGGAGGTTGGGGATGCCCGAACAACCGCTGAAATGGAAGGACGGGTGGGCTGGTGGATGGCGGCTGGCGGCTACAACCTGTCGTTGTCTCTCGTGCGTCACCTTCGGGACACGCGACCTGTGCGTGGTGGGGTCGTGAAAATTCTTGGCGGCGGAGGTTAGGGATGCCCGAACAAACGCTGAAATGGAAGGACGGGATTGAATCCCAAAGAGATGGACGGCTAGGATGAAAGGATTTGATAAGTTTTCAAAATACCCAAACTGCCCTGTCAAAATCGCCTCAGAGCTCTCTCAGCCCATTTTGGTCCCCATCCCTCCGGTTCACTCCGAAGAACTTACTTGGATAACTACGTATATAGTGGATTTTTGAAACGTCCGCATAGACTTTTGCATATGAAAGTGTACTTTTTTTTTTTTTTTTTTAAGCAATGGTTGGAGTATGTGTGGCCACAAAATCTTAACATGTAGATGTGAATAGAGAGTGACCTCCCCACCGAGGCAATAATTATCAGCATTTATAGGGGTCCTCCAATGTGTGGGGAGGGTGATGCCCTTGGCCACCACACAATACACAATACACTTAAATTATGTAAATGAATAATGGAAAGATGACTCTTCTTCGGATGATGCCCTTAATTGGAGACATAATTACAACAATTTTAGAGAAATATATAAATTTCTCTAGAATTACATTTTATATAAAATCTAAACAAATAAATACATCTAATCATAAAATAATTGTGTCTAGATTTTTTCATTTAAACAAAACCCAATGCGGGTCCTTATCTGGTTAGTTTAGTGTTATTGTCTAACGTTTGTTCGGATGATCAAGGTAAATAATCAAGCATTGAGTACATCCTTATGTGTTTTACTAGGGTGTGGACGCGTTCTATGTGCACACGTATATTTCAATATTTTTATTTTATTCTAAAAATTAATAATAAATTAAAATTAAAAATTTTAGTGTCTATTTGGTTGCATGGAAAATAGACTTGGAAATTGAAATTGTTTCCGTGATTCTGAGACCTTCCTTGGTCTTGGATTTCCATGAGTAGTGAAAAAACAGTCTCATGAAGAAATGATTTTTTATGAGTAAATAGAAAACCAAACATTGAATATCTGCATAACAAGAAAAATGGATTCCATTTCTCAAGTAAAATGGCGAACCAAACATACCCTTAGGGGATTTGGCTATAGATTTCTAATAACCATAAACATTATTCATACTTTTAATTTTGTTAATTAAAAATATGAAAGAATATTATAGAGTAAAATATCAAGTTTTAAACAATTCAAGCTTAACATGGAACATAATGCATGCCCTTTATACCATATGTAATGATACTAATTTTTTTTTAAATGTTAGTAATTATTACTACTTTTATGTAAACATCATAATAAGTTTTTGAAATTTATATTTGTTATGTTATTTGTTTTTTCTCCTCAATAAGTGAGCAATGCACGTGTTGCATGCCGTCAATCCGTTTGGTTAATGAATTAGTGTTTGACATGGTTTTTTTTATTATAAAGTCTGAAGTTTAGAGGGTAAAATAGAAAAACCAGGGTAACAAAAAAATTACGCTCTCGTAGTTGTAAGGATCTATTTTTAGTTTATAGATAATAGAGAGTCTTCAAATAAATTATACTTAGAACATAGGTATAATTAATCAATGTTTGAAAATGATTGATTTTAATTGTAAAAAGTACGATATATGAGGGCAAAATAAGAAAGAAAAAAAAAAAAGAAAAAAAAAGAGAGAGACTGATCACACGAGAATAGGCATTGTTGATCCCAGCCTTGAGTAGTTATATATTCCAGATGTTCTTCTTTGGAAAATACATTTGATTTGGATCGAGAGACATGATTTGATATGAAAAAAATAGCTTCATTGTTAGAATGTGACGTCTTGATTAGGTCTAAAGTGTGCTGTATTAAATAAAGTGTTTTACTAAAAAGACTATTAGCTGAGTGATAAACAGTATCATCAACTTTTCTTCAGACAGAAATAATACCAAAATAGAAGTCAATTTCCATTAAATGAAGAAAGATTACGGAGATTAGGCAATAAATTCTGGAAGAGCTTATCATCAATTTCAAGATTGTTTATCAAACTTTTTAAGTTTAGTTACCAAATGATGTGTTTTTATTGACTTTCCAGCCATATTATATAGAAAAAATAAAATCAACAGCAACATTACATGGCATAGCAACTGATAAGTAAACCGTGACCAAGACTTTAGAGCCAAATTAACCAATCTCCATCTTATTGTTCTTCACCTCAAACATTATTGACTTTGCTCATTAACATTTTAATTCGGTGGATGATAGGTCGGCATATATTTCCGTTGATCATGCTGAATTGGGCTTCTTCGAAGCCAACAACCCCAAACACATTGACGTTCAATAATGATACAATTTTCCCTTCGGTTATTTAAAAAAAAATTTAACAACCTTGCAATAAGTATTGTCAATACTCAAAACATTATACATTGTGTTGATTGATGGTGATATGTGGTGTTAATTATGACATTATAAATCTCAATAGATTGTTGCTTGTAGACCTAGTTATCAACTTTTATATAGAGCGTTTAGTAAGAAAAAAAGTGGGGGGATCTTTTTAATGATTTTAATCCATGTGTTAGGTTGTGGTGGTAATGATAACAATGTTATCTATTACTAGATTTTCATGTTTAACTATAATCATTTAGGTTTACTATGAAAGTCAAAATTTTCCATTGTCTCAAACAATCTTTAAATCTTGGTTTACCAACTGCCTGTGACCCTACTATTTAGTATTTACAAGTTCTAGTTGAAAAAAAAAAAAAATGAATTTTCTTATTTTATTCTATTTCATAATTCACTCAATCATTCCAACTCCTTCCCCATAAAGAATGACTATATCACAACATTTACTTTTATTATCACTAGCCTACAAGCCATCTCCACATGTGTTGCAAATTGCAATGCATTATTTGCCCGTGAGTTTTTATTTATGCCAGATAATATATCTCACAGCAAATTCATTTGAAGCCAATGAAAAATAGTAACTCTACCATTAATTCAAATGAAGCCACCCGTTCCAATACAAGGGCTAAGTTTCCTTTAAAGGGGATAGGAGAAACGGAATTCAAGGTACTTACATACCATGAATGATCCTTGCAGAGAACCCTTAGGTTTTCGAAGTATTGGTTTCTCACCTATGTCTGCATTACTCAAGCCGAGTGATCGCACGAGTGCTTCACTTTTATTTTTTGGGAAGGCGAGCTGGGTTTTTAAGGATCCCATAACCTATCAACTAACTGGGCGATCTATAGGTCAACACCCATTAGAAAGTAACCATGCCGCAGGTGAGATTCGAAGTTAGGACGTGGGGGACAAACCCACACATCCCTAACCACTAGGCCATAACACCATTGGCTTCACTTCATTCTCAGGAGGAACTCACATCAACAAATAATGTTTTTATCGTGACAATACAATATGACACTTTGACTTGCCGTTGACGTGATGCATATGTGGATTATCCACTACTAGTCATCAATTATTTAAAAGCAATTTTAGAAATTGGAGCTAAAATTTCCTGAATTCTAAGATTTTAGAGACTAATTTTTTGAAGAACAAGGGCATCAATGCACTCTATGTGTGCGTATGTGAAGTGTTTTTTTTATTCTAAAAATTTAATAATAAGTAAAAAAAATTTAATTTTTAGGAGATTTGACTAAAGATTTCTAAATAAAATAATCATAAAAATTATTTAAACTTTTAATTTAATTAATTAAAAAGTTAAAAAAATATTATGGAGTAAAATATTGTAATCATATATTACACTCTCCCTGTTGTAAGGGCATATTTATAGTTTATAGATAATTGAAGAGCTTCAAATAAATTATATTAGGTATAATTAATGAATGTTTGAGAGGGGCGAATTTTTATTGTAAAAAGTATGAAATGGGAATGACAAAATAAAAAATTCAAAAATTAGATGTAAGGGCTTATTTTTAATTTATAGATCATTAAGGAACTTCAAATAAATTATGTTAGAGACTTATGTATAACCAATCAATGTTTGAGAGAAATTGATTTTGATTGTAAATAACATGAGAGAATAAAATAGAAAATCCAATAAATAGGTTCAAGGCAGGGTCCCGTTTCATCCCTCCCTTCTGTCGTTATAATAGTTGATGTAGGACAGGATTTTAGTTCCAAATAGAAACTAAATTCTATTCCAAGTAAGATTTTAGTTTTTATTTTTCAAATAGTATTTTATTTCCTAAATATGATTTTAGTTTCTACTTTTCAATAGGATTTTAGTTTCCATAGTTTTTAGTTTCTATTTTACAAATAATATTTTAGTTTTGTTTCTAACAGGGTTTATTTTCCAATAGACCTTGGATTTCCAAAACCTATTAGGACAATCCAAGGTTGAGTTAGGTTTTAAAATAACTCTCATGTATTGCTCAAAGAATTATTCAATCAATTATTATTCAAAAAACCTTTGTTTTATTTTTATTTTTGCTAGTGGACTCTAGTTATTTTTCCTGATGCATTCCAGATTGTTCTAGCTTGTGCCGTGTCAAGTGGTATCAGAGCGAGTTTCTCCCCTCTTGCTATCTTTAATTAATACCCATGGGTGATCATGGTGGAGATGGTGTTCCTATTACTCGAGTAGATTTGGATGCCCAAATTGCTCGCATAGATGCGCTGACCAACCAATACCAGGAGATTCGTGAGTTATTACGACAAGTTGTCAGGGGAGACAACAATGGAGGAGATAATAGATGCAATAATCGAATAGGTAACCGTGGGAAAAATAGAAGAAGACTTTCTGTTCAAGAGAGTGAGTTTGAATCAGAGGAGGGAGTCGAGGAACCACAACCAGACAATTATCTTAATCATTAGAATAATCGTTATCTTCCAAATAATTTTGACAACTATCGGAATAAAGTTGACATGCCAAACTTTTCGGAGAATTTGAAAGTTGAAGATTTTATTGATTGGTTAGTGGAAATAGAGAGGTTTTTCGAGATCATGGAGGTTCCGGAAACTAAGATGGTGAAGATGGTTACTTTTCGATTGAAAGCTTCTGCAACTGTTTGGTGGGATCAACTGCATAATATCCATCAAATACAAGGAAAGAATCGAGTTTGAACATGGAGGAAAATGAAACAACTTTTGATTGATCGATTTTTACCTGTTGATTATGAGCAAATTATGTACCGTATGTACATTAGCTGTGTACAAGGTATTCGAACAGTAATAAAATATACGGACGAGTTCATGGGACTTGCAAAACGTAACCACCTTACAGAAATGGAAAATCAAAAGGTTGCAAGGTATGTGAAAGGACTGAAATCCTACATTCAAGAAAAAACCGGGTTGCAAAATTTGTGGACTCTATAGGAGGCCATTAACATGGCATTGAGGGCCGAATTAATGGAGAAGGAAAGGCGACAGACTTCTTTTCAGAGGAATACGACAGAATATTCAGATGACCTTGTTGTTTCATCTGCGGATAAAGAAAAAACCGTGCAACATAGTCATGGAGGATCAAGACCTGCAGATTTTTCTTTCTGAGGATCTAGGGAAGGAAATACTATCAACAGAGGACAGAACAGAAACCAAATCCAGAGGGAAAATCCATATGTCAAACCTACAACAAACATTTGTTATAGGTGCAACAAACCTGGGCACCGTTCCAACGTCTGTCCTGAAAGAAAACAAGTCAATTTACTGGAGGCTGACAGTGATAATCATAACGAAAAAAAGACGAAAGGGATTTCGATGATGACTATGCAAGGGTTGAGTTCGCAGTCGAGGAAAGCATGGAAAGGTTTGCTTTGGTCTTACAGCGAGTGTTGTTGGCACCAAAAGAATAAGGACAGCGACAAACATTTTTTGATCACTTTGTTCAGTCAAGAATAAACTCTGCGATGTGATTGTAGACAACGAAAGCTATGAAAATTTTGTGTCGAAGAAATCGGTGTAATATTTATAGCTGTCTATATAGCCACATAGCATACCATATTCACTTGGATGGGTGAAGAAATGACCCTTCATTTGTGTTGCTGAGATGTGTCGCGGGCCATTATCCATTGGTAAGCATTACAAAGATGATGTATTATGTGATGTGATCGATATGGATGTTTGCCATATTTTATTGGGTCATCCTTGGCAATATGATGCGGATGCTACATTGAAGGGTCGTGACAATATTGTGATTTTTAGTTGAAAAAATCATAAAATTGCTATGACTCCTACATTAGAATATGGAAGTTTGCCTAAAGGAAATAATTCTAGCTTTATGATTTTGACTGAAAGTAAGCGTGAAATTATTGAGTCAATCAAAGACTCTAACTTTTTCTATCCAGTGGTAGTGAAGGGATCGTTAGCAGCAAATAAAGAAAAAAAACAGTTCCTCTTGTAGTGCAACAATTGTTGGGAGAATTTGAGGAACTTATAGCCAAACTGTTTTTCAAGGAGGCTGTTCGTTTGCATGGAGTTCCTAAATCTATTATTTATGATCGTGATACAAAATTTTTATGGCTTACTTTGTGGCGGTTTTTGTCATCGACTTGCCTAATTCCATGGGAATTTCCTACACTTCCAATGTTGCTGATTTATATAAGTTCTGGGAGGATAAGACTATATATTCTGACAGTAACTTGGGGTCGGGTTCTTTCGAAGTGGAAGAGACTGATGTAGGACAAGATTTTAGTTCCAAATATAAACTAAATTATATTCCAAATAGGATTTTAGTTTCTATTTTCCAAATAGTATTTAATTTTCTAAATAGAATTTTAGTTTCTATTTTTCAATAGGATTTTAGTTTCCATAGTTTTTAGTTTCTATTTTACAAATAGTATTTTAGTTTTGTTTCTAATAGGGTCATTGTTTATTTCCCAATAGACCTTGGATTTCCAAAACCTATTAGGATAATTCAAGGTTGAGTTAGGTCTTTAAATAGCTCTCATGTATTGCTCAAAGAATTATTCAATCAATTATTATTCAAAGAACCTTTGTGTTTTTATTTTTACTGGTGGACTCCAGTTCTTTTTCCTGGTGGATTCCAGATTGTTCTAGCTTGTGATGTGTCAATAGTCCAGAGAACTCATCTATTTGAAAGATCCTTTGTGCAACCATCCATGTGTTTAAGAAAAAAAAATTAACTTAAGAAAACTTTAACAATAGTTAAGGTGTGGAAAATAATCCTAACAATTGAGTGTTCATTGTAATATTACATACAAAAATTCACAAAAGAATTAGTGGGTGCACTTTGCGCACGTCAGAGGCTAGTATTAGAAAATAGGGGTGATAGGAGAATGGAAAGATGGTTAGGGTCTACAGTGGTGGTACCTAAAATTCAGTTTGATATTACTTTTTGACTAGTATATCAGCCATGCACACACTTTCCACGTTGCGTTTACCTGTGCCGTTGGCACGGATACTGTCTCATGCTTTTGGCATGCCACCCTGGTTGATGTAGAGTGTTGAAGGTGGACTTCCATCCACGCAGGACACATGCAATTTGGAAAGAAAAGGGTTTAATTTCATCCTTTGCATCGACCTCCATGAGATTTATGTCTTGTCCGAACAACTCAAATTAGACCCAAACTTCATCATAACCATCACTATTAATCACATTTAGCATCATCTAAAACCTATTAATTTCCAAATGAAAACCTAAAACCTAGCTATAACATCATCTACAACCCAAATCAGTTTTGTTACAACTTATTCAAACCGCATAAAGAATTAAACCCTCACATCTGATCCCACTACTTGTTTTATTTGATGATACATCAAACAACCGGTTGATCATAGTCAAACATGTGGCACAAATCATCTATCATTTCGGACAATTAACGGGTCCGATCACTAAAGCCCATTGAGACATTAGTAATGGACCACGACCCAGGTTAGAGGCTCAGACTCAGGCCCAACTAATCTCTTCCAAGAGGATAGAGACGTTGCAAAGAAACAACTCATGGTGGAAATCTCTCCCCCAAGGATGTATCTCAATGAAGGAGGTGACCATTATGAGAAACATCCCCCTTCACTGCGCCATGCATGCTTAAGTCATGTACATAGTTAATTACTCTTATTAAAAGAGAGAAGATGAAGGAGGTACGAAAAAACCCTACAACTATACTCTATCCAAGTTCATCTTCTCCCTCAATTCACTGACTTAAGCATCAGAGTGCCTTCGACCACCAACAAGGTGGTATTTGGCAATCTAACACCCTATTTTGCTAGTAAGATCTCGAGGAGAACTGATTTGGATGCATCCGTTTGGCGTCGTCCGTGGGGAACGAAAATTTTCTTTGAATAACAAAGTTGGTGGTTTCCTTAAAACAAGCCAGCAACGAGAAATATAGTGCAAATAGAACCCCCTACCAATTCTCATGTTAACAATGCACATGATAACCCTCCCATTAGTGAAACTCAACTGCCAAGCGGAAACATCCGCAATCCAACATTGGGGGAACCAGTTTCACAAAACAGTGAGTTGCCACTGCAAAATATGGTAGTTCTCGCCACTCGACTGAAACCACAACAAGCCCCTACTCTTGGGGGAATAGTAATGAAACCTCGTGTGGATCTGTTTTTTACCCACATAATCTGTCACGCCTCGATTTTCAAGAAAAACGAAAATCCAAAATCCACCTAGGATTATCCCTTTTCCCAAAATTCGGGACATGAATTGTCATTCACTAAAAGTAACAGTTGGCCTCTACGAGAAATAATCAAATGCACCGTTTACCAAACTAGAGGGAAATAAAACAACTGATCTAAAAAGTCCATCACATGGAAGGAAAATACATTAAATCTCGTAGAACCAACTCTAACAAGTTCAACTAATCACGGATGTATCTCTCCCAATAAATAATAAATAAAACTCCAAGTTCTATTACAAAAGATTAATCTATCACCTACAAATAAAATGACATAAACTCTCGGACAACGTGCAACTCCCAGCAATGCTCGTCACATACGAAACAAACTGCTCTAAGCTCGCCCGAAATTACTAAATCCTGAAAACAAGCTAGTCGGCTACATTCCCAAAGGAATGTACCCAAGAAGCCAAAGCCCACTTGGGTCAGCAATTAAGCTAGTGTGAAATTCTTTGTTCCCAAAAATCAATAAAAGAAATCGCATGGCATGACAGAAAAATATAATACGACAAAATAACCAAAACAAACAGGTAGTTCCTCTACGAGGCAATGAGGGCGTCATAATAAATAAATATGTATTTAATTAAACTTATTCTGTAGATGTTGACTATGACAAGTCTGACCTGCAGAAACATTAATGGACTTGTCATCCTACATGAAAGGGGTTAGAAACAACATAAATGTATTTTATTTATGAAAACCGTTATCTTTGCACATTAGTTGACTTACACATATTATTCATTTTTAACGGATTGATCACTTAGACGATACCACATTCGCACCACCTCCGTGCCGAACATACATGCCCGTATGCCTCTCTCATATAAAGGAGGACTTCTTCGTCATCCATGCCCAAGTGGGGACACATCACATACAGGCATGCATCACCGGATACTCCTAACTATATGAGTAACAAAAGCCACTCTTGGGCTATCACTGCGCGTAAAGTCACGTCACATTTTTTTACGGATAAATATCAAAGCCTATCTTAGGCATACAAATTCACCTCATTTTCGCAAGACTAACCCGAGGGTTATTTTAGTTTCTCTATAAGAAATAGGCGCCCCACCTCCGCAAGACAACCCACAGGTTATTTAATTTCTCTATAAGAGAGGGGAAATAATAAACAAAAAGAGGTGTGGTAGTTCTAAGTGAAACAATTCCAGGTGAATAAATTTTCAGGAATCCGAGTTTATCAATATCATTTATTTCTGATATTTCAGTTTTCCTTCCCAATGACATTTTGTCATTCATAAGTAATTCTACCCATTCTTTTAGGGCACACCATATACTCACAATTCATCAATCATATGGACATGTCAACAAGTTATAGAATACATTCATGCTTTCCACCATCCTTGTAATTTTAAGAAAAACACCCTTACATGGCAACTACTTCATTTTTGACCTCACTTTTGATTTTGTAAGTAAACATGCGTTGATGACCTCACTATCCTACCCATGTAGGTACGTGATAACATATTGTTTAGCTCAAGTTTTGACCCAGCACGATATGACAGGTTGATAGAAGTGACTGTGTTGCAACATGCTCTGAAATTACTTTCTATGAGTGTTATAGACATCAAGTAGAAATGTGCTTCTGCAGTCATACAATGCTTCTTTTAGTATGCATGAAAGCATGCTTTATTGGTAAAGTTTTATTCTGACATTTTTTTTTACCAACTCATGCCATGCTTTTGACCTTGAACAATATTACAAATCTCAGATCTTGTACTTGTACCAATTGATTTCCTAAATTAGGTCATATCTATTGCATCATGTTCATTAGAATGAATATAAGACATACTATTAGTAGATGTAGATCTGCTAAGAGATATGCCTACTGAGGTACTGCGAGTCTGCAACACATCAATTAGATACTTTTCTCTAGAAGTTGGCAGAAATAAAAACTTTACCAGACTCCAAAAGTATGACAAAAACATGTCAAAAAGTATGACAAAAAAAGTATGTCAAACATCAGAGTTTTCATGAAAAGAGTATGTCAAACATCAAGGTTTTCAATCGGCTTCAACACAAAAAAAAAAAAAAAACGAACAGAGAGAAAAAGAATTCACCGTTTTACTCGTCTTTTCCTTTCTCTTTTTCTTGCTCCCTTTTGCTCCTTCTCCTTCCCCTTTTATTTTACAGATTTTTTTTTTCTATGCGGCTGGGAAAAACCTAATATCTATTTAACCAACCTAAAGACAAAACCCTACAAGGTTAGGGTTTGCACAAGGTTATAGTGATACCCCCTTATTTATTTAGTTATTCTATGACTCAACTTCAAATTTAATAAAGCCCAAAAATAATAATTTATAATGTGCATTAATTAGGGTCGTTACATTATACACACCTCAAAAGGAATCTCGTCCCGAGATTCACTGGATGAATAGCTCCGGGTGCAACTGTTTCACCTTGTCCTCTAGCTCCCAAGTTACATCATTTTCCTTTTCACTCCACTGGACTTTCACCAAATTCACTATCCTTCTACAGAGTTGTTTCACATCACGATCCACAATCTTGATCGGTCGTACTACTTGGGTGAGGTCGTCATTAATCTCAATTTCTGTGGGTTGGACGATGTGAGCAGGATCCTTCACACACTTCCTCAGCATGGAAATGTGAAACACATCATGAACAGCTGATAAGCTCGGTGGCAAGGCAAGTCTATAGGCTAAACTCCCTACTTGAGCAATGATCTCAAATGGTCCCACAAATCTAGGACTTAACTTCCCCTTCTTACCAAACCTCAATACACCGCTCATAGGTGAAACCTTGAGAAAGACAAGGTTCCCAATATGAAATTCTACCATCTTACGCTTCCGATCAGCATAATTCTTCTGTCGGCTTTGAGCAGTTTTGATCTGCTCTCTAATAATCTGCACTTTCTCCGATGTCTCCTAGACCATCTCTGGCCCCAACAAGACTATGTCACCAACATCCGCCAAACAGGATGGTGATCGACAATGTCTCCCATATAAAGCCTCAAACGGAGCCATGCCAATACTAGAAACGTAACTGTTGTTATAAGCAAACTCTATGAGAGCTAAATAATCCTCCCAACTACCACCAAAACCGAGCACACATGCTCGAAGCATATCTTCTAGAATCTGATTCACCCGCTCCGTCTAACCATCAGTCTGAGGATGATAAACTGTACTCAAATCTAGTCTCGTCCCCATGGCTCGCTGAAAACTCTCCCAAAACTCAGTTGCAAACAAGGGATCTCTGTCAGATACAATGGACACTGGTACTCCATGAAGCCTAACTACCTCACGGATATATCGTCTGGCTAACTGTTCAGTAGTACGGTGCACACCAACCGGAACAAAATGCGCGGACTTAGTCAAACGGTCAACTATAACCCAAATTGACTCGTTACCTCGTCGAGTCTTCGGTAAGCCATCTACAAAGTCCATCGAAATATTCTCCCATTTCCAGATAGGAATTTCTAATGGTTGCAACAAACCTGAGGGCCGCTAATGCTCGGCCTTCACTTGTTGACAAGTGAAACACCGTGATACATAATCCCCCACATCCTTCTTCATACCGTCCCACCAGAAAGTTCGCTTTAGATCATGATACATTTTTGTGCCTCCCGGGTAAATGGTAAAACATGACTTATGAGCCTCATCCATAATTTTTTTATTCAATCCTTCAATCTCGGGCACACAAAGTCTCCCGTGAAATCTCAACCCACCATCGGACTCAACTGACCACTCTGAGGGACAATCATCTAAATTATCAAGCACCAAGTCCTCTAATTTGCCCATCAAATGAGAATCCTTATGTTGCTCCTCCAAAACCCTGTTGATCAAAGAAGGCCGAACAGATAAACTGCCAACATAAGCAGTGTTCGCTCCCTGGACAAACTGAACATCACAAGAAGAAATAGCCTCAAGAGACTTCCATTCCTCTACCATGAGTGAAGCCATTATAGTGTGTTGCCGACTAAGAGCATCGGCTACCACATTTCCCTTACCTGGGCGGTAAAAGATCTCAAAATCATAACTACTAATGAATTCCACCCACCTTTGTTGTCTCATATTTAGCTCTTTCTGCGAAAACAAATATTTTTTACTCTTGTGATCCGTGAACAACTCAAAATGCTCCCCATAAAGGTAGTGTCGCCACATCTTCAAAGCAAACACAACTGCCGCTAATTCCAAATCATGGGTAGGATATCGCCTCTCATGAGGCTTCAATTGTCGTGAGGCGTACGACACAACCTTCTGATTCTGCATCAGTACACAACCCAAACCTGTGCCACTAGCATCAGTGAAGACCACCAACTTCCCACCTTGCACTGGAATAGTTAGAATGGGCGCAGTAGTTAATCGGTGCTTCAACTCTAGAAAAGCCTTTTCACACTCATTGGTCCAAATAAACAAAACATTCTTGTGAGTTAACTTAGTCAAAGGGGCAGCAATAAGAGAAAACTTTTTGATAAATCTTCTATAGTAACCAGCTAACCCTAAAAAGCTTCTCACCTCCGTTGCATTAGTAGGTTGTTTCTAATCTTTCACTGATTTCACCTTATCAGGATCAACTGCTATACCCTGACTAGAAACTACATGCCCTAAGAATTTTACTTATTTCTCCAAAAAATGGCACTTGCTAAATTTCGCATAAAATTTCTGCTCTCTCAAGGTCTGCAATACTGTCCTAAGATGTTCTCTGCTTCCCTATGGGAGCAAACCAAAATGTCATCGATAAAGATAATGACGAATTTATCCAAGTATGGTCGAAAGATCCGGTTCATCAGGTCCATGAAAAAGGCTGGGGCATTTGTTAATCCAAAAGGCATAACGGGGAACTCATACAATCCACATCTCGTACGAAATGCCGTGAGAGGAATGCTATCTTCTTCAACACCCATCTGATGATATCCAGTTCTCAAGTCAAACTGAGAAAACACCACTGCTCCCCTCAACTGATCAAAAATATCATCAATTCGAGGCAATAGGTACTTGTTCTTGATAGTCCTCTTATTCAGTTCCCTATAGTCAATACACATCCTCAAGGTACCATCCTTCTTCGAAACGAAAATGGCGGGTGCTCCCCACGAAGAATTACTAGGACGTATGAACCTGGTTCATACACACCTCAAAAGGATTACACATACATTACATTATCATGAATAAACATGTCAATAAGTATATTCGAATAAAACAAAAACAAAAACACTAAAATTACCCTTTTTGCTACATCTCATCCAACTGGACTTTCATCCCGTTCAACTCCTTCAGTGCCATCCGGTACGTCGCCTTAGAGATATGAGCGGTTCTAGGTATTAAATCGATTCAGAACTCAACTTCTTGCCTAGGTGGCAAGCCAGGAATTTCCTGAAATACATCCTCATAATCTCTTACCACTTCTACATCTCGGATCTCTCTCTCCGACGTCCCCACCGAGTACAGAAAACTAGACATCACTGACTCTTCACAATTTCCACAAATGAGATAAACAGGGGGCATGCCTGGAGCATGAATGGAAACTGTCTTCTTTGCACAATCCATCGTGACTAGCTTCTTACACAACCAATCCATTCCCAAAATCACATCAAAGCCCTTAAAGTCAAACACAATCAAGTCGACAAGAAACACGTTGTCGAGGAAGGAAATCTTAAAATATTTACATAATTCATTTAATGTCGCTGAGCCTCCTAAAGGGGTGGTAACACATAATGGTATAGCAAGTGGCAAAGTTTTCAACATTTTTCGATGAACTAAACGTCAAGATATGAAAGAATATGATACACCGGTATCAAATAAAACTTTCATATTAGAGATAGGAAAATCAGGAGTACCTTGAAAGTTTTCTGATCTGGTAGGGCGGCAAATACACGCCCTTGGGTGGGTTGACCTTGCCTATTCTGGGGCGCGTTCCTTCCATTAGGGCAATCTCGCATTCGATGACCTGGTTGCCCACAAGTGAAGCAGGTCACTGCATGCCCCCCCCCCCCCCCCCCCCGTGCTGCTTGGGTAGTCTGATTCCGCTGACCCTGATAACCTTGTTTCTGGTTACCCTGACGATGGAATTGGTTCCCATTCCGTCTCTGATGCTGATTACCATCTTGTTTCTGGGAATGATTATATCCCTGTCTCTGGAATTGATTTCCACCCTGGCAGTGGAATTGGTTTCCTCCCTGCTGTTGGTTCTGGGAACCACCTTGAGATCTCTGGTTTTGAAACTGTTGACCCCTTAGCCTTGATCATAAGGACGAAATTGGCTACGGTCACTACGATAATCACGCGACGCACCCTGGTGACGAGTGTTTCCTGACGCCTCGCCCAACTTCTGTTTGCCCTTCTCCGTACTCTCATGATACAACTTGTTTTGTTCCTCGTACTTCAATGCCAAATCCAAAACTCTGTCAAAACTCTCCCTGTCAGTGGTGAGAAGAGCCCTTGATAGGTAGTGATGCAAACCCCCAATAAATTTGGCATTTTTCTTTTCTGGTGTGTCCACCAAATACAGAGCATAACGCGACAACTCATAAACTTTGTGACATACTGCTCCACAATCATATTCCCAGTCTGCTTCAACATATTAAACTCCGCAGCCCATTGCGCCTTAACTGCATTAGGCACAAATCTATTCTCAAACCGATCCTTGAAGTCATCCCGTGTCATAACACTAATATCAACGGAGGGTAGTAAAGCCTCCCACCAGTAACTGGCAGCACCATCCAGATGATGTGCAGCTAACTTCTGTTTTTGGACTTCAGTAAGTCGCATCCTCCTGAAAACAGTCTCACAACTTTGGACCCAGGCATCTGCATTTCTCGGATTTTCTCCGGTAAACCTCTTTTGATTTTGTAAGTAAACATGCATTGATGACCTCACTATCCTACCCATGTAGGTACGTGATAACATATTGTTTGGCTCAAGTTTTGACCCAGCACGATATGACAGGTCAATAAAAGTGATTGTGTTGCAGCATGACCTGAAATTACTTTCTATGAGTGCTATAGACATCAAGTAGAAATATGCTTCTACAGTCATACAATGCCTATTTTAGTATGCATGAAAGCATGCTTTATTGGTAAAGTTTTATTCTGACATTTTTTTTACCAACTCATGCCATGCTTTTGGCCTTGAACAATATTACAGATCTCAGATCTTGTACTTGTACCAATTGAGTTCCTAAATTAGGTCACATCTATTGCATCGCGTTCATTAGAATGAATATAAGACATACTATTAGTAGATGTAGATCTGCTAAGAGATATGCCTACTGAGGTACTGCGAGTCTGCAACACATAAATTAGATATTTTTCTCTAGAAGTTGACAAAAATAAAAACTCTACCAGACACCAAAAGTATGACAAAAGCATGTCAAAAAGTATGACAAAAAAGGTATGTCAAACATCAGAGTTTTCATGAAAAGAGTATGTCAAACATCAAGGTTTTCAATCGGCTTCGACACCAAAGGAAAAGAAAAATAAAGAAACGAACAGAGAAAAAAGAATTCTGTTTTACTTGTCTTTTCCTTTCTCTTTTTCTTGCTCCTTCTCTTTTTCTCCTTCCCTTTTTTTTTTTTTACATATTTTTTTTTCTATGCGGCTGGGAAGAACCTAATATCTATTTAACCAACCTAAAGACAAAACCCTACAAGGTTAGGGTATGCACAAGGTTATAGTGACACCCCCTTATTTATTTAGTTATTCTATGACTCAACTTCAAATTTAATAAAGGCCAAAATATATATATAATGTGCATTAATTAGGGTCGTTACATAATCCAACTCACCAAAGTGGTTGAGAGACTCACACAAGAGTGTGATCAATTTGTTGAGTACGCTAGAGATCTACTTCAGCAGAACTCTGCCAATCGTCTTCAGGAGAGCTAAGAAGTTCCTGTAGAGCTTCAAAGATCTAACCTTGAAAGAAATAAACCTCAAGACGATGGATCAAGAACTGGTGGACTTGCCCCACAAATCCCATTCAGGATTGGAGTCACGGATCCAAACATGTTGTATGAACTTTCCATGCCACCCTTCTCTGATCGGATCATTAACACTCCTCTGCCCAAGAAGTTCACCCAGCCAAAGTTCGAACCTTATGATGGTTCCACCAATCCATCAGATCATATGCACCACTTTCACCACATAATGGCACTAAAAGAAAGCTCAAACTCTACCCTGTGTAGAACCTTCCCAACCAACCTCACGTCCACGACGGTAAATTGGTTTAACAGCCTCTCGCCACGGTCATTAGACTCCTTTCAGGTGCTGGCCACAACCTTCATCACTAGATTCATTGGCAGTCAGCCGATCAGAAAGGGTCCATACTATTTTCTTTACATCAAGCATAAACCTGATGAGACTCTCAAGGAATATGTTACACAATTCACTAACGAGTTGACTATGATTGATGGGTGTAGTGATGAAACGGTTGTGACTACCTTCACCTTCAGACTCAAGGGAGGACTGTTATACAACTTCCTAACTCTGGAGCCTCCACAGAGCATGGCGATCATGTTAAAGAATGCACAAAAATACATCACTCTTGAAGAGATGTGAGATGCCAAGAAGAGCAACGAGGCCAACAAAAGTCTCTCCCAACCAACTGGAAAAGGAGAGAAAACAAAAGGTGAGACAATAAACCGCGGGAAGACAAAAGTCATACCAAAAGGTAACGAACCAGCAATAGGTCCGACTATGGCAAACATAAGTTCGGAAAACTGCAGTTGGGTAAAGTAAATCACGAACGATCAACTAACTCGGTTGACGCAAAGTACAAGCCATACACTACTTTAAAAGCAAGTATGGCAAAGGTTCTGAAGACCATGACAAATTGGGAGGACGTCTGATTAGGGCATAAAAAGCACTTTATACACAGTTAATTATTTTCATTTATTACGATTATTTTGATAATTCATTGAATTACTTGACAAGTGCGGTCTTTTGGAAAATTTTGTGTTTTAAGTATTTTTTTTTTAGGTAAAAGACCCTCGAAGATATAATCAAGGTGATCCACTACTTCTGGACCAGCCCAAGACAGCCTAAAGCAAGCCCATGTGTGCATCCAACCCAAAACGAATAAGAGGAAAATAAGTTGTTTTCTTTTCTAATTAAAATTCCAGAACTTCTAGAGTAGCCTAATTGAGAACAACTTTTGCTACACAAATCCAATTCGGATTTTGGTTGCTAAGTAAAAGGAAAAGAAGTTATCCTCCTTTCTATTTGATCGAATTTTATGAATTCTGGAGCAGGTTTTGATAAATTGGTGATAAATTTTGCTACACAGATCCAACGAAGGTGATTCATGTTGCTAATTAAAGCTAAGAGACAATGCTTCAACACTTATGTTGACCACTTTACCCCATTAAGTCGTTTGTAATGAGAAAAACATGAGACAATCAGGATAGAAAAATCAAATTTTTTTTTTTGGAAAAAGTTTGTTTCAGAAAATAATTAGAGAGAGTTGTATCCTTGAGGAAGTGAGAGAGTCGTACCCTTAAAGAGGACTGAAACCTTTGACAACTACATAACACAATTTTAGAAGATTATCTCACAATTTCTTTATATAGTTTTGGAGATGTATTGCCGGCTAGCTAAGCTTTCAAGCAAGGCTGAGGGATGAAATCCTAGATGTAGCTAATTTGATTCAGTTTTCATGCTTACACGATGAATAATGGTATTTGATAATTTTCCTCTTTATTTAATATAGAAGTTATGTTTTCGTGTGATAGCCAATTATGTTTTCTTCTTCCATATATTTTTTTAATCCGGTGATTATTTTTTTCTTCTCCATATAAGTCTAGTCATGCTCTTCTTATGTGTGGATTATTAGGGTTCAATAGATTCCGGTAGATTAGTTATATGTGATTGTCGTCAATTAAAGATATCATATATGACAAGTCTAGAAAAAGGGAATTCTTATATCTATTTACATTAGATTATAGAAGCGCGTTAAAGATTATTTTCCAGTTATATTGTTTGGGATGTGAAACACATAATTGAGTTATCCTAACTAATCAATACAAGTTGAAGCAGTGAAATCTAGGAGGGATTCTTGGACCCTTGTGATTTTTCGTTCTTGATTTCCGTTCACCTTAATTCAATTGTTTTTTTTTCACAAGATTTTCTTAGTTTTAGTTCCTTGTTTTGTTGGTATTACTTTGAACCTATTTTGCAGATCGCTTTCCTCGCAGGATTGACACACAAACTACTGCATTGACCGCGTGTATTGTTTGGGCGTAATCAAATTTTGACACCGTTGCTGGGGATAGTGTCATCCTACAAGGAGGTTTTCAGTATTATCTTTCCAGCATTTTTTTTTTAGTTTTCTTGGAATTTAGGTTTAATTTATTGTTCTTTATGTTTGTTGTTTATTTTCTTTTAGAAAAAAAATTAGTGCTTAGTTTTCTTTTTATTTCTTATTTTTAGAATACCCATTGAATTTCTTAGTTTTCTTTCTATTTCTTATTTTTAGGTCTAGTTTATTTTTATTTAGTTGTTTTTTATATAAAAAAAAACCAGATATAAACACGTTGAGAGCAAGACAAATCCTAGCTCCGACTCCAATACCAAGAGTAATCATGGAGATGACCCTGTTCGGTCCCTTAAGGACCATCTTCACCTCACATGCACTTCTACACCAGCATGTATCATGTTCCCACCGAACACACTCCAACTAGAATATAAGCCGGGTATAATACAATGATTACCCACCTTCCACGGTCTAGAAAGTGAAAACCCTTATGTTCACATTAGAGAATTTGAGGAAATGGTGGCCATGTTTCACAACAAGTTTGAGGCTGCAGACTTGGTTAGACTGAAACTTTTCCATTTTCCCTTAAGGAAGATCGAGGTCTATAGGTTCGTGGGAGGGATGACCCAAACATTCTTTCATAAGTACTTCCCTCACCACAAAAATAATGGTCTGAAGAGACAAATTTCTACATTCACCCAAAAGGACAGCGAGACATTATATCAGGCATGGGAGAGGTTTAAGGATCTATTGAATATATGTCCACAACATTGGTATGAGAGTTGGCTCGTAGTCAGTTATTTCTATGAGGGGCTTACAAGTAGAGAGCGCCAATTTGTTGAGATGATGTGTAATGGAGAGTTCCTCCATAAGAACCCTTATGAGGCCATTGAGTGCTTGAATGACTTGGCTGAGAAGGCCCACACCTGGATCGGGCCGAGTGTTACTGAGAGCTTGAACATAGCACTACCAATGGGGTCTACCAACTTAGGGAAGAAGACAACCTTAGAGCCCAATTAGAAAGAACAAATAGGAAATTAGAGGCATTTAAGACCTAGGATGGTAGACCCACGCATATTGTTGCAAGAGTCGAGTCACATAATACTTGTTTTATTTGTGGAGGGGTGGAACACCTAGCACATAATTGCCTGACCTTGACTGAGATGAGAGGGGTTTATGAGGAACAATGTAACACCTTAGGGATGTACTAGAAGCCTTACTCGCCTATCTCCGACACTTATAATTCTGGTTGGAGGGATCATCCCAACTTTGGCTGGAGGTCCAACCCGAACCAACCCGCACACCCACAGGCACAATCACCTAAGCCATACCATGCACCTTCATACAATGCACAACCTAACATGAATTCCTTAGCGGATGCATTACATGCATTTATAGAGGCACAAAGTAAGACTAATAAAAATTTGAGGTTGCGTGAACATAGGTAGTATAATAGAACAATGAAATCAAAAGCCAAATCACTAAGCTGACAAGTCTCTGACAGTGCAAGAGCAAGGTCAATTTCCATCCTAGCCTCAAGCAACTTCCAAGGGATAACGTATGGCACGAGCCTCCACTTCAGACTCTCAGAACATCAAAGAGGTCAATGCCATAACTACTCAGAGTGGTAAGATACTAGATGGACCTAGCCCGTCAACCCCTAGAAGAATCTATCCAAATAGCAATGAGAACACTCGGTCCAAGTCCCATTTTCTCAAATGCTCCGACCTACTGAAAAGAGTTCGAAAATACATGGTGAGATCCTAGAACATTTGAAACAGGTTAAGATTAACTTACCTTTTCTGCATGTGATTAAATAGATACCAACTTATGCGAAGGTCATCAAGGACTTATGCACCATTAAGAGGAAGCATCATGTTAAGACGACTGCTTTCTTGATTGAGTAGGTAAGTACGGTGATCGAGCAGAAAACACCACCCAAGTACAAAGATCTATGGTGTCCCACGGTCACCTGCCATATCAGGACTCATGAGTTCGGCCAAGCTTTGTTGGATCTAGAAGTGAATGTCAATTTAATGCCTTATTTTATTTACTTGCAACTGGGTCTAGGAGAGATCAAACCCACATCTATGGTACATCAATTGGCCGATTGATCGACTAAGAAGCCAAGAGGAATAGTCGAGGATGTATTGATACAGATCGATAAGTTCTACTACCTTGTCGATTTTCTTATTTGGATATTCATTCCATGGTTAGTGTGGAGTCTATAGTTCCAATCATTCTACGTAGACATTTTCTTGCCACAGCTAACGTTCTTATCAATTGCAGGAATGATCTGATGAAGCTGTCTTTTGGGAACATGACTGTAGAGGTTAACATCTTCAACATTGGAAAGCAACCATGTGATGATGATGATGATGAATGCTACGACAGTTACATGATAGACACACTGATAGAGACTTTCATGAATGAAATTTATGAATCTTTAGAGGATCTCCTTTGTGATTCTGATTTTGAGAGTTCACCTTATTATGACAATGTTTTTTATGTTTCTGTTGTTTCAGGTTCAAAGGATAAAGGTGGACGGCAATGACAGCTAAGCTTTAAGGAGTTGCCAAGAGAAATAGAGAAACCAAAGCCATCCACAGTGAAAACCCCAAAGATGCATGTGGCTCATGATAAGCAAATTCTGAGGAAACATTTCAAGCCAAATCAGCGAGTCCATCTCTATGACTCGCGACTTCATCTTCATCTAGGCATAAGGATGGCAACGGGGCAGATTTGGACACATCTGTCCCACCCCTTCGGGGATCACGGGTCCCCAAATCCATCCCGGATATCCGTTTATATAATTTTTTAAAAACCATCCCCGCTCCGATCGGATGGGCGGATATCCACCCTGTCTCGATTATCCACTTTTTTTTCCTAGAAAAAGTCATCAATTCAAATTATAAGAGAATAAATTTAGTATCTGAATTAATAAACATGTCATAATCTAACATGCTAGAACTCTCCAAAACATGAACACATGTTCCAGGTCTCTCAAACAATCAAACAAACAATCTGCCCACAAAAGATCTTACAAATAAAATCATCAGATTCATATGATCCCAATCTTGTTTGGGACATCCAAAGCATAAAAAATCTTGGTACCATCAGGCCTGACCTTCTTACTTTGAATGAAAACCAAAGTGTTGTTGTCTTCAATCTTCTTCCTGGCAGACTCAGTTGTAAGCAGCCCTAATATCAACAGTGAAGACCAAAGTGTTGTTGTCTTCAATCTTCTTCATGGCAGACTCAGTTGTAAGCGAATACTTCAAGATCTGATAATGATCAAGCTTGTTCCTCAACATCTCCCACATCATATGTACGTCCTCATACTCGCACTTGCTTACATCATTCCTTAGATTCATTAGCCCTGTTTGTTCTCAAAGAGTTCAAATCAGAACATTATTGTATGCAAGGATAAGATGTCATGGCGAATGATATCTGATGCGTCCAAAAATCGTCCTCCTGTGAGTTTGACCTGCAAAACTAATGTTAGGCTGCCAAGGACCACATTTTTGGTGGCCGAAAATACTACGATGCTTAAGTCAACAATTTTGTTTGAAAAAAGAAGTAAATTTGGATAAAACTCAGTTAAAGTTGCATACCTGTGTCAAATGTTCCCTTTAGCTTTTATAATGGTCGCGGTTAATCCTCTGCATGACTTAAGTATGTGAGGCGCAATGGAAGGAAATATTTTTCATAACAGTCTCCTCCTTGATAGAGATGCATTCGTGGAGGCGCAACTCCCTCCACGACTCTTTTTCGGTGCAACGTTCTTCTCTTTTATGAGAGAACTCGTGTCGGGCCTGGATTTGAGATTTGATTTGTTCGGGTCTAGATTTGGGCTTTGATTATATTTTATTATAGTGGGCTTTATTTGGGCCTCTATGGTTGGCTTTATTCTTCTTGGGTTTTACGAGCTGGCTTAGTAGATTGGAAGCCATATCCTCGCGATGGATGTTCTCTGCCATGTGTATGGCCGCGGTGATCGGTCTATTTTGATGTATCATCAACTACTCCCCCTTAGTTAGTCGGTATGTTCATGTATCCACTAACTGTGTGGCAATTTTGTTTTCGATTTCAACATTACGGCACATTTAGTGTTCTTACTATCTGTTGCCGCTGTTGTGTCTCCGATGTTCCGTCTGCCTGCTCATTTTTGCTCAATTTTTGGAATTTCGTGTGACTGTCATATCTTGCATGTACTCCCAAGAGTGGACCTTTCGCTGCTCGCCCTTATAAAAAGAGAAGTTGAGTACGGATTTATTTTCTTTGGCACCTCTTGAATTTCCAGTTGTTGCATTTGCTTTGTAATCATGTCTAGCTTTAGGGTTTTGAGTGGTGATGTTCTTGATGTTTGTGAAGCTTTTTTTTTTGCCTAAGCATGCGATGCATGGGACTCTGGATAGCATCCATCATGATTATTCGTTGTCGACTGATCTGGAAATCGTTCTCCCTGAATAGGGCGACAGTCCTTGTCATCCAAAACATGTGTATATTGCTTTGTACTCTGGTATGTTCCACTCCGACTTTAGGCTTCCGACTCCTGCAATCGTCTGGGAGTACTTAGACTTGGTTGGCATCGCTCCGGCCCAACTGGTTCCTAATGGTTGGAAGGTGATGATTGCAACCTTAGCAAGGGCTGCCGCAGCTTGTATCCTTATGAATGTCATGGTTTTGAATTCTTTGGTGGGGTTTACCGTAAATGCCAATTGCATTTTTTTCCTTTGCTCTCCTTCTTGTTTCAAGGGGGGTTAGTCGAGGTCTGGTTTTATGTGTCCATTTCTTCCAATTACTTCAGTTTTCGCGAAAATCAGATTTTACGATCATTCCAGGAGCCTGAGAGAGTCGAAATGTCACTATCATTGGAAGAATAGGAGTTTTGTGGTCGATTTGGCAATCTTCCCTGAGTCTCAATAGAAGACATCCGTAGTGGCTTATATTTGCCGGGTGAGGTGGGTCATGCAGAGCCTACTGTCGGTCGTGCCTTGGAGGTGACTATTGCGTGCGTTGGTGATGTGGATATTGGTCATAAAAAGGGTTTCGTTGATGAGCCTTTAGGCCGAATTGCTTTTGTCTTGCCCGAGGTTCTGGGAGTACCGGCTCGATTGTTAGGAAAATAAAGTTCCTAGGCCTCCCAACCCTTCCAAGATGTTGGTTGTCGGTTCTGGCCGTGTTTCGAAGAGGAAGAGGCTCGCCTCCTCAGTTTTTAACGTCGCTAGGGCTCCTTCTCATCTTGCTTATCTTCAAAAAGGAGATCGTGATTCGGAGGATGACTCTTTTGCTTGAGAGGACGAGGAAGTAAATCGAATTCTTGAAAGGAGTAAGAAGGAGGTTTCCCATCCTCTAGATGACCGCGAGAAAAGTCTTGTTGCCGCTTACGGTTTGCTCGTTTTCGCTGACCTCATGATAAATGACTCTCGCATTATTGAAAAAAAATGCTTCAGCTTAGTCTTTGGCAGTCTGAGAATCCAAACGATACTAAGACCTTGGATGACTTTGAGTACGATCCAAAAATGGAGGATCGAGTTGCTACTCAAGCTCGAGACTTCAAATTCCTTGTTTTTTATGTTATTGCCGGGACCTCGGGATCGCTTGCTACTCCCTCCGCTTCAAGTCTTATTTTGACTGGGCCCATGGAGTTCTTATGGCCTTCTGAGATTGATGTGCAGGACAACGCTCGCAAACTCATTGGCGGTTGTCATAGGCGTTTGGCTAATAGGGCTCTTATGCCCATACGCCCACTACGATGTCATATCGATGAGGGTCTCCAACACCTTATGGAAGGGATGACTCACCTTACTTATGTAGCCGTGATGGGGTCTGATTGTAAGGCTGCTCGTGATCAGGTGGCACTCATTGAGCGAAAGTTGGCAGGACAAATCCTGGTCCTTTCTCATGTTCTCTGCCAATTTGATTCATTGAAGGCGCAATGCATAAAGTATGCAAGGGCTGCAGATTCTGAATAGATGTCATTGAGGGAACTTAACGCCATTCGTGACACAATTGCTTCTGATCTCGAAACATTTGAAGTTGAATTGGGTAAGTTGCGGTCCCGTCTGGATGTTACTGAGAAAGAGTTGTCCAACCAAAAGGCTGAACGTGACGAGGCCATTCGTTTTGCTGAGGAATGTTCTGCTAGTCTTAGGCAGTAGAGGTCGCGGATTAGAAAAAAATGGTTAATGGTCACCATGACTTCTTGAATTTCCTGGAGTCGCAAGGTTTAGACATGTTCAATTATCATTGCTTTGCTGAGCAAGAATTTGATGATGTCGAATAAGTCATTTCGGACTCACTGAGTGATCCGGTGGTCAGAGAACCTTCTCAGCACTTGTTTGAGCCCCTACCACCTAGAGACGCTGCAGATGTTGATGGCCTTTCTTAACTGTTTCTTTTGATTATCTTGTAATCTTCTTTTTTAGAAGATCAATGAAAATTTTATATTTCGCATTTGTTGTGTAAGTATGTCTAGCTTATCAGCTTTTTTTACTTACAACATTCCTGGGAGATTTCTGACTCGTTCGTCCAGATTTTTATGAGTGGCTTCAATGTTTGACATTCTAGTCATGTAGAAGCTCTTTTTACATAATTTGATTTTATATCTGGATTACGAAGTTGTACATTATAGTCAACAAGAAAAAAGTTCGGCTCTTACGTCCTGGTACTTTATTATTTTGTGGTTGATCATGCCAGAAGTTTTTATTTTTATGTCCGACTCGTTCGTCTGGTATATATATTTGTTTTTGCTCGATACTCTAGCCGTGCTAAGTATTTTCACGAGTTGAGTTTTTAATTTGACTTTCTTGTCCTGACTGAATTTTTGTCGTTTTGAATTCAAGATGGATGATTGAGAGAAGAAGTCTATTGATAATATATTTTCAAGTGCTCTACATTTCATGACCGAGGTAGCTTTTCGGCCTCCTTGTTTTCCAACCAATGTGTTCCTGGTCTGTTGATCTTTATTACCTTGTATGGTCCTTCCCAATTTGGGTTTAGCTTGCCTACACCAGGTTCTTTTGTGTTGAGTTGGACTTTCGTAGTACCTAGTCGCCAATGTTAAAAGTGCGGATTTGCACCCTCTAATATCCGGCCATACGTTGTTTGTAGGTTGTTTTTTTGATAGAGGTTGCTTCTCGCTTTTCCTCGAGGAGGTCCAACCCGACTCTCAGTGCTTCGACGTTGTCCTCAACACAAAATTTTTCAAAATGTTGGCATACCGATTTCCATGGGTATCATTGCTTTGGATCCGTATGCGAGGGCGAAAGGTGTTTCCCCCATCGAAGTTTGTTTTGTTGTTCTGTATGCCCAAAGGACGCCAAGTAACTCGAATGTCCACAATCCTTTTGTTGCCTCAAGCCTTCTTTTGATTCCTTCCAAGATTGTCCTGTTGGTGACCTCGACTTTTATGATTGCGTGTGGATGGGTGGGCGCAGAGAAGTGTTATTGGATATTTAGGTTTACGTAGCTCCTTGACCTTCTTGCCTTCGAATTGCTTCTCATTGTCTGTGAGAATTACCCTTGGGATCCCAAATCTGCATATTATGTCTTTCCAAAGAAACTTCTCAACTTTTGTTTCTCCTATCTTTGCGAGGGGCTTTACTTCAACCCACTTAGTGAAGTAGTCTACTGCTACAAGAAAAAATGTATTCTTGTCGGACGCGGGGAGTGGTCCTACAATATCCATTCCCCATTGCGTGAATGGCCAAGGGCTACTCATCAGGATCAGGTTTTGTCCTGACATGTGAGTGTATGGGGCAAATCTTTGGCATTTGTCACACGTGCGAACGAGCTTTTGAGCATCTACTTGCATCGTTGGCCAGTAGTAACCTAGTGTGAGTGCTGTATGGGGCAACGTTTTTCCCCCTGGTTGATTTTCGCATGTTCCGTGGTGGATCACTTGCAGAACATATTTAGTATCTTCTGGTGAAAGGCACCATAGCAACGGGCTTGTGGCAGACCTTCGTAGAGTCTGTCATTTATCACTGTGTATCGTGCCGCCCGATTTCGTAATTTTTGGGCTTCCATCTTATCCGTTGGGAGTTCTCCATTTGATATATACGCCAGGATTGGAGTTATCTAGTTGTTCTCTTGATTCATGATGCATGCTTTTTCCACCTAGTTTTCAAGTATGGAGCTTCCTTAAATCATGACGAGCGGATTATCATTTTCCTTAGTTGTAGATGCCTCATTTGCTAGTTCGTCGGCTTTTTCGTTCTCTGTCCTTGCACACCATTGGAATGATCGCATTCCGGAAGCCTTCTACTAGTTTTCTGGTTTTTTGGTGGTAGGCCTTCATTCGGGTATCTTTGACTTGAAACTCGTCGTTTAGTTGATTGACCACCAGTTTGGAATCAGTAAAGACACTGATGTCTTTTATTCCCAAGTGTTTTGCTAACTGTAGCCACGGGCTATCACAACTTCGTATTCGGCTTCGTTGTTTGAGGCTTTAAAATTGAATTTTATCTCTTTATCTAATGCAATGCCTTCTGAGTGGTACAGGACTAATCCAACTTTGCTTCCCGCCTCGTTGGATGCTCCATCACAGCGGAAGATCCATCCGTCGGTGATTGGTTTGGATTGTTCTCGTTTGCTCTTACTTTTTGTCTATTGGTTGTTGCTTCCTGTGAATTCGACGATGAAATCTGCTAATGCCTGAGCTTTGATAGCGGTTCTAGGGGCATAGCTGATGTCGAATTTCCCAAATTCTATCGCCCACTTCACCATTCTCCCCGATAGATCTGGTTTGTGCAATACCGACCGAAGTGGTTGTTCGGTCATAACCATGATTGGGTGTGCTTGGAAGTACAATCATAGTTTTCTTGACGACACGATCAGGGGCGAGCGCCAGTTTCTCTAGGGCTGGATAATTGATTTCTGCATCCACAAGTGTTTTGCTGATGTAGTATACTGGTTTTTGCACGCCTTTTTCTCCCCGTACTAGTGTTGAGCTTGCCGCGTGGTCAGACACAGATATATATAGATATAGTGCTTCCTGATATTCACATAATTAATACATAATATATCACTTAATTTATATATGTTAGTGTTTCGACTATTATATTATATTTTAATTATTTCGTTTTCATGTCTTTGTAGGAATTTGAGCGTGAACGATGAATTCGCATTAAGGCGACAATTTGAGAAATGATAAATTGGTTGATTCTAATGGTGGTACAAAGTAGCAGGTCACATGTCTAAACCTAACCCAAACAAACCTAAGTCCACCTAACTTAACCTAAGCCCAAAAGATGACCTAGAAACCCAAACCCAACCTAACAAGGAAAGAGGAGAACCCTATTTAGGTTTTTTCTATCCCTTTTCTTCCCCCTCCTCTTCCACGTTTCTTTCCCCTTCTCTCTTTTCCAACCACCACGCCACATCCACCCTACCAGCGATCCTCGCTCGATAGGAGGACCGGCAGCATGATCATCCCGCCAACACGACTTCTTCTTTTCCTCCACCTCCCTGTCTTCCCAGTCCTTCTCATTTCCATCTCTCCGTTCCTTCATTTCAGCCAAGAAAAACATCACAACCCCTGCTTCCTACTCCTCATTCACATCACCGCTTCTCTGTCTCGCAACATAACAACATCTCTCACTCGCAACCACCGTCACAAACAGCCACCATCGATAACCGAAGCTCTCTCCCGTTCCCGTCACAGACAAGAGACGAAATAGGGAGGACTCCCAGTCCCTGCTTCTCTATCCCTCACGAACCCAGTCCCTCTATTTCACTCTTTTTCATTTTGTAGTTTCTCGTCCCTTCTTTTTCCATCTTTCCCTAATCCCTCTCCTCTGATCAACCATAGACCAACACCACCATCCAGCGAACAACCACAGACCACGCCCGCTACCGTCCCTATTTTTCTCCCCCGTTCTCGTCTTTCACTCTCTCTCCTTTCTCCCTGATCTCTCTTTCGTTCTTGCAGGACTAGTAGCAACGAAAAAGACGTAGACGGAGCAAGGAGCAAAGCAGGCGAGCTCACTGGAGACGAAGGCGCATGAGGTTTAACGGGAAACAACATAATTTTGATTTTATTGTGGCTATTCACACCCCCAGACTTTGATCTGAGCCACCACAGTCCACCAGTAGCTCTTTCTCGGGATGTGTGTTCGTGCTGAGATGGATTCCACCTATACCAGTGCTGTGACAACATCCACCATGATCTTCTAGACCCCGCGTCGAAGCGAAGATAAAACCACAGGGCTTCCTAGAGTTTGTCGTATCTAAATTTATTGTTTTTTATATGCTTAAACGTTAAATACAGTTGATTTGTGAATTTCAATAATTTGCTTTTACTGATTATATCCAGAATAATTATCTAGACTAATCGGTAGTTAGAAGTTCCCTTTGTTGATATTAAAAGCCTGCTTTAATCAATTAATTTGAATCTGTGATTGTGTGTGCCGTAAGAAGACATGTAATGCTAGTGGTTTAGAATTAATTAAGTTAAACCTCTGATTCTGTGTGCCGTAGAAAGACATACAATACTAGAGGTTTATGCCTTTGCTGAAATCAATTGCGAACTTAGATTAATCTTTAGGTTAGTTGTGTTAATTCTTGAAAGCAATAATTTGGATTACACAAATCTCGAAGAACCTGTGGTGGATTTGATGTCTCGGTCTACTCTCTTATCATCTTACTAGTTTAATTTTAGTTGTCAATTTAGTTTTCTTAATTTAGTGATTTCGATCTGCTGCAACCCCAACTCTAAATTAGTTTAAATAAGTCTTACAATTCGACCGTCTCGTCAATCCTCGTGGAATCGACTCGTATTTGCCACTGTCTACTAGTTAGACAACCGTGCACTTGCGGTATTATAAGTAGGGTTTATTAACTTATTATAATTTAGGTTAATAAAATTTCTATCACTTCCCCCGTGTTTGGCTTCGTTAGTAGCTTTGTGCTCCCTATATATGTATTTAGGCTTTGAAAATCCCCCCCACTCCGCATTCCACTCGAATGTCTTGTTTACCTCCAAAATTGTGAAGAAATGTAGACATTTGTCTGATGATTTGGAGATGAATCTGTTTAGTGCTGCTATTATTTCATTAAGACTTTGTACACCTTTTATGTTTGTTGGTGACTACGTGTTGAGAAGCTCATGTATTTGCTTTGGACCGACATCAATTTCTTTTTGATTGACCATGTATTCGAGGAATTTTTATGATTCTACTCCAAATGTGCACTTCTCCGGATTCAGTTTCATCTTATACTTTTGCAAATGGGAGAAGGCGTGTTCAAGATCTGTGACATGATCTGCTTAGTGTGAGCTTTTGACAAGCATGTCGTTGATGTCAACCTCCATCGTTTTGTCGTTCAGATCTATTTGTAGAAGTGGGAAACTGTCTTTATGGCAGAGTGTAGTCCATGCATACTCTCTATTTGCCGTTATTCTTCTTTTTTACTAGCATCGTGTTTGCTAACCAGTCCAGGCAGTGAGCTTCTATTATCATACCAGCATTAAGTAGGCAGTGCACTTATTTGTTTATTGCTTGATTACGTTCTAGAGCCATCGACCTTCTTTTTTGTCAAATCGGCTTCTTGTTTGGGTTCACTTGTAATCTGTGAGAGGTGACGAATGGATCTATTCCTACCATGTCCTCATTGTCCATGCAAAAACATCTTGGTTATCCTTCAACAGTTGGATGGTTCACTTGTAATCTGTGAGAGGTGACGAATGGATCTATTCCTACCATGTCCTCATTGTCCATGCAAAAACATCTTGGTTATCCTTCAACAGTTGGATCAGTTCTTCAGCGAGTTCGGGATGAATCTTTGTGCCAATCCGGACTACTTTCTCTGCTTCGTTATCTAGATAGACTACGATCATTTCTTCTTCCGATTGCCCGGTGTTAGGTCGATCTCGTGGGCTAGTTGGAGCCATATTATAGTCCGGAAAGTCCAAACTCGTCTGACCAAGTTGTTGTGAAAGCTCCCCCGGTCGTTGCAGTAATTGCTACGTGTGAGGAGTCTTTATTGTTGCGAAATGACACTCACAGGCTGCAGGTTGATCTCCTTTGATTATCCTGATACCAATTTCAATATGGTACTTTAAACATTGGTGCATAGTTGAGGAGACTGCACCCATTTTGTGTACCCAGGGTCCCCCGAGTAGCATGTTGTAGCGGAAGGAACATCAGCGACATGGAAGTCTATCAATAATACTCATTGTTTTCCTGGTTCTCCCACTTCGATCGGTAGTTGAATCATCCCCATTGGATGACATTGTTCCCCGCTAAAACCGACCATTGGTTGATCGCTAGGTGAAAGCATCTCATTAGTAAACCACATCCTTCGAAAAGCTGTCAGGTATAGGAGGTTGGTTGAGCTACCCGTTTTGACCAACACCCTATTGATTTCCCACATAGCTATCATAACTGAGAATACTAAGGCGTCAATGTGCGGGAAATTAACCTCGTCTGCATCTTCGTTTGAGAATGTCAAAGTCCTCTACATCCTCTTCACACACTGTGCTAATGGTTCTAGGTATCTGATCTTTGCTCGTAGGTCCCTGAGTACTCGCTTTCAGGATAAGTTGGATTGCTCCTTTTCTCCAACTGCACCATGCAAGACGTATATTGTCTACTTTTGTCATTACCCCGAGGTGATTGTTTCGTCTTCGGGTTTGATGAATTCTCTGAGTCGTCCTTCTCTGACATGGTGTTCGATTTCGTCCCTTAGGCTATGACAATTTTCGGTATCGTGGTCGTAGTTGTTGTGGAAGAAGCAATGTTTGTTTTTGTTCCTTTTTTCAGATCTCCTTTCATTTTTGGTGGCCATTTGACGTCTTCCCTTCCTGCTATAGCTTTAAGGGCCTCACTTCGACTCGATATCAAGGTCGTGAACGATTTCTCTGCTTGTTCGTGTTTGGGATTCTTTGGTTGTAGTTTTCCAAACTTTCTTTGGTTAAACTCGGAACGGTCATTGATCTGATGTCTTAAGCTGGGTGATTTCTTCTCGAGGTTTGTTGCCCTTCAGGTCTCGGGTGAGCCTATCCACCATTTCGATTATGTGGTTCATCTGAGCCATGAGCATCTCTACTCGGGGGTTCAAGGGGATTTCCCAAGATGTCAGAGACGTCTGAATTGTTACCTGTTGAAGCTCTCTTCTTTCCGGCGCAATTGGTTCGACGGTTGTCGCTGGGTTGATATTAGGTGACATGTTGTATTGTCTATTGCAAGATTGAGGATTTGTAGAACGCTCCATTGACCTTGATAATTTTTTTATCGTTACCAGATTTCGGTGAATTTCGTCACTGTGAATTTTCTTTTTAGAAAGGAAACTTGTCGTTCCCACAGACGACACAAAACTGATGCGTCCAAAAATCATCCTTCTGTGAGTTTGATCTACAAAACAAATGTTAGACTGCCAAGGACCATCTTTTGGTGGCCGAAGGCACTCCGATGCTTAAGTTAGCAACTCTGTTTGAAGAATGAAGTAAATCTGGACAAAACTCAGTTAAAGTTGCATACCTGTCGAATGTTCCCTTTAGCTTTTATAATGGTCGACGGTTAATTCTCCACGTGACGTAAGCATGTGAGGTACAACGGAAGGCGATGTTTCTCATCAATATCAATAAACTATTTATCAAATATATATTGATTATCTTAACTACCAGATTCTTTAAACATTCTTGATGCTCCATCATGTGTTTGGCGACCCAGAAACCACACTTATTTTGTGTTGGTGGGAGTAGCACTGATGAGGTTCCTGATCTTCTTGTCTTTCTTCTTCAAGGTGGTTGTACCTGACTTGACTGCCTTGGCGGCCTTTGGGTGGGCCTGCTTTGCAACAACTTTTGATGGAGGCGCCATTGGAGAAACAATGCTGGAGTATCATCATGCCTGCAAATCCAACCCAAGGGTACCATCAGGCTTGCAAATCAAAAACCAAACAAAGCAGATAAAAATCTTAATTCCCCAATTTTATAAAAAAACCCAAAAACATCAAAATAAAAAAACTACCCACAAATCACAACATGATATTGTTGTCCTGCGGAGCCCCACTGGTCCCAGCCAGTGGATCTTGCTGCAACCTATTGAAATCCCTCTTCAACCGCTTATTCACTGGAATGGACAACAAAAACGAAGCTTTATGCCTTCCAAGATCGAAACCCTTAAGTTTTCTCTGACAACAAAGAAAGTGAATGGGAGAGAGAGGTGGAAATAGAAAAGAAAAGAAGAAGAAGACACAACGAATAAGATACAACGAAGAATAAGAAGAAGAATCAGTGAAGAAGAAGAAGAAGATTCAGCGTAGAAGAATCAGCGAAGAAGATACAACGAATAAGAAGAAGAATTAGTGAAGAAGAAGATGGTGTCTAGTGGCGATGGAGGCGAGGGAGAGTTTATTAAGATTGGAAAATTAGGGCTAGGGTTTTTCTTAAAGCCATTTTGTATAAGGGAATGAGGGCATTTTAATAATAACCTGTAGTAAACGGATATCCGTGGAACGGATATGGCCAAATCCGTATCCACCCAAAACAGTGACGGATAAACTTTTGACCCCCAAAATCGCCCCAAAATCCGTTAAAGAAAAACCAATACGGCCCAAACAGTGCGGGGCGGATATCCGCGAAAAACTACCCCACTGCCATCCCTATCCAGGCAAGCTAAGATCGAGATTGACAACCCATTCCTGGTTAAGAATTTACTTAAAAAATCTTTTTGTCCGATCACCAAGTCGGACAACGAAGTGTATATAGCTAGTCAGGACCGCAAAGTCACTAGACATTTCATCATCATCATCAAAGCCCATTCCCGATACAAAGTCAGACTAGATATTTACTTCAAAAAAATCTTCTTTTCTGATCACCAAGTCGGACAACGAAATATATGCAGCTAGTCAGGACCACAAAATTAGATTAAGTATTTAAATATCTTCTTATCCGATCACCAAGTCGGACGACAAAGTGTATTCAACTAGTTAGGACAACCAAGTCAGACTAGCAATTTACTTAAAAAATCTTCTTGTCCGATTACCAAGTTGGACAACAAATTGTATACAGCGAGTCAGGACCACCAAGTCAGACTGGACATTTACTTCAAAAAAATCTTCTTGTCCGATCACCTAATCGACACACGAAGTATATGCAGCTAGTCAGGACCACAAAGTCAGACTAGGTATGTAAAACTTTTCTTGTCCGATCACCAAGTCAAACAACGAAGTGTATTCAGCTAGTAAGGACAACCAATCAGATTAGGAATTTACTTAAAAAATCTCCTTGTCCAATCACCAAGTCGGACACAAAGTATATATAGCTAGTCAGGACCACCAAGTCAGACTAGACATTTACTTCAAAAACCTTCTTGTCTGATCACCAAGTCGGACAACGAAATATACTTTACTAGTCAGGACCATCAAGTCAGACTAGATATTTTATTCTAAAGTCTGAAATAAGAACTCGGACAACAACGTGTGTTCCGCCAGGCAGGACCACCAAGTTTGTCTTTACATTTCATTCAAAATCTTCTAAGTCTAAACTACCAATCTAGACTATGAAGTGTAGAACATAGCTTAAACCTTTAAGTCAAGCTACGTTTATTATATTTTCAAAGTCTAAACTACCAATTTATACTAGTGTATCTACGGAGCCCGGACCTCAAAGCGAGGCTACACTTATTATATTTTCTAAGTCTGAACTACCAAGTCAGGTTACAACGTGTAATATATCAGCTCAGACTACCATCACATCGCAGACACTCAATGAAATAGTCCAAGAAAATACTCTACATAATAGAATAATGATCCGACAAAAAAGGGGGAAGACAACACATAAAGAGACAAACAAGTGCACTTGAGCCAAAAAAACATATTCACGATTTATTTGGTTATCATCGACGGCAGGGTCAGCTGGAGGAAGTGAAACATGATCTTCATTGTCTGTGAAGGAGCAAAAACCTCTTCAAAAACATGGTCAACTATTGCATGGTACTTTCTAAGGTCCCAGCCCTCCTCCCCTTTCATATAATCAAGGAGCTCAATTCTGCCAGAAACAACCTTATTAAACTCCACTTCAGCTACATTAGTCTTCGATTGCTCTGCCAGTACAGACAATTCTTACTAGGCCCGAGCAAGCTCCTCTTCAATTCAAGCAAACTTCTAACATTCTTGCTATTTAAGGTCTCTTCAAAGCCAACTGCTCCTTCACAGAAGTGACATCCATCGTCATCTGCTCAACTTGCCTCTCAGCAACCTCACGGAGAACAGACTGAGAATCCGCCATAGTCACTGCTTGATCACAATCTTCCTTCATGACAACCAACTCACTCTCTGTGGCAGACAACGATGACTGCAGCTTCGCAACTTTCTCACGAAAGAGGTCCATCTTCTTTTCTGCAGAAATCACTTTGACAACAAATTCATCCCTGACGTCCTTCACCTCTTCAATGTATCCTATTAAGCATTAACTACCTTTTCTTGATAAGCATCCTCCTCCTTCAACTTATCTACATCAGAGAAAACATCGAAAAGTTGTAGCAGTTGTTGCGCATACTTCTTCTCCAAGGCATACACATTTTCACGGGCAGCTTGATACTCGAACCCAATCATCCTAGCATAAGTGAGATGGGACATCCCTTGTTCAAAGCAAATAAAAAAACTCAAAAAATAAAATAAAATAATAAGGGAAAAGAAGAAAATTTGAGCTATTTACCTCCATTATATGTTTCACGCCTTTGTTTAGGTGCTCTCCAACAGCAAGAACAGATGACATGCCTTGATATGGTTGTGTGCACTTCTCCTGCACCTCAATCTACGAATGCCACGAAAACCCACCATCCGTTCTGATATGGATGGGCTCATTTCAGCCGACTTTCGTATGGAGCACAGAAGGGTCAGGGATGACAGACGAGCAACCCTTGGTTACCTTAGCAGTGACTGGGACTTCGGAGATGATGGACATACTAGCCTTCCCCATCTTGTCAGCAGAAGGAACAATAGCAGAAAAAAAAATTGATGAAAAGGAGGCAAGTCAAACAACTGCTTCATACTTGGGTCAACTGGAGGAGGATGAGGAGACTTTGAGTGCTGACTTTAGTCAACAATAACCTCGTCAAAAGACGGATCATTCTCGAAATCGTCTAAAGACAAGAACACATCTGGATCCTCGGACTTCTTCAGCGCAAGTTGTGTCATTTTGTTCGAAAAAACACAAGCATCCTCATCCAACAACTTGCTGATGTTTGTCACACCAGCAAATGCAAAAAGCTCATTCTTTGCATCAAGAAACGGAGCACGACAACTTCCTCCCGACTCTTCGCCAAAGCATGTTGCATCTCTTCATATTCCTGATCAGTAAGATGGGAATCATCCTCATGGTTCTTTTTCAAAGAATCAGAATCCTTACTTTCTAATTTCTGGAGAACAGAACAATCAATACTCACTTCCCCCTCCAGAACCACACGACGAAGGGCAGTCAGAACAACTCCCCTCATGGCAGAGACGACTCCAGCAGAAGCACCCAACCCAATAGGCCTCTTTCGCTTTGCAGGCCAACCAACATTGACCAAATCACTCACAACCTTCCTTTTGGAAGGACTATGAAGCCTCATAGCCCTCCTCTTCCTCGATGTCAGATCCGCACTCTAAGCACCAATGGCAGCAGAAGGAACAATTTTAGCAACAGTGACACCATAGTCATGTTCATGAATAACCAATGATCGTTCTTGAGCACTAAGGTCGTAAAGGCCACTCTAGTCAACAACTTCCAACTTGAGCACATATTCGAGTGGCATCCAAGGAAGGGAGAAGAATTGATCCTTCATCGACTATTCTTTTATAGTCAGTTGCAAGTTGTTCAAGTTCCTGGGGTTCTGAACGACTTGAGAATGGTCTACCGCAAAGGTTGAAGTACCCAGCTCCATGGAAGCATATAACTAGGTCTTCTGCCAGGACTTGAAATCATTTTTCGCCTTGCCTAGACAAGCAGGCGAGATCAGATAACATTTTTGTTGAACTTCAACGTCAGCAGATAATGCAACACATTCTTGTTCAGACGGATCCGGCCTGCAGAGCCTTGACCATGGTACCAACACAAATCCTCCAACCATTGGGACCCAACAGAGCAGGATGACTACCGATCAAGTCCAGATAAGACCATATGATCTCCGAAACTGGGAAATGAAGACCAGCCATGAACATTCTAAGATATAGGGCTATCTAACCAGCCTTTGGCTGGATAGGGCTATCACCATCTCCTAGCAGCACAAGATGCAAGTCAGACTGAAAAGAATATGCATGATGTAGGTCATCCAAGATGGCCGAGGTTGTCAGCATTGAATCGAAGAACTCCACACAGGCGGTCACTTGATTGACACTAAGAGCTCTCTTAGGATTCATGGTGAAAATTTTGTTAACTGGGAAAGTAAAAGGAAATTGAACAATCAATTGCAATAGAAAAAAAGCGTAAAAAAGATAACACACCTCTCCAACGCCCTTATATAGGATTAGATAGAAAAAAGACAGGAAATGTGAGATCGTGCAAGAAACGATAGCTACACGAAACCCTAAAATCACACCAAAATGAGCTGATTGGTGGCATAGTGGAGTAGCAGTTAAATCGTGGCCATTGAGTTGATAACAGTTAGTGGCATTAAATGTTGTGCATAACAATGATGATGAACGTTGATAACCCACCGCTGCACACTTAGTGGCCATGCAAGCGAACCCAATAACTAGAGGGAATAGTTGATGATACATCAAACAACCATTTGATCATGGTCGAACGCGTGGCACAAATCATCTCTCATTAGGGACGATTAATAGGTCTGATCATTAAAGCCCAAAAAGGCATTAGTAATAAACCACGACCCAGGTTAGACGCCCAGACCTCGGGCCAAATGAATCTCTCCCCAGAGGACAAAGACATTACAAAAAAGACAAGTCATGGCAGGAATCTCTTATCTAATGACGTATCTCAATAAAGGAGGAGGTCGTTGTGAGAAACGTCCCCCTTCATTACTCCATGCATGCTTAAGTCATGTACAAAGTTAATTACTTTTATTATATAAGGTAAAAGCGAGAAAGGATGAAGGAGGTACGAAAAACCCTACATCTATACTCTGTCCAAGTTCATATTCTCCTTCAGTTCACTAACTTAAGCATCAGAGTGACTTCGGCCACCAACAAGGTAGTCTTTGGCAATGTAACCTTGTTTTGCAGGTCAGATCCCGAGGAGAACAAAATTGGACGCACCACCATTCCTCTCATAACCCATAATCAGTTTAACGAAGCCAAAGTTCCTATGTTTCCAAGCCACCACTTCGTCTTGATTCCCGACAAAGCCACATTTCCTAGCCCCAAGGAAGCATGAAATCTTTGAAAAACTTGTCATACCCGTGTCTGACATGTATCCGATACCTACACGCGTCAGACACATGGTCAACGTGTCTGCGGGTGTCAGACACATGGTCAGTGTAGTCAATGTGTCGGACATGCCTCTGACACACCCAAAACTTGGTTAGAACACAATCAAGACTCGACGACCAACTTTATTTTATTTTTTACTTTTAGGTGGGTGCATAACCACCTAATTTGAACGTTATTAATCTATCTAAAGTGAAAAACTTTCAATTGCAATGTAAGATAGAGACGGAAATGAAATATAGAGGTAATATATGCTTCTTATCTTCTCTACTGCTTGTCTACTCTACTTTACTTATTTTTTTGCGACAGAGTGTCATCTTCTTTTCCACTTTTTTTTACATCTTTTTCTCTATATTTTTTATTCATATTTTTTTCCAGCACAATTTGTACTTCATTTTCATACTTCTTGTTCGTTTTTACCTAAACCTTTTTTTATTAGATTGTTTTTATCTTCATATGAAAAAAAAGGTATGACGTGTCGTCGTATCTCCGAGTCCTAGTTTTTGAAAAATTGTCGAGTCAGCATGTCGTGCCCGTGCATCCTTGCCTGACCCTAACCCCAACCCTCTTTTTACTCTGCCAAATGAAAACACAAACCAATTGGGTTCATCTTGTTGAAATTTCTAAGTAGAAGATCATTTTTTTTCTTTTAACATTGTTAAACCCCTAAAATGGTGGCAATATATTTTGCTTCTCTTTCCCTAATTGTAGCTTGTGTTCCTCCTCGTTTCGACTTGATATTGCAGCAACAAAGAAATGGCTCAAAAGAGATAACAGGAGAAGCCACCAACAGGTGAACTTGGGAAAGTTGGGTGTGGATGAATCTTCTTCTCCGACTCTCTTTCTAGGTTAATTGTGAAGTGGGTGAAGCAAGGCCTAAAGTTTTCAATTTTATTCTTGGGTTATTTTTTTTTAAAGGCGATCATGGTTTTAATTGGATCTCAAAGTCATTTAACATCTCCGACAGGGTTTGAACCCTAGACTTATGATACTATCGGCCACAAGTCTACCAAATATAGTAACTCATTGATTTTTTTGGTTATTTACGTTATGGGTACGCATAATTTAAGCATATTTCACATTAGAGATAAATTTTTTTTACATACTTACACATTGGGTATGAAATTAGCTATTGATTGTTTGTTCAACAACGATGACCAAGGCGTTTCACATTCAATAAAGACCCAAATACCCCTTGGTACTTTTGAGTTATTTCCATTTAAATAACTTAAGGTATTTTACATTGAATACAATTTTTTTTTTGCATAATTACAGATTGGGTATGAAATTGAATCTTCATTGTACATTCAGTGACGTTGACTATGTTTAGAAGTCCCAAATTCTGTGAATACCCAAATACCCCTCAGTAAATGAACACGTGACTTGCACAAGGTATCCAACGTGCAACCCAAGCTAAACGTGATGGGATCTAAACACTGGGTCTTGACCAAAAGAGCATCTCAAAGGGTAAAAGTTAAATTTGATACTCCATTCTATCCAAAAGCTAAATTTAGGGATCCCCTATTCTTCATCACTCCAACCACATGCCATACTTTAACTTTTTCATCATTATTTAAATATATCTTCTATTTTTTATATCAATTTAATTTCAATTATACTATTATTAATGCATTTTAATATAATTATACTGTTATTAAATATATACTATTATTATTTTCAACTTAAATATATACTATTATTAATTTCAATTATACTATTTGATGTAACTAATTCATGCTCTCCTTTTTCACCTTTACCTAAACTTGCACAGGGAACACACGTAAGCCAATGACCACCATGTGGCGGCCAATGACATTCTGATGCTTAAGTTAGATAAGGCTTACGAGAGGCTTAAAACTGTAAATTGGGTTTATGTAGCATACATTTGTTCATCGAACTTATCCCTCTTTTATAGTGTGAGAGTCCTTGTGTGAGAGCCTTTGGTGGTGTAGTTTAAGGAAAGAAATATTGTTAGAGATCATTTCCCAGTTGGGAGCTGTCCATGTAGAGAAATTTCCCTACACGATTTGTGCTTCTAGATATGCGGGAGAGGTTTCCCTTTGTTGTGTTGTCTATGTAAGGAAGTTTTCATGTTCGACTTATACTCCAGTATTTGTTTCCTAGTAAGAACCAATGTATTGCTGGTCTGCCTGTCTTGGGTCGACCCCCCAGATACTTGCCTTATCAGGGCTTACGAGTATTGGGCTTTACCGTGTGACGTGTGGGCTTAGTAGCACATTGCAATTTGGGGTCCGACCTTCTGGATATTGTCAATAGTGGGCATAGTGTTGTCTTGGACTTGCTGGATTGGGTGTGCAATCAGGTCTAGTTTTTTTTGTTTGACGAGATTATCATGACGCGTGTACGGTGCTGATCAGAGGATGGTTTGATGTATCATCAGCTATTCCCCCCGAGTTGGTGGAACATCTCATCAGTCCACCAAGTCATTGCATGAAGCAACTTTGCAGTCATGATGGTTGAGTCAGAATCGTTTCCTCGAGCGACGAGCTTCATTAATTGCGTACATCTGGTCGAAAGAGAAAAAGGAAGGAGTTATGTTTTCTATATAGATCTTCTCTCTGCGGAGTTTGGCTTTTTTTAATCTTTCGATCTCAGAGACTCTGCTTTGTCGTACCGCATTCCGTGCTTTTGACTTTGTTCAACCTTCGTAATCGAAAGCTTGTAGGATCTCTCATGGCGGGCTTGAATCAACATTATGATGAATTGTTTGCTAAGGGCTGCAAGTTTTTTGAGGAGTGGTCACTTTCTGAGACGAGTCTAGAAGTCCCTCGTGAAACATACGGGATTCCTGAGGATCTGGCGTTCTTCACTCTTGGCGCGATCTGACGTTGTTGTCCCCTCCAAAGGTCATATGTCTTCACTGAGGTATGCTTTAATTAGGTTTTTGCTTTCCCGTCATCAAATAAATTTGGGATTTTATGGCGTACCTCGGCATTGCGCTTGTACAACTGGTGTCGAATGGGTATAGGATTGTGATCCTCATTCTAATTAGGGTGAAGGACACTGGTGTCCGAGTATCTTCGAGGGCGATCCAACTGCTTACTTCTCCCCTGATAAACGAGCATATTGTGTGCGTGCTGACATTGCCAGACTGCTTTGGCAATCTGCCTGACAATTTTAAGTTTTGGCATAAATTTTGTTTCATGGCCTCCGTGGACTCGAAGCATTTCGAGTTTGCTTTGTGCTTTTCCTAGGAAAATTCCCAGCTTCATCTCTTTCTGCTGAGGATAAAGCGGCTTTGAACGCGTTTCGCGACATGCCTCGTTTGCAGATAGAGGATGTTGTTAAGTCTTCTAATATCAAGCGCATTGGACGTGGGCTCACTGGCATGAGGCTCCCACTCTTTTTAGGATTTCAAAGCCAAACCCGAAAGCGTATATTCTTCGAAGAATATGAAACTCCCAAATATTAAGATCCTGAGCCCTTTAAGGAGACCATAATTAATTGAGGCATTTCCTTCTCTTGTTCGTCTGAAGAGGCCTCGTGCTGTGTCCAGGCCCATCCGCGGATGTTCATCTTTGTCCGAGGGACACGAAGTTGTTGGACAAGTTCTTGATTTGTCCGCTGAGGTGGAGATTGTTTTGTCCGAGTGACACGATGCTTGGGTAAAGGCTCCTTTTTTCCTTCCAGAGTTGAAGAGGGAGTATCTGCAAATGGGTAGGATTGAAGATTTAACAAAGTTGAGTACAAAGCAGGCAAAGGTTATAAACAAAACGCTGCTGCAAGCGGGCGTGGAAGCTTCGTCTAGTACAAGATTGGGTCGTCTCTTTTCATTGAAAGACTAAGTACCGCCCTTCTTTGGATCCCGACCCTGCTAGGTCTGCCCATCTCACTTTCGTCCCCATATTGAGGTGAAGATGGGTCCGAGGAATAACTCGCTTCCTTTTTCCCCATCAACTGATTCTAAGTCGGCTCATGAAAGAGTGTCGATTGTGGGCAAGGGGAAAAGTGTATGAATGGAGGCCTTATTGCAGTGAAGACAAAGACGGGTGATGCTGGAGTGATTATGGTCCTGAAGTACCTCAATCCGGATGCACGGATCGGTTTGTTCACTCCAGACGTGGTAAAGATGAGGAACCAAGTTTGGCACCAAGATGTTGACATTTCTTACACTTCAAGGAAACATATTCGCATGTGAAACAACTGGTTAGCGAACTGTGCTCTGAAGCCAGAAAGAGAGACGCTAGGAGAGTGTAGGGATAAAGGGCATAAACATCTCGTACTAGGGATGTCATACCTGAATCAAGTAGCCGCGACCATAACTGAAGTCGAGGCCGCTCAAGAGAGATTCTATACCATGGAGTGAGTCTTTGCAAACTTGTAGAAGTCGTACTCTGACGCTCTCTATGAGATTGAATCGTTGAGGAAGAAAATCGAAGCTTACTCAGATGTTGGAGTGGAGTCTTGGCGCACAAGATCGAAGGCTTAGAGGATTTGCTTGAAACGCTAGAGTTTGACCTGGCGGAGGCAGTGTGCACGAGGGATTGGTTCGAGAACGAACTAAACCTTGTGCATCGTGACTTACAATTTCCCAGGAGACTGTGGTCGGGGTACAAGCCGAAATATAGGCTATGAACGCCGAGAAATCCACGAAGGAGTTTGAATGAGCTGTCCGATGTCAGCAGTTGGAAGCTGATGTTGATTTTAAAGCCAAAAACGTGCGGACCGCGGAAGAGAAGCTCCTTCTGGCACATAATGAGCTAAGTGTTGTTAATGATAAGTTGGGCGAGAGGCTCTGCTAGGTCAGGAAGTCGTATGATTGATCTGCTTGTGAGAGTTTTTACTGCTAGTGCTGCGATAGTTCGCGCAATCTTGGTCATAATCTTTTTAGAAATCGGGGAGTGTAATTCACTCTTTGCCTGGTGGATTGGCTATATACGAACCAACATTTGTTGTTGTTATTGTAAGAGAACTAGTCAAACTGTGGTCCTAGCACGTGCACCGTCATAAATGATCAGACAATAGTCCTCGCGAGTCTTCTAAGTTGAACTTCCAGAACTCTGACCAGGCTTTCGACTCGTTTTTACCTACTATTAGCGAAATAGGCTTAGTTGGACTAGAGGTTGTTATCGCTAGTTATAACTGACTAAACCATGGTCGGGTTCGGCGACCATCGTTTGTGATTGAACAATGGTCCCTGGCAAACCATCTTAATCAGGCGTTAAGGGCACTGATTAGACTCCCATTTTCAAACCCATCGTCGTCCGCTTTTGGCGGATTAGGAATTGGAATGAGCCAGAAGTTATCATCGTGAGTCGTTCTGACAAAACTTTGGCAGGGTTCGGCGATCATTGTTTGTAGTTGGCCAATGATCTCTGGCAAGCCATCGCGGTCAGGCGTCATAGCGCTGAACTCCCACTTTCTAAGCCGTTGGAATTCGCGCACAGTGAACTAGGCTTCGAGCAGATCAGAAGCTATCATCATCGGACGTCACCGACTAAGCTTTGATCGGGTTCGGCCACTATTGTCCATGTTTGGACAATGATCTCTGGCAAGCTGTCGACCAGGTATCAGAGCACTGACTAAGTTGTCACTCTCAAAATCGTTGGCACCCTTTTAACGGACTTGGCGTTAGAACGGACCAGAAGCTATCGTCATAGGTCGAAACCGACTAAGATTTGGTTAAGTTTGGTGACCATTATCTATAGTTGGAAAATGGTCCCTGGCAAGCCATCGCGATCAGGTATTACAAACGCTAACTAAGCTTCAACTTTCTAACCCATCGCCGTCCAGATTTTGGTGAGCTAGGTGTTAGAGCGGTCCAGAAGCTATTGTAATCAGACGGGTCTGACTAAGCTTTGGTTATAATAAGAGTTTGGGCATGCAAGTTTGACTTGGGTGTCCTGACTTAGTTGATTCGCCCAACGGTCTGATTTCGGAGCCGAATCGATTGATCAGACTAATAATAGATAGACCAATTTTAATCAACAGCAGCAGAATAATAGTAGGGCGGGCGCCTTGGATTTTTTGTAGGCATGCTTCTTAATCCATGGGCGCTCAAGGCCTTCACCGTTGTGTTTTTGCATGAGCTGGGCCGGATATGGCAGGGCATAAGCTTGGGCCTATTAGTTGGTGGGGCCCAAGCAGAAAAATTCTTTGTAGATCAGCGTGCCATGTGTACGGCGCAGATTGCGAGACAGTTCAGTATCAGTTACTCCCTCGGTTAATGGGGCTGCGTTCAGGGCCATTAAATCGATGAATGTGGACTCGTGCAATTGCAATTGGAACCGTCGTTTCCTATTTCCCATACGACATTTAATGTTGATGTAACTGTTGGCTGACGTTGCTTCGTAAACCACCTCGCCTATATAAGGCTAGTCGTTTTCTATCTCAAGCATTGCAATGGTGTTGTAGGGTATGTTGATCAAATGTATCTTATCAGAGAATATGCTCTGGGTTTTCCAAAGGCTGAAGGAAGATCTCTGTTACTGGAGTCTTCAAATGTTTTGAAATTTTCAGCGATGAGTCTTATTAAGATCTGCTATTATGTGATGCCACCTGATCTGGGCGAGAATTTAATTGATTCCATGAGATCTTGTAATATCTTTTTATATTTTGAAAAAGAAGTACATACTCTTCCTCAAGGGACAGGCCGGTCTTCCATCTTCGTCTTCTCCTGGGTTCTTCCCACCCATCACTATTGTTGGGAGATAGTGCACGTAACTAGTGTGTGGTGGTTGTTCCCTTTGTCTATATGGGGCCTCACGGCAGATGAGTGGGGCAAAGGTCTGACGGGTTGGACTTTGGGTGATGACTACTCATCACCCCAGTCATTCCTCATTCGGGGGACATTCTCGTTTGCCTTCTTCTCCTTTCTTTTGTTCCTCAGGGTGAATTGGCGAAAAGGGAAGCATGTTGTCCTGGTCAGCGATTTTAAGGATGACAGCTCTGTGAAACCCTGCCTTATTTTGCTTTCATCAGATTCGAAAGGCAGATTGGCGGAGCAAAGAATCAAGCGCGTGTTCGTAGCCTTTTTCAAATACTTTGTTGTCACCATCTTCTCTGAAGGCAGATTGTCGGAGTGAAGTTTCAACGTGCGTGTTAGCAGATGCATATTTGCGCCGGACTTAGATACTTCTGTACTAGTTGGTCGGCAAGCTTTGTAATAACTTTCATTGCAATCAATAAAATCTGTTTTATTCCCTGAATATGTCTCGTGCGAACAATTCTTCTAAACTGAAAAAAAAAAAAAAAAAAAACAAAACAAAAATGAAATCAAAGCAACTGTCGGGGTGTGGATAGCCAAATTTTTTGAAAAACAAATTGTTCCCTCCTTTTTGGTCGTCTTTCTCCTTTGTCCCTTACTCTAGTTCTATGTGAGTTGTTGTTGTTTGTGCTTGCGAGAGATAGAAGAATAGAGGATGGGTAAGAGAGAAAGGGGTGAAAGAGATGGAGGAAGGTGAGATGGCGGAGATGGTGACGAAGTGGAGAGAGGTGGCGGTTTAGTGGCTCTGTTAGCGAGGTGGTGAGGACGTGTGGCTGGACGATGGCGTGTGGCAGTGTTGTCTGCAGTGAGGTGAGGTGGCCTGAATGAGGAAGGTCTGTTGTTGTGTGTATGAGAAAATATGGTTGCTACGAACTCTGTTGCAGTGGATGCGAGGGAGAGCGATAGAGGAAAAATAGGCTTGATGTGGTGGTGTTTGTCGAGGTGGTGGTAATGTGGTGATTGGTGAGTCTGTTCTAGGCAAGGTGTGTCTGCTATTTGAAGAAAAAGAAGAAGAAGAAGAGAGACATGCTAGAGGCTGTTTGGTTTTTATTTGTGATGTGAGGACGAAGAACGGGGAACATGAGAAGATATGAAGTGGGGAGAAGAAGGTGGCTATACGGCGGCGAGAGACGAAGGTATCTATGTATCTAACAAGAAAGGATGGAGAAGAGATCAAGATGGAGAGGAGGGGTTGGTTTTTGGGAGGAGGCTGTCAAACCATAGAGAAGGGAGTGAATGAGAGAGTAAATATGTTATTTTTCCTTTCTTCTATTTAGGCTGGGTTTGGGTTTTGGTTAAGACAAATGAGGATTTGGGTTTTTAGGTCAATTTTTGGGCTTGTTCTTTCAAACTTGCCACGTTAAAACGATTTCATTGTTTAAGCTCAAATTCCTACAAAAACATGAAAACTAAATTATTCGAATAAAATATAATATTCACAACACTAACAAATATAAATTAGAGGATTTTTCATGTAATAATTATGTGAATATCAAATACCCCAAAACCTATATTTTGCTAGTCCTCAAGCAAAACAAGAAAAATTAAATCCTAACTTTCGCAGGAATTATCGATTGCACTTACCTTAAATGTGCAACAAGGCTTTGAACCCCTAGATTACCTCTAGTGGATGAGTTATAGTCTCGTGAGGGTTTCAGGAAATGTTACCCACAAACATTACTGACTCGATCAATTTCAAAGACATGGTAACTTGGTCACCCTATTTATTATCCTCAGAGTAATAATCTAATTGCCAAAAAAAATCAGAAAACAACTAACAATGTCACAGTAATATATCAAAGAGTTTAACAACGATTTAATAGTATCCAAAAGTTAAATAAATTTCATCAATCATTCTCAACTCGAAGTGTGTGCGTGTGCATGGCCTTATCAACATAACTCTCCATTTCACAGTAAAGACACGACTATATCACTTTTAAAACGTACGCTTCGACTACAAATCTCGTTTGTCGCTCAGAAATGAATCACTCAGAGATTGGTTATTTATCACTAATTTTATGTGAGGAAAATAATAAATTATGAAAACACAAACATCTCACATATAATTATCATGAAAAACATACTTTTCAAATAATGAATATGATCTCATGGACATGAATATCAATTACTTTGAGAATGTCGAATCAAATAACATACTTCTTGTCTATTTAATCTCCACATCCATGAACTGGACCTTTACTTAGGATCAATTAGGTATTCATTAGGTTAATGAAGCTAAGATTATGGCTAACAAGAATGAAAAGCCATATACAAAAATTCTCTGAGAATGGATACACCCTTTAATAAACACATGGGGCATTGAAAAATAAATCAATGTTGTACACCATTAATTTTTTTTTCCTTCCAAATTCTTCTTCATGATTGTTTTTAAAGCATCAATTTTTTTTTTCTTTGATGACATGTTTTTCCCCTTCTGCACAATGAAACATTTCAGCCTTGAGGATTCATGGAATATTTAGTTTCAGCTCTTTCTATTTGCTCATTCCAAAACTATATCAAGTTATCAACCATATTCATTCTCAGAGAAATTGGATAAGGATAAAAATAATATGCGGTATTACTCCATAACTGGAGTAGGTAATGGAGATGGGGTTAACAAAGAAAAAGGTTATTCAAAAGGCTAAAAGGTTTGCAAATAGATATTTATTATTAGGTAAGCTAAAGAATGGTTAAAAAAAATGCCTATATCACTTCCTAAATTAAGCTCTAGTCGGTATTATGACATCTCAACAAAAAAAAACCAAGAAGTTCTAGTATAAAAATTCAATTTTAATATCATTATCAAAGCAATCAATAAATGAAACAAGAATAATGAGATCATCAAATAGATAATGCTTGAAAAATCTCATGAAATATATTTAACTTAAATATAATATCAAACCTTATGTTTTCCAATTAATATATCAATGTGACAAGTAATAGCATGTATTTCTCAAATTTAAAAGCATACTTGAAAGCACATTCTCTTCATCGGAAAGGAACTCAGATTTTGAATGCATTTTCAAATCGAAAAAATTCACACAATCATAATATCTATGTATTCAATGAAGATTGAGTAGAATTCAATAGTCAATTGTAAAATACATTTCAATTCAAAATTTTGAAAAATGCACAAAACTCATAAAACCTCACTTGCAAACCTAAACCAAGCATTGTCCTCAATGAATAAAAATAATGATCCTGTCAAATGAAGGAAAAGGAAAATATGAAGGTTAGAGTGATATTACCATAGTAAAGTTTTTACCAATTTCAACGAAATCATCCACCAATGAACGCTAAAAAACTAAGAACTGTGGACTCATAATGAGAAATTGATAAAAACACAAAAAGGCACCAATGAAAAAAAATACATATACCAATTGCAAGTCAAAATTGTTACGGAGCTAATGAGTATGAATAAAATGCAACTAGAAAGAACTCGAAAATCAATCCAGACTAACCATAATGACAAAACTGAAGTTGGGTTGCCTCCCAGGAGCGTTTGGTTTAACATCGTTAGCCCGACGCATATTCTTCCTCATAAATGATGTACCATGAAATGACGAGGAAGAACATAGCGAACACTCCCCCAAACCTAGACACTTAGTCCACAATGTTGACTAAATCATATAGCAACAACCTAAAAAGTTGAGAATCGATCCAACAAATATTAACAACCACATGCGACACAATAGAAACTAACACACCCCTAAAACAACGAAGACGCCATGCAAAATCATAGAGAAAATCCATACGAACTCGCAGTTGTAGAAAAGTCTTAGGGATCTGGAGCAGAAAGATGTCACAAATAATGATATCCAACAAATGACTCTTGCCTACTCCTAAAAAGGGATATCCTAAGTCAGGTGTCAAATCAGAAGATTGAATGTGTTGCACAATAGGATGGTCAAAACTAAAATCATCCCTTAAAAACATGAGATCCACATAAGTAGAATCGGTTGATGTGAAAGGGATGCAAAGAGGTATGTCTATAGATATATCAGGTGGTACAAGCTCATCATAACAAAATGAATTGCACAAAGATGATGAGCTAGACAACTCAACAACACCCCCAAACCTGGAATCAACACTACCTATGGGACGTAGTCTCTCCTTAGATGCGTCTTTTGATAATGACCTGACTATTTCTAAAATTATGGGTCATTCATATCGTGAAAATAGTCGAGGCAAGACTCCAAAGAATATTGAGATTCAGACTTCATGCAGGAGTCACTAGGAAGAAATATGTCGAATGGGTCATCATGAAAATGTGGGGAAGGGAATGGGTCGGGAAGCAAAATAGTTTCAACAGAAGAGGCCGATTTTGACTCACTGAGTGGAAGGAGTTTCAATTTAGGCTTCCATGTATAACCAGGATCCATAATAGGAGTTGAATCAAGCAAATCATTCACTTCCCTAATTGAATTATCAATATCAAAGTGAGTAAAACATGTCGCTAAGGGATCATTTAATGCAGACTGCAAAAAGGAATTCTCCACCAATCTCTCAATCATGTTAAACTCACAAACATCTTCGGACTCAAGAGGTTGTTGACTTACATTACAAACATTGAGTTCGACGGTCATGTTGCCAAATGACAATTTCATGATTCCATTCCTACAATTAATAATAGTATTAGATGTGGCAAAAAATGGGCGACCCAAAATAACTGAAATATGACTGGAGGGATTGTGAACAGGTTGTGTATCAAGAACTATGAAGTCCACTGGAAAACAAAATTTTTCAACCTTAATTATCACATCCTCTATAACACCGCGGGGAACTTTGATTGACCTATCTGCCAATTGCAGTGTTATTTTAGTCGGTTTTAGTCCGCCGAGACCTAATTGCTCATAAACAGAGTATGACAACAAATTAACACTCGCCCCCAAATCCAACAATGCCTTATCAATGATATGATCACCAATAACACAAGAAATAGTCTGGCACCCATGATCCCTATATTTAGGCAGGGTTCTGTGTTAAATAATTGAGCTTACATGCTCGGCGAGAAAGGCTCTCTTTTGCATTCTGTGTGCAAAGATCCTTCAAAAACTTTGCATAGGCAGGAATTTGCTTAATGGCATCGAGCAATGGAATATTAATGTGAACTTGTTTAAAAATTTCCATTACATAGTTAGCATTTGTTCATTTCTTTATCGGAGCTAACCATGATGGAAACGGTGCCCTAGGCAAATAAGATATATGAGTGGGATCAAAGTCAAGAGGAACATCTTTAGAAGGTGAGGCTTTATCAGCCTCCTTGTCAGATATTGTCAAATGGAGATGCAACCTACTTTGACTTAGACGGAGATGCAACGACACTCGAATCGGGCACTTGTGCCCAAATGTCAACCTGTTTTTCACTCCTAAGGAAAGTAATATATTGGACATCTTCATGGCATGACTCAGATGTACTATCAATAACAAATTGACCCTTTGGGTTTGGAACAAGTTGACTAGGAAACCTTCCTGGCTCTTTCTCAGATAATGACTGAGCAATCTTACTCACAACTATCTCAAGTCTATTGATGGCTTGAGATTGGTGTTGAGTAGTGGCTTTCAACTCTGATATATCCTTAAAATGCTACTCAAGTATACTATTTGTGCGCTGCATAAAATGATTAACCGTTTCCTCTAGATTGGATGTGTTGGATAGAGGACCTTGGTTAAAGTGAGGCCTAACAGAGCTAGGGGCTTGAGGAGCCTAGGAGACAACAACAGGTCCTTCTTGGTGTGGGCCATGGGCTCATGAGAGATTTGGATGTTTGGCGACCCCTAGATTATAATAGTTAGGTTGTAGATTATTACCATGTCGCCGCATAGCATTAAAAGAATTGATTTGCTCAACATAGTATGCAGGATAATCGTTTTTCAAATCACAATCAACTATGGAATGACTAGGACTCGAACATGCAGCACAAACCTCATATGAAACATTCGTGGGAGGTGTAGGTTGAGTCATACTAAAAAATGCATCAATTTTCTGAGCCATAGTCATGACAACTTTCTCTAGCTTCAAGGCAGAAGAGGAGTGAACAAATGTATCTCTAACTTCATATATACCACCCTTACGCCCATCAACATCCTTTCTTAAAAAATCCCATTGTTGAGAGTTTTCGGAAAGCGTTTCAAATAACTCCCAAATCTCATTAACGTTCATCTTCATTAGTGACCCACCACTAGTGGCATCAATCATACAATGGTTTTGAGGGGTTAAACTGTCTTGGAAGTATTGAACTAGCCGCCACTTCTCAAATTCGTGATGGGAACACTTAACAATGAGTTCATTGAATCTTTCCCGGCATTTATAGAAATGTTCACCATCTTTTTGCTGAAAACTAGACATATCTCATCGGAGGGCATTCGTTTTATAAATGGGGAAATACTTTGACAAAAAATTTCTTGATAACGCATCCCACGTTGTGATGGATCTTGTCTCTAACGAATTTAACCACGACTTCTCTTTATCTTTCAAAGAAATGGGTACAATCTAAGATGGACCGAATCATCTGAAAAATTTTGGTATTTCAGGGTAGCACAGATGTCAAGAATTCTTTGACATGAAGATATGGATCTTGTTTCTCAAAACCATAAAAGGAAGGCAAAACATGAATAATGGATGGTTTGAGTTCAAAGTTGTTTGCAGTTGTCTCAGGTAAGACAGTGCAAGACAGATTACTATTGGGAAGAGAAGAGAAGTAGTCCTTAAAGGCCTTCTCCTCAGCCATATCTGTAGACATGGATGATAAACCTAAATAGGTAATGGGGACTTCAAAGAACTCCTTGGGGTCTTTCAGACAAGCCTACTCTTAGATCACGCACCCAGGTATGAATAAACTAATGGACACCGAAGTTTCAAAGTTAAAACTCCTTAACATGGTTCAAATTTTTTTATTTTTTATTTTTTTGCATGCCTAACCTCTATTTGAAGATGATCTAACTCTAAATAATAATAATAATAATAATAATAATAATAATAATAATAATAATAATAATAATAATAATAATAATAATAATAATAATAATAATAATAATAATAATAATAATAATAACAGAACCTAAATGATGCACAAACATGATGAGTGGTAGACAACCCTAGAGTTCTTTTACTAATGCAGGGTTGAATTTCAATTTAATTTACCTAACCGTGGGAGAGGTACGGTAATTTCTTATTAATCTGCCACTACAGAATTGCTGCTACATTTTTTTTCACTTTCCAGCTCAAAGTGAAATGTCAGTTCAAGAACTAATTCCAGATAGGATATGTTCTTTCACTTGACTACTTTAAGCTTTCAAACTTCCAAAGAGGAACCCTATGAGCGTCAAACATGCTCTAGATAATTATCTTGCCTACAAAATTTAAACAGTGATGGCTTAGGTTCCTAAACCTAAAATAGATGGTGGTTAACCTATCCACGGGAGAGGGCATAGAAGTTACAAATCAATCCTGCCACTATTCAAATTTGCATGCAATGTTACCTAAAACAACCAAAACACAAGTAATCGCAACAAAAACTGCGTGCAGATGAGGTGTGTAGAAGTCATCTCCAGCGTGAACCTCTTTTGGGTTACTTGCGATGCCGACAATAAGTAGAGTTGTCGTCGATCAAAAGCACTGTCCACCTGACAGCTCGCCGACTTCTAAGAGTGTCCACGCGAATCGCAACCTAAAAAGAAAAATTACAATGCAATATGTATATATATATATTCTTTATTTTGCTTTGTTTTGTTATTTTCCTTTCTGCTTGTGTTTCACGACATTTACTTTTCACTTCGTTCCCACTTGAGCTCCTATGCGAATGATCGCCTGCAAAACAAATGCAAAAGATAATCAAAACTCAACCGATAAACAAATAAGCAAGTGACTCCTAACATTGTTCCTAAAAAAGAAATATACCTAATCTATAAACTAGTGAAAATAAACCCTTGATTTAGATTGTACTGTTACAATCCCCGGCAACGATGCCAAAAATCTAATGCAGATGATAAACCCTACTTGTTATACCGCAAGTGCACGATTGCCTAACTAGTAGACAGTGGCAAAATACGGGTCGATCCCATGAGGATTGACGAGATAATCGAATTCTAGAATCTATTTAGACTAATCTAAAGTGGGGGTTACATCAATTGAAAATTCCTAAATTAACAAAACTAAATTGAGCAACAAAGAATTTATTTGATAAGATAATTAGGGAATTGACCGAAGCATCGAATCCATCATAGGTTCTTCGAAACATGTTTAACCTAAATTATTGTTTTCGAGAATCAATACGACTAATATAAGGATTAATCCACATTCACAATTAATTTCAGCAAAGGTCTAAACCCTTAGCATTGCATGTCTTTCTACGACACACATAATCACAGTTTTAACATAATTAATCAAAACAAACTTCGAATATCAACAAGGAAGACTCTAACTACCGACTAGTCTAGATATTAAAACGGATATAATCGGTGAAAGCAAACTGTTAATATTCAGAAATCAATTGTATCTAACATTGAAGTATAGAGAAAATAGTAATTTAAATGCAACAAACTCTCAAAACCCCGTGGTTTCATCTTCGCCTCAGTGTAGGGTTTAGAAACCCATGATGGAGGTGGTCGCGGGGATTGCGTGAGCGAAATCCATCAAATCTTGCATTTGGGTTGTGTGGTGGTACAGAGCAATTGTTGGGGTGTGAATAGCCAATTATTTTGAAAAACAATTGGTTCCCTCCCTTTTGGTTGTCTTCATTTTTTGTCCCTTATTCTAGTTCTGCGTGAGCTGCAGCTGTTTGTGTTTGCGAGAGAGGGAAGAACAGAGGATGGGTAAAAAAGAGAAGGAGGAAGGTGAGATGGTGACGAATGGAGAGAGGTGGCGGTTTAAAGGCTCTGTTAGCGAGGTGGTAAAGATGTGTGACTGGATGGTGGCGTGCGATGGTGTTGTCTACTGCGAAGTGAGGTGGCATGAATGGAGGAAGGTCTGTTGATGTGTGTATGAGAAGATATGGTTGCAATGAACTCTGTTGCAGTGGTTGCGAGAGAGCAACAAAGGAAAAAAGGGCAGGACATGGTGGTGTTTGTTGAGGTGGTGGTAATGTGGTGATATGCGAGTCAGTTCTAGGCAAGGTGTGTCTGCTGGATGGCAAAAAAGAAGAGATACATGCTAGAGGCTGTTTGGTTTTTATTTGTGATGTGAGGACGAAGAACAGGGAACAGGAAAAGAAATGAAGTGGGAAGAAGAAGGTGGCTATATGGTGGCGAGAGACGAAGGTATCTCTGTCTCTGCCAAGATGAGATGGAGAAGGGAACGAGATGGAGATGAGGGGTTGGTTTTTGGGAGGAGGCTGCCACACCAGAGAGAAGGGTGTGTAGGAGAGAAGGGCGTGAAAGAGAGATTAAATAAGCTATTTTTCCTTTCTCCTATTTAGGTTAGGTTTGGGTTTTGGTTAAGACAAAGGACGATTTGGGGTTTTAGGTCAATTTTTGGGCTTGGGCTCTGTCATCAACTTCACCGTCCGCACCACTTTAAGTTAGTCCTTTCAAACTCGGCGCGTTAAGGCGATTTCATCATTTAAGTTCAAATTTCTACAAAAACATGAAAACAAAATAATTAGAATAAAATATAATATTTGCAACACTAACAAATATAAATTAGAATATATTTTATGTAATAATTATGTGAATAGCAGGGGACATTTTCGTCTGCCTTTTTATCCTTCCTTATGTTCCTCTTCACAGGGCGGATTGGCGAAGTAGGAAGCCTATTGACCTGGTCAGCGATTTTGGGGATGGCAGCGCTGTGAGACCCTACCTTATTTTGCTTTCATCACATTCGAAAGGCGGATTGGCGGAGCAAAGAATCGAGCGCGTGTTCGCAACCTTTTTCAAATATTTTACTGTCACCATCTTCTCTAAAGGCAGATTGGCGGGGCGAAATTTTGACGTACGTGTTAGCAGATGCATATTTGCGTCGGACTTAGATACTTATAGTGTGTAAACTTCTGTACTAGTTGGTCGACAAGCTTTGTAATCACTTTCATCGCAATCAATAAAATCTGTTTTATTCCTTGAATATGTCTCGTGCGAACAGTTCTTCTAAACTGAAAAATAAAAACAAAAAACAAAAAACAAAAAACAAAAAACAAAAAACAAAAACACAAAAACACAAAAACACAAAAACACAAAAACACAAAAACACAAAAACACAAAAATGAAATCAAAGAAACAAAATAATTTGACTCTGAGCGGGGACTAAGCTAACCCGGCCCTGAAGGAGGCACATATGGTCCCGACTCAGATTGCATAGACCCTCTAGCAAAGTGTCTTGCTTTGCCAAAGCTAGCGAAGTTACTAAAGAGTAGACTTCGTGCTGGCGGGCAGTTCCTTGCTGATTATCAACTCTTGGAGTAGGCGTTTGTTTGTTGAAGTGTTATTACTTAGCTTTATATTGGTCTGAGTTGAGCCTCCAGCTCTGAAATCTGGCTCTCCGCATAGCTGCATTTCGATTGTCGGGGTTTTTTCTCTGTCCGCGCAGATTGGTTATCCACCTTTGTGTAGGCTCGGTGCCTAATATGTCCATTCCGCCTGCTTGAGCTGTAATTGATAGCAATTCAACTATTTCAGGGCTGCATAATGGCAGTCTCTTGCTGCAGGTTGATCTTCTCAGATAGTTTTTTTGGCCTGGTTGGCTGTGTATTTTACGCATTGGTGCAAAGTGGAAACTACTGCCTCCATATGATGAAGCTAAGGCCTTCTTAAAATAATGTTGTAGATGGACGGACCACAAATTCTTGGAGAAAGTACTTTCGCAATTGTGGCTCTCCCACCACCACCATTAGATTGATTTTCCCGATAGGGTAGCATTTCTCTTCACTGAATCTGACCATGGGGTGAGTGGCGGGGGTTAAGTCTTCACTGAATCCGGCCCTGAGAAACAAGACATTAAGCGAGCTTTCTATATCCACCAAGGCCTTTTTTGCCTCCCACTTCGCAATGAGGACGGAGATGACTAGGGTGTCATTGTGAGGAGAATGTACACCCTGGATATCCCTATCCGTAAACATCAATGGTGGGATCGGGCTTTGAACTCGTGCATGTTGCACTTGTCGATCCTCTCATTGGGGTGGCATCCACATCTCGGTTAGCGTTCTCTTGCGGGACCTGTCGAATTTTTCTCCCTTAGAACCAACCCCATGGAGGACATAAATGATGTCAAGAGCTTCCTTTTCAATCTCCTTGACAGCGTCCTCCATTTCCTTTGCCCAGTCTTGCCTCCTGTCTGTGCTCAATTCCTTGAGCTTACCTTTCCCGATCCAGTACTCGACTTCTCCTTTTGAGGTTTCTGCAATCCTCAGTATCGTGTTCACTTTCCTTATGGAAGGCGCAGTATTTGTTGTTGTCCCGCCTAGCGGGGTCTCCTTGCTGCTTGGGTGGCCATTTCAGTTCTTCCCAATTCTTCATTGAATCGAGGATGTCAGACAGACTGGAGTTGAGAGGGGTGATACATTTGGACCCGACATAATTGGAGGCCTTGTCCTGCCTTGTGCGGTCGTAGTCGGTCTTACAGTCATTCTTCTCCTTCTTCTTCCCTTCTTTCTTGTCCCTGCTTCTTCTCGGATTCTGCCTCCTTCTTGGCAGTCAGCATCTCATCCAAGGATTTTGATTTTGTTTTTCGAGTTAATTTTGGACCCCTGATTTTATGAAATATTTTGTTTTAATTGTGTAGTTAAAACTTATAAATTTCGATTGTAATTTCAAATTTAACAATATAAATTATGCATTTTTATTTCTTAAATACTACATAAAAAGTCTCACATGACTTGTAATGTCATATAAACTGAATATTACATAAGAATCAATCACATAACAAACTTTTGATACTAAAATAACATTATAACATGTTAAAATATATAGAGATTAAATATTTATTTCTTTTCTCAAATTTTTTTTGACATATTTCGGATTTCGAAAGAGATTTCGGTAACTTCAAAATAAGAAATATCGGTGAAATTTTGACATATTTCGAGAAATCACAGGTCTACCATATTGGTTGGGGGTCCAGAGTAAGGAAGTCATAGAACTTGCTTCTCCTTAGACCCGAGGTGAAAACTGTGACAACAGTGCCATCACTACAGCGGTCGATAAGAGTCAACTCATCATTGAAACACGTGACGTGTTCCCTCAACATCTCATTCTACTTTTGCTTTAGGGTCAGCAGATAGTGTGAGCCCTTCCTGATTCGTTGGTTGCCCACAAAGTGCGTGGGGAACGTCATCGTCAATGTCCAGAATGAGTCGATGGACCTCGGAGGGAGGCTGTGGAACTAGGTCAGCGCTGACCTCTTCATGCTGGTCGGGAATGATCGGCACATTATTGCATCAGACCCTTCATTGAGTGTCATTACATATTAGAAGTAGCGCAAGTGATTGGACGAGTCTCTCTTCCCATCGTAAAACTCCAGCGTTGGCGGGGTGTACTTCATCAGTAAATGGAGGGACAGTGAGGCTAAACAGTTCGTCTGGATTTGTGGCTCCTTGCCGGATGGGGATTTCCAAGACGTGTCTGTCAGCTCTGAACGCAGGGTCTCTGTTGATCGTTCCTCGCCTCTGGTCCATTGGGAAGCTGCAGGGGCAACGTGGCTCTCCTGAACGTGTTCTCTGGAATCTTTTAGGGACTGGGCTCTTCGCTGCTCACGGTTTCCTCTTGCGAGTGGATGATTTTTTTGATTGAGATTCTCCATCGCTCGTGTGATTTGTTGCATCTGGGTTGATAGTAGATTCACCTAGAGATGGGCATATGGATCGAAAAACCGCGGATTCAAATCGAATCGGACCATTTTGCACCAAACGGTCTGGATTTGATTTTGTAATTTAATAAACAGTCTGGATCGATCTGGATCCGTTGTAAGGATGGTTCGAGTCCAGTTCCAAAAATTTGAAATAAAATAGTTCGGTTCTAATATGTTTCTATAACACTTATACACCTAACTCGAAAAACCCCAATCTCACTTGCTACCGCCACTTCTGTCGTTTCTTTTTCATATTAGACCACAGTCTTACCTCATCTTCTTTCCTCTGCCTCTCTATCCATTTCCATCCATCCATCTATCTCGTTTTGGCTTATTCTCGTCATGGTGTCTTCAATCATACGAGTTCTTTGAAGTTGCTCGATCGACCAGATCTTCACTCCCTTCTTTGCAAACCCTACTCTTTTCAAAGCTTCTCCTCCTATACCTCTCTCAATACCCCGATTTGAGCCACTGGCTTCCCTAGCGACAGAAACCAAAACGAGCAACAAAAATCCAGTCCCAATGATTCTTTGAGCTACAAAACCACCTAGGAGCTTTGACTTGATGTACTTCTCCAGGTTCAATGGCTCATCTATTTCCACTGGGAAAATAACTTCGACTTGATGTACTTCTCCAGGTTCATGGGCTCTTCTGTTTCTACTGAGGAAGCAAGTGAAGAAAATGCAACGAGGGTGATAGAAGGATGGGTTAATGTGATTTGGGGTTGATTTTGTGGGTCTAGTGAAAGATAGAGTTTGGGATTTGGTTGAAACTTGAAAGGATAATGAGATAGCTGATAGGGAGGATATGAGTGAAGAAACAAACTGCCATTGCTTCTTCTCTTCTCCTATATTGGAAGGCACATCATCTTCATAATCAATCGAGGGTTTACCAGAAAATTCTTCGACCCTTTCCTCATGCAAGGAATGGAGATCGATCTGATTGAACATGGTCGACTCATTTGCTCCATGAAAGTCCGTCACCGTCTCCTTGTAAGTCAACTAATACCCCCATTTTTTCCTTCAAATGTTTTTTTCTAATGTAATTTGAGATTCTATGATATGGATTTTGTTGTGTTTGTGATTTTGAGAAATGGGTTGGTTTATGATTGTTGAATGATTAGAACACTGGGAATTTTTTGCATGAAGGAGCAACAATGTCTCTGGTTGATTTGATTGAGCATTATCTAGTTTCCTCCAATTTTTGATGTTTTGTTTATAGTTTTTGGTGTTTTTGAAGCTTGAAATATGAGTAAATGGTGGAATCATTTGAACTACTAGAACTAGACCGTTCTAAACAGTTTGAGTTAGGTTTGACCCCAATTTTCAAAATGAGGAAATCTGGACCGCTCCGGATCTGTTAAATTTAAACGATTCGAGTTAGGTTTTTCCAAATTTGGAACCGATCCGGACTGTGCCCACCCCTAGATCCACCATTGGGTCCATCGTGGCTGCCACCGGCGCAAGGGTCTAAGAGGGTTCCTGCGGTGGTGGTGGCACGAAAGCTGGCGGCGCTCTACTAGTTCGAGCGTTCGAGGGTTTATCAACGTCTCCATTGTTGCGAGACCTTGTGGTAATCATCTTTATGGCTTTTTGGGAAATGTGGTACTACTGTTTTTTTTTTTGAGGAATTTTGTCGTTCCCCACGGACGGCGCCAAACTGATGTAGTCGATTTCTGGTCTCATTTTTCGTATTTACTTAAACCTGCACAGGGGACGCACGTGAGCCAAAGACCACTGTGTAGCGGTCGATGACACTTCGATGCTTAAGTTAGATAAGGCTTAGGAGATGCTTAAAGTTGTAAATTAGGTTTCTGTAGCATACATTTGTTCATCGACCTTATCTCTATTTTATAGTGCGAGAATCCTTGTTCGGCTAGGCCTTTGGTGGCTTAGTTTAAGGAAAAAGATTTTGCTAAAGATCATTTCCTAGTAATGAGCTATCCATGTAGAGAAGTTTCCCTACACGACTTGTGTTTCACTTCTAGATTTGCGGGGGAGGCTTCCCTTTCGGATTGTTATCCATACAAGGAAGTTTCATTTTCTGACTTATACTCGAGTATTTGTTTCATAGTTGAAACCAATGTATTGCTTGTCTGCCTGTCTTGGATCGATCCCCCCATATATTTGCCTTATCAGAGCTTACTCTTGCCTTATTAGGGCTATGCGTATTGGGCTTGACCGCGGTGACGTGTGGGCTTAGTAGCGCGTTACAATTTGGGGTCCGACCTTCTGGATATTGCCAATAATAGGCTTAGTGTTGTCTGGACCTTGCTGGATTGAGCATGCAATCAGACATGCTTTGTTTTGTTTGACGAGATTAACATGACACGTGTACGGTGTTGATCAGAGGATGGTTTGATGTATCATCATTATTATGTAGATATTTTTTTAATTTACTA